>JAZARR010000032.1:1388750-2777500 GCA_037389465.1 Baylisascaris procyonis | reverse complement strand
TTTTCTAGCTGTCATTGATATATTGTAGTTCCTAACATATGAGAGCGCATAATGTTTGCGATACTAACGGGATGTATGCTTTTTTAATAGAATTGCTACTGACCAGGTTAATTTTGGACGTATTGTCTGCAATGACACTTATGCTGTCGTCGTGAACTACTACGGTTCTGGATGTGGACGCTGATATTGATAACGGTTGGCGGATTGGTTATGCTTCTTCCAATGTCTCATGTTCAGAGAAATCTGGTTATTAGTTGGTGCCGCTTTATGCCGGAACTCCTCGTTGGCTAAATTTCAGCCTTATTGGTAGTGTTAATTACCACTGTGTTTACTCCCCATTTTTTTGCGGCAATCAGGAAAATAAAAACGGAAACGTTTTGTTGATGTTGTGGAAAACTGGGGGAAGTTATGAGTGTTCTTAGGAATGGTTTTGAAGCATTGTTTTTACAGTTTTTTTTTAATTTTAGTAGTAAAAATTACCCATCAATCTTAATGGGTAATTTAGAATTATTTTGATGCAATTCTTGATTTTTTTTATGAGGAATAATTTCAATTTTCTTCCTCGTCGATATTTCATTTGATGCGTAAAGAGGTGATGATTGTGTAATGATGCGTTATGTTGCAATTATTCCACTCTATGGAATTTTGCTGTTAATTTCTGTTTTAATGTCGCTTCCCCTTGTGAGCTTCCATCTTTTTTTGAATTTTATTATTTTAATTGATTTACTTTCGTTCTTTTCATCTTTTATAGGATGTTATTATTTCAAAGGGTGGAGAATATTATATCGCATTTGAAGTACATTTTTAAATAAATTTCCATTAACTATGAATCTCTATATGGGCCTTTTTTATGTGAATTTTTATGTCGAACTCTCAATATAGATGATCGGGTATGAAGGTGGTAATCGAAATGCTTCCTACTTGAGCCATACCTACCGTGAAATCTTCCCCAATCGTTTTTTTCCTCCAGTTCTTCAATAGTTCTTGAATTTTCTGTGGTGAAGTCAATAGGGGAGGATGAGGGAAAGGAATTTAAATAAGATGAAACAAATCGATGATTGAAGAGAGATATTGATTTCTAAAAATTGATTTGTCTTTTTTTATCGCTTTATGCTTTGAATGCTCTCTTTTTGCTCTAGTTGCGAAATTTTAGCGAACTCAACTGCTATGACTTTCTAGAGCAAAAGGAAGTGAGCAGTTAGGTGCATTTGTCTTTTATCTTTAGCAGTCCTATTTTCTTCTGGATCTTGGCATATGCGGTAATAGTAATCTAGTGCGGCGTTTGCAACAATGAAAGATGGGGCGTTATGTCATGGAGGTGCTTAAGTGAGCTTAGTAATTAAAAGAAGGTTTATTTCTGAATTAGAATGGATGTAATGCAAGCGGTTTATTTATTTATTTATTTATTTATTTATTTTTTGAAGAGGGAGGAGGGGATTGATTATGAGACCGTAATAATTTGGCGCCGCTGTAATCTGATATATATCATCCCTCATGCGTTATTTTTTGTTTTTATACATTGTTTTTGCAGGTTTCATTCTGCTCTTTTATGAACATTTTATCGTGTTTTTATTTTACCATGTTCTTGCCAGTTTTTTTTTAGAATTTTGTCAGCCAATCTATGGCACTTTTTAGCAGTTTTGAAAGCTTTGAAACTCTTTGGAGAAGTAGAGTATCCCAGCGATGACCTTCGTAGCAACTATTTGCGCCTTACAGACGGAAGTGATATATCGGATAGGTCTGTTAATGTGAGCAATGTTCATCGGCTTATGTTTCATTTTTTCAATCCGCATTGTTTATATGCTTTTTTCATCAGCTTAAAGCAACTCGATATTTGTATAAGCTATTTGACGAGTTGAATTGTGAATGTTTCGTTTTGAAGGTATAAGAAATTCGATAAGGAAGCGCGGAAATAAGGGTTATTTCAATAATGCCTTTTTCTGTTTTTTATGTGATTGGTATTTTGAATTATCGGTTACTAAATGAGAAATGATTCATAATTTCTGCGATTAGGTGAAAATCGGTGATAGCGATGGTTTATTTAATATTTTTTAGAGAATAAGAAATCTTGATGATTGCAGTTTTGATGTTTGTTTGTTTGTTTGTTTTTTTGAAGCAGAAACAGTTTCATAATATACACGCAATATGAAGGCATAAGACGTTGCATATGTTATTAAAGCCGAATTTGGCGTCTCTTCTTTCCCACCCTTAAAATTTTATGTGTTAACGTTTTCCTATTTGATTTCATTCTTTTTCATTTTTTCTTTTTTTTCTTCTGGATTGTGTTTATAGATGATAAAAATTTATGAAAAATGAGACATTCAAATCTCAAATAGCGGAAACTATTCTTTTTATTGCATTTCATGAATTTTTATTTTCTATGCGCTTTTTTTTTCTGTAGAATTTCATAGCGATGTCGATTGTTCCTCGATTCTGCCTCTATTTCATGTTCTCTTATGGTGTTACAGCCAGTTTTTTAAATGTATGTTTGCTTATCATCCATAACGGATCCGTCTATTATTGTTTTAGTTTATTTTATTTTTTCTTTCATCAATGTTTATAGCACAGACATGCTTAAGGTGATATTTTAAAAGGATATTAATTGCAATATTGATCGTTATTTTATGGAATGGGAGCACTGGAAAGTTATATTAATTAGTGGTTCTCTCTGAAGAGTTAATAAGTAAGAAGAATGAGCTATCAGTTTTAACAGTGTAAAGAATATGATTACCCAATATATTCATTAATTTTAAGTTTTGGTACTGAAAAAGGTTCTTTGTTAGGGGGGGGGGGGGGGTGAGGGGGATTATATATGCAACTGAAAGAATTTCGAAAAAACAGGAAATGAGGCATTTAGGATGGTATATTGAATGATTGTTTCGTATCGATGCAAACATCTTCCAAATTCAATGGTAATGGCTATATTTCATTGCCTTCCACTTCTAGCATAGTGCTTAGAAATAATTTTAGTTTTTATGCGATTCTTTTTGATTTGTGTTGTAAATATCTTTTTTTTGTAATTTAAAGTTTGTGATTATATTACGATTTGATGTTATTTTTCTCGGATGTTTGTTGATTAATTTTTCGTTAACATTCTTAATAAATTTCATTGTTCAAGAAAAATTGAAATTTATTATTCAAATATGCGAAAAAGTTTCTTTTGTTTTATTTACCAATAAGTTAATTATTTTGTTGTCATTTCCATTTGAAGTATATAGCGATAGTGTTGACAAAAGCAAACTGCGAGAGATGTTGAAAGCGTCAATGAAGTTGTTTGATGTACGCGTATCGTATTTCATTTCGAGTAGGAGTTATAGCCGACCAACGTCTCAGGGCTGCCCGTGCAATTTTCCTGAAATTGATATAATTGCGGATTGATTAGCTGATCCAGTGTGCTATTGATTGATGATTGTGAGGTGCAGCATTTGATTTCCGGAAACGTATGTAAGAAAAGCATCTTTACATGTAAATGAACATCCTGTTCGTCTCTGAACCGATTCACGAAGTACCAATGGATTAGGGGAACGATGGTTTGCCGATGAAAAAAGGTTGCAACAATTGATGAAAAAAGTTTGGAATTCACGAAATCCTACGTTAGTGCTCGTTGTAGGCCTTCATCGCATAAGCGATATGCAGAGCGGGCTTAGTAACTGCGCAGGTAATAGGTATGGGCAATTGTATTTCCTTCTTGGGAAATTCTTTAATTTAGCCAACTCACATTGGTAACAAGAAGGGAACGATGGCGGAATAATACTTGTACATTCAACTCATCAACAATCCAGGCCCTTAATCTCTCATAGCTTTCTCTCATAGCTACTACACTTGACTAAAGTTCGGTGATATTGTCGCTTGAAGCTTTCCGTTTGGGGGCGGACTTATCTTGGTCGGATAAAACTAGGTCCTTTCGATCCAAATTTTTGTGTCATTTCGGGACAGCGCCAATATTTGATGATGAGATGTTCAGAGAAAAAACTACGAAATTTCGATTGGTTTCCCACAGCAAAATACCTGAGACTTGCAATCGCAACTTGAGTTCATTAATGGTTTATTTCGATTATTTCCAGTCATCCGCACAACGATGAATACGGCTAATAGCTAAAGATCTGCATCTTTTATGCATTCTTCAATTATGTTTTATTGTGACATCCGGTGGGCAATGTCAGCGAGTAATTCATATTTGCTTATCATTCACATAAGACTGAAATAAACTTCAACTTGAAAGTAAACTTATCCGAAAGTGAAGGGAGATCGATGATGATTCTTAATTTTCTGCCAGTGCCTATAATCGAATTTGTGATTTCGCCATAGTGCATCTTTCGAAAATAGATTCTATACTATAGGATAGCTGATCGCACCATTTCTTTTTTACATTGATTGATCAACACTAAAATGAGATGTGGGCGTTCAAAAATGGAATAAAATTCTGCGCTCATATTATACAACGGTGTGGTTTTTCAATCTCCCCTTGCTAAGCGCCAATAAAACAGCCGAAACGAATATCTTATGAGCCGCTTATATAAGTGATCGAATCAGATTTGCCCTAATCAACAAAAATATCTCAAGAATGTAATCACCAACTGTCTCATGTGTTGGAATTCAAACGTGAAGTTAAAACGCAAACTGCTGAAGTTTTCATTTCATGCATAAATTTCAATTTTATTGTATCAGTCGATTTCATGCAAATCATACAAGCATCAATTGTTTCCCTTTGTTAAACCAACAACGATGCAATTTTTGAGTACTTGTCTTGTAATGGTACAGCAATTGCAAGGCGAAATATTGGCAGCATCTCGATGTGATGGTTGAATAAGCAAAACAGTTTCTATATCAGCGAAGCCATAAGGATGAAGTAAAGCTGAAACTGCTTGCAAGCGACCATTCAGAAATGTCCAAAACTTTTCAATATAGGCATCATTTCAATAATTTCTTAACATAACTCCAAACAGCAAATAAGTTTTTTTTTTCAATTGGAAAGGTGCTCTAAGTATTCATCCTTAATCTTAGATCGTTTTTATGAGGTGATCTTGCCAAGTATGCAAGTAATTTTATGGAGATTGAATGAGGCATTTCAATACAGCCTGGACAGATCGCAATGTTTTAGAAGCATTTTTTTGAACGAAAGATTCATTTTTTTTTAATCGGAAAAAATGAATCACCTAATAGAAAAAAAAAAAAAAACAGAAAATAAGAGCGATTCAAAAGTTGTCGGTGTAAATTTCCCTTGCACATCACTATATATCACTAACGACTAGAAATCGTATTAAACACATCACTTTTTGAAAGAAACAGTCGAAAGTTTAGCTTTGATTTATTCAAAAAAATTGCTACCATTTTCGAGTATAAAGGACGTCGGTGGAATTTCTATAAAACTCCACCTTTTATGACGTTTAAATTTTACTTTTTGTTGATTCATGGGGTGATAAAGCCATCTACGAAAGGAATGAAAACTTTAATTCCACTTCATCACAGTCACATGCACCTATCTATAATTTTCCCAGAACTCACTTTGATTCTAGACTCTTATCAGGTCTACATAAATACGCCACATAAGTCGAAAGATGTTCCACTTTACGTTTAGAATATTGCCAAATATGTGTCAAGAATGCTTCAACGGCTTCAAACTTTTCAAGCTTAAAGTTTTTGGTGCATCACTTAGTGAAAAGTGCCACAGGTGAGTGTGGGTGCAGTCAACGTGTGCACAACACGCTTCACTAATTGAAGGGTTATTGAATTACTATTCAAAGGTCGCACGCTTATAAATGCTTTATTCCTCTATTCGTGAGAGAGTTCGAGTGTGTCCTGAGTGTAGTACTGTTGTGATATTCGTTGGATATACGGACGCAATGGACGCAACATCCGATTGCCATCTCTCCTTCAAATATCCATCGATATGCAAGACCCATTCAAATCACAAGGCAAATATTAAGGGATATAAAATGATGTAAATGATAATATAAGACCATATAAAGGTATTCTCTATGATAGAGTTAAAGAGTTGTACGCTTCGATACATCACATGGTACTCATCTGATTTTCTATACACTAAATAGCTGCTAAATCTAATATAATAAAACCAGTAGACAGAACTTTAATGTAAATTTTGAAGATTACAGATGCATTCACATGTGATCAGCTTTGAATGAATTTTGAAAAATGTGACAAATAATTGCAATATTTTCAGACATTTTGCATATCAGCGCAGTTTTTGCATATTACTTTATTATGCTCTGAGAATTTAATTCATAAGGAAGTAGTTTTCAGAAATAATGTTTTCATCAGATACTGTTGATAGGGTCTCTGTTCTGCTGCATCGCTACAGATTTCGTTTTTTCGATTAATCTTGCAAGAAAATTCGAACTGTTGTGTACTTTTTAACTATGGAAGTGCTGGTAGAAGTGAAAGAGTTAGCGCATTCTACGTTCTTTATGATATCAATGGATGATGTTGGGGAATGATTGTTGGCTCACATCGATGGCTGGCAATACAGTCGGCATAAAAGAGGCTGATATTTTCAGACTGAGCACAAATTAGCTCAATTCGAAAGACATTCGCAGCTTGCACCTCTATGAGGGATAAAGGGGCGTCGTTCACCATATGATCAAAAGTTTCGTCACGGAAGTCGGGAAAGCTGCAAGAAATTGGCTCAAAACCAATCATTGCATGAATACTTGGTACAAAATTAGTATCATTATTCCAAGGCGCTCCGAAGAGTGATTTTAATTGGCTGATTTCTGCGTCAGAATTAGAAGTTCCAATGATCGAAAAAGTATCACAATATTATGTGATACTTTACAATATCTGATACACAATATATCTGTATCAGTATCATCTGCATCACAATTTCTGTATCACACGATTGCCCGATTTGTGCACACAAATTATTTATGGATGTTAGTTGAATAAATAATCAATGTTCCAATATTTTTGCATTTCTTTCGTATGCCATCGAAAATTTCGAATACATCAGCATAGCTTCGCCAAGCAATCGTTATGTGAAATGAATTGCTCGTTCGAATGATCGAAAAAATTTTCGCTGTTTCTTTCTCGATTGTTTTCAGGAAAAAATCCCTCAGGATTTTCAACAAAATGAAGTAACTGCGCATCTTTTCAATATCGATAAGATTTAGAGATCAGTGGCTTATGAAGTGCAAATGAGGATGGAATTACTTACACTAGACAAGTTTATTTCATCTTGAGTTGTATTTCAAACGAAAATCGTCTGAAAATTATGAATAAAATGGCACTCATTTTATTTCATATTTGATATTTTTCATTTATTTCATTTCAAACACTCATATTTGAACTGTAAATGGTAGAAATTAGCGCAGGAAAATCTCCGAAAATTTTATAAAGAAATTTGTTGAAAGACCACCAAAACAAGCGTGAAATAAAAGAGCATAAATGTGCAATGAATGTTATGAACTGGAATAATCGAAGTATGCTCTGAAATTTGAAAAAAATAAACATAGATGAGTATCATTAAGGCTAATACAAAAAACGCCTTTTTAAAGTTCTCCGAATGAAATGAATGGTCGCAAAAAAAAGCTTAAAACAGTAGTACAATATCTAATGATGAAATCCACATTATCGACCTGCCTATAGCATTAAACTGAAGAGTTCGCTTTGTGTGTGTATATTCGATTCGCATAGCAAACATTCTTCAAGTTCCTGAGACACGCAAACAGCACATCTGCGTGTGGCGGTGTGGCGCAGTGGTCAAGGCGTAGGACTGCTAGTGGGGGCATTGGTGGTTGGAACCCGGCTTGGGTGCAAGAGTTTTCTAAGATTTGTGCCTTTCAGCGCTCGTTTCTAAATCAGACTCGAACGCCCTTGCAGTCAAGAGAGTTTGGTTTCTTCAAAAGTCGGTTGTAGTTGCCTATGAAGGGCTGTAGCAGTCCAACGAAGAGGTTGGGATGGTTGTCATGAATGAAATTGAATCTATCAAATAGTGCTCAGGTTCGATCCCCGCCTGAGGTCAAGAGTTTTCTAAGATTTGTGGCTTTCCGCGCTCGTTTCTAAATCAGACTAGAAAGCCCTTCTAGTCATGGAGCGTTTGGTTCGATCAAAAATCGGTTGTGACGCTATGAGGTTTGTGGGCTAAAGCAGCTTAACGAATGGACTGAACTATGTTGTATTGAATTAAACTGAATCTATCAAATACTACTCAGGTTCGACCCCTGCGTAGCTCAGGAGGGGCTCCGCCCACTACCTCTTTGTATCACACATAAAAGTGGAGGAGAGGCTTCGCCGTACCCCCTATGTAACGCACACAAACGCGAAGGGGAACCTCGCCCAACTTCCCACCCCGCATTCCCAACCAACCGCTTTAATCACTGAGCCAATTCCACCACGCAATCCCTGTCATTTTCGCCCGTCTTTGTATTTCATAATGAATTACCATATTTCATACTGAAATGGTCACAAGCCCCTAGCCTGCTACCTTACAAATGTATACATGAGCGGCTGTGTGCAATGGGTTCACCTCGAAGACTACTATCTCTAGATACCAAACTTGTGGGAAAGTCCCACAAATTTGGGAAATTGTGTGGGTAAGGATTTTCCCTCGAAATTTTGAGCACACTTTTCATCGCCGTACACCACGCGGATCCAGCTGTCCAGCGAAGTCGTCCAGGAGAGTGGGCAGAGCAAGTGATAGAAAAAATATCAAAATTTGACCATTTTAAACAGATTTATTGTCGGAACAACCAAAAACGGGATTAATAACCTTTTGTGTATATTCCTCTCTCTCTCTCTCTCTCTCTCTCTATATATATATATATATATATATATATATATATATATATATATATATATAACTTAAAATTTTCGGAGATTTCAGGAAATGCAGATGTCCATGTGACCAATGACTTATCTGTTCATCGTTGTGCACGTGAGTGAATTAGGCAATGCGAGAGAGAAAAGTGTAGCTCTTACAGTAGTAAAGAAATTTGCTAGTGGACCCATATCTCATTGTTGGCTTTCAAGAATAACCCACCATAATCGAGGAGGAAACTGCTCTGTGACCTCGAATGCGCACAAAGGAAGGTTGTGAGGAGGAATGAAAGCGCATTTAATGAATTTGAAGTATTGGAATCTCTTCAAGCGAGATATTTCCAATACGATTAGGAAATTAGTAACAGTGCTGGGATTATGTGACATTATGAAGGGGATATTTAAGGTTAGCATTCATGTATATTAAACATTTAATATAATTTAAAAAAGGATCGATATTAGTTATGAATAGAATGAATGAGTAAGCAAATGACTGAGATGAGGGTGATATTGATGGCAGAAGGCATTTAAATGCGTCCATCAGAGACCTTCGTTCCATGATCCTGCTCATCTGGGTCCATATCCACATTGCTTTCATTTCCATAATTCATAATTTCGTTATTTCCTTCGGTGTTATTCTCGAGAATATTCGTGCCCGTCGTTAGTTCACTCCTCACCTCTCGGTTCTTTCCGTTTCCCCCTTTCCTCTCGTCCTTATTGCTATGCTCATCCTGTAGGAGTACACATATACGACCAATGATTGCAGATCATACGGTACGCAGTGATAAAGCGCAAACCACTTGATGCAAATAATCATAACTTTTCTTACTGTAGATTGGTTGAAGCATTTTCTATTGCTTACGTTGACTAAATTGAGGCGATACTATTGAGGCTTTAGAATCAGCCGTCTTCACTTGAAAAATTAAGTATTTCGCTATCCCCGCGGTAAAAATTTTTCACTATAAAAAAATGTCATCTACTTGATAAAACCTTCCACTTTTTGCAAAAATAAAACTGTTGCATATGTGGTGACATTTCATCACATCCAAAGTGCAACTTCACTTACCGAAATGGGTATTGCAAAACGCATGCACGTGGCAAATATCGCAAAGTACAATGGCCACGTCATGACGACGCGCAGTGAGGTAGTGGATATCACATGAGTACATAGCAGAGCTATCTATTTCAACATGAAATTGTCACGTGACGACCACTATATAAGCTGTGCCTTTTCCGTTGTTTTTGTGTGTGTGTTTTCTTGTGTGCGTCTCCCTCGCTACTTCGGTTCTAATAAAGCTTACTCCTCACTCGCCGTTTCGTCTACATCATCACCACCACCACTCGGCGACGTAACAATCCTCAGTCAGTGTATCACAGTGGCAGTCAGATACACAACAGTGGCGATCAGGGAACTCGGCAAGCGGATAAGTGATGGCGACTCTCTCAGAAACGCAGTTTCAACAACTCCTCGCGACGTTCACAAACGCTCTTCGCGACGTGACTCAAATTCAACTGTCGCAGCTACCACAGCCGACCGATACAACGCGACAGTTCGACGCGCTCTCCGGACGCCTCGCACAGTTCGTATACGACCAAGATACGAACCTAACATTCGAGGCATGGTACAGACGGCACGAGGACGTCTTTGCAGTTGACGGCGCAACGCTCGACGAGGCCACCCGCGTTCGCCTCCTGCTCCAGAAGCTCGACACTCCGGTATACGAAAAGTATGCCAACTACATTCTACCGAGAGCTCCTCGCAATATCAACTTCGCAGACACGATCGCAGTGCTTACGGATCTATTTGGACCGCAACAGTCGCTCTTGAACGCACGATACGCGTGTATGAAGGTCGCCAAACAACCGACAGAAGATTTCATTACCTATGCCGGACGAGTCAATCGCGAATGCGCCAATTTTCGACTTGGGACGTGTACGGAGGATCAATTCAAATGTCTTATATTCGTATGTGGTCTACACTCGAGCCACGACGCATTTATTCGACTCAAGCTGCTCGACAAGATCGAAATGGATCCGACCTGTACGATTAAGACGCTAACAGAGGAATGCAAACGATTACTTAACCTCAGGCACGACACCCAAATGATCGAGAATGGCTCCTCGCCCACGCAAACGGTCTACTCAGCCCAGCAAAAGTTCCCTTCTCGACGAAGACCCCAGCCAGCAGCTCAACCCAACCAAATCAAAGACCCGACTCGGCGCTCCAATGCACCAAGGACACCACCAAACCCATGCTGGTTCTGCGGCGCGATGCACTTTAATCGCGACTGCAACTATCGCCAGCACCGTTGCTCCTTGTGTCAAGCTATTGGACATAAGGAAGGTTTCTGCAACGTCACCAAACGCCGCTCAAGGAACAAGTGCCGTTCAAAACAACGTGCCTCGCCCCCACTACCAAGAAGACGAATACGATCAGATGCAGTTTTCACCGCCTCAAGGATCGACTGCACTCAATATCGACGCTTCGCAATCGTCACAGTGGACGACAAAGCAATCAGTTTCCAAGTAGATAGCGCATCAGATGTCACAATCATCAGCAAGGCAACATGGCAGCTCATTGGACGACCAACTCTCCAGCCTTCATCACTCATCGCTCACAGTGCATCAGGAGATCAGATCAGCATTCTGAGACAACGAGCATGCACCTACAGCTTCCAGAACTCCTCAGCGAAAGGACTGTTCTACGTAGCCAACACTCAGTGCAACCTACTCGGAGCAGAATGGATCTCAAAGATGGGAATGTACGCAATCCTGGACTCCCTCCCAACGAAGGACCCAGCTGGATCGACAACAGTCAGCGCCAGTATCGCTGCACCAAGCAACAACCACATAGCCAACGATCTACAGCGCCGCTATCCGCAGATCTTCAGCGCCAACCTGGGACATTACAAGCTTTCAAAGGCGAGTCTCCAGCTGAAGCCGGGCGTCAAACCAACATTCTCGCCCGGCGACCGAATTCTTGTGCGCACTTACCAAGGACCAGTCGTCAGCTGGACAAAGGGGAAAGTGTTAAAACGAATGGGACGAGTACTATACAAGGTACTCATCGGAAACGACACATGGACCCGACACGCAAACCAGCTCAGACTGTGCTTCGCTGATTCAGACCCAAATCAGTTGGACGATCTTCGGACGCTTTTCGAAATGTTTGATCTCCAGCAACCATCACAGCAACCAACGGATCGGGAACACGCACGGCCAGTCGAACCCACTCAAGTCGACGAACAACCAAGACGTGCAATCGACGAACGACAAAGACGTGCAAGACGAACACGCCAGCGTCCACGACGGCTCAGCATTGAACCGCAACGAAAGACGTATGGTGATGCCGATCTTTAACCCCCCCCCCCCTCTTCCACTTCAAAAAAAGGGGAGGTGTTGCATATGTGGTGACATTTCATCACATCCAAAGTGCAACTTCACTTACCGAAATGGGTATTGCAAAACGCATGCACGTGGCAAATATCGCAAAGTACAATGGCCACGTCATGACGACGCGCAGTGAGGTAGTGGATATCACATGAGTACATAGCAGAGCTATCTATTTCAACATGAAATTGTCACGTGACGACCACTATATAAGCTGTGCCTTTTCCGTTGTTTTTGTGTGTGTGTTTTCTTGTGTGCGTCTCCCTCGCTACTTCGGTTCTAATAAAGCTTACTCCTCACTCGCCGTTTCGTCTACATCATCACCACCACCACTCGGCGACGTAACAATCCTCAGTCAGTGTATCACAGTGGCAGTCAGATACACAACAAAAACCATTTGGAAGCTACCGCATTCTTGATTTTGATTGATATGGGACCCAATCTCAGAGTGAAGAAGCTGCCTTTAGTTATTCTACTTGCGTCACATCAAACGGCGCTATTCTACCTGCCTTTGTATTCATGTATTTATCTGTAAACGAGGATTCAGCAATTTTCTGAAACAATTTATCACTAATCATTTGGTTGCTTATCTGCTTATTTAGTTTAATAAGGGATGCCTTCGTTGCACAAATCGCATCAAGTAATTGAGTCTTTTGTTTGAACCACAAGGATATCCTCTCGATTTCTGCTCAATACTTTTTCAAAAACGTCTCGATGCTCATTGCACCTCATTAAGCTTATTTATGAGTAACGATTGCAGTGAAACTTACCGAGTATTGCATTAGGTTTTCGTTTTCATCTGCACCAAGTGCAGTCATTGCATGTCCCTCATCAATTATGTGCCCATTTAAGAGGTCTTCCAATTTTGCATCGTCATAATGTATGGGAATCCTAAAAATTTCACTTGAAAAATGATGGGTTTGCTTAAACCTGAATACGTTCATGTCGTCTGTAATTAGTTCTTCAAACACCTTAAGTCAATTACCTCGCTCCACAGGTGGTATGGTTCTTTTACGGCTGCTCATCTCAAATAACTTTTGACATAAACTTTTCATGCCAAGAACCAGCGGAGCTACTTCACGCATGCCAAAGCAATGTGTCATAGATGCGCGACCAATTAACTCACTTGATCAACCCTCTGGGTCATGTGGGATCGGAGTCATTGAAAACAAACATCACAGTACAAATATCGTTTTTCACGGATTGAGACCCGACGAAAACACCGAACACCGATGATGTAAGCGTTATTCCAAATCCACTGCGAGCTTAAATTTTGATCACATTGTACTAAACTTCATCTTGCTTCCCCCAGAGGATAAGTAATGAATTTCAAAGGTATTACTTCAAAATTTCACAGTGATCCGTGAAGTCGACGGAAGATCAATGGAAAGCTTATTATGACAAATGAATATATTAATAATATGGAAGACAAAAAGTACTTCTTTATGATGCAACGGGTGTTTGGCTTCTTATTGAATTGTTCCCATACTTGTTCGGCAGTATAATTGGTATCGGGTGCATCGATATGTGCCACAACGATGTAGGGTCTGTCGATTTTAGCCTGCTCTCGAAATTTCTTTGATGGTAGGAAACACATCTGAATATTGAGTGCGAATGTTGAAAACGATTTGCATACGAACGTGTACTGCATGTGTATTAGCAGCATCTTTGATACTTGAAATGTCAATTCATGTTGAACTGATGTTGTTGTCTACTATGTAGAGCAGTTTTCAGGTAATGAAAGCACATTGTCCAAGCATATTTGCAGTATTCACGCACAGAGAACACATGAATAAGTCGAGAAATTAAGGAGACTTTCATATGGAGATTGAACGTCATGTTTAGTTGAAGAAGTATCGAAAACACTACGGTAAGAACTTGTATTGTGAAGAAAGGAACAAAATAATTATAAAATAGCGCTGATCTTTACAAACTTTAATCTTTGCGTGGTATTAAGTTATATGGTCATCATATCAATCAGAATCGGTGACATGCCCCTCCTCCCCCTCCCCAAGGTTGCTTTGGGAGAATCGGAGAATCGTTGAGCTATCTAACTATGTCCATCACAGTATTACTCTTTAAAAATAGATATTTTGAAAGATAGGAGACGGACACTTACGGTCAAATTGTATTGCATATCAGGATCGACTGCAAACATCTCCACATGATATTTGTTGAACTGTGGATCCAAAGGGCAGAACACTTGAACTGCCCGTCTCACCTTCAATGGAAATAGTTTTTATTGAAAGACGTTAGCAGACCATAATACCTGCTCGCATGCACTCGTTGCTGGAAGGTAGTAATCGAATGATCTGTGCACCTATATTCGGAGCTAAGTTTCTGATTCTGCACACATAAACTTAGTTCGAATATTATCATGTAAACATTTAAGTTGCCTTAGAAGAAGGCCTCTTAACAAATTCATTTATTATACAGACAGGGTGTTTTATTAGTTCTGATTGGAATCAAACATGGTAAACAGGCAAATCCGAAACGCAGAACAGTGGGTAACGCTTAACGTGTAAAGGAAAACCGGCCCAATGAGTCGATGTCCAATGCGAGATTGCATAATGAGCCGGTAGCAGAATCAAGTTGCATCCCTATGTGATTATCCTTAGCGCTTGAAACAAAGAAATTCGATGCGATTACCCATGTGTACCTAAGTCAGTACCGTATATACCGTATACCTTTGTGCAATTGATGAAAGACATTGTAGTGAAGAGACGTTTTTCATGCTTATCGTAAGCAGGTGTGAACAAAACCACATCGCTAGGAACACAGCGCAGCATTGTCTCGTTTGATTTCCCATCCACTCTGTGCAGCAACACTTCGTTCGCCAAAGTTACTCCCACTTCTTTGTTCCGTGTTACCACGCGTTCTTTAACTTTCTCGAACCTTACACGCAAACTAAAAAACCTCTTTCTGAAGGATTTGCGCATTATTACAGTTTACGTATCATGCATCGTACGACTTTCAGATATTTCTTAAGTGATAGCTATTCGGCGGCTTCCACACATTTCATTTGTCACTCTGCTTCGAAGCAGCGGACGGCATTGACACAGTGGATTTAACCAGAATGCCATTAGAAGAGAGGTGAGATCAAGTTTGGAACGATTTCAGAATCGATTTTTTACCTGTTTATTTTTACCTGTTTTTACCTATTTCTTACCTAGTCATGAATTTCAGAATCGATTAGGGTAGATGATAGGATTTTACCAACTGTTTATGGAACAGCGCAATTGAATTTCAATAAAAAGGTTCTTAGACAATGACTGAATTATGTTAAAGCTACACAAAGGAGTAAATTAAAAGTGTTGTCACCGTTTGACCATATCGGCTCGGGCGCCATTCGCAGCCCAACATTCCTGAGGCGACTTGTTGTCGTCAGTGGAAGTAATATAGTGGACTGCAAACCATTGCTCTTCTCGTTGTTTTCCAACTGTATCACTCGTCGGTACATAAGTTATCTAAAGAAAGACTATGTATCTGTATGATTACGATAGTTAGATTGCCTACCTGCATCACTATGATTGCCTATCTTTGTGAGTGTGATTGCACACATGTGTCATAGATGAATAATTCAATGACATGCTCCATCTATACAACAGAGCCCCATTGCTGCACATATTTTCACAAAAATGCATCGACGCGCCAAAACACAATTGGAAATATGCAAGAAACGTCTCACCTACATACGGCAAAAATTTATTCGCTGCTTCCTCAGTTCAGAATTTTCCCCTAAGTTGTAAAAGTTTCAAAAGAAGGAATAAGAAGTTGGAAGATTCGGAGGCTGTCCTCAGTTTCTTACCAAAGACATCATAAAATGCAAAGACTCGGACGGCAATAATAATGATAAAAAATAAGGCTCAAGAAGCTGAAATGACCGAAATGATGCGCGCATTAGCTTTGAAATAAACTAAGAGGATGCAAGAAAGGAATAAATATGTTTGTTTCTATCTAAGCGCATGAAGATATTCACTTAAGTTCAAGTGTTATTGGTGGAGTCGCATGATAGCTAACGTGATTCAATGTTAAACGTAGATGAGGACCCGTAGTAGTTCACCGAAGAGAGCGCATCAGAGACGGGAGTACCAAATCCTAAGAGATGATTCCTGTACTTATTCCCTCCAAATTCTTTTCATCGAAAATTCTTGAAGGCTGGCATCAAGTTATCTTAACGAAAGGCCACTAATATCCCCAGTAATTTTGGATGAGTTGCTTTCCTTATGATTTCTTCTGATCATTTAGGCCTTTTCTGCACTTTTTTTAATCGTTTACTTGCCAATGAATGGAATAAGATATGGCTGGAAGAAATTTGCAATAGTGGTGCTAATGAAAATGGGAATGCCAATGAATATGCATTGCATGGATTGTGAAATTAGGCTAATCAGAAATTATAAGAAATTCTATTATTTCAGTGGGCTGTAGTAAATCTTTTATTACTATTTATAAGTTTTGGCATAAACTACCCGTCTTCTATTGAAGAAAAGGAACGAAAAGATGAGCATAGTGAAAGTTATTTCTTGGGGATTTTCACTTCATGATTTCGATCGTCTTGATAGTAAGTGCTTTCCGCGAGTATCATTCATTACAGTCTATTCCATCAAATAAGAAAAGATTACTTATTACCTTGACCGCCAACTCGGAATAGGCTTCTAAATCGAATACCGCCGGCCGGATAACGAACATTTTATTGCAGGTTGTTTTCACCTTGCAGATTTGGCGCTGCTAAAAACGACGAGATGAGCATTAAGGAACTGCTAGAATGTGCAGTAAACTTTCTCAGAAAAATCCATTGCATGCCGCTAGTCTAAAAAAAAGAAAAACTGAAGGACCGATTATCCAAAAGAAGAGTATGTGCTAAGAAAACTTCAGCAGCAATACTACTGAATAGATTCCACTCAGGCTTCAGGCTCCGATAACCCGTGGAATCTGTGGAGTACAGCCCATCTATCATTTTGTATAGATACGATAATCCACAACCGGTTTAACGAAAAATTATGTAAAAGTCGTCTAATACTGAAGAAAAAATGCACATGATGAAAGAGGAAGAAAATTTTTCATAACACGGCATTAGCGAAAGCGCTCCAAGATGATTTGCTATCGTTTCATCTTGGAAGTACAATGTATAAAACGTTTGCTGAAACGTCCACACTCATTCACTAGCGCATAAGTGGGGAGCAAGCAACGTGAAGGATTTTACAAAATTTCGAGGAATTTCAAAAATTCGGAGTTGCATATCGCTCTCTCCGCCCTCCTCTCCGCTTTCCCCGACTTTGTCCATCGCTGCTTGTGCTCACCGTAACTTCCGTCTTCGCTCGAAGTGTTCGGATATGCTTTCAAGCTAAGCCAGTTTCAACGAAATTATCTACCTACCGCAGTTGGATTTCCAACGAGTAGAATCGCAGTGGCAATATTATCCTCGCCGTCACGCTGTCTGAAGACAACATATTCGTTGTTACAAACGGATGCAAGCGAGTCGACGTCCAGCGCAAAGCGGACTTCACTATCGTTGGCCATATCTGCTTTGAACCGACTCCTCTACTCGTCGCTTCACATACAAACTGATTTGAAAAATAGCCGGCGTCTCTGTAATAATTCTGCATTGAAACGTTTATGTAAAACTGTGCGACTGCACAGAAATTAAACATACAGAATTTCGTGTTGGAAATTTATAAGCTTTGGAATAAATGCGTACTGCTGATGCACAGATCATTTATAAGACCTAGTGCATTCGCATATGAGTCGTGAACTTATTCCATTACTGCATGAGCTATGGGAAAATTGTAACTAGTTTCTTAAACCTTTTTTTATCAAGCACCTTCAATAAGCTTAAAAGGATTTCATTTCGACCGATAGTGTAAGCTACCACGGTTCTGAGCAAGCATAGCATTTAGCTTAACGTATTGAAAGACTTCAGAGGGCATGGACAGAGTTGCCTACCGATAAGGTCAGCAAACCTCAAAATGTTGAACACATCCAGCAATATTCCTCTAGAAGCGATGTACTTCTAGACGATAATCGCGATATAGCGGCAGTGATTGCATCCGCGGTCACTTCCTGGATATGTCAACTGAACGGTGGTTCAGCAGTTGCCTTTCGCGCTCGAAGGAGGCGACATGGTAGACAGGTGAGCCATGATCCATATCGTGCAACAGCCCTTTCGAATTAGCAATCGAATTGTCGAAGTCCTGACTACTCCAGGACGCACCATGGTAGGCGGTTAAGTAGAGATGAAGGTCATATATGCTCAGATGAAGGAGGAGCTCTTGCGTTTCTCAGTATTATTCCGTCTTTATTCTTTTGTGCTTGAATTTTTCTTCTGAACTTGCTTATCACCTTTGGTTGTCAATAGCATCGACGCTCAGCAGCCTCTTTACAATGTGTTCGCGTCTTATTCGTTAAGGTATCAGCAAAAAGCCACCAAACTTTCTTAGCTTCCTCAGGTTTTATGGTGCTCTTACATTCGTTTCTTGGTTACGTAACCTTTTAATGTCGTTTGAAAGTGCGTTAAGTTTCAAGTGCATTCACAAAAATTCCCCGATCCTTATAAACAAACTTGGGACGAACTAACCAGGAGGTTGGTGAAGAGTGGTTGAAAAAAAGAAAAAAGGCATAAGTGGCCGAGCTCTCTTTAGATCAGGCTAGTTTGCTTACTAAACAGATTTTTATATCATTTACTGCGGAAGATCTCGAGCAATTTCGAGTGCAGTAGAAAAATTGGGAGGCATGAATAAGGAGACACTGGCGGCTCAAGAAAACCGCCAGCGGCAAACTTCTGTAGCCGCATGCATTAGGCAGTGGTGGTTAGGCACTTTCCAGTTCATTGGGTGCTTGCCATGTCACAAACGCAATCGTCCAACACTGCGTTTCTCGTGATAATACGTGTGTTGATCTTCTTTAATTCGAACCCTGCCATAATTGACACAAGTGCTGTATTTGCAAGGCAACTTCATAGCCCCCATAGTGTGTAGCGTTTATGTCACACGACGTGCCCGACTCATTGCCGTTTATTCTAATTTGTTGATTTCGTATCGTTGGTTCTGCAATAGGCCTGAACTGCTTGCAAATTTTATCCCACATACATCGTGATCCTTAACCTTATTTGTTCCTTTCTCTAACAACCGAACAATTTTGTTGTTTTCTTTTTTTGTCCTTTTTGTCCGCAATTTTGTTTTGTTCGCGATAATAAGCGGAAACCATTGAGCTGAATAAAAATATCAAACACTAAAACATCAAGGTTACTTATGATGCGTGGTTGCTTTGTTTTCTTTTAAGAGCTGTCCTTCACATAATGACGCCATAAAAAACAATGATGATCACCTACAGATTTTGTGTGAATGAAGGACCTTTTTAAAATTCATTCAAATTGCGTCTCAGAAGTGTTAAATAGCACAAAACGAGGGTTAGCACATAACAAATTATACGCCTAACGTAGGATTGGTCTATTATAGCATGTTTCTTTATACTGCAGTGTATGCATTTAGTTACGAATCCGGATGGGGCAAAAAAGGAGGACATAGCGAAGTGTTTTAAACAAATGTTTTTTTCAAAAAAAAAAAAGCATCTTTGGTAAAAGTTAGAATTCAATTTCACACTTGCCGGAGCAAGTTTGGAAAAAAGTGTGTATTAGCCTTCATATATGAATAATAACCTCAAAGAACCATGATAACAGTATGTATCTTGTAATGACCCTCACCATGATGATGCTTCTTATCAACTGATAATGAGATGAGCTAATTTTTGTAATTCGAATGACGTTTTATTAGGCATGTATCACCTGGATGGAAGTTAAAATCATTTTACTTAAAAATTTATATAAATTGCCAATAGCAACAATGAATTATGCTGTACAATCGAGTCGACATCATACATGCGTTGAATTCAAGGGGAAGCTTAATAACTATGAGGAGGAATTCATATGAAATTTTCGCTGAAGAAAAAAAAAACGGAACAATAGTATTGTTGTGATGTTGTGACGATCCTTACATCAACGTCATGTTGATGGTATTGCATTACGCATTTGTTTGATGAAAACAACATAGCCATTCCACGTTTTCATATAAATTATTTTCTATGTTTTATCCAATAAGCTTGAAATATCATAATCTTTAGACAGTCGGTATTTATCGTTGTCCCACGACATATTTCTCTGTTAGGATAGTATCTATTATGGCCACAAAAGTATTCTCAACATGTGTCACATCAAAAAATCCTCCAAAAGATTAGAAAAAAATATCTTCCCGCTCAGCAAATTATTGTTGAATTTCACGATTCGTTAAATTAATCCTATACAACTTTTTCGTAATATCTGCGTATTTGATGACCATTATTATATGCGTCCAACTCGCATGATCTATATATGTCTTAATTTGTGTCTTTGTATCTTGTTTTCTGATGTTACAAATTTTGCATACAAATATCTGTGTAAAAGAATAAACATGCGTTTGTATTTTACAATGTTGTCAGTAATTGTTATAAATTTTAATACGGTTTTGTGTTAATCTCTCTACTGGGATTGAATTATTTGTAAGAGTACAATGCTTTAGACACTCGTCGAAGCGAAAAAAAAAACGATAATGTATTCTATGTGAGACATAGTCGTGAATGAAATCACTAACTTGACGAGGTGTGTTCTATATTTACAGTTTTTCTCACTGAATAACGTAAAAGCGATCAGTAAATTGAAGTGAGCATTCCTTGAAGCATGTGATCGCCTTATTTCTCCTATTTTTTTTTTCGAATATGCGAATTGTCGCCCACAAAACTGCGACGAGCGTTCAAAGAATGTCAATAAAACTAGTATGTTGTTGCTGTGGTGTTCGGGTGGAAGATAATGCAGCATTCGTCCACGCCATGATTGCAACACTCTTCATCTATTATTCCAAGAGTTTTGTTGAATTTCTTTGTGTTTTTTGTCAAAGCAGACATTTTGTAACGCTCCTTGGGTATACCCTCTCGACTGCATACGATCACCTTAATTCAGTTATTTCTTATCATTAACAAGCAGTTTCGTTCTCACATTTTTTTTATTTAGCGTATTTTCTTTGTCCGTCAATAATGTATATCACCAGAAATTTTCCTCTGTGGAAACCGTAAAAATGGGTACCGAAACTATGTGATACATAAAATCGAAATGTTTCATCAATAAGTACAATATTGTTGGTTTTTAATCATTTCATATATATGCGAACATTCGTTTTATCGGGCGGATGGAAAACTTTCGATACTGCCATAAAGGAGTTAATCTGGTGTGAACATTGTATGCTAGTATTTTGCCTTCAAATCTCCTTTCACCGGTCAATTTTGTATCACCTATATCCGTCAAAACAAATAACAAAACTTTTATTAAGAATTCGTGATCGTTGGTGGTAATTTCCTTACGAACATAGTTGCAAAATGGTGAGCAATGGGACCCCGAACTTCATATGCCGTCTTCATGATGCTACCGGAAGCCTAGGCTCCTGTTCTTTGCAGTTAATGTACTTAAGCTACTCCTAGATCTATGTGCGAAAATGTACATAAGCGACTCCCGGAACTAGATGCAAACTTGGTACTTGTGAATTGTTTCAGATAGAGCACAGCTCCGCATATTTCCGCTAGAAAGTTTCCACATTCTTTGCGTTAGAGGAACTTGACCCGTTGTTGATTTCCAGTTAAAATGCTTCAAATAATCCTTACTCGATTAAGCTGTGTCACCATATCGAGAACCGCGCAATTCGCAAAATGTTTCCGATATGCCTCGGCAAGCTGAAGAAATGTTAGTCAAATTTGTTGAAAGACGACTGAACTAAATTGTCAAATTTGAGACAATGTGATCGATGGTCCGCATAGTGTAAAAAAAATTTGTTTTTTAACTTCACAAATTCTTCACTTTTCACTTATTGCACTTTACTTGAAACAACACAAATTCAGAACTTCCATGTCGCCTAAATTCTTTGAACACTTGGAGAAAATCGGAACAAAACTGCATTTTTCAATGGTAATGTGCTTCTTTCAAAAAGACGTTGAAACAGCAATCAAAAAATGAAAAAGCAACACTCGATGTATGCTCAACTCTTTCTGCAATCGCCTTTTTTTCATATAATACAACAACTGATAGATAAGTATTATCAGCATGAATGGCTTCCTTAGCTAGTCGTTGTTTCCGTTCCTATATCCTATTCCAATTTCATCGCCATACAGGCAGACGACTTTGAAATAAAGTGATCAGGGAAGAGGCAATGCTTTCTTTGAAGAGATTCCATCAATATTTGAGGGGTAAAAAACTGCTTTGAACAGAGACCAGTACGAGGCCTTAAAAACGTCCGTTTATCATCGTTTGGCAAGAAAAAAGTTCTTCAGGGAGCCATTATTTCTTCCTCAGGATTTTTGCTGGTTAATTCTCTCCAACAATATTCGATGGTGATCCGTTTTTCAAAAATCGTCGTTTTCTTTGTGAAAAGTTTACTTCTGCGAAAAAAAGATCTCTATGAATTATTTAACAGCCAAATGATCTCTAACCTCTGCGAGTGTTTCGTCCACTTCCAAAGTGAACAGGAGCACTTTTATTACCAAGGAACCTGAAAAAGATTGTTGCGCACGAATCGTTGCTCTCAATTCATGCAATACATGGAACAACTTGATTAACCTGAAGCTGAAGTAGCTGTAAGAAATAGTGGAAGATGGGACCTCATCCTTTAATGTCACCTTTTTTCACTTTTTTCGGTTGCTTTCTTCTTTCCGTTTAGCATATACACCCAGGTGCCGTGTAATCCTGAGTAAGTGACGCCGCCAATACAAACCCGTTGCAATAGGAGCTTTATAGTGTGCCTCACTCGCAGTTTACAAGTGGGACAATTACCTTGATATCTGGGTAAGCTTCTACGACATGACCAAATCTTTCTAAAAGCTCCGCTCGAATACATGCATATTCATATGCTCAAATGATAGGCAATGTTGTGGTATGTGATGGTGATAACAGAATTAAGATCAGATGCAATTAACGTTATGAATAAAGGCATTGTTTTCAGACTACAATTCTATGGAATTTGAAGGATACGGATGTAAGTCTGTCTGATGCTCTTAATATCAAACTCTACCAACGATATTGAAAAAAGATTCAACATGATCAAGAATAAATCGTTTACACAAGAGCGAAAAGCATGATATTTGAAGAATATCTGAAACAAATTAAAATCACATAGCTGTGTTATATTCAATTGAGCAGGAAACAGTTGAATTTAGCTAGAAGGTACTTGTTATCGAAATTCTATTCGTCTCAAAAAAAGCGATATTGCGGCATTCGGAATGTGAAAAAGAGGGAAAATAGTAACCGGTCTTTTTGAGAACTCTTCGCATTAATTCAGTACTACGGTCTTCGAGGAATATTGGAACTGGACACATGATTTCCACATCATATGGATAACGCGTTGGGCACGCATCTATGTAAACCGCATCGAATTTGCGTCCTGAAAAGAGCCAAACAACAGACATTCATTACATTCTGGAAAAAGGATTTCATTGAATTTTCAATAAGAAACTCAGTCATTCTTTCACTCGATTTCTTCATTTACTGTGCCTCTCCTTTGATTTTTAATTAACTAATATATGAACCTCTGCACATATCGCAAACATCTTTCATCACTGCAGTTTGAGAGATGCTAGTTTTCGATTAACGCGTATCATTTCTTCATCGAACTTTGCCTCATTATTCAGCACTCCCTTTAACGGATATACTATCAGAACTGCTGAAATCAAAGCTATGTGGAATGATCCAAGAATAAACGATTATTATATGCCTCTCTCATTCCGTTAACTTGAACAGTTCTGAGCTGATTTATAGAAAGTTTGTTCACTTTAATAATTAATTTATGTAAAGTTTCTATAGAAATGTGCCGTAGTTGATATTTCAGAACTTTTTCTCGGCAGTGGCTAGGCCTATGGAGTTGTTGTTTGCTTCATTCCATACCTACAACTTTGAAAGCTCTATATAACGATATACAATGTGATTTATTTGGGGACAAAAGTAAAAAACCGATTCCAGCAGTCAGAATTTCTGAAATCTCAATTTTTGCAATTTTGGGGGTTCTTGTTGCCGGCCACTATTTAATATGTGGTTAAACGATTTTTTGATTTGTGGTCTGCTCGGTGGGATCTCTCAAATGATATATAGACTTCCGCCCAAGGACGAATCTGAGCCGAGAAAATAAATCCCAAAATCACGATTTTTCTTCGCGCTATTTGCATTTTTCGGGGAATTTCGATGCTAAATATTTGTGCACGAAAAGAGTTTCGTAGTTAAGAGAGAGACAGACACTGGTTTGAGTGTGTTACTCGCACTGAGAGCTAGGAGCAGAAGTATAGACGTGGCTGAGAGGTTCACGGAGGGAGGTATGGACGCGGGGTATAGTGGTTCTGTGCCGATAACGGCTCACTGTTGCAATTTTTCGATTTAATTTAATTTTTTCAGGATTTTCTTCCAGCATTGAATGCCCAGGTCGTAGATGTACGGAGCGCTGAATCCATCCCATGAAACTCACATAAAAAGATGCATAAAAAAGATAGTCATCACAAACAGACGAACACTAAGAAAAGACCGCAGCTTAAGATTATCCATTGCCATTTTGGTATGCCGTCTTGACTTTTTCTTAGCAAAATGCGAATTACGGATAGCTTTTTCGAAAGGTGTAAATAAAGAAGCAAGTAAGTATGATAAAACATCGAAAGAGATGGATTGTAACAACCTTCCTTCGCCGCTTTCTGCAGAAGGTGGAGGCCGTTCATGACGAAAACCCTTTGAGTTTCGTCTTCCTGCAGGCCAAAGTATTTTCGTGCCATTTCCACAACTGTTGACTCCAATTCAGCTATCGTAATATTCATCTTAAAATATTCAATGCCGCATATCGAAAATAATACTGAGATTGACTTATTAGAGCCTCAATACGAATAAATTTTTGTCATCATCTAAGACGAATGATGTTGTAACAAATCTTAATGTGCAAAAAATCCTCAATTCATGCAACGCTTGATGCCATGAATGAATCAATGGCATGATTTTCAATAACGGTGAAAATGAATCCAAAGTGACTAGAACGGCGAATTGAGGAGTGAAGCAATCAAACAGCCCTCACACACAGGATTAGAGAACCAAAAAACTGCTTTTCATCGAGCATGCAAAAATTCAACTCTCTACGATACCCTCTAAAATCGGTGAAATAGGACACGGGTGGCGTCATATGCTATTGAAGTGCCAAGCTTCATACGTGATAATAGATCTTCGCTAGCTGTCGACTTCAAAGCACACTAAGAACAAGTTTTGTTTGATGGTTTTGAAGGGGTTTCCTTGCAACAATGGTTTTCGTCGCATCAAACAGTTGATACTTTGATTCAATCAACCATCTTCTATTTTATAGGGTTCACATGCGCGACGATGTGTGGAAATCAATAGGTTTATGAGGATACGGGGTATTACAGAACGATACGGGATTAAATGAATGCAACGAGCGACAACCTTAGGAAATTTATAATGGAGATAATTGTTCATTTGTGAACCACCGAGACCAATGACCAAAACATCTGATTGAGCATCGGGATCTGGGCGCAGCGATCCGACAGCGAAGGGAGGCGCCACTAAAGGGCCAGGGCCAATTTCGATTTTTGCAAGGTCGGGTGTTAACTGTGATGTTTTGAGAAGATTTGTGGTCGTTATGTCTAAAAAATGAATAACTTCGTCTAAGATTGGACATTTTGCCCGCAAGCAGACATGAATGATCACAAGAAAGCAGGGTATCTGAAAATGACTGAAATGTGAGGCATTTGGAGATCCGGCTTCTTGAACTACATTTGCAAAGAGTAGCGGTCAATTTATGGGGCATCATTGCATTCACCCCACCCCCTATGTAACACATACAAACGCGAAGCGGAAGAGCACCCAACTTCGCACCCCGGCAATCCCAACCAACCGCTTTAATCATTGACTGAATGGCTTCACTTTACACATTCTTTCTATTACCTCATTCAAATAGCATGCATTTTTTGTTGTGTTTTTTTAATATTTGAAAATCATAGAATGATCTCAAAATATTGCTTTTTATCACTAATTCTGCCAAATTTTTTTCACATCAATTCACATTTTTTGCCATTCACAATGAAGGTTCTTAAAGTGCAAAATTTTTATTTGGGTTGGAAGGAACGCAAATTTTCGCCCTTTGCTCCATCGACGTCATCACTATTTGAGTTTTTTTTTTTGGAAAAAACATGTTTTCTATTGGATTCGGTTTTTTTTGAATGAAATCTCACATGAATATTTTATGCACTGTAAGCGTTTTATTAAAATCTCAAAGGAAATAACGCTAAAAGGAATACGGAAAGAATTAAGGAAACGCTAACGCCCGTTGAATGAATCGGAAAGTGCATCCGAAAATGTGTGAATACCTACTCAGATTACACATTTGGCAATGCAAACGAAATATATAAAGAAAATCAAAAATCAGGGTGTTTTTAGAAGCGAAAGAGTCGGCAAGTGCATAGGCTATCGTTTTCATAGAAATTCATCAACAACTTCCTAGAAATTTTTTAGAGCTGTTCACTATTTAAATGAGTGCATCACTGATTTCGATAAATAAAATATTCCAAAGAATGGAACGTAATGCGAATAGCAGTGAAAATACTAATCTATATTACATAATTGTTGTGATTAATTGTTGATTGCCATTTGATTGCGGATATCAGTATCGTACTGAGAATATATGAACGCTAAAAAGATCGAAGCTTAGAGGAAAAGAAAACCCGGAAATAGAAAACGATGAGAACAAATTTATAAGTACGAAAAAGAAGCACCTAAAACGTGCATTTTTTATATACATCCAGCTAAAAAATCGGCTTATGAAGATAGCATCAAATAATGAATATATAGAATAATGACCTCGCAGATTAATTTTCCTGACCGCTCGCAGAAATCATCGCTTGAAGAAAACTCAATCCCCTATGATGCGCTAATTGCATAACGAAATATCGTGTTTTTTCAAATGATGCATTAAAATTTTGTTCATCATGAAGTATATATCTATGAATATAAATAAATGTAAATATAAATATAAATATAAAAATAAATATATATATATATATACATATATATTTATTTATTACAAAACGAATAAAAACAGCTTCATGTTTCCCATAATCCAACGCACAGTACAGACTCTTCATTTTAGCTATTCAGACGCGCAAACATGAATCGTAAGTGTGGTCGTGTGGCCTAGTGGGTAAGGCGTCGGGCTCCTGCTCAGGCGATTGGAGGTTTGACGCCGAGACAGCGTTAGGAGTTTTCTAGGATTTGTGGCTTTCCGCGCACGTTTCTCAATCAGACTCGAAACCCCTTCAATTCAAGAGACTTTATTGTCAGCACAAGTCAGTCGCAATTGCGCTGAGGGGGCTAAAGCAGCCCAACGAAGAGGCGGAGCTGGTTGTCATGAATGAAATTGAATCTATTATGTAGTACTCAGGTTCGACTCCCCCCAGCCGTCAGGAGTTTTCTAAGATTTGTGGCCTTCCGCGCATGTTTCTGAATCAGACTCGAATGCCCTTCTAGTTAGGAGAGTTTGATTCCATGAAAAATCGGCTGTAATTGCTATGAGGCTTGTGGGCTAAAGCAGCTTAACCGAAAGATTGGACTAGGTCATATTGAATTAAATTGGATCTATCAAATTCCCCTAAGATTACTTGGCTCACGAGGGGCTTCGCCCCCCGTCCCCTTTGTATCACACATAAAAGTGGAGGAGAGGCTTCGCCTCACCCCCTATGTAACACCCACAAACACGAAGTGGAAGCGCACCCAACTCCCCACCCCGCAATCCCAACCAACCGCTCTAATCACTGAGCCAATTCCACCACGCAACCCCTGTCATTTTCACCCGTCTTTGTATTTCATAATAAATTGCCATATTTCATAGTGAAATGATCACAAGCCCATAGCCTGCTCCTTACAAATGTATACATGAGGGATTGTGTGCAATGGGTTCAGCTCGAAGACTACTCTTCCTAGATACCAAACGTGTGGGGAAAGCCCACAAATATGAGAAATTGTGAGGGTGGGAGTTTTCCCTCGAAATTTTGAGCACTCTTTTCACCGCCATACACCACACCGATCCGGCTCTCCAACGAGTTCATCCAAGAGAGTCGGCAGAGCAAGAGATAAAAAAAATTTCAGAATTCCAGATTTTAAACAGAGTTATCGTTGGAGCAAGGAAAAAGCGGGATTAACGATCTGCATATATATATATATATATATATATATATATATATATATATATATATATATATATATATATATATATATATATATATATACAATAGCATATAACAAAACAGTCAATGAGTGTGGTCAATAAATGAAAACGTTTAGGATAGTTTTATGAAACTTTATTGTAATAATTTCTATATGATCATGCAAGAGATCTAATATGAAATATATGAATGCCTTCAATTAAATTCTTTTTGCATTTTGTATTCAGTCTCTCCGAATTGTTGCAACCGACTGATTGTTCGACAAGAATAATGAATTATACCCAATTATATTTTCCTCGAACCATAAAGGTTTACTTTCCTAAACATTGTTTTATCGAGTTTTTCAACTGAAATTTTGGTGTTTCAATCAATAAGTGATTAAATTGTCGATCATATGTTGAAAAGAATGAGGAATATTTAAGTCACAATTAACCTAAAATGATCTTTATGCAAAAATTTTCACCTCCCACACTCAGTCCCACTCCTTTTTTTTGCTATGTTTCATCATTTTTCAATTTCCGCATAATCATTAAAGTGCGAACGAAAAGAAAGCGATCGATCACAATGCCATGCGTGATTATTTGTATTTTAATTTATAAATTGTGCACAAAATTGGAAAATACAACAGTGAAATTTTCCTCAATTAGAGACCCTTTAGTCACGAAAAGAACACAAGAATGCAGTATCTATTTGGAAATTTTCTAGAGAGGAGATCGTTTAATGAAATGTCATTTTTACGAAGAAGCAATTAGCTCCCTGTTTTCAAAGATATTCTGCAAGCCTTCATATTCTTGTTCCTAGCGATAAGAAGGGCTCAAAAACATTCTTCTATAGTAAATACTTAACGAAATAAAATATATGCAACGCAAAATGAGGGATAGAAATGCTCTTAAAAAGTTTCTATTTTTTTTTTTTGCTAAGAATTTCTATTTAGCTCCTACTTACGTCCCCAGTTAAAATTTTGCCACTAATTACTGGGGACGGAAAAACGCGGCAAGCAGGCTTAACATTTAGCAAGCAAATTTTCGAAAATTTGAAAAGTACATTAAGAATACTGAAATGCTTGAAGTAAGACTTATGCAGGTTAAGATGCTCAAAATATTGTACTGATCTGATGATCATCCTAAAAAAATGCAGTCCAATAGCATAGATTTGTAGTCCACCGAATACCAAAAGATGCAACCCATCGCGACCAATAAACAA
Source organism: Baylisascaris procyonis (assembly GCA_037389465.1). Taxonomy (NCBI): domain Eukaryota; kingdom Metazoa; phylum Nematoda; class Chromadorea; order Rhabditida; family Ascarididae; genus Baylisascaris; species Baylisascaris procyonis. The sequence continues at coordinate 2,747,869 of JAZARR010000032.1, read as the reverse complement.
AATTATTTTTCGATTAGCCTCACCATTAATATTGATAACAATTCTTCACTGTTAAATGTGAGGTTGTGACTAATGTGAGTGTGACGAATATTGCGATATGGTGAAATTAAACAAATTTTAGATTGTTAACGTAAATACAAGTGATAGCATTTCTTTTGCATTTTATTAACATTAGAAAGTGAAGTGCAAGAGTAAGCAGTAAAATGATAAAAACTAGTCAAAAATTAAACAGACTATAATGGCATTCTTTAATTCCTATGTTTGTCATGAGGCATGATATGTATAAAATTTGAACGCGCTACTTAGTTTATTGACAAACGGCTGGCGTCACTAAGGACGCCTTTCAAAATCGTAATTTTATAACTAGTTCATAAGTGATTCAAATTTTCACAAAAATCGGCCACAATGAATTTTTTCTCTCAACGGAACACCGAAATAGTTGAAGAGATAAAAATGAATCTGAAAGCAAACGGAAAATCGCCAATTTTATTTTCCGCCGAAGTTCTCGAAACTGAAGGTTGTTTGCTTCCTCGTCGGTTGCGTGATTCTAAGTTGTCCTGGTGCCAATTAACCTGCCGACGCTCCCACCTTTAGCCTTATTGAAACAGCCATATTCATGCATGAATTCGTTAGAAAAAGCTTTAAGAGTATTTTGTCTCGAAGAATGCATTCGTTTGTAGATGCTAATATTTCCCTGCTACAGAAGCTTATAGAAGAAAATTTGTCGAAGAAATTTTGTATGGTAATTAAATTCGATAAAGCAAATTGTTTCAGCAAATTGTAATATTATGTAAATTACAGTGAATTCATTTAACGTGACATAGAGCAATGAAGAGAACGTCTAGCATGAATTCAACAGCATTTCAAAGCACATCACCTGATGCAATAGGCAAATTATTAGGAAGCCAAAAAATACCATTTCGGATTTGAGGTTAAAACAATTCGGCGACTCTAAATGATTGCACTTGAAAGGAAGGTGATATTGCTTGATAAACGCTGAACCAAATATGGAATTAGACAAAGGTGCAAATCAAACATGAAAACATGAAATAAACAAAAAGGAATATCAGATGGGACTATACTGAGTAGCAAAGGATTTCAGGCAAATGTTTCCATACATGAAAAAAAAGGATGAAATGAAATGCAAAAGAAGTGAATAGAAATTTCGGTAGATTTATATAATATTTGCGAGAGCGTAGGGGTATTCAGTAAATATGTTGGAAAGGCATTCTTTTAAATTACTGAAAAACGCAAGAAGGATCGAATGCATAAATATCCTCTTTGGTGAATAAGTTTGTTGAAAATGAGCCTCTTAGATGGGTGAGATTACGTCGAACATTTGCATAAAAATCGTTATGTTGTTTCCGAAGGCAACATTTGTGGGTAGTTAACTCCGGAAGTTATTAACTCTAGGCAGAAATGATGCTGCATGTGAACGATACAATTTTCTTATATGATATTAGCAAGAACGATTGAATTATTTGTGAGAAAACAACAAATTAGGGGGAAATTAGGAGGGTTTAATTGAATATAAGGCAGTAGATTTATCAACAATATGCATAGATCTAAATTTGTTCTAAGGATTCTGCGGCTGTTCCATGTACCTTGACTTGAGCATCTTAAAACAGGCATTCTGTTGAAGTTTGCTCACCCATCAAGTGGGATTACCTGCAATATAAGCTAATAGGTGTTAAGAGGTACTTTCGCTTAGAAATGTGAACAACTATTCGTATTTTGAGAAACTTACTCTTAAACATCTTTTAAAATATGTTACTTAAATTTTTTTATAGAAGCAATCATCTTTATTTGATGCATAAAGAATGTGGAATTATAATAGAAACTATAAGACATGATTGTTAAGGGATAGTGGATTAATGAAATATGTGAACGACACAAAATATATACGAAAAAGAACATTAGTATTGAGATAAATCGAGTGTTATCTTAAAGTGGAAAGCGCCAACTAGTAAAGTTCAAATAATTAAATATATAATTTGATATTACTACAATGTAGGCGAATAAAAATATTGTTAAAGATAAACAATCAGACATATCAATTACGCTACGGAAAAATGCAATTTAGAGACAAATAGCTTTACTGAGGATTGTATCACTGATATTCGAGAGTTCAAATAATTAAATATGTAAAGTTCGAATAATTAAATATATGAAAACATATTGAAAATATACCTAAAATATTGAAAATATTCGTTGTCTTTCATGAAATGTTTCTCTTAGTAAGTGAGACCAAACTCACTTAGTTTATTCCCAGTGTATCTCTGGTAAAGGTCGACAAAGATTTCTGAAAATCGATGTTTTTGATTAGAACTCAATTTAACTGGAACTGTCACGTGCAGGGGAAAAGAGATTGTGGTTGAGACTGAAGCAGTTTTAAGTGGGATTGGCTTCAGGCGGAGAAACACGTAGGTTGGAGGCTTACAATTTCGAATGTTTGTACAGGTATACCTGCTGAGGAATTTAGATTCCTCTAAGGCTTCAATTATTTATCCTAATACGAAATCTATCCCGTCATAAAAATGGTGCAAATGACAACGCTATGATAGTGACGACTGATTAGTGAAGCATACTCATGGAGAGCGAGTGTCATCGAGGATACGATCTATGTTCTCAAATCCCTATCGTGTTTTCACTTCGCTTGCTGCTCTATCCTGTCCGCCTATCTTTATGTTTTTCCACGTTTCACACCAATCATCTCACGTCTTACTGTAGTGTATCGTAATGCATCTTATCATATGCGTTAGTCAGTAAGCGAATAAAACGATTTGATCAACAAAGTCGCATAATGTGAAATTTCAAGGAATTTTATCGAAAATGCCCGCAGAAGTGGTCCTTCTTTTTCGAGAGAAGTAACACTTTTCTCGATTGTTGCAGTAGTGGTCGACCAACCTTACAATTAGCAAACATACAGATATTTTTTAATGTATCGCAGTAACAGTCTCGGTTTCAAATAACGCTCTTCTTTTCGTTTTATCACGCGCAGTGGAGTTATCAATTGCGCGGTCTTTTGTGACCTATGACCTGAGAGCAAGCGCGCGATTATCGATTAAATGCTTCGTAAGCAAGAGGAGCAGCATGGTCGCCTCTGGCATGTTTCCAGGCGTTTCGATTCGCGCGGCGGTACGCTGCGTTTATTTGATTTAAAGATTTACATCTTTACATATTACGGATTTATGCTATATTAGGTTGACTTTTGACGATTTTCTTGGGATTCATTATATCCGAAGCAATGCAGTCTTTGTTTGTGTTGCATTCTTAGGTAGAGATTGGGAAGAAAATAATTGTGAATTGCCGCTTCGTTGATGGTGAATTTTATCATTCAATATGGGAGAGCGGATTTTATGCTGAAGCAAAGAGGTTTTTAATTATTTTTTCGATATTTCATTCAACCGAAAATATTAAAAAAACTTTTTTAAAGAATGTTACGGTCATCTAAAGTGATTGAAACATCCGGTGATAAAATCTCCTCGTTGATTAAACAGTTATGAAAGATGGACTGATTCTTATGAAATTGTTGAAAGATGAAACCATTCCTATAATGTCTTTATGAACCATCTTTATTTTTGTCTTTGTCGATGCTCGTTTTTTTTCCTTTCCCGCGGGAAACTCTTGTCTGAGCTGGACTGCACCTCAAGAAAAGAGTATTATTTATTTTTATTTATTTGTTGTCTTTTATTGGCTCTATGATTATGTATCATTCGTTTCATCGAAGTGGACGGAGTCTAGTTTGCGAATGTATCAAATGTGAACGACTGATCTTTGTTCATGTTTGGTTCAGTTTGCTCACTGTTACTTTAATACGTCAATATCTGCCTGTCTTTGAGAAGGGATGAAGGCAGATATAGGACGAGAAGAAAGAGAGCAAGCAACAACCGAAACCTGAATATTTGAAGACCAGGATGGCGGAATGATTGAAGAGTGCTTTCAAAGCTGCGCCTTAGTGTCCCATGCGAGTATGTGGGAAGTTCGATGATGTGTAATTGTGGTCCGTCGTTTACTCACTCTGGCACGTCGCTCACCAGAAATATGAACAACAGATGAAACGTTATGTCCACGCAATCCTGCAGGTGTGCTGCGCAGACGGGGGAGCATGGTTGGCCGACGAGTATGGACTGACGTCCAGGGCTTCGAAGAAGGAATCGGCGAAGAAGAATTTAAATATGGTGACTGTCGGGAGACGTAGTGGATGTCGTTGAATCGAAGCATAGAAGAATGGATCACGGCAGTGACAGTGGTCGCGAAGACAGTTAGGAACCAGTTAGCATGAATCGAGGCAGCGGTTACATGCGAACACTGACCGGCGCTGGAGACGACCACATCAATTGTGACGCAAGATGAGTCACTTAAAATTTTACTTAACAACTTTGGGGAGCGAACGTGGTATCATTTAGTCTTCATAGCTCCCCATTTCTTCTTAGGAAGCAAAGGATTTCACAAAAGAGGTCTTCTTTTGTTGAATTGTATTTCCTCTCCCAAAGTAAAATCCATCTTCTTTCCGTCATGCTCCCAAATCTTTCTGAAAAATTTGCAGTCTTGCGGCGTTCATAGAGTTTATCCGGTGCATTTACATAAATCACACAAATCGGCATATGGATAGGGTAATTGACAAGATTGGTGGCGTTTGATTTTTCTCTTTTACACTAGGTGATGGGGAGTTTTTTTGATGTTGTGGTGGGTATTTTCGCCTGTTTTTTTTTGTGCGGAAAAGTTTTTTTTCGGTTTGAAAAAGTTTATGTAATTTCCTAGAAATTTCAGAAGATTTGTCACTAATTCATCGACCATGAAACGGAAACCAATCTTATCAACTGTCATCTACATATGCCGATAATAATGATTTATGTAAATCAGTCGAACTCAATGATTTCTGTAAGACGCATGGTTGGTTTTGGCAGATTAGTAAGTGAAAATGCTGAGTGTGAAAATTAGCTGAATTCAGCTACATTTGAGCACGTTAAATCGCTCTTCCCAAGGATAGGCACTCTTACTTTACTTAGGTGAATTTGAATTACTGTGGATCCATCCATCTTTTACGTATGCCTCACCCTGTTTGGCACCGTTCAGGCGCAGAGGTGCGCCAATCGTGCAAAGAAGAGGAGCCTTTCGACGCTCATGTATTAATAGAGATGCACGTTTTGTAATATGTTCAGCCCCATTTTGCGCCACTTCGATGCCCTGAAGTCATTGAGATAATGAAGTATGCATTGTGATGTGACCGGAACTGTACAGCAGGAATTATACATGAATCAAAAGTACCTGCAGTGGATGGTTGCTTATGTTGTTAAACAGATTTGTGCGCGATTCTTCAGGTTTTCTTTGCTCCAGTTGAGCCATCGAAGATCTCACTGAAGAAAAGCGAACAAATTTTTGAATGAAAGATTATTCCACAACGTTGTTTGCTATTATTTTTGAAAAAAAACTGGTGGAATTAAAATTGGTAAAGAGAGGTCTTATTATTTTTCTGTAGATAGCGCCGCTGTAGTCGGAGCGTAAGAAAAGCGAAAGGCCTCCTGAAAAGATAGTTCTTTTTACGCAGCCCAGTGATCGATAACTTTGTGGCGCAGTAACATTCATATTATGGGCCAGGATATTTCTGGCTTGAAATTGTAACATTTCAATCCCAAAATGGGCTAGAAAAATCACAGTGCGAACAGTTACAAAGTTGAATCTCATACTGTTCCGCTTATAACTTGTTGACTAATAGTTCAATTAATAGAAATAGAAACATTCATTTTATTTTGCGTTGTATGGCGCAAAATTTCTGCAATGAACCATCGCGTGGGGGATTTATGTGCGCCTTATCTTCTTTTTCCTGCTCTGTGCACATTGCTCGATAGTTGTATTCAGGTGCAGCTGTAAATTTCTTCACACCATATAGCTGCAATGAGGCAGCTTCCTAATTGGTTTGTTTCTTCGCCTAAACAAATTCTGTGTGATGATTTTTGGCGGTCTTATAAATTGCTGGAGACTTGCTGTGATTGGGCTACTCCACGGTGTCCTCAAAGCCGCTGAAAAGGAGTCATTGGGCGAAGATGCCAGCTCCTTAGCGGTGACCTGTAGAGATTCCATTTCACCGTTGAAGAGAGACATTGGGCGTGACGCAAACTCTTCAACGGTTGCCTATAACGACTCCATTATTCTGTTGAAAACGAGTCATTAAGGCCATGCCATTACTCTACGGAGGGTCAGTGACCCCGTTGAGATGTTGAAAAGGAGTCATTGGGCGGTAATGCCAGCTCCTTAATGATGGCCAGTAAGTTGTGCTCTACAGGTGTCCTCCTAAGGACTACTCTATATTGAGGACGAATGAAGACTTACAGCTGCACACTTTAACATGTGATTCCTCTTTCCACTGTGTGAGAAAAAAAAGAAAATACGGCGCAGGAGAGGGGTTTGAAACCGCAGATGGTTCCGAATTATTGCATTATGAAGTCATTAAGTGATTTTCATAATCATTGTGGATCATTAACGGAACAGATGCGTGTATAAATTATAAATTCAAACATAATCTCGACACAAAATATAGATGAGTAGGTAGAAAAGGGCAAGTATGTTATTATTAATCACCCTCGAGCTTCGAATTTGTAGCTATTCGCATTGTGATTTTTCTAGGCTAAACTAGGGGTGAAATGTTCGAATTTCAAGCCGAAAATATTCTCACACATAACATGAATGTTATGCGCCACAAATTTATCGGGCACGGGGTCGTCTCAGTGAGATAATCGATGCTTAGCTAGAGTAAATTAGAACTGAATATATAAAGTACAGATCTGTTTGACATACCAACAACCACCACTGCGGAGTGTTTCGTTTCATGTTTCATTCTTATTGTTCATTTCCCTTGCATCACAATGCATACTTCATTTGTCTCTTCCATTTCATGCCATCATGGTTGTGCAAATTGTGGCAGACATACTGCAAAATCTGCATCCTATTACTTAATGAGTTTTGAAGAGTTTCTTAGCTTTGGACGATTGGTGGCTCCTCTGTGCTTCAGTGGTGTCATCATGGTGAAGTATATGTGAGAGGTGGTGGATGCACCAATAGTTCATATTCACCAAAATATTGCAAGAATGCCATTGTCCTCCGGTAAGAGCGATTTAGTGTGCTGTGTAGTTGGATTGGGCAATTTTTCACGTTCATCATTTTCTTTACATTGTGCCAAACCTTTTTAGGACCTTTGAGGGAAATGGCGGTAAGGAATCTGTTTCTACTTTGAACTGTTTAACATGTCCCAGTGATGAAGGAGGTCAAAATTTCAAGCTTTTTATTTCATTTCGAGTGCTTGAAATTTTTGTTTAGATCTGAGCTATAGAAAAACAAGAAGCTTTTCAAGTTGGAAAACTTTTTGGTGTTGTTATGAGCAGGAAATTATTTGAAGCGTCGATTTTCGTTTTGTGAGGAAAACTTATTATTCTTATCTTACGGTAGCCTTTCAACGGTACAAAAACTCCGAGTTCAAGTACTACAATGCCCGAAATTTTTGGCATTGCGTCTGGTTTGTGGGTTAGTTGATGGTGCAAAATTACGCTCTTATCGCTAATCGTGTTCAGTTTTTCCAGTGGTGTATCGAGTGCTTCTGGTTCGGCGCAGCTTATATCGATGAATAATGAATAAGGTGGTGATCGACGAACTATTTAAATTTTTTTGACAGATCTGCCCCTTCTCTATCTTGTGCAATCAGAGGTTAGCACTTGCTGTTTTAATCATCATCGAGCTTTCGATGATCATCATCGAAGGTTTCATTCTACTCAATACGTGCTCTTATTTCTTGTGATAGAAGGCGGGATTGAGGTGAAAGATTGAAGGACTTATTTGTAAGAGCTGAAACGTGGATGCCGTTTATTTTTCATGAGATACATTCTAGCAGATTTCGATTCTCACTAAAAATTTCCATGACCAAATTTTTGAGGGCGCATAGTCAAGCGGTGTCTGTAATTTTTTCTGAAATTTTCTCGAAAGCTTCTAGTCGACGAAGAAATTTTAGATATCCTTCTTCGATATGTGAAAGTGGTAACTGTCGCGAGTATGCGGGTATGGTGACTGAAGTGATTTCTGGCGTTCAAAGAAGGAAGTTAGACGATTAATGGCGATTCTCATTTTTATGGGAAGCTATTGCCAGAGCTTTACGCTGGTCTGTCTATGTCTTTCTCTGATAAAGTGTTTCATATCTGTGATTTGAAGTGACGGAAGAGTAGCGGACATTGAAAAAAAAAAAATTTTGCAAAGTTTAGTCCTTGCAATATTTTATTAGTCAGGAACTTTTTGTTTTAGCTGAAGGCGAATGCTATTCTATATCACTCAATTATTTCGTAAATTTTCATATTAGGCGAGGAAGTTTCTCATTAGCAAAGCAGACTTTGGGACTGAAAGTTTGTCTAAGTTCAATTCCATTCCCTTGGAACCACTAGTTTACAGCTTCATTCATATTAAATTCTAACCTTCGAGTTCACTTTTATTTGGTGATCACTTGATAAAAAGTTCATTGTTCATATTGAATTTGAACGGAAACAAAAAGTGTAGAAAAAAGCGAAGTAGTAGAGATTTAGTTCTTAGTTCATTTATTTCGTTATTATTTTGAAAGTGAAGTTCAAGGGCGGATCGCTGTTTTATGCGAAGGGGTGGGCTCAGAACAGCCCATAGTTTCTAGTTCACTTCTACAACCTCAAAATGTATAAGTTTCTTTCTATCTGGAATATAAAAAAAAATATTCCGCTCAGCTTCAGAACAACGAATTCGCTGATGGTCGCGATGACGAAACACCTAAAGAAGGGAGCAGTGGTGAGAAAGCGGTGGAATATGACGAATCGAATGGACTGCGATGGAAAGAGGTTTGATCTTATTTAGTGCTATAAAGAGTTTATTGACTGCTTCTTTTTGCTCTTCACTGTGAATATAAGTTTTACATATAAAGTCGCATGTGAAATTTAAACAAGGGTAGAAACTTTGGTAATGAGTTGATAACATAACATACTTTGTCAAAACGATGAACATTTTTGATAACATATTTGATTAAATAAGGCACATTTGCAGTTAGCGGATGCTCATAGAACATTTTTTTAGGTTGAAGGCTTTTTTTGATTACCTTTCTCATAAAAAATTTACCTTGTATACGATGAGCAGAATTGAATAGAGGAGGGAATTAAGAGAGGTTGAATTTGAATCGTGATCCTTGATCTGTGAACTTTTGCAATTTGTAGTTGTCTTTCTTACGACAATCCTTAATATGTAGCAGTTATATCAGTTAAGTGTGGCAAGCATATTGTTAATATTTCACTTACTTTTTTTCGCTTATCACAGAATAAACCTTATTGAGGGGGGGCTCTTGTAATCTCGATTCTATTATTTTGTTTAGCAGTTGGCACATCTTGTGAAGGCCTTGTTTATTTCTATATTAAGATCAGCTAGTGTGATTGTAGTGTGTGATACAGTATAAAAATTGTATAGCCATTGCAAATACAATTCACAAACCATTCGATTACAGTGCACTTCACAGTGATTGTTAACTTGTAAATAGTTGCCCTTATCGACTGTAGTAAATGAGCTTGTTTTCTTCGTTTCAGTGCTGGACATAATTCAAACGTAATATTTTTTGGTTCACCGATTGTCACTAAGTTGACTTGAAGAAGTTATTTCGGTTATATTAACTGTTTGAGTGGAGACATTTCAAATGATTTGTGTTGTGGTGGATAACATTCCCACCACTTAATGACTTTATTTTACTGCAGGTACCAGACGCATCGTTCGTGGGCAGTTTTGGTTACCGAACATACATCATTAGTGGAAGTAAGAATTTTTAAATTCTTCTACAATGTCCCACTCCTTATACAAGGGAAATTTATTCGTTGTTCGATGTAAGTGAGCTGAAGAAAATCATTCTAAATGATGAAAAAGTGTCTTTAAATTTTTTCTGTAGCAGTGAGATGATGCGACAACAACTTTCTTGAACTACATTTTTCATAGAAAATTGTACCTTTTCCACCTGTTATTTTCCATTTAATATGGAAAGCAGTACGTAGCGTATCTCTAACTTTTTATTGCGGAAATTTGGATGTGGCAGGTTAAGTGAAGTAGTTAATCCGACGTTAGCCGAACCTTGCCGACTTTTATAAGATGGAGTGAGCTAGGATTTGAATGTGACGAATTAACATCGCATAAATTGCTGAAGAATTGTCATTCGCACATCCGTAAATTTTTCTACGTTTATTGATTGCTTTCCTTTGCTCTTCGAAACATTTCATCATGCAACCGTTGTTGAATGAACTCTCAAGTGCTTTCCGTGTGGTACTCATCGAGTGTTTTCAGGATAGCGGGAGTACGGACTAGGTGTTAGCACAATGAAACCAAGCGAAAGAGCGGCTAAGACGGTGTTGTCGAGGCTACATCTGAATAGACGAGTCTGTTGAATATCCAAAGAATGAAGTGATGATAGCTTTCTGATTTATATTGATGTATTTTGTATTTTCCATGAGACATATATTTTCGCATTTTGTGGTTCTCTGCAATCTCATTGATGGCTATTGTTTTTGCTGTGCATGTTGCTGTTTCATTTCTGTTGTAATTGCTGTTATGCCTTGTGCGCCACTATCGGTGTTTTAATTGGGGGTTTCACTAACGACCTTTCGGGGGCTGATTCCAAGTCCGAGTAGATGAACCGAGAGTGGCGCCGGTTAAAGATTTGCCCACGTCATGCTCACACTGAATGGGGCCAGTTGAAACAACAGGTCGGGATCGTGTCTGGCGAACAAGGGGATCAGCGTCGGTCCTTTAAAGATCGCACAGGCGTGACCTGCGGTCTGCGGATTGGTGTGAATTGGGGCCGTAGGGAGTTTTGTAGCTTGCGTATCTGAAATCAGTTTGTCGGTGGTCTGCGTCAGCCGGGTGGATAGCATTAGTACGGACTAGGTGCTTGCATAATGAAATCAAGCGGAAGAAGCGGCTAGGATGGCATTGTCGAAGCGCTCTCTGGATAGACGAGTGTGAGTAATGATAGCTTTCTGATTTATGTTGATGTATTTTGTATTTTCTGTGAGACATATGTTTTCGCATTTTGTGGTTCTCTGTAATCTTATTCATGGTTGCTGTTGTTGTTTCATTTCTGTTGTAGTTGCTGTTATGCCTTGTGTTTGGCCACTCTCGGTATTTTAACTGAGGATTTCACTAGGGAGTTTTTCGGGGGCTGATTCCAAATCCGAGTAGATGAACCGAGAGTGGCGCCGGTTAAAGATTTGCCTACGTCGTGCTCACACTGAATGAGGCCGGTTGAAACAACAGGCCGCGGTCGTGTCCAGCGAACAATGGAATCTGCGTCGGTCCTTCAAAGATCGCACAGGCGTGTCTTGCGGTCTATGGATTGGTGGGGATTGCGGCCGTAGAGAGTTTTGTAGCTTGCGCATCTGAAATCAATTTGTCGGTGGTCTGCGTCAGCCGGGTAGACTGGAACGGTTTCTTCCGGCTGACGTAGGCTGCATTTTTTGCCGTTTGTTGAGGCAGTGTGTGGGGAGCTGTAACGTTCGGGCGTTGGATATGGTCCGGTAGTTGCCGCTGTTTTCTGGCCGCGAAGGTGCCGGATGCAGTGGGGTGTTTGGTATAGGTTGAGCTGTGGTGCTGGAATTTGATTCCTGAAGTGGTTCGGAGAGGTTTCATGTGTGGCGCGCGTTTGACCTACTAGGGAAGAGTTTTAGCGGCGTTCATGAGCTGGTACGGTGTGTCTGTGTGTGCGTTGATGGTGTCTGGCGTCGTGTCCAGTGAACAAGGGAGTCCGCGTCGGTCCTTTAAAGAGCGCACAGGTGTGTCTGGCGCTCTACGGTATGTACCCCCGTATCGCAGATCAGTTGGTCGGTGATGTGCGCCAGCTGGGTAGGTCTGTAATCTGATTTCTTCCGGCTGACGTAAGCTGCATTTTTTTGCTGTTCGGTGGAGCAGTGTGGGGAGCTGTCACATTTAGGTTTTGAGTATAGTCGGACAGTTGCCGCTATTTTCTGGCTGCGAAGTAGGAGGGTGCGGTGGGGTCTTTGGTGTGGCCTGAGCTGTAGCCCTCGAATTTGATTTCTGAAGTAGTTTGGAGATCGGCGATTTCATGTGTAGCGGGCGTTTGATCTACCATCGATCAAACGTTTCCGTGGCGTTCATGGGCTGGTACGATGTGTCTGTATGTGCGTTGATTGTGTTTGGCGCCGTGTCCAGTGAACGAGGGAGTCTGCGTCGGTCCTTAAAGATCGCGCAGGCGTGTCCTGCGGTCTACGGATGGGTGAGGATTACGACCGTAGGGAGTTTTGTAGCTTGCGTATCTGAAATCAATTTGTCGGTGGTCTGCGTCGGCCGGGTAGACTGAAATGATTTCTTCAGGCTAACGTAGGCTGCAACTTTTTGTCTTTCGTTGAGGCAATGTAGGGGCTGTGACGTTCGGGTCCTGAGTATAGTCGGACAGTTGCCGCTATCTTCTGGCTGCGAAGTAGCAGGATGCAGTTAGGTCGTTGGTGTTGCTTGAGAACTGGCGCTCGAATTTGATTCCTGAAGTGGTTCGGAGAGGTTTCATGTGTGGCGCGCGTTTGACCTACTAGGGAAGCGTTCTAGCGGCGTTCATGAGCTGGTACGGTGTGTCTGTCTGTGCGTTGATGGTGTCTGGCGTCGTGTCCAGTGAACAAGGGAATCCGCGTCTGTCCTACAAAGAGCGCACAGGTGTGTATGGCGCTGTAGGGGTTGCTGAGGTTTGTGGCTGCAGGAAGTTATTTCCTCCCGTGTCGCAGATCAGTTGGTCGGTGGTGTGCGTCAGCTGAGTAGATCTGTAATGTGATTTCTTCAGGCTAACGTAGGCTCCATTTTTTTGCTGTTCGGTGGAGCAGTGTGGGAAGCTGTCACGTTTAGGTTTTGAGCATGGTCAGACAGTTGCCGCTGTTTTCGGCCGCGAAGGTGCCGGATGCAGTGGGATCTCTGGTGTAGCTTGAGCCGTGGCGCTCGTGTATGATTTCTGTAGTAGTTCGGAGATCGCCGATTTCATATGTGGCGCGTGTTTGATCTATCAGCGAAACGTTTCAGGGACATTCAGGGACTGGTAAGGTGTGTGTGTCTGCGCGCTGATGGTGTCTGGCAAAACTCGTTGGTTGCGTGTGGTAGATTTTTTGATCCACACGAAGTCTTCGAAGGCTACCGAAGGATGGAGGGAGGCGGTGAAGTTTTGATGTACAAATGCGTAGTCCTTAGTGGATTCAGTAGTTAGGTACTTGTGATCTGCATGTTGATAGTTTATGGGAACATTTGAGCACGGGTGGGCAAAATTTTTTGATTTACACGCAGACGCCCTTCGACGGCATTTAATAGTTGGAAATGATGGTTTTGACTCATATGTGTATCGTCTTTGATGACACGTTGACACTAAGGCACCGAGGATCTTGATCGCAGGTGTTGGTCTACTGCTTCTCTGCGCATTGGATTTAAGCGGTGATGGTTTCGAAGCGTTCATGCTGATTCGAAATCGGTGAGTTAGGATAGTTTTTCTCGGATGCGAATGCATCCTCATAGGTCTACCGTAGTTTTTGTCTGAAACACGTGGTGCCAAATGGCGAAAAATCAACAGAATATTCAAGAGCGTGGTGCTATGCTCCGGTGGGCAAGGAGCTTCGCCATCGCATCATCGTTTTGGCCGGTAACACCTGCTTGAGTTGGCGAACGGGATCTGAAGTTCATTGTAGGAGTTGTTATTGTTGTGGGGCCTTTATTTGTCTAGCTAAAGTGAATATTCTCAGCGGAAAACAAGGATTAAGGTATACGACCATCTTAGTCATAAGCGCGGCGCAAATTTCTGTATTCACGGATGCATTACGAAGCTCAAATCGAGTGTTCATCGGGCTGGATCGCTCAGTGTGCGCTTCCGGCGTGCGCTTAGGCATTTGCATTGTTTGGTACATATCTCTCTAAATATCCTTAAATAGTCACCTTTCGACAATTTGCGGAAAAGCGTACTAAATATCATCAAATAACTGAGTATAATGCACATAAAGTCAAACGGGTTTGTGAACACGCAGCCGTACGAGCAAACCATAATACTGAGCTCGATGCATGCAAGAACAGTCCTTGCGTGCTCCTTCGCATAACAGCACGCGAGAGGAGTCGCAGGGGATCCTTGACCACAGCAGTATTAATCAAAACCTTATGAAATTTGCCTAAATCCTTGGATGGGCCTTTGCCACTAAATGTAAGGTCACTCATCAGCGCTGTGCAGTTGAAGGGTAAAACTCTTCTGGTTGGGAGAAGTTACACTGTTCGACAAAGTGACCATGGGTGGGCCTGAAGCAGTGGACTTTTTTGTTTTGCGATGGCCGGATAAAGCGAAGTCCTTCATCTTATTTCAGATGAGGCAGATTATCTAAGATGCTCTAGAAAAACCTCGAACAAACCGTTCAAGGTTTCAGAATTTACGAAATTTTCATATCGCTGTTGAAGCATTTCAAAATAAAAGAGAGAGCAACTTCTGCTGTTATCTGTTACTGCGTCCATTTAAACCTAGCATTGCTCCGTTCGCCTTAGGAATGCGTTATATTGATGGAGTCAAGTGCGTCAATTATTCTCATCAAAAACTCTTTCATTTTAGAAGTTCATCTTCCATTGCATCATTTTCAAAAAAGAATTTATCATTTCTTTGCAAAAACGCAGCTAAATTGCTTCGAAATTGCCGAATAACAACGTGACTTCATCACCGCAATGTTTCTCTCCCATTTCGAGAGCAACTGCTGACTGCCGGGAATGATACGGATGTTCGGAAGAAAAGTGAAACGTGATTGACGGCTGCTCGTTTAACTTTCTATCGCTACTATTGTTGCAGCTAAAGTTTAAGTGTGTTTCTTGAGAGGCGTTTTGTTTACGCCGTGACGTATGCACAGCTGTGCTTCTATCCGTGCACTTGAGATTTACATGAGTCAAACGAACTGATAACCTCCTGGCATGTCACCGACAGCTAAGTGTTGGTTGTTATGTGCACTCGGAAGTTGAAGCACACGTTATGAATGTGTGTCGTATCTGTGGATATGTCTGTGTATTTTTATTCGGTAGTTTCAAACTGCAAACTACTGCGACTGGAGTTTTCGCATCCGATGAATACACTTCGCACTATGCGATGAAATCGAATATCAGCTTTCAAGCTGACTAGCCTATATCAAGAGCAGTTGCAGACAACTGAACTTGTTCAAAAAATGACCAAATAAGAGCATTTTTTCATTTGATCAATTAGCAAAACGCGTCGAAGTAAGTAAGAAGGCGGGTCGATGAAGATGGCAGTACGTGTGCTTCACCAACCACGAATCACCAGACCAAGTATGCAGAAGCTGTCAAGGAAAACAAATAAAACAAAAGAAGAAATGTTCCAGAAACGCTTGAAAGTACGAGAGTTTTTGCATCCAATATAACTGACCAAGCGCTCTTTCATAGGTTAGCAAGCAAAATTGCTTCTTGGTTAATGCTTCTTGGTTAATAGCTAGTCAATGAATAGAGGTAAAAATATGATATAACCTACTGCAGCTAAAATTTATTTATTTATTTATTTATTTATTTATTTATTTATTTATTTATTTATTTATTTATTTATTTCAATGAACGCAGCAGCTAAAATGCAACTACTATAAATTTCGAAGAACATAACTTCGTCAGTATAGACTTCATTCCCCGTCTAGTCGAGTATGAATATGTTTTCTTTCGCATCTAAATTGCATAAAGAAATACAACGTTTTGAAACGTTCTAATAGAAAAGTTATACGTTTCTATGGGTATTGATAACATAAGATCTACCTGTGTTACACGTATTGATAAGGTGATATCATCACGACGTCTATTCGTACCGATAAGATGCTTTTTTTTCTGCACACATCTATTGCTGTTTAAATCAAAATTTTTCCATTTGTCGCCATTACTCGCCCACGCTGATGCAACGACAACGCTCAACAGTAAGCGCAGCCCGTGCCACGAATATGGTTTCGGCAACCAAACCTTATATCAGTATTTAACGGTGAAAGGATCAAATAACAGGGCTGGGCCATATTTAGTTCTCAAAAAATGGCCTAGTCACTTTCAAGCTTCCATGGCCTAGTCTATCCATTCCCTTCCACTTAAGCATGGCCTTTCCACATTTCTTTCCTCACCGTCTGAGCTAGGCTATGTTTTCCTATGCGCAATCCTGTAGAAACTATGGCCAAAAATATGGTTTCATTCGAGCTGTTCTTCTTTCTAAAGGTACTATAACGATCGATACCAATTTTTGAGTATTGTAGTTTCATCTGTTTTCGTATAACTCTCAGAAATTGCCAATTATTAGAAGTTTCTCAAAAGTTCGCTTACCAAATAGATTTATAAAACGTACCATTATTCCTTGACGTATGATGAAAGACTTCAATTACCCAACGGGTAACCTTCCAGGTAAGAATGGCCGTAACGGTTGCTTTGACCGTAACGTTGAGATCATTTGGTAAAGCATTCATAGAATTCGGCTATCAACCTTCAGCATTCGATGATTACAGAACGTTTTGGACTACTCTCTATAAAGTAGCACCTGTATGAAAGCCATCGAATTGATAGTCCGAAGTGAGTTTATTCTAATAAGCTTAGGTTTTCATTTAGCGATTATAGTAGAGGGCCCAAATATTCCCCAAATATTAGTGCTCAATGTATAGGTTATACTTTTATACAAATAATACAAGTTACAAGTATACCTGAATATGATAATATCAATGCCTTAAATGAATTATTGTCGATCATGGGTAACGTTTCACTGCAATATGAACGTAACCGGCGACGCTTTAAAATTAAGTGAAATACAGGAGAGACTTGGAGTCGCATTGAGGTTTTGCGAGGAGGGGAGAGGGGTGGGGGGGGGGATGATGTGATGCACTAATAACGGTATTTCAGTTCGACCATATTTAAATTTCGGTTATTTAAATTGCTTCAGTGGATTAACAACAGCTGCTTCCTTTCAGTTTTATTCGTGTATTGTGTATACTTGTAGAGTGTGATAGCTTTTTGTTCCTCAAAGAATTTCGCTTCATATCACATCATTTTCACGTTATCATAATCTGTAACAAACTTAATAAATCCAATCGAACTTTAAATGATGAACCTAGCTGTAAATTGTACCAATTACTTGTCTTGCCTGATTCAGGTTAGGATAGACGGGGAATCCAGGTTGGAAAAAACGCATAGATAATTTGAACACGGTAAGTGGCTAAATTATTGAATAAATATGCAAATATATGTAAGTGGCCTTTCAATAAAATATGCAAATTACTTAAAGTGCTAAATCGTTTTGTGAATTCAAATTTTCAGCTCTTAAGTAAAAGTTGTTGATAGCTCTCAAATTTGCATAAATAAAGCGACGCCGCTATCGAGAAATATTTAAAGCTAAACGGAAATGCTGCCAAATTTCACTTGCTTAAACTCAATGAAAAATTCATCGTTGACGACGTTTTTCATCTATCAATTCAAAGAAGCAATTATATAATTATGCCGAAGAGCGGAGCTTTAAAATATTTCGGTGAGCTAAAAAAAATCAACTTTTTTTGAGCATTTTTACAGTCAATCTGCTTAGAGGATTTTATCCTTCTTTATTTATTTATTCAAATAATTTTTCATGGGATAATTTGAAGAAAAAAAAATCTGAGATTATCGCTTATAAAACCATTCAAATAAGTACTTATAAAGATTTTTAATCAATATTTTATTCACTTATTTTAATAATAAAAGTTTCCCTATATAGTAATATGTTCATGCCTTTATATTTGAAACTCTTGAACATCGTTGCCTTGGATAAAAACAATAAAATCAATAGTACAAAATGATCGTTTATTTAGCATCCGACGATAGCCCAAAGGTTATCCACATTTATTCACATATCCAAATGAAATTCTCATGATATCGGATGTCAATCAACATAGTACTATTGGGGAGTTTTATGTTTTTACTATGTCACATTTTATTCCTTTTTGAAATAACTTGCTTTAATCAAATATCCGTTATTCATTTACGATATCAACAAATTTATATAAATATATCAATATAAATTTAAATAAATAAATAAAAATAAATAAATAAATAAATAAAAAATAAATAAAGAAATAAATAAATAAAGAAATATATATATATATATATATATATATATATATATATATATATATATATTCAAAAAACAATCCTTGTTGGATAATAAAAATTTTATTCGTTTCTATAGTTTTATCACTCAAAATTATCGTTTGTATTGATTTATCGTCTTATATCTTGACATCGCTAAACCATATTATAGCCCATCATCCGCGATTGTTGGTCAATGCGTTCTTTCTAACAATACGGCTACATACAACACTAATTAATATTCAAATATTCATAAAAGTTATTTAATAATCGATGTATCTATTATATTTATTGCTCAAAGTTTATGCAAATATTTGCTAATGGTTCAAGATTTATTCATACTAACATCCCATAAGGATCATTTTATGCTGTTTATATCAAATTTGAGTTTTTTTTCTTTTTTTTTATAAAGTGTAACCCCTCTAATAATCAAATGTTGTGGAATAAAACAAGTCAAACGCCTACTATAAAAATCTCACCTTATTGGTGACAGCCGGCAATCACGTATATTATGTATCGACGTTTTGACACGCTTAAAAGACGCTCAGCTATGAATAGTAATGACATCATTTGTAAATTATGTCCCATGGCTTCTATTAACCTTCATTGATTACTTTGGCCACAATTGCATATTTGGCCAAATCGTCTTGCAAAAATATCGCAACAGTTTCTTAGGTCTTTGATATTCATTGTTGTGGAGAATATTTTCGCCAATGACTCTCATAACTTATTATGGAATCTTCTCGTTTCAATATGTGTTTTCATTGCCAATAGTACCTCTTAACTTTTATAGTCGATCCTTTGAGTTTTTTTTTTTAATGGAGAAACGACAAATTATTCAATAATCTTAGAGATCATATATCCTATAAAACCTAAAAGTGCCTCATTTTAGCAAAAATTTGATTTAATTGCAACTCCCTTAATACATTGTAATTTCTACTAAGTTATATACTAAAGATTCATTTTTAATCATTAATTTTTTTATTTACCTTGTTTTCTCATTCAATTTTTCTACTGTTCTCTTTATGTAGCTGGCTAATTCCAGTCATATCTTACTAGCCTTTAGCATCTTTATCTGTAAATAGGGCATTCTTTTAAAATTTAATAATTAAATTTAATGATTCAAATCATAGTGATATCATAATGTTCTCCTTTTGAGTGTATCAATTCCGGATCCGGAAAGAGCTTCCTTTTTGAGTGTATCAATTCCGGTTCCGGAAAGAGCTTTTCTTTTGAGTGTATCAATTCCGGATCCGGAAAGAGCTTTCCTTTTGAGTGTATCAATTCCGGTTCCGGAAAGAGCTTTGCTTTTGAGTGTATGTGTCTGTCTGTATATTGTGAGCATACAGATCATCGCTTACTTCATTTTGGATGTAATAGCTTCAACTTAAATCAAATGAATGGCCATAGCAGAACAACTGGTCGAGCAAATCTCTTTAAAGCAATAATTATTAATGATTAGATTGCTAAAAGAGATAGCATTACAATTGGCATATTCAGAGGAGATTTTCGTTGAATATAAAAGCACATTGTAGTACATTCATATATTATTCAAAGAAATGAAAGTGCACTCCAGAGGAGTTAATTACAATTTGCGACACTTCAGAGGAGCTAATTGCAACTTGCAGTTTTTTAAATTTCCACCCATCATATTAAGCAATATCACAAACTACCAATAAATAGTAATAAATAGTAAAGTATGTACCATAGTGCAACTATAGTGATATAATAATGACACGTTGAAAGCAGCTATAATCGAAATTAAATTCTTTCAAATTGCACAAAAAAATTTTAAAAAAAAGCATTAAAAAAATCACCTTTGCAATTCACGTTCATCTAAATTTATAATACGAAGTCAAATTTATTCACTCTCTTGCAAATTGCAATATTTATGCA
Organism: Baylisascaris procyonis; assembly: GCA_037389465.1. Lineage (NCBI taxonomy): Eukaryota > Metazoa > Nematoda > Chromadorea > Rhabditida > Ascarididae > Baylisascaris > Baylisascaris procyonis. Next base: position 2,727,850 of record JAZARR010000032.1, on the reverse strand, counting down.
AATTAGTGCAGATAATGGTTGAAGTATACTATTGCAATAATCATGCAAAATGGAATAATCTTTAAAGTGCAATATTTCTAAATGAATTATTTATTGTAGAATTGATAATTTGCAATCACATTTTATACGAATAAAATTCTAATTTGAGAATTTGCAATTATAAGAACTTTTTTTTTTTAATATGGACGATTATAAGTGAATAATAGTAATGAGTGATTCTGAAACTATCTTATTTTATTGCATTTTGCATGATCATAGCTCATTGCAATTTGCATCAAATGTCTTATATTAAAAGGTTTACCCCCCTCATCCCTCCGACTCCCTTCCATCCCTACTCTTCACCCCCTCCCCTTCCCTATTGAACAGTCCAAATTTATCATCCTTCAAAGAAGCGACGAAAATATAGTTGAAATAAATAAAAAATTTAATTACTAACTTATTGTGTACGCATTCCACGCAATTGATTATTTCCACCCCACGCACTTGATAATTGTTTATATCTCAAAACGACCTTATAATATATTGTAGTATTAAGTGCGAAATTCATCTATATAATAAAATTATTCATTGACGTAAAGGAACATAACTGATTCGAATAATATCTACTATATTTAATTGCACGTACATTTTTTACTTTTATTTTCAATATTTATTCATAAGTTTTTATTTTTATTCATTTAAATGATAGAATCGTTATGAATATATCGATATTTGCCAATAAAATATTTATTTCTATGATTATAAGAAATATTTTAACAATAATTTTATTTATAATTTTTAAATAATCTATATAATTTTAAGATCTATATGAATAAACATCGCTTAATCACTATTTTATTCATCAATAAACATCGGACAGCTTTCGATGCAATTGACTGTTAATGTTAAATGCAGCAAAACGGTCATTTCGATAAGAAATATTTATTGTCCACTTGGGATTGTACTGTCCATCTGACGGGATTACCCTGTCCACTTGGTGAGATTGTACTGTCCACTTGGTGGGACTATACTGTCCATTTGATGGGATTCTACTGTCCACTTGGTAGGGTTGTACTGTCCACTTGATGGAATTGTACTGTCTGTTTAAGGGGATTGTTCTATCCACTCGGTGGAACAGTATTGTCCATCTGACGGGATTGTCCTGTCCACTTAGTGAAGTTGTATTTTTCGTTCGCTAGGATTGTTCGATTGAATACATATATAATCCAAGAGAATACATATCAATGGAATTTCATTTTTCCACTCGAACAATTCCCTAAATAATGACCCTTCATTGTCTAAAGATTAAGTTACAAAAAGATTTCAGTAAAGGTCTAAAATTTGAATTGCAAAATGCTCTTATAAAAACTAAACTCGTGCAATAAGATTTCTAAATTATATCGAATAGGCTCCACCCATTAAATTTTGTTTTGCTCACATTCATTGCCTTATATATTCACATCATTCTAATTTTATCGTTGCATTGAAGAGGTGTACATTTATTCTAGCTAAAGAGCATTGCTCACTCTTAGAGTTTTATTCTTTTTTAAATGATTTCAAAGATTCATTGAATTATCTCTTAAAATACCTCTAAGAAAACTTGTTGAATTCGAGCAATTATTCCTCTTTTCTATATTCTTTAAAACGTTTATAGTGATAGTTTCACTAATATTCATAAATTTGGAGTATTTTATCGCATAAAAATCTTTAAAAATGCCGGCCAAGCCATAATTGCTATCTGGATGAATTTGTAATTACGAGATTTTCATACTTATTGATGTTTCTTAAGGGCGATAAATTTGAGCTCATAACCAATTGCATTGGTAATCGTATAGGAGTAATTCGCCCTTCTCGTTAACTGTCAAAAATATTCGAAATATAAACCGTTAAAAATCATAACTCTACTAAATCAAATCATCAGAAATAACATTGTTTATGCACTATTTATGGTCGGGTAAGTTCTTGCCAGTGTTTTTTCGCTCCCCCTTCCCCCCTTCCCTTCCCTACCCCCAAAAATAAAGTATTATGTCTAACCTTATATCTAATTACAGGTTATGAGGAATTTTTTTAAGTATTATTCATCTAATAGCACATACAGAGGAATTTAATTTAATGGTTGTTTAGAAAATGGCAGTGAATAGGAAGGAGGGGAGATCTGTGCGGAGAACGAGGAAGGGAAGGGAGGACGCGCTAACAGTGCATAAAATTCCATATAATAAACTTCAATTAGCGAACAATATAATATCAAGGAAAAAAAGTCTATTGTCCAGTTATGTAACGCATTTTTTTTCAGTGCAAAATAAAAAGTATTAGAAATAGCCGCAAAAAAACTAGTAAAATTGATCAAAGACCCTTTCCGGTTTTCCGGTTTTCTGGTTTCCGGTTAGAAAAAAATCAACTCGATGAACACGTTTAAAATTTGGCAGTAAAAGTATACAGTGTTTCTAATTACAATAGAATTTCCACTTCTTGGAATTCCACGAAGACTTGGAATTTGAAATCGGTCAAGAAAGCTTCCTCACAATTACTCCCTTCTCCACGGGAAAGGAGTTCAAATTTTTCATTTATATTTTTATTTACCTTTAGCACATCTTTGTTTAAAGTATATCCCAATGATATTAATTTTATATGTTAATAAGTGTTCACGTGGACGTGTTTGTTCGGTATCTTATATATGCAAATGAATAAAGCCTCCACCTGGTAAAATCTGATGCAAAGATACCAGTGAAAACTGGATTTCCAGATTCCTGTTCTTGAGGTTCCGAAATCTTTTGTTAGAAAGCAAAAGAGAACTACAACATTATGCTTTGAATAGCGCCAAAAAAACTTTCAGAAATTGATTTCCGCTTGTTCATATATACTCCTTGCACTTTGTTTGAACCATGCCTGAATGAATTTTATCCTGCATCAATTTTTTCATCATCCATTGTTTTGCCTTGTCTACTGCGCGGTCGATTGTGGAGCTCCAACCAGAATTGTTGCCTCCGCTCAGCCGAGCCACGCCGCCCAGCACCCTCATCGGGATGAGGGCGACGAATAAGTCTCCATAGTCATAAGAGGAACAGCGATGAATCGGCTCGTCAGCATCCGACGGGCAGGAGACGAGCCTAAGCTCTAACCTTCACGCGACCACCTACAAAGAAGGAGAGTGCGACCTAAAGACCACAGCAGCTAAGTGGATCAAAGAGGCAGTGGGTCAGGGCAAATGGAAGCGATATGAAAAGACATTTATTCGTAATGAATGCTCTCTTCATTGAAATAAATAACTAAAAACAATTTTTTCCCACTGCCATTTATTAGCCGAAGATTCCACTCTTTTATTTAGATCTCTTTATTCAGCTTCTTTTAAGATAGGCATCTAGTATCCTCAATCCCGACGATTTTTTTTTCCTTTTCCATAAAATTATGCGAAAAAAATTGAAGAATATATAGATAGATTAAATTCGTCAATATGAGTATCATCGGCTACGTTTTGTGGAAAATTTTTCACTCAATTTTATCACCTTTGATAAAAAAATTTTCCACTCATTTATCTATGTGTCGAGAAATTTATTATTCACTTTTCATTGTTTATCACATTCTCGAAATTTGATAAATGAAAAAATAAGAGTGAAATTTTCAATAAATTATCACATTTTTCCAAAAAAAATTCCAAAAAAAACAATTTTTATGATTCGTTTCTTTTTTTGCAATGTTTGAAATTTCCCTTTTTTTTCAGCTTATTTCGCCCAATTTCGCCTTATTTCAGCTTACTCCATGCATCAATGTTGCGTTATAGTTAGCAATCGCTATCAGCGATTTGAAAGGAAAAAAAATTTCTTGTTTCATTGCATAGAAATGTAAATTGCGGAGTCTTTACATGCAACACTCATTTGAAAGCATAATTACAGGAACAATTAAAGCATATATTTTTAATGGAGAGCTTCTTAATTGACTAAGATAGTCGTTCCTTCGAAAAATCTACTTATTTTCATTTCCACATTGAGAGGGGGTTCAAGGGTAGGGGGTTATGCATTATGATAACTAAAAGAAACACTTTATTCCCCCCAAATTCGATTGACACTTGAATAGAAGCAATGCTTACGTTGATTCGCTGTAGTAATATTTAGTACTATGTAACTTTAACTATTCTTTTAAATGCGCTGAAAATTTCCAAGATATAGTCAATATTAAGGGATTATGAATTAAATTTTATTCTCCCATCCCCTCTCACCTCTCTCATTTCGTTAAAAAATTTCACATCAGCCAATTTCATAGTTTTATTTTAATTGGTTTTCTCGATTATTTTACTGCTGTCCTTGAATTTCTACATGCGCATTCTTAGACGGGCCGTTTAAGTGTAGCATGAGCCTATGCTCAACATCCTTACAACATTTTTCCATTTCAATTTATTTTCTCATATATCTTTGTAAATTATATTTATAAAATCTCATTATGTCAATCTAGTTCATATGGGTAGGTAGGTATATAGGTATTCACTTATAGATGTGTATGCACCCATTAGTTTAATCAGGAGAAATATTAAAGAATTTTGATGCTTTTGCGAAGAAATTTAGCGCTTTCAACCTTCGAAAAACTTTATAGGCACTCAATTACGCCATATTTGCATACAATCATATCGCACTTATTGAATCCCAATTTTACTACCAGCTGGACTGAAAATAAGCGATTCTCATATAGATGATTTTCATAAATGTATGAGAATCGCTATATATATATATATATATATATATATATATATATATATATATATATATATATATATATATATATATATATATATATATATAATCAATTGAAGCGGTGAATGCCTTTATTACTGTGCATGTTTTAGCCTTTTAAAATCGCAAAACGTTTATGATTGCATCACTTAATTTTTTTTTTGTATTTCCCTTTACATTCATATTCGGAGGTTGTCCTTTTCTTTTCTCGAATATCCGCTTAAGGTGCGGATTTCCTGCCGATCGTCCTAATCGTTCTTTGTCCTTATCACTTATTACTATTTCTCTACCCTTTCTCTCCCCTCTCTCTCTCTCTCTCTCTCTCTCTCTCTCTCTAAAATCATGCGGAGAGCAACGGACCCGACTGCCACAAGCGGTCTGTTCAGGATAACGTAGTCCTAAAAGCGTTGAATAAGCAAAATTTGTACCACCCATCAAAAATAGCGCACCTATTCATGCACTCTATCAATATGTTTCGTCGATATACGTTCATCGTCGATGGAATGTTTGAGATCCATTCGTTGCATAAATTTATATTAATTTTTTTTTTTTTTTCACAATATATGCGTATAATTGATGTGATATCAACACGATATCAAAACTACGTATCGTGATCGGTCACCATGCAAAGCGTTTTCAGCGTAATTATTATATGAATTGATCTATAAAATTAGCAAAATATGCAAATTTCTTTTGCATAAACGATTATCGACTGGGAATGAAATAAATTTTTTTTTTTTAGTTTTATAAGGCTGAAAAAAAAGAAACATACAAGAAACGTAAATGATCGCATATATATTTCTACGCAAATGACGTCATCCACACAAAAATTAATTTTGCATCACATCTCTTATACTCTTTTGAACTTTTTTTGAGGAAAAAAAAACAACAATCAATCATTTAATTTCATAACAGAGAAAAAAGTTGACTGATAAAATTGCAATCTGTGCCAGTTCTTTGATATCCTTCAAACACGTAATTAGTTCTCGTCTAATAAATTTTCGAAACGCTCATATATACAACAAATATTTTTTGCTGTTATACAATATGAAGAAATTCTTTAGCATTATAACAAACACATTTGACCTATGACCTTATGTATATAGCGTTGGGTCTTCTTATATTCACCACAAAGACCATTGTATCGCATTGCCTTCGCATAGAATGGCATTTTGTGTTTTCTTTTTCTAGCTTCATTCTTATGTACAAGATAATGTTCAGAAATTTTTGCTTTACTATAAGAAAAATGTTTGAAAAAAAATTGAGAATTGAATGGATTTTTGATGAAAATGAAAATTTAAAAAAAAAACAGAAATTTATCCATCCCAAAATATAAATAAATGAAATCCTTTCAAAAGGTAGCAAAAATGAAATTTCTATCACAAATATTTCTCACTTTCTAGCGTTAAGCTAATATAATTCGTTTTTTTTTTCCCACATGACAAATTCGTTATTGCCTTCGGGTTATATCCTTAATGGATATCACATTGAGATATGCGTTTATCGAATTCATTCACAGCTAATTTAATCACCATGCCGATCTATATATGAAAGTTTTGTTGTTAATTGTTAATCTCCCCTCTTAGTTTAGTCATTGCAATAAATTCTTTTCGTTTTCATCTCTTCATATAGATTCTTTTCATTGAATCTATTCTAATTCGTTCTTCCGTTATTCCTCTTTCTTTATCTTTCATTTTCTATGCATTTTGGTGAAATCTATTTTTTTGGGAATTTTTTTTTTTAAATGAATAATCCCTGCATCACATTGTTTTTATACTTTTTGATGGATTTTTCTTTAATTTATTCATTCATTTCAATGCTTCCTAAGCAAATCCTCTCGAATTCTTTATTATATCACTTTGTAAATAATAGCGACACTTCGTTATTTCCTCTTTACTGGCTTATATAATATTTTGATCATCAAAAACAGAGATATTTCGGAGTGATAAGAATAGCCGTTTATCAAGCGTATCTTTAAAAAAAAGCACTGAGTGCACTTTATTTACTATGAATTATGGCATATTGCATATTAAATCTATGCTTTCTTCACCGAAACGGACGTTATATCATGTGGAAATGTTTTTTTTTTCGAGGATTTAAATTGAAATTGATTGTGAATCCATAGGAGACTTGAAAAATTTTTAATTTCAGTTGCAATTTGAAGTAATGATTGAGAAATAATTTCAATTCACGTATTATGGGAAGATATACATATTATTTACTCTATTGATGTGATATCATCTAGTTGAAATAAGAGTGAATTAAAAGTGTTAACTGACCATTGGTCAGTTTACCCCTGACCATTGGTCAGTTTATCCATGTGACCGATAAGAAAGAGCATTGTTTTAAATTTAGAATGAGGCGGCGATGTGCTCTAAATATTGTCTATTCCAATCAAATCAGTTTTTAAGCATTTTCGCAAACTTGTTCTGCTCTAGCACATTACGGAAGTGCCATAACTGCGCAATATCTGTCTGTCTGTGTCTGTCTGTCTCCTTAGTTGTAACTTAGTAGCCAATGAAGTTAGAGTTACGAAACTCTGCAAGAACAATATACACAATACGTTTACCTCCTGTATTCCACTTTGATTCATCGACTTCGAAAATAGCTAGTAAAATTGAAGATTTTTACAAAAAGAAAAAAAAAATCTTGTATAGATTTTGCATCTCTTCACTTTAATTTTATGTCGATGAGGCGAGGCCATAGTTGAGAATTTTTATAGGTGATGGCACATCAATTAAAATATGATTACATCATTACATGCTATCCACTTTTTCCAGTTGATGTATGAGAGTGATTGCACAAAGTGTATTGCAAGCAAAAACTCTACTTAATGACAGTCGGCTTCCGATAAGCTTCTCAACTTATTGCTTTTGCAAGCGATATTTGCGCTCTCTATTATAGTTCAAGTTTGACTTATCGATACAAAGATTTATTTCTTTAAAATTTCTGAATAATAGATATTCCTTACTTAGTGGAGAAAAGCTTTAATGCTGTAAACAAGGCGGAATATTTAAACGCTCTTATTCAACTTACTTAATTCCTATATATATCTTCGACTTTTTTATTAAATCATTTGCATTAAGGTATCTTTTACAAGTATATTCATAGTACAAACAGTTAATTTATTAGTGATGTGGTATTATTAGAGGGATACTGTAGGCAAATAAATTTGCATATTTAGCATCGAGATTTATCTCTAAGCTTTACACAGCAATCATTGAAATTCATCGCTTTGCAAAGTAAATGCGAATAGATAAATGCTAATAACTTGGAGAATTTTTTTTCATCAAATTTTCACTACTGTATATATCGTAATTCCGTTTTCTTCAAAAAATTTTCTGAGTGACGTCATATTTTCCTCAATTAAAAAAATTTTTTTCCTCATACAATTTCATAGAATTCCGTAGAATTCAGTAGAATTTTTATATATATGTGTATATTATATATTTTATATATATATATATATACATATATATATATATATATATATATATATATATATATATATGAATTTATGCCATATATATATATATATATATATATATATATATATATGGCATAAATTCTAATATAATTCATTTCAGTTCAAAATTTTCTTCTATGAGATCACCTTCAGATAGTAACAATCACTATTATTCAATAGCAATTTTAAATGGATGCACCGTTGAAGAAATGATTATATGAGAGTGATTAAAGTGTTGTTTTAATGAAGTTTATTTGATGTTTTCGCTTATATTTGAAGATTATTGTGCATATCTTATGTTTATATCCATCGTCTAGATATTTATTTACAAATATTTCCATATTATAGGAATTATTTTGATACCAAAAGATAAAAAAAAAAAATTAGGACTCGCTCATTTGTTTGCGAGCTGCATCGGGAATTTTTGTTTCAACGATTGCTTCGGAAGCTTCTAATTCAATGGTTGCCTCGAAAGCTTGTGATTCATTGATTGCCTCTTTGATTATCTGATTCTGATTGAAAGTGAAAAATCAATGAAAACTACATCAGTGACATCATCGTTGATCGTGATCAATTTTGATCTCTACGAATGATAATATTTGAGTGGAAAACCGCATAGACGAAATGCTTAAAAATGACTTAATTTAAAGGGATAGGCATTATGAATGCATTATTTGGCATATGTCTCGTTCTATGCACTACGCGAATATCGTCTTTACCATCGTTTTTAGTGCCTAATCTTGACGAGATTACCAACCAAAGTAAGTGCTTCTTGAGGAAATTTATTTGATTGCTTAAAAATTCCAATAAACTTAAGAAAAAATTATTTATTTCAATAAATCATTTCAAAATTAAGCATTTGACAATTTCATGAAAAAAAAATTTTTTTTAATATCTTTAATGATTGAAATCGTATCAAAATTAAAAACCATCACTAGATTCCTTAGATTCCTTAAGCGATTCTCTAAATAAAAATTTTTTCTTTTTCGATTAAATTATCAATCACTAAGAGGAAAAATTATTGATGAATTATATTTTACTTATTTTAATATATGCAAATATATTTAAGTGGGAAATTAGAATTGAATATTTAAATATTCAGAAATTAATTTCGCTTTTATTTTCTAACAAAAAAAAACTTTTTTTGACATCAATATTAAGTTATCCATTTTTGTTTGTTTGAGTTGAGTAAATTTGAAAGAATTGCTAATTCATCGATTTAACCAATTAAAATATACTTTAATGAAGCGTCGAACGCTTTCATAGCACAACTGAATTGACTGAAATATTAGAAATTCTCAGTCCCGCTTACCTCGGGATCGTGAATATTTAGGGGATTCGAATACCGACATAAAGTTGTCGATTTCTATATATCCTCTCGGATTTAACGATCCCAGAATTTTATTCTGTACTACTCGAAGTTCAGCAAAAGTCAACTTTATATGTCGAAGATCTTAAGCTCCGGTAGGAGCTCAATTTTGATCTTAGTCGGAGTTTGTAGCGAATCCCGATTTTCTAGGCTTCAAACATCATAAATTAGGCCACTTCAAAACGAACCATTAAGATTTTGCACCAAAGAATATTGAAAATTTAAAAAATTTTCAGTGACATTTCCAATGGACAAGCGATTCTTCTCAATGAAACCATCGTTTACATTACGAAATATCGATGGTAATTATATGATCGATAAACGAGATGATTCAAGTCTATGGCGATTTGCATGTGTTCGACCATTCGCTGTCAATTGTCATTTGCCAATGTGGATTAATAAACCGCAATGAAATAATATCTTTATTTATGCCAATCTCCGCTTATCAACTTTAGTATTGATCCTCAAAAATTTAATAATTCATTAATAAATTTGAAAGTTATTTTTTTTTTTTTTGTTTTACATATTTCCAGTTATTCTAGTATATTTATAAATAAAACCATACTGAATTTAATAATCGAAAAAAATATTTGTAATTTATGAGATAGCCATTTCTATTTGATAATGCATCAATAAGGTGTTATCATATTACAATATCTATCGATGAATCGAATTGAATTTCGAATAATTTGAGGTGGATGGAGGAGGTCAAGCGATGGATGAAAAGCTACTAATGGAAAATAAATTTATTATTGCTTATGAGGCGAGAAAAAGAAATGATCAACATAAAATTTAAAAGAAATTTAGAAAAAAAAAATATTTGAATTTTTAATTTCTACATTCATAAATAATCGAGATATTGGGAATGAGTTGAGAAAAGCGGAGAATGGAAATGAAAAATGATGCAAAGATGAATTTTTAAATGCATTTATTCAAATAATAATAATAATTGCTTGGCTTATTTTCCAAAATTTTGAGATATCGTTCAATAAAATTCAACACGCTTCAATAAATATTCTCCTCGATATGTCTATTGCATTGTATGATCTATTCCCCTACAATATAAATATAAATGTAAATATAAACATAAATATAAATATGTTTTAATATAAACATAAGTATAAATATAAATTTAAATAAATAATGAATAAATAAATATATATGTATATATGACAAATAAACATAAAATATACTGCACGGGAAAGAGGCGAGAGATAGTCATGTAGCGTAACCAAAGGAAAACGTGTTTTCTTTGTTGGTAAACCAATTTTACTACTTACCAATAAAGGTAAATCCCATTCGCGGTGGGCAAATTTGATTTGGTTTTACTAATTTCTACGACTCTCAAATTTGATAAAATTTTTACCCAACGTATAGGTCTATGAAGACATCATATTATTCCCACTTTGATATATGAAAAGCCTTTTGGCGATGTTCGTATGACCAGTGGCCATTTATTTGTGATATATGGCCAGGGATCGACATCCAAATGACCACCTCGTGTCTTATTTAATTATCACATGTTCGACGCTTTTCTACCCTTCAGCTATAAATGCACAATATTCAGCCTTAAAAGTGACGGTTGATAAGCTTCAATTATTTCCCGAAAAAATTTCAAATATTCTTCCAATGCTAAATGATTGACTAAGATAAAATAATTTATGCCTTACAAAGATCTTAGAATTGTTAATTGTCTTCATATCGATCGGACTATAAAGCTATAAAAGAACTTTTAGATAGTAAATGCCCTGAATAAAGGTTTGGTAAAATATTAGTGATAAGAAAATATTTTAAAACTTCAAAAACAAAAAACTATTCGAATCAGTACGATTATCGGAATGGAATGAAATATGACCTTTCCTTTATTCTATAGTTTTTTTTTTAATGAATATAATGAACGCGAAATAAAGAACAATTGAATTGAATGAAAATGAACAACATCGAATATATCCAAAAGCAATACTCTCAGATAAATGGATTAAGTATAGGAAATCAACCTCAAATCAACATTGAAATGCAGTGGAAATTTCACAGAGGAATGTAGGGGAGGGGATAAGGGGGTGGAAAATTTCGGGGTCGTAAGACGTTTAAAATGTGAAGAATACGATAGATGAAGCAATGATATGTGAAGCATAAAAATATGATTAAATATCGATTTAACTTTCAAAGGGACCGATCCAGAAATTTCATTAAAAACTATTTTAGAAAGGCTATAAGTAACCTCAGATGTCTAATGTGTTAATATCAATGAATGCTAGGATACAATGCATAAGGCTTCCTCATAGCATCAGAACAAGGTGCGGTGGGAGCAGAACGTGAGGTATATATATATATATATATATATATATATATATATAATATTGCTGTTGAATTCGATAATTTTTGCAAACATTTCAAAGCATTCATCCAACCATTTCAAGTAATACAACTCAAAAAAACGATTGAAAAACATCAAATGCTTTCCAATAAATTTTGAATTTAAATTAAACAAATATCAATATTCAAAATAAACCCTACATAGAAATTAGAAGAAAGTACCATATGAATGGAAATGCACATGTTGCTTAACCGAACAACATACGGTAATCAACTGCGTACCTGATGAACGAAATGGAGAAATTGTGTTCAGTTGACGTTCGGCGGCGAAATACGTTACTTTTTAAAGCGCTCATTTTCCGATTTTTTTCTTTTTTTTTATTGTTTTCCTTTTATCTAAGGGGATTAGTAGAACTGGCAGTAACGTCGTATTGACGTTTTCGATACGTTTATTAGTGAGAAACTCATGGACAAATTTTATGATAACTGAATAAGCTCAAAGTTTGATCCATATTTCCCCACAGATTATCTCATTGGGAAGAGAGTGGATGGGGAATGGATCATAAGAAATCTTTCATTTATGAACGAAATTTTAGAAGAAAGTTTACAATTGAGACTCGATAGAAAGTTGGTCGTTGCTCTCAGCTACGTCTTATTGCTCCAACTTTGCCCATTTCCCTTCCATTTTTCTGCATCAATCATCAACATCATTTAATCCCAATTTTTATTAATTCATATTGGTTGTTTAGGTTTCCATTGTTTAATTTGTCCAGGGTGTATGGTACCGGGGGGAAGGAAGGCGAAGATAGTTTGTCGAGGACTGGTGGTGTGAAGGGGAAGACCTTGCGACGTTCCAAAAAAACATTCCCTCATGAATCCTTTCACATACCTGCAGGTTCTAAAATGTCTATGTTTTTCCGTACTACGCATCTTTGCCAACATACAGACCTACTCGTTTCCTTTGCAAATCAACTCGGGTTCCTGTTATTGAGTCGCATTTTATGTGCAGAGAATGTCCTCACGTTGTTTGCACCATCTCGTTGAGGCGTGTCGTGTCGTGTCGCGTCGTGTTGTTTGCTGTCTGCCTGTATGTTGTTGAGAGTTTTGCTGTTGCAGCATGCATCTATGAGAATAGTGTTTTCAGTGCATCATGCCTAGTATGGGTGCTGCAAAATTGAGTGCAAAAAAGGCTGCCAATGGATTTACATCGAAGGCATCTTCAAAGGATGCATCCAGTAACGAACAGCCGAATGTAAGTTTTATTTTATTCCTTACACTTCTGACATTTACGAAAATTTGCTCACTATTATTTCGGAGTTAGTGGGGAGATATCCTTCAGCCAAATTCATGAGTTGAGTCCATAGGTTTTAGTTTTTTTTTCTTTTCCCTAAGCAGAAGGTTATGCGAAATATTGCTACCGAAGTAATGTCATGATGTTTAAGAACTCAGATAAGCAAATGTTTCCTTTAAATCAACGTGTTTTTATATGACCAAAAACATCTGATAGAGGACGAAAATAGATTAAAAGATAAGTTAGGGATTATGTAATCTGTTTAGCTAGACCTAAACATGGGAAGGTATAATGTTTGAGGTATCGAGGAGAAAATAGTATTTTCAATAAAATTTCCGAATTTATGAACACTGAAAATTTTACTGCAAAAATTTTGAGGGTTGAATCTATAGGCGAATTATGAATCAAATTTATACTCATTTTATTTTAGACTTCAAAACTTTATATATACCCGAATGTAATGGATTAACTTCCATCGTCCATTAATGAGAAAATTATTGTAATAGCTGAGGAATTGTTTAATAAAAATACTTTTCAATATTTGAGAGCTCATTTAATAAACATTTTTTCTAAAATATTTTAATTTTAGAATTGCTAATTTAATAACATTCAAATAGCTCTACCTATTTTTTTTTTTTAAATAGGCATTTTATAATTTAATTTTGAAGAAAATATTTCCCAAAAAATTTCATTTCTTGAGGTATAATTGGCACTTTATAGAGAATTCATGCACGTATTTTACGTGGAAATCTGTTTTTTTTTTCTTTCTTTCTAATACCGTTAAATATTTTTGCAATGAAAGCAAACAAAAGTTTATGTCTCATTTTGATCAGACTCCGACTGCAGATGGTGTTGGCGATTGGGATTCACATGGCAGGATTGCCTTCTATTTGGGAGGGATTAATTGGGACGGGAAGTAATGGGAAGAGGTATACCAGAATGGCATAAGTGTTTATTAATTATGCATTTAAGAGAAAATTAAATCGAATTTATTTATGATTGTCTGAAATATCGAAGAAAAATTTATTAATTTATGTAAGAGTCAACTCTCCTTGGCTCGTCTAGTCGTCCAGGTCTCCTTGAAAATTTGCAACGTCTTTGGAGATGCGGTCGAATAAACTGCGATACTACACAAATATACGGGCGAACAGTTTAACACACTTAAACAATAGCTGAGAAACAAGTAGGGATACGTTCATAAGGATGGATGGCTTGAATCGTCGGCACGTTGCCGTAGCGGCACCCGGCGAATTCCACGTTGTCACCGATCACCTCGCGTACTCCAACAACCAAACGTATACCCACTCGGCCTTAAGACCAGTCTAGAAGTTGAAATGAATATGCGCTCACATCAATCCCTTTTATACTCTCTCGATTCTGCCTCATGCTAGCCTCACGACCTGGATAGTCGTTTGATCTGCCTGTATGCTATTGATCTTCTTTGACTTCCCTTTTACGGCAAATTAATCCCGCTTGATCTATAGCCGGATTGATCTACCTTAAATGTATTTTTGTTGATGTGTAAACGATGGGCAAAACTTCTTTACCCATCGTCATTTATAAGAATGCGCATCTAGATGAAGCTTTTTCAGCATGCGTTGATTTTATTGATTGGTATATTCTGATGTTCTCTTTCTAAACTCCTTTCATATTTGTGAATTTTTTTTTACATTTTCCTTGTTTTGGTATATTGTCTATTGCACCCATCAAACATCTCAATACGGTTACTGCACGTAAATGAATAATATTTTGTGGTACTTAGGCGACAATTTCAGGTCAGTGAGAAATGATTACTTCGAAGAAGGATGAGGGTGATTTGCATTTGCGAAAATAGACAACGAAATGTGCAAATTTTATTGCTTATCAATTGATGCAACTGTATGAATATTATTCAAAATCATTGTTGTTACATAATTAGAAACTTTTGGTAGAATTTGCTTTCTCATATTTAATAGTGTCTTTTTTTGTGGCAGGGAAATGAAGCGAAAAAGATGAAGGGTAAGCGAAAGATTCGATCACAAAAGAGAGCATGGAGATGGCGAATACCGAAAGAGGAGCCGATCGAAGATGGATGTGCGAAATGTCAGTACGTAAGTCGTCGTATTGGAATTGCATGCAACAATATACGGCCGCATTCAAAACTCTCATCGATGGGACTCTGTGAACGGGTATTTCATTACCGTTATTTTTTTCTATCCTTTGAAATTATTATTTTTTAAAATATTATCTTGATTTTTCAATCCTTTCTATAAAGATTAAATTTTGAAGTTTGGAATGGATCTGATCTGAATTCTTCCACATGTATTTGAGATGTTATGTGTTCACTTCATTTTCAAATCCATCATCGTTCAGTAGGCGCTTATTTAGACGATTATTCCTATGATCTCTCTTTTAGCATACTCAATTTGCACAACAATTGAAAGCGTTATTTGTCGCCGAACAGAGTCTATCGGATCAAGGCGATTTTATTGCACATCGTATCGATGAAGATGGCATGCTCTCAGTTAGGTGTGTGTTTATAATATGTTCTTGTGCGTGTATGAGTGTCTGTCTGGCTCCCTGTTTTTCTGCCTGATTGTCTGTTTGTGTTTGTTAACCCGTCGGCAATTCCAGCTCGGGAGCAATTGAAGCTAGGGCTACAAAACTAGGTGGATATAACATGAAGTTGGATGAGCTCATATATTAACATTCAAGTTAATTCATTAGCGTTGGAAGGATTTTTTTTTTCACAGCGTATATTATGTATGCATTTTGCAAGCAACCGAATTTTCATTTCATATCGGGCAACTAGGGGAGGAAAATTCCTTCGTAGAGAATTTGCAGAAAATTAAATCAATTAAGATATGATTGCGTTTATGCGATTCATGCTGTTGTAGGGGGTTGTTCTCATAAATGCAATTGCATAAATGCCAGCTGCTTAAGCATACTTGTTAAACTTAAACTTAAAACTTAAATAAACTTTATTGCCAGCTGCTGTGGCATAATTTTCTATTCAATAAATTTTTGTATCCTTTTTTTCGTTTCTTTCTCTGAAAAATATCTTTCATTATATCTTAAGTGATGATGATGAGACGTTAACGACAACGTTCGATTGGCCATGCTCCGAAGAAAATCTCCATTATGATCCAACCTACATTGGCAAATACTGTAGTCTATTAGCGTAAGTGTTTTCCTATATCAGTTGAAATTGTATCACTGAATCTGTGAAATATGGTACGGCACACTCTCTTTTATTCTGAAGATGGGAGAGACAGGGGAGGGGATGGTAACGATGACTAAGAGAGAAAATTCTATGATGAATTCATTTTGGGATTGGCCAGTTTTTATCTTTTTCGTTTACATTGAAATCTATTGCAAGCACACGTTTTCACTTTTGAATTTTGATATTCATTTTTCATTCGATGTACGTAGAAGAATTTATGTTTACGTGTGGAGAGTAATGTCTTCAGAATAGGAGGCAAGGGAAGGGGAAGTACTCAAAAAATTTAACTTCTCAGTCCTGTGGACTTCATAGGTGGTCTCTTTCAGAAATATTTTCCAGAATAACTTCTTAGTCCTGTAGACTTTATAGGTGGTCTCTTTCAGAAATATTTTCCAGAACTTTTTTCACAAGGTTTACTTTCGAAACAACAAGTCGTTGCACTCGTTGCACTTTCTCCATTCGAGTCAATAGTTCTCAGAGCAATGAAATACGAGCTTCACTTTCCATGACAAATTTCTTTTATCGAGCTTGTAATTCAAAGGTGAAAAAACTTCATTTTATCAGTGGTGCTCATCTCTTCCCGAAATTATTGAGAGATATTTTTATTTAGGGTTAAGGGAAAATAATGAAAAATGCTTGAATAACTGTTGCCGCTGTAGAATGGTAGGGAATAGTGAAACCAGTGATCGAGCTACGTAGTTTCTTTTAAAAGAGATTCAATTCTCTATCAGATTTGAGAGTCACGAGATAAGTTTAGTTCATACAATGCGTGAAAAAGGTATATATATATATATATATATATATATATATATATATATATATATATATATATATATATTAAAAACGACTACGGATCATGAGGGATCTAATTTATTGGATTGGATTGTATCGTTGATTGAATTTCATTTAGAAATACGGAAGCGGTCACGGAGAAGGAATTGTTGATGTGCAGATTGGCTGCTCTAGAAAGCAGGATGGCCGCGATAAAAGAGTATCGTGAAGTACTTGCTGAAAAGCAGCGTTGCTGTGAAGCATATCTCATGAAGGAGATCCTCGAAGAGGATAAAAAAGGTACACTTAATGTTTGCATATTTACCAGGTGTTTGTGTTTAAATCCATCGGTTATTTTCATATATTTTTGAACGATATTGGTTTTGAAGGAGGGAGGAAAGATAGGATGAAGTGGGTGAAATATCAATGACCATAAACGTTGTTAGTGAAAGCGTTATATATTCGGTTTATTTATAGGTCAGTTAGTGGCCGAAACACGTAAAGAGAAGCGTCAAATGCGTACTTTGCGTGCAAGCAAGCGTTATGGTCGTTGGCGCAACTGGAAAGCATCAAAGCTGATGCGTCAGCAACTTGAAGCGCGTCTTAAGGTAACCGCCCAGGATTCGGCAGCGGATACTGGTCCTGAAACGCAGCAGCTCGACTATCTGGATATGGAGTTCGAAAACGAGGAACAAAGGCCAATTTGCTCGTTTGTTTACGCAGACGTATGTTGCTTTTCTTCTTTCATCTCTTTTAAAAAAAAATCTGATATTGAATTTCCAGGATTTAAGTAAAGTTTATCGAGTATTGCATAAAAGTCGTATCATTTTTTAACATTTGTATGAAATGCTCCCACATTGTGAATAGAATAGTCGGCAGATATATTTTACTTTTATAGATAGTTGAGTGTGATAACTCAGAGGAAATTGTTGCTTTTTAGCAAAAGATTAAAACGATATGAATGCTTTATGATAAATAAAAATTTTGTATTCCTAAATCTTTTATTTAAAAAGAATATTGGTCGGATGATTTTTTTAAAATGTTGTGATGTTATTTTAACGTTATTTTTGTGTTATTTTTAATGTTGTTTTTTATGCATTAAAAAGTAGTTTCAGTAGTTTCATTACTTCCTCAGTAATTATGTCAGTAGATGTTTCTTTGAATGTGGATGGGATAGAAAGGTTATCTCTGCGAATCGCCATATAACTCAAAAAGAGAAATTATTCATCAGTGTTTTTTTGCATTATTTTTTCTGCATTTATTTATTTATTTATTTATTTATTTATTTATTTATTTATTGTTGTTTATTTTGAGGAGGAGAGTAGCCATCGTGAGGATGAATGTGAAACAAAGTCAGGAGACGATGACACAAAAAGAAATGAAAACGACAATTGTGGAGAGATGAAAGGACGACGATGCGAAAATGTGGCGTTACCTAGCTTGAATTACTGCATGCGGCGTATGTATTTTTTATCTCGCTTTATTTTCCTGTTTTTTTTTTTTTTTTTTTTTTTTTTAATAGCTTGTTACTATGGACTTAATATTATTATGGATTCTTGTTAGTTAATAAAGGTATTGAGTTATGTTTATAGATATGCAAATTAAATACGGTTATTGTGGAATATGCTCGAATTTTTATGCTTCAATTTTTTGACGAAATTAACTCTTTTAAACATTTTATATACATTAATTTGAAGCGTTAAATTTAAGCTTTAAGTTCGTGGCCCGATCGCTTTGTGGTCTATGATCGCAAAAATATACGGTCGTGATCGTATGCTAGCAGTCATAATTGTCAACAACGATTTTCATCTCCTATTTCTCTGTTTTTTTGTGAATTAATTGGCGAGGAAAAGTGATGGAGGATAAATGTTATAACTAATTGTCTCTTGAATATGATTAAGTTATCAAACACCTGAACCTAGTTTAATGTTTTACGGTAGCCATTACACCGGTTTGAATGGAATCGGTAAGGTTGGAACTTAGGCTGAAGTCATATTTTCCCTGTCAGTAAAACGCAGGTAATGCAGGCTTGTTTGATTACCTGAGGAAGTGGAATTTATATTGCATCGCGTTGTGATGACCGATCGCGCTGTGATATCTATTTTTCTGTGCCGTATTATATTGCGCCTTTCCTTTGGTTGTCTGGCTGCGTGTTTCAAAGTCGTCTGCTGTTATGTGCGTTGACTCGGATATTTTGATGGTTTTTCGTGTTGTCCAGTTCAGTCTACCAGTCCAGTTGGCCAGTTCAGTGCACCGGTTCAGTAAACTCCTATTCATCAACTTGGCTTGCCTCCTCCACACTGCAGCGACATTAACAAGTGGCGATCAGCATTCGAGCAGCGGGGATCGATCAGTATACGAGCAGCAAGGATCGACAGCAGTGGATGGGGACCAGGGATCGTCAGCAACGACCGACAGCGAAGAAGCTCTTCGAGCCATGCTCGGCACTCAGAAGCAACGACAGCAGCGGACGCTGGCAGCCATCTTGGAGTTGGGGGATCGGCAGCAGCAAAGGCTATTGGAGCGAGTGGAGTGGATGCTAATTGCTGTCGACCCACTGCTCCTCCTGCATCAACTGCTGAGTTTATCACAAACTCGCTCTCGACACGGCTACTGGAGTTCGCTTACGATCCAGACAATGGCGGCACGTTCGATTTATGGTTCAACAAATACGAAGACGTCATTTCCAAAGACGGAGCGGCACTTGATGACGCAGCGCACGCCCTTTTCATCGTTTCGAAGCTGGATGCCACTACGTACGCCCGCTTCACCAACCATATTCTGCCAAAGAAAGCTTTCGAAATCTCTCTCGACGACATCATCAAGACGCTGAAAGAACAGTTCAGGCACAACATGTCGCGTTTTGCCCGTCGCTATTTCTACCTCAGGCTCGGCGCAATGGCGAACCTCTCAACGACTATACGGGAATTGTTAATCGACATCACGAGATGGCCGGATTCAGCGCTGGAACAGATGAAGTGTCTAGTGTGGATCTCCGGCCTCCACACTCCGGAAGACGCTGACATTCACGCTCGTGCTCTACGCAAAATGGAGGACAACCCACAAGCTACACTCAGAGAGCTCACTACCGAGATCCAGCAGTTCTTGAGCATCAGACAAGATGCCAGGCTCCTGGACAGTCATTCACCACCACTCCGGCCAGAAATCAATGCCGTCAGTACTAAGAAGAACAGCAAACAGAACCCATGTCCACCCTGCTTCCATGTGGCAGTCTGCACTGGGCCAAAGACCGTATACTTCCTTAACAAAACGTGCCATGACTGCAAACTCATCGGTCATAAGAAAGGCTCCTGCAAGAACTTCACCAAGAAGAAGAGGCAGAATTCGAAGAAGAAACGCAGAATGCGAGCAACGTCACAATTATTGCCTCCACTGCCGCAGGCGTCGCGCCAATCAACCGCATTTATCGGCAGGTCCAGATCAACAGCGTTGCAGTTCAAACGCGCCTCAACACTGGAGCCGATTTCACCTTACTTAGCGTCAGAAACTGGATTGCGATCAATCACCCGAAGTTGCTGCCATCTCTCGTCAAACTGAAGTCCGCCAGCAACAAAAATATCAAGGTTCGAGGATATTTCTAGTGCGACTTCGAAATCGATGGACACAAAGGACGGGGGAATTGCCACGTTGCTGATACCCAGTCACTTCTTGGCATCGACCGGATAGCCCAAAATGAGCCCCTCTTCCGAAGCCTCGCAGAAAGTGTCATCTGCAACGCGTTGGCCACGACATTGAACCATCTCCGCTCTACGCTGATTGCACGTCTACAAAAGCAATTCTCCGCAATATTTACGCCAGAACTGGGACGCTGCACCAAGTTTAAGGCGCACTTTCCATTGAAGCCGGGCGCAAGGCCTATTTTTCGAAAGAGTCGCTCTGTCCCATATGCCGCCCAACCTCGCATCTCACAGGAAATTGACCGTCTGCTGGCTGCAGATGTGCTATCCCCCACTAATCACGGAATCACGCATCTATGCTTCCTGCCGTTCCATCCGCAAACGCTTTGCTAATACGTTCAAGCTTGTACTCATGGAATCGACGGTCGACGCACTACAGACCTTTCTGATGGCATACCGTTAGATGGCTTGTCCGTCCGGACTGGCTCATTTATCGCCCGCCGAAAACTTCTTGGGACGCCAAATGCGTGCCGTTTTCCACTTGATGATGCCGCAGACCGACAACGTCGTAGAACTACCTGACACTAAAATGGAGGAGCAGTTCAGTCGTCACCACGGTGACGCCGTTTATGCCAAAGATTATCGAGGATCGAAAAGCACCTAGATACCCGGCAACGTCGTACGTAAATTCGGCAGCGCGACCTACTCTGTGCGTTGCAGAAGCCTTTGGACACGTCACGTCAACCAGCTACGTTTGCGCACAAAGACGCCGACTCTTGGTCAATTGCTGGACATATTCGACCTGCCGCTGTTCAACTCTAAAACCAGCGCCACAAGTCCAGTACCGGAGTCTCCTACGCCGATGATCTACCTTCATCGCTCAACGCGTACGTGCTCCCCCTCGTCTTCACATGGATTCGCAAAAGCGAAGTACCGTTCGTAAATCAAAAGGGGAGGTGTTGTGATGAACGATCACGCTGCGTCTCAGTTTGCATACATCGACCTCAGTGATACCAGTTCTTCTCTGCCCTATTATATAGCGCCTTTCCTTTGGTTGCCTGGCTGCGTTTCAAACCCGTCTGCTGTTATGTGCGTTGACTCAGATATCTTGATGGTTTTTCCTGTCGTTCAGTACAGTCAATCAGTCTGCTTAGCCAGTTCAGTGCGCCGGTTCAGGAAACTCCTATTCATCAACCTGTCTCGCCTTGTCCACACGGTAGCGACATAACACATCGAAACGGCGCACACCTGTTGATTTAAATTAATATGACAATTTATATCGAACCGAATATTGCTTGAATTACTTTCAGAAATTCTATAACTACCTTCCGAATCATTGAACAACTGAATTTATATAAAATACGATTGATTAATCACATGCTTAGTAATCTGCTGCATCGGTTCTAGGATTCCACGTCAACCTGGCGCATCTTTTATAAGATATCCCTATGCTTTCGTTCCTATTTGCATATTTGTTTGTATGAAATGTTATAATTGGAGTAGATCGTTCCCTCTTTCAAGAGATATGAAGAGTAAAGTCTTTATTTAGGGGATTATCTCAAAATTTAGTAGAAATAGAATAGCACCTTGAAAGCGCACTTTGATGTGATGGATGAGAAACCCTTCAACGGTCGATGCTAGTTCATTTCAATTCTTTGTATGAAATCCGCTTCCGTTTATATTTTCGGAAAAAGGAATAGTTATTTGCCTTAAATAGAAGATTGCGATTATGATTCATAGTAGCTTTGAAGTAGTAAATCAGATTTTTCATGAATTACGCTCAATGTAAAAAACTTCATTCATATATATATATATATATATATATATATATATATATATATATATATATATATGCGCACTAAAATTGTTTGTTTTTATTGATACGAAATTAATGTAACTTTTAGCATTTAACGCAATTATGTTAAAATATTTGAAAGGTAACACAATTGTGTTAAAATATTTACGTTTTTTTCAAGTTTTTTCTATTTTGTAAACAAAATTTTTGAATTGCAATGAGTGTCTTCATGTTTCACAACAAAAATGTTCGGGATGATTTATTGGTTTATTTATTTATTTGTTTATTTATTTACTTGTTTGTTGTTCATTTACTGATTTGTTTATTCGTTTATATAAAACTAGACTTGAATTATAAGAGGAAGATTGCAGATGTTTTCGAGAACTCGAATCAGCAAATGTTTGCCGCGTGTCTCGAATGCGGAGCTGCTGCACTCGATTTAGACGATGGTGATCACTATTGCTCCGCTCATATTTGTAAGCGTTTTTTGTAGACGATTATTTATATACCATCTAGTGGCTATAGGGAATGCAAAGAACGCTCATACTAAATAATAAAAAGGTAAATTATGTCAATGGTTGGAACGGTTGAGTGTAAAAATAAAAAGATATCAAAGCTGACGGAGTAGTTCTAGCTCTAAATCTAGCATTCTCGTGAACGTTGTATGAAGATATGAAGGTATATAGGCTCGTTTTTTTCAATCATATTCGATATTTTATGACTCATTTAAAGCGAACATGAAAATTGAGGGATTCATTCGACTTTTATCTGAAGAATAAATGCTTTTTAAATTAGTTGATGCTTCTCAAAATGAGAGATGATTGCATTTCCTCCTTTTTGAAGTGTTTTTTAACAATTCAATTCAAATATGAATGGTAAGGGTAAATTGATGGATACTTTTATTCGATATTTGGTTCTTCATCTAAGTATTTTATTGCCTATTACATTTTCTTGACGAGTGGATCGATGGTTTTCTTATGCACTCACGCAATCACTGCAGTTGAAATGATATTGACTGTGGATGATTGTGTTTTTGTATGCAAAAGAGTGCTATAAAATATTGGCGTCACTTAGGTCAGTCATCCAACACTGCAATTGTGTTTATGATGGTGGCTGGCTAGTACAACCGTCGAACAGTTTGTTTGCTGAGATGGGATGCGATATAATATTCTTGGTTTTTGACATTAAAGGAATTCATATGAAACTTTTTAAAGCGTTTGCATTTGTTTGCTGTTTAATAATTCATCATTTTAGCTATTTCATTAGTAGCAATACAACTAGATGTAGAATTTTAGTCTTCATATGCACAGGGGTGGGGGAGGAATGTAAGGGCGACGAGGGGAAAAGAAGAGAGAAAACCGCAGAAATAATTTCAAAAAATTGCATCTTATGCCCATATAATCATAAAATATTCAAGCAGAAATTTCCGCCTTTTTTGAGAAGGTAGCCTCTCCTTACTAAAATTTTTTCGATGAAACTTTTCCGCTGTTCTATTATGCTTTTGTTATCAAAAGCATTAATAGTCTTACTCTCCGTTTAGCACGCCACCAATTGGGAGATAATGGTTATGTTTTGCAAATCAATTTCAACCTTGCCTAGCAACGAAGCAGAAAATTTGCTATGATTGGCTTCCTTTCACACACACACACACACACACACACACACAAAGGCTTCATAGTGAAATAATTTTTATCCAGAGCAAAGCAGCAATTTTTTGGGGATATATAGATGGCCGATATAAGATTTGTTCGGGGGGGGGGGGAGGATCGATATATCGAAAGTTCGCGTCTTAAGATCTTTTTCACCCCAGTTTCCAAAGGCTTCGAATTTCGGATACACCTGAGTGCTAACGATATTCATCAGCTTCGTTTACTGCCTGAACTTGCTGTTAATTTTGGATATTGGAAGGCAATAAGCTTACCTATGATTCAAAAGAATCCTAGATTATTATTTTTTTTTATCTTGTTGCACCTTAAAGATAGATCGACGCTTTGATGGATTATAAAGGGGTGAAGGGAACATCTTCAAAGAGCCATATTTGTAGCAATGAAGAATGCGGATCGCAAGAAGTTATATGGACCATTGGAGGTGAAGACTTCATTCGACTATTCGGCTACATCCACTCCGCCATCATCGATCCGCGCTTCATTAGATTCGGCTAGCAATTTGGCTCCGCCGTCTGAAGTTGCTGAGCAGGTAATTGGTGATCGATTATTCATTAAATTGGTGAATCGATCGCTGGCCGTCATGTCGATCTGCTATGATAGGATGGATCACTGCTTGTAGATTATGGAGAGCATTTTAATGATTTCTTTTGTTTGTGGATTATCCTGCTGGAATAGGAGGGTGAATTTCGATGTATTTTCGGAATGGCTGTTCGGAATTAGATAAGTTTTTTATGCTTTTTCAGGCGTACTGTTAACTTTTTATCGTTCAAAAAGGCGAAAAAAAGAAGAAAAACCTGCTTTCACTTGAGTATTAAATTCTCCCCAAAGGGATTTTGCCGAAACGCTCTTCTATTTGAGTGTATAAAGATCTCCTTAAATGCAGTGTTGTCTCTGCTAGTTCTTACCTTTGAATGCATTAGTAAGTTAAACCGAATGTAATAATAAGTTTTTTTTCGTGTGTTTTTATGTAATTGGTGAAGTGAATCGAGCATGCGGAATTGAAAAAGCCGTATCCTTGCCGTCGCAAAATCCACGATCATTTTCCCACTCACAGATATTTGACTGTTTGTGGAGTAGAGGTTTTGATATTTTTCTTTGAATTTAATTATAACTTTGTTCTTGATTGCAGATACCAAGTGAAAATCTCTCGACGGAAAAACAAGAAAACTCTACTCTGGAAGATGTATCAAATTCTCATCTTACTGTAACTCCCACGCAATTGAGTGGTATGTTTGTTTTTGTTTTTTATCATTATATCCGTATTAAATTAATGAGATAAAAATCGCGAGTGTTCAATACAAAAGCGACGCAATAGTTCAGCAGGTAGATCTTCTGATCGGTGAATAGTTGAGTCGTAAGTTCGAATCCTCTTATTGAAAAAAGAATCTACATTGGTGGCGTTTATTACGTGTCACTTGCAGGTTTGGCATTGGTATTGAATGATGTGGAATTGAAAGGAAGCAATATGAGAGTTCTTTATGATGAGGAAGGTCCAAATGCACCACCAGTTCAAATCGTTTTGATCGATGATGAGGAAGATGGTGGACAGGGTAAAGCAACACAGCAAAATAAAGAAGAAGAATGTACGGTTGTGAACGTCGTTCAGCGACACTCTTCGACACCTGCCGATCCAACTTTGTAGGTTTTTTTCTTAATTTCTTCTTATGTTTATTTGTTTTGTTGTTTCTTTAGATAAATGTTATATAAAAAATACATTCAAAAATATTTTGATTTTGCGAATTTTTACACACGGAAGCATATTATGACGGCATCGTCTGTGCGCGTTTGAACGTCTGAATGAGTGTGTCTATCTGTTTGTCTGTTGATTTCAATTCAGAAAGAGCTAGAGCTGAAGCTGTTATGTGACCTATGTCGTTTTTCTCTTTAATCCATCAACTGGCAAAGGTCAATAGCATAGTCATTGAAAGTAAAACCTGTCGATTTTTTATTTGGAACTATCGTTTCATCGCATAAAAAGATCTGCTGTAGAAGCTTTGTACAAATGGTCCTGTTAGTCATAGCATATAGGCCTTTTTTGCCTATGTGTTGATTGTTGGTAAATTAGTTGATCAAAGGAGGATGGGGAATATGAGAGCAGATTTTATCCCAACTTTTCTAGCTGGATTCTGCGCTCAACATGAGGAAATCACAGAGGAGTTTAGATTTTGTTTTGTCCACCGTATCCGATAATGCTTCAAATAGTAATGGTAATAATCCCTTACTGAAGTAAATAATATCATTTTATGATAAGAAATATTTTCAAAAAATTTTTATTTCATCTGAACGGGGGACATTATGAAAGAGTTGGTTTATGCTCAAGCTCAAGCTCAAGTTCAAGCTTGTGCGCATCTTTGTAAGTGTGGTCTGTCTGATATATTTGTTGCACCAACAGGAGGGCTGTAGTCGTAAGTTTAACAGAGAAATTTTTAAGTACTGTTCGAAAGCTGTTCCATTCAATCGGCTTTCGCTTGAGCCGATTGAATGGAACGGCTTTCCGCCTTTTCCCGGAAGACATGAATATCTAACTATGGAACTTGTATTTTGTGAAGAAAATTTTTCTCTAAGTTTTTTTCATTTTTTATTCTTTCACATGATTGGAGTTCATTAACGAGATCAAAATATATTTGCATCGTTCACGCAACTTTCCTTGTCTAGCGTATGATTTTATATTTTTATTCATTTTCCTAAGCTCCGCTCCGGACCGTAAATATGACCTGAAGATCCATTTAGTAGCTGTGATTCAATACTGCACATAATTGTTGTTAGTGGTGTCGATTCGTTGGGTATCGTTGCTTCACGTCGTGCTTTGGTAACACCTCGAAGGAAGGTCGACGATGGGAACACACAATCGGCAGCCCGAACACGTCCCTTTATTCCGGCATTTTTCCCACATAGCGATTCAATCTCGAAGCACAGGTGAGAAACTTTTTTCATTGTTTTTGTTTGTTTTACGATTTCAATTGGATGCGGTCATTTGCATAAATTTTTGCAAATTTCTGTTGTGGGTTTTATTTCTGATGATCTATAAATAATTAAGATTTTATTGCATCTCTTTGAAGAAATTATATTCGTATGTAGACGCCTACTGGTGTTGTGGTTGATATTGATGGATTTCTCTTACACTGAAATTATTTGCATCCTCTGTCGCCTATCCTTTTCCCTTCCGCCGCCCCGTTGTCCTCTCCAAAGAGGCTTCATTTAACTCGACTCATTTGTATCGTTTCCTTTTTTTTCTACCAATATGACAAGCATTAAATGGAACGTTCTTTATGAAGTTATTGTGTTGATGTGAATTCTGACTGTAGTTTATCTAGGATTCTCTATAGTTCAATTTTGCGGTATAAATTATATATACATAATTTTTTGCATGAATGTATGTAGAGGATTAAAATTATATAAGGCCCTATCGCAGTTATTATTTTGAAGCAGTCTATGAAATCGCAGTATGGTTCTATGCCGCAATATTCGATGATCTATTTACAGCAGTGCATTTGCATTAATAATGCAACATGTTTTAAGGAAACAGCCGAACCTTCTCACTAACACGGTTGTATCGCCACAACGATATATAACAATCGAACAACGAACACACACAGAAGAAGGTATGATTGTGCGATTACTCCTTTGAATTCGATGATTTCTGTTTTTAAAAAAAATTTTTTTTAGAGGGGGGGGGGGCAGGGTGGAGAAGTATTTGTTATTGCGTGTTATCCTCTTCATCCTATATTTTGCTTCTAAATATCTTCCATTTTATGATTGCAAGGCGGAATCAATCGTCTTCCTAATTTCACCTATGCTGTTCAAACTTTGATAATTTTTTAAATAAACTTTAATTTTTTTTCGCTGACATAATAGTTGGTAGATAAAATAATCTTTGAGGATTGGGTCCATCACAAATGACAATGCAGAAGCTACGAACTGGTGGACCATATCTTCATACGGACATTCAAAAGCATAGCCCTAGAACGATGTCAACACCTTCGAACAGTAATTTAATGCCTTCGAGTTCGATCATTGCGCCTACTTCTGCAAGGTATTTATTATTGAATGTGTTGAACACTTCTTTAGATAAGAATGACGGCTGCATTTCTTTTATGTGGTTTTATGTGAAAAAACTTGTTTTAATTTAGAGAGCTATAGATTATCTCAAGAATCAATAAATAATATTTTGCATGATGCCTTAATAGCGATGAAATAAGGAATATTCATTGAAATAGGTAGGCTTTCTTTGTTCTAAGTTGCTTATTGTACTTTCCTGTTTTGGGGATATCATTGAAAAGTCGTTTGCTGTCATTGTTCAAATCTATTTTAATTTGGGTCTGAGGAATTTTTATTAATTAACTTGTTGTAATGGTTAAGTAGGCGCGCAATTGGAAGTACACTTTGCTAGTGCTAAAACGATAGCTTAATTGTTGTTTTCACTATAGAGAAATGAGCTCCTGAATACAGTAATTAACTCACGAACAATTCACTCACTAACTATCAAAGCCGGGCGACTCAAAAAAAAGTTTGTGAGGCGACCGTAAATAAAGCTAGAGGATATGCCCTCTTTCCGGCCTTATCTCCGTACTTTGGCGTTTAGATTAGTTTATATTAGCACTCTTTACCTTACAAATGTGACGGGGGGGGGGAGGAGAAAAAAGTACACTCAGGTACGCCGTATCAATATTAATAGTGAGGTAACAAAATGCTAAAAAACGATCACTCGAACTAAGCTTCTTAAATGAGGCACTGATCTAAGATTCCATTGACCTTAGTTCCTCTCCTTCACCTCCCTCGCCCCCCCCCCTCCCTCCGCTTCCCCCGCTCTCCTCCCTCTCCCTCCTCTGCTTGTGCAGAAATTGGTTATAAAAAATTAATAAGCGTAACTCGATGACAGTGTAATAGTAAATCATTGCACGTATTGTTTATTTGTGTTGTAATGATGATTTTTTTTTTTTTTTTTAATAAATAAAGTGATAATAAATGGTAAGAAAGAAAGGCTTTTATAGATAGGCATGAATCGTCAATCCATTACTGAATAAATTGGCCTCCCAAATATCGATTATGTGTTATGGTTATTCAATACATTCTCACTTGATTCATATCTGATCGACTTTTTGCGTAATTGAAGGTGGATGACTCTTGTTCACTAGGTTCTCTTTGAAACATTTCAGGCTCTCATTTGAGCAAAGATTTATATTTGTTTAGGGGGGGGGGGCGGGAGCTGAGATCGAAAAGGAAAATATATTCTGTGGCGAGTTTGTTTTCATCCATTTTCAGTGCTAGGTAGAAATATTTTAATTTTTTTTTTTTTTTTTTTTTTTTTTGCTTTTGAACACGTAGAGGGTTTTTCAAGATCGATGAATATATCAAGTGGCTATCATGCATCGACATCGATAAACAGACTAACCGATCCAAATACTATATCATTGAGCTCATCTCCAATAACACAACTCTCTCAATCAGTATCACAACCGAGACGCAATGCTTTTGTACAAAGGAATGCAGCGGTACTCTATTCTTCCTCAATGCTTTTCATTATGTTTAGTGATAAGCAAATATCGCATTTTTTTTCCTGAATCAAACTGCAAAGATGTCAATTCACATTTACTTTTCATGAACTTCAGTCTTTTTTTTCGAAGGGGGGGGGAGGCGAGGGTGAAATTGATTTTTTATCGCAAAAGAAAACTTTATATCCTTTTCGGTTGGTCAGAAGTTCATCTCTTTTACTTCATGTGCTAGGTATATTTTTGGAACATATAAATTAATTTAGCTGATATATGGTTATCGAATTGAGGGTGGTCATTTGTCGTCGATAAGAAACTTACAAATGCGTTTTTGCCCGACGTAGATGGGCATCTCGGGTTGTTTTTATTTAAGTATGCATGCCTACCCGCTTACCTATAACATATTTGAATCAGATTCTAGGAAACAGGTGAAGGTGTTGTCAAGTCCAATCTTCAGCAAATAAAAGAGTCTAGCGTACCCCGCCTACCTTATGTCTCAAGCATTTTATCACTTTATCACGTAGCAAATCAAAGGCGAAGAGCTTTTAAATTTTAATACCAGCGCTGCTTTTTCCTTAGTAGACTTAGTGTTGGAGGGAATTTTTACATTATCTGCATGCATCAATCGGTTTATCAGTTGATAAAGAAAAATTGTTATCACTGCTAATTCGTTTATCAAAGTAAAGTTATTTAGGGTGCAGTTATGCAAATGAGTATTGCAGAGATGTTGTAATGGGATGTATGGGTTTGTTGCTATTACTGATATATGTTTTATTGTGATTTAATTATAAATAGTGCATTCTAACAGTGAATGATTTAACGTTAGCTCATCTCTTCTAATTGTTTATTTATTTATGTTGATGAAATACTGTTTCTTTTTTTTTTTGAGGCAATAATTCGCAGTCGGCAGATGCTTACATCACAGTTGTTACGTCAGAACCCCACTTCATCGCCTATTGAGCGACCGAGCTATTCTATGGCTGGTTTGTTTTTTTGTTTGCGTCTTCACTGGGAGGAGTCGATTCCGTTTTTGGACTCCGTTTCGTTTAGAGATTTTGTTTAAAGAACTGTGTTATGTTGTGCTATAATCTTTAATAAAATATGCTTTTGTCTAGTGTTATTAGTGTTTGCAATAGAGATAAAGTAGATACGTATAGAAAAGAGCTCATTTATAGGTAGCTCTTCGGCAGTACAACGATGGCGTCCTCAACGTTCTTCAACGATTGCCGGAAGTGGAGGAATGCAAAATTCCTATAGATACTCAAAGGTCGATGCGAATGATCGGTGCGCTTTTCGATTTGTTTACTGTGCTTCCGGTTGCAGTGAGAGGGCGATATTCAATAAATTAGATAATATCGCATAACAACACTGTCAGTTGGTTAATGTCACCTAAGGTGTTGACATTTATAAATAAATGGGGATTGGTCAGTCGATTTTACACACAGAGATTTTTGTGCTTTTATAAGTACGTTGAGATGGCTTTGTTTATTTGTTTACATGAATTGATTCGTCTGTTTCTAAAAGTTTTCTTTTTAAGTTGTGAAAGAAACCGTAATTTGCAGCCGTTTGGCGTAATTATTATCCGGCTGCACTTTAGTAGATTCAAAAAATTGCAGAAAAATTACACATATCTACATGGATAGTAAGCTGAGGTTAATCGCCGAATAATATTCAAAAAAAGCGGACCCAATTATGTAAAATAGAAGTGAACAGCCTTTTATATGAAGAATTGCAATAAAGTATGAGACAACAGCGGCAATACACTTGTCGTTTTTGTTTTACAATTATAGTGATCCGCATAAACAATGCAACATTTGTGTATCGCATATTGGGTAATTTATATAAACTCGATGCTCAATCATATTTCATCAATTTTGTTATTTTTTTGCATTTAAAAATGTGCACAACTGAATTTTTTTCGATTTATTTTTTCAAAGTTTTTCGTGTACAGCTTGTGTGATCGGTCGCGATATGTATGTCAGAGTGAGTGATTAGAGAGCAATAAAGTGTTGAGCAGGGGGGGGGAGGGAGGTGGGGAGGTGGATGTACATAATTTTGGGATATTTGCGCTCATTTATTAAAAATTTTCATAGAACATTGAATACTGATCATGCTCGAGAGCCGCTCATCATGCCTTGCTTAGAGTCACCCTAATATTCTCATTTCAGTAAGTTATCTCAACGAGATTATGATGATTACTATTATCGACCACGGGAAACGAAAACGTTCAATCTCTCAGGTGAATTTTTGTATTTTTATGATCTCTCATTTCTGTTTAACGTATAAATTTACATTTTTTCTGAATTTATTAAGTAGACTATCATTTAAAAAAAAGCATACATTAGTAAATTTCATAATTTTTATGTTTGAATTAAAAATCGAAAAATAGTTTCGTCGAATTGCAAAATTTTCTGCATTTTTCGATATTATTGTTAATGATGAGTGAAACTCTCCTTGATTTTTTTCTATAGGAAGTGCTCGTTCGCGTCTTGTGCCTGTAGATCCTTCGCCTACGATGTACTATGTTAGACCGCAGTATCAAACATATACGCCTCTTAGTTTATCGAGGGTAAATTTTTTTCTTCATGATTGCTTTGATTTGTAATTTCTGTTTGTTAATCTTGTTCTGGGCTTCTTCTTTGCAATAATTTATTGACGATTGGCGGATTTTATTTTTTATTTTTTATTTTCTTTTTGAATTTGAAAAATATGCATTATATATAAGGCATAGTAGGTAAAGAATACGAATGTTATATAGAGCAGAAAGCAATTTCTGAATCGAATTTTTGATTCTAATCAATATAACGGATTATGTTATATTGAAATTTCTTGCAATAGGACAATTTTTGTTTTGGTTGTTCATTGTCGTAATTGATGTTGGTTGCAATTCTAATTCTTTCATAGCAATAATCGTTCACCTTATAAGTCGATAAGCGATGTTTTCTTATATGTTGGTCGCAGCGGTGATCTAAGCATGTAGAACTCAGAAAGTCATGGAATAGAGGTTAGACAGCATGTTTCGTCCGACTTGTTGTATGACGTGTTGGAGTAAATTGATGAGAGAATATATTTAAGCGTATCAATAGTGTTTAATAATGTAGTGAACATGAAAAAAAAACTTTAAAAAAGCTTATTCTTTTTTAAAGTTGATGGAATTCGGTAGGGAAAATTACCACATAATGGACATTTGCTTTGGTGATTTTCAAGTTTAAACTAGAGGACAGACAGAAATACAGACACAAATATATATGGGCTTAGGCAGTAGATAGACATGATGTGTTGTGCGAACAATGTGGTCTGTAAAAATATGTTGCGGTGTTCGTTTTATAAGTCTATTGGACTGTTACTTTGAATGGTTTTTCATTCATTTCAAAGGTTTATTAGCATATTGGTTTATTGTTTAATGCAAACCTTATTAACTATCAGTACAATACTTGTTTAGCCAATGCGAAGGTATCAACAAGAGGGTGAAAGCGTCCGTCGAGTATCATTACCGCGTGATGTGGATCGACAACAGTTACAGGAAACTGCGGCCGCAGTTGCAAGTATTGCCTCTTTGAGTGAACATCAATCACCTGGTGAGCAACATCAGGGTAGTGAACAACCCACTGAATCCACTCTTCGTCAGTCTAATGGTAACTCACTTCTCTGATCATAACTCATTGCGATAATTTAACAAATTTGCATAATAATGCGATTGTGTATGGACGAATTATAACCCCTGGTCTCATAAATTTCCTGGTATCTTGTTGGGATGAAGGTTCTTTGCTATTTTTCACTGAGCACATCAACAGCATACTACATTGTTCAAGATCTATGAAAAACAATCGTTTTATCCCCTAATTTTTTGAGGGGAAAAGGGAAATTTGGGAAATGGGATTCAAGCGAAATAATATCGCAGTCGTTGAACCCATTTCAGGTTGTTGTTTCAATTCCAGAATTGCTTCGAGAACCATGTCAGGTCATAAAATTTAGTGCATTTGAGTTAAAGCGGTTGAAATTTTATCAATTGAACTTCTATGTTTCCCTCGTATTTCATCCGCTACTTAAAACAGTATGGTCGTATTTAGTGCAGATTTTACAGTGCAAAAGAGTATCATAGATCCAGTGCTATATTACACGCTAGCTTCCCGAAATATTTGAAATCCATAAGTGCTGAATCATTTTGTTTACTCCAGAACTAGTTATTGTGTACGTCCGCAATGCGTCACCATATATTATACGATCTTCTGAGCACTTTATAGCCAGAAATTATTAAACCGCTTGCTTGAGTGAATGAATATATGACTGCATGAAGGTATTTTATTTGATAATTAGTTTCTTGGAACCGTTAGCGGTCAGTGTTTTCTTGCAATGGTTTTTTTTTAGGACCGGTTGAGGCGGCTGGTCTTGACTAGTGAAATACTCTCTTCGCGATTTTCTTCTATGGCATTTTTGTTTTTTAACTTCGAAAGAAGAAGTATTGCTTTCTCGTTTTTATATTGTTGTTTTATTTTTGTTGACTCGTATATGGCTGCCCTTAGCAGGTGTACTATCGTTCAGCGTTCTGGATGGCAGTTATCCCAATATTTTGAGAGGAGTATAATCGACTGGAACTTTTTGTAAAGACGTGTTTGCTTTCAGTATTGGTCGCACCTCCAGAGGTTAAGAGTCAGAAACAAGAAATGGAGCAGCCAACACCTAAAAGCACGCTCGCAGAAAGTGAAGTGATTCCCGCACCGAACCGTTCCAATGAACCGCAACAGAATGAGGATGCTGCATCTCAACGGTACAATATCTCTGCATTCAACTTATACACAGATTTATTTATACAATCTTCGAGAGGGGTGATAGCCAATCCATGTAGAAAGAAAGAAACATATCAAAACTCCTTCACTCTTCATTTTTTTTTCAGTTTAATTCGGTGGAAATTCGTTTAATCATCTTATAGAGATTTCTTGGGAAATTTTGATCAGTGTTTTGGTCTTATGTGATCTTGTATGATTTTCAGCGGACCTATACTTTAAAGGATGAGAGGACTTGGAAGTAGGGAATAAGGATTTATGGCGTGCAGTAATTTGGCAACGAATGTTTATAAAATTGTATTGAGATATAAGTTAGAACGAAGAGTATTCGAGGAAATGTGCTAAGGACGTGTTTTGCGACAGATCTTTGCGCCATTTATTCTATTCGTGTGTTTTTGAATGCATAGTTTGCACATGGTGCATCAATCTGTTGCTAAATATATTAAGTGGTTTACTTGACGTGCATGCCCATCTAAAACGAGACTTATTTTCGGATGAAATGGAGGGAGAGGAATTCGAGACCTGACGCCGTTTGGAACATTCCTAAATGAGTTTATATTTAAGAAGAAAAACGGTATTGGTTCATATGGCACCTTTTAGCAGCAATATCATGATTTGAATTTTCTATTTTTTCGAAATCTAACTTCCGTTTCGGATTTTTTATTTTCACATACGGCATTTGCTACGTATATTTTCTGCTATTCATTTATTTCAGGATGCAAGCTTCATGTCCATCGCAGGAAAGTGATGGTGTGGTGGAAGGGAATACAGATGCACGGGCAGTATCGCAAACTTACTGTATCGAAAATGCAGAAGATGGCTTGGCAGTATTGGCTATGGCGGCTGCGTCACATGCGGCAGCCATAGACCATCATCAGCTTGCTTCCTCCGGGGAACAACTGAAAGCAGACGACATGTCGAATCCTTCGTCATCCACATTGCCGCTGTCAACGGAGATGCAAGTTTCGGAGTCACTTATACAACCGGCTAAGAGCATGGAGTCATCGACACCCATATTGGAGCCAAGCGGCAAGTCATCACCTAGTGCACCACAGGTGAAACGACCTCAAATAACCAGTTTCGGACTGGAGATGGAGGACTCAGTTGCAGAACCGGCTAAGAGCACTGAGTCATCGACACCCATATTGGAGCCAAGTGGTAAGTCATCACCTAGTGCACCACAGGTGAAACGACCTCAAATAACCAGTTTCGGACTGGAGATGGAGGACTCAATTGTAGAACCGGCTAAGATCGTTAAGTCATCGACAGCCACATTAGAGCCAAGCGGCAAGCCATCACCTAGTGCACCACAGGCGAAGCGACCTCAAATAACCAGTTTCGGACTGGAGATGGAGGACTCAGCTGCAGAACCGGCTAAGAGCATTGAGTCATCGACAGCCACATTGGAGCCAAGCGACAAGTTATTAGCCAGTTCACCACAGGCTAAACTACCTCAAATAACCAGTTTCGGACTGGAGATGGAGGACTCAGTTGCAGAACCGGCTAAGATCGTTGAGTCATCGACAGCCACATTAGAGCCAAGCGGCAAGTCATCACCTAGCGCACCACAGGCGAAGCGACCTCAAATAACCAGTTTCGGACTGGAGATGGAGGACTCAGTTGCAGAACCGGCTAAGATCGTTGAGTCATCGACAGCCACATTAGAGCCAAGCGGCAAGTCATCACCTAGTGCACCACAGGCTAAACGACCTCATATAACCAGTTTCGGACTAGAGATGGAAGACTCGGTTGTAGAACCGGCTAAGAGCATTGAGTCATCGACAGCCACATTGGAGCCAAGCGACAAGTTATTAGCCAGTTCACCACAGGCTAAACTACCTCAGATAACCAGTTTCGGACTGGAGATGGAGGACTCAGCTGCAGAACCGGCTAAGAGCATTGAGTCATCGACAGCCACATTGGAGCCAAGCGACAAGTTATTAGCCAGTTCACCACTGGCTAAACTACCTCAAATAACCAGTTTCGGACTGGAGATGGAGGACTCAGTTGCAGAACCGACTAAGATCGTTGAGTCATCGACAGCCACATTAGAGCCAAGCGGCAAGTCATCACCTAGCGCACCACAGGCGAAGCGACCTCAAATAACCAGTTTCGGGCTAGGGATGGAGGACTCAGCTGCAGAACCGGCTAAGAGCATTGAGTCATCGACAGCCACATTGGAGCCAAGCGACAAGTTATTAGCCAGTTCACCACAGGCTAAACTACCTCAGATAACCAGTTTCGGACTGGAGATGGAGGACTCAGCTGCAGAACCGGCTAAGAGCATTGAGTCATCGACAGCCACATCGGAGCCAAGCGACAAGTTATTAGCCAGTTCACCACAGGCTAAACTACCTCAGATAACCAGTTTCGGACTGGAGATGGAGGACTCAGTTGCAGAACCGGCTAAGATCGTTGAGTCATCGACAGCCACATTAGAGCCAAGCGGCAAGTCATCACCTAGTGCACCACAGGCTAAACGACCTCATATAACCAGTTTCGGACTAGAGATGGAAGACTCGGTTGTAGAACCGGCTAAGAGCGCTGAGTCATCGACAGCCGTATTCGAGCCAAGCGACAAGTTGATAGCCAGTTCACCACAGGCTAAACGACCTCAAATAACCAGTTTCGGACTCGAGATGGAGGACTCAATTGCAGAACCGGCTAAGAGCACTGAGTCATCGACAGCCGTATTGGAGCCAAGCGACAATTTATCACCTAGTGCACCACAGGCGAAAAGACCTCGAATAACCAGTTTCGGACTCGAAATGGAGGATTCAATTATGGAACCGGCTAAGAGCGTTGAGTCTTCGACAGCCATGTTGGAGCCAAGCGGCAAGTTATCACCGAGTTCACCACAGGCG
The DNA here is from genome assembly GCA_037389465.1 of Baylisascaris procyonis. Taxonomy (NCBI): domain Eukaryota; kingdom Metazoa; phylum Nematoda; class Chromadorea; order Rhabditida; family Ascarididae; genus Baylisascaris; species Baylisascaris procyonis. The sequence goes on along the minus strand of JAZARR010000032.1, from coordinate 2,690,498 downwards.
AAAAGACCTCGAATAACCAGTTTTGGACTCGAGGTGGAGGACGACGAATATTGATGAGAAGCTTTTCACATATTGTTCGAGAGGGAGTGGTCATTGTTCAGTGTCATAAAATTATGTGTGGTGTCATTGATCTGTTTCATGTATGTCAACAATTTCCAGTTTGCATTCATGAGGAATGTTTTAATAGTTGGGAGGTAGGGGGCGGGTGGGGGGGGGGAGGGTTGGGCGATGAGTATCAGATAGGGTTTGGTTTATATGGCTTTACGGCTTTTTTGATTTTATCGACGTAGTTGTATTGATATTGAAATCATCAACGACGCCTACCATGCACTATATGTTGCTTGCAGACGGTAGATCTCTAATATTTTGCACTGTGTTGTCGATTCGTAATGTTAAGCTGAGGTTTCTTGAGTTAGCAGGATTTCCTATTTTTTTTCCGGCATGAGATTATAGACGATAGAGGGAGGCATATTGAGAGTGGTTAGGCGCCTAAGGTTGATGGCGCAAAATGCTACTTCCGGGTATACTCGTAAGTAAGCTGCCAGATGGGCCTCGATGTTGGTTTATAGTAACTCGTACTTATTAGATGTGAGTAGTGGGAAATATTGGAATCTCATATAAAAAGAGCACTTTTTAGACAAACGAATGTTGTATCCAGAAATGAATTGTTTAGCGCTGAATTTTTTGCATACAAAATATCAAATAAATTCACTTTGTGATGCTTGAAGGGGTGAGAAAGGGCTTTCATAAAAAAATTGAAACTTTGGGAAAGAATTGTGGAACGTTGTCAAATGTTCTACTAAAATGGGAAATTCTCCTCCTGCAACATTGGAAATTTTGCCATTTCTTAATTTTCGAGCGGTTTTTCAGCATATTTTTGAGAGAGAAGTGAGCGCAGCTTAAAAACTTCTCTCATGCTAAAGAAAGAGCAAGGGATGGGATTATGACCTTAGAGCGCCATTCCGACACTCTCTTTCCATGTTGATTTGCCAATGGGAGAAAATGCTATATCTTGTCCCAGGTATGGTTGCTTTATTGTGTTGCTAGTATTGTTCGGATTTCTTTCTCGCGATTTTGCGATTCCCATTCATGTTTATCGTCGATGATAATTGATGGAGAGTGGACGCGTTTTTTTTTTCGTTTTAATTGTTGAAATTATTGATATGAGATGAGATATTGGGGAAAATTTGATGTCAAGCTTGAATATATCAATATGAAAGTGGTTTCTACTATCTTTGTTTGGATGTATGCATAAATAATCGAAGTTTCTATTGTATACCGTATAGTCGACATGGATTTAAAGTTTCTATTGTATACCGTATAGTCGACATGGATTTAATGCGAGTCTTGTATGAAGTTACAAAATAATATTCACTCCATTGAGCACATTGCTAAACTCCGATGTTAGGGAATCCTTTTAAGTAATATAGTCAAAAATCTCTCAAGATTATGCATCCACGGTTGATTTCTTTCAAATCTCGTGAGGTCTTCAATTTTTGCTCTAGGCTTCTTTACCATCAGGCCCATGCTGAATTTTAAGAAGCCTGAAAATGAGAAGTTGAAGTGACGCGTAGACTACATTACCGTTCATCGAACATACTTGCTTTATTTCCTATTAGCACCAATCATATCCGGTTCTCAATGATGATTCGAATATGGAAATATCGGTTGAATAGACGGTACCGCAGCCAAAGGTACCCGTTGAATTATTGAGCACTGTGATCGTGGTGTCTGCAGAATTCAGCAACTTAGCTTATGATGTTATATGCTATCCTACGACCATTCCACACAAAAACTTCGCCTTGAAAACCCCCACATAGACATGAGTTAACATGCCTCTGGATGGATTATATATCCACATTAACATGAAACAATTGCCATCTGGACATTGCTGGTGCATCCATCACTCAATCGAAAAGAATAAACTATCGTTGCGGTTGGGGATCGACTGATAGAAAAATCCCGATGCGGATTGCATCCTTAGTAATCTCGGCTGTTATTAGGGTCTATGCACTTCGTTTGGAATGAGTTAAACTTGGTCCAGCTGGAGCTATCGATCCCGGTCGAATTAAAGCCACTCGTCGAGAGTGAATGGATTTACTCTAGAGATTATTCATGCGACAGAAAGTTTTGGGGAATGGATTTACTCTAGAAATTACCCGCTATTTACCTGCGGGAAATATATTGGAGTAGTCGTTTCATAAGATTACTTGAATGCTATAACTCAATAAAAAGGAGTTGAAGTTTCATTCAAAAGAATTGTTTTCGCACTCGTTTATGAATCAAAAAATTATTCAACGTTCTGTTCCTATTCTCATTGGCTATCGACTATATGAACGCACCGATAAAGGCAATGAGGCACAAAAAATTTTCATTAATTGAGGTGTAAAGTCATTGTTGTGATAAAATGACCTCACAACATGAACACTCAAAACGAATTTACTGGTATTTTTTTATATATACGACAATATTTTAAAAGTGATAATGCAGTTTAGGCTTATTTCCACCCGCATTGTTTCCCTCTTGCAGTTCCCTTCCGCTACCCTTGTCCCCATCTCGACCAAGCGAAGAAGATGCTGCAAGATTCAGCCAAGAAGCATATTTTATCATATGCAATCGCCAACGAATTATTCAAAACATTAAATAAGCGAAGAAATTTACAATGTTTCAATCAATCAGAAAAGACAAAGATTTTATGCTGCAAAATATATGGCATATCATTGACGCATAAATATTGGAAGCTGCAAGTATCAGCATCTTAAATCCCCTTAGGCACAAACGAATGATAAGGCGATATGAATGATATGATAAAAAAATTGAGGTAGTCATCTTAAAATATCATCAATAACGTAAAAAACTGAGATAATCATCCTAAAATATCATTAATAAAGCCGATGTGCTTGTTTGTTTGAAAATATTCACGATGAAATGAATATAGAATAAAAGTACACGTATATGATAGATGAAAAATACATGTCATTTTGCATTTCCCAATCAAGAGATAAGTGATAAGCGATCGAGAAATACCCATAGTAGCTTTCGGAGTGAGTGGCCTCCGAATTACTTTTTATAAGCTTTTTTAAAGCTCTATTTATAACGCTGCTTACTAATGTGCATTCATAGATGTGTTTGCATGTCTTCTTGTTTTGCCTGGTAAGATTAAAAAATCAATGAACGATCTGAGCAACTGGTTTAACGTGTGGAACCGAAAGAATCGTTGAATAACTGATAGAAGAATAACTACGCGTTATAACATTTCAGTATATTTCAGATGTGGTCACTGATGTTTTTACATTCTTTAGAAGGGCTAAATGAGCATTAATTAGGCATAGATTATTGAACATTTGAATGGATAGTTGAATTACAGGATGAGATAGGCATATTTCGCACACATATTCTATATAAGGCAAGATATTTGGAATGAGTTTTAAATATTTTAAAGTGCCAAGAATATACTCATAGAACGATACAATCGACCGTGTCGTAAAATGCGGAAAAATCGATCTTTTTTTTCAGAAGATTTGCAAGGATTGCTGCTTCATTCAAAATATAAATGCTGGGTCAAATTATCTCGTGCTAATTTATGGAATCGGTTGGTCTGATGAGCGAATTATAAATTTGCATTCGTGTCCGCCAATCTGATATAATTTTCCGCATATTTAAGAATATTTAGCGACTTTCTTCAATGTTTCATTGAAGATTTCCCGCTGTTCTCTTTCAAGTTTCTCTAAAATCTTATCAATTTCATAGCGCATCTTTAATTGATTCCACGTTTTTTTGCCTTCTTTCATATTGCCATCTAAAATCCACCAAAATAATGCTTTCTTCTCGAGAAGTTGATCCTTGCCGGCTTGAAATCGACGAATATCATCGAAAGTGATATTGATCTTATGGGCCAAATGTCCTGTGATAAAATAGTCGTCTATCTAAAACCAACTGAATTCAATATTGCAACTTTATTGTAGCTGAAGGAAATACCGGTGGATATAGGTTGACCATCGATCAGGATTGGTAGAAGAACGGGAAATCCATGCCTTTAATTGGCGATTTTCGACCTCTTGATCTGTTGAATTTTCCCTTCTTATAGCCGAACTTCTTTCTTTCCTTATGGTTGAAACTAAAATTGTGTTTCAAATTCCGATCGTTGTGAAAATTTCGACCCACTCAGTGAATGATCACTCAAAAACTTTCAAAAATTGAGTCGAAAATGTTACTTTCTCTTGCAACATTCTTCGAAACGTTCTCTCGATACGCATTCTTGCAACATGCATTCACGTCTCATCAAGATTTTATTCCAAACGAATCGATCCAAACTCATATTTTGTGGATGAACCTAATGGCCACCTTCTCTGACGGCCATAGTTCTTTATTTCGTTTTTTTTTTAAAACTACATTACTTTTTTATTCCCGAAAGTCATTTCTAATGTGCAAGTAAAGAAACGCCAATATTTTTAAGCTAGTAAACAGCTAAATAATATCGAACGATTCATCAATATTACCCAGAAATATTTTTCACCAATCGCAGCATTAAGTATATTTTTTGCAGTATTCGGCGATACGATATATTGTATTCCACGACAATATGGATAATAGAAATCATGCTCATATTCTTCTTTAGTGACAAACCTATAAAATTAAAAATATTTGACGAATTTTACATATATTAAGTTGCTCTAATCAGTGAATTTTGCCATCGAAAATGCCTTTATTCAGTTTTGTTTCCGCTAGTTTCCTATGGTGATGTGGCAATCAGTGAAATAAAAACCAAATTTGTCAGGTGTCCAGCCAAGTATATGCCAATCCAAGTAATCAAAAAACCAACCAAGAGTCAAAGTCGGGTGAAGAAATTAGCAAAGAGGTGATAAAATCAACTATCCAGCTTATTTTTTTCTTCGCGTTTCGTTTTTAACATCTCCATCGAAAAGAGTAATCTCGATAAACTACCGTGCATCATTACTATGTGTGCATAGAAACTACTAAACAAAAACAGTTATTCTGTATAAATTATGGAAGTTATGAGATACAGTAAAGGTCATATTTGCATTTTAATAAATAATTTATTCTAAAGAAATATTCATAATACGAGAATCGTAGATAATTTCTTCGTGATTATGCAATTATCGATCAACTACTATATGAAAACTTTAATTCAATCAAATTTTAAAAAAAACCGAATTAAAGAATAGTAACAATTTTAATAGAAGCAAAAAAAAAGGATACCATTTACTTGAGCGATCTCTTTGTGGAAATAGAGATTCTTTCTCAAATAAGCCACATATTATACGTTTATGATCGTCCACAGGACTCGTTCGATTTGCATTAATTCCCAAATATTCCACAACACCAAATAAGTCGAATATTACATCATCATCGATTTTCAAAACGTATCGAACATTTGAGCAATTTTCATCGATAAATCGTAACCATGCCAATGCCTATATATAGGAAAAATATAGTGAAATTAAATCGAGCTGTTGATATATTGCTTTTGAATTGAAACAAATATGTGAGCATATCATCGGATAATAACGACTGATTTTATTCTTCGCTTATCAATTTTATCTTTGCCAAAACATATCATTAGAAATCAAGTAAAATTGAGAAGTGAAGCTATTAATGCCTTTATTAGAAACTTTGTTTTTTTTTTTTCAAAGAAGTCCGAGATAAAGACATTGTTTTTTTTATTGGAAATTTTAGGAGTTTTTTTTTCGATATTTTGTGAATTTTATTGATAAAATTTTGTGTGATTTTGAAAAATCGATAAATAAGAGACAGTTTTTTTTGCATATTATACAGATATACACATTATTAATGATTGTTTTCTTAAAAACTTCTAAATTATATCGTTTTCTATTTTCATAAAGCGTACTTTGCATTTGCGCAACTTTTAGATCACTTTATTCCAAAATTATTGTATCGCTGGCATAACTCTTTCTGCACTAAAATTAACGGGTAATCAATTATGCAATCTAGATACTAGGAAATCTACATACTAGAACACAGTTAGGAAACATTCTTCAGCACATCAAACAGCCATAAGCTATCTAATTTCTTTATTTCCCACAAGCTGTGCGATATTGGTCTGCTGCGTTCAGGTGCTCGTTCGCTTGTTTACCCTCATATGAAAAGTGTTCTAGCCTCAAAACTGCCTCTTTTATCTCTTTGCTGAGTTGAAGATCCTTATTTGTTTGTCGAGTTTGTCTTCTACCTTTCACCCAAACCTCTTTTCAATGATCTTGTCGATCCTTTTTGGCAAATCGCTCTCCAACGCAATCACCTCGCCGAATATTCAGATTCTTTCAGTGAAATCTTTTGTTGCCAAATGGCTTTCTTCCATCGATGCATTTCTGTTTCTCAAAAAATTCCTATCCAAATAGTATATTGTCTTGAAGAATCAATGCACTTTTTCGTAAGATCGAAAGCAGCATCATGGTTGCCATACAAATCGCATCTTCAAACTAACATTCCCTTAGACAGGATCTACTGTTACAGTGAAAGTGCTATTGCTTTTCTCGCTTGAATATAAATGTTAAGCAAAAATACCTTCCAGGTGAGATTCCTGTAAACATCGAGAAAATCTTCTTGAATGATATCATGATAGGTGGAGCTCTCTTCAACGATTCGCTTATTGTGATCTTCGTTTGCAGATACACCCATGACAAAGAGCATTGCCACGCGTTGCTGAAGTGGGAATATTCTTCACATCCTCATTTACAATGGTTATTTTGCGCTTATTTAAGCAGCAATCGGATCGTGAGTAAGGAATATTTGCGGAGGTTTGGGAGAAGGAGGTAGTGGAAAGAGATGAACGGGACCACTATGATTATTGTACGACTCTTAGCAAATCTCAAGAAGTGAAATATAGTTTGAAATTGTATTTTACTCTAACAACATTTGTATCATAAAATGAAGTGCGAAAAATATTTGTCGCATAGAGATTTGTTTATTGCGTATACAATGTTATGATAGAATATCTTTGAAAGATCTGAAAATGTTTGCCTTAACTCTTGAAATTTACTTCGAATTTTTTGAAGAAATTATTCACCTATCCTTTTAGTTTTTTTTTTTAATGTCGAATGTCAGGCAAAAGTATTATCGATTTTATTCTCAGGAATTGAGTTTCCTTTTCAATTTCTTACCTAAAATCCGTTAATATTTTAATGTCAATTATTATCACTTGGAGAGTTCTATGCGTCAAAACTGAATTCATCGATGAAACAAATTAATTTCAAATATTTATAATAACTAACGTCCTCATAAAATTGATCACCATACATATCACGATAGATTTGTCGTCGATCAAAATGTTCAACAGCCGTATGTACAACAATAAGAAGTTTTATTGCTGGATAAAGTTTTGTGCAGAAATCCTCAAAGATTATCCACTTGAATTGATTTCTTTTAATAAAAACAGTATCCGGCGATATTGTCGTCTGTTTCATAGTTGTTGTTGTGGTTGGCTAAACAAAAAAAAAAATTCATTTATTATCTATTTGCATATTTTCACTACCTAAAGTGTTCTTCTCCACTCTTCTCATTGATTATTCACCTTATCAGTTAATCAAAAGTTTTTTTTCCGTATTAGATTGCTTTTTCCGTGCCATATCTTTTTTTTTCCGTACTATAAAATAGATTAGATTTTCACAAATTTCTAGAATAATTGAGTGAAAAATTAATTTTTTGGGATATTTTTTGAAAAAAAAAGGAGATATAAAATTTGAGAAAATTTGTAACATCGAAAGCTATGATTTGTTTAGCAAATCCACTACGCAGAATGTTTGCAGTAATTCGAACATGGCGAGATCAGCCTTCATCGGCAATCCTCGCTATGAAATATCAACGATGAGTGATAACGAAGAACTTTGCCAAATATTGAGCAAAATCTTTCATACATCATCACGCAACTCCGGATTTCACAAGCAATCATTGTTCGGCATCTGCACAAGTTCCTCTTCCGGAGCAAACGGCTCCGAGAAGTGAGTCATGAATTGATGAAAATGTAGGCATAAATAGAGTGGTACTTGGCAATCGATTGTTGGTTGCAACACCAAAACAATAAGCGTTTCCGGTGTCGATTTATGACTTCAGGCAAGAAATTATAATCAACCTAATCAATTACATAAATTACTGCATATTCCAATTCCACGACAAAGAAATATTCTTCGAATGTAAGACAGCTTGTCCATGAATCGCTATATTAATTGGGGTGAAAACGAGGAGATGAACAGTTGTGTTCGAAGTTATTTCAACGATTCAAGCTCAACTCATGCATCAATTTGGCTATGTAATTAATTAGAATGCATTCATCGGATCGTTCATCTAATATTCACAAAAGCAATAGAAGTATATGACCAAGAATAGGAAAAAAAGCAAAACATTTCATCCTCCACAAAGATGACTGCAAAATGAATAAAGATAGATGCTCGAACATCCACAAAACATATAGTGTTTTTGTATTTGTATATGACTCCTATTAATATGAATATTAATAAAACTTTTTTGTATTACTTACTATTTCAAGATCAACACGATGATCGCTGGTTCGATTTTTATGCATGTTGACCGTCGTTGCGGTGGACGAAGCCAGTTGATGCGAATGATGATTTGACATTATATTTGATATCACTATATAAGAACGATTCGAATCTCTAGTTGCCGCAAGTAAATGATAATGGATCATTGTTGGATTATGCAATATGAATATTGTAACGGTAAGTGAACATACGACTAGCAATGATCCTATCGATATGCAACAAAAATTATATTTGCGTATTCGATTATTGCTTGCAATGGCCATAATTGCTCGTTGATTTCAGATTCACACTGAAATTTTATGACATATATAAATGATTAAGAGTTAGTTAGTTTTATTTGCAAACTTATAATGTCATTTTTGACTAAAAATAATGATGATCGAAGATGAGAAAATTGAGTGAAATTTTTTCGGCTTATTTGATGTGAATAATCATTAAAAAATGTGATTAGTGGGAGTAAATTTCATTTAGATACTCATTCTATCGTATAAATTTTATATATCGTAATTTAATCTCCAATTTTAGAGATTACTGTAATCAAGATGTTGGATAAATATGTACGACACATACATTATGGATTCTCAATTTCAATCTTACTATCATATCATTCCACTTTTGTAGAGAGGATGGTAAAGAAAGACGGAGTTTATAGGGTGAGGTTGGTGTATTTTGGCTTCTGATGACAGAAGAAGGTACATTAAAACGAGGCATGGGGACAGAAGCTTCCGGGTGAAATTTTGACGCATGATGACGCCACTGATTGATGGTGCTTGGCCCCTCTCAATTTGCCTACCATTGAAATTCAGTTACCCCCTCAACTCATTAATTAGTGGTTGACCGCAATTATGTTTATATGGAAATTCGAAAAAAACCGCTCAAGCAATACGAAAGCTGCTCCGTATTCCTCTTCATTTCTTAATGACACTCTGCAACAGTTCAAGCAGACTAACAACAATGCGCGAACAGAGTGAAATTGAAACATTTGAAAACTGTTTTATCTTCAGCAAATATCGAAAAAAAATTGAAAGGAACGAAATTCTGAAAAAACCTGAAACAATGGATGCAAACGATAGCTCTTAGCGTGCATATGAATCGAGAATTTCTTCGGTTTGGCGTTCGATCACGCCCTCGCACCTAACTGGGAGATCACTATTGCAAAAACGGCTAATAATCCTGAAGTATGTATGCTTTTCTCGAGGTCTGAAACGTGATTCATGGTGACATCTCACCTATCATGTACAACATATTTTGTCACAGTTACCGGCGATCAATTAGAGCAAAAACTTTGAAATCTAATTGAAGATCTATATTTGCAAAGATTAGATTAAACTCTTATTGAAATCTCCTCTTGATATCTAGTGAATTATCTTCAAATGAAAATTTTTCACTTGCCCTTTTTTTCCTCTTGTATGCTAGCAAAAAAAAACTACCCACAGTTTGTATCTTCTATCCTTGCAACGTGTACAGTACCAAACGAAAAACTCGAAAACGATTTTGACCATGTGTACAGCTAGAAACGAATGACGACAAGCTATTATATGAATGCAGCTTTTATTCGTATTGTTATGTGGGCGATATCCACAATAATCATGCAGCTTTCATAAATATCTGACCGAGAAATACCCCAATGAATCGTTTCTGATGTAGTCACGAGAACAGTGCTACACCTATTTGCATGTGAAAATGTACAGTGACTATGAAACGTTGCGATGTATATTGCTGCGATGCAATGTTGCAGTGTGAGATGCAGCGTTTATATAGGCTGAAATAAGAGCAGAAAGATAACAGCAGCGAAGACTGGAAGTTGTGAAGATATTCTTCTATATTACTGCCTAAAAATTTTTTTAACTTCAAAAAGTGACCATAAAAAATTTGCGCCCTATTGCTATAGCATTATTCATGCAGCATGACTCTGATCTAAACGTCATCCGAAAATAAACTCATCTCGAAGAAATTGAATTCGTCCTTCGAATTCCCAGTGAATCGCGAATTTCGGCACCTCCAACTACTTTTGTTGGGTCTTTAGTGCAATAGTACCCAATATACGGTCATATCTGAAATCTATCCCACATTTGTCTTTCACTTAATCTATTTCATTTAATACGTTTGCATCTGGCATTCGCATTTTTCTATTTTGTGTAATTCATATATGCCAACACTTTTGCTCTTGTTTATCTCTTGCATAGATGCAATATTCATTTCGTAGATAGTGACATAGTGACTTAGGAAACAAATTAAGGTCATGCTGAATGAAGTAGTCGCACCTATTGCTAGCTGATGGCCTTTTTAATGCCGGAACTTGACAGTTTAATGGCCAAATATATCGAAATAGCAATATTGCCAACAAAAAATCCATTTTGGAGCCTGAATCAAAAAGGAGAAAAGCATTAGCGAATCCCTTTTATTCATAAGTGTAGAGGAGATAAGTTGTAGAGAACTCAACAAGTGCAGCTCTTTAGACATGTGGATCATCGAATAAGTTCTGAACGGACTTAACGTGAAGCACACATCGGTGTTATGTCTGTTGCTCCACATAGCTATTCCAATTCTCAATGCATAGGTGTTGACAGCCGGAAATATAGAGCGTAAATGCTGCACAATTTTTGCATTTTTGAATTTGACATTAATTACAATAGTATTGCAAATAGATTAATTAATTAGTTGATTAGTTTTAAATAATAAAAGAGTATTTAGAGTTGTTGTTTGAATATCTAGAAAATGAGCTAAAATTTTTTTCACTATTCGTAGGATAATTAAAACAAACAGAATTAAAAAGATTGTGGACCTTTTCGCATCGAAATTTTTAATGATGGATGGCGAAGTTCTGAAATATTTTATTATTTCATCAAAAATAGAAACCATTGAGGCTTATGGATATACGACGCTTAAACGATGATGCCTTATATTACTGTGTAATGAAAGAAAAATTATTGACAGCAATAGCTGCAAACATCCCTTCTTGCATTTCTTTTAGAAAAGAGTAAATTTGCTAGAGAAAATTGGCAAATTATAGGATTTTGCATCACGTCCAGCCAGCTGACAAACCGATTTCCTAAGTAAGAGAAAAAATGATAAACTATGCAAGGGGAATTCTTTCATTTTCTATTGGGTTAGTTTTCCATGATAAATTAGTATGAAAGATTTCAGTCTAAAGGGTTCATTATAGCAATCAAGTATCATTAATCAAGTTTCAATGCTTCCTAATGCTTTCTAAATTCCATATATCAATGAAACTGCAGTATGGTTTCCTCCACTTGGCTACGTCCTACCTTGATTAGGTAAGAAAAAATAGTGGAGGAGAAATGGTGAAAATGGTAAGGCACATAGCTTTTGCAATCCCTCAGAATAGCCCAAATCGTCTATATAAATGCTGAAAACCATAATAAGCACCCACAAAACTTTTTCTTTCAAAGCTATCGAATGTACAAATAAGAGTCCAAAATTTCTCTTGTTTAGATCTCTGAATTGGCAAGTTAAGAAATTTGCATATACAAATTTATTGACGCATTTAAGCTTTCATAAGTTATAAAACTGATGACTGAACTAGACGACGAAGCCGTTCTGGAAGATCACTTCATTCTATGTATGATGCACCTGATTTTCTAATTTGTCAGTTCCGAGTGGATGTTGAACAAAGACGCATGTAGAGTGCAATAATCGAGATGCCACTGCAAGCAGCTCTTTTTCACAGGAAGATTTGAAAAAAAAATTTGAACGGACAGTGCATTAAACGAAACGTTAGCTACGATATTTTTGGAGATAGTCATAATTTAGTAGCATATAGGTAAATTAATTTAAGGTGACCTGAAATTGGAATATTGCTTCTACGATTGCATTTATCAACACAACGATCGATAATATTTAAAAAGAGAAAAGAGGTTAAAAAATGAAATTTCGCATCCAAACTATACAGTGATTTCAATATGATCATCTATTGTATGATATCGAATATTTCACAGTATTGTATCATGAAACATTTGTCAGCGCTTGTACTTTTACTCTTCCTGAATACATTCGACGATACGTGTCTACTATGTTTTCTACTCCCTTGCAAAAATTGGGACAAATCGTTTAGTACATATTACAATGCAATATCATTCATATTTTTCCAGTGTTAGGTGGGTGGTCTGTTCTAACATATCGGAAAATATCATTTCATACAACTGTTTTCTATGAGCACGTCCATAGATCTATACATGAATGTCAATTATTACAAATACTTTAGCATTTATTATGTTGCAAACAGCTGTGAAAATAAAGAAGCTACTTGTCGTTAGGAAATTGTTAACTAAACACTTATTGTTACCTAAGAGGAATGTAACTCTTTTTGTGCAAAAAACTCGAACGAATTCTATACGTAAATTTTAATAATATAAAATATTTATTTCATTTTTCTAGAAATACTTCTTTATCGTATTTATTCATAGCTGCTCAAAGTATATCACTACTCTTTATCAATAGTCGTGAACTTTTTTTATCAATAAAGCTAATATGAACTTATCAGTACAGTATACCGTTTCTGTGAACGTTAACGATATTTAAGCAATTATTTCGAATGCATTCAAAAGTTGAAAGCGCAACGTAAGGATGGAGAAACGAAGCTTGAAAGCAACGATAAATGCGCCCTCGCTTCACCCCCATCGCCCCTCTCCCTTCCCCATAATAAATTTATAGTTTTCAAATCATCATTGTACTGTTTACATATGAAGAAGCCATATATTGTATGATAGTCAAGAGTGAAAAATTTGTGCATTGTACAGACGGTACAATTATACAGTTGGAGGAGCAAGAAGATTGCAGGTTGGATGGATGATCAGGAGGGAGAGGGTGGGAGGGTGGGAGGATTAGAGATCCAAATGGAAAAAGAGTGAAATCATCTGTTAGTCGTATCTATTCCAAAAAACTATAGAAATAGGACGAATATTAGCCGAGGAAAATAAATTATAATCATTGTAGTATTCTAGATGACTTGTACAAATGGAATAAAGCTAAGATTTATCCTTGAAAAAAAAGTTTTTACGAAAAAGCAGTCAGATATATTCCCTCATAAGAGTCGAATATTTTTAAGATTAAAATAAAAGATATCGGTTGATGCAAAAAGATGTGAATGAAAGCATCTGGAATCCACCTAATTCACCTTTATTTTTAGTTACTAAGTGAATTTTATACTACAATTATATTAATTTATATAAATTTTTACTCACAACAGCAAAACTAATACTTCACTTTGTCGTCCATTTCCCTAAGTTCTTTTACTTTTTCTCCCATTCTGCTCCATTCTATTATATTTTAATTGTTCTATTTCTCTAGCTTGAAAATATTCTTCGTTTGCTTTCAAATAACAATTCTACTCTTTTTTTTCAACAAAAGAAAATTGCTAAGCAATATGAAACGTTAGCTTGAGGCTCAATGATCTCCTATATTGTCCCAAAAGAAAAACTTAGTATAAATCTGGAAATCTTTATGCGCATTAAGCAGTATTATAACAAAAAAAAGTTGAAAATGCATTTGCAAACCACCATAAACACTTTTATTACAATTATTCAACATTAAAATTATTAATCTTTGGTGTACATATAACAAAAAAAGAGGGAAAAAACTCAACAGTAGGGATTTGCGCTCATGTCGAATCGACTTATTGAAAAAACAAACAAACAAGGATCTTCGAAGATCACTGAAAATTTTCATCCTAAGCAAACGGCGATCTTGTTGAGGATAATTTAAATCGAACATTAGTATATTTTTCTTGCAAATATTTACTCATCTATTAATTCTATATTGGAAGGGGGGATTTAAAGTTTGTAAGCACTTAATTATTTGAATTGAATTTGATAGAATTCAAATCCACAAAGCGCAAAAGCAAAAAACAATCGATGAAAATAAATTCCCATTAGTAAAATACAAAAAAAGAAAAGCTTCAATGAATGTTGTTATGATGGTAAAAATGAATGCAAAAAAATTGTTGCCTAACATAATATATGAATCGAAGCAAAACGAGCATCGAATATGTCATCATCAACACGATTGATATCTTCGTTATTTATAAGAGTCGAATATTCTTCGGTAAAACTAATTCGAGCATCTCCAATGCAGTGCTCACACCGAATGGTATATCTTTCTGCAACGTTCATCAATATATCGTCGTTTCTTTCTTTAGCATTTTATATTTCAGCGATTATCAATGATAGTTTGATATTCCGTAGATCAAGAGAGTTCATAGCAACTTTCAAGTGAATAGACGTAACAGACTTGACGTTGCTACATTTCCGGATTCGAAGCATACCTACATCCGGCAAAAAAACCGCCAAAGACTCCGGAACTGACTCCGGAACGAATCAGCATTCGAAAAATTTGACCTTTATATATGCGACATAACAAACACGTCGCTTGTAAGCAACTGACTATTTTCTTTGAAGTGATATAATCTGTATTTGCAAAAAACATACTAAGAAATATATTTTTTAATGTATGTAGATTCACCTCACTACTTTCTAATGATCCAAATAGCATTTGAGCAATTGAATGACCGAAGAAGCGTCGTGCTACAGATGCCCATGTTTCCATCACCTGCAATAATTTTCTCTTTCACTTCATAATTACATCATTCAATTGTGCCATACTCTTCTTCAATAATTTCTCAACTGATGAATATTCTTAACCATAACCATAATGCAACAAATTTTCTTTGAAGAAGTGAATAATTACAAGCATTTAATGCGATATTGAAAGGTTGATGGCAAAAGCTCAATTTAGAATTTCACGAAAAGTTTTCATTGATATTTTCATTGATTTACTCTTGTTACTCGAAACAACATAACCACTATGGCTATAGTAAGCGATAAACAAAGAAATATGTTTATGCAAAGAGTTGGAAAGAATTGTGATCATAAGATGCAAGAAATATTGAAAGATTGCACATATCTTTTCAAATACTTTTAAAAGATTTTAAAATATTGTTATTCTGTGCCTTTACTTTTTTAATGAGTAATATTTATAATTATATTAGCCATCATATAAAGTCAGGATTCTAATATATTGCTGAAAAATCACAAAATAGGACTCAATCGAATTTGATTAGAAATTTAATATACTTCATATTAATTAATAAAGACGTTGATTTGTGCAATATATCTTCCGCTCTCAACTTTTTAAGGTAATTTTATAGGTTTGTAAATAAAATATCTCTTTACATTGTTATTTGCTATATGCTCTAACACATGTTGACTTTATTTGTTTTCATTACTCTATGAGAGTATAAATGTGTTGCAGTAAAGTGCAACATTTAGTCAAACAATTACAGCATAATGCAAATTGATGCAATTTATGAGAATATAGAACGTCGATTGCAAATAATACATCATTTTAATATATCAATTTGCAATCGTTTCGAATAATGCAAAAATTAAGGCTAAAATCAATATAACACTATGTTGTATTACATACTAAATACGCTGAAATCATCTAAAAATATGATAATGCAATGATATAGATATTATTAACGAGATTTTTATAGCTTGCAAATATTACTTAAATATTACCAATTTTAATTTATGCACTCTTCAATAGAAGACAATATAAAAATTCATATATTATATAGGAAGTATACCTGGAAATAATATCGTTGTAAACGATGACTTTCAATATTTGTATAGCATGATGCGAGTACGCCATTAACCAGTAGTTTACCATTCTCGGTGAGAGGTGCAAAAATACCTGTCTCATTAACCTCTTCAATAGAAATCACTTTCGTCTCAACGAATCTCTTATGTGTCTAAAAATGATCTCTGTTATTAAATGAATCTTTCAACTCAGAAAGATTTTCGAATCGTAGAGGTTAACGAGAAGAATTTCTACCGAATAACTGATGCATAGCAATTTTCTAAACCATGACATGGAGAACAAAGGTTATAAAAAAGACGAGGTTACTGGTTTTGAGCAAGGCTAAAATTCTAAAATAGAATTGCGTCGAGACAATATGGGATTTTAAAGTAACACAATTTTGAAGGACGAATAATGGATCCACATATACCCTATGGCAAGTCAAGACATATGAAGTTCAACTGCATCGAGCAGATAATGTGTCAAATAAAAGTCAGCCTGAGACGAGTAGAAATCTACCACATCGAAATATCAGTTTATTTTTTCGGGGGGGTGGGGGAATGGGGGAGGGGAGAGAAGGGAGGAGGACAAGTAAATAAGGAGTTAGAAAAATTTAAACTGTCTTGGGTGGGGAAGCAAATACAACACTTGCCGAATAAAGTACAGTAACATTTAAACTGTGATCTACACATTTAAGTATCGCAACGCGTTTTCATGTCAAAATAAACATCCAAAATTAATAATCTCTATTATTATGTTTTAATTATTTAGCGGAAGCCATTTTAAAAAGCGATCATAAAGATTTGTTGGATAATCAATAGAAAAAAAAAAACGTTGCAATTCGAAAACACATTTTTGATAAAAACATTCAGCTAAAAATAAAATGGATCATTTCCACTCATTTTTGCAATGATCTTGCAATTGCAAAGAAATGTTTAACTTAATGCAATGCTATTGCAATGGGATTGTATCATCTCACTGAAATTAACAGCAATGAAAAAGAGGATAAAAATTTATCGATTCAATGTGCTGCTTTTGCGCTTTTTTTTCGCACAATCATATAATATGCAATTGCTTTTTCATTATCAATTTACTTTCTAATACTTTTTGCTGGCTAATCTTTAAAATATTGACCAGAACACTAATGAAGTTATTTTTTCTTGATAATCAGTCAAAAAAAATTATTTCATTTTATCAGCTTTGTAAGCAATATTATCGAATTTGTTACCATAAATGCAATCAAATTCTATCATAAACTACGGCGTATTTTATTTTATTTTTTTATTTTTATTTTTTTTTGCAGATAGCAACTATCGATTGCATTTAACTGCAATAGTATTTGCACAGATGCTCTAAATAGGTGCAATAGATATGGATGGAAATCTATACTTTTACAATTTCGAAGTGAATTACATATACAAAATGAAGCAAAAAAAAAAAAAATTCTATGGGAAAAAATTCAAGCAACCAAAAAAGCAATTAGATTGAAATTCACGGTAGATCAAATTTTACTCGTGGATCGAAAATTATTGAAAATGTGCTACATTTTCCTATTTCATAAATTCATTTGACGAATATCCTGCTTATGTCATGTTTAATGGTTTATAAATGTGTTCAACTCATTCGACCGGTGCTAAATTGTGGCATTTATGAGAAAATTTCGTTTGAATAATTGAAAAATTCATGAAAGATTGGAAAAATTTATAAAAAAAATTCATAAAAAAATTCAATTCATTTGAAAATTTCTTTCAAAATTCTTTGACAGTAGTGATGAATATTTTAATGCAAACAATCCCGCCGCGTTGTGGAAATTAATTCCAATCGTTTTATTGCATAGATATTATTCCTTACCTTATTCAATGAGTAAAGGCAATCACCAATATGCACATTTTCAGCCCATATTGCATCGCCTTTAATATGTCGAACAAACTCGCCATTTCCTGAAAAAAAAACGTTCATTGCAGCAGATTTCAAGTCATATTTCCGCCTGAAATTTTTAACTAAATAATTGCACGGAAAAAATAAATAAATAAAGGAGAGAATTAATCTTATTGCTCATAGAGCCGAGGTAAGTTTAAATATGTTCCTATTTAATTGTACTAGAAGTAGGAAAGCACGCCTCAGCCACTATCACGATGTAACCTTTATATGATTATGCACCGATTACTATTTACCTGTACTAATATTACTTAATGCATAAGCACCGGAAATATGGATATTGGTTACCTTTATTATTTCTCATGTTGTATTTGCATCTCTTCAAACGAAAACGGCTATGAAATTTGCCTGAATTATTGAGAATATTAATTGGGTACATACATCATTTGCAGTAAAATAATGGGAGATTCATAGCATAGGAAATATTTGTTTATTTTTTCGAAAATGTTATTATTATTTCTGGCATTTTCAATAAAAAATCCTCTAATAATTTCAATATTTCACTGCTTAAAGAATTCATCTAACCTGAGCAAATCGTTTTATAGATGAAATGTTTTCGAGTAAGTTTGATTGAATTTCCATCCTCAAGATTTATTCGAAGAAATGTGGTTTCCTGTTGAGGTAATCGATGCATCCATGATTTCACTCGAACATATTCCGCCTGCAAAGGATAAATTAAAGTTTAAAGTGAATAATTCGAAATAAATAATTTGTTTTTATCAATTAAATGTATATACTGGTTGCATCTGATTGTATTCCTATCAATCATCATTGTCATTTCTTTTAATGATCAAGCATTTATTTATATAAACTTTTTGAGACTGGATAAAATTATATTGCAATAATAAGATATAATAATAATCGAAGAACATATATGGTATAGTTTGAATTATAGTGTAAGAAAGTAAAAAAAAAGTACAATATAGATATTTGAAAGGAATCTAATAAAACACGTTATGTTATATTCTAAGAGAAGAAAATATACAATAGAGTGTATTGTTTAGTCTATAGTGTAATATGGCTTAAGAAATCGTATTATTAAAATATCACTGAATAAGATAAAAATAGATTTACTTAGATGGCTAATTTTGGCGGTAGGTGGTATGTAAACATTGGAAAGTGGCAGCATCATTAAACAACAAAAGCTTGATGAGCAATATGGGGATGAAAAATATAGAACAAGGCTAGACGTATGATGCTTTTATGCCTTCTATGGTCACTAATTCATGAGTGGGGAAATGTGGCCAAAGCACGCTCTGAGAGAAAACATAGCCTCTTCCAGAAAAAAATTGCCCTATCTTGTTGGCTAAAGTTCGCCCGTTTTTTTTCCGACGGAAAAGAGTTATAACAAAGCTATACATAAACCTACATATGCATACACAAAAAGCAGCCACAATACGCTATGGCGTGCAAAAGAAATTTAAGCAATGACCGAATGACGTCATCTAGCAAATCAATTACGATTGAAAAGTTTGTTTAAATGCACGAATAATTTTATAACATTTATCGGATTCATCGCAATAGTGAAGGATGCAAAATTTAGACTTTTTTTTGTGGATATTTGCTTCATTCTGGAATGAGTAGCAGTTATCGTCGAAGCGTCAGGTGTATTAAAGTCGGGCTGTACCATAAACGTTCATCATTTAAGCTATGCTACTGAGATGGGAAAACCTTAAACACTATGGCTACATGGGCTAGGAATTGTTTCTTGTGTGTTATTCACGCTTACGATTATGAGCTGAATAATTGTTGGTTGTCTTAATTTGCATAAATTTGCATGTTGCATCATTTCGATGCGATATATAAAATTCATCCTCTTTTTTTGCAATAAAATTTTACGATCTCAATTCTCTAACGTTACTAGTAAAAATATTTAAAATTACATCGGCATTTTTTGCGCTAAGTATCCAATCGTCAACTTTCAGTTCATCCATCCTTTTCATTTCTCCGTCCAATGTTTCTACGTTCAGATCACCCGAGAAGCAAAACGCAAAACCTGAAATATGGAAGAATGATTCATGACTCATGTGGATTAGATACTTTCAATATTAGTGCAAATTCTGTAGATATTAGTTAAGCCTATATCGATATTTATATATATTTATATATTCGCACATTTACATATCTATTTATTTACGTATCTACATATTTATTTATTCATATATTTACATATTTATTTATTTACATATTTACATATCAGCATTAAATATTTACATTTATAACCGATTATTAATGCATATGAAAGGAGAACAAAAGAAACAAGAATGACAGTTAATTTCGAGAGAAGTGGAAAACATAAAAATTTTGACCTTGATGCGATAAATGTGGCATGAAATGAATTCAGTACTATAAAATGTTGGTTTTCCTAAAAAAAAAACGCATTCTGCTTTTTCCTATTAAATTTCTGACTAAATTTTTGATCCATTTTTATTCCCCTTCAATTATAGTGCTATTTGAAATTGATAAAATTTCAATTTTTTCGAAAAAAATTTGAAGTTTTATTAGAGTATACGATTTTTTTTCAATGATTCTAGTATTTTTTATATTCTTTTGAGAAATTTAAATAATTTCGCCTGATATATAATAAATAAATAATTATAAATAATTAATAATTATATAATAATAATATTCCCCGAAATAAATAATTATAAAATCGCCTCATGAATGAGATATATAAGGCATCCTTCTTGCTATTTTTATTTCATTTTTGTTTTTTCTCAACTCAAAATGCGCTAATTGGAATGATGATGAGAGAATTAGCCAATAAACGAAAGAGAACAAATCACCTCCAGCGGCTGCTGGTACTGGTGCTGTTGGTGGTGGTGGAGGTGGTGGAGGTTGTTGTATAGGAATTGCTTGGAACTGAAATATTTCGGTGAAGAGATAATTCATGCATTATATCACGAGAATATTTTAATACTCATATTGTTTCTCGTTGATTATCTTACCGTACTTTTTTTTGGGTACCGTACACTCGTTTCTGCATTATCGCAAATCAAACGAGAAATAATATTTTCGATAAAAAATAAAAATAGTTATAAAAATTAATTTATTTAGAGATGGCAAATAATTGCGGAAATATCGATAAGTTTGATATGTCAAGCAAATAAAGTTGTATTGTTTCATTTTGGGCTTTTTTTTTTCGCTTTATTTCTTGAAACTGTGTAAGAGAACTGAAATGTTTAATGGAAAATATTATTTGCAAAGAATTAATATAAAATTCACTCCACCCAAATGTAATTGGTGGAATTAAATAGGAAATTATTATGAGATATTATTACTACTATCTCAATAATACTTTAAATCGAATATACTCATATTTTATCTCATTTATTTAATTTAATAATATCATCAATTAAAATATATTCACTTGAAAAATAATATGATGAAAGATGGAAATATTTTTTTTCTTCCTATATTTTTTATTCATTAAACGTTATTTATGAGTAGAAACATCTGCAACAGATAATTTTATTATGCATTAATCAATAAGCTTTAAAAAAAAAATGGAACTTTTTCCAATTGAAAGTAAATTGCATATACAATAAAAGCAATTTTTTATATGCAAAACGAAAAGATTTACGATAATTACAGTAGTAAAATAAAAGAGAAAATTACTAACCCTTTGAACTTGAAATTGTTGCATAAGTTGTGCTGAAAGAAATATTTGTTGTTTTGAGTGGCTTAATATTGAAATCTTTATTTTAATAATCTATATTTTTATATTCAATAAAAATATGGAAATTTCTAAAAATCCACATAACGCATTCATGCTTAGAAGAAGCAAGAAATCATATTGATTACTATTTATGAACAAACTTAATGATTTTCTTCTATATCATCGTGCTCTAAAACCTAAAAAATTTCCGTTGGCTTTTGGGATGTGTAAAGAGACCATTTCTTCTAGTGCTCATTGCTGCATATGCTAAAATAAATTTCATTGTAACATCAGCCTCATAAATAGCAGCTCACAAAATTGGTGATCAGCTATTCTCGCATGCAAAAAGGGCTTAGGTAAAAGTTGTGCAATAAAATTTGGCCTCATACGAACTCAAATTACGTTATTATGAATAGTCATGAGAGAGAATTATACGAGGTTGATCTGGATTTATGTGGAAGAGGAAGCAAAGTATTTCCAGCATCCTCTCTAAAGTAATACTCGTGGATGGCAAAATATTGGTCAAATATTTCCCTCATCGGGATATTAAGAGATCATGCAACGTCATAGTAGATATCCTCCCTTCTTTCAGATTGTACTTATACAAATTTGCAAAGCCGATGCAACCGATAGAGAGAAAAGAAAATATTACAAGAAAAAAAATGATTGCAACTGCGATTAGATCATTATGATCGGCAATTGCACAATGCGTTCTAGGTGAGTAAGTCATAGTCACTTTCAAGAAATCGCTTAAGGGTATGAAATCGGTGAGCAAACGAGCAAACAGAGCAACTCGAGTATGTCATGCACAATTTTTTTTTTAAATCTGATTACCTTAGATTAAATTCAAAAAGTAATTTTTGAATTGATAGTTAGAAGATTACAATTTAAAAACTTAGAAAAAACATTAATGAATGAAAGATACTTGGAACTGGTCGAACTGGTTGTTGCACAACTTGTTCAATAGTTTCTTGTACACCGATTTGTTGTGGAATTGCGGCTGGAAGCGTTTGTATAGGAGCCTAAAATAGATCAATAATATACTATGCACTGATTGATCAAGGCTGCTATTTAAAGTATTGTAAGTATCATTTAATATTGTCAGGCTGAGATGTAATCACATGATAAGGCGATATTTTTTTTCCAATATTCTCACTAGAAAATTAAATAACATATATTTACTAAAACAACTTCAAGCCTTTAATAATTTTCTCTAACATTGGAAGAGGACTTACTCATATTTCAGAGGAATGGTTCATATTTTAATTTCAAAAGAATATGAGAGAAATTTCCATATTTCGAACGAACTATACAAATATTTCAATAATTTCAATGAAGGAAAAAAAAAAAGGAAATCGAAAACAAACTTGAAAAGCGATTGCATTTCCTTTATTATGTTTAATCGTCGATATTTTACCCGGCAAATAGAAACGTCTTTCCATTTCATCGATTACCGAATTATCGACTGCAATACTCGTCAATATTTCAAAACATCTCAAAATTTATTCGTTTATTTTTAATGCTTCAATTATTCATTTGTTAATGAATTGAAAACATTTCTGCAGGATTTTCAAATGAGAGCATTTTACGGCTATGAGATTAAAAGTGATATATCCCTTTTATTGGATATAGTTTCGCTATCTAGCCTATTTATAGTATTGTTATATTTATTCGTTATATATTTTATTATTCATCAACGATATTTGTGATGTTTTAATTGTGATATTATTCATATTACAGAGGATGCAATGTGAATTCAAGCTAGAGATAATGCCACTTCGCATTACTAGCCATCTTCCAGTAAATCCTTATAAGCCATCCTTATGTATTCAAGTGATGCTAAAGAAATGCCCCATCGGAGGGTTTTTGAATTTTTTTAATTGAGAGAAATAAATTAATGCATTTGTGAGATTAAACAAACAATTATGCCAAATGTCAGATCCACTACCTCGTATGGTGATTGTCATAAGAAATATTTTATAATGTTCCTGAGTGAAATTTAAAAATTAAAAAAAAAACTTTTAATTGGTCATTTGTGAACCGTTTTTTAATCAAGAAATTCATAGCGATTCAAGTTTATTTCCTACTTCAGTTAACAAAGTTATGGCCGCATCGAACTAGTTGATATTCGCAGATGCGGTGACCTGCTACTCTACCACTGACAATCATGCTTAAAACATATATGACGCTTCTGTATCAAATTAAAGGTATCTATTTCGGTTATATTATAGAAGTGAAAATAATTCATTGTTTGATACATACCGGGAATGGATTGCTCATCAGGCATTGGAAGACATGGGAAACGTCTAACGGTAACATCGTAAACAGCGCTGAAATATTACTAATATTACTTTTGAATAATTTGTATACTAACGTCAGCAATAAAATATCTTTAGAGAATTCATTGGGTAACGATTTTACGTTGAAGGACCACTTCTTAGAATATTCAACAATTTAAAAAAAAGTGCAATATTTGTAAAACTCAGGTGAGACTTCTTTGTTGCCAATACTATGGGCAAATTATCATAACTGTGATGAATAAGCAATTCTATAAATATCATTGGCTATCGTCTATTTTGCACATTTGAAATATTTATTCATTTTACTGCACCTTTAACCTCTAAGAAATAAGCTGAATATTTTCTATTTCATTCGAATCGTCGTACTTCATTAATTTTTATTCAATGAATTGAGAGTTATATCATCAGATGAGACAATACAACTTATCGGTTATTATCACCTTATCATTTTACCTGTTTATCACTAATTAATTAAATCAACGCACCTGTCATCATCACTTTTCACTTTTTGTATATCAGCAATATAATCAAAAGCATATTGTCGACCATCGTTAAGTACCTCACCACCGACAACAATTTCACCTGGATGAATTGTGGCTACACCACGATCTATTGAATATTTGAGAATATTGTATGAGCAACATTGTAGCGATAAACTGAAATATTACATACCTGATGGGTAATTACATTACACACCTATTACCTGATGGGTAACTACATTAGACACCTACATACCTGATGGGTAATTACATTAACACCTATGTACCTGGTGGGTAATTACATTACACACCTATATACCGGATGGGTAACTACATTACACACCTACCTACCGATGGGTAATTACACTGCCTACCTGTTATGTGATTATCTTGGAAATGAAATCATCAACCAAATTTGTTTTTTCATTTTTTAATTTTAGAAAGCAAACAATAATAATCTCATATTGTTAAGAGAGTTTATTGCAAAGATTTTATCAAAGATTCCCACTCGAATAGTGTTGCATAAAAATTTCGAAAAAAAACTTTTAAATTCAACTTATCCTTTATTCACGAAAAGATTATAAATTGTATCATTGCGTATTTTAGTTGTAACTATTTTCAATCCTTATATTAGTTATTTTAATATATAAAGTATAAGAAAAATAATGAAATTCGATTATTTATATGATGATTGAGAGTGAAACACCTAGTTTTAAGAACAATAAAATAACGTTTTCATTAATAAACGAAATGGATGAATTTTCAACGCTTCAGGAAGAGAAGCCGGATTCGAAACCGTTTTTCCTGAAAGTTATTCTATCCGGTTCGCCGATACTATTCTAGATAAAATTTATGTCCTTTTTTTCATGAGTGCACATGATTATATCCAATCATTTTCTTGAAATTCCTGAATAATTATAGATCAGAAGAATTCCCGGCAGGATTTTAATATTTAGCACCACAAAATTTAGTCTAGAATATTTGAATTTATTGAAACAAAACCTCCAATGTTGATAGCTACATCCGTTATATAAAAATATGCAAATATTAAAAAAAAAGAAGAAAAGCTAATTTCACAACGATAATGAGATTATTGAAAAAAATTTACTTCTTTTACGGCTTAAAATAAACGAAATGATAAAATAATAGGCAAATCTTTACGTTTCTTCTAAAGAAAAAATAGTAGTCGAATAAAAAATACTTTGTATAAAAGATATCGCGTTTTTTCTCAAAAACTTACTTCATGAAAATTTTTCAGCTCGATCCGTTTCAAACACTATTAATATGTTGCAAATAAGGAATAGAATTTAGGATTTTCGGATTAAGCATTTAAAAACAATTGGATTGAGGATCAAGCAGTAGAAATAGATATGGAATAAAATTAACAAACTTACGAAGCTTTAGGATCTTTAGAGGTCGGAGAAATACCACCAACCCATTGATGATTCCGTGGACATGAATCACTTTCGAATGCTGGTTCACATTCCTGAAAAAAATATCGTTTAGCTATATTATAAAAAAAATTGAAATTATTGAGTAGAGCTCATTTCTATGGATTATTTAATGTCGATTTTTTTCTTAAATTCGTTTTTATTCTATTCAAAAAAAAAAACTTAGTAGAAATATAGCTATTTGAATGAATGATTTTAGCGAGAATAAACAGGAACATTTTGAACGAAAGTTTTCTTGGCATGTTCATTGCTTTTCTCAATCTCTCTAACTATGCGCTTTGCTAATTTACTTTTCAACACTCATATGAAATTAACAGAGAAGAGTTATTTTTGTTTCTTTTTTTTCGAATCCATACGTTAATAAATTCTCTTCGATTTGGCATTTCCGGATGCAATTGCATAATATGCTTAGAATGAGATGTTATATAAAATTCCGATGAACACTATGCCGTTGCTCAATAAAATTATATTATGTGAGATTGCCTTATAAGTAGGGTCAAGAAATATATTATAACGTCTAATAGCATTCTTTCATATCGTAGTGATTAAGCATGAAATTTTTCAATTGAAAATTCCACCTTGTTCATTCTCGAGTGAAGAGAGAAAAAACTCAACTTTGTACATTTCAGATCATCAAATCTTATCAGCCAACCTTTTTTTTTCGATTCATGAAGTGAGATTATCGAAAGAAATAAGCAAAAATAAACAAACGCTCATAGATAGACGAAAATATATACAAATGTTGGCAAAATATTTCATTTTTTCGTAAAATTTTTCTTCGAAACGCATCAAAACTATCATTTGACGAGTTTTGCGAACCCTTTCGGCATTGCATTAAATTAAAAAAACAAGCAACACGTATACATATAAATAGATGTCTTATCTGATTCGCAATAAATTGTAAAAATCAAATTGTTTTGCAAACTGTAAATATAATAAATGCAATTCCAAGCGGATTATTTTAAATGCAGTAAAAATTATTCCAACTTGATGCAATGATCTTTAAAATAAATTTTCTGAAGATATGAAACAATGCAAATGACTTGCCATGTAGGCGTAGACCCCCACCAACAGTTGTATGTTTTCACATTCGTTGCGAAATTTTTTTTTTTTTTTAGCACTTGCGAAAATTGCATTATACGATTTTTTCCAAAAATTGCATTCAAAGAAAACGACAAACCGCAATTTGTGGCACGAATGATCTACGTGCACCATCATCGTTCCGTTCACGTGGCATATCGAATGATTTACGCATAAATCCATCGGCTACTTTATTGACGCTATAGAATTGAGCATTCTGACTGAATGGCTTGCCATCGGCATTCCATCCGAAACAAGTTGGTCGTGCACATCCCAAGATTGGTTGTCCGTCTGGAAGCGCCTGGAGAATATATCTCTTGCTTTATTGCTTGCTATCTTAATATTGGCATTATTATCAAGCGGATTGATAAGAATATGATAAGCGCTGATTAGAATAGAATTTTTTTCTGGGATCCAAATGCGATCGAATCAATAAATTGCAGTTATACTGAATAAAAATTTCTCTTCTAATATTTACAAAGTGCTACTCTTTTCTTAGTGGGAACATTTATCATTCTCAAATTGTATTAATAATTTACCTCTCTCAATTAATTAACTTGGATTTTTATCAATATTTATATTTATATTAGGATTATATTATAGAATAAAGAAAAAAAAAAGCTAAGAAATGAAGAATTCAAATCGCTAAAATATATGTAAAGCGATTTCTTGAAAGGAAATTTTTGAATTAAAACTAAAATTGAGTTGAAGTGAAATTTACCTCAAAACTGAATGGTATTGCAGATTCACCACAAAAAGATCCTTCCAAAGGAGTAATAAATATACTAATGAGAAATAATTCTCGAATATATATCATATCTGAAAAAAAAAAGATTCATTTATTCGCTTAGAATATCAAACTATTAGAAATAATGAAAAAGGAAATAATAAGAATAAAATTTTAATTCTCTCCCATTTACAAGTATCACGTTTAAGAGAAGAAAATTAAAATATTCAATAAAAATTTAAGCAAAAATGCTAGAAATATAACACAAATCAATTGCCACTCCTAAATATAACACAAAGATTGGAAATATAACACAAATCAATTGCCACTCCCAATTACAGCACAAAGATTGGAAATATAACACAAATCAATTGTCACTCTTAATTAAAAACTTGAAAATAAAGGAAAAGAAATCTAAACGAGATAAATTAATAAATAATAAATTAATCTATTTAAAGGATTTGAATATTAATAACAATGAGTATAATTATAAATACTATTTTATGCACAAAAATTATATTTTATGTATCACAGAAAAAAGGAAGTATTATTTGAATCATCTTATTGTTTAAAATTTTTTAGCTGAACTTAATTGTTTTTTTTTTCTTATTTCAATGATTTTATCTAAAGCAATCAATGTATTACTTAGAAAATTTGCATATGCGATATTAATGACGTCATTATTTGTATAATTTAAATAAGAAGCGTAACTATATTTGCATAACAAATAATAAAAAATAAAATAAAATAAATAAATAAATAATGTAGGAATAGATTTTGAATAGATAAATAATAATATCAGTTAAGTTAGTACGGTAAAATAAAGGGGATAAGATTTTAAGGTTGGAAAGTTAATTAGATGCATTTAAGAAACGCATCATTTTCTTCATTCTACAATGTGTTCGAATAGTTGTTAAAAATATTGAATAATGCAGAACAATAGAGATAACGAAGTGAATACAAAAGCAACAAATCCCTTTGCCGCAAATATAAACACATATTGTTCACCTTTTTGCGTACTCATCGGCCTATATACCTAAATAACTAAATAAGGGGGTTTGTACTTTAGGTGTATCATCGCCAATAAAGGAAGAGAATGACCGATGCAAATAAGGTCATTGGATTTGATGACCTCGAAAATTTCTTGTGTTGCAATATCGCATGAAAATGTTCGAATCGCTCGAACAATTCTTTTGTTTTCCATAACTAATCGTCGATTGCAACGTAAGCATTGAATAGCATAATGAAATGCAATTGCATAATCTATTCGTTGAAATTGCATTGCGTGGTTCTTCTAATGATCATCTTAGATCGCATATATTAAAATATCGGCATTTAACGCCGAACTCAAATTATATTATTCACTTTTTTCGTGGAAATATAAAAGAAAAAAAAACCAAAGAAAAAATCAATTAATATGTAAGGTTTCTTTTTCTTTTTCTTTTCTTTTTTTTTTTTGATCATTGCATCGAAGAATAACTCTGAAAAATACCAAAAATTTTGAAATCAAAATTCAATTTATAGGTTTTTTGATTAGATTATTTATAAAGACGATAACGAAATCTACATAAAAAGGAAATTGTAAAAATTATTTCTACGATAGCGACCTGAATGATTTCTCGTGAGGAATATCTGCCGTAAGGTCGTTATGTGTGTATTACTCTAATATTTTCTACCCCCCCCCCCCCCCAAAAAAAAAAATCGTCGAATTCAAATGTAGCCATATTATGAATCAATCGTAAATAAAAGTATGGTTTTGAAATGGGAAACATCGATCCAAATGGAATATTTTCCGATAGTGGAGCATTGCCCAGGTAAGAATGTTTCGTTTCAACGGTGATATTTTTAAGTCTCTTCCATGCCATATTGTAATTCAAGCTTTAAATTTACCTACAAATATGGAATATTCAAATTTTTCGACTCGACTCTATACGACGAACGAGTAGCCATGCAAATGTTGAGTTGATAATGCTCACATATATATATATATATATATATATATATATATATATATATATATTTGTACTGAATAAAATGATTGATTGTTTGATTCTTTTAAAACGTTGGCAACTCTTGAAGACTGAATGTGAATATCGTTCCATTTATGTTTTATTTCATTTATATTCACTCAATAGTCAAATAATACTTGTGATCAATGTTGTTTTAATTGATGTCAATATCGAGCAAATTAGTAAATCATTTATTTTACTGTCATAGATCACTTATTTCATTTCAATATTTATTTACACATTATTTAATAAGCAAAGTATCAAGTGATATATTTAAATATCAATATCATAATAAAGAAAGCAAGAAAATAAAACTTCCGGTCTAACATGAAATCTTCTATAACCAATCCATCTATTATATTGTAATTTTACGGTCGAATATGAGTAATAACACTATGTTTCGCAGACGCATAGTTGTAGATGAAATAGTATAACACTTTTTTGGCTGTGACCATGTAATGCGTCGAGTAGAAATGAAATAAATAATGAAACCGCTGACGGTTTAATTACCCAAGTTTGAGCTCCATGTGCTAAGAAAAAATCTCACAACGATTGACGAGACGAAATGAATGAATATCGCGTAGAATACGTGCGACTGATCAATTTCTTGTTTGACACAATTCAAGATGGCACCACCATTTGACAGTTTATAGTGTGTACCGATTTTACATAGAGAAATGTTTCAAAGAGTCGGTACCTTCATAGACATGTAAAAAGAAAAAACAAATAAAAAATAAAACAAAAAAAAACAAACAAAAGACATTGTAATCGTTAATTGCGTTAAACAAATAGGCAGATTTTTATCACCATTTAACAATAGTGGTACGAATAAAGATTAACAATGAAAATTGAAGAAAAATTTTAATGCGAAATCATGACAGAAGACGGAACGACCTACGAAGAAATAACAACAGTGATGAAGAGTTTTAGGCATTGAAATATATTCATTAACGTGGAAAAATATAGTCGCCAGCTTTTGCAAATAAATATTTCATTTATCACTCCCATAGGCATCGATGATAGAAAAGAACAGCAAAACATAGATGCGAAAAAATTTTGGCATTCATTTTTCCCCGTCCGTATAGGTGCTGAAATCACTGGCATGCTTTATGTTATCTCATTTTTGATATCTTCCAGAGATAAAACTTTTTTTTTTGCAAATTTTTCCACGTACTAAAAAAGATTAAAGTAAGTATTTGGGCATAAAAGTAAATAAAGTAAGCATATTCTAAAAGATTATTTAAAATAAAATTTAAAAAAAAAACTTTTTCATAATCCATCATAAATCATAATTGTTTATTACTGAATTCAAATATCATAATGAAAAAAAAAAACTAATAATTTAAAATAAAATAAAATTAAAGTTGTCGAAGTGCAGCATTAAATACAAATTTTACTTGTTTACATATATGATCTGCATCAGAGGCATTTTTTGCTTGAAAAAGATAGCATTGCATAAGACTACTTAATGGTTTTTGTACAAGAAAAACAACATTTGTATTACCGAAACCATCGTCGAATGAAACACACTGAATAATACTCAATAATGCGACACGATCCAAGACGTTACCATTTATTAAATCGGTTATCTGCAATATGCATTTATGCATTTTTGCAAAATTTTCGAAAATGTTGCAAAGTTAGAAAAACGAAAATTGTTATTTTCAACTTCTATATTCCTAATAAATATTTTATTTTATTTTATTCAAATAAATGCAACGAATATTCCAATTTTATTTATTTATTTTCTTAATTATTTGTTTATTTATTTACTTATTTATTTATTTGTTTATTTATTTATTTATTTATTTACTTATTCGTAAATTTATGAAATATGATAGGTGAAAATATAAAAAAACGCATATCGCATCAGCAATACGTTTGCATTCCTCAAACAAGTTCACTGAAAGTAATTCTGAGACATCGAGTGAATTTCGTTAAGAATTTCATTAAAACATTACCTCAAAATCGTAAAAAAAAATTTTTTTGCAAAAAAAAAAACGGTGATGAGAAATAACAAACTATAATTTTAAAGGTAAAATTTTCTATTCTCAATCGTTTTGATTAAATTTTTGATTACGATAACCTTGAAATGTTGAAGCGTTGATAACGTCTAACAATTTACTTGAATAATGGATAGTGAGATTCTACTGATCTCTATAGGGGTACTTTTTATCTTCAAATAAAAAAATTTGGAAACTTAATTAAAGAATATGGAAAGAATAAATTTCTTCAAGAACTATTTAAAAAAAAAAAAGATTGGGAAACTTTCTTTCCTATGGGTATTTATAAGAGAAAATAAAATCTGATCAGTGAATTTCTTCAATTTTATAATCAATAATCACTACCTTTAGACCATGTTTTGAAACACTGACAGCAACTTGTTGACAATCCTTTGCATCTCTTGGTAGATCACCTTTTAGTTGTGCATTTTCAATATGTTCGATAAGTCGTTCATCACTTGATCTTCGTTCAATGGTTTTATCACCACCAGCAAATCCAACACGATCCTTATCGATAGCTGAACTCTCAAAGAGACCCAAATAATAGAGTTGTCGAATATTTTCCGCATGAGTTGGCGTACTCATCGTTTGCTCATATATATATAGAGGAGAATTTATGAAGATTTTTGAATGCCTAAATTTATTTTAGCCATTAATCCTTAATTTTTTCTTATTTTTTTTTTATTAAATAATCGAAAACGTTGCATTAATTTGAATAATTGGAGCCATATATTGGAATATTTCATCAAATAGAAGGATGAAACTAAATTTGAAAAGCGCTTAGTAAATATTTTTGAGAAAATGGATAAATCACAAAATGTAAGGTAAGCAGCAAACTTCCTTCAACTATATTTAGTAAGAGATATCGATTGTTTGATATATAACATTTTATTTGTGTTTATCATGATTCAAATAATGCATGAGAAAGGTATTGAAAACCATCGGATATGCGATTGACGAAAAATTGACAGGATGACTGAGAGGTACGCGTGGTACTGACAGGTACGAGAAGACCGGGGGTACGCATGGTATTGACAGGTACGGAAAGACCGAGGGTACGCATGATGCTGACAGGTACGAAAAGACCGGGGGTACGCATGATACTGACAGGTACGCATGATCCTGACAGGTACGAAAAGACCGAGGGTACGCATGATAATTAGCACAGGCGTATTATATGAAAATGACAGGAACGCGTCAAGCTAGAAAGTAGCGTTCGATGCGTAACAGTACGTCCGATAGACTGTTATTTCTGACGCAGATTTGGAAGGATATTGTGAAAAGATACTGCGGAACAACCCGCATGCTCTTCGTTTCAGGAAAGTGGGAAACTTGAGTTCAGCCATGGCATAGCTTCGCCGCCAGGTCACAAAATAGGGAAATCTGTGGTTCTTTTCGGTTTCGTTGAAATTGTCATTCGGCAACATCGAATAGGAATGCAAATTCGACGTCAGTGATACTACCCGACATACAAGGAACAGAGATGCAAATTCAACGCACAACAAAAAGGGGAATGGGGTGGAAAATTTGTCCGCAAATTGCAGGAAAATAAGTGGATAACATTGATCGTCAAAAAGAAGCAAAATTCCACCTCATGCAGCATCAAAATACCCGCGGGATAGTTTTCTGCCAATGTAAACGTCGAATAGTTTTGCATGCATGACATCAAAAGACTTACGGTGCAAATGGTTGCGCGTCATCGAGGATCAAGCTGGTATGCTTATGAAAAGGAAAAAAAAATACTTTAGGCGCACTTGTCCGCAATAAAAGTAAGATCGTTGTCTGCACAGCGCTAAAAAAATCGAGATGCACTTATTCAGGTGATAAAAGCAACAAGTTAGTTTTCTTTCCTTTTCCACTTCTATAGGCGGTTACTTGTCTATGTAATGCACAAAAAAAATCACATCTAAAAGTAAACGGCCACGTGACAACAACAAACATCGTAGATACTGAAGAGGTCATCACAGTAAATGGTAGTAGTTGGAAGGTGACCCACATCGTGAGATGAAGCTAAATCTTTAGCACGACATGAATCGATCGATATATAAGGTCTCTAAGAGTCTTGAACATTAGGTTTCCTTCACAATATCATTGACAATAACGAATGACAAAACATCACCTACTTCGCGAACAACATATGATCTCTTAAATTATTGGTTAAGTGTTTCGGGAAGTACAAAATTTGTCTTACTAGATAGCCTTCAAGCTCCAGCGAACAATTTGGGCGCTTTAGGAGCTCTTAAGCTGGATCGTCCTAGATCAGCAATACCACACATCCTACCTGGCCATATCTGTCATTAACGATGCGGTATAGAAGCCGTGCATCGTTTTACCGGCGTGTTTTTTTTTCGCTACAGCGAGCAGTGAAAGCAGATTTCTGACAAGTAGTATTGCTTCAGCACATTTCTTCTTCAGTTTTTTTTTTTTTTTTTTTTTTGAATTTGGGAAGGACGTCAATTAGAAGTCGGGTAAATTTAGGTCTTAGAGGACAAGGATATCACCAAAAATCACACCAGGTTCATAGGTTCTATCTCGTTTTTTGCTGGGTATGCCGTGGGTTGAATGGATGGAAGGTACATGAAAGTAGCCGGCTGGCTGCTTATCTTAGCGTTGGTAGTGCTATTTCATATTTAAGAGTTGATTTTTATTGCCGAGCGCACCATCATCGGGAACATGAGGTTCCTGATGATTTCCGTCGTGGCGAAAAGAGTTCTACACAAACGACGATTAACGGTGATGCTGCAATTGCATCACTGACATTTGCGCCCCGTTATGTGGCCATACCAATGTAACCCATAGAATTGGTGCGTACCTGTGATATGTTTTAGCACTGATTTAGTATTTTTTTAAGCTGTCCTGTGGTTTGCTGATTTCTTAAGAACACAATGCTGGCGGCGCAACTGTCCATTGCATTACAGTTGAGTTTTGCACAATCGGGTAACGGGCATTTCTCCTGCGTTCTTCAGCAGCATGTTTAACGCAGGAAAACAAGGATTTTCAGCGTGGCCACCTTAACTATATTATACAAAGAACTTTAAATAGGCGTATTGAGGTCTGTATCGGTCATATTCTACTGCTAAGCTAAAAATCTTTAACTTGAAATCCCTGAAACACAGCAGGCGTAAGTTCTTTGTTATAAGGATATGCATAACTACTTGGAAATTCCCTTCCTGGATTTATTCTAGTACGCCATTGATTGTAGTTGTTGTCGCCGCAAATATTAGGTATTTCGAGGATTTTACACTACCTCTGCAATGTGCTTTAAATTTCCCATTCCCGAATAATGCGAACAACGAATAAGCCCTGTGATAATATCACTGATGCAACAATCACTGCAACTTTCAAATATTAGCTAAATTTTCGATCACTATTGTCATTCAGATATACTGAACTATGTGCCTCGTTTCTATGCTCACATTAATGTCATTTTATAGATAATCCTTTATTGTCGTTATTCTTATTCGTTAATTTCGAACATGTTGTTGCCCCGTCGTCTGATGTTTTTCCGTTTAGATGTATAATATTTTGTGCCTTTTTTCCTCATCCTTTGGGAAACTGAGATAATAAATAAATCAATAAATAAATAGGTAAGTAAATAAATAAATAAGTAAATAAGCAAATAAATAAATAAATAAGTAAATAAATAAGTAAATAAATAAATAAATAAAGAGACAAAACCTTTCCACTGTCCTCTACTTTGCTCCTCAAAAGTGATTTCATACTAGGGTGTGTGGAGAATAGACCTTTATTAGGATTTCGGTCTTTGATTTCTTGGTGTTCTTTTGTTCCTACTCTACCGTCTTATACTCGTTCTTACTTATATTGATGATAATACGTAACTAGCAATTATATGATAGTTTGTCATTGTTATTTCAATTCATTTACCAGTATATAATTTAGCTAAAATTTTTGGAATACAAACACCAAATGGCAGATGGTCGAAGTTTACGTGAATGCCTCTTGGAAAGTGTCGACGATTTGGATGCAGTTGTTAAACAGGTAACATTCTATTATTTTATAGAAACTTATATACCTTTCCCACTACAGACTCTTTCGTTTTTAACGTTTTTTTTTCGCTTATTTTTTCAATCAAACATCCTGCAAATCGCTGCACCGATTTCAATGAGATTGCAATTCAAATACATAAGTCTATTCTAGAAAGTTTTCAAAATTCAATGCAACATATCCCTTGCGGGGCTATCATAGAGGTTCTAGCGATCATATTATTGCCCTATGATAGTCGAAATTAAATCCATACGATATCTTTATATCTGAAAAATGAATAAGTAGACGAATGCGGCAATAGAGATGAGCTTCTTGATTTGGGATTTGAATTTCTAATTAATGATTCATTATATTGGATGTTCTATAAATGCCAAAAATATATTCGAATTTTTGGTGAACGATACGTTGACGCATATTTTTCTCTACGAATTGAGTAAATATAAACTTGAATGTTTATTTATTTCTTTGATGACGAATTTTACAATACTTTTTTTGAGAGAGAGTTAATTCTCTCTTTAAATTCAGGACATAAAAGCATTTTTTGAATTACAATTATTTTTTGTTTTGCAGATGGTTGCATTTCTTTTGGAAAGAGATCGAACATGTGAATCGATGACATCATTGAGTGAAGCATTTCGTCGAAAAGAAGCGCAACTCAAACAACTTCTTATGAAAGGTGAGATTTTGAACTAAGCATTCAGGATTTTTATCGATGAAATGATGGATATTATTGAAGTTGTTGGGCAGTTTCCGCATTGTTATCCCTCAAGCAATCATTTGTATCGCCAATGTTATCCTGAAAGGAGCACCAATCCTTCAGCTCACTTTCACATTTATTTCAAAACTTGCACCCTATGTGATTTTCTAAGTCGGTTTTCGATGAATCTTGCCTATTTATTTATTTATTTCCTAAATTATAATCCAACTTGGTTATGCTAATATACTAATTTTTCAAGTATAATCTAGCGTTCAGCTGAATGCTCCAGAATTCATCTTTGTAGGCTAACGTCTGGATGGTTTCATATTCCTAAGCCGTCAAATAGTCATCCGATACAGCCATATTTTGACCAGATTTTTGCAGCCAGCTTATCCATTGTGATTGAAAAGTGCACATATTGTGCATTCTCATTTTGCACATTTTTTTAAAGCTAATTTCCAATCACGCAATGGGCATTCGTTCCAGTGGTGTTCTCGGTGGTTGTTTGCCGCAAGTCTGGAGGAATAATCGGAGATCAACATGGATGAGCGTTGCCATGAGAGAAATTGAGGTTTTATCAAACAGCCTGTGACCATTTTGAGCCAAGGAAAAAAAATTTCCGAGAAACTTATCAGACAATTCAAATTTTATAAGCTTTCTTCTTCATGAGATCGGCTTTAAAGAAAGTCATTTGAAGCCTTCTATGTCTTCTTCTCTTCGCCCTTTCATCTTTACCCTGAAGAATTTTATTTGCAGTTCAAGAGCATCGTAAAAGGGAGCAAACGATAAGGGATTTGGAAAAGGCAGTTGAAGCAAGAAATGTGGTTATCGAAAATATTCAGAATAAACTGCAGGTGGCCGAAACCGCACTCACGGGAGCGGTTTATCAGGTGGGTGAATCATGTGCACCGTCTAGCTATCTTCTTCACGATCGTGCTATTTTCTTCACTTGGTCTTCTTTGAAACTGAAAGGAAGTATGTTATCCATTTAGCTTCCTCCAACCCTCACTTCTCCTTCTCTTATGGCCACGCAACCTATTTATGCGTTTGGAAACCCTCAAGTTATAGACTCATAATGAGACTCTTTATCTTTTATTTTTATAAATCTGTTGCATTATTTGAAAAATTGTTGTTAAATGAGGTGCCAAAAGTTTCCTTATTTCAGGCAGGTATAAAAATAAAGTCTGTGCGTCAAGCAGAAGCTAAAAAGGTGAATAGTGAGCAAGTGATCCGATTCGCTAATCAAATCAGTAAATCCTATTCAGTGGCCGCACCTCTATTCTGGCGAATTGGAGATCCATCAAGGCCTTTCCCAACTGAGGTAACGCATTGAAACGATTGCATTTTTTATGGTTGAAGTTCGGCTCTAAATCAGTTTCAGTTGTTTCGTTAAAAAATATTCAAATCAAGCTACAGAAGGCATACACTGAGCTTGATAGTGATTGCGATTTAGTTAAGTCAATGATTATGATTTGCATAATCGTGGTTATATAATTTACAATTATTCTATCATATTATGGACTTTTTTTAGTGTTTAATAACGCCTTTTTTTGCTTTTTTAAAGACTGTAAAATTATGAGAAAAGGAATATCTCCCAAAAACCATGATCTAAACATAGGTTTATTGCAACTAAGTACAATCCTAATAGAGGCGCTTATCTTCCATTCCTCTTTACTACTCAGACAGATATAAAAAATCACCCCTGTAATGCGCATCCCTTCGAGCCAAGTTCATAGTTTTGCAGCTGCTCTTCATTGGTACCGTCAATATTAGTGTATCATCAAACAGTTTTACTTTATATGCTTTGAAATATTTTTAGCTTCATTCTCTATAAATCTTTATGAATATAGCCCAAATCTTGACAAATATAGCCAATTATATAATTTATCATTTTCTTATTTATTATGTCACCAGAGAAGGGAATTACATATGAGATTATGATTCGAAAACGACGTTCATAGATGTTTTCATTAAACTTCGAGTGCTATACTCAAGCAAACTGCTTTCTAAGTTTTTGGCTAAAAAGTAAATTGAGCTGAGTTTATAGAAATATTTCAAAGGCATATCGATGTGATTTATTCAGGCATTTGAGCGTCAAGTAAATCGAAACGAAGTGAATATATCTAGTGTAGAAAGCATCGTTTCTCATCTATTAGTAATTTAATATGATGCAATTTAGTAAAGAATGTTGCAGTATGCTGGAATTACTATAGTTATTAAGTTTATCAAAGTTTTTTTTAAAAAATGTTTTTATTGTCGAAGTTGTAATGGCTCGTGCAAAATCCAATTAAAAGTCATTCATATTGAATTACAATGGATGAATTACAATTTTATAGATGGAATTACGTGTATCATCATTAGCAGCACCACGTGTGACAGCACCAACAACCACTCCTGCATTATCGTTATTACGGCAACCAACAGCTAGTGCAACTGGTATTTTACGTGGTACAGGTCGAGGCTCTTCACTTATGACACCACCATTTTCTGCAATGCAACAACAACAGAGGTATTCTTTATTAAAATTTTGCACCCTCAAAAATAATGTCAGAGCTTGCCGACGTTGACCGATGAGGCTAAGTGAAGCTTGGCTAGAATTGATGGTTAACTTATTGGGGGAGAAAGAGGCAGGTCGGGGGAGGGATTCCCAAGTATCAATTTATCGCAACAGACTACTGGAAATTATGTGGAAAAACTTGGAGTATTATCTATCACTTGAGACCTATGATAGTATTGGGAAGAAGAGACGAAAGTAAGCTTATATCCGACTGTTGGATTTTCATAACGAATGCTATTGAACGTTTCACTTCTAGGCATATATTACCCAAAGAAGCACTTTGGTATACCTTGAATATAGTCTAACGAACAATTTATTATAAGGTATGATTTTTGGGGAATATGTTCGGATCATTCCCAATGTGCTATCAGTTATTTGTATATCTTTTCTGCAAATCGTATATATTTTTGTTCATCATTGAATCAGAGATTGGAACTTAAGTTAATTCCTGTATGGATATAAGGTGAATTTAAGGCAATTATGCGGCCTGCTAATGAGGAAATATGAAAGATGAATTTCAAACAAATATTCTTTGTTTTACTATAATTTTTTAATTTTCTAAATCATCTTGTGGTTGTTGTTTTTTCTCTTATATGAATGATGGATGCACCGTTGAAATGTTTCACGAATTGTGTTGTCGTTGCAAGCACCCTATTGAGCGAATTTATTAATGAGTTCATTTCCTTATTCGGGAGTTTCGTAGATTGGTATGCTGAGGGAGAGACAAGAGTTGGAACTAGAGATAGAACTTCTGTATTCAAAGGGCGAGGGGGGGGGGGAGGATCCTGTAGGTAGAGAGCTTAAAAATAAGAGAAAATACATTAGTATTGTTATGATCACGTGTGTCTTTTTGTGTTGCTACACTTAGCATGTTGAGATTCGATGTTGCATACTGATCTAAAATTGCATAAAATTTTGTTCTAAATTGAATAAAATTTTGAAGATCATGGAGTCCGAGAGGCAATTTTGTGGGGCAATCATCATCGCCACGAGGTCGTGGCTCACGGGGTGGCTTGATATCGCCACGCATGAGCGCCGGAGCAAGTAGTCTACTCCAACGACGACAATCTGGAACAAGCCCTCGTGTTTCAAGTCCATCATCTGCATATTCAATGGGCGGCAAAGGAATGCCACCCCCTGTGAAGAATATCGAACAAATGAGCTCGGATTCAAGTTCGAGCTCTAGCAGTGACGAAGGTAGTCCTTCTTAGACGCACCTTCAGCTGGGATTTGAGGTGGCTTATTTGTGTCGTTGTGAAGCCCAAATGAGGGACGATCACTTCCAGTATTGAGTTTCATTATATATGAGGATTGATTTGCTGTTGGTTTTAATGCAAAAGAAGGAGGGATGAAGTAATGATGGGAAATTGCAAATGCCAATTGTTCAAATGGGTTTTTCACAGGAAAACAAGCTCTCCCTCCTGGACGTTCGGAGAGAGGAATATTTGAGAAAAATGGTTGGATGGATTTAAGAATGCATTTGTGGATTTTCTTCAAGAATTAAAAAAGTTCTATGACTTCAGAGGTATGTAGGCAAAGTTTTAGGTTTTCTCGAAGGTTAACGAGACAATATCTTCACGAATTTTATCGAAACCATTGTATGTGCTGATGTTTCGATGGGGTTTAATTAAAACGGCCAGGTTATATTACCTGTCTAGGTCATTTCTTGGCGATATATATATATATATATATATATATATATATATATATATATATATATATATATATATATATGTATATGTATATGCCCGATTAATATTATCATTGGCATTAATAATGCAAGTATTTTGTTCATGAAAGCATTGATGTTTGTTACCAAAACTTATACTTCTTTATTATTATTAATACTAGCGGGTTTGTTTTTATATATGTATGCATATATGTATGTTGCTGTTGTTTTTGATCTTATATTGCTACGTATGTATGCGATTCACTTAGAGAAGTGATGTATTGCAATAAGCGATCCTTTTTTTTTTGGCGTTGAAGAAAAAGCCAGGATCAGTGATATTTGCAGAAAAAAAAAGGCCGAGCAAGGATGCCTGCTAGTCTATAGTGGCATTGTGGTGATGAGAGGAGTTGGTGTACTTAAAACTACTTAACAAGAGAGCGTCTTTGCGTATTCGTCGCACCGAAAGGTTCAAGCTAGTGTATCATGAGGAGCCATGTTGCTTAAAAGGGTTCCGGTTGGAGCTCCGATTGAGTACGACTCCCGAACTTTTCCATGGCTCCTAAGACAGGATCCATTCGGCCAAATGGTCACCTCATGGGGCATACATTCCTGAAGTCTTTTCTATGCCGAAGGTTCCTTCCCTGCTGCGCTCGGGTTCCTGTCATAGACCTTCCCCTCGCCCCCCCCCCCTTCCCGTTCTACATCCTTTGGAAAATTTTGCAGACCATTTTCCCGCAGAATTTATGCAGCTGGTCATTTCTTTCGAAGAAATTCGTTGGTTAAGCTGCTAGAGAATATTTTTGTGAACCTCAAGCATTAAACTTTCTACGAATGGTTTCTGGATAATCTATAGCCGAAATATGTTGGGACGATGGTGGTTAATTTTAATTCGATGTCGCTTATACATTGTTGTCATAGCTGATGAGGTTTTTATTGTGTCGTTGCACATTAGCTGTGGTAATTCTTTTATTCATTCTCGATTACATACAAACATATAGTGAATGATATCCATCTATGAAAGAAAATCCCACCAAATATTATCTAAAGTGTTGTTTGAAATCTTTGGTACTGGCTAATTCTAATTACTCTGAATCATCTTAAAGATGTTCCACTATCTCGTAAGTTGACCAACTCAACGAATGATTTCTATATCGCTAGCATGGAATTATGCAAAGTTGTTTGTTGGCCGAATGATAAGCCGATGATTGAACGTTGAATTTTTAATGAATGCGCAAATTCATTTCGCATAGCAGATAAGGGCGATTTAACTGGATAAACGCTTCCTGAATACGATAGTATAAGAAACCGAAGGATGTGAAGGCGAGCACTAGCAGTTGTTACATAAAATTTTTATAGCTTCAGATAAATTGTTGTTTTGCAGAAATGAATGTTTAAACGTTAAACTTGTGGTTGGTGCAAAGTGGAGGCATAGACTAGAGAGAAAGGCATACATATCTTAGCAGTAACTCTCCCCTCCCCCCCCCCCCATCCCCCCTCTCATCCTGGTTCACTTTAATCCATTCGAAGAGAGACAGGTACTTCCACCATAATCTTTTATTATTTCTTCATTCTTTATGCGCTCCTAGCTAAAAGAATTTAGAATTTTTAATCTCTCATTAAGGAAAACGTCAAGAAACAGGCTTTCTAGCTAAAGAACTCACATGCAAGTTGTATTACTCTAAAATATGCGTATTAAATTAGAAAAATGACCGATTAAGTGTTGAATTTTGAGAGCATATCAAAGTCTACATTGAAATTGTTCAAATTGATACGGCATCATAAATAATATTTTTTTTGCACTTATGTTTTTTTATAATTGAATCCACATATTCTGGATGATATTCTCGCAATGTGAACGTTAAAGAGAATTAAAGTGACAACTATCGTGTAAGCACTTCTTCGAGTGTTTCACCAAGGAATCGATCGACAAATGCGTCAATGCAGTTTGTCTCTTGTTCATTGTTGCTAGTCATATCTGTCGTCTGAAATATGCAAATTTTTTACTATATTTTATTTTTTATAAACTGAATTATTTTTTGACAGTTATATAGTTAGGAAATATTTTTAGAGAACTCCAGGCCGAATCCAAATATGAAAAAACATTTTTCCAGATGGAATTTTGATGCGGTATACAAATAAATCCCATTTTTATTTGAACAAAAAAAAAAAAACCTTAAGAAAACTTGAGAAGATTTTTAGAAGCATTTGAAGATTATGACTAAAACATTCATATTTAGGAATTCTTTAGTAAATGACAAACTTTATATTTGTTGATTTAAATTTTCATTCGTTATCATTTTATATGCCTATTTTGGTGTGAGTTGATTTTATTTATTATTAAATGAAATGTTCGATGCTATTAAACTTAATAAAACTTCATTTGATCTCAATAAACAATATGAAGGCTATACTGACCGATCGGTGATTGATCAGTGATTGATCTGACTGAATGCTGATGAGTCAATCAGTTCAACCTTCATTTAGCACAACCCCGTCTAGTGTAAAGCATTTTTGACTTCATTAAATTAAATGAAAGCAATTTTTATATTCGTGCACATCTTAGCTAACCTGCCCAAATCTCCCTCCCCCTTCCCCCCACCCCCCAAAATTTGTGAATGAAATGACACCTGAATGTGAACAACAATATTAATACTGAAAGAAATTTTGATAGCGAGGTGATACCTGTTCTTGAGGAATGCATCGTATCGTACCGAAAGACACTCGACGACTGCGATGTTGAGCGGCGATTCGTTCCGTTGAGAGAAAATTCGGACTTGGCGATTGAGTTGGGCTAATATCGTGCTTTATTGATATCTCTTTTGCCCTTAAGCCTTTTAGGTCATTCAATGTGCTCAGTTGAATATCTGAAAAGAAAAATAAATTTTTTCTAAGTCAGAAGTTTAGAGATTTCTGTTTATGAAATGATTGAATTCATTCTTTTTTTCAGTAGTAATAATTCAATTTCGATGCGGTCTGAGTGTCATACAAATTTTAGTGCATAGGAAATTGGAGTTGCCATCCTCTGATGAGGAGAATGTGCTTTGCAAGTAGAAATAGTTAACAAACTCAAGAACTGCTGAAGCAGCTCAGCGAGTTTACTTATTAGGATGCCAAGTTTCAATATTGATATCCATGATATATACATATATATATATATATATATATATATATATATATATATATATATATATATATATATATATATATATATATATATATATATATATATATATATATATATATGGATATTTTTAAGAGTTAATGAGTTAAAAATCTGTAATATGTAGAGAAATTTGGTCGTCGATAGGAAAGGGGTGGAACAGTCGGCATGGAAATTCTTGACTGAAAAAATCACATTTTCAGGGCCCTAAGCATTAAACCATATCTGTAAGATGTTTGGTGGCAATTCGAAAGCATTGAAGAGTGGTAACATCAACTAAATGATGACAAGCTTCAGCTAAAATAATTTTTTTTTTTTATTTTTCTATCAGTATAAATTTGTCATCAAATAAGTACACTAAGATTTTTTTTTAATATCTGCCGATCGATTATACAACGACTTAGCGTTTATCCATACAATTGATTCATTTATTAGTGGATTTTGCATTAAGGATGGAGATTTATTTGCGCATTTTATTTGAGTATATGTTGTTAATCGCCAGTTCTATATATTTAATCGATAATACGCAGAAAAATAAAATCTATTTAAATATGCGGTAAATTTATGTTAACTTCCATCATCATCCCATATTAATTGTTGCATAATATCATCACCAACATCCTTTTCGAAGGCAATATACCCACGAATAAAATCCATCAATAAGAATAAAAAAAAATTCGATTAAAAAGTTTAAAAAAAAGTTACCACCAAATAATAAGTGCATATTCACATGACATATTTCACCATTGTTTGCAAATTCGACTTGTTGTTGTAAATTGTTCGATACAAGAAATTTTGTAAGATCAAAACATCGAGCAGTTATATCGTTACGCTCATAGAATATTTCACCAATTGGTAATATATATAACTGAAATGAATACCTTTACCATTACCTTTAATTTACCTTTACAAATACCTACCTGTAATCAACTCAGATAGAAGTAATCTACCTCTACAAATACTTATCTTTAATCAACTCAGAAGATTTTTTTTAGTAGTATAATTAATAAATA
The DNA here is from genome assembly GCA_037389465.1 of Baylisascaris procyonis. Lineage (NCBI taxonomy): Eukaryota > Metazoa > Nematoda > Chromadorea > Rhabditida > Ascarididae > Baylisascaris > Baylisascaris procyonis. The sequence continues at coordinate 2,645,619 of JAZARR010000032.1, read as the reverse complement.
CGTATATGTGTTATATATATGGATATGCGCATTTGTGCATGTATATGCGTATGTATGCATTTCTATGTGTATTTATGCAACCCATTCGATTGGTCGTCTACTAAACCTCCGCCCAGTCAACAAACAAAAATGATAGATAAGATTAATTACTATGAACCTTTGGTAATGAATCTTACATGAACACTGCAATAAATATTATACAGCAGAGTTGAGTTGATATGCTTTATTCCGGAGAAAGCAATGATAATATTCAGGACAAGCCGGATATCTGTTGATTATTAAACGTTATCTCTATAGATATTTAATCGGAACTTTCTCACGCATTATTTAGTGTGCATCTCATTTCGATAATTCCACGAACTTTACTTTAAAGATTTGGAATTTATGGTCATAACTCTAGATGGCCATGGAATTGTGGCTATGGAAAAAAAAAGAGATGAAAAAAATGTAACTGTAAAGAAAAAATTATGGCTGTGGACGGTAGTTTTGAGTAGCCATCCATATATTTCCATGAAAATTCATCGTGAAGGAACTAAACCGATAGAGAAATAAACTATGAGGATTGATGATAAAGTGATAATGATCTTGTGATAACAAGTCTTAAACATTGCTCGATTATAATTGAACTATCCTCTCAATCATTCATATATGATTGCTCTTTTAATTCATCAAAATATAAAAAAAAAATCAATTCAATAATCGCAAAGAGGAAAATCTCACTTGAAATGGCATTGAAATTTCGTCTAAAAATTTGAGAATAACATCAACAACGAGTGAAAGATAAGGCCAAACAGGACGCATTGGAGAGCTATCTGAATCCTCTTCAATATCAGCAATATCGATTCGTCCTGAAGCTTCTAGAATATTATGGCCATGTTGGGCAATACCAATTCGTACCTAAATAAAACAATTTATTTCCTCTGGATTATTTGACACTTTCTTGTTGGTAATGCTAACAATTGAATTTCTTATATAAGTTATGTGATAAGATTTCTTGATGAAGTTTTAAATAAAGATAATTGTTACCGATATATTTTGATCAAAAATTGATTGCGATCAATTGAACATGCTCAATTGTGATCAATTCATATAATCGTAACATCTTGCAACGTTAGACGAACATATTTTTCGCATCATTTTGGATTCTATTATGCATTTGTAACGTTTGAAATCTTTTCCTTCTCATATGTTCTCTTGAGTGGGGCATCAATTTTGCAACTATGTGAACTTTATAAAATATTCAATTTATAAACGTTTAAATAAGAAAGGTATGAAAATAATCTTATAAAAGAACATAAAAAATCTCAAACTTTATTTTAAAGACGTCAACGAAAATCTACGATCATCATATAGAATTTTTGTTAAATAGTATCCTCGGACACTTTATTGCATATGGAACTTTCCATATAAATGAGAGGAGGATGTTGAGTGGGAGAATGCTTAACTTGAAATCAAATAAAGAAACTATGCAGTATCTGAATTAAAAACTGTATGAAGTTAAATGCGTTAAAATATAAACAACACCATTGAAAGAGTAAGGCGATGACAGCTGACTTCTTGATAATGTGAATGGGCAGTATTGTATCTCTTATGTTATGCTGATATGCTACTTTCCTTTCCCATACAAGTTTGCTTTGGCTTCAGCCGGAAATTTCATCGTGAATCCTCAGCTCGAATAGAAGTATTCTACTAACCGAATCATGTTTGAGCAATACGCCTTGACTCCATTGATAGCTATATTGCCAGGAACTTGCTTCGATTGCATTCCTCACCATTCGTTCCAATTCCTCATCGAGTAGACGTGCAAAGGGGAACGTGAATTTGAACGTAATTTGTAGCTCATCTTCACATGGGAAGTTCGACCAATGCAATGCCTGCAGGCACTCAGAGAATATATGTGCAGAATATAGCAACTTAGTACTGTCACTTTGGGAGTGTTCGGAATAAGGAAATCTTGCCCTTCCTTCTCATACGGCCGTTGTGGGAGAAATCGCTCTAGCGGCCAGTACATGAACAGCAAGCTGACTTCGGTTAATATGTACTATCATTTTTTTTTGGTACTGATCAATTTTAAATAAAATCAATTTACTTTTAGTACAGATTAACTGAACGATATATATATATATATATATATATATATATATATATATATATATATATACGTATATTACAACGCGCTGAAGCTTTTGACTGCATTTTTCCTGTTGGCCAGCCTGAAGTTTTTCAAAACTTCGAACACTCCAACGAAAATGATCTCGGAATATCTTTCTAATCGCACCATTACACAAATTCAACTTACCGGTGGCTTATGTGTTAACAATGAGGGAGGTGGCTCGATGAATTTGAATCCGATTGAACGACGCAAAAGCGATAGGACACTCGACTGAAAGAAGTTGCAATTTTAGTGATTTCCATTTCGTTTTTTTCGTTGCTTTTTGCAGGTGCTTGATTCTTACTCATTTTTTCACCCTATATGTAAACCTTTGGAATCATAGATTACCACCTTAATTGTTTCCATAGGAGAGCAATGCATCATGCATACTTGTGGGTGCATACCTGCCTTGCATCGAATAGTTTTGATAAACGGAAATCATCTGTGAGTGATTGGATCGTTCCTTCACGACTCAACTACTTGTTGTCAATATTATTTCAATAAAAATTATGTAGACCCACGCAAGAAAGCGTAGCCATTATTCTAATATAACATTTCACTGAAAAAATAATAATTCAATATAAATTCGAAATAAACCTTAAAGGTGGATTCACTGAACGAAAGAAATGAATGCGCCTCTAATGTTGTGTTAATCCATTGTTTCACTCGTGCAATTCTTTCATCACGAGCAACACATTCACTCGTTAATCTGAAATTCGTTTTTTTCCCGTTCTATCTGTAGCTAAATTCAGGTGCAACACTTCTATTATAGTCTTACAAGAATACAATCACCTATTGTCTACAATTGCTCATAATTATACGGTTCCTCACTGAAAATACCCTCTTGATTGCCCATAGGAAAGATTAGTTCTCCTCTGAAATGGTTATAATATGTTTCGTGAAATTTTCAGTGAATTGTGGGAAAAATTTCTGAGATGTGCAAAAATTCACTAAAAGTCATTTTCATAGAAAATTAAAAAATTCACTCTAATTGATGCAATGAAATGTTGTTTGAATCGCTAAGTTTCTAAAGCGAAATTTATCAATGTGTACTTCAAATTTTTTTTTTGTTCTTGGAATGAAAAAAAAGCAACTTTCTCAATTTGAATTTAAACGTCATATATATGAATATATTTGATATATATTGCGTGAATTTATTTCAATGAAGAGAGCATTCATTACGAATAAATGCTTCCTTATATCGCTTTCATACGCCCTAATCCAAAAGGCATCTGATCCAACTGGCTCCTATTCATCTCTATTTATCTCTGTCAACGAATAAGTTTTTTATATAACTTTTATTATGGAGAACAATTGAAGTTATTAATTTTCCGATATTATTTTCTCGAACATGACGAAATCTCGAATTAAAAAAAAAAAATTCTGAATTTCTCCTTAAATGAGCAAATTAAATTAAACGAGAGGGAGGAGATCCTTCAGAAAAAAGTCCGAACAGTACTAAATCCTAACGAATGAATAATATAAAATTAATGGAAATGAATAAAAGAAAATAAAAATTCATTTCGCATGAATATTTTATGTCGCCCGATGAATCATATTGATCGATGCTTCATAGGGAAATTTATTTTCATAGAAATATTTGTGTTTATGCAAATTTTGATGATTTATCTCCCCAACACATAAATACTATTTGCTTAATGCTAAAAAATGATTTAAACCAAAGCAAAGGGAATTAAAAAAAAAATGGAAAATATTCGACCACTCTCAGCTTTCAATTGATGGCCCATTTATATCTGAGTAGGATGAATCACGTATATTAACTCAGGTTGAGGTTATCTTATAAGAATCCATTGTGTGAATACCCATAAGTACCCGCAAATACCAGTAAGTACCTATGGACGAGTGATTGCGACTCCCAGTGGAATTGTGATATATTTATAACAGCCAACAAACGGAAATATAAACCAGTAAAGTTATTTCCGCTTCTGTTCATTTTGTCAACTGAGCCTAATATCGTCATATTTACCCCTCAATAATAAGAGTTTAGTGGGGACTTGTTCTCTGCCTCTTAAAAGCAAAAAATCTGAAAAAAAAATGCCCCATCGCCTATAACCCTTCAGGCGTGCCGGCAGAAAGGAAAGAGTGGACGTTCCTCTTAGCAAATATCTTTTTTTTTTACTCCTGATGGCAAAAAAATGGGCAGTTATACGAATCGAATCGCTTGATAGCAAAGAACTTATGATTCATTTTTTTCTTTCATTGCCTCTGGCATTACTCCGTCGATTTTCTAATCGATATGCGCAATGCCGTCTAATGGGCTAGCTTACTAGATTATATCTATCATGGATAGGCAATCATATAAAATATTAAAAACGATTATTTATACTAAAAATTGCCAAAATATTTTATTTATTCTCATAGTTTATTGAAATCATTGAAATGAGGCATGCCTGCCGAAAAAAAAACAGAAACTTAGAGTCATTTCATCAATATAAATGCCCGTATAAGATTCGAATTTTTTCTCGTCTATGATTGAATGAATAATGAGGATAACACAATATTATGCCTGAAATCAAAGCATTTAGTAATAAATTTTCAAAAGAAACCTTATCCAATATAGTCGTTCTATAAGAAGAAATACGGTAGCTATAAATGAAACACACTCACTTGAGTTTAGCGATTTCATCCTTCCATATTTTCATCCTTGAAGATTTGACTTCATCAATAATCGTATTTATTGAGTCAATATCTTCTGCAGCCCAGAACTTTTTTACGAAAATCAACTTCACATCCTTCTGAAAATATTGTCAAGGCATATATATATATATATATATATATATATATATATATATATATATGTTGGGTAATCCATGAGTTCTGGAAACGGCTATAGGTATTTAATGGTTAAAAAAATCATGCATTGTATGCCGATCCGTTTTCAATTTTACACCACTCCTGTTTGTTGAAATATGATACTATTATTTCGCCTACATCAATCTTACTATCTCTTGAGAAGATGAAAAATTTCCTCGCTTAAATTTTAGCCAGCTAGCTGGCCTTATAGTCTTGAATACAAAAGCATATATTGTTCCAATTTTGTGCTCATATTTTTTCACTCATCTCTTCTATAGTCTGTAGTTATAGGTTTTCACTCATTACAGTGAGCCGTTGTCTGCATGAGAATTCTTTATGAACTCGTCTCAGTTGTAATCCCCATAAAAATTACGACGTCTCCATGAGAATATATGAAATCTTTTGGAATTTCATTTGAAGAAATGTTCTAATAACGATAATTAATATGTGAGATTTGCATTGTGCGATGCGCCTCATTTAATCGATGCTAATGTTGTTCGTAGTCGATAATTAAATTTATCTATAATATTGCATAGCTTTATTAGCTAGCTGTAGCGAGTAGAATCTTGCAGCAACAGTGTGAAACATGACATGAAAGTGAATATTCACTTCGCAACCTGGAATAGCCTTTTATGGATTGTAATTTTTTCTGTGATAGGGATTATTGAGGATATAACCGAACTTGAAATTTAAAGTCGGGAGATGAAAGAGAAAATTTTTGAGAGAGGATATCGCAAGAAATAAGTGTCAGAGGTATGGGTGATTGTAATTTATGGATCTCTCTACGCAATTTAGCTAATATGAACCCATATCGATGATATGAATTTAGAGAGTTTCCATTCCAATGCAACTGCTAAATAAAGTGTGTGACTTTATGATTTTAGTTGAATGAGCAAAAATCAGAGAAAAGTGCCTCTAGGAAAATAAAACTTGCAAATAGAAGGTTAACGAGTATATCGGAGAGATGGAAACATAGTAGTTGGCCGGAGATCGTCGATTGCTTAATGCACTAAAAGAGGAAGAGAGGGGGGTGTGTGTGAAGTGAGATAACAGCTATTTTTTTTTAACGGAGCACTGGGAAAAGATTGTTAGAATCAAAGCTGAGTGACCTTTGCTACACGCAAGATAGAAATCAATAGGCTTCTTTCACTAAGGATTACCACTTTCGGCTATTGAACAAACATTAAACGCCGACTGATTCACTAATTTAGTGCCTTCTATGCAATCACGCAAATAAAATTGCTGTCTCTCACGCAACCGTTTTAATGCGGCCAACATGTATTTATCCGATGCCATCGACTATTGACTTGTGTATCCCATTCCCGTGCTGCATAGGTCTACCAGCTTTGGATGAAGGAAGATATTTTATCAAGGAAATTCTTCGCAAACACCAATAATCCATTAAAAATAAAATATTATTGCTGAAATAACCTAATGATAAGCTTGTGTCTGCGATGAAATGAGGAAGCGAGATTATTTCAGAGGGATTATTTTGAGAATTTTACTAACTAATGAGGCGTGTTTTAGAAAAACAAAATCTAATGAATGCGGCTCTAAATAAATTCCTTGTTTATTGCATTTATGCTGTTGTTGCCAACTCAGCTGGCACTAAACGAAATTGAATGCGAATAGCGGCTGGTTCTCTTAAAAACAAAATTAAAGTGAACATATGAAGAATCTTTTATGCAGATGAACATCGAAAAATGTATTTGCCTGAAAACCCAAATAAAAACAAAACGAAAAAAATCTAAAAGCTCATTCAATGAAAAGTTACTTCTATAGGTGTTGGCTTTCCTTGCCGATTATTATGAAAGTCAACAAGGAAATTGCTGACCTATTTACTAATGAAAATGACCAAGACGAATAATATGTAAATCATAAATAGAATAATTTAAAATGAAAGTAAAACTATATTTATATCTTATTAAAACGAGAAATGGAAATAACATAAGTTGTTATGATTATCTGCGAAATGTGAAATAAGACAATCGTTTACATGTCAATGTAAGTTTATCAGTTGGCAACTTATTTGTCGACTTTTAAAAGCCGCTAGCTCGAACTTTCTGTTCGAACACAGGGACTGAAATCTTCTTTTTGACGGACGAAGTTCGAGACCTCGGGAATATTGATCTTTGAATTCACAAACTTATTCTGTTGCATTTATTCTGCTCTCTTATCTGAAATGTCGACTGAAGGAGTTAAATTAAATAAAGAAAAATGTTAATATTATTAAGATTTCTTCCTATATAAGTGCAAATCATGGATAAATAAGATAGAAATGTGCTGGGATATTCCAAGACAAAATATGTTTGTCTATGAGCTCCTATCTGGACAAAATAAGAATCTGTAAGAGTGATAATATGAACAACTTACCGTAGCGATTATTGCCAGTCTTCTTACCGTATCTGGGCATATTTTACTTGGTGCGTAGAGAATCGATCGTCTATCTCTAATTGAACTTAGATCCGCTGAAAACGAGAAGATTTTTTGATAATTCGACAAATAATCCATCTTTTTAAGGAAAAAAATTTGGTTAAGGAAAAGAAAAATTTTTCTATGCAAATATTCGAAATTTTCTTGTGCAAACATTCGAATCATATGCACATATTCATATCCACATCGTTCGTTGTGCGATATAAATATCGTTTCATTTTATTTAGTATCAATCGCCTTTATCCGACTAGACTTGGTTGAGGCTAATAGCCGAGCTAGGTGGTAAAGCCAGGAAGAGAGATAGAAGAGAAGACAGGTAGACATTGCACAGACCTCAATTCAAAGAAATGCACATGAAGTATAGTAAAAATATAATCTAAAAATTGCTTCGAATTGTATACAGCATCAAGTTTTTATATTAAATATTCATAAAATCAATGCGTAATATTTCATCATTTGAGAAGAAATTTTAATTGATGTAAATGAGCCAAATAAAGAGTAGATAAATTGAAAAACAACGATTTACTTTGTTTTTTTTTTTATTTTTTTATATTATTACTGCGCAACGTTACTCACCTTGGAAGTTATCTAATGCACTGCATCAGAAACAAACATATTCACGTTTAATTCGATGCGATGGTTTTAATGTCACCCTCATGAGGGTATTTATCAATAATATAACACGGCTCTATTTCATATCTGATTAATCTCACTTCCGCTCTCGCTTGAATTCGATCACCTCTTTCGCAATAAAATAAGGAAAACTTGAAAAATTTCGCAATTGATATTATCAAATCGATTGCAAGTTTATTCGCTTCATTCTTGCAACGTTATGATAGTGAAGATGCTAACTTTAAAAGTAATTTAAAAAAAAAATTTGAACAAGCTGTGTGTGAATATGACGTAATATGACGTAATTCGACAGGTATAAATATAAAAATTTTTAATTCTCGTAAATTTGTTAATCAAGGCTTGATTGAAAGAAAAGAATGAACTATATCAGAAAAATTTCCTCAAATGTCGTATAACGCCCACTTATTCTTCTTACTTTTGTTTGATGTACGTTGTCTCTTGCATTTGTTGTTGTTTTTTTTTTGTTGATTTGCAGTTTGCACATTTATTGCTGCAATTTACACTTTGTTGCTTTATTGCAAACTTTTAATTGCAATACAGTAACACTTGATGCAAAGAAAAAAAACTTGCATATACACCTGATGTAAAGCAAAACTGATGCACTTGCCATGCACATTTCTGACTTCTCTTAAATCTTCTACAAGATGCACATACAACAAGTTGATTTGTTGGAATGTTAAGGAAATGCAAATCTAGAGTTGTTTCTTTGTAGAGAAATCGATGTGTGGTGAGGAGGAAATCGACTCTCTAGCCTAGCCTAAATTGGTCGATTATATTTCAGGAATGAATCCTTCGAGGATGAAAATTGAAAATTTCTTCATCTAAAAGTAAACAAATAAAGAAATGCAAATAGATACACTGAGATGTAATAGTCATCATTGATTTCTGCTAAAAAAAAAAAAAAAAAATTGCACGCAAAGAATGCAACGAAGATAAAACGGCATTCCCTCTAGCAAAAAGAAAAAAGCATTGAATCAAATGCGTTTGGCTTGTAGGGCCATCAACGGCCTCTATCATCCACCTTCAACTAGATGATGATGACGTGATATATACGGCCCTGAGGGTTGCGAAAGTAATCCCGTTCATGTAGCGCGTACGCCTCGAACACTACATCAGGGGCAATTAGAAATTCCAATCGGAATAAACAATCTCAGAGAAGACTCTCAATTACGGAAAAATTCAGTAATAGCTGAAGAAGCCCAATTAGAGAGCACCGAGTAGCGTGATTAGGAACATTACCCTGTTTTGAATCAAATGCAAATATATTTATGGAAAATCCGACTGTCATTGAAAATTTTAAGAGGTGCTACGCTAATAAAATCAACACATAGCATTGTGTTTCTTTTTGCATCTCGTACCGGAAACGAAAGGATTCAACAATGTTTTTACTCATTCGCAGAAATAAATAAAAAACCTTAGCAACTTTTTTTTTTTGAAAATTTAGTTTTTATCTCAATAAAATTTTTGCACAAGAATTGCTGATATTTGCAATTGCAAAGTAATGCAAATTCGTTGATTTATACCATTGAAAGCATTACTATGAATAGTTGATGCAATCAGTGCACGTATATATAACTATAACAAATTGATAAAGTTCTAACATAAATTAGCTTCGTCTTCTAAAAAAGAAATATTATTAATTGGTTCCATCTGGAAAATAATAAATATTATCTCTGCGATTAACTATTTTATCATTATATCTCTCATTTCTTTCTATAGAGAATGTCGAATTTAAGCACTTCAATATATGTAATTTAATAATAGAAATTAATACAAATAAGATGTGATATCTAAAAGAAAAAGAGATCAACAATTGCAATATTCCATTAAATGTTTTATGGCACTTCTGTTAGAGTAAGTAAAATATCGATAGAGTATTAAACAAATACTCTATATTAACAACAAAACATAAAGAAAAAATTTCAGTGCAAAAATTCTTTATATGTAAGAATATACACATAAATGAGTATATCGTATAAGTATAGATTATTATATTTATGAGTGAAGAAATCACTATCCCAAAGAATGAACCTCAATTTTTCATAAATGTGAATTGAATAGTATCTGAAATACATCAAGCATACAAAAAAGAAGCATTTTTTCCCGAGAGAAGCTATAAATGGATAGTTATTAGTTATTGATGATAGTATTTCAAGGCAGAAGTGTATAAAAAATCTGCCCATGGGAATCGTTTTTTTTTTATCATACGCTATTTCGAATAATGAAACGAATTTACAAATATCACTACCAATATGCAAAACAAAAAAAAAAAAAAATTCATATATGATTACTAATAGAGTTATTGCTAATGAGGAATGCATCTCCACCAAGATATTGAATTATCGATGATAATATCAGTGCATATTTTCACTTAATATGTTAAGCAGGAAAATTTTTTTTTGAATATTTTATGTGAAAAAATATTACACTGAAAATTAATGGTTTAAATTTCTTACTTTCCATTTCAATGGTTCATATAAAGTTATAAACGATTCACATGCAAATAGTAAATCCCAGATATCGAAAATTCAAATATGTTTTATATGTTTTGGGGTGATATTCCCCCCGTCCTTCCCCGAAAAACCAAATTTGTAGTTAGAAAATTGCAAAGTTCTTTTCTTCATATATATGAAGAACATATATATGTATATATATATATATATATATATATATATATATATATATATATATATAATGCTTTGGTGAGAAAAAACATCCAAATAAAAGAATGGCTTGAATAATTTGATAGCATTTTCGTATGCCGTAAACATTGTGCGCGTTTTCATTAATTTATGTATATTGAATCAAATTCACTCGCAAAATAGCCATAGAAATGTTGTTGACTCTTTTTTTGAAAGCGAGTTTTTTTTTTCATATTCGTTCGCAACTAATTACTTCAACTATGCAATTGCACAACTCAATATGAAAGGAGAGAGCAAAAATCAACGAAGAGAACAGTGTGAGTAATGTTAAAGCTTTGATAAGCGTGCTTTAAAAAAGGCGATGCTTATATAGGTGCTAAAATTTCAAAAAAAAAAAAAATGCTCGAAACTTTATTTGTAAATGAAACTTGATGCATAAAATTACCGAATAAAATTGATAATCATAATAAAGTATCTTTATAAAATGTTTCGAAGATTCTATGGTATAATTACTATTGTTGAATACATTTAATAATCAATATTTGCGAATATATTTATATGTAAATCAATTAAAATATTGGCATATTTGGTCAGAAATTTTTTTTTTTTTTGCAAAATCAATAATCAATACAGCGCTTAAAGTATAAAGTCATCAAGAGAAGACATTTAAAATAGTACGGATGTCGCCTTTTTTTAACTGATTTATTGCGTTTGCACTAAAAGCCACTGCACTCTGAGCAAACCCTTTACTCGCTTTTTCATTATTAAATGATAAATGATAACGTTTAACCAAGAGGGGTTAAGAATGAAACGATTTATTTCCAAAACTGATAAATGTAATATGTTTGTCGATTGTCGTATTAAAAACGTGAAGTAAGCTTTGAAAAAAAAAAAAAACTTGAGCACAAAAACTGCGCCTAGCATGCAAAAAATATAAAGCTAAAAAAAGAACAATTTTAAGATGAAAATTTAACGTTGAAAAGAAATGCAAAGCTTGCTAATTTAGCTGGCACAATATACGCTTTTCTATTCCCACTTGTTTTCATCAACAAATTTCCTAAGTTATCGAGAACAAGCGGTTACGCGAAGTAATGCGTTTATGATTTAATTAACTCCAGCGCTGTCCTGAATTTCCATTAAGAAATCGTTTTCTGCAAACCGTTTGGGTCAAAAAGTAGGAATCATTTACTATAAGATGAGTGGAAATTCTTTTTGCCCTTATATATCTATAATTTTTATCAATGTTCTTTCTTCCTTACGGAGTATAGTACAAGACGACGTTGTGTAGTGCCCATTCTAATCCCAAATTTCCTATCTCTAAAATTTCAATGCTCATCAAGTTGAAAGCACGAATAAGCGGGTAAACACATATATATATATATATATATATATAATAAAAATAAATATACACTATCATGACATCATCATAATATACATTTGCGAACTTCATTACGTATCGTTTTTAGGCGCTTTTATGAGTAAAGTTTGTAAAGGCACATTAAAAAACTACCGCCATTTGAGAACGCAGTAGCAGAAATCTGGACGATAGTTGTAGAAAATTAACACAATTACCCAACTTGCATATGTTGGTTATCATTGATTGATTTATGCAATGCTCCTTTTGCAATGCAATATGTGCAATATGCAATAATGGTGCATTTGCGTTTCATGAAAAATGCTCCTCTTTAAAGGATAAGAGATTAAACTTTAATCATTTCAATTATCATTCAACCGAAGTGACATCACTCAACACTCTTCCGCACTTCTCACCAAGTTGAAATTACTGAGCAGGTGGACTACAAATGGCTTTTCCGCGAAAGTTACCGTAAATCGAGCTGTTCGAATTTTTTAAAATATTTCATCATATCCTAAGTTGTCACCTATGGTTTCATCTATAATCGATAATCTGTTCTTTTATGAGTTGTAATCACCTGCCTTGTATTTACGGGACAGGTGATTATAACAGGTAATTAGAAAGAGTGTATCTTAATCATAGCGTTAATAATTTGTAATTTATGAGATGCTAATAAATTTCATCTAAAATCTACAGCTATAATCTTCCTACGTTCAATATTTTCTACATTCATTAGAAATCTTTTCATACGTTTATATTCATATATAATTTTTGATCTACCATTTCATTAAAATCTTTATAAATCATAGCCTATCATCATTTATATTGAGTATCTCTTATCTTTGAGTTTTTGATAGCAAATCAATGAGATCTGAATCAATTTCCCCATCGCTTGACTACACTTGAGTGATATTGAGTCGTAAAATTGCAAACTGTAGGAAGCGTAAAGTACAGCTCCAATTATAAATCTTTCACGGCTGAATCGGAATTTACTTTTGCGCTCATCGATTTTTTTTTTTTAATTTAATGAAAGCATTCTTTTTTTTTCAGTAGACGATCTTATACACTATCATGAATCCTTCTATTATCAAATAATGCCACTCTTTCCCATCTCATTCATCTTCATATAAAAAAAGGTTTTAAGCATCAAAGATTAGTTTTCATTAGAAAATTTTAAAAAAATCTGAAATTCGATTTATTACATTCTTCTTGATCAAATATTAAATGCGATCATTTCCAACATCTAAAAATGATCATTTTCCAGTCAAAAAAATCAATAAGCTGAAACTAAATAAAACTTTCATTGATTCATAAAATTCATTGATTGATTAATTATCGAATGAATTTTATTGATTAATTAAAATTACATCGCAATAAATTAAGTACGATCATTGCTTGAAATCATTTAGGCGATTTCTTTTCACAAATAAATCAACGATTTTCTCATAGATGAATTTCGTTGTATAGTTAGGCTGACTCAATCGCTTGCATCCTCTCGATAATTTCGATATCCCATTCGAGAGTACTCCATATGCTCATTGATGAGCTCACTAGAGACCCGCATTCACCGAATTGAATAAATTTTCGCTTAGCGTCAAATATGGGTCGTTAGCTAGCGTCTTCGATGAGCACAGATAACTACTTCGAAGTGAAGTGCAGAGAGCTCTCTTGGAGAATGCCGATTGAACATAAGTGCAATCAAATGCGATAAATCAGGTGCTTCTTCACTTGAAGCTTATTGAAAAGCAGATTATATATATATATATATATATATATATATATATATATATATATATATATCAATTAAGGAATTGCATGAAAAACATATGAATGGCAGCATCGAAAGTTCACCGCTGCTCGAAGTTGACGTTTATTATGTAGCTTTGGGAACGAAAGCAATAGAAATGTTCCTCTAAAGCCATTAATAATGCTTTTAATATCGTTTTTTGCACAACTAATTGTTCGTCATCCATAAATACCAAAAACAGGTGATATCGGTTGAAAACACGCAGGTAATGAAGTTCTATGAAATATTATAACATAACATCAATGCTATAGATGAAATAAAAAGTTGACTTATTTATGCATATAAAGTAATGCCATAAGCAGGCTTATGGAGAAAAGCGTCTTAAGAAACATGCTTAAATCTCAAAGAAAAATTTTTTCAATATCTCCATACAATTTTTTTTCATCGTTAGTAGAGATGAGAATCACATTTAACTGTGCTTTACTCCCTAAGGCATCGCTTTTATCTATGTGAAGATGATTGAAATTCCATTGTCGATCAAATGATGCAATCTTGATTGCATTGTTTTTGCAGAATTCTTCAATTACACAACATACTACACAATAAGAAAAAAACGATCATTGTTGGATATTGACGGAAAATTTGTTGTTGGATTGAAATATTCAAAAAAGAGATACCAATCACTGTTACTTTTTTCTAGCCGAGCTTCATTGTTTGGTGTGTTGGAAACACGTGATGCATATACACCCCATTGAAAATGGTGCAAGTTTTGATGCATTCACTTTAATGCACTTGTTGCAAACATATGACGCATAAAATACACCATTTTTTGTATATTTTTAGTATGCTTGATGGGAAATGCACTTGATGCAAACACAAATGAAAAAACATTCCATGGTGCAAAAATTAAGATGAACTCACAAAAATTGAAGCGGAAACATGACCATAAGAAATTATTAAACGTGAATATTGACTGAAGTTAACGTGCATATATACACATTCGCAACGTAATTCACATATATAGATTAACACTGCCCTTTTCCTCATCAATCACGCCGCACTGCCTCTGCAGAAGGAGATTCTCTGATTGCAGACCACGATGAAACGAACTCTCCGAAACTACCACATATCCCATTGTTGCATAGCGGTTTACCCGCACTGTTTTATTTCTCCTCTCATAACATTCTCAGTTCTAGCCTAACTTTAGCATTTATTCTTGAAAGAAATTGGTTCCATTTATCGGTTAATTCGGCAACTTGAAGTTTTTTGCATGCCATTTGAATTTAACTATCTCCTTATCGCAACAAGACTTCGATTGCGAAAGTGCATCATTGTTATACCGTCCAGTGGATTTGTTATGAGTGAGTGCATTTTTGCGCCACTTACGATTCTTCACATTTCCATTACGAGCTTACATATCTTGTGATTGTTTTGCATATAAATGATTTAAATTGGATATAACAAATGCAAAAATATCCGGTGCGAAATAAACGTTTCGCATGCGAAAATCTATTTCTCATGCGTTTTTTTTTTTTTTTTGCTTCAACGTTCAATAAATTATCTCTTCGCTATTCGAATTGATTAGATGCGGACAAGCAATAAAACAATTATCAGAAAAAGCGCAATAACTAACCTATAAAAAAGCCATGATCATCTGAAGCCTCGTCCAGTGTCTTAACAATGAGTGCGACGAAATTGTCATCATCACCCAATACGTACATATTTAAATGAATCGCTCGAAACACACTCTCTGAAAAAGATTTGCAATAGTTTTTGCAACTCATTTGTAGTTTATGCTGTTTGCGAAAATTGTATCGTTTCGAGCATATGACAGACAAATATATGATTAAGAGGAGTTATAGTACTCTATTCTAGTCTTTTTTTTTGCAATCTGCCTTCTGTCTAGGTAAAAATCTCTTCCGGTAATTTATTATATCGAAGGTATGCAATATAAAGTTGATGCGGATGTAGATCGTCACATTGCGCGGATAATTTCTCTACTCATGCATAACAAAAAGGGGAAAAACAGTTCGACTTGCCAATATGCAAATATATAGGAATGTAAACTTCGATATCGCAATATTACTGATTTATTTTTTTAGCGTACAAAGAATTATCGCTCAAAGTGAAGTTAATGAAAGAAAAACCTCTAAAACATCTAAATGCAAAACAATTTAATGAAATCACAGTATATCAAAAAACTTATCAAGCTTGGCAACCTACAAAACTTACTATAAAAGAATGAACCACAAGTAAAACTTGATAAAAAAAAAACCATCAACAAAATGCTTACATAACTTTCGAGTGGGATTTTATTCGCAGCAATGAGTAGAAGTCATGCTGAAGAAAACATTTCATTCCTCAATAACGTTCGCGATAGATGGCAATCAATGACGGGTTACGCAACAAACTTTCTCAATTCTCAATAGAAAACTTTTGCAAAAATTGCTCGATTTTCTTATGCAAAATTTTGCAATTGTTGCGAAAAAATGTGACAATTTTTAATGAACGATTGTTTTGAAAGAAAAATTCTAAATTCGCTATTTAGATGAGCAAAAAGTGCTAAGTATAATGCATTGCAAAACAAATGCGAAAAGAGACTAAAAAAAGATCGATCGACATTCGCTGTTTTTTTTTGTGGCTCAGCTGGAGGCTATTCGGCTTCATCAATATTTGAAAATAGTGAAACAATCATTTTCTCACGGAACTGATCTCAAAAACGAAAAGCATTAAGAAAAATTAAACATTTTGCTCTCCCCTCTTTCCCATTTAATGTAAATCCCCCTCCACCCTCGTACGAAGTGAACTACATGTCAAAGTTCCTATATTTACATATCATAAAGCACTGAAGTTTCACGACCCTTCCATTATGAGAATGAGTTAAAAACAAAAATAGAGGCCCATTTGTCTATTAGATTGCATCTACTATATTTTACAACGCCATTTTCGTCGGTTCGCAAATTGAAATCATCGCCATGAAGGGAGGTAAATAGGTGAGTAGAATACACCTTTGGACAGGACATCATAGGAGGTTGAGTTCGGCTTTTGCAAAAATTTTGCGTAAAAATCGGTGCAATTTTTGCACCCTTTTGCATTTGGAGATTCTTTTAAAGGCAAACAACAAAAATACGGAGAAAGAAATTGAAATATGCTGAAAGCAAATATAATATCGCTGCAATAGAGTTTTTTTTCCCATTTTATAAATTTCACAGCCAATATAATAAAACTTTCGGCTGGCAATAGTGACAGCCGCAAGGGGACAGTGGTCGGAGTGCACATCAAAGACGAATCCTGTTGTTTCGTAGTTGTGATTTCCTATGGCAGTGTTGATGAGATTGCCCCTCAACAGCCGGAATTTATTGGTGTTTCACAATCGATTTCCATTTGATGCTCGCTAATGTTGGGGATTTCTCAAATTTCGCTGTGAAAATGTGATACATGAGATGGGCTTCTATAGGAGGTTTACTGTAAATGAGTACGCGCTGATCGAAGAATGATGATAATAATGTGCATTTAGGCTGTAACGGATTCATTTTTGGAATCTTGCTATTTATCTCGCAAATTTCTGTTTTGAGTCCTAAATCTTCGATCAGAGATGGCAACGAAAAACAAAGCTATGAGGGTGACGTCATAGCGAGATGTTGTTTGCACTGAATAAAATAGCTGCATTGCTTTATGCCTCTGGCATCGTTTCGTATTATTTCCATTCTCAAAAAGCAACAACGACGAATCCAAACATTTCTTTTCATTAATAAAAAATGAAATAGCGAATAAATAATAAATACTTTCAAAAAAGTGGAAATGTTTAAGTTCGTAATTGAAAGGCATATAATATTTATGAGAGATAAAATTCTACCTTATTATTGATAATTTCAAATCAAAAAAAAACATTACGAAAGGGCAAAACTCAAGATCTACAGCATGAACAATTAATGCACGTATCCATATGTCTATAATTAGGGAAAGAGAGAAGAAAAATTTTTTGCGCTTAAAGGAAGCTTGAGGATGTTAGCTGTACCGACAGAGAGAAGAATAAAACCTTCAACAAGGAACTTTCAACGTCATCCATTTGCCGAGTTGAATATTTTATCACCGTAAAATATTAACATTAAGAGCTTGGGAATTGTAATATTTGCAAATTTAAAAACATCCTCTATCGACATGGAAATTCACGTTGAAAGATGAAGTTCAGTCTTTTCCGAAATGCTGTGGTTATTTAAATTATGTTTTTTTTTTATTACTCGTAATGAAACGCTTAGAAAATGTTTGTTCTGGAGAGGAGAAGCTTGTATTCGAGGATAGATGCACATGATTTTTGGCACCATTCAGAACGAGCGTCGCATCATGAGAGAGATGGGGGGGGGGGAATATGGGTTGAATGTAAAAGGTGCTGAACTTGCTATAAAGAGTTAAAAGTTAGAATATCCGTGTTAATCAATCTCCCAGGCACCTATATATGAAGGCTGTCTTGACGTCATATATTCTTAGAATAAACTGGGAAAAAATGAATCGCCTCAGACATGCGGCTTGGAACAACAATTTTAAGAGGGGACGTCTATGCGCAAGGTATGCATAGACGCTTCATTTCATTTTCGCCTACATTTCTACCTATGTTCTCCAGCATATACACAAAAAAGCACGTGAGAAATTCGGATATGTCGAAGGAGACGTTCATTTAATGCATTCTATTATATTGTTGGATAAGACGATATTTTTGCAACGAAAAAGAAATCTGGACACTGGCAGGAATAAGTGTCCATTTAATATCTAAAATCGTAACGGTAAATAAAACAAGAAAATTTTTGAAATTTGCGCAAAAAACTTGCTCTTTTTTTTTGATAAAATATATTTTTCTTAGCGTTGCAAACTTGTGTCAACCGTTAACGCTCACAAATTTTCTCTATGCATGAAATAAATACTTAATATATCTATCGTTGCAATCATAACATGAAGAATAAATAAAAATGAGAAGAAACTTGCAAAATTAGATGAATTAAAATGATAATAGAAGAAAAAAACAAACGCATAATAAAGCTTAAAAACTTTGCAATTGTTCGCATCTCTATTCGTTTCGACATTTCAAGTCTCTTTTAGTGTAAATCTCAAAACAAAAAACTCCATCTGATACAACTCGTATATGTATATCAATGCTTAGAAGGATGCCGCCCGCATGATAGGTATATTTATGTAAATATAGTTAATACTAAATTTGCATTAAACATCATGCTATCATAAAGGAACGCTGATCCAGCATTCAATGAATGGAAGATAGTTGATCCAACATATCAGCGATAATTGGCACGATATCTAATGAGAACATAGAACGAACAACTAGAATCATACACTAAAGAACGAACAACTAGAATCATATTCACTAAAGAACGAACAACTAGAATCATATACACTAACGTTTTATGTTAGATGAATACGCATTTTTTTTTTGCATTCAAACAATGAAAGGACTATTGGGTGTATTGCATTTAAATACATACACTCGCTCTAGAGATACAGTATATTTTTATATACTTAGGCAATAACTAATCTGCAAGAAACAATACTACTCCTATGTTTATGTTATAGTTGTGTTTCTTTGTCAATCTCGTAGCTTCAATATGTGAACTAATAAAGCTAATATTAGAACGCTTGGCTCTTGGCTGCTGGTCCACTAATATACAGCTAGGTCGATGAAGTTCTAAACGAGTTTTCAATCTAAACGATTAACTTTATTTTGGAAGAAATATGTATCATTAAGGTTTAAACGTCAGGAGAATTTGAATGCTTTTTTTGGTAATTGGTCACATTGCCTATAATATCAATCGAAAAAAATGCGAAGAAAACCGAATCTTGAGTGGATTTTTATAAGCAACGATTATAGTAAAGCTGTAATACATTACTATGCGCATCTTCATATCGAATTTACCCACTACTAGTTGTAATTTATGAAATTGGTTGATAAGATGGCGTAATGCGAAAGGTTTTCGTTGTTCTCAGACATAACTGCAATGATTGTACTATGAAATCAGCAGGTCACTATACTAGACCTCTGATAATCATAAGGCGCATTTGCTTTGTAGACGATTTCCACAGCCATGTACTCATTATCGCTGAATGGCGAAAAATAATGTGTAGTGCTTAATTTTGATGAGAAAATACACATTTGCCCTCTCAGCCTACTTCTTTTATGATTGCCGAAACAATGTCTATAAATTCATGTAAAAAATATTGAGTACGTTAGCACCTGCTTGATTGTTCAGCAATCGTGATGTTTGTTTGCGAAACGAAATCAATGGATTGTTGGCGAAGGAGATTGAAGATTAAACTTCAAATGCTAGAGTTTTGCATAGTGCATGCGAAAAATCAAATGAATAATTCATGATTGACGAAATAAAATGCCCTCTTTAGCGTATAAAACTTTCTTATTGCCTATTGTAAAAATAAACTTAGCTGGAAGGTTTTTTTTTGAAGAAAGAACTTAATGCGAACAAGCTCCTCTCGTAATGACGGCAGATTTTCATTGTTGCAATCTTCCTAAAGACGACATAATGGGGTCAGCATATACTTCATCAATTATAATTCAAGATAACAGCATTAAGTGAATATATGTGACAAATAGCATGCTAATGAATCGATTTACATATATGTCGCGGATTTCTGGGGCTGTAGGCAAATAGTACGTTAATGAATCGATTATCGCAATAATATTGCATAGAAATGCTCGTTTTTTTGGTTGTTCATGTACCATTTCGATATTGTTGGTCCGCTAGCCTTATATTCTCTCATCTAAATATATATTATGCTCGAAGGTGATAATGCTGAACAGATCGTGGCAATTTTTTCTGAGATTAAACTGAGATATAAAGATTTCGACAACTTTTAGATTATTTCGAGTACAATAGTTTTTTTTTTCTTACATTGCTCATATATTTATATCACATAGAAACCAGATGACGAACGTTACATTCGCTCAATGAGCACTTCTTCCCCTATCGCTTCGAATAATATTCAGCACGCTTGTATGTGAACTAAAAAAGTGAACTCATTTCAATTAAACGACTACAAAAAACTTGATATATAATGTGAATTAATAGACATAGCAAAGCGTTCTCTGGCGAAAAAAATAATGACATTAGCATGCAGCCGTACTATTGACTTCAATAAATAATTTTCAACTCCTATCCGATTGCAAAAGAAGTATATAGGTTGGGAACTTATTTGTAAGATTACAAGAATATGCTACCTATATCCTAGATTCTTCGGAGTATTTTTAAGAATTGGAATTCGTCACCTAAAAATTCACTCTTTCTTCATGCTTTCCACTTTTGCTTCGATTTAATAAAGATTGGTTCATAGTGGTATGTCACTTAAGCATCCCGTTAACATAAATATTAACAAGTTGTATTCGGGGAGAGAAAATTGATCATTCAACAGTTAAGAAGCATTTTGAAAAGAATCTCGATGAAGCGATGTATTATGAGGAGACTATGTGAAAGAAATGAGATGCTTCAAATGCAGCATATATTTGCGAAGCGTACCCAGACTGCCGCCCGCCCATCAACGATAATTTGCAACGAGTTGAATCGCATTGCATGACAGCTGGCTTCTCTCTCCCCCCTCTCTCTCTCTCTCTTTCTGTTATTAAAAGACGATCGACATTCAACATCCAAGTCAGTGATGTAATGCCTTCTTTGGCTAAAGCTCGTCAATTTTATTAGCTCAAGACATGCATAACACATCTTAAAAACAAGCAATAATTCTACTAAAAATGAACATCAAGCTAAGATAAACACATCTCATCACTTTCGAATTGAATATATCGATTGTTAATGCTATTCTCGCAGAAGATCTCGAAATATTATGATTGAAAAAAAAATGTATACATAGAAATTTTAGGAGAAGCAATTTTCAAATAATCAAGTACCGCATTGAGGTAATGAAAATGAATCCATATATATTTTGCATCATCTAATCATTCCTAAAAACTCAAATATTTAGCCTCATTTGGAATGTAATGGGTAATAATCGATAAAATGCACAAGCCTTTAATTTTTCGCCAACTTAATTCATACTAAACCTATTGAAATAACTACTGCAAAACGAAATGCAATTTTACTATCGTTGTGAGAATAATTGCAACACCTGAAGTAGTTATTATCAAAAATATCAAGATTGATATCATAATGAGTAGTGCAATAACATATTGCTACTCATATTTTCCAATTCGACTTGTTTAATTACTACACTTCGCAATAAAATAATCATTTCTGATTTTGTATGACATCATTGCGTGAAATACTATGATCTCCATTGCATAGATTGCATGTGAAAACGCAAATGGTATTCATGAATGAATGAATGCCTATCTTAAAACAAATAAAATTTCAAAGAATCGCGAAAGTGTGCTGAAAGAAGTTGTGACGATATGTGTGAACTTTTTACATTCTATATATTTGATCACTTGCTTTCATAATTAATAAAAAAATTGTAAACCCCTCTATCCGCTAAGTAGAACTCATGGAAAAATGAAGCTATAACTATGGTAATTTATTAGTTTAAATTCTTACCAACGATCTTCTATACGATAATCTTCTATGCGTTGTTTGATCAAAATCGAATGAAGCCTTAAATATTTCAAGGATGAAAGAAATTTGCAGACATTTTATTAGCAAAAAGTTTGCAATTTTGCAACGATTGCATTGTAGAAATAAACGATTTGCTCGCATAATTCTTGCTTGAGCTACTGAGTTAATTAACGCATAAATGCATTATTTAGCATACCTCACGCTTTTCGAATGCAAATTTTCGCCAACTCAGTTTTTTAACTTGTTGAATCAATGCGAAAATAATATAAGATGCTATCACAGCACCTACAAAAATATTGTGCAAATTTTTAAACTTCATTTTCAATGACATCCGACTTGAAACTACTAGACCGACAGACAGACACAGCCATACACAGCCATATACAAGCGTAGACATGATATGCTGCAATAATGCGATTTGCACGTCTTAATTTTCTAGAATGCATAAAAATGACGTGTCGATTTATATTAGTGTTAGAAGAGTAATGGAACGGAAGAAGACGCACTGAATCAATATAGATTTATCCACATAACATTTGAGGTTATTTGATGCTATTTCGTTATTTCCTATATTTGAATGAATACATTGTGTGAATTATTAAATAATAAGTGCAGAACAGCTGACGTAACAGATGCATTCATTCACATGTATTCACCCTAATCACGTTAACCTTGAAAGCGCAGATTTGTTGAATAGTGCTGATATTAGTGGTTCAACGCAAGGCTTTTTTTTTTCAAAGTGATTCGGGGTTTCAGAAGTTCGTTTTTTTTTTTCTAAGTTGTCGCAATTATGTTCAAGTGTTTCTTATTACGTATTAATCACTTTCTTGGAAAATGTAGACTTAACATGTAAAGAGTCACTTTTAAATAGCTTGCCCGCACTTTTTATCCCGCTATAAATATCCACTTCTATACTTGTTGCGTCAAGAATTTGTTGAGCAGTTATTTATGAAATGAGTGGCGAGAAGTCGGAAATATTAGCGGTCCATAATGGTGCCTCCGCCTTTGTGCATTGCTTTAACATCTCTTAGGATTGTTTCTAAGGAAACTGGTAGAGCCGTTTTCTGGAATGAACACATTTGTTGGAAATAATGCGTGATTGTGTAGTAGGCGCAACTTGAACGTATAGGAAAGAATAGCTTTGCGGTCACAGAAACGATCTGCCAAGACGGGAATAATTAGGGTCGCATTGTTTTATAAACGCGAAAGATTTTATTTTATTTTTTCCTCCTGTACCGATTAGATTGCCAATTGGTTATTTATCAATTGGTAGAAAGTTTGGAGCAATATAACAGCAGGCTATTCGACCAAGCCGCTATTCACCTCACAAGCGGTTCAACCATGAAAGATATAACTGTCGCAGAGTTTCATAGTTAGCCGATCAAATAGCTACCTACAACAAATGCTTTTCAACCAATATTGGTTCGTGCTTTTCATCCAATATTGGTTAGTGCTTTTCAACCATTACTGATTAATGCTTTTCAACCAATACTGGTTAACGCTTTTCAACCAATATACTGCATATAAATTAAAACCCAACAGATGCTCGCTGCTATTTTCAACAACCGTAAAATGTAGAGTTGATGAAATTAGCTATCTGCTAATGCAGAATCTGATTCCATTTTCCAATTTCCTTCGGACGGTTCAACGAGTTTTGACATCCGAGCATTGCACACCAAAGTTGATAACAGTAATGCAGCCGATGTAGTAATAGAATTAGTCGGCAAACACGGCGAGTACAGCGAAAAAAATCAGCCTACATATTTGGCTATTAAGGAAGACTGTAAAAAGTCGCCTGATGTAGTCTTAGAATGTTTTGACGACAGCGCACATTAATTAAGTTGAAGACACGACGCCTGGCAATCAACCGATGATTTACTGCCAGTAAGGCTGGTAATATTTGCATCTTAAATGTTTGCTGGAAGAAGATCACAAGTCATTTCAGTGATCTCAGTAACTATAAGTCAGTAACTGATTTCAGTAACTATAAGAGGGATGTTATTAACGCTTTTGGTGGTTAGCCATAAATAAAGCGGTCGATTTACATACGCTAGCCATTTACATATGCTAGCCGTCTTCTCGGGTGATGTCTACAGATGGCTGAGCCTAGTTTCAACGAACTTGAGTAAGGCATTATCATCGTCCAAAAGTGGTTGAACTGAAGAGGCTAGACCTGGCGTTATTCAAATGAAGAATGCAATGCATGTAGAAAGAGTTATCGGAATCTCGGGCATCACGAACGTATCAGTTGTTTGCAGTGAATAACGCACGAGCACTAGCAACAAGATCAATTACGACTACTTTGCAGGCTCCGAATTCACAGGAGCCGACGCACCATGTTGCGACGGGGAGTGGGATAACGCACGGGTACTAGCAATGAAATCTATCCATTACTAAGTTAAATTTTCAATAACAGATTATCAATTTTTATTGTGCATTTACAAGCGCGCGCCAGTGAATTGAATTCAATAGGGCAATGCGTATGTCACTTAGACATAATTTTGCGAAATGCTGCACTCCTTCACAAATGGGATAAGACAGTTCGCTACGCAAATAAATAACTATTTATTTCTAAGCAATAAAGAAGCTTCTTCTGTACATATACAGATGGTACTGAGCTCCATGCACTCAATATTTGCGATTTCAAAAGCGATCCAAACAATCATTACCTGAAATTTACAGCGTAGATATGCTGTTGCATATTTCGGGTACTTCTCTTCAAAGCGTTTAATTCTCTACCGAAACTCTATCAAACTGAAAGTGTTACGACATGCTAACATTCCTAGCTATAGCGATCTCGTCAACTGTTAGCATTCACATCAAGTCTGCAATCTGCTTTAAGTAAATTACGTAGACATTGCAGTTCTACAGAAATCCATGCGAAAAAAATTATAAATTAGTACTAGTAGGCCGAGAAAAATTACGCAGAGAAAAACGAATGCGACCAATATATTTCTCTCAGAGCTTGGTAAGGGAAGTGCGCAGTGAAGACAAAAGGAGATCGCGTCCACCGCCAGTAGGGCTCCCACTAGTACGCAACCCTTATACTTTAAGCGTCGACTTGTATCGTTGCGTTGCGACATTTGTAATACCGATGTGCGACGCGCTTCAAGCCGTTGATCACATTTTGGCATTGCGAGAGCGCACGCAGCATCATCGGTTTCTATATTGGATGCGTACTCAGCATGCTTGCATGTTCACTTTTGCATTTGAAAAATTGCAAAGGACTACAGTGAGCTTCAAAATGGCCGCTTGGTGATCTACTGGTGATCAACACTAAGCGCACTAAAGCCATCCTTGCGTCCACAACATTCCAATGACCATTCGATTTCAGTTCGGATCCTTTCGTTAAGCAGCTTTTAACTAGGTCCATCCTATAGTCTGTTTGCTTGTATTGACGAGACTTACATTTGCGAAATCACGAAGCTGTCCTTTATTCATAAGTTTCCACGAAGCAGTGATTACTGAAGACCGGATATGGCGGACATCTACAAAAGACCGCGTGGCTGCAGAATCCTTTGAAAGGATGTTGTACAGATGAGGGTTACGAAAGTCTATTTGCTTGATGCGGAAATTTTTAGTTTTGCCTTTGTTTCTTGATATTTCTCCGGCAAAAAAGTGACCTTTTTGGCGTAGTGCGGACGTGGTCACAGTAGCCTTGATCTAGGGGCGGGGCACACCAGTACGGTAGCGTTATATCTATGCTCAACCAGTGATGCGTGCTGAGCGATCATTGACGGGCGGCTATCGGCTATGCGGCTATATGCATATATCGATTGGCATCTCTGAGAGTGGTGACTCTGCGTCTCTTTCCATCTATGTATGGCAGTTTCTGTTGCATGACGTTGGTTCGCATCGGGGTACTTCTCGATGATGTTTTGATGAGCTCAATTCTGGTCTTTGGTATATGTAGTCATCATATTCCTCGAACTTATTAGTGATTCATCGGCTACCACATTGCGGCTGCAGTTAAGTTTCTATTAAGTGAGGGTTGTCACTTTAAAGTCTTGTTCACTACTGTGGCCGTTTACCCATCCGATACTTGATATGGGTTTCCTACCGATCGTCGTTGTTTGGTGCTGTTGTAGTGTGATTTCCGAATGTTTCATTGTGACATTGGTGTGTTTTTGCTAATACACACAATTGTTATCTTTCCATGTTCTTTTATTGTCATATGTTAGTTCTATTTTACTTCCCCTTCTTTTTTGTTTACTTTGTTTCTTGTGTTCCAGATTTGCCCTGTTTTGCACTCACAGTTTTTGTTGGAAGGAGAGAGCATTGCACTAAAGACATATCATCGACCTAAAGAAATGGATGGACAAAACTAAGTTCTGATGTCGCTTTTCTTAAGCTGCCAATAGAAAGCAGCGTTATAGCGTCACTTTATGTTGGAAATCTTCACAAAAGTACTCGTTGCCGAAAGTTGCCTATATGGTGCTTCATTTTCCTGTACATTTTCGTGTCCTCTGTTTTTAGTGCAATAGCAGCATGTTTTAATATTGCCTTTTTTCGTCAGGGTTCTTTATTAGGGTATCGGTTGAGCTTTTTATTTATTTTTGTTTTGTTTTGATTGCTGAGTGCAGCTATGGGAGGATTTTGCGTGCCATTTGAATGTTATAGGAAAGGGTTAGCAACCGCTTATGTACGCATTGCAGTGTAGATGTTCTCAGTGATACACGCTGCACTGAGATCATTTACAATCCAATGCTTTGTCTGATTAGACACGTACAGCGAGCACAAACGTATTGTTTTGTAGAGTTATGACATTGCGCTCTTAATTTCGACTATTGCTCGATTCAATGTTATATTGTGGCGACCGTTTAATGTTTTTTACTACCCCTCACCCTTGTTGCTCCCTATTCGAGGCGCTTTTGCCATAATGCTCTGTTATCATTGATCACTTGCTAATAAATGAAAATAAACGGAATTGTTTCGTTTAGCAAAGGAGTGGAAAGATCAGAAAGCTCGTCTCCTTCAGGACCAGTTGAATGAATTTCTCGATGGATTTTCCATGACCTGTATCATCTGTCATTTTGATGACCAGCTGTATGAGTTTCCGTCTCTGATCGGGCAAGGAGACGAAGTTTTCATCAGCAGCTCCTACCGGGAACGAAGGAAGGCGCAGGTTTGAGTCATATAAAATCTAGTTATCTTCTCTCTTTCTAAGTATAATGCTTTCTAAGCTTGAACGTGTTCTCAAGCATCATTTTGTTTTCAGGATGATGTTATAATCTTATTTCAGGCTTCACCCACCCCTAGCCTCCCCTGTATTATGTTTGTTATATTCTTTTTTTTTTCATTTAGATGCGCTCGTTTGTTCTTTTCTCACTTCGAACATTCACTGCCTGTTTCTTCCTTTTCGCTCTAATCCTTTGATTCAGCAGACACATTCAGTGGTAACGTGGCATCACAGAGGCTTATCAGTGGGATTAAGTGACAAACGAATGAAGATAGTTGGCATTTGATATTCGAAAATGATGCGAGAATCTCAGACAATCCTTCTCATCAAAGGTTTCATGCTCTTGTCAGTTTTTCTTATCATTTATCTGTTATCTGCGGACTTGAGATGACTGTAGAAGAAACCGAAGCTGGCAGTAAGTTACAACTCTCTCAGTGCACACTATTTCGTTTTATTCTTTAGACTATGGTCTAGTGTTTCAAGAATCGTATGCAGTACCTTTTGCTGCTGAAAAGGTTGCGTGCTTATGGGCTGCAACAAATTCGCAAAGTTGTTAAGGTGTTCGTTGATTAGTGGATATTTATAAGGTAATTTGCAATGTGGCGACTTTCAATAGCATTGCCACTGAATCGTTCGATTATGAGTAGTATCACAAATAATGAAGAAGCTGAATAATTGTCTGAAATACGTCGACAACTTTTCACATCCTTATTCACAAGTATGTAAAAGCTAAGCAACCAGGATATTGCAAACTTTATGGCCCAGGTGTCCTGCCGATAGAAGTGGGCATATGTCTTAGTCAATAAAAGTTTATGCGGTTTTATTTATTGATGGAATTCATTAATGTGAGACAAGTGAATTTTTCATTACCATGTGATGTTGGGAACTCGGCCGGTGGCTGAGGCATCTTTGTTAGCTGATTCCTATTACAGAAGAGAAGCAAACTTGCGGCTTAGAGCAGCATTTTGAGAACGCAATGACATCTAACTGCAAACTTCATTTTTTTGCTCTAATCTTTTGAATTCTATAAAACATCAGGCACTCTGTGCAAATAAGCAATGTTTTTGACATTGCAAGAGAGCACGCAGCATCATCGGTTTCTATATTGGATGAGCACTCAGCATGCTTGAGTGTTTACCTTTGCATTTGAAAAATTGCAAAGAACTACAGTGAGATTGAAAATGACTGCTTGGTGATCTACTAGTGATCCATCCTAAGGGCTCTGAATACACAATTAAGCCATCCTTGCGTTCACAATATTCCAATGATCATTCGATTTCACTTCGGATCCTTTCGTAAGCGGCTTTTGACTAGATCCATCCTGTAGTCTATTTGCGTGTGTTGACGAGATTTACAATTGTGAAGTCGCGAAGTGGTCACTTTATTCATAAGTTTCCGCGAGGCAGTAATTATTGAAGATCTGATATGGCGCACGTTCACAAAAGACTATATGGCTGCAGAATCCTTTGAAAGGATGATGTGACAGATGAGGGTTACGAAAGTCTATTTGCTTGATGCGGAAATTTTTAGTTTTGCCTTTGTTTCTTGATATTTCTCGGGCAAAAAAGTGACCTTTTTGGCGTAGTGCGGACGTGGTCACAGTAGCCTTGATCTAGGGGCGGGGCACACCAGTACGGTAGCGTTATATCTATGCTCACCCAGTGATGCGTGCTGAGCGATCATTGACGGGCGGCTATTGGCTATGCGGCTGTGTGCATATATCGATTCGCATCTCTGTGAAAGGTGACTCTGCATCTCTTTCCATCTCTTTCGTGTATGGCAATTTCGGCTAGTTGATGTTGATTCGCATCCCGTTAATCTTCGGTAGTAAGGCCACTTCTGGTTTTTGGTATATGAAGTCATCTGTCCCTCTAACTTATTGCTGATTGATTGGCTAGGACCTTGCGGCTCTAGCTAAATTTCCATTAAGTGAGGGTTGTCATTGGAAAGTATTGTTCAGTACCGTGGCCATTTGCTCACCCGATACTTCATATGGGTTTACTACCGATCGTCGTCGCTTGATGGTCTTGTAATATGATTTCAGAATGCTTCATTGTGAGTTTGATGTTGTTTTCCTAACATGTGCAATTGCTATCTTTTCATGTTCTTTTATCGTTATATGCTAGTTCTGTTTTACTTCCCCTCCTTTTTTCTTTGCTTTATTTCTTCTGTTCCAGATTTGCCGTTTTTTGCACTCATAATTTTTGTTGCAAGGAGAGATCATTGCACTAAAGGCAAGTCACCGACCTAAAGAAATGAATGGACAAGATAAGTTCCTTTTTCTTACGCTGCTAAGAGAAAGCAGCATCATGGCGTCACTTGGTGTTTGAAATCTTCAAAAAAGTGCCGGTTACCGAGTGGTGCCAATACGGTGTCTCTTTTTTCTGTACGTTTTCATGTTCTCTGTTTTTAATGCAATCGCTTGTTCTGATATTGCCTTATTTTCATCAGGGTTCTTTATAAGGGTATCGTTTGAATTTTTATTTTTATTTTTTGTTTTGTTTTCATTCCTGAGTGCACCTGTGGGAGGGATTGGGCGTGCCATTTGAATGTTATAGGAAGGGGTTAGCAACCGCTTATGTACGCATTGCAGTGTAGATGTTCTCAGTGATACACGCTGTACAGCGAGCACAGACGGGATGTTTTGTAGAGTTATGAGATTGCACTCTTAATTTCGATTATTGCTTGGTTCAAAGTTATATTGTGGTGATCGTTTCCTGCTTTTTACGACTTCTCATCCCTGCCCCTCCCAGTTCGAGGTGCTTTTGCGATAATGCTGTGTTATCATTGATCATTTGCTAATAAATGAAAGTAAAGGGAATCGTTTCGTTTAGCAAACGAGTGGGAAGATGACCGATTCAGAAATCTCGTCTCCTTCATGATGAGTTGGATGAATTTCTCGATGGATTTTTGTTTGCATGAGGTGTTTCACCTGACATTTTGATGAAGAAAACGCATGTAAATATGAATTGCACAGTTCGAAAAAAGTAGCATTAGCCCTCCCACTTCGCAATTTAATTCATGAGGAGTGCTTCTAGAGGTATAACTCAAGTATGACCACTGTTATTGGTAGGTGGAATAAGCAAGATGTACGATGGTTGTTGCTCAGACGGGGTGGTGAAAGTTATTGCATGGATATTTGCATCTCGATAGAGCTCTTGTTTGCACAGGTAACTGGACTGCACTCGGATATGGAGGAAAGAGGCACTTTTTTGTTCCGAGACTGTGGTGAAATTGGGAACATTTCTTTAGACGATATTCTAATTACTAAAGAAAATGGATGGCGGATTTTGACTGTTTGCTCGAATTTTTTCAGTATTGGTTCATTAAAACGATTGACTACGGCACCGCGCATCCATAGAGTCATAGCATGTCACAGTGACACCTGTCAATATGAAGGAATGCTGCAAATCGATCAGTTTAAGAGAACATTATGTGCAGATAAAAAAACGTATTTCGATTACAACACTTTCCTTTGTAGCCAAGAAATGCAAAGACACACACAGACACACACGCAACAGACACTCACGGTCACACAGACATACACAGACGCATCCGAAAACAACACATAAACACACACAGACAAACGATGCAAAAAACATACAGACACACAAAGAATTCTAGACAGACAGATGCACACAGACGCACACACAGATACACATACGGGCACACAGACACACAGGCACACGTGCACACACACCGACACGCAGAGACACACACACATGCGGACATACATAGGCACACACAGACACGCATAGGCATCGCATGGACAGAAACATGCACAGAAAAACAGAAACACGCAGACACACAAGGAGGCACACACAGACAAACACAGTCACACGGACATACACAGAGACACGCACAGACAAACACTCACAACCGGCACACACAACGGCACGCACAGGCACACGCAAAGACACATGCAACAGACGCACACTCACATAGACATACACAGACACATACAGACACAAGAGCACACACACGCAAGAGGTACACACAGACACACAGGAAGGCAAGCATAAACACACACAGACACGCACGGATACACGCAGACCCACAGGCATTACACACGTCTGCACAGATGCACACAATCAGATACACACAGACAAACAGGCACACACAGCAGACGTTCGCACAGACAGGAGCGGGCACGTAGGCAGACATACACAGACACATACAGGCACACGCGGACACACAAAGACACACAGACACAGGCGCGCACACAGATACACACACACTGACATGCGCACATACACGCAGACGCACGCAGAGATACGCACAGACGGATACAGTCACAAGAAGACACATACAGACACATACACGACAGACACACACAGTCTCACACAGACACACATAGGCACAGACAGACACGCAGACGCACACGCACACAAAGACACACAGACACACGCAGACCTACACATAGGCACACAGACACAGATGGGCGCTTACCGACACACAGACGCACACTGAAACACACAGGCACCCACCGGACACAAACGCACACACAGGCAGATAGGCACACGAGGGCATATAAGGAACGCTCAGGCACAAACATACAGACATAGATACCATACGGACACAAACCCACACAAGCAGACACCCACAGACATACGCAAGCAAGAACAGACAAGCTGAGACAGACATACAGACGCAAACACGGACAGAATCGGGCACACACGGATACGCACGCACAACAGACGGACACGCACACAGGCGCACACAGACACACACCTAGACACACCGAGACATACGCGACAAGCAAACACAGACATACGCCGAGACACATAGAGAAACACAAGGACACGCACAGACCCACACAGACAACATGGAGGCACACACAGACGCGGGTACGTACGCAGACCCACCCAGACATGCAGAGACACGGACACACGCAGACACAGGCAGGCCACACAAACAATCACAGACACACTTGGAGACAACCACAGGCACACACAGGCACACAAAGACAGACGCGGACGCAGCCACGCGCACACCCAACACACAGATACACACGCTGAATACACATAGAAACACACACACAAACACAGACAACCAGGCACAAATAAACAGGCACAGACACACAGACACACGCAGACGCAAATACGGACACACACAACAGACAAACACAGGCGAACACGGGCGCAAACACTGGCACACAAAATATACATAGACGGAGACAGATACACACACACGCACGCAGACACGCACATAGACCCACACAGACACATACGGACACACACAATCACAAACGCACAAGAGACACACAGACGCGCAGGCGGACAAGCGCAGACAAACATGAACACAGAGAGACACATGCAGACACACGCACGGACATACACACAGACGCACAAAAACACACACAGACACACAAAACATACGCCGATACACACAGGCACCCACACGGAGACACACACAAGAGACACACACAGACAGACACGGACACAAAAACGGACAT
The DNA here is from genome assembly GCA_037389465.1 of Baylisascaris procyonis. Lineage (NCBI taxonomy): Eukaryota > Metazoa > Nematoda > Chromadorea > Rhabditida > Ascarididae > Baylisascaris > Baylisascaris procyonis. The sequence goes on along the minus strand of JAZARR010000032.1, from coordinate 2,612,631 downwards.
ACACAGACACACGCAGGCACACACCAGACGCAAACACAGACATACACAGCAATACACAAAAACACACAGGCACATAGACTCACATGTAGACACACGCAGACTCATACAGAGACGCAGAGACAGACACACGTAGACACAGGCACACAGGCACATAGGCAAAGACGCAGGCGCGCAGAGACGCACGACCGCAGATACACGCGGGGACACACTCAGACACACACAGATAAACGCGCGTACACACACGCAGATACGCACAGACAGACACAGACGCACTCGGATACTGACAGACACGCATACACACGCAGACACACGCGGACACATACAGACACACAAAGAGACATACTGACACACGGGAATACTCTAAGACAAAAACAGGGGCACACGCACAGAAAGACGACATACACAGACACTCAGGCACGCATAGACACAGACACAGTCACACACGGACACACAGGAGACAGACAGACAGAGAAACATACGTGCACAGACACGCGACAGACAGGCACAGATACACGCAGACCCACACGCACACACAGACACACAGACACAGTCACAAACGGCCACACAGGCACACAGAGACACGCAAGACAAACAAATAACCACGTAAACACGCACACACAGACACACACAGAGGGGCACTCGGACACGCAGAAACACGCGCAGACTCACGCAGAATACACGCAGACGCACGCGCAGCAGACCTACACAGAAAACGCAGGCACAGGCACAGGCGCAAACACAAACACATGGACGCCCGCAGAACAGACACACATAGTCACACACAGCACCACAGACACACAGACACAGGCACACACACACAGACATACATAGAAACAACGACACATAAAGAAACACACATAGACAAACAAAAACACACACGGAAACCCACACACAGACACACGCAGACACGCAGAGGAACAGATAGACACACACAGATACTCACAGACGCGCGTGCACGCATAGGCACACCTAAGCGCGCATACAGTCACACAAACACGGGCAGACACACAACAGGCACATATGTACACACAGACAAACGCTGACACACATGGACATACATAGACGCATAGACGTCCATAGACACACATAGACACTCACATTCACACAGACGCGCACGCACAAACACATGCAAAGGAACGGGCACAGACGGCACAGACATGCAGAGGCACACGCATGGACAAACACAGACACACGTAGACGGGTACAGATAGACAGTCGCACACAAAAATGCACACACAGTCACACGTAGACACGCGACACAGGCGGAAATACAGACGCACCCAGGCACACAAACACACACATAGACACACGCGGTCACAGACAAGGACACACACAGATGCGCTTAGGAACACAAAGAGGCATATAGACAGACAGAGACAAACACAGACACCGCAAGGGCACTAACATACATAGACGCACACAGGCACACACATGGACGAACACAGGCACACAGAGACACTACACAGGCACACGAACAAATAGAGACACCCATACACACACACGGAAACGCACATACTGACCCACACGCACATGCCTGCAGATGCACGCAGACCCATACACAGACGCACACAGGCACACAGAGACACACACAGACATGCGTGCGCAGGCGCACACATACACACAGAAACACAGACACACCCAGACAAGCAAGGACAGAAATAGACACAGGACGGCACGCACAGCCCTACACGCACACGCAGAAACACGCAGGCGCACGGACATGGGCACACACGGGCACACGTAGACATAGATGGACACACGGACACATACAAGACGCACACATACAGGCGCACACACAAACACAAACGCGGACACACAGACGTGCGCAGACACACAGGGAATCACGGACACGGGGACGCACAAGCACGCGGAGACACACAGACACACACAGGCACACACACAGAAACACACGGACACAGACAGACAAACACAGACACACGCACCTCGCACAGAGACACAAAAACAGACAGACACACAGACAGACACACACACGAAGACGCACACAGACGTGCAGACATACACGCAGTCACACAGAGACACGCACATAGACACACGAAGACACACACACGCAGACACACGTATACACACAAAGGCACACCGACACACGCAGACGCGCAAACGCACAGAAACACACAGACACATATAGACACACACGCTGACCACACAGAGACGCCTAGAAACATGCAGACACACGCGCAGACAGGCACAGGCACACACACGAACATCACACAGACAAACACACAGCAGATGCACACAGAGCCCGCATAGACACACATACAGACAGACACACACATAAACATACACGGTCACACAGACAGACACCGACACACGGATACACACGGTAGATGAACACAGACAAACGTAGACACGCACATAATAGACACACGCGCAGACACAAAACACGCATACAGACAAAACGTGCACACATAAGCAGACGGAGACGCACAGACACACACAAACGTGCATACATTCACACAAACACGCACATACACCCAGACACACACCGACACACGGACACACACACACAAACGCAAAGATCCGATACAGAACACGCACAATAGACGCACACACAGATATACACATGGACGCGCACACGGGCATACACAGACGCAAATACACGTGCACACAAATTCATAGGCCAACATACACATAGACGCGCATGCAGACGCACGCGACAGACAAATACAGGCACGCACAGAGACATACATGCACACAGGCAGATACACGCCTACAGACGCAGCATGGACATGGACGGACAGACGCACAGACGTGCGCAGATACACAAACACGCACACTAACACACAGAGACACACACCAGGCGCGCAGAGACGCACAGACAAACACAGACACGTACAAACACACACGGACGTGCACACACACACCGACACACAGACACGTAAACACATACACAAAGAGACACACAGAAGCAAGTGGAAACACGGAGACACATGCTCGCATACAGAGACACACTTAGACTACACAGGCGCGCAAGCGCTAAGAAACACAGATACACACAGAACCTCACACACACACACACACATACACACACAGCACACATACAGGCACACACACCTCCCGGGCACATAAGACACACAAGGGCACACACAAACCCGCGAACAGACACGCAAACAACAGACACACCCACACCGCACACACACAGACACATACAGACAAACAGGGACGTACGCAGGCATACACAGGCGCGCACACACACACAAGCACACACATACAGACACGCAAACACAACCAGACACACGCAGACACACGTGGACGCAAACGGACACACAGAGAGGCATACAGGCACCAAAACACGCATACAACAACACACAGACGCACGCAGAGGGACAAAGACCCAGACAGGCACACACGCAGGCACACACAGACACACATACAGACACAGACAAAGACACGCCCGGACACTCACTGCCACATATAGACACACAGACATACGAAAACACACAGACATATCAGGCACACACAGACACACAGAGACACAGACAGGGAAACGCACAGACACAAAGACACAAACAGACACATCCACAGATACACAGAGACACATACACGCACACGTACACACAGACACAGGGAGGCCAACACAGACAAAAGCAGAAACGCGAATAGACACAGACACAGACTGACACATGCAGACACCTACAGACACACAGGCACACACATAGGCACACGCAGAATAGCACAGACAGACACAGACATAAACGGGCGCACACAGACGCCCACGCAAAACAGGCACATGGACGCACACATACGCAGAGACACACGGCCACACACAAAAAACGCACATAGATGCACACCTGAAGACAAACACAGACACGCGCAGATACACATAGATGCACATAGACGCACATAGACACGCACACACAGACGAGCACGCACGCACAGACACGCGCAACAGACACAGGGATACATCGACACGCGCAACGCGTAGACAAGCACAGTCAGACTGACACACGCACAACAGACAAACACAGACGCACACACAGGCAAACACAGAAACACACACAGACACGCGCAGGCACACCGAGACACACACAAAACCAGAAGCACACACAGAAACATACATGGCAGAGGAACACAGACACCTGCAGAGACACACAAAAACACACAGACGCACACAGACACACACAAACACACATACAAAGACGCGCTCCCACGCACAGGCACACACAGACGCAATTTAGGCAAACACACAGACACACAGAAACACATAGACACACGCAGACACACACAGACAGACAGCACAAACATGTACAGACACACAGATGCGCACACAACGGACAAATGGAAACACAGAGACACGCAGGCACACACATAGGCATACTCACACAATCACGCATTGGAACACAGACACACAGACGCACAATCTCAGACACACAGACAAACACAGGCACACAAATACGGACACACACGGACACACGCATACGCAGAAACACACGCACAGACACACACACATACACACACATACACACATACACACATACACACATACAGAAACATACACACATACACACGTACACACACATACACACACACGCACACACACACACATACACACACACGGACACACACGCGCACACACACACACATACACACACATACACACACGCACACGCACACACACACACACACACATACACACACATACACACACACGGACACACACGCGCACACACACACACATACACACACACGCGCACACACACATACACGCGCACACACACGCGCGCACACACACGCGTACACGCACACACGCACACACACACACGCGCACACACACACAATAAACAGTAAAAATAAATAATGACAATAGTGAATGTTAAAAATAAATAGTAAAAAAATAAATAGTAGTAAAAATAGATTAAATAATAATGGAAATAAATAATAATAAGAAAAGCTAAATAACAATAAAGATCAGTAATAATGAAAATAAATTGAATAATAATAATAAATTTTATTTATTCATTTATTTATTTATTTATTTATTTCTGTGAGCAGAGCATTCACTGCGAACAAATGTCTCTTCATATCGCTTCCACCTGCTTTAACCCAATGCGTCTATGGTCCACTTGGCTTTTGTGGTCGTTAGTGGGCCTCTCGTTCTTGCAGGTCGGTCTCGTGAAGGTTAGGGCTTAATCTCGTCTCCTACCCGTCAGATGCTGACGAGCCGATTCACCTCGTTCGTCCTATGACTGTCGGGACTTGTCGCGCCGCCCTTGTCCCGATGAGGGTGCAGGGCGAGACAGCTCGGTTGAGCCAACAATTCTGGTCGGAGCTTCAGAACCGACCGCGCAGTAGACAAGAGAAAACAATGGATGATAAATAATGGTAATAATAAACTGAAGGACAAGAATAGATCACAATAAAAATAAAGTACGCAGCAATCAAAATAAATAATAACGAGAATAAATCAGATTAGAACAAATATAAATAATAAAAAAAGTAAATTGAATGAAAACAAAGTAAATGAGAATAAAAATAAATTAAAGAAATAATAAAAATAAATATAATAAAAAGAAATTATATATTGATAGAAGGAAATAGTAATGAAACTATATTAAATAATAATAAAAATAAATAATAGTAAAAATAAAATAATTGTAATTATAATTATAATTATAATTATAATATTAATATTAATAATACTAATAAAAAATAGTAATAATACTGATGATAATAATAATAAATCAAACAATAGTAAAAATAGACAATAATGAAAATAAACTGAGGAGTAATAAAAATGAATGAAAATAAAGTTAAATTAGAATATATTAGTAATAAATAATAACAAATATGAATGATAAAGAAAATAAATTAAACAATAATAAAAGTGAATGATAATAAAAAGAAAAAATAATAAAAACAAATAACAACAAAGATGAATAATAATAAAAATGAATTGTAATGCAAAGAGATGATAGTAAGAATGAATAATAATAAAAATAAATCATAACAAAAACAAATAATGTTAAAAATGAATAATAAGAAAGAAAAATAATAATAAAAATAAACAATGACAGAAATGAACAATAATAAAAGTAAATGATAATGAAAATATTCAGTACTGAAAACAAATACTAGTAAAAAAATACAAATAAATAATAATAAAAATAACATTGATATTTTATTATTTATTTATTTATTTATTTTTTCAATGAACAGAGCATTCATTACGAATACATGTCTCTTCATATCGCTTCCACATGCTATGACCCAATACCTCTCTGGTCCATTTGGCTGCTTGGCCTTTAGGTTGACCTCTCTTTCCTGCAAGTCGGTCTCCTGAAGGGTAGGGCCAGGATCGTATCCACCCCGGGGGATGCTGACGAGCCGATTCATTGTCACTCCTCCTATGACTGTCAGGACTTGTTGCGCCGCCGTTGTCCCGACGACGGCGCTGGGCGGGGTGGCTCGGCAGAGCGGAGCCGACAGTTGCGGTCGGAGTTTCCCAACTGACCGCAAAGTAGACAAGGCAAAACGATGAATAGTAGTAAATAATAGTAATAATAGTAATATACTAATAAATAACAAATATAATAGATAACAAACAACAGTAAATAAAAAGTCGTAATAGATAATAAATAAAAAATAATGATGAATAGTAATAAATAATAAATAATGATAAATAATAAATAATAAATAGTAATAATAAATAACAAGCAATACATAATGTATAGTAAATAATACAATAAATAATAAACAATGAATAATAAATAGTAAACAAATAACAAAAAATAAATAGTAAATAATAAACAACAAACATTAAACAACACGTAATAAGTTACAAATAATAACTAATAAAGAATAATGAATATTAAATAATGAGTAGTAAATAATAAATAATAAATGACAAATAATAAATAATAACAATAATACTAGATAAGTATTTAACAATAAGTACGAAAAAATAAATAATAAATGGTAAATAACAAATGACAAATAATAAATAATAAATAATATGTAATAAACAATAAATAATGAATAATAAAGAACAAATAATAAATAATAAACAAAAATCAATAAACAATAAAAAATGTATAACATGTTATAAATAATAACCGATAAATAATGAACAAGAAATAAGAAGTAATGAGTAATAAATAATAAAAGATGTATAACAAGTAAATAATCAGTAATGAATAAGGAATAATAACTAATTGATGATAAACAACAAATAATGAATAAAAAGCAATAAATAAGTAATAAATAACAAATAGTGAACAATAAATAAATAATGAATGGTAAATAATAAATAATAAATAATACATAATAAACACTAAGTAATGAAAAATATATAATGAATAATGAACATCGAATAATAAATACTATACAGTAAGTAATAAATAATAGGTAATAAATAATAAATAATAAATAATAAATAATAAATAATAAATAATAAATAATAAATAATAAATATTAAATATTAAATAATAAGTAATAACTGATAAGAAATAAATAATAAATAATATACAATAACAGTAATAATGAATAAATATGTAACAATAGATAAGAAAAAATAAATAATGAATAATGAATAATAAATAATAAATAATAGATAATAAATAATATGTAGTAAATAATAAATATTGAATTATAAAGAACAAATAATAAATAATAAACAGTAATCAATAAACAATAAAAAATGTATGATATGTAATAAACAATAAGTAATAAATAATAAATAATAAATAATAAGTAATAAATAAATAATAAATAACAAATAAAGAAACAATAAATAAACAATGAATGGTAAATAATAAATAATAAATAATACATAATAAACACTAAGTAATGAACAATATATAATGAACAATGAATGTCGAATAATAAATAATAAATGATAAATAATAAATAATAGATGATAAACAATAAATAATAAATAATAAACAATAAATAATAACAATAATAATCAATTAATATTTAATAATAGATAAGAAAAAATAAATACTAAATAAAAAATATTGAATTATAAAGAACAAATAATAAATAATAAACAATAATCAATAAACAATAAAAAATGTTTAATATGTAATAAATAATAAGTAATAAATAATAAATAATAAATGAAAATAATAATAATAATAAATAATAAATGAAAAGTAATAATAATAATAATAAATAATAAATGAAAAATAATAATAATAATAATAATTAATAATAATAATAATAATCATAATAATAATAATAATTAATAATAATAATAATAATAATAATGATAATAATAATAATAATAGTAATAATAACAATAAATAATAACCATAATAATTAATAATAATTAATAATAATAATAAGTATTATTATTATTATTAATAATAATAATTAATAATAATAATAATAATAATAATAATAATAATAATAATAATAATAATAATAATAATAATAATAATAATAATAATAATAATAATAATAATAATAATAATAATAATAATAATAATAATAATAATAATAATAATAATAATAATAATAATAATAATAATAATAATAATAATAATAATAATAAATAAGAATAATAATAATTAATAATAATAATAATAATAATAATAATAATAATAATAATAATAATTAATAATAAGAATAATAATAATAATAATAATAATAATAATAATAATAATAAATAAGAATAATAATAATTAATAATAATAATAATAATAATAATAATAATAATAATAATAATAATAATAATAATAATAATAATAATAATAATAATAATAACTAATAATAATAATAATTAATAATAATTATTAATAATAATAATTAATAATAATAATTAATAATAATAATTAATAATAATAATAATAATTAATAATAATCATTAATAATAATAATTAATAATAATAATAAATAATAATAATTAATAACAATAATTAATAATAATAATTAATAATAATAATTAATAATAATAATTAATAAAAATAATTAATAATAATAATTAATAATAATAATCAATAATAATAACTAATAATAATAATTAATAATAAGAATTAATGATAATAATTAATAATAATAATAATAATAATAATAATAATAATAATAATAATAATAATAATAATAATAATAATAATAATAATAATAATAATAATAATAATAAATAATAAACAATAATAATAATAATAAATAATAATAATAATAATAATAATAATAATAATAATAATAATAATAATAATAATAATAATAATAATAATAATAATAATAATAATAATAATGAATAATAATAATAATAATAATAATAATAATAATAATAATAATAATAATAATAATAATAATAATAATAATAATAATTAATAATAACAATTAATAATAATAATAATAATAATAATAATAATGATAATAATAATAATAATAATAATAATAATAATAATAATAATAGTAATAATAATAAATAATAAATAATAATAATAATAATAATAATAATAATAATAATAATAATAAATAATAATAATAATAATGAATAATAATAATAATAGTAATAATAATAATAATAATTAATAATAATAATAATAATAAATAATAAAAATAATAAAAATAATAATAGTAATAATAATAATAATAATAATAATAATAATGATAATAATAATAATAATAATATTAATAATAATAATAATAATAAGAATAAATAATAATAATAAATAATAATAAAAATAATAATAATAAATAATAATAATAATAATAATAATAATAATAATAATAATAATAATTAATGTAACAATTAATAATAATAATAATAATAATAATAATAATAATAATAATAATAATAATAATAATAATAGTAATAATAATAATAAATAATAATAATAATAATAATAATAATAATAATAATAATAATAATAGTAATAATAATAATAAATAATAATAAAAATAAATAATAATAATAATAATAAATAACAATAATAATAATAATAAATAATAATAATAATAATGAATAATAATAATAATAATAATAATAATAATAATAATAATAATTAATAATAACAATTAATAATAATAATAATAATAATAATAATAATAATAATAATAATAATAATAATAATAATAATAATAATAATAATAATAATAATAATAATAATAATAATAATAATAATAGTAATAATAATAAATAATAAATAATAATAATAATAATAATAAAAATAATAAAAATAATAATAGTAATAATAATAATAATAATAATAATAATAATAATGATAATAATAATAATAATATTAATAATAATAATAATAATAAGAATAAATAATAATAATAAATAATAATAAAAATAATAATAATAAATAATAATAATAATAATAATAATAATAATGATAATTAATAATAACAATTAATAATAATAATAATAATAATAATAATAATAATAATAATAATAATAATAATAATAATAATAATAATAATAATAATAATAATAATAATAATAATAATAATAATAATAATAATAATAATAATAATAATAATAATAATAATAATAATAATAATAATAATAATAATAATAATAGTAATAATAATAATAAATAATAATAAAAATAAATAATAATAATAATAATAAATAATAATAATAATAATAATAATAATAAATAATAATAATAATAATAAAAATAATAATAATAATAATAATAATAATAACAATAATGATAATAATAATAATAATAATAATAATGTTAATAATAATAATAATAATAATAATAATAATAATAATAATAATAATAATAATAATAATAATAATAATAATAATAATAATAATAATAATAATAATAATAAGAAATAATAATAATAATAATAAATAATAATAATAATAATAAATAATAATAATAGTAATAATAATAATAATAACAATAATAATAATAATAATAATAATAATAATAATAATAATAATAAAATTAATAGTCTTAAGCAGGAATAACTTGAAAATCGGTGAAAGGACTTGCCTTTTCATGCAGCGTGACGACCGCAGCAGGTCATAATTCATACCGATGATGATTGACAAAACCGTCGTCGATCAGTCTCTTGCTCGAGCTTGCTGATGATCGGTCCTTCTTGGGGGCAGGGGGAGAGGGGGCTATATATGAACAGCGAACAATGAATACGTAAAGTCCACAGATGAAAAATGGAAAATGCGCTCGTTTGTAATTTTCTCACCTTCCAACAAACCTGCCTGTCGTGGATTTCGCTCTAATCCTTCTTCGACGCGGCCACATCGACCGACAGTGAAACCCTGCCCTTTCTGCGAACGGAATGTTTCATGCTTGCATAGAAGCAATCGCGATGATGGGTACTGCATCTTATTAAATGTATCGAAGCCGTCATCTACAAGAGTAAAGAGGTGGTCAGTTTCGAAGGTGTATTCCAAATAGCCGAGGTGTGTGCATGCAAGGATAAATAAGTAAGTGAAAATTAAATCCATTTGCTCTCTATGCTCTGGTGTGCCCGCTAAGGAAACATTGCTACTATCATTTACATTGTTATTTGTTACCGCCCTCATTGCAATAGTGAGCACGCAGCTGCATCAAGGATTTAGAGACGCTATTTTATGGCTCGAAGTCCACTAAACATCAGAAAATGCCAAGGTTGTGGAAAAGAGGACAAATTTTGTAGTCAACGATTTGAGAACCTCTACGCAAAGCGGCTTTTGCATGTCGTCCATAACTGTGCGTTTCTCCCTGAGTAAGAAGCGAAATCATCAATGTAATTTGAATGGAAATTATTCGAATAAATACATGTGTATCTACTGGCAGTACAAAGCTTCCACGAAGCATGTGGCTGCTGTTTCGCTTAATTTGAGTTATTTGCTGTGACCTTGTAGCTACCCTTGGCTACTGTCCACACTACTTCAAAGGCATCAAAGAAGAGAAAAGAACCTCATAACTGTAATATTTGCAGAATTTCTTGCACCATCCATCCGAATCTGTTCAACCAGGTCTTAGCGAACCGAGATCTTAACACTGTAGATGAGGGGCAATGAGCAATACGGGCAAGGGCTAGCGGCAATGCGGGCTAATACATATATTCATATAAGTCAAAAACCTGCATCAGACCGACAACTTGACAATAATCGAAATGCAACCACTGCGGCAATGGTGACGAAGACGAAGCGCTGCTGACACCGAGTGCAGTTGGTGATGCGACGACCGTGAGCTCGCGAAGAGCTCCTTGATTTGAGCCATGGCGGGTCGACAGGAGTACCAGAAGGCGGTTCATCGAGGTGCATAAGAACACATGCCTGGAAAAAGTGTGGTCCTATGCGAAGAAGGAGAGCTAGGAATATAAGGAATGTCGCAAAACTGCATCGTAAATGGCAATCAGGAAAAGTTGTTAATGATGACAACAAATGAATTAGAAATGAAATAAAATGGGCTCTGCTTACCTCCCGTTTAAGGAAGCTGCAAATGATGATCGCCCGCAATTTCCGCCATCAGATCAGGCTCGAGCGTTTTGAACCGCTTTAAATAAGCGGCACAAATATCCGCCCTTCGAGCTTCTTCGGTGTCGAAGTGCCGCCGCTTTCTTCCAACGGCTGGCGGCTGATGTTCCACTTCCACCACTGCATCTGAAATTGCATAATTGAAAACTGTTTCATTTTCTAATGCAGCAGAAAAAACCCCAATATATGAGAAGGCGTATTAATGATGTGTCGGAAAATATCATCCGTAGCTAAAAGGACGGAGTAAAAAATTGATGGGAATGGCAATTATCGTTCAACTTTCTGCTGGCACATCAAATACCGCATGCGAAAAATTGGAACTAAGGATAGAATATAGGTTTGCGCAAACCTCCCAAGCATAGGCACCTTTATCCCATATTAACTGCTTACTTCAATCTCTCATTTATAGTAACTCAGTGGAAAATTTTGAATTTCGAAATCAATTGGAAGGGTCAGAATATCTTCTTTGCTTGAAATGCATCAGAAACGAAGATTGAAAACAAAATAAGCGATAAGTCGAGGCTTCAATTTCGCATGATTATGTCAAGACGAGCATATATATATATATATATATATATATATATATATATATATATATATATATATATATATATATATATATATATATATATATATATATATATATATATATATATATATAAAGTCACACCATTCAATTTCGTCTCCGAACTCAGTAACGAGGGATCCGAAATGCAAGAATTTGCCGGACGTGAATTTCTCAAAACGTCAAATCGCATAAGGCTGGGAATGGAGAAAATGCTAACCATTCAGCAGAATATGGCTGGTGTTTCTGCTGAGGCTATTAAGCCAAGTGACGTGCGTGCGCCTCTCCTGCAAGACGGCCTTCGGAGCACCAATACAGCGCTCTTTCTTATGCGCTGTTATGAAGGCCTGAAATCAAAGTACTGAAATCTTCACCTATCGCAAATTTCAGAGGTCACAAGACAGTACATGATTGGTCCAAAACGTGATTTTATGAGTTTTCCACTGCGTCTCTAACTTAATGGGGATAGTGACTGGGGGAACGGTCACTGGCAGGGAGATTTGCGTGTTATTCCATTCCCCTACATAAGTGCTGCAGAATAGGGGACACTCGAAATCGTTTGATGTGATTCTACTCAATGTTGATCTACCATATGATGGAAATGAATGCAAGCGCGTTCGAATCCCATTTGCACCCGATCCCTCGAAAACGTATGAATATTTATGGAGGAAAAATGCAACCAAAGAAAGCTGGTTGGCATGGCTCACCTTCGTGGTTGCCGCATCCGCTTCAGGTGGCACGACCAAGTGATGCCCACACGTGCCGCAAAATGCTGAAATCATATAACGGAAATGTAGATTATCAATAATGGTTACATGAATAAGTAGTAAACTGGGCGTTTGATACAAAGTCGACGATTTCTGCCTATTAGTAAAATGTGCTCATATCATGAAACAATGGCTATAAGAGAGGATCGACCAGCTAATCATCAGCTCGCTCTTGTTCACAAGACGAGTACAGTAATTGCATGACATTTACCAACGAAATCTCATAGATCAGCCCACATAGAAAATAAAAAAAGATAACCGAAAAAAGCTGAGACAACATAGATAGCAAAATAAACTGGCTTACCGTCCTTGAGATGGGAGCGAGCAAGCGCGACATGTTTCCTCCATGCCGCGACCGTCTCAAACTCTCGATCCTGGACGCCGCAATGTGGCAGACGGCACACTAAAAATAAGCTTGAGCATTCTCCGTAATTTCGGATACCTGTGAAAGTTTTACTGCGAACATTCGATAAAACGCCCATCAATCTTCAATCACGCATCAGGATGCATGCTTTCAAGGGATCACAAAAAATTTTCGACCCAACTGTCTCCTCCTCTGTGCAAATTATGGTCACGATCACGTTGACATAACTAATTTTGGTTAGATGATTATAAATTTGCGAATTCCTCATCGATGCACATAAAATGGAACATCACACTTACGTCAAGCTAAACAGTAGCATTCACAATTCTACATTTCATTCCACCATCTAAAAACCTTCGGCTGAGAACGCAGGAACACCTACTTTGTGCAGGTGTCTTCTCACCGTATTTATTTCTAAACGATTCTCTCCTTCCAACCAGGAGACAGAATACGCTATCGACGACCTCAGAGAGCGTGAGAAACAAATTTTTGAAAGATAGAACGACGAGATAATGGAAACACTTACATATCTTATTGTTCTGAACGATGTATGGCGGCGTTGCCGGTGCCACCAATTCGGCTGCCATGTGGGCTGGCAGTGCACTAATATCCGCCGGTCTGAATTCGGGCTGCGGTCTTGTCGCCCGTCTGCGAGGCGCTCGTTCTGCAGCCGCACTTGCTCCAGTTCTTGGGCGGCTGAAGTTATATAAAAAGTTGGACAGGTATTTAGATACGTAAACGCGGAACTACAATCTTTATTTTCTTCACGGGGAAGCCTTTTATCTTGCATACTTGCTTGCAAAGACACGTCTGGCAATGTGATCTTTGTGCATGTGCCTATTCTTCTGCGTGCCCGGAAATTTCATACGGGAACCACTAAAGCTGAATCTACGAAAATCTGATTGCTACAGTATGATTCATAGCCAGACTTGTTAGACGATTCTTCAATGAGAGCGGCTTCAAGACCAATATATGTTCCTCAGCTGCGCTGCTATACCGGATAGAAATTTTTTTTCAAATAGCGCGCACTACTGCCCTTCCTTTAGAGTGCAAAGGTTGTCCATCAGTGACTTTCATTCACTCCTTAGTGTGTTGCTATCTGCACAAATATTATTCAAATATTCAGTGTGCAACGAAGATTCAAATGAACGAGATGGCAGTCACTTACAGCATTTCACGGTAGCGGGCGGCGAGGGCTTCTTGCCATCGCGCCCTTTCTTCGCGGTCCGCTGCCTCTCTTTCCATCTTTTCAACGCTTCGGCGTTGCTGCGTCGCGTTGATTTCTTCGGGATGAGGGGCAGCTTCCGTTTCATGCAGAACTTCTTCCGGTTCGGCCGGCACCGGAAGCGTGATCATCGCCTCATCTTGGCGGCCGCGGCTAGTGCCCGGCTCCAGCTCACGGGCGACACTTTTGTGCCACTGCAATCCAAACATTCGTCAGTCTAGAAGCATGCTCCGCTTACTCCTTAATGTGAGTGGTAAGGTCGCCAAATTTACGACACCTTCCATATTGGCACGCGTTTTAGTATGATTTCAATCTCGAGGTTCACTAAATTTCCCTGTTGCAGATGAGAGCCCCCGAATCTGCATAGTTATGATACTGCAATATAAAGCAAAGTTGAGGGCGATAAAGTCAAAATGTACTCACCGGCACTACCGGCTGTTCCATCACAGCGATAAACTGCCCTTCCTCGACGGCGGCATTATATAGCGGCCCATCGTGGCCGTAGAGGTCGCAGCTGCGCCGTTCCACATCCCAGATGCTCAGTTGCGCTCCCTTCAGCCGGCACGCGGCCTCGAGCAACAACGGGTGTGGACGGCGCCCTACTGCTTCGCCAACTAAAACAGATTAAGGCTACTTGTATATTAATGCTGTTACTTTGATCCCAAAGCACATCAGCGAGTTAATTTTCGACGGTGCTTTGTCAAACAATTTTTCGCCTCAAAACAAATGTAGGAGCAACGATGCCCTAAAACAACCTAAGTATGACGTAAGAAAGGGATTCTTATGGCATATGACATATGACATACGACCATTTGCATTCGTCATACAAATATGCTGTCAGTTCGAGAGTGTGAACTTCATGGCACATCATGAAAAGGTTGGAAAATGGCCCATGACAGTTGTTTAATAATAAAACAGTCGAAAAAAAGCATTAGATATTATCGAAGACCGATCAAAGAAAATTCATACGCATCAGTGTAATACGCATATAGACTTAAGTGCTGCACTACCTCAGCACTCCACTCAAATGAATTATTCAACGGTTCATAACTTTTGCAAATAAAGGTTCAGAAAAACGAACCGAAATACCACAGGCCGCGTGAATGGACGTCGAGGGCTGCCAAATCCTGCTCCCAGTGATCCTGTAAGAATAGCTCCACCTCGCGGTAGAGCTCTACAAGTTCAACGCCGAACAGAGCGGCGGCGGCAGCGAAGGCGTCTTGACAACGCCTTACTCTCACGATGCCCAAAAGGCTCATAATTTTCACGAGGATCTCTGGCAACGATTCGGAAGCGTTCGCCATTTCAACGTTTGCCAACAAGTCGCTGTAGTTGAATTCACTACTGCAAACACAACCCTTAGATGGTTTTAATTCGTTTAGTTTCTTTCGCACAGCGGACGCATATCGCAAGTAACTCAAACGCGTAGTCCTTTGACTGAGGGGCATAGAATAGATCAAGGATATCGAGTAAAATACGATCAACACACTAACCGCATAACCCTAAATAAGCTCTTGCTTGCTAGTTTTCGAAGTTTCTATAGAGAAGAAATTGTTGCGGCAGAGATTTCGTTCACAAGATTTTGTCAACATGCAACAACACACAAAACTTTGCGGGGACATGAAAGTAATTTCTCAATTCTCTGTCGTACAGTGAAGATGCTTTCTTGCCGATGTTTAGACGGAAAACTTATTCAAATAGGTCGTGGCAGTCATTCAATGTAGCATGGGTTCTTGCGACGTAGAGTGGGATCTCTGTTGAGACAAATGAAGAGGTAGGCGCAGAGGGCTTTAAGCGAAAGCGAAAGCTTTGATAAAGCTTAGAGTAAGACACAGAGGAAATAGAGACTGAGATATCCATGAACTATTCAAAATATGTCCAATATTGTTTCTCGCCACAATGATATACTAGCGTTCTCACAACGACAATCATCTGCGGCTCCATTTCACATTCGAACTCCGTATCGCGAACGAAGATCGTCGACGATTTTTTCTCGACTTTGAATAAACGGATGAAGGTCACTTCTTTCGCACTTTATTTTTCTTGCTTTTCGCTCACTCCCGCATGACGAAAAGAAAAGAATTCCAATCTGTAATCAAAGTAAAGCACACAATACAAGAAATTCAATCAACGGGCGAGGCTTCAGCACTGGACCATCGGGTCCGGCACAGCGATAGGAGTGTAGGGCTGGTTGTTCACTTCGATGGGTAGTAGCTCGTAACATTTTCAGCTAGACGGTGATCCTCGTGGACTGTTTTTGGTTTGAATGAGTAGCAACGAGCGATTAGGAGTGAGTCGCCAACGTATCGTGCTGCGACGCCGCTTCGACTGACCTTATGAGTGTTGCAGCTGTAGGATTTTTTACGCTTGTTTTTCGGAAGAGGAAGATGAACAGATTCGGAGTGAACACCATCACACGGCAGCTCGCTGACTGTCGATATCGAAGAAATACTATAGCTTTCGATTTTCTGGACCCGTTTTGCACGCACTCTTGAAGAAATAATCGTACCTTTGTATCGTTAGATTCCTTTGTGGGCCGAGGACGCTTCCCCCGGAACGATGATGTAATCGTTGAGATCCACTAAGAAAGGTTTATAAGGAAGATGGTAAAAGATCGCAATGCAAGGCTGTAGAGTTTAATGGTTGTAATTGAACGCGGAAAGTGGGTTGAAGCTTGTAGACGACAATTGCGTGTGGTGAAATGTGGGCGAGGTATGTTCCCATAAGAGTATAGTTCCCATAAGAGTATAGTGACAGGCGTGAACAAATGTTGAGATATTCGAGATAATGGTTTCGTGAGGAGTAAAGCATTGATTATCTAGCAGTACGAAAATGCCGAGAAAGTTGTTGAAATCCACTATGAAATGCTACTGAGCTAAATCCAATGACGTAATATGGACGGTGTACAACGAGTCCCAAAGAGGTTATATGAAGATGAAGGGGGATTTGGGCACTTCAGATATAAGGCGTTGGAGTAGGTTTGAGTGGTAACGATCCTACATGCTTGTGAAAAGCTATTTGTCGGCTTCGTTCTGCTTCAAGTGGGAGCCTTTCACGAGTGTCGTTGGTCATTTTCAAGCTGAGGAGAAGGAATGCCCATGTGCATATTGTTCACACTACTTTCGAGCTGCAGATGGCAGGGACGTTCACACTTTGCGACGAAAAATATTAAAATCATTAGCCATCCAATGCCCGCTGGGGATAGTGGAGCAGTTGCGGGTTAGTGGGAAAGTTACATAAACTCTAGAATGTTTGTGGGAGCAAATCTGTGTTCTCATTGGGGCTAGAATGAGTGGGAAGAGCAATGCTATTAGTAAGATGCAGAACGGTGATGAAGCGGGACATATCTGAATGGTGGGAAGACGAGCTCTTCGAAGGGTTCCGTGGCGATGACTGTTAGAAGAAAAGGCATGGAACAGAATCTTTTTCACCGAACTGCTTCAAATTGGCAGTTCGCGGAGCAGTTTCTTCAGAATGATGGTCTGCTGCGATTTGAGGCTTATTGAGTTCCGAAGGAAATCTCTTTCGTTGTCCAGAAGGATTACATTGCTTTTCTAGGGCGAGTAGGAATCGAATATTTGAGAGGTGTTTGGATGTGACCACACCGTAAATAAATAGAGTTTCGACGGTCTTGTATGCAGCAGCTAGTTGGCGGAGTATTCGTTCGCAATTGGCTACAAATGATTTCAGATCTTGCCAGTGGTCAGTGGTTTTCAGGGCGCTTAACTGATTTCTTATTTGCGTCCTCATTTCTTCGTCGTCGCCATATGCATATCGAAGGGCTTGCTTAATTAGTGCATAATTTTGGGGGATAAGAGAGCATCCTTTGATAACTTCTGCAGGTCGACTTCGAAGGGCATTTGCTAATATGGATACTTTGACAATATCGGTAATGCTGGTCTGGTCAACAAGAGCTTCAAATAATGGCCGAAACTCAGCAAACTCTGTCCCGCCACCTTCAAATTTTGGCAGCTGTGCAAAACGATCGATCGACTGATGCCATTGAACTACTAGGCGGTTGCATATTTGCAGTAGATTCGTCAATGTGTGGTAAAGGAATCTCAAGATCTTCACGATGAAATTTTAATTGAGTGAGCATTTGAGAACAACTTCGGCTATTTGCAGCAGTCTTCGTGGTTTGGTAGCCATCGCAGCATACTGAGATGAGCCTTCAGTGGTAACAGGCATTCCGTCGGTGGTGATGAATGTTTGCCATTTAGTGGGTGTTTGGTTGAGGGATCGTGCTTTAGTTTCAAGCAACTGAAGATGGAGTCCAAGCTCACGAAGTTGAACGCGCACTTCTCGAGCGATATCCACATATGGCTGAGCATGATTTGGGGTTAACCTCAGTAAGGCATTACCATCGTGCAGAAGTGGTTGAACTGAAGAGGCTAGACCTGCTGCTGTTGAAACGAAAAATGCAATGCATGTAAAAAGAGTTATCAGAACTTCGAGCATCACGAACGTATCAGTTGTTTGCAGTGAATAAGGCACGAGCACTAGCAATAAAATATATCACGACTACATTGCGGGCTCCGAATTCACAGGAGCCGACGCACCATGTTGCGACGGGGAGTGGGATAACGCACGGGTACTAGCAATGAAATCTATCCATTACTAAGTTAAATTTTCAATAACAGATTATCAATTTTTATTGTGCATTTACAAGCACGCGCCAGTGAATTGAATTCAATAGGGCAATGCGTATGTCACTTAGACATAATTTTGCGAAATGCTGCACTCCTTCACAAATGGGATAAGACAGTTCGCTACGCAAATAAATAACTATTTATTTCTAAGCAATAAAGAAGCTTCTTCTGTACATATACAGATGGTACTGAGCTCCATGCACTCAATATTTGCGATTTCAAAAGCGATCCAAACAATCATTACCTGAAATTTACAGCGTAGATATGCTGTTGCATATTTCGGGTACTTCTCTTCAAAGCGTTTAATTCTCTACCGAAACTCTATCAAACTGAAAGTGTTACGACATGCTAACATTCCTAGCTATAGCGATCTCGTCAACTGTTAGCATTCACATCAAGTCTGCAATCTGCTTTAAGTAAATTACGTAGACATTGCAGTTCTACAGAAATCCATGCGAAAAAAATTATAAATTAGTACTAGCAGGCCGAGAAAAATTACGCAGAGAAAAACGAATGCGACCAATATATTTCTCTCAGAGCTTGGTAAGGGAAGTGCGCAGTGAAGACAAAAGGAGATCGCGTCCACCGCCAGTAGGGCTCCCACTAGTACGCAACCCTTATACTTTAAGCGTCGACTTGTATCGTTGCGTTGCGACATTTGTAATACCGATGTGCGACGCGCTTCAAGCCGTTGATCACATTTTGGCATTGCGAGAGCGCACGCAGCATCATCGGTTTCTATATTGGATGCGTACTCAGCATGCTTGCATGTTCACTTTTGCATTTGAAAAATTGCAAAGGACTACAGTGAGCTTCAAAATGGCCGCTTGGTGATCTACTGGTGATCAACACTAAGCGCACTAAAGCCATCCTTGCGTCCACAACATTCCAATGACCATTCGATTTCAGTTCGGATCCTTTCGTTAAGCAGCTTTTAACTAGGTCCATCCTATAGTCTGTTTGCTTGTATTGACGAGACTTACATTTGCGAAATCACGAAGCTGTCCTTTATTCATAAGTTTCCACGAAGCAGTGATTACTGAAGACCGGATATGGCGGACATCTACAAAAGACCGCGTGGCTGCAGAATCCTTTGAAAGGATGTTGTACAGATGAGGGTTACGAAAGTCTATTTGCTTGATGCGGAAATTTTTAGTTTTGCCTTTGTTTCTTGATATTTCTCCGGCAAAAAAGTGACCTTTTTGGAGTAGTGCGGACGTGGTCACAGTAGCCTTGATCTAGGGGCGGGGCACACCAGTACGGTAGCGTTATATCTATGCTCAACCAGTGATGCGTGCTGAGCGATCATTGACGGGCGGCTATCGGCTATGCGGCTATATGCATATATCGATTGGCATCTCTGTGAGTGGTGACTCTGCGTCTCTTTCCATCTATGTATGGCAGTTTCTGTTGCATGACGTTGGTTCGCATCGGGGAACTTCTCGATGATGTTTTGATGAGCTCAATTCTGGTCTTTGGTATATGTAGTCATCATATTCCTCGAACTTATTAGTGATTCATCGGCTACCACATTGCGGCTGCAGTTAAGTTTCTATTAAGTGAGGGTTGTCACTTTAAAGTCTTGTTCACTACTGTGGCCGTTTACCCATCCGATACTTGATATGGGTTTCCTACCGATCGTCGTTGTTTGGTGCTCTTGTAGTGTGATTTCAGAATGTTTCATTGTGACATTGGTGTGTTTTTGCTAACACACACAATTGTTATCCTTCCATGTTCTTTTATTGTTATACGTTATTTCTATTTTACTTCCCCTTCTTTTTTTGTTTACTTTGTTTCTTGTATTTTTACTTTTTTTACCGTGCTTTGCACTCACAGTTTTTGTTGCAAGAAGAGAGCATTGCACTAAAGACATGTCACCGACCTAAAGAAATGAACGGACAGGGTTAAGTTCCGACTTCCCTTCTTCTTAAGCTGCTGAGAGAAAGTAGCATCATAGCATTACTTTATGTTTGGAAACTTCAAAAAAGTACTCCTTGCCGAGAGGTGCCAATACGATGCTTCATTTTCCTGTACGTTTTCGTATTCTCTGTTTTCAGTGCAATAGCATGTTGTAATATTGCCTTTTTTCGTCAGAGTTCTTTATGAGGGTATCGTATGGACTTTTTTTAAATTTTTTTTTTTGTTTTGATTCCTGAGTGCAAGTATGGGAGGGATTGGGCGTGCCATTTGAATGTTATAGGAAGGGGTTAGCAACCGCTTATGTACGCATTGCAGTGTAGATGATCTCAGTGATACACAGTGTACAGCGAGCACAAACGTATTGTTTGGTAGAGCTATGAGATTGCATTCTTAATTTGGATTATTGCTTGATTCGAAGTTATATTATGGCGATCGTTTCCTGTTTTTTTACTACCTGTCATCCTTGTCCCTCCCTATTCGAGGTGCCTTTGGCATAATGGCATGTTTTCATTGATCACTTGCTAATAAATGAAAATAAACGGAATTGTTTCGTTTAGCAAAGGAGTGGGAAGATCAACGAATGAGAAAGCTCGTCTCTTTCACGACCAGTTGAAGGAATTTCTCGATGGATTTTCCACAACCTGTATATCTGACATTTTGATCGACATTTCGATGGTCAGCTGTATTAGTTTCAGTCTCTAGTCACAAACGAGACGAAGTTTTCATCAGCAGCTCCTACCGGGAACGAAGGAAGGCGCAGGTTTGAGTCATATAAAATCTGCTTATCTTCTCTCTTTCTAAGTATAATGCTTTCTAAGCTTGAACGTATTCTCAAGCATCATTTTGTTTTCAGGATGATGTTATAATCTCATTTCAGGTTCCACCCACCCCTAGCATCCCGTGTGTTATGTTTGTTATATTCTTTCTTTTTCGTTTAAATGCGCTCGTTTGTTCTTTTCTCACTTCGAACATTCATTGCCTGTTTCTTCCTTTTCGCTCTAATCCTTTTATTCAGCAGACACATTCAGTGGTAACGTGGCATCACAGAGGCTTATAAGTGGGATTAAGTGACAAAAGAATGAAGAAGATAGCTGGCATTTGATGTTCGAAAATGGTGCGAGAATCTCAGACAATCCTTCTCATCAAAGGTTTCATACTCTTGTCAGTTTTTCTTATCATTTATCTGTTATCTGCGGACTTGAGATGACTGTAGAAGAAACCGAAGCTGGCAGTAAGTTACAACTCTCTCAGTGCACACTATTTCGTTTTATTCTTTAGACTATGGTCTAGTGTTTCAAGAATCGTATGCAGTACCTTTTGCTGCTGAAAAGGTTGCGTGCTTATGGGCTGCAACAAATTCGCAAAGTTGTTAAGGTGTTCGTTGATTAGTGGATATTTATAAGGTAATTTGCAATGTGGCGACTTTCAATAGCATTGCCACTGAATCGTTCGATTATGAGTAGTATCACAAATAATGAAGAAGCTGAATAATTGTCTGAAATACGTCGACAACTTTTCACATCCTTATTCACAAGTATGTAAAAGCTAAGCAACCAGGATATTGCAAACTTTATGGCCCAGGTGTCCTGCCGATAGAAGTGGGCATATGTCTTAGTCAATAAAAGTTTATGCGGTTTTATTTATTGATGGAATTCATTAATGTGAGACAAGTGAATTTTTCATTACCATGTGATGTTGGGAACTCGGCCGGTGGCTGAGGCATCTTTGTTAGCTGATTCCTATTACAGAAGAGAAGCAAACTTGCGGCTTAGAGCAGCATTTTGAGAACGCAATGACATCTAACTGCAAACTTCATTTTTTTGCTCTAATCTTTTGAATTCTATAAAACATCAGGCACTCTGTGCAAATAAGCAATGTTTTTGACATTGCAAGAGAGCACGCAGCATCATCGGTTTCTATATTGGA
This sequence comes from Baylisascaris procyonis, assembly GCA_037389465.1. Lineage (NCBI taxonomy): Eukaryota > Metazoa > Nematoda > Chromadorea > Rhabditida > Ascarididae > Baylisascaris > Baylisascaris procyonis. Next base: position 2,588,800 of record JAZARR010000032.1, on the reverse strand, counting down.
TGAGCACTCAGCATGCTTGAGTGTTTACCTTTGCATTTGAAAAATTGCAAAGAACTACAGTGAGATTGAAAATGACTGCTTGGTGATCTACTAGTGATCCATCCTAAGGGCTCTGAATACACAATTAAGCCATCCTTGCGTTCACAATATTCCAATGATCATTCGATTTCACTTCGGATCCTTTCGTAAGCGGCTTTTGACTAGATCCATCCTGTAGTCTATTTGCGTGTGTTGACGAGATTTACAATTGTGAAGTCGCGAAGTGGTCACTTTATTCATAAGTTTCCGCGAGGCAGTAATTATTGAAGATCTGATATGGCGCACGTTCACAAAAGACTATATGGCTGCAGAATCCTTTGAAAGGATGATGTGACAGATGAGGGTTACGAAAGTCTATTTGCTTGATGCGGAAATTTTTAGTTTTGCCTTTGTTTCTTGATATTTCTCGGGCAAAAAAGTGACCTTTTTGGCGTAGTGCGGACGTGGTCACAGTAGCCTTGATCTAGGGGCGGGGCACACCAGTACGGTAGCGTTATATCTATGCTCACCCAGTGATGCGTGCTGAGCGATCATTGACGGGCGGCTATTGGCTATGCGGCTGTGTGCATATATCGATTCGCATCTCTGTGAAAGGTGACTCTGCATCTCTTTCCATCTCTTTCGTGTATGGCAATTTCGGCTAGTTGATGTTGATTCGCATCCCGTTAATCTTCGGTAGTAAGGCCACTTCTGGTTTTTGGTATATGAAGTCATCTGTCCCTCTAACTTATTGCTGATTGATTGGCTAGGACCTTGCGGCTCTAGCTAAATTTCCATTAAGTGAGGGTTGTCATTGGAAAGTATTGTTCAGTACCGTGGCCATTTGCTCACCCGATACTTCATATGGGTTTACTACCGATCGTCGTCGCTTGATGGTCTTGTAATATGATTTCAGAATGCTTCATTGTGAGTTTGATGTTGTTTTCCTAACATGTGCAATTGCTATCTTTTCATGTTCTTTTATCGTTATATGCTAGTTCTGTTTTACTTCCCCTCCTTTTTTTCTTTGCTTTATTTCTTCTGTTCCAGATTTGCCGTTTTTTGCACTCATAATTTTTGTTGCAAGGAGAGATCATTGCACTAAAGGCAAGTCACCGACCTAAAGAAATGAATGGACAAGATAAGTTCCTTTTTCTTACGCTGCTAAGAGAAAGCAGCATCATGGCGTCACTTGGTGTTTGAAATCTTCAAAAAAGTACCGGTTACCGAGTGGTGCCAATACGGTGTCTCTTTTTTTCTGTACGTTTTCATGTTCTCTGTTTTTAATGCAATCGCTTGTTCTGATATTGCCTTATTTTCATCAGGGTTCTTTATAAGGGTATCGTTTGAATTTTTATTTTTATTTTTTGTTTTGTTTTCATTCCTGAGTGCACCTGTGGGAGGGATTGGGCGTGCCATTTGAATGTTATAGGAAGGGGTTAGCAACCGCTTATGTACGCATTGCAGTGTAGATGTTCTCAGTGATACACGCTGTACAGCGAGCACAGACGGGATGTTTTGTAGAGTTATGAGATTGCACTCTTAATTTCGATTATTGCTTGGTTCAAAGTTATATTGTGGTGATCGTTTCCTGCTTTTTACGACTTCTCATCCCTGCCCCTCCCAGTTCGAGGTGCTTTTGCGATAATGCTGTGTTATCATTGATCATTTGCTAATAAATGAAAGTAAAGGGAATCGTTTCGTTTAGCAAACGAGTGGGAAGATGACCGATTCAGAAATCTCGTCTCCTTCATGATGAGTTGGATGAATTTCTCGATGGATTTTTGTTTGCATGAGGTGTTTCACCTGATATTTTGATGAAGAAAACGCATGTAAATATGAATTGCACAGTTCGAAAAAAGTAGCATTAGCCCTCCCACTTCGCAATTTAATTCATGAGGAGTGCTTCTAGAGGTATAACTCAAGTATGACCACTGTTATTGGTAGGTGGAATAAGCAAGATGTACGATGGTTGTTGCTCAGACGGGGTGGTGAAAGTTATTGCATGGATATTTGCATCTCGATGGAGCTCTTGTTTGCATAGGTAACTGGACTGCACTCGGATATGGAGGAAAGAGGCACTTTTTTGTTGCGAGACTGTGGTGAAATTGGGAACATTTCTTTAGAGGATATTCTAATAACTAAAGAAAAGGCATGGCGAATTTTGACTGTTTGCTCGAATTTTTTCAGTATTGGTTTATTAAAACGATTGACTACGGCACCGCGCATCCATAGAGTCATAGCATGTCACAGTGACACCTGTCAATATGAAGGAATGCTGCAAATGGATCAGCTTAATAGATCACATTATGTGCAGATAAGAAACATATTTCGATTACGACACTTACCCTTGTAGCCAACCTGCTTCGTGAGCTGATTGTTCGTGTAAAGAACATAAAAAAGCGTGGTCCCATACCATCCCTTACCTATTGCTTTTACTCGCCTTTGAAAAAAGTGGTGTCTGGAATAATGGTTGAGGTGACGTACTGGTTGCAGTATATCGAGTGTTGTGCGAAATGATTTCCTGTGAGACGAGGAGCCCGATTAAGTTTTCAATTTTTTCTTCCATATTTTTTATCACCGTCCTCATTTCTCACAATCTGGTCTCTATCGGGGTTCTCCTGATCGAAGTTCCGCTGCTGGCGGTACCTGCACTGCCTATCATTGAAGGCCGTTGTACCGGCAATAATTGCCAAGTTTTGAATTTTGCTTCGAATTTCGTCCGAAGATCGTCCAACTGATTTGGGTCTGAGTTAACGAAGCACAGTCTGAGCTGGTTTGCGTATCGGATCCATGTGTCGTTTACGATGAATATCTTGTATAGCACTGGTCCCATACGTTCTAACGGTTTCTCCTTTGTTCACCTGACGACTGGTCCTTGGTAAGTGTGAACAAGAAGTGGATCACCGCGCCTGAATGTTCGGCTACGAGCACCATGCCGTCGATGGAATTGCTTCTCCATTCGCCTGTTTGAAGTTCACCGTTTCACCTTTCAAATAGGCGCATAGTTGACGATGCATATTAGCAAGGGAAGCAGCAGCAACCTTCAGTATTTTTGAGAGTAACAGATGGTCTCGAAACATTCTAAGATATTGTGATAACTCTAAGCAAAGTCTAGCTGAGATTTCGATGGTAATTACTGTTTGATGACAAACGAAAACATTGTCCACAAACCGGATCCGAACGGAAACAATTTCCTCAGCCACAATCCGAATCCTTGACTAATCTGATTCATATTTTGGCTATTTCGATTGTTTGGTGACAAGTGGGAACACCGTCACCAGGCTGGTTCCGAATCTGCCGCATTTGCGCAGCAAAGGATGGCCTGCATAAGTCGCCATATTAGCCCAACCGCTTGGAACATCTGTCCCGAAAGCTCCGAAACACACATTTACTTGGAATAGATGAACCCATCATGGTTCTTTCGGGCACTATGCTTCTTCCGGTACTTATATGCCGTTATGGATGTATGTATGGACTTTACAATAAATGCATGCATAGATAAGAGCTGAAGAAATAATGCATATTATCACCATCTGACATTGCCTAAACGTTCAGCAAGGAAAACATTGAATTATATTTGCCGTTGAGTGATGGCGGAATGAGATTTGAGAAGCAAGCTAGATTCCTATTAAATATTGTCGAGATTTTTTTTTAAATCAGCCATAAGTTTAACGGAAGGTAATGGTATTATATACGATCGTGTTCCCATAAAATATCCGATTGATGCGACCTGCAAACCGCCTATATATATATATATATATATATATATATATATATATATATATATATATATATATATATATATATATATATATATATATATATATATATATATATGTATATATATATATAATTTTTTATTCTATTATTGTACTTTTTGTTGAAAACTCCATGAGAATCATTGATAAAGGGAAATAAATGCAGAAATATTTGCGTAGCATCCAGTCCCTTCCATATTAAATCGTTACTGCATTTTGATGTTTCTTTTTCTATGCGCCCTATAAATTTCAAAAGCGCATTGTGTGATCTCATGTCCATTGAATTAATCTTTTATAGCTCGAGAAATATCCACATCGTGCAACGAAAAAATCGAAAATATATTTTCTTCATTACGAGTTCGCTTAGAATAACTTAGATTGTTGCAAAAGAAATAGTTACTATATGAGTTATACTTCTAATATGTTAACTTAAGATTATTGTAATGATTACCTATATCGCTAAAAATTGTTATAATTACGTTGCGATGAGCTTGTCATCATTCTATCGTCTTGTTTCATAGCTGTTTATTTGGGCAAGAAGACTGGCCTAAAGCAGATTAGCTGCACGGCTCTCTTTACTTTTAATAGAACTCAGAGGTTTTATATATTTATTGGGCTCGAAATTAAATTTTTGAAGTGATTTCATAGTTAGTACCGAGAATTGAAAATAAAGTTTTTTTTTTTTTGCACACATTATTTCTTTTTTTTAGTTTAGATGTACTTATTTTCTATTGTGCCTCACATTTGTATAATTATTATTGTTGATTTTATCGTTGTTTTTATTCGGTTTGAAATGATCACTTATTTTTTATCACTTCTAATGATCAAAGATTTCTTACACATAACTACTACTGGGTATTACTAATACTTTTACTATTATTCTAACTTATTATGATTTTTTGCATATTTTAGCACAAATTAAGCTAGCATAAGTTCAACCACATTTATAAGATTTAAGGTTTGATTAAATGCTGCTGTATTTGTAAAACTTTTTTGTTTGATTAAAAAATATGTTACGATCATAAAAGCGTTCCTATTGATAGGAGATATAAATTTGAATTTAAATGGCGCCTCACAACGAAAACATTTCCTGTTCCGGCGAACGAAGTATCTTAATAAACTTCGAGCACAAATACACAATTCATTTCTTAAGAATTTCAAGAATCGGACCGTCACCACGGGTGAATGCGAATTCGTTCGTAGTTTAACTGGATGGGTCATATGCTAAGCGTTTAAGCGTCACTTCATTTTCTTTTCTCCCATCGGTAATTTGATGATTTTATAGGAATTTAATAGTAGGTGTTATATTATATAATTTTATAAATTTTAAAAGAGCGACTATGACGTCATCGTTTCGTCAATATTTGTTTCTCAATATGTGTGTATGTGTGCGTGTGTTTGTCAGTATGTATAACTTAGCAGTTATTGAAATTGCGACAGTGGAATTTAGTTCGTGGAACGCTCATAATTGGATGACGTCATGTACTACGTTTAATATCAGCCATTCAAAAGAGTATTAGGTAATTAAAAATAGTAAAAGAAAAATTGCATTAATTTTAACATGTCGAATTCCATTCTGAAATGATTTGACTGCAGAGAAAAAATCTTTTATAAGAGGTATTCAAATTAATTAAAACATGAAGGTATTATTTTGTGTATATTATTTTTTATTTTCAGTGGATGAAATTTACTGGCTAGGTGAGCACAATATAAGCTTATACCGTAACAATACTTCTAACACTTTTTACACTCATTTTACTTCACTATTTGGTATAATTCTTGAAATATGTGATGTGAATATGTTTTGCCTGCGCTATGTTTTTGTATGTTTTTTGTCACTGACTCCGACGAGGGTAACATATGTTGATATATATATATATATATATATATATATATATATATATATATATATATATATATATATATATATATATATATATATATATATATATATATATATATGCATAGAATGACTTTATTTGAAGGTAAAATCAGGCGAATGAGATGAGTGACGAAAAAATCAAAAATGAAACGAACTGTGAAGTTGGACGTAATGGTCGGAATGAGTCGAATAACCATGCTATGTATCATGCAACCAACGATAGCAACATGTTCACAAAAGTGAATGATGGTGTACGAAAGCGTAGACGTCCTCGTACAAAAGCATTCAGAGTACATATAAAAGATGAGGTACTCTTACTTTTATTGATATACCTTTGCCTATTGATAAGTTCAAATAATCTTTTTTTTTTGTCTTTCATAAGAGTTATTTGAGGTCTTAAAAGGTAAATCTTCTCTTTGATTATCTTTTCATGTCGGGATTCTCTTTTGCTATCAGCTAGATATTTGATTTCTTTCTTCTTATTTGATTTCTTCACTTAATGCATTACTGGCATCTACGACTCTATTGGGCTTATCGCATCTCACATTCTACACGCTTTTCGTCTTGTAAGGAATAAAAGTGAGATGAATGCCATTATTATGGGAGATTTTTTTTGTGAGGGGAGGGGAGAGGGAATTACTGAATAATATCTTCATAACTTCGTCAGGTGAGTTTAAACCCTATTAGGTACTAATTCACATTCGAAAACGTAGCTATGTTTTCCTTGTTTGTTTTGTTGATTTTTCTCGGAAAATGTTACATTTTACTGAATCATTGCTGACAGTTTCTTTCGCATACTACGGTAGTTGCGTATTCTTTTGACGTATTTGAAAAAAAGGATGATCGATTCCTTAATAAATCACTCATCTTCTTTTTTTGTCTTGTATTTTCGTAAATTGTTTGCGGCTGTCACGTAAGCGTTCCAGAAAAACAAACTGCCTTCCCGTCCTTAGCACATCTTTTATCAATTTTCTCATAAGAGCACGAACGAAAGTCTCATTCAACCGTTTCTAGGTGTATTTTATACTATTTATTTTGAATTAGTCTCGATTTTAGCTGCTCATTTGTTATATGTTAGCACGAAATAAGTGCTGCCCGATATTATTATTGATGATGAATTATATTCACTGAGACACTTTAGTGTTATTGTTGTTGTTGTGTTGTTATTGAATACAGCTGTCATTTACAAACCTTAGCATGGTCTGTATTTGAAGAGAGTGTGTAACAAAAGCAAAAGTAATTTTTATTGTTATCTCTTTCCGAAATTTGCGGACATGAATTTTTCTTTTCACAACTCCATTGTCACTTTCAGTGAGCGCCGATGAGAATTCTTCGAATCTTCTCTGATTTCATTTCGCAGCATAGAACTTTAAGTGCAAAAACTATCAGAAGTTTTGATGCCAGCTATCTTCCCCAAATAAACGTCGATAGAATGATTTATTTATCCAAATTTTTAGCATTTTCTCGCAATTCACTATTGAAGAAATCATAGATTTAGTTTAAAAAGCGTTCAGTCAACTTTATCCTCTTAGATAATTTACTTAGCCAGATTTGCAGATTAATGCATTATGCTTGATTTTGTTGAAAAAATTGACATATTTAGATCGAGAAAGCGTTATGTTCACGTTTATCACCTTTACATCATATTACATTTACGACCGATGGAAATGGACGACTAAATGCACCACTTGACGATGTAGTTGCATCGTTAGGCCTTGATGGTGATAGATATAGAGCACTATCGAGAACGGCACTCGCCAAATTAGGCGATATATCGACTCTTTTCACCGTTGATTGCTCAACCGATATACGACCTCGTCTATATATTAACGACTCAAAAACGAATAGTGATACATCAACAGTTTATGTGGTTTGCTATTTGAATATTGCCGCTGAACATTTGAACCTGGAAAACACATTCGAATTTACGGAGAGAATCCATTCGTATTTTTAACGTTATATAGAATTGCAAGAAGAAAAAATCATAGTACTGGTTACCTTGTTATACCTTGTTATGAATATATAATTACTCCTTGCCGTCAGAGTATGAGCTTCTTGGCGTTAGAAGGCCACACGATTGAACTCTAGAGGGGGATTAAGAAGCTTCGATACGTTGGTATGTTTCGATACTATCGATATATCTCTGTGACAATTTTAGCTCATCGTTATGACACATAAATTACAGTTTAATGAAGGTTTGCCAAGGAGATACACAAAATTTACCAAAGAAATCTAAAGGGGAAAAGAAGGTAGTTAGAGCAGATAAAGAAGCAAATTTTCGCCGTTTAGAATTCTTGCACAAACGAAAGTCAACGATATCAGAGTTGATTTAGATTTATCACAACTATTTCAGTCCTCATTTATAAATGAATACTTGCTTGATTTAATTTCCAATGAATAATGAGTGCAAAAATTACGAAAACATGCCGTTAATGCGGTAGTTGTTTTTGGAAAAATCTATGAATACAAGTACGAAAGTCATCAAATGTCTGATTGCAATTTTTGCTTCCGGTTTTTTGACGTTTCCATTTTCACTTCATTCTAAAAGAAACAATCGGCGATAGTGGGAGAATTTATTTAAAAAACATTACTCTAATACATACTCTCAATGAGTATGAACGTCATGCTACATTATGCACCGCAAAAATATTCGTAAGAATCACAAAGGTGCAAAAATATGTTTCAATTGGACATTTGCGCCTTTTCCAGGATAATCTACCACGAAATTGTGATCTAGTTTCATTATATCGGAGGGCGGCGACATTTGGTACTGTGGTATCTTTACATCCGCTGTTTGTAAATAAGAGATCGCGCAATAGACATTCGTCATGTGCCAATGACCAATCGCCCTCGTCATCGGTGGCGCAACTGCCCAATGCCGATCAGCATGTGCAAGCAGCACTTGTTCAGTTCGTTGAACAGCGATCGGCCAATAAGTTCTGTGAGGTGTAACACATTTCAGCATTATAATTGTCGTTCTAATAAGTTTAAATTTTACTTATATGCCTTCATCGTTTTAGAGTATCAAAATTTGGCACAGAGTTTTAAGAGTTTAATTTTCGTTTAAAGCATTCTGAACCTTTCACATCTTTGTAGTGGATTTTACAACTTTTTTTATTTTGCCAACCAACCTGAAATTTATATTAAATGTAAAATGCATTTTCTTATTAGATTATGAAAAACGTTTACCATTTTTTTGTACACCACAGAAAGTGAATTTCGTTCAACATGATAGGTGAAATTGCAGCCAGAAAAAAGAAGTTTCTAAGTATACCGTATTTCAAAGAGGCTAATTTATTTTACCTGAACTGATTACCATGAACTAGATCATAGAAGCAAGTATCGCTTAAGAAAAACGACAAACAAGTAACTAAAAAAAAAGCGTAACTATTTTCTAAAGCAGAAATTTCCTATGTGTATCACTTCTATATATAACGATATGATCTGGAGTTCTGCTAACGCCAGGATTGCCTCTCCGCTTATCGCATTCGGCAATGCGCTCAACTTATAGGGAATTGGTGTGAAAATATTGCTGGAGACCGTTTAGCGAATAAAACATCGAAACACTATTGATTGATTCCAGGCTTATTCGAGAAATTGGCCCGGAAGAAATGTGTGCAAACGAAGGAAGATACGTAAGGCGAAACGTAGCATTACCGGTAAACGATATCGTACAAAGACGATTGCTAAGCCGAATGTGACTAGCGAGTTGAAGAAATCAAGAAAAAGGAAGCGAACTTCAGATATTAGTGATGAGGCATCTCCTCTGAAGAGATCGAGAAGTTCTCTTGAAATATTCGGTGATTACTTGTTTAGAGTGCTTGCTTATCAGTCATAGTATTAGAGCGATAGTTGTTTCTCATTTACATAATGATTTACTTAATAAAGGCAGATGTTAATGAAGTGCTTCGTTAGAAAAGTTGATGAGAGTCGGCTTTAGAAGAAAGGGAAACGATGTGGAATTCAGGTGGATTTCCAATTTCATGAGCCATCGAGATATGTGTTATTTTTTATCTCGAAAATCGAAGAATTTTATCACATTTTGCGGTTTTTCTTCGCATTTTTGAATATTTTTTTCAGAAGTAAGGCTTTCAAGGTTTTTTTTTTCTTTTTGCTCGCTGATGATGTTACAAGCATTCAACAATGAGATCAGATCCTTTTTATGCTGTAGAATCGATCACATGAATATGTTTGCCATCTTTCTTTTCTTTGTTTTCTTATTTATGTTGGCTAACATCTTTAATAATGAAGAAGATTTTCATTTTCTTCATTATTCTCCTTCAAACATTTTTTAGATTTCTAACTTTCGTATTAGGAATTACTATCGGTTATAAAAAATTATAGATTATCTTCACCATCAAGCATGACTACTGTCGATAAAAGATCTCTTCTGTGAGGTGCTGGGATCTTTAACCATCCTTTCTTTATTGTTTATGTATAGGCTTTTCGTTTAATAGACGACTGTATACAGTTGAACGCCAACTTAGAAAAACTCGATTGTATGCTTTTGTTCCTTTAAATCGTTGAGAATGTCAATCTCTTCGATCATCCACATTTTCATACCTGCGAAGGATAGAAGTCTTGGCTTAGTTTCTGGATTTCTGGGTATTTGTAAGTGTTTGACCGAAGAAATATCAGTGTGTTTCAGATATCAGAGATTATTATCTATATCGCTTCCTTTTGACTGTTATCAATTTTGCAGGTTTGTAATGAAGTGATCTTTTGGAGTTGTTTGCGTATTAATGTGGTGATCGTCATCTAGTGGAAGATCCATCAGTTCACAGTTATAGAAAAGGTGTTCAGTTGAGAAAGGAAGGTAGATGTCGTTCTCATTCTGCGTGATTCTTCAGAATGCTCGGATAACGTTGACATACACAGGCGAGAGGGAGAGGAAGAGGAATTGGATTCACCAACCTCAAATATCAATGCTGCATATCACGCTGATGAGGGAAATTCTGTGATCGTTTCAACGGGGAATGTGACAGTACATCCCGCACAAAATAGACGGTACTTGCTCTTATATTTCTTTTCTTTTGCTTTCCCCAGTTGTATATTCAGGTTTTAGTAATACACTCGTAAAGATTGCTTTCCTTCGAATCAAGAGCAAATTATGCACACTGCCTTTGACTGCTTCTGTCCTGGTTAGGTTGAAGGCAGCCGGTTTGCATAATGTATAGCTTTCATCAAGTGGCTCCGATCAGCGTCGCTTTCAGTCGATTAACTGCTGACAGCTATTCGTTCTTACTATTATATATTACCAACGGAATTTTGGCACATATAAGTATAGACAACATCAAAGAAGGATTGTGTTTCGCCGTGTAAATGTGTGTGTTGTTTTTAGACGAAAACGTGTGAAGAGACGGAGAAGAACGAAATTCAAGTCAAAATATAAAGTGCTGAATTTGACTCGTTATTTCCGACATATACAAGTCTTATCGCTGTAAGTTTTTTTCGATTTTTTTTTGTTTTTGTTTTTTTTTTTTTTGATCAGTAGACCTTCAATATCGTAAATGGGGAACTGTTTAAGTGAAAATACTTAAATATTTTTGATGTGTTGCGAATACCCTTGTTTATATGGAGTCTTCATCTGTTGCCTTGAAAGTGCAAAATATTCCAATTATTCATTCCTCCTGTCCTTGTTTCCTCATTTATTTGTCCTTTACAAGTGCATTTGATCTGGCAGTGTGGGTCAGTGAGTTAACTCATCAGCAGTAAAAGAATTTAGAAAAGATTTCTCGGCCACGAACTGTGGAACGTGGTTATCGAAAATGACCAGCTTTGTTACCTCTGAATTGATCTAGATGTTTGAGCGGTGGTGTGGAATGTGCTGAGCGTTTGTGAAAAGATCTTTTGGTAGCCGAAGGAATGACCAGATCGTACACCCCCGCGGATTGATTACGGCGCTTTCATGGATTTGTGGAAGAGATGCCATTGCGAATTGCATGAAATATGAGATATGCCGTCCTAGCCTGACAAAAAAAATCGCTTTCTTGAATAGCTAATATTTTCAGCAAGAAAACACGATATAGCTGTTCTCCGCTGCGATGAGCTATGCTAATCAGACGGCTGAAATTGGATCATAAGTAGAAGTCGAACTCTATACGAGATGAGTGATAATTTGAGTGGTTTAAAATAGCTAAATAACGTAGTTTTGAAATTAAACTTTATTTGCACTTCATTGATCATGAATTTTCAGAAAAACTTTCAAAGAGCTTCGAATGAAATATCTACTTTTGAAGAAAGAAAGCTTTAAAAAGTTGAAAGCTGATCTCGCTTGTGTTGAAGTTCCCAGGAATTTTATTCATCAACGTGTCAAGGTTCGACGAAAGAAACGTGGAAGGGCAAGGGTACTGCTTATTTATTTTTGTTTTTTGATTGTGTTAGTCCTCGTTAGAGGTTCACTAGAAGTTTTGCAACCCTTTAATTATGGGATAATCAGTGCCAACGGTTAAACGACCTGCCTGCATCTCATATGCTAAACTAAGAGACTCCTTCTTCGCCGCCTTCTTCTACAACCCCTTCCCCTCTTCCCTTCCTCACCTGTTTGCTACTCTGAATGCTGTTTTTTGTTGAGACGTATATTTTCAGTCCTCATTTATTATACATAACCACTATAAGTGGGATGACCGCCTTTCATGATGTGGAAGGGTCTTTTTGAAGACAACTAAAAATTGAGGTTGAATGAGTATATTTAAGTGATCTTATTATAATTAAATGCAAAGCTTCACCATCATTAGCCATACGATCATTTCTCGCTGAATTTTGTTAGCATTTATATTTCTTTGCTTCTTTCTTTCATGATCATGCAATTTCCACTTTTGTTTTCATTGGTGAATGAGAACATCCTTGCAAAAGAAAGTAATTTTCAATGGCAGTTGATGAATTTAACTTAGTAAAATTTTTTATTTACGATTGCACCGAAGCAACAATGCGTATGTTTCCTTCAAGTTGTTACCTTATTATCACCGAAAAAAATCTAGTGGGATTTAATGATAATCGGCTCTAATCACTTCAGCGATATTACACTGGATAAGGCATTTAATTTGTAATATATTTGCATCATCACTAACTTTCGTTCCTATAAACATTTGATTAAAGCGACATATGTGCTCGTCGTTTGTAATGCAGGACTAGGTGTCATTGATGTGCTCTGATAGGTTTACCTTCATAGCACTAACGTTGCATTTTTATCTTAATCAGGAAACTTTTTTCTACGTAATATTTTAAATGTTTTTTTTTTTGAAATATCTTTTCTTTGTAGTTGATGTCGAGAGTGAGTAGGCTTCGAGAATGGCACGATGAAACTATGCAGTCCTCTACTTCGACATCTGGTATCGGTGAAGCAGATGGGAACTCCCGAGAAGACGATCATGAGTTGCCCAAAATTGTTGACGGTCATAAGTTGTCCTAGAGTTGATGCTTGAAGAAGATTTCAGACGATCGCTTCTACTTCTGTCTTTTTTCTTTGCTTAACTGTGGCTGCTCTCTGTCTAACTGTATTGTGTATTTTCGATTCTGTTGACTCAAAGGTGGCTGAAGTGGAAGAGATATACAGAAGACTTGTAAAAGTATACTACTTTGTGTTGTTGTAAATAAATGAACTGTTGAGAAAGCTAACTGTAAACTGGGAAACAACGCCTCGGGGAATAATCAAGAGTACATTGTTAGTGTTTGTTTGTTTTGTGACAATGACAGGTGGTAAATTATTCGGCTCTTGGGCTGCCTGCAATAGGGCTTTTACAAGATCTGAGGGCCGTCAAGTTGGAAATGGATGGAATTTTCATAGATGATACGTGGGTAAATGTTTAAAGACGAACTTCAGTTTTCTGATCAGTGACCGGTTGAAGGCGCACATTTGTGCCTGCAAAGCCTGCCGGAGTAGGCTGTATGCGTTTTTGCATATCTGCGTCTATCGTTCTTATAGTGATTTTTATTTTGAAATCATTGAAGCTAGAATTATAAAATTTACTAAGCATAAGTTATATCATTCGGCAGTAACTCATACTACCTTCCGGTTGATGTATTCAAGCGGAAAGGAATTCTAATTCAGTTAGAAGCCAAATTTGTGACTGCAAACTCCAGAAAGGCATTAATAACCGATGTAATCATAACGCACGTGAAATTTGCTGTAGATTTGCAGGATCGACTAGTTGGGTGGAAGAGTGAATATGTTGTTGTGCAGTTAATAAGTAAACATGCAAGAGCATATACTATGTAAATCTTTCTCTCTTACTTCCCTCTTGTTTATCTTATTGCTTGAGGATTACTTCTCTCTTGTTCGTCTTATTGCTTGAGGATTTCTCATTCATCACAAAGTTTTTTCTTTTTGGCGAACATTTCTTTCAAATAAAATCGATGTAATATTTGAACGATAATAAATATCAATAGTTTTCTATTTTCTTTCATTACAAAGGGAACGATGGTTTGTGAATTTTTTAATTTGTATAAGGAAGTACAATAACAATCGCTAATAATCCATTAAATCTATCGTCATTTCTAGTGACATGGGGAAGGGGGAATATTGAATTATTTTATGGTTCTTTTAATTCACTGATAAAATTTGGCGTTCTTATTCGACATCCTCATCGCTCGTCTTCCATTGTTTCATATTATGCATTGGCGTACTACTTGTTGTTTATCATTTGCTTTCCTAGTTTATCCGTTGAATGTTTTACATCGTCGGTTTTTGTTTTATATGATTTATGCACGTTCTGTTTCGAATGAGTCAGATATGTTTGCCAGAATTTTTGTGTTTGAAGTGTACGGGATTTTTAACGAAATGCAAAGTTTTTTGTGACCATTTCAAACTCTCACGATTTCTTTTGGTACAGGTTTTTTGTCTCAAAGGACTACGAAGTTGAATTTGCGTAACTGGGGGGAGGGGGGGAGGAGATGGAAAGAAAAGATAATAGCGATCTGTCATTGGTCGGGTTCGAGGTTGATGTGTTCAGCTTATCGGACGCAGTTGCGATCATGAACAGTGATCCATTGCGCGTCATCTCAAGTGTGATTTTCAAAAGAATGTATAATTAAAGGTGCACGTTTCACCGATATATCTATGTGACGAAAAAATACCAATATTTTTATCGAAGAGGGTCATTGGACTGTTGAAAATTTATGCAAACGTTCCCTTAATTTTCCCAATGTAGACGTGTGAATTCTATTGCTCACTATGAATTGTAAAAAAAGATCTTTATTATTGAAGACATTTTTTTTTTCGTTTTGTATGTGTTGTTTAAGAGTTTTCTTTTCAACTTTTATGCCATGAAAGATTTTTATGCGCTTTTTGTTTGCCAATTATTTGAATATATCATTTGCATTTAAATAAAGAAATTGATAGCGAAATGCGATCAGTGCTTTCTACAATTTGATTGAAAGAGAACTGAATAGATGTTGTAACGTTAACGTATCATTAGTAGTGTTCATGAATGCTGACTAGTTGTTCCACATCTTGAACTGGATGAGTTTATGCTGTTTGCTAGATCGCTAGATATTGGCTTCTGTTAGGGTATATTTCACAGATGGATTTTTTCCTGGCTAGGCTACACCCTAAAATTATTGAAGTTCATTTAGTTTAAGAATTTAGGTTATTGTTTTTCATTATTGATGAGTAACAAAGGATATTGGATACAACGATACAGGATATTGGATACAAGGATACAGTAACAAAGGATACAGGATATTCGAGGCGGAATATCTATTGCACTTTATGCATATCATTAACGCAAATGCAAAAGAATATTGATAGAAAATTGCGCAATGCAAGCTTTGCATAGTTTCCCGCTGATGTGCTATTTTTGTGAATGGTCGAAAATTGATAAACTATGCGTAGAAATGTTTTCATATTGCAATTGATTCGATTGTTGTTGTTGCAATGGCAGCAAATTTGTTCTTTGCAATTTATGCAACAATGAAATACCTCTTCATCTTCTACTAAATGTATGCAATTTTTCCCTCATATTTTCCACCAATTTTCCCCCTCGTCTTAGTAGTTCATATCGATATTGACTGATAATATTTCATCTCAATATATAGCAATAATTGTATAAAAAGCGTCAAATATTATAAGTTTTTATTTATTTTTTCTTGTTCCGTTCCATCTTACTCCACGTTTATTAAACGGCGTTTACGTTGAGTGGATAAGATTGCCTCTTAACTATGCGATTATCATTTCTTTCATCGTATCTTATCAATTTCATTAATTCAGAAGAATTTCGCACCGATACGTATTGATATATTATCGCCTAACAAATCGAGAATGATACATCCTCTATGCCAAAATGCTTTAGCTGCTGAGATGCTTCAAATGATAACCTTATAATAACGTCTAAAACCATGCATAAACTCATTGATTTGCTTTCTAGTCATCGCTTCCTATCTAAATCATCGTTCCGTATTGTCACCAATGTTGGATGTGATCGAATTATTTGATCTCTTTCAAATTCATCTCCAAGGCTAATAAATTCTATAATTTCATTTCATTGCAAATATGCCAAATACGAAACACTTTACTAATGGGATCTATTTGAGGAGCAATCATCTTATGCTTTTACTACACGTTGCTCTATTTATTTCACTCTAACTTATTGATTATTGAATCGGAAAATTTTTCTAATATTAAACTTCCCTTATATTTCTAATATTATTGAATTAAAAATTTCCTTATAAATTTTATAAAATAGTTAAAGAATCAACGATATTAAGTAACTTTCTCCTCTTTAATTTCTATAGAAATGTTGCCTCGCCAATAATATAATTTGAAAAATAAAGAACAGTGTCATAGGCAATGTTAAGCGAAGAAATATTATTTCTTTTTCATTAAAATACAAATAAATATGTTTTTTTTCCAACATATCGTTAACGATAACGCTACACATACAAATAAATACAAACAAAAAAAAAAACTATTTTGCTGGATGGAAATCAATAATAATTCACAAATATTTAATAGAATTTTTTTTCCTTCTTTATTTTTTTTATTTTTGAGAACTATGGCGATCATCACAGTAGAGATCACAACATCGATATATACATTACGTGTACTATGGCAAGTGTAACAAATCTGCGTTTCGACCTTTGACCTCGTCAATTCGTCATAAATTTTGTAGCATGCTTATAACAAAACATGCTTATAACAAAATGTTTTTATAGTGTGCTTTTTTTTTGGGGGGGGGGGGTGGGGAAGGTGATTCCTCAATGTTTGAAATTTTCTCGAAACTTTTTCTGGAATAAAATTGATGCCTGAAGATTGGTTAGTTTTTTAATCATAACTCTTTAGGCGTTTAATACATAAAAATATAGTTGGACGATATAATAAAGTAGGGAATTCGAAGGGATTTTTACGAAACGCTTAAGATGTCTCTAGACGAGAAATTAAAAACATAGGAAGACGAGAAACAAAAAAAAGGAGTAACAACAACAATTCCACAAACAAAAAACTATAACAAAATATTATTAAGAAATCGAAAAAAAAGTTGAAATTATATTGCCAATGACCATTAAACTATTGTACAATCTCGAATCGTCATCACTTTATTTTCATCTCTTCATTGAGTATAAATCTCGAAAGTATTTCTTCGACCATGAATGTCAAAAAAAAAGGCTTAATTTGATAAACCATGAATATAGTGTGCGCATAACCTCGTTATTAATGAAACCAACATCACATGAAATCCAGCTTTCTAAAATCTTCCAGCTTAAAAACCTAAATTTCCAATATCCAGTAATGTTGTTAAAGAGGTTATGTTATTCCACATTGAGAATTCAACCCTACTCTTGGAGTCTGCTGGCCGTCAGTTGTCGTTTCAACCAATGGAATGTCTTATATGATTGGAATGCATTGTACATGCAAAATGAAAGCGAGCACTTTAGTCAAGGCTTAAAACTAAGAATATATTACTTATTGGAATTGTTCGAATCAACACTTAAACTTCTTAACTTCCTTAATTCAGAAAACTACAAAAAAATTGTTATTTTGTTCAAATTGTTTTGTCAGCCCCTGTAAATATATATCAAATCTATGAAATAATCTTATTCAATTTCCCTGAGTAGATGACGAAAATTAAGCAGAGGCTGACGAAAACACAAATGAGATTTAACTCTTCGATTTGAGTAATAAATTTAAATTGGTTCGGTTGGAATGATGAATTCATCAACAATCTCTATCGAAAGTCTAACTTAGAGTAATTGCAGTGATTTCTCCAACTTAGCATTAAAACACTGCTATATTCTATGATCTTAAAAAATTGGCCACTTTCATAAATGAGAAAATGCTAAGTGAAATCCACTAGAAATATAGAGCGATATTGTTGTGTTCCTTTAAACGTGATAGCCGAGATCAATTACGGTGAAATTCACTTCTTTAACTATGTTCGTAATTTAATGTAATCTAATAATAAACGAAATTTATAAAAAAAAACTAAGAGGATCTATTAGAAAAAAATAAACAATACAAGTTGATGAGGCAAAAAAATGTGGAAGTAGTAATAGTATTTCATTCCACAATGGGAAACAATAGGAATATACTCACATTTCGCAGTGAAGAAAAGCGATGAGGACAAGCAGCTCAATTACAGACTATGTTGGAGTCGCAATTTTTCTTCACTTCTCACTGCCGATCGTAGAGGTCCTTTTTAATGGAATATCAATTACATGCATCGTGTTGATGAAATGAGAAATTCCATACGAATTGTTTCTCATTGAAGTGACGAACGAAATGTTTTCTACAGCACAATGTTTTTCAATTCTTTTTGCTATTATGCTCTTTAGGTGGTTCGGCGAATGGATCATCCTTATTACCATCGTGGACTATAGGTGCGATCATTTGCACAAACTCTTCGTAGTTTATCTGAAGAAGAAAAATCCTTTGCAAATGATTGCTGAGACTATTATTGCTATTATTGCTGAAACATCTAAATTAAACTTGAAATATTTTCCTGGAAATAGTATTTATAAATGGCGTTAATCCTCTCATAAGAGATCAAAAAATCTTTTTGATGAACTATTTGGTGTGAGTTAATTGCATAAATCAATTACCATTGCTTGAATTAGGCGCAAAATGCTTGACGATGCGAGTAATGCTAATATTTTGCTACGAGATATTGATTTACTACGAAAAAGTTTATAACAAGTTGTAGTTATCGATCGATCAATAAAATGCATGTACATATTACTTCGAAATATCAGCGCAAACGATAAAACAATAGCTAAAATCTATCATAACAAAGGATGTCGTTTTTTCGAAGAGTTTTTAAATCACCTATTTGCTAATAAAGATAACTTAAGGTGAAAAACGGGGATTTGATCGATACCTGTTCATCTCCATCTTTGTCCACTTCTTTAATTATTTCGTCTACTTCTTCTTCGCTGAATTTTTCACCCATTGTTGTCATAAAATGTTTAAATTCTTGTGCTGTTATATAGCCATTTCCATCCTTATCGAATACCCTAAAAATTGTCTTTTTCACAACGTTTATATTCTTTTTTTAGTTTGTCGGTTGGATTGTCTGCCACTGTTGATATTCAAGAACAGCACTCAACGTTTTTCAATCATATATTGTAATATCTTTTTTTTTAAAAGCATGTATATTCAATTCGTTCAATTTATAAGAGTCAGTTTATTTACAGACATGACAAAAGAAACTGCATTATTGATCAATCAGTATTTTATTGTCAACAACGTGTATTTATGCTACATATCCAGAAGTTGTATCTCACATCCAAATATTTATGGATTTAAAGTGTCTCTAGGATTATAATACGAAAGAAAGTGTCTTTAACTGAGAACAGCGGTAGTTAACATGTTTTTTTCGCAAAATTCGAAAAATTAAAAGAAAACATCGTTTACTTATTCGAAAAATTCGAATTACCCAAGTTTGAATGGGCGTAATTTGTTGAGAGATGCTAATAAGTTGAAATAAGTTGACTTACTTGAATGCGAGCCTTATCAATTCTTGATCGGTTTCTTTATTCATCTCTTTCATCATTTTACAAAATTCGAAAAAATCGATTTTCCCATTTCCATCAACATCATATTCGTTAACCATATTTAGTAGTTCCTCTTCGGTGGGATTTAAACCAAGTGTCCTCATTGCGACACCTAATTCTTTTATATTCATTGTACCATTGCCATCTTTATCAAACATCTGCAATCAATATCTTTATAAGATTTTTTTTTAGCTTCACTCATTTTTACATGAAAGTCTTTTTTTCATTTTTTTTTTAGAAAATCTTCTTTTTATTAATAAATAGTGTGAAATAACATCTTTCACATCCAACTTTAGTATCATTTTGCTTGTTTATCACCGATATTTTCCACTTCCCTATCTTTCCGTTTATCTATTTCTCTTTTATATGATTACTCAAACGCTGTTCACTTCGACGGTTATATTATAAGGACAGATCTATCGGGCATATCGCCATTGTGAGATTGATAGAAAATGCGTCAACAAACATATCTAAACCGTTTTATAACGTCATCGGAGGAAAAACTTTATCCATCAACTTCAAACTTTATTGCCATGCACCTAGAAGCTTTTAATTAACTCCGATTATGAGTATGTGCTTTGCATGACGAATCTTTGCGCATAATCCTCCACACGATTTAGACCCCATGGGCGTCGCAAAATCATAGCACAAATGAGGTGGAATTCATTAAGTGAATTGTACATTTCAGAGAAACTCTAGCTATAGTAGGATATATTCACGTTAAATTCTAGAATTGAAAGAAAAGTGATTTTATTTTGTGCTAAGATTTCATTTCATTGTATCACAATTTGCATTAGTGGATATTTCTCTCTGAAATATTACAGCTGCCTGAAATGGCGCAAGTGTATAATATCACAACCTCTCTCATGCGAGATTGTCTAGGCTAATTTGCTACACCGTAGGAAGTAACGTAGTTTCCCAAAATTCGCTGGCCACTTTCGGTTGTTGCGCAACATTGAATTAGCCCATAATCTAGCTTTATGTATATCTCGAGTATATCAAATATGCTGCTTCATAACGGATTCGCCCATAAAATACTACTATAGGATATCCGATTCGCATGTAAAGCATAGGATTCTAATCAGCTATCATAGACGCAATTAACTGCTCAGTGACAGCAAGCTTTGTTTCATCTCAAAATGTTTGCGGCGGTAAGATCACTTTTTATCTTTTTACTTTTTTCTACTCAGAATTTTGAGTAAATTTCTTACTTTTTTTACTTTATCTTTTTACATAAAGTGTTAGATAGCGGTCACTTTTTACAATCGAAAGAATTTTCCATATTACTTCCCCACGATCACGACAAATTTCTATAGTTCTATTTGCTTCAATAGGAGATATTAAAAAAGAACAAAGTCAAGACCCCATCAACTATAAGTTTGAGTTCAAATGAAGTGGAATGATGTAGATGTCATTCTATACAATACGATTACAGACGTGTTTTCAGCTGGAGTCACTTCTCAAGTTTTATAAGCTACATCAGCCTACTCTCAAATATAGATTTCACAATTAGATTTTAGCCGAATATTTTATTTCCTAAAATCTTTCCCTCATTTTTATATACTTAATTTTCTAGAAGTTATCTTAATCATTCAACCGAATATTTG
Source organism: Baylisascaris procyonis (assembly GCA_037389465.1). Lineage (NCBI taxonomy): Eukaryota > Metazoa > Nematoda > Chromadorea > Rhabditida > Ascarididae > Baylisascaris > Baylisascaris procyonis. The sequence goes on along the minus strand of JAZARR010000032.1, from coordinate 2,567,546 downwards.
AAAGCGTATAGGAAAAAAAAAATTCAACCTTAGCGCATAACATAGAAATGAGAAGATCATAATTTAGAACTTAAAGCAAATATCAGAGGGCCATTATAGAGACCACACTGCGGATTTATTTCCAATTGATTAATTTCGATTCATTCCAAATCTTAATTCCATTCATTTAAATTCATTCAGAGATTTCACATGTAAAAGCGAAATATCAAATATTTTAAGCTAATTTTTCATCTATTTAATAAAGCTTTCGTTGTAGAATTTATCTCGACTAATAAAGCAATAATACAAAAGAAGTGACCTTAAAAGCTTGTGCAAATTCTTGTAGCTCCTCTGGAGTGAATTCGTCTTGATCGGTACCATTTGAAGAGTTAGTAAATTGTCGATGCATTTTCGGTTCGTTATTTGTGCTAATAGCCGTACACGATAATGATGGTCGCAATGCACCAGTTGCACCAGCTATAAACTCATAGAAATTTATTTATAAAGAAACTAAACAATATATCAGAATAAATAAAAAACCTCATAAAAATATCTATTCATTAAATGCAAAGAAAATAGGCCTAGATTAGTAGAAGAAATCGTTTATGTTATACAAGAAGGGAGAAAGAAGGAATGAGATTTTATTTTTAAACGTTATGATGCAACATGAGTATACATCTTATATAGTAAAGATTTGAAGAATATCTAGATACGCGACCTATTTAAGAATTGTGAAGCATAAGACAGTGATTCTGAATCGATTCAAAAGAATCGCATATATAGAATCTTCCGATAAAAATATTCTCACCATTGCTGTTTATAATTGAGGCAAATGGATATTTGCGCAATCAACGAAACAACCACTTATAGCCACATTTCAAATAAAAACATTTTACGAGTACCCTAATGCCCTCTCTTTATGTTCGATGCAATCATCTAATGAGGCGCTTCATAAAAATAAAAAAAAAATTGTTGCCCATGTTTGTGCCAATTCACATTAATCGATTTTAGCAACGATTGTAGTATTCAAGACTCTCATATTTTTGCTCAATTCAGGGAATTTGCCCTCGGAAGATTGAAGCGGATTGTTGGAAAAACATGTAATTAATATAAGTTGTCAGCTTGTTTACTTGGCTTATTGGATAATTAATTATACCTTGAGCAGCATAACGATAACGTCGCGATAATTACTAGATTTTTTAAATAGTGGAATTAGAAGTTTTTATTGCGATTTTGTGATAAAGAAATATGAATGAGAATATCTGAGGAGTGATTATGAGGTTGAAACAATACAGGCAACTAAACGGTAAATAAGCTATTGCCAACTTATAAACGATGATTGATGAGTAGGGGGCTACGATTACTCTGTTCACCCAACAACGAAGTGAATACGAAACGTTTATGAGATAAAATGATAGCCCAAAAATATTTTCCCACGGCAAAAAATTTTCCCAAAACTTTTCCCACGAGTAAGTAATGCAAGGAAAAATGATACAACAGACACATTTGTTGCTTTGAACATCAGGCATGTTCATCGAAGTGAATAATTGAGTAATGACAATACGGAAGAGGCTTGAAATTAAATTAGCAGGCTTCCAAACTGAATTATATGGATAATGTGTAACGTCTCCTAACGGATAACACACGCAAATATTGTACATGAAAAAATGTTTTGTGCAGAAAATTGCGGAAAACTTTACTTTTTGGCAGTCTGAAGTTTACTTTTTTTGCGGTATTTCGTTATTTTCTTTGCTTTATTTAGTAGAAAATTTTTAGATGATTCGATTTATCGATAACTTCTAAAAAGTTAAATAATAATATCAAAGAATTTCGCAAAGAAAAGTATAATATGCTTCCACACTACACGAGTAAGAAATTCGAATTAAATTTCAATTAACGCTACGCCAAACATTCGCCTCACCCAAGAAACTTGAGCTGGAAATATTTGAGCCGAAGAATGTCGCTAAAATGCGCATTGAAAATGCAAACTTATAAAATGCATAAAAGCAGACGTCTCATATTTCCATCACAGCCTGAAAGAACCGAAAAATATTTTCACGATTTAACTTCCATCAAATATGAAATGCAAAAGGACGAACAAAAATCTGTTTACCTCAACCGGAAGACGTAAAAAAAGTATACGTTGACCCGATTGCAGTATTGTCTCGCATCTCAAAATCAGTTGCCCACTTTCTTCACTCAAAAAAAAAAAAAAACTACTGTTGGCTTTGTTTTCTGAAAAATTCGGCTATTATTTCTGTTTTTTAGTAGCTTCTCATCTAAGATCACCTAGACAATTGTAATGTGCGTTGATGAAGAATAGAAAATCTGAAAACAATTGAGTTATTCTATATTATGATCCACATACATATTATTCTATATTATGATCTATTAAAACGCATTTTAAGGCGGTATTTGTACCGATGAAATTTTAGCGAGATATGAAGCCAAAATTTTGCATATTTTTCAATTATCCAGTGGATTGCTCATTTAAATGCAAAATGACTGAAACAATATGGTACTTAAAATGCTTCATTTGATAACATTATCTTTGGAGGACCCTAAGAGAGATTATATCAGTTCCCTCTATACGAAATGAGCAGTAATAAAGAGTATATTAAGCCGCTTTATACTATATTCTAGTATCCTATCGATATCCGTCAACAATCCGCTTTATTTAACGAATAACGAAAATTTAATTGTCTAAGAAATGAGGATCGAATTGAATTACGGTCATAGACATTGGTTAAATGATGATGTTTACACAAATATAGTCTTATCGAAAGAAATTTTTGTTGAAAACGCAACAGAGAAAAACAAAAAGTTCTATATAAGATGTTTGAAAGTCGATGAGTTCTTTCAAATAAAAGCATTATTTTTTTGATAGAATTTTCGGATATATCATTTATATTGAAATAATTTATTAGTCAAAAAATATCGGAATTATAGACTTATCTAATTTGCACAAATTGACTTTCTGGATAACTTATTTAAAAATGCAAACAAAAATGTAATTCCTTTGAAGAGATATTTTAACCGCTAATTTGCATACGTTTTGACTCATTAATTCGTAGCCATAGCATAAAGAACAGCCGGAAAAATATTATTATAGCTTATTAGGCTATAGTTTTATGGCGAAAAACTCAATGAATCTTTTATTAAGGCCTTTTATTTGAAAGAACTTTAGCAAAATATCAGTAAAAAATTGGTCTTTCATGACTTCGTGATAGAGCCAATCAGAGAATATATGAAGACAAGACTAGGTCGAATCTTATGATTGCCCGGATTTAACCCTTCCAATTGTGACATTTATATATAATTATAGTGAGCGTATATTTATGATAACCCTAAAAATCCATCAGTTTTTGATAAAAACAATTTGAAAACTCGTTGAATGAAATTCAACTTGCACAGGTCAAACGTTTTCTTTATCAGCTGAATATTTTGGCTCACTTTTGTCTTTACTTATAAAAAATTATTCAAAATTTTCAGCATCGAAATATATATAAATTCAATCTCTGCCTTAAACTCTACGTTTCATTCATACAAAATATTATCTGAACTAACTTTCATTTTTTATTTCTTCCACCAACTCCGTTAATCTTAGATTTTTCTAACATCTCGCAAAACATAGGCATTTACTTAATCGGAATAATTGAACGCGCATATATGGAGGAAAAATTTATCAGTTAATAATCAAATGCAACTTTATGATATTAATTATGCAAAATTGTGAGTGTTATAATTAGAGATGAGATGAGTAAATTGATCGAATTGAATAAAATTTTGAATAAGATTGTATTAGCAAAAGACACAACACTCGTCAATAATGAATTATCTTCCTAAGAGAAAACTCCATTTCGAACAAGTCTTTTTAGGAGCATTCGGATTTGTTTATCGCTTATAAAGATTATAATAGAAGCATCCATAATAGCAACTTAGTAAGTAAGCTATATTTCAAAATTCCACCATACAAAAAAAAAATCGATGTGAAATGTTGAATATAATTCTCTAAAGAAAAACACATATTATTTCACATCAAAAGGAGAAAACAATCGTGAGAGAATTGCGTTATGATGTTTGATCCTGTTTGTGTATTAGTTTGTGAATATGTTTTTGGTTGGGAAATGTGAGAAGAGAACGAAAGAGTTCTTACGCATATGAGATGCACTTTTGAGGAAACAATGCACTTAGCGAGCAATATTCGACAGGTGGTTTCGAACTGAGAGGCACTGTTTAATTGAGTTTATCTTTCTGATGTGTTTTCAACTACAAAAACATACTTTCAACAGCTAAATTGAAGGAACTGCAGCACACTGGTGAGCAACGCAATGGAAGGTTGGAAGCGGAAAGTGATTGAAATGGCACAGAGATCGAACTAATTCAGAGGACTGCCTTATGGCACTGTTTCCCCCTTACCACTGCAGCGCTTTTCTCGTTAAAAAAGAATCTTTTTAAGTAATTTGTTTCGGCAATCACTAAAATAAGGATAAAATCCAAACAACATTTGCTCACGATTCCCGTGAAAACTGAGCGTTGTTAGTATGACAACTGGGAGATGTGACAGGGGAAGAGAGAAAATGGATTGATGCAACGCCTCAATCCTTTAGAAGTCAAGAGGCGCCTGTTGACAATAATTCAAAACGCAAGAAGAATTTTTTCTGAGTCAGACTTAATTCGCACAAGATGAGTTGCAACAAATGAATGCATCACAACAGATCAATGGTGTATTTGTTCATCTATAAGCCAGTCGGCTAATGACAACGTCTCAAGAGTTTTTTTTTTCACTATCCGTTAGTGAAAACGACAACTAGTTGCAGTGTTTCTCAAATTTCATTTTGTGTCAAAATGCACGCCTCATGCTTTAAAAAAAAAGTCAACGACACGGCAAATAATTGAGAAGAGCTATTGTCACATATTGATACTTACTTACACATCACCAATGCATCAAATTCTATCGCCACCATGACATCAACTTAATTTAAGTTCTCCAGCTGAAATGAAAGCTATCTCCATTGCCACATAGTGGCATATTCGATCCCACAGCGTTGCAACTTTAAAGGGAAATCAAAATTTTCAATTCTCTAAATTGACAGTCACTAACGGATTTAAGGATAGTAAATGAATCCTGGATTAATTTATGCATAAATCAATTTCAATAAAATGTTGATTGAAATCTTACTACAAGTTGCGCTGAATTGAGAAGTTACTTATTGAAGAGTTGCGCTGATTTAATGCGCAATCAATAATAGCTCCATCGTAGCGAAATGCTTGAGGCATTCAGCATTGGAGCCTCTTTGTTCTTCTGTAAACTTTGATAAATTTTAATGCAATTGTAAGCACATCTATTGATGAGAAATTTTGTTTGCTATTGCAATCACGATTATATTCCATAGTGCCATGCGTATTAGTTTATCACTGAGAATATCTCAACTATTCACATATCCATGAATTGTATGAGATAATGCTGGTAAAGTTACCGAACGTGATAAGAGGCACCTTAAGGAATGATCGAACAGATGGAAGCGATGTGGAAATTTTCATCCAGGATGTAGTATGAAAAAAAAGAATGTGAAATGTGAAAACGATATGATGTTTGCGAATAAAAATCAAACAAGGAGGCAGCTGTTGCTGAATCATTAAGCAACTTGTATCCGCTTGTAAGTGCGTAGAAAGTGCAAAATGATTTATTAGGAAAGCAAGCTTTTCTAAAGTTATGCGTTTTTTCCAACAAATATATGATGAATTTCTTCAAAAAAAAAAGAACTAGAAGAACCATAATAATATTAAAAAAATGCGAAAAAAAATTGCAGAAATGAGCGTTAATTAAAACAATAAAAAAATCCAAAAGGTTCTATAAAAACTTTTTTCCTTAATTAGATTATCTTTGGCAATAATTCGCCAAAAATTCGAAAACTAAGTCATATATGAATATTTAAAAATCAAACGAAGCTGAAGTAAATTTTAAATTTGTTTGAAGTGGCTTTTGATGTATGGAAAACAGACTAAACAACGTTGCCATTACATGTTCTCTTTTATATGCCACTACTGAGATCGATGGATAAATGATGTGTTGAAAATATTTCATATATTAAAGTTTAGAGCGACAAAATATTGAAAATTTAACCACCTCCAGCAGCGTTTCGCTATTCAATTCTTGTTGGCATATTTGGGCAAAGAAATCTATGAACGGAAATAATTTATGCCAATTTTCTGTCGCAAAACTTTCCTTACTTAAATGCACACCTTAAATATGGTAAATATTTCAAATTAATGTTGCAAAGATGTTGACACAATATGCGCTTTTTCTGCCTCATTAATTTGGCAAAGCAGTTCGTTTAATTGTCAACAAATAAAATATATGCGAAACGATCCCTCCATGCTTTTATTATCGCGACTGCTCCCCTAAGCCATTGAAAAAAGAAACATTCTTATGCGTATGTGTAAGATTTACGTTATTTGGCATTATGACAATAATGTTTTTGCACTAATGATTTATAATCATTTACATCTTTCGATTTACATTATTTTCATTTGGCGTATGCATATATGTGCCCATATCTATTTGTCCTCTTATTTTAGCTGAAGAATTAGTGATGCTGGATGCTGGAACTAAGTGAGTAATCAATTTATAAAGCGATCAACGAGTGTCTCAGTGCAGCTGACACAATATACGTTTATGAAGACTTGTACAATATGTTCTCATCTTCGAAAGGAGTTATAGAATGGTGGATACAGGAAAAGTTACATTTATTCCACGCCTAGCTTGTTTTCAATTTCATGGTAGTCAAATTGCTAAAAAAAAAAAAAAACAAATCTTAATGGAAGCTTTCTGTTAACTGTGGTGCTAATCTAAGACAGATTAGAAAGAGAAACGCAAAAGCGCATATTCTATTGGGCTCCTCTCATCTTCAACTGGTTACAATGCAAATGATTTAAGATTAAAAACCGACCCTTATGAAATATGTGCTGGTTTTTGTCTATATTTAAATGATTACAACTTCTTTCTGGATAAATGCATTTGAAAAATATGTAGGAGAGGATCTAAGGATGTACACTGTGCATAACAAATTCTCTAAATGTACACTGTGCACAACAAATTCTCTAACTGTACATTAAGTGGTTTTCAGACTGAAACAAAAGGACAGATAGACGGATACGCGTACACTTCTTAAAAGCAATTTTTCAAAGTGGTATAAAATGAATCTTAAGAGCGATGTATGTAAATAGTTGATGCAATGGACTTGTATATTTGCATACTTTGCATAATTGTGAAGTATGCAATAAAATGAGTATTTACAAAGTACAAAAGCATAAAATTCGAACGAGTAAGACAAACAACGCAAAGAAGAAATGCAAAGTAAAAGTTTCTACACGGCTTACTGACCTTATGTCACTAGCGGCTGCTGATGAAGATTGATGTGAGTTGAAATACACTGACATTCTTTAAATTTACTCGTCGGACATTTGGATTTACGTAAAAAAAAAGAAAAGAAGAAAAGAAATGCAACTTTCATATTATGCAAATGCAAATCATTGAATATTTAAATGCGACAATTATAGCCGAATAGAGCAACAATATTTATTTAGAATATTTTTGAGACGAAATGAGAAACTTTCAAATCGGTTTCGATCTGAACGACAGAAGAAAGAGAAGGTCAAATAAGTAAAAGAGTATAAGACGACGGCAACTGGCATGAACCAATGAATTAAATTACTAAATATTGGAATGTCATATGTTTGTGTTAGTGCAATCTTAACTATTGAAAATATACTAGAATTTTACAAATTTCGAGGGAGTAAGCTAATGAGGAAAACATTCATGTAAAAACGAAACTTAAATTAAGAGTAGACATCGATAGAACTAAACGAAGAATATTGCTGAGTGAATAAAACACATGGAAAAATACGAAAAGGTTTAATATTTTCGTAAATTCATTAAATTATTTATCTAAATTATACATTCTCAATAGCGAATGTTGAAATTCCATCAGCATTTATTTATTATCCTTGAAAAAAAATGAACGCAATAGATCCTTATAGAGGAAATGATCGAAAGTAGAAATTTTTATCACTTGAATGTCTTAGTGGAATTTTTTTTGTTGAAACAATCTTAACTATGCAAGCTCTCTTTCATCTTTTTTTTGCGCGGCAGCATTAGAAAATTGTTTTGAAATATATGAGATAAAGATGGAGAATCGATAAGTAAACAATTTCAGAAAGAGAAACTTAAAGATAATTAGTGAAAGCTACTCATAAATGATCGATGCGATCCGTTCTAATTGTGAGAAAGTAAGTAGGCGACATAAGTGGCCAAATAGAAACTTCATATTGCAAGTGTGATTGCAAAACTACGAGTTTACTGAATTAGGTGACTAATTTAATGTGATTGCGTGAGCTTGACTCAAGACAGTAGAAGATCAAACACCATCGAATTGTCTCACGGATTAATGCAAACAAAGAAAAAGCAAGAAATAGTCTATGCGAGGCGGTAAGAGTTTACTTTTAGAAATACTGCAATGAAACATTAGAAAACATGCGATTGTATATTACGCTAAAGTAGTATAGTACATCCATAAGTGCGAAACGCAAACGCTATTTGGAATATTACATTCTATAAGCAAAAATTAAAAATGTTCATTTGCATAATCGGGAATTTAAAGTCTAACGATGGCGGCAAGAAATAGTGAGGCACATAACATCTGAGCAGATTTTCTCCTTGGCAAACGATGAAATTTAGCTCATTTTGTAGCGTTTAGAGCTACCTTAAGAATGTGTTTCAGTAGAGGAACGCAAGAAGATAGAAGAAGTGGATAGGAAGAAATTAGAGAAAATTAGAGAAAGAAAGCAAAAAAAAATAGAGCTGACATCATTCAGAAGCGCAATGATAAAAGAAGATACAGCAATGGAGAAATCAAGTGGATTTGTCGAGATGAGGAAGAAATCTAACGACAATAAAATAAAAATGATGAAGAATATCTGCATAAAGTATTTTCATCATAGTCTTACATAGCCGAAAAATAATTTTTCCAGTAAAGTTATTCGAAACTATTGAGAAAGTTTTGTAGCTTCTAGTGAAGTACTCTCATATGCCTGCTAATATACCACCGATTTGCCCATATTACTTTATTTAACCATAAGAGCGATCAACCTACCTGTATTGCCACCTTCGTCAGAAGATGCGGAAGTGCTCGGTGGAGTTTGAAAGACGCCTACTATATGAACGATGCGTCCTTTCGCAGCGACTGGTATAACAACTCCTTTTGGAGATGTTTGAGTATGCCGACAATGTGATCTGCAAATTAAACGTCGTTTCAAAGCATAACTACGGTAGCAGTTATTTTTGATTATTGTTTCTCTTGCAAACATTCGAAACAGAAAGTTTCGTTACTTTCGCGAGGAAAAAGCGAATGATTTATTGACCTGCCAAAGATGCAAATTCAAATTGCGTCACGAGGCAACAACTACCGATATCGTCAGAGATGGTTTCATGCCGCGGTAAGCAGGCCATTTCATTCAGCAGTCAGTTACGGATCGAGTGTAGACGTCATTATCTTTGGTCTCCAATTTCTCATCTTTTTCTTGCATTTTTTACTCGGGTTTCTCTTCTTTTCTTCATTTGTCGTTGTTGCTTTTTATTAGCTTTAATGTTACATCTGCTTACATGATGCTCATGAATGTACCAATGAAATTCTACGATATCCCATCATCATTTAGCCTCATGAAATCTTTTTCCATCAATTCGTAGTGTTCATATGTGCAATAGTGTTCGGAGTTTACTGCCTTCCTCCCCCGCCCGCGAGGGGTTCCCTCGTGGGAGTCCCCGCATTAACATGAATTGTAAACTTTGGATCGTCGGGGCTTCACGATCAAAAAATCCCCGCCCCGCGAGAGATTTACTATAACGAAGTCCCTGCCAGCGGAGGACCAATGCGATTACCCCGTGGTTTCGTTATCTCTGTATGGGGTGCTAGAAGTGCGAATTCTGCGGTCGCAAGCTGAAAAAAAAAATTCTCGATTAAGTCACAGAACACGAAACTGCGTGATGCTGTGTTGGAATGAGAAACACTGAAAGGCAATGGGGTGCATATGTGTTATTAGAGAAACGACAGTTTATCGTAAAAGATGATATCGAGATAATATGGACACAGACAAAAAACCTACGGGAACTTCTGATGTGAAATGGATGCATATCTCGAATGAACGAAAACATTCGTAGCGAATCATGAAGCTCTGTGAACTAGCGTTTATGTAGACCTATGCAGTCCAGGCGGTGCTCAAAGAACATCCATTGCTGCCGGCATAATTTGCTATCCTTTCCTCTCCTCTCATACTTGCCTCGCTTCTAGTGAGAAGAAAATCTAGACTGCCTGAGTACTCTCAACCCTTACTCTTATTTCTTCTTTTTTTTAATAAACCAACTCTTTATGATTTTTTTCTGTCGTCTAAAAACGAGCATGTAACTCGTTTTGTTAACTATAGTTAGCGCACAAACGACAGCATAGAGGGCAGATTGATATGAAAAATTAAATGATGGTAGTTGGAATAAAGCTTTCACCGCCTGGAAATGTTGAATATTGAAGAGAAAAGAGCAGATGAAAACGCGATTTCAAAGAAAGCTCATTGGAGTTTTTATTTTGAGGGCAGCATCGACAATAATTTTTTTTTTTTTTTAATTGTAGATAAAAGTTGGACTGAGAAAGCGCAATATAAGGGAAAGCGTAATGATTTTTATTTCGATGCTATTGTAGAGCTCAGAAGGCTCAAATGGGATTTTGAAATATCAGGATGGCTTCATGCTTCTAAATATCAGGATGCTTTGCTTCTAATTTAGACAAACAATTCGAATGTAAATATCGATTTTTCAGATACATTCGGGTAAAGCGTTTCATGCCAAGGAATATTTTGCTCACATCGGAAAAATATTGCTGGATAAAGGCTTAAAAGATAGAAATGAAATTGAGTAAAGAGGAGGGTTTATCAAATGACCATAAAGCTGAGTGAGAAATAAATCCAAAAATTCCGTATTAAGGCTATCGAATGTAATGGATGGGTGCACCTCAATTGTTGTAGGCAGAGGTAATAGAATTGCACTATTTGCGTATTGAATGCATCAAATTGTGATGCATTATGGAACCAACTTAGCTTAAGCGTAAAAAAAGGCGTTTTTGATGCATTTCAAGCGTTAGACATTCAGCACATTGAAAGTTTGAAGCGTTTCTTTTTTTTTTTTTCGCAACAATGAAATTATGCATCGCATCTTATAGTGAAATCTACGATTTGCTTTTCATACGAAGCAAAGCTTTTAATCTCATGAGAATATTGCTCTTTTTTCTTTCTTTCTTTTTTTTTTTTTTTTTTTAAATCGCACTTCACCATGAATGTCGGTCGATATATAACTGATGACAACAGTTGCTCTCTCAAAAATAATCATAAAAAAATATGCATGAGTAAAACACTAACTATGAAAGTTATCACTTTTATATATGTACTTATAATAGATAAACTATACTATCGCCTTTTGAATAAGAAATTCTTCTTTCGGCTTTCTAAAAAGAAAAATTCTTTTCGATAGCGTTGCAAAATTTTCACAATTCTTCTCACTTTGATAGAGAAATATTCATTGCGAAAAAAAAAGAAAAAACATAAAATGAAATAACAAAAAAAAAATTGAAAGGAAATTGCGTAACGAATAAAAAATTTATCATACGTTTTCTCTTTTTTCTCTCTTCATTTCTTTTTTTGAGTTCTTAAATGGTTTATCACTTCGCGCATATTTTTTTTTTTCTTCATTTATTTGAATTAGTTTTTTTCATATTTATGCAAATTATTATGGTTCTTTAAATTTGACCTTAATAAGACTTTGCATAAAAGAATAAATGGAAAACTTGGCTTTATCGGTCTATTATAAAACAATTAGTAATGTTTATAATGTTTTCGAAGGCGATGAATACACATCTTCGCCAATGTTTCAGAAATTGTTTTACATTACTTTTGCAAACAAAAGTTCAAAGGGGATCGTTTTTTCTTTTTTTCTGAAATGAAGTATTAGTCTTACAAACAAAGCAATTTCTATAGGTACTACCAGGGCCATGCTGTTAAGCCAGGGAGGGGGGCGGGGGGTGAATTGAAGACACGGTTTATAATTAAAACTGCATTTTGCGGCTCTTTTTTGCACATATTCCGTGAACCATGTTTTTCAATTTGTTGGCGGCTTACTTCGTCTGCATATTCGAACAACTTCATCTGTATATTTTCAACAACAAGTTTTTTTTTTTCGGAACTACTAGGCAACTATGAGTTAAGCGCGGTGATTACAGCTGCATTTGCAGATGACAACAATCCTCTTAGCTCACGGAGAGTTCACGCACGTGCAACAAGGAAAAATTTGACGACCCTCATACCCTTTATAGTATTAAAAAAAACGTTGAAGATTGATAAGAGAAAATCATCTGCTATGACCACAAAAAAAAAGTATTAAGAAACAAGTAAATAGATAACCATCACATCTTAGTTTTTCAATTCCAAGCTCATCTTACATTGGATGATTTAAAGCTTAAGCTACTAGATGTAGAGTTTAATGGAATTTTACAAAATAGATTGAGAAGCAGGTAGGCAAAAATATAACAACATTATATAAGAAAGATGAAAAATTTCAAAGATATGAAATTTTTGCGGAATAAATGATCAAAAAAAAGAGCAAGAAATAGAATTGGCCATATTGGAAAATAAAAAGAGGACAATAAAGCGACGAATTAATTAGATACCTGAATCCACCGGCACGATGATGCTTTTCTATGGTGAAACGTCTATCCATTTGTTGTAGTGCTCGTTATGAAATGTATGGAAGAACGAGAAAATAGAAAATCATATAGGAAGAAAGACACAATGGCAACGAAGTGACGCAGTAGCACTCTTGCTCATTTATTGAAAGAATGACGAAGATGTCGGTAATGATGCGACAAGCATTAGACAGCATCGGCGATGAGATGCATCGGACATAACGGGCACTAGATGCGGAGGCGTTACAACGCAAAATTTGCATCAAATTGAGGAGAACGTCTTGAATTGAATTCCCACTCAGAGTGGAATTCAATTGTCACTCTTTCGTAGTGATTGCTTGCAATAGATTTTCGATGCCATCGCAATTTATGATTGCATTTAGTTTAGAATTTTCAAGTGTTTATGGAAGAAATTGCATGGATATTATTGCATCTATCAAAATTATTCACTGTTAGCACGATTATAATCTATCTAATCACGATTTGATTTGATTCGACCGCTATTGCCCGATGATTGCTAAATCGACATGAACGTTTATCTTCAGTTAAAACTGCTGGTTTATTTTTGAGGACAACTTTTATTGCGAATATAGAAGGGTATCAGAGGTTGGGAAACAAGGTGGAAAGGGAGCCAAATTCAAAATTCGAACGTAGGTGGTACAGAATTCAACGAACAAAAATTGAACCAAACAAATATCCTAGTTCGGCTAGTCGCCTTTGAATGTTAGCACTTACCAATTCATGATATCGGTGTAACACTGGAAAAATATTTCGGGCCAATATCGCTGAGCTCATCCATCAACTGTTCTGAACTGCTCTCGAGCCGTTCATTAGGACACCGTAAATTCAAGACTCAATAGTGATGCCACTATTTGCGTGTTTTATAAAACGAATGAGGTTTAGGAGAAGAAGAGATGTGGTTAAATAGGGTGCTAGAAATACTGTTTAAGTAGTATCGTTTTCTGCGTAGCATCGAAGTACACGCAACACCGGCAGTGCGTCACCTGCTAGTCTTAATAGGTGCAGGGGAGAGGAGTGAGCGAGTAAGGAAAGTATGCTGCAAATAGAAAAAGAACATCCTATTCTCATGGTTGCTAGAGAAATGCGAATGAAGTGGGAAGGCTTTATTTTTTGCGAGGAACTTCCGATTAATTATTTTCACATCAATACTAGCCGTATTCCCTTGAAAGCCAAATCGGAATATGCTATCGTAGATGGCTATCCTAGAACATTCGCAAGTAATGCTGAGGGGAAGCAAGAGAGGGGATGGATTGGGCGGTGCAAGGAGGTGCGTAGGGTGTATAAAAGAGATATTTTCTGAATGCATGCTTTTGAGGAGGAAAATTTTCCCCATTAATTGTGCACATTTTTATAAGACAACTATCGCTATTCACCCACTGTGTTTAAACGTACGATTTGCCGTTCCATTGCGTTCATCTTCGTGCACAACAGCTGTCATCACGTAACGGAATCTTTCAAGAACGATTTTTTTTCTCTTGATTCATGTGACTTTTTGAAGTAATTGAATAATTTCTATGCGCAAAAGATTAACTCTTGATAAATGGTGCTACTCTTAAAAAATAATTCAACGCAGCTCATGCACGAGGACGAAAAAAATTATTTAGGATTATTGATTCCATCAAATTTACTGCGATTTTATTCCATTTCTTGTTAGACGTGGATTGCAGTGCAGCTTTCATGCTGAAGAGAAATTGAGCACGGCATAGGAGACTTCAAGTCGTATCTGCTTAACTGTCGTCCTCTACAAGCAAATTGTAGATTTGAGTGTATAGGAAATGTTTCATTTTTGAATAACGAATCCAAACGGTGGAGGTGGTTGAGAGAATATATAGCAGAAGAATAAGGTCGATCATTAATTTATTCAACGATTCGTTTAGTTCACGCACGAATTTCACCTACATAAGACGATATCAATGAGGTTGCGTATAGCACTGAAGAAGCAGATCAATGATTTCGCGCATCGTTTAATACGCTATTGCCATGCCATTTTTCATAGATTCGTAGCGAATGAAATCGCAAAAGTGAAATCATTACAAATTTTTTTTCAAAAGAAAATGACGTCGCTTATCAGTTTGCTTATCATGCGCTTATCAGTTTGCTTATCATGCGCTTATCAGTTTGCTTATCATGTTTCTTTCATTTTTTCATTGCTAAAATTTGTTAGCAATAATTCAGAGCTATCAACGATTTCTTTTCGCTTTTTTCGCTAAACCAACAACAAATAAATTTTATGAAGATGTGACCATAGCATTCATAAATAGGCGGATTATCAGTTAGAAAATTTCATTTTTGAACTTCGACCTTATCATTGCAGAAAAAAATTGTTCATCCGAAAGATTTATTTCATCTTCATATGTCAACAACTCAAAGAAGAGGTTATCGATCAAAAAGAAACAAAGAACAGGGTATTCTCACGGTGTAATTTGCACTCATTGAATTTTCTCACATAAGTTACTGTTGCTTAGAAAAAAGGATCTCCTCATAAATGCATCAAACTGAAATCAGCACAGAATTCAAAGATATGGTGATTTGTTGCGCATTGCAAAAGAAATGGCAATCATCCGATTGCAGCAGCTAATCAAACAATGTCATCAGCTAACAGAAACAAATGTATAAGAAGGTCAATACAGGGGGTTTGACTTCTGTTTTCTTTTTTTGAAAAGATTGGTAGGAAGGAAAGAAAGGAAGTCACACTAAATTGGTAAGTTGGCCAGATATTGGTAACTGCTTATGCATCGCTAAGCGTGTCGTGATAGCGGCATATTGCGGAATTTACAAATAGAAGAATAAATGAAATCGCTTCGATGACAATTTCTTATGAATTGATGACAATTTTCAACGTATATTCTCACACAATATTCCCAGATAATGTCATTGAATACGTTGTGATTATGAATCAAGCTTAAAACAACAAAATTATATATATATATATATATATATATATATATATATATATATATATATATATATATATATATATTCAATATATTCAAGTCTATATTCATATATATTCAACAACAAAAATATTCAAGTCTTACAATAATTCTATCACCTTCTATCTCTTCTTTGACAACGTTGATGCTATAAATTTCCCTTTTTCTTCAGATTTGAAAATCTCGTTGTTAAGATGCACTATGACGACATCCGGATTTGTGCGTATATATCCCTGTGTCTGTCTGTCTGTACGGTCGCACCGAAAAGCAGACATCTGTTGTCGTATGTCTGCATGTTTGTACGTTTGCGCCTTTGTTACGACTTGAAAATTACTGTTGCTGCTGATGTGGACTTTTGCGGCGGGCGAAATGCGCATCCTAACATATCTTCCAACAATTATGCTCAGG
Organism: Baylisascaris procyonis; assembly: GCA_037389465.1. Classification (NCBI taxonomy): domain Eukaryota; kingdom Metazoa; phylum Nematoda; class Chromadorea; order Rhabditida; family Ascarididae; genus Baylisascaris; species Baylisascaris procyonis. The sequence continues at coordinate 2,551,423 of JAZARR010000032.1, read as the reverse complement.
ATGGTGCATTTATTTCGAAAAAAGTTTCAGTTATTTAAAAATATCCGGTTGCTTACACGCATTTTACAATAGGCTCGGATCTGGCTTTCATTTCGTATCAGTCGGGTGAACAAAAAAAAAAACAAGCATTTTTCAACAACGACTGGTAAGATCAGTTGACATATGAACGGATAACTCTGCATATTTTCTTTTTTGTTGGCAGCTTTTCAAGGTGATTGTTCATATGACTGCATGAAGAACCGATTGTGACAGCGCTTCTCGCATGTTTTTTTCACTTGTAGTGCACGTGCATAAATTTACTCTTCCAAATGTCATGTCTATTCTTACGTGTGTATCTGTCTTTGTCTATCTGCTTAGCTGCTTTAATCGAGCACTCACTGAAGCTTGAGGTATATGTGAAACACAATTCCATTGTTGCATGATTCCTCACACATATTTCATGTTAAACTGTTAGCTATAACTGATGATGCTTGTTAGGTTTAGCGTCATTTGTATTTTCATGTACAACACGCGTGATATAATGTGCTTACTTCGACAAGCGAGCGATTTGCACTTAAGCAGTTGCAATTGTGACTGGTGAGCATTGGCAATTCGAATTGCATATGGAAGGATTTTCCAGTGATTACACATCCGGAGCAATAATGCTTGTTTGGAGCAATTTAAGCTTGACATAAATGTGCAAAAAAAAACCCGTTCGAACTGTGCCAAGCAGAAAATTGGAATAAGTTGGAAAATGACGGGCCAGATTCGCAATCGTAAGAAAATGCAACTGGTCCAACTATATTCACATAATTGAAACGATGTAGTAAGATTCTAAATTATTCATATGAATACTAGCGTCAACAATGAATTGTTCGTTAAGCATGATAAGGAAGTCGTAGTATTTGTTTGCGAGCCAGAGCCAAGAATAATGGGATGAAGCTTTTCCGGCAACATCTTGTAGTTAAGTATAGCTAAATTGTGGCTAAGTTGCAGCTCGCAAACATAGGATTCATGATCGACGGATAATTATGAATCACATATGTAGTAAATTATGGAAACATGCGTTCGAGGTCTTTTTCTTCCTACGAAAAGAAATTTTGCTCAACGTTATTGAGAAGGAATAATGTGAAATGCAATGAAAGAGAGAGAGAGAGAGAAAAAAAAAACTCACCCATTCGTACGAAGTGATGTGCTCTTTAGTGCTGTATTAAGAGAGCCTAAATCAAATGCCGACTCCGACTTCTTCTTTTTTGATGGTTTTGCCCTCGTGGAACGTCGCAACCTCATCATCGGAATCAAGTGATCTAGCTGCAACGAAACATCGGTTCAGGCAATGAATCTGTCCATTCATTTTTGCGAATTTTCCTTATCGTTAGAATTTCAATAGATAACCAACACTCTATAACCAATATGAATAGGTTAGCATAATTTGGTGTTAGATGTTTAGTGCAAAAGAGTTTTAAAAAAACACAGAGTATAGAATGATGATCGTTAATATGATCCATTAATTTGAAAGGTGTGCAATTCTACGAGTAGGCACTAGGCACGATGGGGAGGAAGCAATAGTGGAGGATAATGCTAGCAGTGAACGTAATGCAAAATTGGCAACGAAGCCTTCAATTCTTGCGTATTATAGTCATTATCATATAGTAATAAGAACAAACAATTGATGTTTATGCCGGTCAACTTCAGTTCGTTGGATAAGTTTGTACGTTGAAAGCCTGCGTTTTTTTGTCATCTCAGGTGCATTTTTTGCTCGAGATTGGCTTTGGAAAGTTAAGGGATCCAGTCTAAGAGAGATTAGACTGATAAAAGGAAGATAAAAGATAGGAAGATAAAAACATTAAATGTTATGGTGTGATGGAGGAAAAAACGTGTACGGAAGGTTAAGTGTACCATGACAGCGTCGGATACATGAGCAACTGAATGACGCATGTTGGTTGAATTAAATGCATTTGGTCTTTGAAAATTTTACGCATCGTTGGATTAGGTGTAATTAGTAAAGCGAGGAAAAAGCTTCTTAATCACTTGCTACGCAATAAATAGTAATAAAGTAGTATCACTTTTTAAGCTTGTTTCATCAACGAATCGCATGCGATCTTTGAGGCCAGGCTTATTGTTTCTGTTCAACGCATCTTTCTGGGCAAGACTTCAGTTCGGGTTTGCGTTTTTTTTTTTTTTTTTGATTGTGTCAAGTTGTCGACCTTTATTAATCGACTATAGACTTCAAGCGATCGAGTGTTACGGTACCGTCGAATTTCTGGTGCCTCAATCGACAAGCTTGAATTCTTTGGTTTCTTACTACGAAGCACAGCTCAAGAAACCAAGGTCATTTTGAACAAATTGTGAGCATTCTAACATATGCTCAGAAATACAAAAAAAAAATTCAAAAAGTGCATTGCTGGAGGAATGGTACTATCCCTGATCAGAGGTGAGGTAAACGAGAGAAATGCGACGACAGTCCAACTATAAAGACACGAGTAATCAAACTATGTTCTCTGATTAAGGCGCAAAAAATTGAAATGTTGAACCATTGGCGTTCAGTTATCGGGAATTTCAACACTAACGTATGACGTTAAACCGAGAAGGGAGTAGAGAATTACAGGAAATAGTGAATGACACAGTACTCCTATGTAAGCAAACATAAGGCATAAAATTATCACAGCGAGTCAACTAAACTTTGTGCAAGTAATACGAAGGATGATGTCAAATGGATGCGTTATGGAAGGAAGCGATAACCAAATGTACTTATTGCCTCAAGGAATTTAGTGGGATTAGCGCAATCGTCTGAGTACGAAAGAAGGTGTGATGCCTGACACAAGTGAGCAATTTTAAGTTGAATGATAGGCGATGAGATATACAGACGATATTAATCAAACATCCATCTAAATATATGTAGTATGTCGCTTCGATAATGCGACGACTGCATATGAGCGGAGGTTGAAGAGAGGATCACGAATCGTGACGTTAATATGAGGCGTTGAAAAAGAAGCCGAATAGCTATTGCGTTATTCGGATGAGAGTGTACTTGAAATAAGAAGGTTGCGGCATGGAAATCAACTTTCCTACCAGCCTAACACTCAAGGCCTTTTCGTTGTCCTCAATTTTGCAGTGATTATAGAATGAATGAATATGATTTGACATCTACATATTTCTGATATTCCTATGATGCGCCTTCTTATAGCACAAATCATTAAAAAGTTTTTCTTGGTAATGAGAACTGACAAAAAATCACCAAAATGTATGGTATAGGGATAAATAAAATGGGAAAAGGCGAGAAAGGAAAAGGAAAACATTAAAGTGAAATCTATTCGTTGGAATACGCAGTGAATGATCGATGTGGCTATAATAAAATTAAGTTTGATTTCATTTATTTTATTTCTTGCAGACATTTCTATAAATTTTCGCTATGGATCGCAAGTGCATTTGTATTTCTCTCTTATGATATGCAAAGCATATCATAAGAGAGAAAAAGTGACGAATATAAAACTTGAGTGTGCTTTTCAACGATCTATAATATGCCACGATCCAGAAAAAATAGCATTTTTTTGATTCATTATATTTGCGCTTAAATACACATAACTAATCGTGTCGTTTTCCCATTACATTTCTTCAACAGTTGCTTGAGTGAATGCATAGGGGTGCTTTTGATAAACGCATAATGTTGCTATTTTTCCGATATATTTTAAAGCCAATTTTGTATGATCATTATACCATGATGAATATTGTTATATATTTGCATAATATATAAAATAATGTGTGAAAATGAGCAAAAAAAAAGCAATATCTATAATATTGCAGTGATATTAAAATGAGCATCATTGCGAATGAAAATAATGCCACACACAAGGTCAAATAAATGCTTAATATGGGGATAATTTAATGATAGAAAATGTTATATTGCTTAGGGCGTCGAAAAAAAAAAGTGCAATCGTCGCATAAAATGCGATTGTTAATAACTCTAAAAATTCATTCTGGAAGATGTGTTTATAAAATGCGCATGAAACAACTTTGGTAATTAAAGAAAATCAACATAAAAGAAAATTTTCAATGCAATAATGCCCATGCGATTCAATAATAACCATCATCTTAGCTGTCCTCAAAGGCGTATATGCATTTGTCATCATTCCGAAAGCGATTTTTGTTTTGAAGTCAACAGGTGCTGTTTAATAACTTAATTGCTTATGGCATATATGAATATTATAATAATGATGCTTGCAATTTCCACTCCCTGCAGACTTAAAGAGGCATTTCGAGATAATCCCAGGGAAATCTCATTAAATTTCTTCTAAGAAAGATTGACTTAGACTTCTCTAATGCGAAATATTATTAAAATAGCAGCAGATTTAATATAGCGATGACACTAGTGAGATGGTGACATTGAGAATAGTTAACTCATCTAAAAATTCTCCACTGTGAGCGCAATTTTTCTCGCAATTTGCAATGCATTTTGAACTTTTCATTGGTTTTGGAGGTAATTTTCCCTTATTTTCCCTCATTTCGAACTTCACCGAGTTCCTTCCCAAAAAGTTCCACTTAGCCAATTTGTTGTATGATTACATGAAGCCAACTCAGCAAATACGATGGACTTATCTAAAATAAAATAAGAGTTGTTGAGAATTCGGGTGGAAGTTATGCTCATCCACTAGTCACCACGAATTACACTTTTGCAATTGCAATTACCCATGTCAATCAATCAAAAAAAATCATCATTAAATAATCCAGCATACCGAAAGCTTTTTAATAAATCAACGATTTTTGATAATGAAACATTTTTATAGCTCGATTAATTATTCATTAATTGAACGCATTCATTGCAAATTCACCCTAATAAAAATGAGCCGTCTCTTTTCATTTTGAAAGCAATTAGAACTTCAATTAACTGCAAGAATTCAGAGAAAAAAAACGTATATATTGTGAAGATTAAGTGGGAAAATTCTATCCCCTTTAGCTTAAAGTTTAAAACTAACGCCTTTTAGCCAAAGAAGTTTGTTGGAAAAATCGATCCCCATTTGGCGATAAACAAAGAGATTTTTGAAGGATATAGAATTTCAAGGATATAAGAAAAATCTAAAATCAACGAGATATAGTTGCTGCGCTGAATATCATTATGAGAAAGAATCCTTGACGCCTCGAAAGAGAGACTCACTTTATTTGTTTGTTAAGTGAAACTCAGTAAAGTTTGCAAAAGAAGTGAATTTCTAATGCATTTCTCTCTATTTTCTTTTTTTTCCATAAAACCATTTGAGTGCAATTTTCAAAGTCTTTTATTAGTGTGTGAATATGAAAAAAAAATCTTTCCAGCTTTCAAATTAAAAATCTGTAAGTTTAAACTCTCTAACGTTAGAATTTTTGCAGGAAAAAAAATCTAACGATTTCATTTTCATCAATTCAAGCAATTTAGAAACGATAAAAAGGTGGATTTTTATCAGCGCGCATTTTTTGAAGCCATAAAAGCTAAATAATGAGGGTTTTTGGATTGCTCAGACGTTTTAATCTTGTCAATGCAGTAAAACTAAGCAACAATAAAGATTCCGCTTTTTTTGCTTTATGAGGAATAGAACATCAGTATATGGGCAATTTATTGATGTTTTTATATCCTTTATTGAATAGAGGAACAATTCGGAGCATATATCAACATAAGGAACTACAAACCTTTTCGCACCTTTTTTTTTGACGAATTCTCGTCGACCATTGTGCATCTTCTTTCTGATAGCCATTTTTTGTATCTTTCCCAATAATGGCAGAATGCCAACGCGTCAAAAAGAATTATCCCACCCAACTGACCTCTTTCCGTGATCGAGCGTGAAATAATCGCATCGTTTTTGATATGACGTAGGTCATTTCTACGTTGAAAATGGTACCATAATGTAAAACTAGATAAGGAAGGCCGTTTTGTTGCTCAGGAAAGGACTCGCATTGTCTATATCTAAAATAATATCGCCGCCTGACAACAATCTACCGTTTTAACCAAACTAAGCGTTACTGTAATCCCAGCGAATGGTTGATTTGGCATTACTGTAATTATCGTAGCGTTGAACCACACAAGGTGCAGCATGAAAATCACTATGGAAATTTTTTTCACCGTAGTAAAACGCTTTTTTCCTGTAGTGATTCATTTCGAAAATCACCTTAACTACTTTCTCTAATCAGCTGTGTTTCATCTTTAGAATTTTGGCGATTTTATAGCTGAAAAAAACAGTAACAGCGCCTTAAAATGTGAATTATTTCCTCGTGTAGCTTGAAGTTCTTTTGTTGTCAGTGACTCGAATATAGGCATCAGCTAAGCGTCTTAATCGTAAATATGCTCTACATTAGAGGAGATGAAACAAGAAATGGCAAAGGAAATAATAAAAGCAATTGGCAAATGCTTCCAAGAGCCGGAATAGAGTGATGCATTTGACGAGGTTTCTAGATGCTTCAAAAGTTATTTCTATTCCAAATTTTGTTGCATTAATTCATTCATTTTTCTCTCTCTAACCTATATTATCATTGCCACTTTCCAAATTTCATATCATTCATGTCGAAGGATAAAAGCGAATTAAAAAAAAACCTTGACCTCATTGGATTCATGAGGAACTTTTTCTTTTCATACGTGAGATTAAATTGCTAGCTTTTATTCGTATATCGCAATTAAAAGGATAAGTTACCTAAACGTACGAAAAAAATGAGGAATGTGATAGTATAAGGGAAATGGATGAACAAATGAAGGTTTCTGCTTAGATGACAGCGCAATTGATATAGCACTCACTCTACAGCATTCGTTTGTGCTTGTGTAGCGAATGAAACATGACAATTGGTGGGCGTTGTGACATCAGATTTCGTCGTTTCACCACATCTCATATAGCTGACAGCATATACTTCATTTCCGGCAGGATATTTTCTTTTAGTACAAGTTTTGATTTCAATGTTTGATTTCAAAATTTATGCAATACAGAATGTGATGACTCATTCTCGAATAGATGTGCTTATATGAAGATTTTTACGATAGGGTTTATGAACAAGGAATAAAATCAAAACGACGCATTCTCAATTTCGATGTTTCTTTCTTATGCGCTTTAGTGGAGTTTGCTTTACGGACTATCGTATCTCATTTCCTCAAGTCCCTTGAAAGTAAGATTGTTGTTTGATAGAATGAAAACGAGCACTGCTAGTTTAGATCGAGAGAGATATAGATTTTTCGAATTTACAATCGATAGCGTTCATGTGAGAGAAAACACCAAACAACAGTATCTATGGCAATTGTTCAAATAGAAGGAAGACAGGATGAGCGAGGCATCTAGCGGGATAAAGTAAGCGGCTATATGCTCGAATTCCTCATGGGAAGTCTACTCAGCTCAAAATGCCTCATGTTTGAAAAAAAAAAGATTAGTAGTAGAGACGAAATGATTGGATATATGAACGTTATGGATATATTCCAGCAAATGATTGCAATTAGTGAAAGAGTTTCAAAAATATATTTCCTCATCAAACATAGAGGGATTAGAATGCGCGGCTTGTCTCTGAGTAGCGAAAATTGCGTTAATTCTTTCAAGCGAGCAGAAAATGAAGCTCTTGATTCTCTTTTTCAAGAACTCCATACAGATATTCTTAAAAGTGGCACCATTTTAAACCATAAGCTGTTTGTTAAATAGGAAGCACGATATATGCCATAAATTTGCTGATATTTGCAACTGGTTAGTTCAATTGGTGATGTTTTTTGTATTTCTTGTGCACTTTTTGACAAGTTGCTAGCATGAAATTTTCTCTTACTTCTCAGTGCAAGCGTGCGAAACATGAGAATTTCTCGCAGCTATATTAGAAACACGAGATACCTGAGAAACCTTAGTCAGCAGCGACGAAGTTGAACAATATCACAACGAAACGCAGGTGCGCGAAAGGATTCAACTACTCAGAACTATGCGTTTCGTCGATATAAACTCTAAGCTGGAAGGAAGCCTAATGCCGTTGTGGATCATTAAAGGGTCTTCACCTTGTATATTTGCTTTTGCAATGTGTTTATTGCTCCCTAATACGGGAAAGTGCGCCGATATAAAATAAAACAAGATAGTGTTAACGAATGGTTTCGGTCAACTTTAATTTCCATTTCCAAGAATTGATGTTCGTGGATAGAATCTGCGAACATGATGTTCAATTCGAATATGAAGTGGTAAGATCGCTGAGCCCATAGCACAAATAGTGCAATTTGCATATACGCTGCTATGTGAGTTTGTGGAGGAAAGGAAAGCGGCAGCTCTATGAATAAATCTCAAAAAAGTTCAACGAAATGATTTGAAAGCAAAAGCATCGGATTCCTTAATAAGTTCTATCTGAGAGCTATCTCTTAGTTTTCTTCAGTAAATTCTATCTGATAGCACATTAAATAAAGATCACCGCTAACAAACGGACTAATTTCTATCAAAAATCAACTCTTTCAACAACAAATCAATAAAAATCAAATAAGAGCTAGTAATTCAGAGAAACTTGCATTTGCATAAACTGCAGCACAAAACTTTTGATCATTATCGACGTTAATTTCCTAGGAAGTAAAACTTGTGACAATAGAATCATCAATTATCTTAAGCTCTTAACAGCATCTGACCTTAGGGAAGATTAGAGAAATTTTTGATGAAAAATAAGAAAGTGATGAGGAAAGGCGAGCGGAAAGTGCCGGCGACACCGCGAACGAAGGTTACTCAACACTTGGCGATTCTAATGAAAAGGATGGAAAATTCCTTCGAAGACCTGTCTCATTGCCCAAATTCACACCCTGATTGAGCATTTGAAATGAATGGATCTACGAACATAGATAAAAGTTTGCCATAATGCGCTATTTCAAAAAATCCGAAAAAAAATTAGCGGATTATTCCACTAAAAATTTTGAATCTGCCGGGAAAAGCAGAAGGAAAAGTTTAAAGATAAGAATCAAAAAATTCCTTTTCTACAAATAATCAAGACGAGAATATCATAAACAGTTGTGCAAAAAGAAAAAAGATACTCAAAAGTTTTTGCAAAAAAGGGACAATTTTAATCTTTTTTCGCTTCATTCTTCTAATGCCAATTATATTTTCGTAACACTGTTGCTCTATGTATGTCACGTCGCCGGAAATGCAGTAATAATATGCATCAAGCAAAAATCTATTTTATTGCATTTCATATATGCATATCATTGCAATGCTTCCTCTTATTAAGTAATTATTAATTTCCCTAGTGAAAAGAATATTGTTATGTTAGAGGTAAATGTTTGGTGAAAATTGATTGCAAATTGAGGAAAATGTGCGACGATAGCAATATTAATAGCCTAAAGCAATATAGAGATATGCAACCGAGTAAAAAAAACACCAGATGCGTGTGACGGTGGGATGTTGTTGGCAAATGAATTTCGAGTAATTCGCAATCGACACACACACACATCCTTGCATAGTCAACGGGGCATTGCATCTATTGCTATCGATCCCCCGTGGAGCGTTGTCCGTTTTAGCACTGCAGCTTTTCTACCTTCATTTCACTCTCTTACGCTTCGCTAATTCTATGACACTTTCCTAATACACCTTCATTTCGTTGTGACTTCAATCACTTTTATCCTATTGAGCCAGCGGAATTTATCACGAAGAAGTATCTATTGATACAGTATATGAGGAACGAGCAATTAAGAAGCACATAAAGACACTTGTGGAATAACTTGAGATATAACACATCAAAGCAAATGTAATCAACACGTTATCTCTAATATATGTTCATGAGAAGCGAAGAAGAAAAATAATACAGCTATGAGGAATTAGCCGCAAAAAATCGTTGATACTCGTTTAACGGAAGTAAGCACAACACAGCGGTTCTTCTTTCCTCTTTCATAAATCATCCATCTTTTTCAGTACATTCAGAGAATTGGATCAACTACGCATCAAATACTTCTCTAATAATGGCAAATAGATTTATCCGACTTTTCCATCGACTTCGGCGGTTTCTCGCCGTGGTACTCATTATTTTCCCACAGAAGCCGGTGCAATTTCTTTCAGAGTTTATCGAAACGCAACATTAGTTTTGAATGATTCTCATTTGAGAGCCCTCTAAAAATTGAATAAAATCTATTGAGCGAATTGTTATGATTACCCAACTGCGAACAAGGAGGAAGCAATAAGAATCGATGAAAATCATTTTTCTCCTTCATAAAATAAATATTTCTTCACTATGGTTACCAAAGGAAAAAATTACCCGCCGAGAATTCGCGCATTTCGAAATTGTGAGAATTAATGAAAAACAATAAAGTACGCATCGAATTCGCTCATAAATGTTCAGTTATTTATATTGACGATAAATTTCGGGTAGATGATTTTCGATCTTGAGAAAAATTCTTCCTTTTTTGCAATGCTGCGTTTCAAAATTGTCAACTAAATCTCTGTAATTCTTTCGCCTCCGAAGATTTGCATACGCAATGTGTCGCACTATCAGAAAATTTTATATGCATGAAATATAGGTGTGCGTGAGTTTATTTCTCCGATAACTTTCACTTAAAGTCGGCTCCACCTTTAACGAGAAAATGCGACCGTTATGGCATACTGATATGTAAATGAATTTAAAATATGTATGTAGTTTGCAGCCATTGGAATAAAACTTTTACTCGGTTGCAGAAGAAATAAGTGGAAAATTACATTAGATAATCGGCGTAAAATGTGCTTTCGCATTTTTGCTCACTAAACCGAGCAATCACTTTTGTTGACATCAATTAATAAGAAGTGTGCATCAATTCAAGCATATTCTAACTGATGCGATCGCTCGTAAAAGTCTTTCATAAAAAGATTGGTCGAAATGTTCTAGAGCGAAATAAATGTGAACATTTTCTAAGCGTAGTGTAACTGCAATTTTCTTTAGCATTGTTGGATGACCAGCTTGAATGTTAGTGTGAAAGGTAACACAGAGGTACGCTCAACGCATCAAACAGTAATATTTGTCAAGTACTCAGTACAGTGGAAAATTTCAAATTGTTGTATGAAAAGCACATAATTTCATAGAAGGTGGTCCATTTGCTGAACAAGAATGTAGTGGAGAAATGCCTTAGGGTAAATAGCAAAATATGCGCTTTTATATTCCGTTCATAGCATCAACCAACCGCATAAACTATACAATAATGCGTTCAAATTTGAGGTGAATTAATTGCACTCTTACGAACATTCAACAAAACGATTTGTAAACATATATAAAATTCGCAAAAATTTCTTCACATTTCTGAGTGTCTAAAACTCTTTTCCAAATTAATGAATGAACATGGAAGTTCGGCACAAGCTATAGCTTAACTTCTACCGAGTAAATTCTTTATCCTTGCTCTCATATTCGCGAATTGCATCTATTGAATATGGATGTGTTTACGTTTCTCATATGCAACAACCTTAGTTTGTAGTGGAATGCTATGCAAATGCAAATTTGCAAAAAAAAAATGCAGAAAATACAAAATGCATTCCCTTTTATGGATTTGAAATAGAGCTTGAGTGTATAAGCGAAGACAGCATCGAAAGAGTGCACTAAGCGCCAAATCCAACTGAAATGTATCCACTATTTCCTATTCGATAGATGTGGTTAGTCGAGTGGAAACATTGAATTAGCATCAAGAAATGCTGGAATATTTCTCTATCAACGATCTTTATGCTCGAATTTTCTCATTTGGCAGCCTACATTCCTCCGACAGTGCAACACATTCGTTCTATGAAACTCAATTTGCCCCACTGAACAATATGATCGAAATTTTTCACGCAACCAAAATTTCAACCAACACCAAATTCAAACGTAAAGGTGACGCATATTCGATCAGCCATAAGTTATTGAGTACCAACTTACTATCGAAATTTCTGCAGATATCGGCTTATAAACGTGTATCTCATAAAATACGGCTGGTGAGAGGCAACGTGAACAATAGGGCAAACGAAAGGAATTTTCGCATGCGATTTTTATGCGAATGGTATGCGAATCGCATAGTCTTTGAATATTGCATAGTTTACACGAGAGTATGCCTCGTTTATGGGAATTACCGGTTGCCTTCCTCCTTCGAAGAACTACAGGAATAAAGGATTCAACAACTTTTCGTGGATAATAATTTCCCTCGGGTATAAATGGGCATCAGAGAGCCTCGAACCTTGGCTGTTTCCAAAGATTTGAGAAAAAAGAAGTCTTAGCGCAGTCATATTCATCACTTTTCAGCATCACTACCCATTTTATATAGAGATTTACCGTCCCCTAAGCCATCCACAAGTCTCTATTAAACGACTCAAAGTAGCTTTCAACGGACAACTGCAGTCGATGTTACTCTCTGAATTATACTCTATGAAGATAGTAATCTAGATATGCAAGTAAGCACTAATCACTGGGCAGTAGTTGTGGACACAACGCCCGCGCGATTCAGCAAAAACAATCTTTAGTAGTGTGAGCCATCCTCAAGGAATCCAGACAAGGGCGAAACGAGACATTTTTAAAGTGATTCAAGAATAAGAAATCGCCATTAGAGAAGCACGCTGAACTTGAAGGATGTAATGTTTGATTATGACAAACCTTAAGTGTTCTAGCTTCTATGGAAGCAAACAATGCTGGAATCTTTTGCACATTGCTGTTACGGTATATCCACCAGCCTGTACGTATCCTTTGATTTATCCCATCCACTTAGTTTTCAAACGGCAAAAATTGTGACTAGGAAATTTTATTCCATACAGGATACACATCACTGCGGATCTCGAATCTCCGATTTCATCCCTTTTCTATGAGTTGGTGAGAATGCGTGATGCAATCACGTTAGCATTTCTAAATTTTCCAGCTATCGCCGATGTGGAGTGAAAAAAGGAACATTTGGCTGAGGATTTGCATCAAATTTGCAGGAAATAAAACATTTGCGATTGTTTCTGCACTTTTGACTAATAGCTGACTGATATATGAAGAATGAAATGCAAAGGCAAGTGTCGTGCCATCCTGTGTGACTCGTATTTAAACTTTTCATGACTTTAGTTACTCACATTAAGGCAATCGCGCACTTTTGCATATAATGGTGATCGAACTTCAGCTGTATTCTCAGCTCTAACTTCAAAAAATTCAGCTCTAACTTCAGCTCTGTCGAATTTCACTTTTATTCGCCGGTGCGATAAAAAGCGAAGCACATTAAAAGATTCTGTTCTTAAGGCGGTGTTTGTTTGATATGTATAGAAAACACTAAACATCGAAACATCTCCATGCTCTCTGTTATCTTTGATGTGCGTTTTTTTGCACACTGGCTTGACGAAAAAAATTAATATAATTTCATGTTGGCTTTGATAAATATAAAGACTTCAGCAAACTCTTAGTGAAATAGTGGTAGTTTGAAAAAACTGCTCAAATAAGGCGGAAAACTTTAGCGAAGAACATTAAGCCATTTAAAATATAGTTGCGATATTTTAGAAAATATATGAAATTTTTTTATTTTTTTCGTGGAGAAAAAACAGCCGAGTCTTTCAAATCGTCAGTGAATGAAAACCATTTCTTTCCACAATTCTTTAGGCTGAAAGGTGATGAAATTGAGAAGAAGATATTAGTATCGGCATTGATGCTAGCATCCTCTTATCTACTGTACATGTTCATTAGATGTGAGTTTCTACTTCCCTATTCTTCTTTTTTTTCTTTTAGAAACGAAATATGCAAATTTCGACGGTTATTTCAAGTGGATGAGATTACAAGAGTGATATAAACAATTTTATATATATCAATTGTTGCTAATTTTTGAAATTCATCCGTACATATTGACATCTCCCCTTTAAATATTCATCTAGTTTTGAAGTCAATATTTCTGGGAATGAATACGTCGAAAGTAGTCTATTCGCGCGTAACTATGCAGCAGATTTATATGAGAATCCAATGAGAGTGTAATAAAGCTCACAAATAATTTTGGTAACGATACAAGCAAGATAATGTACACTTTCAACGAATCAATATAATGGAAGACGAAGACAGTATGAACACTCTTATTCGAAGAAGAAAACGATAGGCAATTAAAAAGCATAAAACATGCCAACCATGAAATGAGCGCTAATGCTCTTGAAGATGTGAAAAAAAAACGAGCGAATGCCCACCTTGAAAATATCTGAATGTTGATGATGATCCTGTTGCCCCATTGTTGGCATATTCCTATTTCTTTGCAGGGCAGAAAATGTGAACGCTGCCTTATAGCATAGCTTCACTCAATGGGCTTTTCCGCCTTTAGTGGTTAAACTCTCGCTCGGCAGAGACCACTGACGATAGTGGAGCAATTATCGATAGACAAATCGGCGAAATCCCTTGACGTTTCTTTTCTATTTTCGTAACTCTTCGAGAGAAAAATTCCGTAAGTCAACGAGAATTATTCTCTATGACATATAAAATGAGAAGGGAACAGCTGTGATTCGGCATTCGGAAGCATTCGAGAACAACGTCAACATATATCGGCGTGCGTGTCACATTCGTTGTCAATGCATAAAAAGAAAAGCGAATAGCGCAATTCGTTGCCATTTTCAACGCACATTGCTACTTCATTTACTTACGTACTTACGCGACGTCAGCACGCGTAGTTTCGACTATAATTGTGTGTGATCATATACTATAAAAACGAGCTAACTAAGATCCTACAATCTGCGATAACAATTACTGCGAACAATCGCGCAAATTGATGCATAATGATAACTAAGATAACTGTAGCCAATAAAGAAACCAGCTTTTTTTAAAGCTTTTTTTGCGTTATATGGAATTCGATCGTTACTTATGTTCAAATTATTGCTCATACATTAGCCTTTTCTTTTATAAATATTATTTGCGCTTGTTTCATATAGTCAATGCCGAGAATCTAACGTAGCTAACTACTGAACAAAACCCTCAATGACTCCCTCAGGAGAGCTTTTTTTATTGGCTTAAGCTATGAATATCGATATACTAAATTACTCTCATTGCATAGATTATTTCGTAGAGATGTGTCAATTCGCATTACCATCAACGCGGAATAAAGCGAAATAAGCGAAATAAAGCCTCAGCATGCAAAATTTTTTCATATGCAAATCGTGAAAAAATATTCCACTGGCTGCACAGGCGCAGCTTAAAACTAAAATATTAGAATCTTGTCCTATTTAGTGTTAGAAGCTCTAATCCTCGTTTGTTGGTTAAACTGCCCTCTATGCTTCATATTAATTATCGTCACGATTCAAGAAAACTTCTGCCAGTCGGGAAAAGAAGTATAAGACCGCCCGTATCGTTGTTATATTAAGTAGGCGTAGCGGAAGCTGCCATGCATATTCTAACTGACTGCTGCTTTGTTAACAAGCGATCTACCTTATATATATATATATATATATATATATATATATATATATATATATATATATATATATATATATATATATATATATATATATATATATATGAAACTTTCTGATCAATAGGTCCAGCGAGAAAACATAAAGATTTGTCGAAAGCGGTAAAACTGGCGGTAAAATTCACATTTATAAGAGTTGATTAACATCGCAACTGTTAAAACTTTCCAAGCTTATAGTCACAAAACGGTATCGCAAATTCGGAGATGAGAGGTAAATATGAGAGCGGGAAAGCCCGACATGTTTATCGGCATCTCTATTTGCAATATAGTGTTTACTGGTGATGATAATTGGAGGCATGCGATTTGCGAAGATATTTCACGCTTACCGAATCGATCAACATCAATGGGAATCTTCAGAGCGATTAAATTTTGTTTCTTAAAAAATAATGAGAATTCAACTGAATTGAATCTAGCAATATCTCCAAAAATATTAAATTCATAGATTATTTTAAATATCAACACAAAAGAATCATGTGCAGAAGCATGCAGGGTATAAACTAAAATCTTCTCAACGAGGCATAAGCTCTTTAAATCATAGCAGTTTTTATTGTTTAATTAGTCAAATTTTTTGCGCTAAATTTTCCACTATTCTATCAGAACCTCTGAGTTCTAAATTCGATCGCCGCGCTTTCTAATTTCATATTGTAGTGATAGAAAGTTCATTCGGTTTCGCTGGATGTCTTGAATTCGATGTTCTACTTTAAAGCTATTTTGAAAGAAAAAATAAAAGTCGCTTCGATCAGTAAAAAATTTTTAAATTTTGTTTAATCAACAAATCGAACGAGAAGTTTTAGGTATACTTACAACGTCCTGAACAGCGTATAACGAACTGTAGGACTAAAATACAACTGAGCTGAGCAATTGGTGATGATGTTATAAAAAATTAGGTGGGACTGAACAAAAACTTACTGCTTAAAAACAACTAGTAAAGAGTCACATACCATATCATCTGGCAATTCATCTCATAGATTACATCCTAGTGAAGAAAAAAGGCCGCATTTAGTGAACGATGTATCAATAGGCATGTGACGCCACGTGAATGACTGCATATGGTGCCGTTAACTCAAACAAATAGAGATGAGAATCTACATCACAGAGGCCATTGAGCATTTTATAGATCAGTATAAAATTCAAGATAGAGCAGATATTATGTGGTGAAAGATGGAAGGGTCATTAGGGGAGTAGCAATACCCTATTCGCGAACCAAGTCAATGAAGGTTATTTTTTGTGCAGCAAATGAAATGACCTACTATAAATTATGTAAGCTAGAGTGAATAGTAGAATATTTAAGCGTCGCATATCTGAGACCCAGCAAACAAAGAAAAGTGACCATCAAAATAATTTTCCATTCCCATCGCAACTATACATTTAATTTCTTTGAAATGTTATAATTTCCTTATATATCAATTTTTATTTCTCCGTTAAGCGAACATTCTTTAAGCTTAAACATACATTTACCCCGACATAAATATTTTGCTTCTATTTTATCGTTATGGAAAATGATTAGCAATTTGATAATTTCATAAATAATGATAATGACAATAGATAGCCTACCGAATTATGCATATTCATATGCTAAGACTCAAACCTTTTCGTTGTTCGGCTGTCACAACGAAAATTATGCTTGAAAGTTGTTTTACTGCGCACACTTGTGCCCTCTTCGGCTGTCGCTTATTTGGATGACGCTTGAGCACAAGCTTCACTAAACAACACGATAGAGCAATCGATACGTTTGATAGAACTCATGGCTTCATGTCGATTGCTGAAAGAACGACGCCTCTCGAATGAGAAAAGTCAAAATTGCGTGCCTATATATGGAAGCATTTGGCACCGATTTAGTAGTATGGCCATTTCTTTCTAACTCAACGCATTTATCGATGCGATATTTGCTTCACGAGTATGAACTCATGAGTGTGTCAACATGTAATAACATCAAAAAGCGATTTGTTAAGGTGAACTTTGAGCTGAACATATCATCACCATCTAAATCAGGAAATTGAATACGCATCTCTTTTTCAGATTGTCCATTTCGAGGAATAATCGATAAAATTTGCTAGAATACAAAGCTAAACTATGAGAACGAGCTAATAAATCGAAATCGCAATGGAAATTCATAAAAAGCGTTTGTGAAAATTCGGTAGATTCGGTAACGTAAGGGAATTCTATTGCTAATTGACGCAAATTGATATGATTTATGTGTTGATATCGGGAAATAGATACAACTGCTGCAGTTGCTATCGACTACGCATACAACGATCACCACACATGTCACAATCACTGACGTATGGTATTTGCAACAGAGTCCCATAGGAACGATTACGTTTGTGGCAGTTATCAACGGTTCGTTTACGAAACTTGGTTATTTCTAAGAGCTCTAAGAATTGCTAGAGGGGCTCAAAGGATTGCTAGAGGAGGAAGCCGTAAAAGGATTTAGCGCAATGATAACAGTCAGATGGTAATTGACGTAACAGTCTTATTAAATCATTGTTGGATTTTTCATATACTCGATCACTACCTTAGGGCAATAATGGTGTCGAAAAATTACTCAGCATCACCTTCAAGCGAATTTTATTTACATTAGTAAAAGTCTGTTGAAGAAGCGAGCTTATATGCTTAAGAAATTTAGTTTCGAGAAAACGTTGAGGAGTATAGCGTGGAATTTTGAATACTACAATTCTTCGAATGACCGCATTCTCATAAAAGAGAGTGAGGTTGCGCGCACTCAAGGGAATGTTACAAAAAAAAATTCGAGGAAAAATAAATTACTGCAATAAAAATTTAATCTTTTTACCCATCGAATGGGGGAGATTTTCTAGTTTAAGGCCCGTCAAGCCAGATGAACTTCTAGGTCGATATCGTTGAGGTATGGCGCTGACTGCACGCTGTGTTTTCGAGATCTAAATATGTTCCGAATCTGTGAATCTTGGAAATTTACCATCGTTATTTTATTTCATAGAATACCGTGAAGAAGCTGATTTATTTAGGCTTTTTTCGTGCTTTTTTTGCAAAATTGTACCAATGATTAGAGAGCTTCATCATGTAGAAAATGATCTGATATCCGAGATATGATATTTTCTATAAAATAGATATATGCATTTTGCTAGGAAATCTACAGGTTTCAAAGTTTTAGACGATCATAGAGGATAAAAAATGGATTAATTATACTTGTCATGCTAGTGTAATCGTCAGGATAAAACGCTCAAAAGAGGATTCTATCGAGTTCAGTGGATTTACTATCATCTCAAACGACTCGATATATATATATATATATATATATATATATATATATATATATATATATATATATATATATATATATATATCGAAAAATTAGGTTTCCATAAGTATGCCAAGAAAAAAGACAATCTAGACAATTGAACGTGGAAAAAATTGAAAGAATGAAAGCGATTTAAAAAAAAAACTTTATCTATCCTATTCTTGCAAACAATCCCAGAGAACAATGATGATTGATGAGTGGAAATAAATGTGATATAAAAAAAGCTTACTAAAACAAAAACAAAATAAAATAATTAATGATTGCGCATGAGTTTTAGCTATCTCTACGAAACTAATATTGATTGCTCTTACGAATATTTTTTTTGCGCATATTGAACGGATATTTGACAGTGATAGATCAATTGAAGCAGAAAGAAAGAGTCGAAAAAACGATAACCAACCAAGCGCCTTTAATGCCGTTCTATTTGTGAGCAAAAAGCTCCACAAATGCATTTGCTCGCAGCGTGCAACTTTTATATGCACAGTAGTCTGTGACTTCCACTAATAGATAGTAGTGAAAAAGAGAAACAGAGCAAAAAAGAAAGAAGTGATATTCCTTTAAAAGTTTTATGGATATAATGGAATTTTGTTGAATAGCTGTTCTTAACGAAGAGAATATGCAGAGATTGTTGAATATTTTCGCATCGGAAATCACATCTTCTGATTTCCATTTCCCGCGTAAAAAAATTCCAGCCCATCAGGCGGCTATGGAAGCAAGATTGTATTGGTGATATTCCTAAGAGCAGAAATGATAGAGAGAAGGCGGATTGTGTAGCAATAACTAGAAGAAATAAGCATGCGCAATAGCAATTCTTCAAACAAGGCGGCACAACTCATCCGACCAGAAAGAAGCCTATGAGGACTAATTGCAAGTGATGTTTGTTTGAAATCGCGTGCGGCAAATGTCATTATTAAATGCACCGGCGACACCTCTTCTATAACGCCAAATATGGTTCAAAAAAGGGCAATCAAACTGCACTCAGATTGGGCAAATATCTTCTGGTGATCAAAAATTGAGCACTTTGAGATGCTGGTGCTGAAACGCCCATAAATTCTTCATAGTTCTTTCCGGATAACTAAATAATAGATTGTCAACCGGGATCTAGCTTTCTTCCTGAATTTCCTGAATTCTTTTGAAGCAACACTTCCATCCAACAGACCTTTCGATTTAACTTACAAATATACGTTGCCATCCTTCTTAAGGAGAATATTCGCTTAAAAAAATGAAAGAGCTTTAAGAACCATCGTCGAAAGAAATTCCTCACTTCCCAAGCTTATTGTGTCGTGCCGGAGCGTTCGCTGCCTCATCGACTCTCGACTTTGATAGGCAATTGCTGGCCGCCCACATCAGTGTGATTCTCAGCAACAGAAACTCTCATGGAGTAGGGAAGATGTGGGTACATGAAGTATTGCATCAGCTAAATCACTAATTCTATTGGTTGCAAAAAAATTTTACCATTAGATTTGCTACGACAAATTTAAGACACCTATATCGCTGAAATAGAACGAGTTAGCGCTAATATTAGCAAAACAAACTGCCCCCAATCAGAACAGCTTTCGCGCATCGGAGATCGAATTAGCTCAACTGCGCTTCACGATTTTTTGGCTATTAGCTTTTGCAGCCTATGAAACGTCATCACATCAGCTACTTGCCACGATTTATATGAGCTTTCGCATTGGT
The DNA here is from genome assembly GCA_037389465.1 of Baylisascaris procyonis. Classification (NCBI taxonomy): domain Eukaryota; kingdom Metazoa; phylum Nematoda; class Chromadorea; order Rhabditida; family Ascarididae; genus Baylisascaris; species Baylisascaris procyonis. The sequence goes on along the minus strand of JAZARR010000032.1, from coordinate 2,531,159 downwards.
GGTTCCATCTTGCTCAATAGTCCAATCTTTCCAATGGCTTTATGAGTGGGATTGTTCGAAACTTATTTAAAAACTTGTGTTGTTTGGCGAAATGCGCACTCAGCTTATCATTTTCTTTTACACCAGTTGCAACCGCAAATTCACGTTACTGCTATTGTTGTCGTGCTTGTAGTCATCATTGTTCAATACTATCTGCATGAAGCTCTAGCTTTGATAAAACATGACTTAAATTTCAGTAATAACTGCGCAAATTCGGTTTTTTTTTTCTTTGTGATTCGATGATAGAACTTCATTTTGAGTTCCAAGCATCCCAACTTTTTTTTCAACACTTTAAATTTTTTTTTCGAAATTACCATGATTATATGAGAAGCGATATTGCACATTCCAGCAAATTCACATAGGCAGTATGCAAATTGAATTGAAACTAGAAATGAGTATTGGAATCGACATCACGCGCAAAATTATTTAAACTGATATAAGGGAGGAGGCACCTAGACGTTATTGCATTTTCAAATGTATCGCCGACTCATTTTGAAATAAACCACTGAAATTGTTAGCGAATAAATTTTCGTTATAGAGACGCAAAAAGTTTAGCGCATTTTTCGAATCCCAAATGGATAAAATGTTGTCACAATTGAAATTGCAACATAAACTACCCGAATTCATTTCAATAATTGTTGCCACAAGAAAGGTTACTACCGCTCTAATTTTCAGAATCATTACTTATCGATAAAATATTCTCTATTATGTAAATATTGCTTTGACACAATTACCAATATCAATGATGATTTTTTATTCACTTAAATACGTCAAAAAGCATGGATAACTACTGGTGAAATATTTTTGTTAACCAATTCTGAATGCATAATTACTGATGGTGATATCAAATTCACAATGTATTCGTCTAAGATCACAAAATGCAATTCATACTGCCCATGAAATCATATATGAAATGATTAAGTATTTATAATGAATAATTTTAGCTAGTTATGGAATAAACAGGTAAAGTGGCATATCATTGCTGAGGCATATCTTATTTAAGAGCAACGATGAAGAGTGAAGATATCATCGTGGTTATATAAAAATCAGTGCAAGCAACTAAAATAATCGAGCTTATATGCAAAGATTTTTGAATGTTTGGTTTTCTATGACTGAGGCGTCATAAGTGAACAACTAACCGAGCAGTAGTACGCGTTGAACGTTCATCGACGGTGAGTGAGGAGGATGTCATGAACATCCCATAGAACATGAACCGAAAATGATAAGTGCCGATAGTTGGGTTGAATAAGTCGTTAGTTCAACGCAGAGAGATCCTCTTATGCAAGATCTTCCTCTAAGCGAAGTTATTGCAACAAAACGGTCCTTGCAACAAACCGGCGAAGGGGGTACAGCGAAAGGATTACAGGATAAAGGATTACAGTGAAGTCTCACATCGGAAGAAGCACAATCACTGCCGATACACAAGCAAAGCTACTACTGAAAGATAAGAGCAGAATGTATGAGCATTGCTTCGATGCCACCCTCACTTTCGTTGTTAAGCTCGTATCGACGAACGCTTTGAATAGAAGTTTTGCCCTTCGCATCATTCATGCGTTTTGAATTGGCCTCTGTCCGTTGTTAGCTAACAACGTCGGGGTTTATTGAATAGATTTCGCGTCTCCGGCCGTGCGCGCCTTTTGGTGTTTCCTTTTTCGCCACTTATTGATGTAACTCCGCGTTGAATAAAAGATTCAAGTACCTTCCGTACCACGTGATCTCACAGCATCGACTCTAAATTTTTATGCCCAGATTATATATGCCCTAAGATGTGCCAATCCCTTTGTTTTAGTACCCATTATTACGCATCTTTCAAACAAATTCAAATGAGAAGCTTCATATCTCGATATCTGTTGCAGTTCATTTAGAACTAGAAATGCTTTTAATTCACATGAAAAGTAGTTGTAATACAGGTGAACGAACGAATAAATAAATAAGGATAGATTCGTCGTAAACTTGGATTCCAATTTCCATTTCGTTTCGATAGATTCGAGGAAATAATTACGAGATAGGGCATTCAAATCGGTTTTTCTCAGGTTTTTTTTTTAGATAATAGCTTTGCGAAAAGAATTTAGTTTTCGAACTGAATCGATAGATCGGTGCAGCAATATAGCCTCATCCGACATTCATCGTGGAAAATCAGCCAACTCTTGCGGATATATATATATATATATATATATATATATATATATATATATATATATATATATATATATATATATAGCAAGATTACCATTTTAAAAGAGAAATCGAGCAATAAATATTCCTTTCGAATTGTGCATAAACTTCGCGATCGTTTTTTCTTTCTATCCTAAAAAATGTGTTTTATAAGATGAATGAATTGAGATTTCAGTTCGACATATCGGGACCATATGAAGGATCACCCACATCGATCATTCGCCTAATTAGTTCTGCAATTTAGTGATCGACGCTGACGTCGAGTTGTGCAGTGAAGTTCCTGATCGGAGAAAAGAAGCAGTTGAAACGATCACTTTGTAGATAGGATTTCCTCTTCATCGATGGATTAGTTATCCAGAAAAATATCCAGAAAAAATTTAATATCCAGAAAAACAGAAACGGATTCATTATATATTTTGTAATTTCATAGAAAGCATCACCTTTTATGTTATAAATGATGTTTCGACATTGCTAACTCAAATATAATCTAACGGAAATAAAGTGAAGCATATCGGTTTTTTTCAACAACAAAATAACTTATTAATATTTCAGAGAATAGTAACGGTCTTCGAACTGCGCTTTTTTGCTGCATTCTTGAAGACCTTTTCCAAGGTAAACTCAAACAGCAAAGAGATAATCGAATATTGCCGTGTTTGCGAATTCCATAGTTAAGAAGAGTTTGCAGTGAACCGGAAACTTGAAGTTGGGAATGAACTGGGCAATGAATGGGACAAGTACCAAATATGGGACCACCCATATCTGAACTTTATTGAATGATGCCTTACGTCTTTCCAATCAAACTTAAAGTCGCTTGATTGTTTCATCGAATTTCCGCCTGGATTGCGACCAGTTTTTATATACTCAATCTACAATACGTTTTTTTTCTTCTCAATTTAAATATGGGTTATATTTTCTTAGTTATTATCACTAATTATTTCGAGTGGATATCACAGAAAGACATCTGTGCGCACGGGCAACGAATAATTTGAGCGATAGTTGAGTTCGAGTGAAAATTGTCCTTTAAATGTATCAATTTGTTTCATTCATTTTATTTCCACATTTCTGCACCTTCGTTAACGATATCAAAATTTGGCAATTCAGACCATGGAAAACTATTCAGTGGAATAATTTGTGTTCAAATAGATGTTATTAGAAGGCAGAAAAAAGAGCTGACATGATCTTGGAAACGCAAACAACCCAATTATATCCTGGGATATAGCTCGACCATATATGTTTTCAGTTCGGATATGGCTAATTGCGTTCTCGTGAACGCGACCACTTGAAGCTTAACGTCGTACGTTTGCTTTCATTTGTTCCAGTTCATTTACTCCTCACAATTGACATAGCCACGTTTTCCCTATATGTCGTTGAATGCGAGCTTCTTCTTCAAGCATTACCTGACCACATTTTCCCATCCGTGGATAAATTCCAGTAGTACGTCGGCAACATTTTCCTTCGTATTGCAATATCTGCTGATTCATGTATGTTATGTTTAGATTATTTATTGCTATGTTTCACAGGTTATTTAACACATATTTATGTTAGTTTATAGTGCTTTTTGCAATCGTGAATACTAGTATTCTAAATCAATACTTATGTTCATTTGCCGTTAAGTATAGAAAATATGGATTCTGCTTTCATTCGCAGTATAACACAATAGGCAATTTTAATTGATAGTATAGTATAATAGAAAGGTAAACTAATTGTACTGTTATGTAGTTTATGAGTAATAGCAAGAGGCTATAGTAGAGATTTGGAGAAGAAAACTTGTGGTTTAGAAATATAAACAATTTAATTATGAGCTTGCAAATGTGTTATAGTTTAGTTTGAGAACTTATATATAAATTTATATATATATATATATATATATATATATATATATATATATATATGTATATATATAAAATATATATATATATATATATTTTTAACTATTGGGCGGTTTTCCCTCTTCACGACAAAGTTGCTTGGCTCTGTAACCTGAAGATGTCGAGGGGTTTCCCTCTGGAATCAGTGAGCAATTACCGCGTTTTCTGGAATGCACTTGTATATATCGCATAACTATTTTAGATGCTATTCATGTTAATAAGGACTCTCTAATTGTTAGCTATAGATTGGCTGCCTATAGACAGATTAAACCCATCACTTTTTCCTGTAAACGTGAGTATATACGGAGTTTTTTAAATCTCTAAGAGCTGACATAAATATGCAAATTAATAAAATCTCGGCTCCATATATAGCAGTGATTTCAATCTAAAACAATAGGAAAAAATGTGCTTTTAAAGATTAATAAATATTTTTGTACACTAAATGAAGCGATATTTTGGCTCCGTCTTATTATTTAGCATTGTTGTTCTACCGTTTATTGTGGTTTTTTTCCTTTTTTTTTGCAACAATCCTATCGAAATGTAATCTTATAGATTGTACAATTAAAAATGTTGCAATGGAGCAAATATTTGTTGAACAACTATTAGTTGGTTATTCAAAAGAATCGACAATAAATAAAGGCTATTTCACGGCATCTGGTTCGGTTACGCTCATTATTGATGGTTCTCGGACGATACTCGTTGATTGTGGTAATCCATGGAATGGTGAGGAACTATTAAGCGGTAAGCAATTATTGACTTTTTAATTCCAATAAACGGACGCAGTATTCATAGGTATTTGAGTCCTTTAATTGTGGAGGGATGCTGAAAAAATGTATAGTCATATGCTCAGTTAGAATGAAGAGAGAATCGGAAACTTTACAATTTTAGCTCTCTACGTTCTTTTTAACGAAGAAAAATTTAAAAAATTCAAAATTTTTAGCCCCTTATTCAAGTGTTACTTAGGTCATCGCTACCTTCTTCATCTTCTCATTACGTAAACAATTAATAGAGGTCTTTCGTATATATTTTTTCTTCAGCCTTTAATCTTGGTTCAGTTGCCATTTTTTTATTGTAATATGATCCTCACTAACTCTTTCATTGAACTTTTTTTGGCTGATTTTCCTCATCCATCGTCTGTAAAAGTTGATGGTGAAAAAAATCCTAGACGGTTACGGTAAATTATAGTTTTTGTAGATTAAATTCTTCGACGATTACGGTAAAAGTACGGTTTTTTTTAGATTAACTCATAAAGCTATTTCGCAAACTGGTATTTTTAATAATACTCCAGAAATCTTCAATTCAACTCTACGTCTGTATAAATAGCAAATCCTCATTTTACCTTAATGGTGTGGTATCAGTCGAAGCACTGTATTTACTCTTTATTTGCGTTGCATTCTCTTGTAGATGCTAATTTTTCGTCTACAACTGCAAGATATATTCTATGTCGGCAAATGACCGTCTATTATTAATAAGAATTTGTGGATGAAGCGTTAAAAAATGATGCTGATTCTGGTGTTAATGTGACCTAATATGTGTTTTTTCGCCAAATATTTTAGTGCTCATGAAAGTTGACGATGGAAATCGCCACAGAAGATATCAATAGTAAACCAACATCGCCAACTTTTAAACTTTCCAAGAAAATATTTCGTTTCTTCATTTTCAAGGAATTTTATGAAATTTTCTTGGTCACCTTAGTAATCTCAAGAATTATCTTCTCATAAAAGCTTCAATTATAATTTAATTTTGAAAAAAATTTCAATGTTTGTTTTATATGAAAATCATTTTCTCTATCTTTGTTAAAAAATAAAATGCTCTAAATCTAGTTCGTAAGATTTGATGGCAATCTAAGAATTTAATGGCCTGATCAACGATTTGATCAAAAAATACTCTAAAAATTTTTATTGATTTAATCGTGCAACGTTACGACGTTCAATCTTCTCACACATAAAATAGTCTCAATTGCAAATTTTTCAATAATTTCATAAAATAAGTTTTTTTTTTTTGCAGATAGATTTATCGTATTGTCGATTCTTATTAAAAAGTTTACTTTTAAAAAGAACTATCGAATCTACGATGATAGTTTTAGCGCTACGCGACAACACATTATCGACGAGTGAAATAACAGATTTAATCATAACACATGGTCATATCGATCATTGTGGTAATATGTCTATGTTCTTAGCTGCCAATATATATATGGACCGTGATTTGGCAAGACCATATTCAGAATATACCAATTTTGAAGTAATTGTTTATATGTTTTTAAAAAAATAAGTCATTCGACTATATTATTTGGTTTTTTTCTAGTACTTAGATAGTTTAGCAGTTGTTTATGATCTCATTTCATTCAAATTTCTTTTCTATCTCCCAATTACTTTTAAATAATAGCTAAAAGTTATTTTCTAGTACTAAATGTCAAATTTTCTATTATAATACGAAAGAAAACCGCAAAATTAATCGTTGGATTCATTTCTAATTTTTTCAGTTGATGTTTATTTTTCTTGTGCATTTGTTAATGTGGTACTGTAAAAAAATCCCCCACCGTCAATTTAGGGCTTTATAGTCGAATTGCTCTCTCGTCCTTCTCTTACAATTTAATTCTGCGATATTGTCAATGAAATTATTTTTTAACTATAGGATGGTTTTGAAGTAACAAAAAATGTGCATATATTACGTACTCCTGGACATACGGATAACGATCTTAGTGTTATCGTTTATAATACAAAATGTGGTTGTATTGCGATCACTGGTTTGTTCTTGTTTTGTTTTGTTTTTTTTTTCAATCTTCGAAGGATTCATATCAACTTTATAAGTTTTTCTTGCTAGATTTATATTCAAGCAGATTTCAGATATAAGTCGAAAGAACTCGCCGTTCTTTAATTTAAGACTCCATTTGAAACCTTCTCCGAGTCAAAATATTTCCTTCACCTGAAAATTTCATTCGATTGTAAAACGAGAAAATTTCACTTTCAGACAATTTTTATTTAATAACTGAGAAGTTATAAGAAGGGGGACGGAGAAATGATGTGAGGGAGGAGATATTTTGGCATTAAGTGAAGGGGCAAAGACACGAGAATAATTTGATGCGGTTGTGAAAAAGTGCTTCATCGAAGATGAAGGAGGACGCGGCTGCCATCGTTCTAGCAATTCAGTAAGGAAGTTCATAGTGTCTATCCATTGTTTCTAGATTAAAAACGACACCAGTTTTATAATTTCGTTAAAGAAGCAAAGCGTATGTAAGATATTTTATAGGAGACATATTTGAAGACGAATACTCGGATAACTGGGAGCCGAATAGTCGATATGTGGAGGAGCAAAAACGGAGTCGGAGTCGAATATTGGCGATAGCCGATTGGATCATACCGGGTCATGGAGCAATGTTTAGAAACAAATTCAAAGCAGCTCGAACTTGAAAAGATTGTATAGAGTCAAAATAATAGAGAAAATGATCCACTTTGTTGTATTCATTTTCGATGCGATATTTCATTTTACAAAATATTTTCTAGTTTTCCATTCGTAATTCGCAAGTCTTAAATCCGTTTTTTTTTTGTGTGAAGAGTGCCATGATTTGTGTGATTGAAATATTTCTTCCTGCATTTCCTTCTTTCTACAACTTCAAGAATTCTTATAAGTTTATGCCCTTTATTTCGAATTGATTTTTGATATGACCATTTCTAGTCGATATTTCTCTCAAAAATGGCAACTATTTCCTAATAAACGAATGAGATCACGTTAAAATGAGGAAAACAAAGACGCTTATAAATCGTTCGATGGTAAAACCATCGAATTTCCTTCTCTATGCGTTCATATTGTCTAAAACGTAATTGGCCATTCCATTCCCGCAGATTCTTCATATTATTTCCTTTTGCAATAGATATGTCTATCGTAATGCAGTCTCAAAACTGAGTAATTAAACCATTTATTCATATCTGTACATCATCGCTAGAAGCATATATCCGCCAAGAAATAATATAGTGAAGATAGTATATCATTTCAAAAGGAATGATCGTCATTCGGGAACGATGGACGTTTGTTGTCAGAAAAGGAACGTGCACATATGTCATATGTCATATGCACATGAAATTACGATACATACTATCGTACCGTTTTGAATTGTTCCCAAGGATTTCCGTTCGGGAATTTTTATTGGAAAGTTTGCGGTAATAAAAGCGAGATAAAGCAGTTCGTTTTCCTCCAGAGTTTATTTTTCTCTAGTTCCTATATGGCGATTCAAAGACGATGACTTTATCAAAGAAAATCCTGTACATATGCCCGTGCACGACATTCTTACCCGACGATCAGAGTCGCAGATCCGACCTTAATCAAGCACCATGCCCCTTCACTCATCTCAATAGTACGCTGCTCTCCTTGATTCTCACTTCCACCAAGAAGCGCTTCCATAGTAGTGACAACGATTACTATTGGGATGGGAGCAGTAAACCCTTGCTCTGCCGACTCTCTTGGATGAGTTCGTTGGACAGCGGGATCGGTGTGGTGTAAGTCGGTGAAAACTGCGCTCAAGATTTAGAGGGAAAATTCCTACCCTCACAATATCTCACATTTGTGGGCTCTCCCCAAAGTTTGGTATCCAGGGAGAGTACTCTTCGAGGTGAACACATTGCACATAGTCGCTCGTGTATACATTTGTAAGGTAGCATGCTGGGTAGTTGCGAATATTTTGCAATGAAATATGACAATTTCGTTATGAAATACAACGGGCGGCGAAGCCCCTCATGAGCCAGGCAGGGGTCGAACCTGCGCACTGTTTGATAGATTCAATTTAATTCAGTACAACCCGGTTCGCTCTATTCGTTAAGCTGCTTTAGTCAGTTACAACCGATTTTTGAAGCAACTAAACTCCCCGTTACTAGAAAGGCTTACAAGTCTGACTGAGAATACGGCGCGGAATGGGACAAATCTTAGAAAACTCCTCCTGACGCATTCGGGGGGTTGAACCTGTGTCTACTTCATAAAGCTGCTCCAGCCCACAAATCTCATAGCAACTACAACCGATTTCTAAACTCTCCATGACTAGCAATGCTTCGAAGTTAGATTCAGACACGAGCGCGGAAAGCCACAAATCTTAGGAAACTCCAGAAGCAGAGGCGCTGTCGAACCCGCTACCCTCTATTCAGAAGCCGGACACCTTACCCACTATACCACACGACCATGTGATTGAAATCTGTTCGCGCATGTGAATAGCTAAAATTTGAGCAATGTGTACTATGCGTTGGATGATTATGTCGATGTTTCTATGTATGATGACGCTATTATGCTCCTCAAGCATAGTTGTATAACCCGCTTTTATCATCCCCTTTTAATTGCTTATCGGTAATGCCGTACTATATTGCTAGCCTTCGGCTATCTTTCTTGCATTCCGCGGTTTGCCTTCGCGATCGGCAAATCGTACTTGTAGCCTCTGGGAAAAACTTACTTTTGATGAGGCGTTTATGATCGTAATGGTCCCTCCCGCCTCCCCAATTTGCTGACTTTCGATGTTTCTATAGATGCCCCTCGTCGAATTTCATCGCTAAGTAGCGGCGCAGTGTTTCGAGGGTACATTTTGTGCCCTTTTTCAAATCTCCGAAGCGCACTGCGATATCTCATGCCCGACTTTTTAATTTGTTATATTTCGGTAAGAATTTGTCGCATCAAAAGAGGAAGACAGAGCGAAAAAAATACTGAAGGCGACAGAAGCTACAAAAATAGGCCCTTAGAATGAAATGTTATGAAGAATATAACATCAATAGGAGCCAACAATTATTGGCCAACATCCTTCACTGATGTCATAAAGAACGTAGGATGCGTATCAGAGTATAATAAAATAATATGCAAAAAACTGCGCTGATATGGAAAATGTCTGAAAATATTACAATTATTTGTCAGGTTTTTCAAAGCTCAGTCGAAGCTGATCACATGTGAATGCATCTGTAATCTTCAAAATTTACATAAAACTTCTTTCGACTGTTTTTATTATATTAGATGTAATAGCTAGTACAATTATAACAGAAAGCGATATGAATGTAAATATGTAAATTTTTATAAAAGTAATCATCATCAGTAACAATGCATAAATGCGTTCATATGTAAACAAATGAGAATCCGATATGTGAAATCTTTAGTCTCCATGATAGATTATTTGAACAGATAGCAGAAATCCTTTCAAAAGAACAATGATGCAATAGAGGTTCAAAGAAAAGCGATCTCAACAATATATGAATTCCCTATTAGAAGAGAAAACAATAAAACATAAAGCAATAAAATGAGCATCAAAAAATATTCAACAAATCGTTCATTCAAATAAAAATTTATTTAAGAAGCCTAAAGAAAGTCTTTTCCCGTCTGGGAAACTATAAAACTGCTATTCCTGCTAATAACCTCTATGGTTCTGGCAAAAATCCTTCCATATGAGACATCATTTAACACTGTTCTTGTAGTGATGTGATGAAAACTGTAGTCGCCGTTGCTCTAGCAACTCAAAGCAATAACAATTTGGAATGGTTGAAATGAGCTCGGATTAAGCCTAGACATAAAGCATGGTTACGGCTCACGTTAAAACTCAACTCAGGCGAATAAAAATCGCAAATTCGAATATTTTCAACATAATTTGCAACAACAACTTCACGTATAGCATAGAAATTCGTTCACTTCATACACTCAAGAATCGCTTTTCGAAGCTCTTCGCCTTGTAATGTTTTTAATTTTTCAATTATTTTTTCTTCTTCGTCATCCTCATCGGTTGTATTCTTTTCCAATTTGTGCAACATATCTTCCGCCTCCTACAAAATTTGAATATATAGTGAAATAATATCTATGATTTGCATTTTTGATCATAAAATTACGATTTTTGTATTTTATAATTTTAAATTGAATTATAATGAATTCTGAATTCTGAATCATAAGTTCTCGCAATATTTTTTATCATAGAGTTTTATTATTCGATAACGATACTATGATCTAATTATAAGCCCGATAAGCACGGAAGGCGTCAATGAAAAATAATGGGTGGGAAACTTGCATATTGGAAAGATGCATGAGGCACTCATTGTTAATCGACAAGACGTATATATATATATATATATATATATATATATATATATATATATATATAAAGAGATGAATGTATCGACCTGGTTTATAAATCATCTTTGTCTGTTATGCTTTCGTTCCTCTTAAGTTGCAATCTCACTGTGTTCTATGGGACTTCCCTAAACTGTTTTCTAAGATGCACGCATGCATATATACACTGCTGTTATTGTTTCAATCTACTTATTCATATTAGTGGCTAAAAATGTTCCATAAAAAACGCCGGAAAGTGTAAAAAAAAATCTATAAGACTCATAAAATTCAGAAAGCAACTGGAAAATATTTTATATTTAAGAAACGATGAGTGAAAAGAAGGTGTATAGAAAGGATTCTGATAAATGAAATAATAATTTATAAACGAAAATCTCAAAAACTATGTAATTAAACAATAATACAAACCTCAATAATATCATCAGATATTCCAACGAGTTTAGCAATATTAATACCAAATGAGCGTTCCGCAATTCCAGGCATAATCTTATATAGTAGAATAAGCTCGCCATTTTCATCGATTTGAGTTTCGACACGAATATTGCGTAATATATTTGGATATCGTTTATGAAGTGCACTCATCTCATGAAAATGTGTCGCAAATACACATAAACATTTGATACGCGCAAGAATATCACTGCAAAAAAAAATGATATAAAAATATAATAATAATAAAACAATAAAAAAAATTTTTTTATTAACGATATTATATCGATATATAGTGATAAAATAAATTGAATCCAGGGCATAAGATTTCAGAGAATTTTTTTATTCACATAAAATGGTACTATACTTGAATTCCACACTTAAATAACAACACTCTTATCCAAACCTATCCAAGATTTATAGAAAACTAAAAAAAAAGGAATTCTATCATCAATAGAGGTCAAAATCATCTCTCTAGTCTCTTTGAAAAATGAGAAAAAATTCATAAAACTGTTCTTGTTTTTCATCATTACGGAACAACACTGATTGAATCGGCATATTATAGGAACACAATTATTTCCAGCAACTATATATGAATATATACAATCAGTTCAGAGGAAAAGAACATTTAAGTTGTAAATTTTGAATATCAATTTGTAATCAATATAGCTATTTTCATATAACGATGTAGCCACTCTAAGCAATAACACGTGTAAAGTTGAAGCAAAACAGCAATGGTAGAACCCTCAATGACAGTGCCTTGTAGCAAGTATTAGCACCATGACTTCTTTGAGTGCCATTTGTGGTGATATTATTCAACTCAAAAATAGATTACATTATCCTAACAAGTCAAGCATTACCCAAGTCTAATATTATTTTACACAGTCTTGGCATATAGCATTCAGTGAAAGTTGATCGTTACTTTTTCCGTCTCATAGTTTCAAATTGCACCTGTAATACCAATGCACCGATATCCACCTGCATCTCAGTAAAACATATAGTTTTCTAACTGTATCAAATTTAAGTGTAAGGTGCAAAGCAAGATTCAGAGACTACCACAAACCCTTTACTGCACGCAATCGAAGTGTAATCATAGGCTATATGAGAAAGCGATTGGCGAAAAGAAAGAAATTAGCAATCAAAAGGATCATCAACTTACTCGGCAATTGCCCATGCAAGTCCAAAACCATCATATGTTGAAGTGCCTCTACCAAGCTCATCGACTATGACAAGTGATTTACTTGTCGCCGCCTTAATTATATTAAAACTTTAATGGTTTTTTTTTCAGCATATAAACTAGTAAAACGAAGCAATAATAATTCCTGTCAATAGAAATGTTAGCCAATTAAATATTTCTTACAACTATTAAAATGGTTATGTTCTTGATTAAAGCAAAAAGAATAAATTAGCAACTTTAAACGTGCGGCATCAGTATCACTTGCATTAAACTTTTATATATTCCAACATAATAATATTAAGAAAATAAAGCACTAAACTAGCATCAATCATCACTATGCAACAACCGTTCTAGCAACACTTCAAAAAGTTAGTATACACTAAGACAGGGGTATTAATGAACGACCCGATAATGAATCATTCCCTAATAGTCAAGAACTTCCAGGGTATTAATGAACGACCCGATAATGAATCATTCCCTAATAGTTAAGAACTTCCACATTTTTTTACGAAAATTCACCAAAATTGAGGACATATAAGGGGTGAAGCTCATCATACACTGAGTTAATTTCATCTCTGAAATTGAAATAGACAAACATTATACACTCTTTACTGATTACAGCAAACAACTAACAACTAAGGAATATGGCATTATTTATGTTCATTAAAAAGTTTAGCTAAACGCGCAAAATTTGCAAATCACCAACGTTGAGTTCAAACCGATCAATCAATAATCTATGAAACGATTGTCGTTTTGTTTGGATATATTACCGTGTCCACCAAAAAAAGAACAACGCTATATGTTTCATTGATAAAAACAGCTCGATATGCTCTTATCACTATAACTTCTTATCATTACATCCTCGCCAAGGTGGAAATAATTCTTACAATAAAAAATGACTTATCAATAGGCAAGAATGTGATCCTTTACTTCAGCTATTACTACTTCCTGATAAAATCAATACTTCTCGATGAAGAATTTCAACGAATGAAGAAAAAAAACGACTATACTACCTCAAGGATCGAAGCACTGTCAATCATCTCGGCCATAAAAGTTGAAACACCTTTACATTGATAATCGCAACTTCCGATTCTAAAATAGATTCCTCATAAGAGAAGCAATTATAACAGAATTATTCATGTCGAAATAAGAATTATTCATAATTCAAGTTTATATCGTAGTAACAATCTGGCGACGAAATCCAGCCGGGTGCGACTAAGGGTTGGCGATGGTACTCTAGCACTTAAAAAGTTGTCACAATACGCAAAGACGATTTCATGTCACGGTGAACACGATCCGCCGAAAAAGACCGCAGCCACTACAGCTTTTTAAGTACTTCATGGAAGAAGAAAGGCTAGGAGAAGGAAACTCCGAATAACAAAGATATACGTCGCCAGCAGACCGGCCACCAGGCGACGCACTACCCGCTATAGTAAGATTGTTGCCAACTGCATCGATCGATAGAGGGAACAATGAAATCGATGATCTTTACGGTTGTTCAAAGTAATCAAAGAAAATGCGCTCGTCACTAACTGATAGAACAAGTGGTCAGTCAATGAGTATAACCACTATAATTCAGTCAATGTCCTCCAATATAATAGATCATATATTTTCGTTTTAAAATGTCATAAATCATCGAATAAATCATCAAAAATGAAAATGAATATCAAAAATACACCTTGTATGAATACCATCGATAAGTGAGAATTTTGCATATTCACAAGGTACAAAACAACCCATTTGACCCATAAGAACGCAGAGTGCACATGATCGTAAATACGTACTTTTACCACCCATATTTGCACCTGTTAGCAAGAGGAAACGAGTGTTATCTGCAATTACAATATTCAAATGCATTTGTCGTTTTCATTGGTCGAATGAATCATCAGACATAAATGAATTCAATTAGCATCATTTAGAAGCTATGTTGAGTTGACTGCACAAGAACATATAAATAAAGATAAGCGGGTAAATAAACGATAAAATTCAATTACGAATCAGGATGGAAGTATGATGAGCGTTAATAGGTGAGAAAAAGCGTCCTGAATTAAGAAAACGATTTTGGTTGCCTTCCCCGAATACCGAACAATCCATCAAATCTTTAAAATAAAATGACTTAAACAGGAGCGAACAACTATGTGCAAACTAGTAAAATTCATTTTATATACATTATATATATATATATATATATATATATATATATATATATATATATTCGTATGCAAATACTACTCTCATTATGGTCCTATTAGCTACGACTAATCATTCGGCAAAATTTCACCTTCAGGATTTTCACCCATAAGCACGTCGTTCGGAATGAAAGGTGGAGCTTCAGGAAGTGCTTCCAGAACTGGATGGCGGCAACTCTTTAGCACAAGTATCCGCGATTCTGGAATTCATAATACTTGCTTCATAATACATCATTTCAGTTTGATATAAACAGAATATTGCTTCAAACACCAGCCATTAGCAAGAAAAATCAGTCCTTTATGCTGAGAAATCAACGTAACCAGCGTATCACCCTCGGCCTAATAACTGAAGCTTACAGTGCTGTATCACTTTCCATTTCCAATACTGCAAAAGCTGATAAAACGTTCAGGAAAGGCTAAACTGCGGTCAGTTAGGCTTTTACTCTTTCGATCCAGCAATTGATCGTTCTTACAACGCTGCAGCGATAAAAGGAAACATAGAATCCTATCCCGGAGGCAGGTGATCAAATATGGTTTCACTTATGTTGAAGGATAAACGAACATATGATAAGCCAACCTTTATCAATCAATTGTGGTCGAGAATATGGGAACGGTGATAAGGTAGCGAGTGTTGCGAATGCAACTAGCACATCCATCACTGCCAAACATTCGGATAATTGTTGAAGTGCTGGTGCATAACCGGCTATAAATGTTGTACTTAAAAAGAACCGAAATTCTGCATTCAAATGAACCTCTCAAATAGATTTTATTCTTCTAATCTCCTTCAAATACAAAGGTTTTACCTAGTCCCAAAAGTAGTGGGAAATATGAAACCAACTACATAAGATCACAATAAAATCTTCTACAACATACGGAAACTTTAGACATAAACACATAATCCATCGCATTCCCTTGTTGACATCTCAGAAATGAAGGTTCTCAACGAGTAAGCGGTATCCACTGCGAAGCAACACGAAACTAACGATCTATTTCTACAATATACCAAAAACGCCAATTAAAAACTGGCCGATCGTCAATGCCCAAGACATTTAGATAGATTTTAATAAAACAAGGTATATTCTTGTTTACAAATTTTTCATAAGGAAGGATAACAATATTTTAAATTCCAGCAACAGAGGTCTCCCTCCGATACAATCATTTCGCAAAATACACAACTTGCGTCAAGCACTACTCTCAATCCTCGTTAGCCGCAAAAAAACATCCTCTACTTATAAAAACAAATGCTTCCTAGCAGAACTATTACAATTATGGCTTAAACGCGAAAAAAAAAGTTCTTACTTCTTCTAAAAAATCATACAACGTGGATTTATTTAAGAAGGTAATAGCAGAGTGTACCTGAGGTCATGCTACACCTCAATGCACTCAAAAACCAGCCGCACCTTAAATTTGTAGTAGTGACAACATAACGCATAAGGCACTTTGTTCTACATTTTGCAGATTTACTCAAAAAAACTTGACCGACCATTCAATATGAACAATATGAATTGCAATACTGCCATAATTTGGGAAAATAACCGTTCTAGTAAATTCTAATTAGATTCTAATAACTATAACGGAAAAGGCGTAATACTACAAGTCGTTACTTTAAAAAAAAAACACAAACTCAATGGCCACAATTCACAGTTCAAATATGAACACTGCCTACCGAGCATATTTTATCATCAGCCTTAGAAATTTTATTTTAAAAAATTTCAATTTAATTCAATTCAATTCCCAGCTCATTTATTGTATATGAGAATGTCAGGTATCAATACGCTTACAGGTATTTATATCTTATCTCAATTTTTTTATTCACAATTCACATAGAACTTAGAAAATTTATAAACGAAGAACAACTGCATCCTTTTATCTAATGTGTATTTGTTTTCTCTGCATAATTATGTGCTCAGAAATGTCAAAAGAAAATAAATTCACCACACGTTTCGACGACCATTTTGACAAGCTCCGATTGAGCCGAATCATATTGCTTCTGCAGTTCTCTATACTCATTATTTAATGCTTCCAATGCTTTTGAGGTAAATCGTACACCGGAACCTTTTGTCGTCTCCAAAATTTTAAGACCAGCTTGACGGATCGACTTTTCTGCCTATAAATTAAATTTATAGCTCAACAAACCGCAAGCGTGCTCCACACAATCGAATCTCCAAATATGTTCACTTAAAACTACTGAAGCCACAAATACAGATTAATAAATAGAAACCTAGATAATATTGAAGAAGTATAAAGCACTAAATGCTGAGTATGCGTTAACTGATCCAATCGGTCTATTTTATTGACAATAAAAACATAAGGAAAATCCGAATCACTTTATAAAACGAACGCTGACTGCTTAGTTACTTACCTTCAATGTTGCGCAACTTACCCAACTTGCTTAAATCATGAACATTTACCAACGATACATATTAAGCAACTCTAGTAATATCTATATTTGATACATCAAATAATGACAAAATGCAGAAATTTTATCACAAAATTATTAAATCCGACCGCTAAACGTTTCAATAAATTTACATAAAAATTATCGATATCATCAATATTTCCCACTTATGCGGTCTTAATCTCTTAATTGAAATTCCAACTGATCATTTCCGATCAGAGCATTTATCAATATTATGGAAGTTAATGATAAATATTTATGCTGAAATATTTTATACTTCAGCGTCAAATCTTGTGACAAATTACAATCAAACCTTCATGCTAACTTACAACTTCATCTGAGCGGAAGTGGAAACGATATGGAAAGACAGTTGTAACGAATGCTTTGTCGATTAAAATAACTAAGTAAATGCGTTGATTAATGAATAAGTAAATAAGCGTCAAATCAGTAACATCCGAACAAACAATTTCCTAGCAACTACTGTCAACGTTATCGACGACCGTTATTCATATCAAATCAACTACAACTCCAATTGTCTTTCGTTGCGATGAACGACCGCGCTGCGACTCATTTTGCATACATCGACCTCAGTGATATCTAATTTTCCCTGCGCTATTATATTGCGCCTTTCCTCTGGTTGTCTCGCCTTGTGTTTCAAACCAGTTTGCTGTTATTGCATTGACTCAGATATCTTGATGGTTTGGGCACCCACGATTCCATTCAACCACGTCGATCCAATGCAGCAGTTCCGTCGGCAATCAGTAAGGTTCAGTGCTTGCCTCGCCTCGTCCCATCTACGCGGCAGCAGCAGAACACCTTTCAATTATCAAGCGTTGGACCCTCAGATAATCATAATCATCGCGAAGGAACAATAAAATTAGAAAAAATATTTTCAAAAAAATACCTTTAAAGTTACACGGAAGAAAAATCCATATTGCGAATTTGAATCGAGTTTCGCTGATTCTGTGAAATTTCCACTAATCTGAAATTTCCCATCTTGAGAGGATTAAATTCTTCTTCAAAAAAAAGAAAAAACAACTTCATTTGGTAAAGATGCAATTAAAAACACACAAATTTCTTTCTTTGAGCAAAGAATTGACGAAGAAAACCAAAAAATAGGTAGATATAGATAACCACAGGTATACCTACAAACACGACCTAGGCCATAATGGCACCTTGCAAGTGCAAATTTGCGAGAATGCAAAGAAAAATAAAGCAGAAGAAAAATGTTGAAAAATGAGAATCAAGGTGAAGAATAAAATAAATTAGCAAGAAATAAGACGCATGGAGATTATAATATACAATTTGGCAATATAATTTAAATAAAAGAAATAATGATTGATATCTAAAGCAAATATATGTATTTGGGAACATATGAATTTCAATTCTTTATTTTAATCAAATACAACAATTAGTATCATTGAAATTTTTGCTAATTCTGAAATTTGGTGAAGTAACAAAGCACAAAAGAATTTTAATACATTGACCAATGCTCAAACTGATCGCTATTGAAATGCACCAACTTTAGTGAATTCTTTCTGACATTGTTGTTCAATATTTTGCATTGATTCAAATGTTTCAAGTAAACGATCGTCAATACTTGGCCGAATTCTATAGGTTCCATTCTCTTCAAAATATTCCACATCAACTGTTGTCTCGATAAGCGCTGCGAACTTATCGAATTGAAGGAGTGCTAGACGAATTGGTTCCTGAAAAAAAAATTTTCTATTGAATAAAAAATCGTTGACGCCAATTCACTTAATAGTACAGTGATAAGCTGATAACTCCTTTTTAAAGTATTAGTGATAATGCGATAATGTGACCACCAAAGTGATTGATAAAGACGTCTAACATTCGCCATTCAAGAAACATCTACCTCAATTGCTTTATTGCGGCTACCTTTTTCAGTTAAGATTCTGGGCATCTTAGAGGGGGAACAAAAAACTCCACATCTCTTGTTGTACTTTACTATATTATGGTATTATGCAAGACCTGGTCATAGATAACTTAAGCAGCGGAAGTGGATAAATTTAGATTGACTTGATAAGAGCTTAAATAGGTATATTGATAGGATAATGAGAAGCGTTGAAAGTAAACTATTAAAGAAACAACAGCTATCATCAAGCTCAAGGTAAAAAATTCCACAGTTTGGTTCTGAATATGCGAGTGCTTAACAAAAATGTTCAGTGACATTAAATTTGATGTTTGGTAAATAGAATTACTTCATAAATAATAACAATAATAATAAGGATAATGATAATTAAATAACGAAGAAAATAAACAAATAATTCAAAGAACGGACCAAACAAAGGTCGTTGACAGAAGGAGCAAAAGAATCGCACGAAGAATGTACTTCTCTTATCACTTCTTCGAATCGTTTCAATAGACGAACCAATTGATAGAGACGATAACAATGCTTAAATTCATTTCGAACATATAGCTAATTGAGGAAAAATCATTCTGAATGAAGATAAAAGAACTTTTCACAAACAAATATACTTTCAAAAGCAATTTCTTTCAACTCAAGATCAAGCTAGGAGAGAAAGAAAGGAGGGGAAGGGGTGAGGGGGGGAAAGGGTGAGGGGGGAAGGGGTGAGGGGGGGGGGAGGGAGATGTTGAAAATCAGGCTAGTCGGATAGACCGGATTTTGCGGGACGCTAAGCTGGCAAAGCCAGAGGCAAAGCCAATACAAAACACGCTGCAAATTTCTATGGCTTAATTATTGGATGCTAATATCTTAACTGAGAGAAGAGGAACAAAGAGATCGATAAACAAGAAATTTTTCCCCTGTAGATTTCCTTTACTTGTTTCGCTTTTTTAATATTTCCTTTTCTGCCTGTTTGTGATCACAACTCGAAATTGAACTGCAATTTGCAACTATCACCATCAATAGTGGACGACGTCATTGCTCACAATTTCTATAAATATCCTGTTCCCCGTTCTAAATAAGCCGATATGATAGGCTTTGTGCTTCTCATTTATCTCAACAAAAACTTCCACAGTTTATCAAAAATATGCATAAAATTTTGATAAATATGCATAAATATGCAGTTTATCACTATAAAGCTTCCATAAAAACGTTTACTCATTTACGATTCGATCGTTGTAAGATCAAAATCCAACTGATGTTAATTGCATATATTTCATCCACTTCTAAACATCTAAAGCTCCCTCTAAAATTGATCGATCAACATGGAATATGAGATAGAAGGCCAATTACTAGGTTCGTGCTACATGCCCATCAAACTTGAATAGTTAACTGACGAACAAAAAAAGGACACGAACAGATACATGATCAGGCAATGGATGATGCACAGGTGAAGCAGACCTGCAAAAGTGTACCTTAAAAATTTGCATAAATTTCGAGCATGACCGACCTTTGCACCGAAAAGAAACCAACGCAGCAAATAAAAGTAAATTCCATTCAAGGTGGGATTGCCTCAACACTAAATACCGCTTTGGATCAAACAAAATATTCCCCAACCTGAAGTGTAGCTTTTTTATGAAGTAATTTCCTCGAAATTGATGCTACATCTGGTACCCTTCGTAGAAGATCCTCATATAGGATATCTCGACAAGCGCTCATCTCACATAATGCTTCCACCACATCCAATCTTTCATTGATTCGTCGAAGATCGAATAATGGCCGTCTCATCCAATCACCTATAAATATACATAAAACATCAAACCTCCACAGCATTTAGCTTCAACCATATTGGGCAATTTTCATAGCCAGCTTACTTCCTTCCACCAATACTAAATATCTTCAACAGAAACGTTTAATATGACGCTGCGCCATAGTGATCGGTTTCCAACATGCTAATATCATTACTGTCATTCTTCCAGTGAGGTGAAAAACTCAGTAGGAAATTATACTATGTAAATGATGACATTTCTTAAGAGAAGCCTTAGGTTCCGACCAACAAAAAAATGTTATATGAGGCAACATGCATCGAAATAAAAATAACCCCTCCGAAAATAGCACATGTCCACCTCACTTACGGGACATTTAAGAGCATGGACATAGAGAAATTTAATTATTTTGGTACGGTGAAATGTCAGCCACTTGGCAAATCGAATAGTTTATAGAAAATATTATTTAAAAGTTCAATTCATTAAAAATCATGCTAGCAGAAAACATTACATTAAAATTTCTAAAAAATTTTCGTTTCATTTCAGAGTCTACATTTATTTAGGGAATCCATAAAGAAAACGTTGCTATTACATTTATTATAAATCACTTTCTTGATAATAAAAAATCTTTTTGAGAGAATATTAAGAATACTGAGTAAAGGCTGGAAAACAATGAACGATTATAGAAGGATAAGCGAGCGAAGTCGAAAGCTATCATCATTTTAACTCCTATCAACCAACATTTTTCCAGCAAAAGTTTAAGGAATAGGACATATAAATATCACTCACATAAGATATAATCTAAATATAAAGTACACAATAATTGCAACAATCTTCATTATTTTCATTGGTTACTTAGAAAATAAATCAAAATTTGAGAAAAATCAGTAATATTTTCTTTTATTTATCGACCATTAGTGAAATAATTACAAAATACAAAACAATAAAACTCCATATAAATTCCTTCTAACCATGGCTACATTTGAACATCCTCGGTGATATTCGTATTGGTTGAAAGAAAGAAAAAATGGAAGGATTTCATGGATTTCCTCCCTCTTTTCTTCGGTACCTTAGTATATCACTGAAGTGAGCAAAATTACTCGGAAGAAAAGGTTCCTCCACCTCCCCTCCTCCTCATTCCCATCTCTTTCAAAGCCTGCAAATTAGCTGTTCTATACTGAAATTGTTTTTAAAGCAAAAATCGGCTTACGTAACAATCGTTGTCCTTGAGGCGTTCTGCATTTGTTGACTAAATCAAATAATGTTCCGGACTGTCCGATCGCCGTATCTAAATAACTCAAAAATAAGTCATTACAAATGTCACTCTCAATTTAAGCGATGACAAGGGAAGAAAGGAGAATTTCATGTGTTCAAACCTATAAATACTATAAAGGAAAACAATCGAAGAAGAGAAAACCACCCAGATCGCATCTATGGTTAGTTGATCAAATCGAATGGCTTAAAGAAATATCCGACAATAATTATATAAAGCCTAGTAAGATTATTTAAAAAACCTAGTAACTAAAAATTGTTGTGAGCTTCTTTCTTCCTCTCTAATTTCTCTGGAATAAAATGAAAAAAAAAATTTTTTTTTTTGCAAGAAATGGCACTAACAATTTTCTTAAATTATCCATATATAAACGAGTTATAAATAACTCGTCTTGTACAATTTTCTAAGAGCCTTAAATGAGAACTCATAAAACAGCAAACCTTCATCATAACTCAAAGAGAACAATTCGAGAGCTTTAACCGCTGCCATATCCAGATACATATAACCAGCCGATTTATAGTCGAGTAATTGGAAATGATCTTCGTACATTTGCATATCATCGACGATATGCAAATGCAATGCTAATGCACCCAAACATCTCTTCTGTTGTTCACTTATATGCATTCCTTCAAGAAAAATTCCTCATCGCTGAGTAACTGCCTAATAATATGGCCAGTTTATTACTACTTTACTTGAAATTTATTACTTATTTAAAAGCTTATCGAATATTTAAAGGAACATTTCTTATTTATTTTCATCGCTACAAATGCAAATAATATTTTTAGTGATATATTCTGTTATTTTAAGTATATTGTCGACCTCATAAGCTTATTTCATTAAGTCGAATATCAAAAATTGAGTCCCATGACAGTAAAACGGGCAAATGTGCCGAGTAACTCAACTAATTTACCCACAGTTCGAAATTATAACTGTTACCTGAGGTAATTTAAAAACCAAGCGTTAACATTAAAACCTCCGGAGCATATTCCTTCATATATGAATCTAAAAACTGTTCAAGTGTGTCGCTCATAATTCGAAATCACTTACTAAATAGATCTTATCCACATCTAGTAACCAAGGAAAAAAGTCAATTCTTAAACGCCTGCCTAGAATTCGAGAAAAAGTTTATAGCCGTGAAGAGCTCAAAAAATCGACTCTACGATCGTTCTTCTAAATGGAAATCACCTTTTATAACTGTCAAATAAATGAATCTCTTTTAGCTAACCTTTATATTTGATATTCAATAATTTATCAACAATTTTTGTATCAATTGAATTTAAATCCGTGAATTCAGTAAATGTTATATCCGCTCGTTTCAACGCTGTCTCAAGACTATTCATTCGTTTTCCCATATGCGATGAATCTTCGAATGATTTTGATGAAGACGGTAAAATGATGCATTCACGAGGTACCATCGATACTATACATTTCTGAAATATAATATAGGGAATTTTAGGCAGGAAGAGATGAAATTTTCATGCATAATAAAGAATCCAAGGAAATCGTTGATTCTTTACGCTATTACTATAATTCAACGGGAGATATTTTGTTAAGTCTTAACTCGTTGTTTAGAAGCAATAAAACAATCTATAAAATTTTATAATTTCTATGTATTTCAACAATTATTCATAACGACAATTATAACGGCACATATATGGAAGCAAAGCAAATAACCGCCTTATATTGAATAATTATTCAGACATATTCGCAGAGTAATAAAATGAGGATTTTGAATCGAGAGTTTGAGAAGGATTTGTTTGCCCCTTCATTTTTTTTCATCGCTCCGCCTTTCTAGCCAAAATCTATTATATATATATAGAGCCTCTATAGTATTACGTTAGCACAACCGAAAGTACAAATATCAACAATGGTGGAATAAAATTTACACATAGAGGTAAATTTTTAAAAACATGAACAATATATCGAATAAGCTTCTCCATAACACCATAAAGCTTTAAGATAAGCCAAACCTCTAAATTTGAGAAATGTTCCGTATCGGCGAATTCGGCGATCGTCATTCGCATATCTCGAAGATTACAGAAAGCAACCGAAAGACGATTCTGAAATAAAATAAATGAGATGAAGATTTCATAAATGAATATCACAGAGATATTTTCCTATGATATAAGAAAGTAAATAACATGTAAATTGCAATAAAATCCAAAATTCCAAAGATTTTTTGAAAAGCAGAATCTTTAGTAAATGTCATAAAATCATCTTTTAAAAAAATTTAAAAAATTATCTTTTAATGCCCTGTCTTTTAAAATTAAAGTGTAACCAAAGTTAAATATTCAATGTAGAATACCTTCAAATACCCGATCCTCCTCTTTCACCTAAATCAAAGCGGTCTCCAAAATAGAAAAAATAAAAATAAAAAATAAAACCGACTGAAAATTACAAAAGCCATGGGTCAGGTATTATACTCCACATTCTAAAGGTGATTCATGCTCATATTAAAAATGCCTATGTATTCAGGATATCACTTATCGCGCCAACGATTTATTCATTGACGACTTATATAAATATATTTGCACAAGGTATTTTGTAATTGAAAGCAACCACCTTGAAAACGTCTCATGTAAAACTCCACTCATATATCTACTTGTAGGAAGAGGAATCTTTTTCTAGAAATTACCACTTTTCATCGCCTTTACCATCTTGCTTTTCTATTCTCACCTAATTACTGTATTACCATTTTATTTTACCATACTACCACATTACTGTATTACCGTATTATCATTTTACCATTCACCAATTTATCAAATTTGCCATTAACATCTATCAAAAAATTACCGCTTTTCTAAAAATTCAACAAACCTATCCGCTTAAATAACACATTAGATTATATGAAGATTACAGAAGCATAATTCTACACTCCTTTTGGGTTTCAATAAATAAAAAAGCGTTAGCTCTTTGATGATTTTCCGAGAGAAACGTTTTTTTTGTCACAGGAAGAAAAAAATCGAAAAATTTTTATCTTTAATAAAGGTATTAATAAAGGTAGCTTTCAGTAATTTTCATAAATTTTCAAGCGTTTCATCTACATATATTTCCTTATCATCTAGTGGGTCTTATTGATGGTACGATTTGGTGAACTCAATTCCATAAATTAAAAAAAAAATCTGAGGTTATAATATCACATTAAAACAGTTCAAATATACATCAATGATTATCAATAAAAATGTATTATATTATAAGAAACCTCATCCGATCCATAGTCGACAATATATGAGAGTGCCATAACGGTTGAGAGTTCACTCAATTCAACACTATCACCGATCACATCCTCGAAATCACCAAGGCATCCTAACGAACCCTAAACGATGCATACTCAGTACGAATCCATTCGTTGCTTAATATCATCAAAGCACCAATAGTGTAAACTATTACTAATTAATGTGAAATTTTTCAACCCGTCATTAATCATCCCATCCTCCCTTCTTCCCATTGAGCCCTCTCCTTTCTATTCTATCCCTTTCTGGTAAATATCCGCCTTGTTGACAGCGTATTCGCATATCCATTAATGAGCTGGTAAGGACCTGCTGATATATATATTAATATATGTAATCAATTTTAAAGATATTTACAGACATTAATATATGATTATTTATTCTTTATTTTTGAGGATATAAAACACAAACCTTCGCCTTCAATACCCACTCGTTATCGCAAGCAGCATAAACCTCCAATCGGTAGTGTAACATAAGAATTACATCACGTACAACACGTGTATATTGACCACTGTTTAGATTGTGATAGGTAAGCTCTGTCAGGCCTAAATTAATAGGTATTTACCTCCTGTTTTCATAAAATAAATTAATAAACAATCTATTTATTGCTAAAGCATATCACTCAGATCAGATCAGTGGAACAGAGAATATATCAGACATTTTAAATTATAAATCATGTTTCCATAGTCTTTCATCAATTTTCATCCATCTAAAAGTTTCCTTCCGAAAAGAAAACAGAAGGTTGAAAAGTTCAAAGAAGAACTATTCGGATTTATTTCTTCAAAAGTAATTAGTAAATTTATTTCGAAAGACTCTAAAGTGATACAAAATCCATTACTCGTCGAATGTGTCATATAAAGCTTCTTGAAAAGATTTTTTAATAAATAAAAGGAAGACTGCCAAAAATTCTGAGAAATCCGTATATACAATAAATCCAAATTTTCACAAAAACATAACTAACTGTAATAAGAAAAAACGTCGTTTGTGGAATGTTTTTATTGGGGACCATTAATCCCTACCAATGCCGGTCTCGAGGACACAACGATGCATGAATTAGGGGGGAGGGAGGGGCGGGAGGAAGGAGGAAGGAATGTATTCCATCTGAGGATAGAAAAGTCCTTCCAAAATGTTCACTGCAACAACACAACGATGTATAATAATCCTCAATGCAAATATCCACATACCAATTTGCACACGTCGCAAACCAACTTCACTAAGAAAGATCTCATTGGCAATAAGGAATGCATCATCTTCATAGCACGAATAGAACTCCTTAAAAAACTCAAATTAGCAGAACAACACTGTACAGTTTATATATATATATATATATATATATATATATATATCGTATACATAATAGGAATAATAGGAAGGTACCAACAGTATACACAGCTAAATATGTATTATTTTCATATCCATCGATAGCGAAGGCAAAATCATACATCTATAAGACCTGTGGTCAAGATCAAAACTACTAGAAAATTTCAACTGGTCAGCATGAGCGAATATAGCATCTCATGCGCAACATTATAAAGGTGTATTTGAGTGATCTGAACTAGGCACAGATCGACCGATATTAACATGAAGAAAATTCGATGAAGCAACCGAAAAAATTTGTAAAAAATATCGGAAAAATCAAACGATTCATTCATCTTTACTGTCCTTCACGAAACTCCCATCCTGAATCCTCCAAATACGTGTGAGGTACCAGCTATTGTCATGGACGGAATAGGTTTGAATAGACTTCAAACCTTGAATATTTCCCACCGCTCTAAATTATTGGCAGAATGAACATCCACTAGCATCGAAACAGTAAAATTTAAAGTGATTTGCCCATATCATATTTTAGGACAAGCAAAATACAACTTAAAATGTGAGTTTAAAATTTTCAAGCATCTTGTGCGTACTAACCAGTTGTGATCTGCCTTGAAAGAGTTCCAGAAAACATTTCCTCCTGAGTTTTTCCCTTTAATAAAACATTGTTCTAAACGGGTGGAATATCGGTGGAATGAATCCTCAGAAATCCCCTGAGGCGATATAACCGGATAACCGGATTATACTCTATGTAGAATTTCTATCACAACTCTTACTAACGAAAATAAAAAACACTTTTTAACTGATCGAATAGGTACAATTATTATTTCGTAGAAAACAAACTAATTTATTTGAAAGAAATAAATCTATCGACTAACATTTCGCTCAAATATTGCCACCGTTCCAGAAGCTTTTTTTTGCAAAACTTTCAGAAGGCTTCGATCGATACTCTCCATTATTCAACGACGATTCTGAAATAGCTGAAAAAATAATAATAATTGCCCTTCGAAACTCAGAAGAAATCTTTAATAGAGGTTAATCGATTCAATATACATGGAAAATGGAAATATGAAAAGAATCTAAAACCATCGATACAGTGATTAATGATAAAACCTTAAATAATATGACGCATAATTAGTGTCCGTCTGAATTACTTTAGCACGCTTGAAATCAATGAATTTAATTCCGCATACGTTGATTCAGTTGTCTTTCGAGAACATAATAAAAGATGGTATTCTACGCATTGCTTCGAGAAATGGATTTATTTGAACAAGATCTCCACCTTTAATTTACATATTCCTCAAAACTTCTCTATAATCACTGCTGTTGACTCCTTAAGAAGTGCAATTTTAGGTTAATTTACCTCATACTGAATGAGAGTGGAAATAAATTAGTCAAATTTAGCAAACACTGGAAATAAAGATCATTTTTTTCTAAGACCACATAGAAGCTGGAGAAACACATGATGGCTAGTCAAGAGACCTAGAGCTGCATTCTATATCACATCGCTAAAACATCTCGTAAAGCTATTAAAAGCGCTGAGAAAATTTTAAAAAGATTTTCACAAACTGAATACCCGAAAAAATACGTTTATTTTAGAATAGATACCCAAAATACCCCAAAAAACGTTTAGAATACCCCAAAAAAGCATTGAATATGTATCTGAAAAAATAGATATAAAAAGAAACAAAAAGAACTTATGTAACAATAAACACGGCAAACGGCTATGGATTTAATCTATCCCTCCCCCTCCCTCCCCCACCCCCCCCCCCGGGGGAAAAAAGGAATAGCAGAAATCATGACGGATGGAGATGTGCGGGAATACAGATATAAATGTGTAAAAATAAGGTAGATACAATTACAGTTATAACCGCCGAGTAGCGGATATTACAGCTAGATCGTATTGCTTTAAGCGCCGCTTAAGATAACGATAAGTTGTCGGCTTTGATAACACTTTATGATAGGAGCAGGAATTGCGAACGGGAACTACATGGCAGGTAAAATAATTAAGCACACCTGTTCGATACAAAAGAGTCATAACACATAGAAGAATAGCAGACTTAACTACATAACGAGCAAAACATTGCAACAATTCTATATAACACATTTATCGACGTATTTCTTCATCCTTCCCCTCCAACGTTTTTTCAAATAACAAAATAACAAAAAATATTCTTACATACCAAAAGTGGATGAAATATTTAACAATCGCTTCATGCCTAACCTCAATGGATAAACTTGGCCTCTACAGAGTAAAAAGCGGCTCCGAATTTGCCAACCCTTATATCAATAAATAAATAAATAAATAAATAAATAAATAAATAAATAAATAAATAAATAAATGAAAATAAAAAATTCCGGAATGTAATCGATAAGTTTTGTTCTAGATCAAAAAAGAAAATTTTTGCGGTAAATCGACATACGCTTCATTCTCTTCGTTGTCAACAAAGATCAGCTGAGCTGAGAGCGAACGCCTAGCAGGTTTCTCGGTCGCTTTAGGCGCGAATAGTTTCGCAGTAGTTTTAAATTCCCAGCTGCATCTATTCGGGAACTTCAGATTCCAGGAAGAAGGCACATTTCAGGAGGGCTTATATACTCAGGATTCGATATAATGAACCTTGTAACTTAAAAAGCAACGTAATTGGTCAGCGTTGAAAATCATAAAAATTAATCCAAGCACCACTGTCAATGAATCAACAAGAGACTATCCATTGCTAACTTCTCCATTTTTTCCACTGAAACAATTTGCATATTTCAAAGTTTAGTACACTATGCTGTGAAAACATAAATTTCACAACGATACTTAGTGAAGATTTCATCGAAAAGAAATTAAAAATTCTTTTGACATATGTGGGTACAAATGTGTAACTGGTAAGACATTTGTATGAATTCGTCGGAAGTGTCCGATCAATTTGAAATTCTACAATTCGATTGCTGAACAATTCAAAATTTTGAACTTCAATCAGGAAATTTGAATTTTTTCGATCTTAATCTGTGAAGTATGGTTCCTCGAGAGACGAATCGATCGCTAGACGAGGTAATCCTTGATATCCAGCAAATTGTACAAATTTCGGAGCTTTGTGCTTTCTTCTAAGCTCCTAGCAACGCTCCGGAGCACTTATGCGCTTAATGTTCGTCAAGGTATCTTCTAATTACTAAAGCTCTTATGAGCGGCCAATTCAAATTTCCTCATTAAGGATGAAAAAGTTAAAATACGTGGCGTTTGTGGATTGCTAGACTGATATCGGTGGCCCAACGACCGTCCAAAACAACAAACGTTTGACCTATGACCCGTTGCAGCAGTTGAGATTCCAATTTCTAGAAGATCTTCTAAGATATTTGGTGCTTTGGTGCTATGAATTTTTTCTTTTTTTTTTTTTTCATAGCATGTTTGATCATACTTATCCATATATTCGACACTTAAATTCAGGCTAATAAAATTTCGATGAAATGCTTAACAATAGAAAAATTGACGCTGAAATGAACTCTATCGGTAAAGAGATGCTTCCACGGCTCAGAGGAAAGAGAGGCTATACTGCTTTCTGATAAAAATAAATCATCTTACATCCCATTTTGGAAGAAAAGAAAATTAGTGAAAAAATAAAGGACTATGGAAACGCGTCGCTAATTGTCCTTAACGAGCGGTATGTACATCATATATATATATATATATATATATATATATATATATATATATATATATATATATATATATATGTATATATATATATGTATATATATATATGTGTATATATATATATATATATATATATATATATATATATGCATATATATGTATAGGCGACGTGGGTGGTCGCTTATATGTGTGTATATATATCTATGTATATATATATATATAATGTAGGGGCGTGGGTGGTCCGAGATGACAGCATGAAAATTCCTTTTCGATCCTTTGTTTTCCTAATAAATCTGCCATAAACACTGAAAAATTGGAACTGGCTCTCATGTTATTCGAGTGAATTTGTGCATTGGTGGTTGGCTGATATGTCTTATGCCAGCCATTTGATTGACGATTTATGCATTCATTTATTGTGCGTTCTATGCAAAGTTTGCTATTAATTATGATGATGTCATATGTGCGCATATGTTTATATGTAGAGCAATATTCAGAATTCAATTTGTCGCTGGATACAGAGGGAGAGAGAGGGAGAAAATAGAATGGAAGAGAGAGGATAGGTTTCACTAAAGGGCAATAAAAAAAATCATCCCTAAGACGCTTAGTTAAGCTCTAAGCTAACAGTTTTGAGAATTATAAGAGAACTACTAACAAGGGAATTATAAAAACGCCTTCCGTTGCCTAATTTTTAATGTCGAAGTGAAGATATTTTCTTGTGCAAAGAAATCATATCGAAAAAAAAAGCAATGAGGGAATAGAAACGGAATTTCATATTTTTAAGAAGAAAAGAAAAAATATTAGACAAGCGAAAATTCATTCAAACAAAAAAGCTGAATTCATTTTCTGCATTTATTTTCATTTTCACAGCTTAAATGCATATTTCTTAAAGCAACAATATTTTTCATTAATTGTATAATCTTTAATACGCAAATTTATGGCGACCAGCTTATTTGATATGCAAATTTGCGGCGACTGGCTTATTTGATATGCAAATTTGCGGCGACTGGCTTATTTGATATGCAAATTTGCGGCGACTGGCTTATTTGATATGCAAATTTGCGGCGGTCGGCTAATGTGTATTCATTTTTTGAGAGAAATTTTGATTGTAAATGAAAAAAATTTTTAGCGGAAAGAAAAAGAAAAAGCTATCTATCAACTTGTAAAAAAGGTGATAGAACTTTTAAGATTTATTATACTTTTATGTCGAATATTACTATATGTGATGTTAATTTCCTCAATAACAAATGAGAATAAAAACAATTAATTTGCATATGAGGAAACAGATGAGTTGATCAGTTTATAGCAGTAATAGAATCTATTTAAAGCTCGATAATTCTCATTATGCAAATTGCCTAGCTGTAATTGCGTCGGTACGTTGACGGAAGTAGAACGAATAACTTTATTCATAGTGTGGCATGGAATTCGTTGGTTGAAATTCGTATAGTACAGGTAAAAGTTTACGTGTTGTAGGTAAACTCTATTCCTACGGGTAATAGGAATAGGAACTGAGTTTAAAGCATGGCACTCATTAGTGCAGATATACTCAGATATAACCTACGGGAAATCAAGCATATTGCGAAATATAGTGGTGCAATTTTGCATAAGAGATTTTCTAGCCCGGTGTAGCATTACTATGGCCACTGGTTGAGAGGATAGCGATTCGGTATGGATTATTGCAGATTATTCTAATTGTTTTTTTTTCTTTGATTGAATTATTTAATTTATTTATAATGATTCTTGGAAGCGATATTTAAAGAGAACGTGATACGTAAAAGCTTATCAGCTACACCGCAATTTGCTGTAGAATGAGAGCTGCAGGGACAACTAAGCAAATGGAAGAAATGCGCTCACAGAAGGTGGAGGTATTTTTTAAGGTAGATACTAGCTGCAATGAGAAGGCACCCGACCAACCGCTGATCATAACACTTGTTCTAGAGAATTTTCTCTGAATGCACCTCTTGATTATCTTTGCTATCAATCAACACTTTGAATGATATTTGGTATGTGGTTTACATTAACTATTGAAATCCTTGCATCTCAGTCCTCTCGCGGGCATTTACTCCGGTATCAACTGGCAAATTAATTTACCTGAACGTTTAGGTTGCATATTTTTGGGCTCAACTGCCTTTAAAACATTTCAAAAAAAATTTATTATATAAGTTTATCAAGGTATTTGAACACAATTGATAATCTCAATATAAATAGCAGAATATGAAGGATTTTACCCAGACATAGTAGAAGCAGTCAAGTGAGTATAATGAAATATTTCTCAGAAATATACATATTTAGTCAGCTTCCAGTGTGAAAAAGAAACAAAATAAACACAACTGTTACTTCAGATCACGGAGGTGACGATATATGGTTAAGAGGTGTTTCAAGAGAAAGAGATCTATTTTAAAATCCATTCGTAGTGAATCACAGTCGTAGCGCTTCTTCTGGTGGAAATCTTCACTGGATGAGGATATCTATCAATTTTATGATTGTTTTCGTATAATTGGCATTGATTGATCGACGACCATCATCGATGGATACATAAAATTCGTTCGTTGAGTATTATTTATGCAATTAGCCGATGATTTTAATGAAAAATTTTTAAGTGGATTCCAAATTTCACATTTTTTCTTCGTAGATATTTCAGATTCTTCTTTAGTTGCTATATTCGCATCGATAAATCTTTTCTTTTTTCTATCTTCCATATATTTTATCTTCAATAATTTAAGGCGAATAATTTCTTGTTGAAGTTCACTGAATGCTTGAATTGAATTCTTCGAACATTTATGAAAATTAAATAATGGAAGATTCATAAATTTTCGTAGTGAATTTATCTCAACTATACACTCATTGATTCGAATTCTTATAGATTCCATTGTATTCCATTCCTCTTCAACGAATTCCTCAATGGTTCGTCGAATTAATTCACGTAATATATTTATCCATGCAATTCGATAATCTCCATTTACATCTAGTTCATCCCATCGTTCATTTATATGTGAAATTAATTTACGCAACAATGTGATCGTTTCAGTGATAAGCGCATCGATAGCTATATGTTGTACAGAAATAAGCGATGCAAATGATGATGCGGTTAGAAATTCACCACATTCATATTTATGAGTCGATTCTTCTGACATATTCGACTTTCATTGACAGAAATCGACTTTCAAATATTCACCCAATATGTTCACCGACGAGAAAGTTTCTCGAAGATTTGACCACTTTGCTGTGAAAGAATTGATGACACTAAATTCGAATGCATTTTTCATACGTTTAAATAGTGATTTCAATGTGCGATCGCAATTTCCAATACAAATTTTGAAGTGGAAATTTTATTTGAAATGATTAAACGATTATTCCATTGAATTTATTGCATTTCAAATTTCTTACAAATGCTTTTATATTCAATCACTGTATATGGAGAATCTGAACGATGCGGTGAACGGATTAATTAGAGGGAATTTAAGGCAAATAGGCATCTTTCATGCTTTCATAATT
This sequence comes from Baylisascaris procyonis, assembly GCA_037389465.1. NCBI lineage: Eukaryota > Metazoa > Nematoda > Chromadorea > Rhabditida > Ascarididae > Baylisascaris > Baylisascaris procyonis. Next base: position 2,497,234 of record JAZARR010000032.1, on the reverse strand, counting down.
TTTGATAGATTCCTCTTTGAATGTTTTCATTGTCGAAGATAATCGAACAACTCGAGTTTTGCATGATGAATTTTAATAGTATTTCCGCATATGCAAAATTAAAATTCAACGAAGGCATATTAAATTTGCGGAATAGGAAAAGCGTATTAGACGAAATATGCAAATATATTATTCATCGGCAATTAGCTGATATTTACCATTACTTCGAATTGAGCTCAGAAGTAATAAGAGAAGCGTTTACGAGAAAGAGAAGAGCAGGAAACCGTCTCTTCACCTCATTTAGGGGAGAGCGATGACGTCAACCTTATTTATAACTAATCAAAAGTGGCGCAAATGTCTAAGCGCAATTGGATTGAATGGATGCTCAACCATATGTTCGACTAATAAACGTGTGCAAATAGGCGCAAGAATGAACGTGGGAAATTTTTGCAGGCAATCAAGTTTTTTTCGGCTATTTTAAAGTTCGCAAAATACATTGTGTGTCCTTTTAAAGTCGTTGCAATTTGAATTGATTACCATGCTTATTGATGCAACGTTAGATTCGTAAAGGCCTTCAAGCAAGTCGTCGTAATTTAATTCAAATTTTTGCATTACTGCAAGTTGAAGTTCGTTTTTGCCACTTCTATTAGCTGTCTTATTCGGCATTCCTATTCAAAAATTGGTCATTTGCATAATGTCTCTAATTAGTTTCCAACAATGACATCATAATATATTACTACAAAATCACGAAGATTTATTTTTCCATTGTCTAACTTTTCAACGAACCAATAAGATTATCCATTTCTATTTTAATCAGTCATTCACCTTGCAAACATTTAATTAGCAAACGCTCCAAAAATATAAACTTGCCACCTAAAATTTAAATGTAAATTAATATTTCGATTTATTTAATGAAATTTCGATTATAATTTATAGTATGCAAATATTCATTTTAATGCTTAAAATTGTCTCATAAACTTATGCGAAAATTGCTGAGATCGTTCGCAAAGGAATGAGCAATCCATGAACGATGACACATCCAGAAAGTTGATCCATAAATTTACGGATTCTGCAACGGTGACGCTTCCCTTAACAACAACACTTTCTTTGAATAATATTAGCAACTAAACGATATGCATAAATAATGTGTTTTATTGATTTCAACGAAGATGCAATACGATTGTGCACACTTCAATCGGCTTTTTTTTCCTCGTTTATTTCTCACATAAAGAATTTTTAAATAATTCACTGAATGCACCAATGTGTATAAAGAGTTTTATTTTTGTATAAACAATAAAAATGAGCACTCTTGAAGAAAAAAAAAAAAAAAAGGACCCCGCGCGTATTCCAGTCGCGCTCAATATTCAGAGGTTGAATGAATGAATGGATACATCATGCATAGGTGGTACTTAGTAGCATTTCACCTTCACGTGACCAATCACATAGTAGATAATGCCTTAATAATAGACGATATTTATCCGAGAAGAGCATATAGATCGATATATTGCATGACGCATTAACAATCACCTGAAATTCGTTTTTTTTTTATTATTCATATATTTCGAGTATAAGGCCAGATGAAAGTCCCTTCCTCTCCCTTCCCACCGATCCACTCCTCTCTCTCTCTCATTGATATAGCTCCCCTCGTAGGGATATTGGGAAGACAAAATCCCTCTCAATTATGACAGAGAATTACAAACCTTACAAATATTGAAATTGCTAAAGTTTAATGAAAAGGTCTAGATGATATTTGAGCAGTGAAGAAATATGCCAAAAGAAAAAACTATCAAGATATTTATGCGCTTTTCTATCCCACTGATTTCGATCACTTCTAAATTCTTATCGGAGAAAATAGACTATGTGCAATAGGGATATTCGACCACTCATCTAAATTTATGAAAGTTTCATTTATTTTCTGGCATATTCGCTGTGAGATGCGAATCGAACTGATTGAAAATTCATGTGAGTTTTTTGATGCCTTAAATATTAATCATTTCCATTGATAATGATGGATCATTGTGAGAGATACAGCAAAGGCCACCAACAAATTTAATGACGCTCGTTTCAGCGATTGTTAGTTGGAGATTGCCGCATAAACAAACAGACACAGAGACCTGCGCAGACATGCTGCAGACATAGACATATGCGCACAGACATAACATTCAGTGATGCTTGTCATAAATGCAAATTTGCTAAAACGCATAAATCATCATTGATCATTGATTTCAATGGTCAATATATTGTGATGAATTTTAGAATATTGTAGTTAACAACGAGCGAGAGATCTCACAACGAGTGAATGAATTTATTTATTTATTTTATTTAATTAATTAATTAATTTATTTTTTGATGGTTGTATCTTGATGAGGTGATGTTGAATTCAGAAATTGAAAGCATACTTGAGTAATTCGGCGCAAATGTGGTCGAACTTAGAAGATATCCTTCCCTGCCAGCCCCTCCCCTGCCATCCCTTTCCCTATTGCTCCATTCCCTCCTTCCCCCTCCCTTCACCTCAAACAAAAGCAAATAGATTGGAAGCGTTTTTGAAATGGAATTTGCTCGAAGATGATTGTACATAAATCGTTCGCTAAAATAATTTTTCCAAATAGAAGCAGAAAATAAAAATTGATGCATAGATGAAATTGTGATCCTACATAAGATAGAGTGAGCAGTTGATGTTATTTGTTCACTTTTTTTCATTGCAGTGATCTCATCTATTACTACAAAACTGAAATGCATATGAAACTCTTTTATTCATAGGGCGTCTCTATGGTGGAAGGTCACACTTATATGCGGTTTCAACGCAGAAACTGCTTATCGAGCCAAGAGGAGCCCAGGTCTTACGATGATCAAAGTTAGGGATAAAGTCATATGAGCCGATGCAACCAGATCCTCTGAAATCCTCGAGGCATGAGGAGAAGTTATTTAAGCTTGTGAACTACGAAGCAATATTACAGCGTGTATATGTATGAGAAATTATCCTCTAAGCGAGCGTAGTATTCCTTCTGCCATTGTTGTCATAAATCAACGGAAATCTCTTTCGCTCATTCTAACAAATAATGTCAAATTTCAATGAAAGAAAAAAAAACGACTTACAAGGAAGTTGTTATAAGTGACAAGTGATACGTAAAGTTCATTATCATATCCAACATTTTCAAGGATATTGACAACAAACGCAAGAGTATTACACGAGAGGAAGACAAGTACGATTGCAATAAGCATAATCGATGTTTGTCGTTCTTTCCTCTCAGCTCGTTTTGCCGCTTCATCTTGTGCACCTCTATGATGGAGACGATTTGAACGGCGTACTGCGAATAGCACCTTAAATTCTGTCGATTAGCAAATGTAGAATAACGTTAAGGACATTGATAAGTGCTCCATGAGAGAATCGATCATATAATCCTTCCATAAGATAACTATATCAAGAGAAATGCCCGCTTTTTGTAATTTTTTAAAAATTTTTATAAACCTTTTCAACTAATAAGAAAGAGAATTGACTCTGCAAATTTCGTGTTACATGCAATCCCGTTTTAGCAACAAAAAAGTAGTACTGGAAGATAATATTCGGCAGAATAAGTGTTCGTCCCGAAGAAAAAAGATAGGTGACCCGCTTAAGGCAACAAATCCTTAAAGTATTGTCCAGAAAGAAACAGTAACTGTGACAGCTGACTTTCTAAGCGACAAGCCATATTTTCCTCGAAGAATTGCACTTTTCCAGATTTCCGTTGCACTTTGGCAGATGAGAGGAATTGTTTGGAAAACTTCAAGCTTCTTTTAGTGAAACAACTGTTCGAGAGCAATGAACGCAGTAGAATATAGCGAAATTCATAAAGCACAGTTGCTGTACCACAAACGTTGCTTTCGTTTATATCTTTTCTTTTTTTAGTAATCTCGATTCACTAAGAATGAAAGCACAATTGCATTCGCTGAAGACGTTCTTCTGGTGCTTTTCATTCAATCTTGATTGTAAGGAACAGCGAAGGTATATAGATAAGTATGTGATATAAACAAAGGCTCTCATCAACATTACCTCTAGTAAACATATCCAATAGCAAACGTATCCATTAACAACTTGCATATGAAAAAACAGGATATTTTTTGAGATTTTTAAAATAATATTCATTGGTGATTCATAAAGCTAGTTGTTCAGGTGAGAGTAAAGTAAAAAAAAACGTCATGACAACTTCTTTTACACACTTTCCCCATTTATTTTCATTTGATGGGTGCAAAGAACGATCTTTGTTAGCATCCATTAATAACTTCATTGAAAAAAAAATTTTTTCCTTTTTTCCCAGCGAAATCGCCTCGAAATCACGTTCACTAGGCGCGATGTTCCCTAAATCTTTTCTGATTTGAAAATGCTAGCTAGATAAATGCTAAAGCATCGAATATTCAACGCAAATCCTCGATCAGCCATCCCTCTTTTGTATTCACTTCTATTATTTATTCACGGAGGAAAAGCTTAAAATTTCTTTGAATTTCTTTCATTTCGCCCAACTGTTAAATTTTCAATTAAATATGAGGGGAATATTTTTAATCCTTTTAGAGATTTTTAGATTTTTGTTGCAATAGAAAATAAATCAAAGAGGAATGCAAATGAAAAAAAAAAGAAGCAAACTTTTTGATGTTTGAAACGATTAAAATAATTGAATAGTATGATGAGTTGAAAGTTTTGCCGCAAAAAATTCCTCAAAACTTTTCAGTGAAGTATATATAGGTTGAATTTACATATAACATTTTTCTTTTCTATTAAATACTATTACTTTCTTAAGCGATATTATAATTAACAAATAGGAAATTATAAATAAAAAAGGAATTATAAATGAAAAAAGGGAGAATCCGAAGTGAAAAAAAAAGGCTGATAGATGCACCTGTGTATTAAGGACGATCAATAATGAAAATGGTACGACAAACATGAGGATAGTATATGCCCAACCGAAAAAGATCAACCGATAGGTGGCATTGAGACGTAAATCTGATGGATTTAGCACCGGAATAAATGCATTGATATTCGATCTAAAGCAATTATTCACAACGCGCACCTGAAAATATCGTTCCTCTTAGTATGAGATCTTTGGTAGCCATTTTTGGACTTTTTTTTCTTTGAACCTATTTTGCAGAAGCTTTTCATTACAACGTCATAGCGTTGTTTTCTAATCACTTTAAATCATTCGTTTCTGAGACAATTTTGTGATCGCCATTTTCTATGAAATACTATTTATTAAATTATGCGTTAGGAGCAGACGATAATTCGACGATGTGATTAACACGAATAGTGCACATTCTATTAGGTTAGTGAGCTTGAAGAATGTGACAGAATTACATGCGGTCGGTATGTTGTCGAGTTTCTTTCAGTAAATGGCCAATTTGTGATGCTTTCTGAATAGACGTTTTCCAACGATTTGCATAACTGCTTCAAATGGATTCATTAACAAAATAGCCTATGCAAATTAAGTCAAAGACTATTTTTTAGACCTGTTATTAGTGGGCTAATTGTATAAAACGTATAATTGGGGCACTTCAAGGATGAATATGATCGATAAAAACGTTTATGACGCATTCAGTCGTTTTCGTTTGCGTCAATCGTCAGATAGATTTAAAGAGTTTGTCCTGTGGAATGTGAACTTGAAAATAAAGCATATGAGAGTATATCGTACGGAATGCATACTGAAGCGAAGTGAGTGTCATTCAAACAGTGAGTTAAATGCAAAATTACGAATTTGCACGCAGTAGAGTACATAAGTTATGCTGTTGTTTTTATGTGTAAGAGTGAAACGATGACCTTAAAAATGATTCACAACCGTCTGCACGCCACTGTAGAATTGGGGATGGTGGGGAAGGGTAGTTATATATATATATATATATATATATATATATATATAAATATAAATATAATATATATATATATATATATATATATATATATATATATATATATATATATATATATATATATATATATATATATAGACAGTTTATCTGATTTGGCGAACGGTTTAGGCAGGTTAGGTTATGTTTTATGCCATACATGCATACGCGTATGTTCTATAAGTTCGAGGATACAATATGCATTATATAGATGATATGAACAATAAAGAAGATGCAATATTCATTTGCAAACCTCAAAAAATCGTGTTGTATTGAAAAGAACCGAAAATGCAAGAAGCGATAAAATGAAGATTCGAACTCGATTCTGTTCGAGTAGAGAGGCCGCCTTGAATGGAAGGCACACACCAATATAACGATGTACCGACATCCCTGTTGTCATCCAAACACTGCAATTACAATTCTTCGCACAATGTTGCAGAATAGTGATCGCTTAGAGGTTGTTTCGATCATTTTTGAACTCAATTAAATGCAAATGTTTTTCACATAAGAAATTTTGAGGTTTTCTTAAAAATATATTGCATCTGTACCTTGCCATTGATAGTACTCGATAGGTTATTTGATACGTTATAGTTAAAAATTGCACCAAGGGGGAGGGGGTGGGCGTTAGATGGGGTCAGTAGTTTCTAAGTAGGGAATCACGATACAGCAAGCGATCTGCTTAAACAGTACATGTAAACCACGCGTCATTACTGATAGTCTTTAACGATCTACATGCGCGGGCTACATCCATTGTCTCTAGTGCTGTTGACTGACAGCCTTCAATCTATTCATGCTTTTTTTTTGCTTCAGATAGTCATGTCAACCTTCAAAACAAGATGTCGGTTTTTAAAGTCTGAAATATATTATGAATTTTATGCAATATTGTTGTAAACAACACCGCCTACAGATATTTAGTGGGCAATTAAGTTTGTAGAGAAGATGATAGCTGCTGTTTCAGTTTTATCTAGTTACCGTATTTTTGTAATCGAGCTTTTTCTTAATCAGTGGATTTTTAATTACTTTCTCATTATTCACTTCATGTTCCGTATAACGAAACAACTGCAAGAGTGCGTTTGTTTGCCGAATTTCCACTATGCTTAGAGAAACGTCTAAATTAAATATATTTTATATATAGTTGATATCGGCTTATATTTATCTTTCATTTTTAATTTTTTCACATTTTTAAAAAAAATTTCTCTTCACTTAATTTTAATTTCTCAATAATATATTTGATGATGCTTTCTTACTGTCAAAATGATAGAAAAAGCCGTTTAAATATTGACGAATTCGTGGAATTAGCAAAAAAAAAAAAAATGAATTCACTCACCTGATCGTCTGTGACAATGTCATTAATCCGTACATATATGGAGCCACCCAATAGCTGCAAAGTTAAAATTTATTATATTTATAAAAATCGGAAATAATATTTATTATATTTATAAAAGTCGGAAATACTAATCTTTTATTGGAAATTTTATTTGCATTCATGTTCACTTTGCTAAAATCAAGCGTAAACTTTTAAAGATCGCAACCTTTTCTTCTATTCACTAATGTTAAAGAACGTGCCATGTTTCTTGATAGTTTTTAATGGGATTTATGTACCATAATTCGAAAACAATGAATTGTAATTTTTAATTCAAAACTATGAGCTAACAAATTTCCAGAAATTACGAGGAGGCGTTGGTGATGCATCTTCGTTTAACTGATCTGCGATTTTTATATGCATCAATTTGTCAGTTATCTATTGAAATCTCCCCAAAATGTGGTAGAAAAATTACCAGTAGTGCTCAGTGGAATAGTTTGATTGAGCATTGGTATAAATAAACCTTATTATGAGTGAGGATAATCGGTTGAGCACTGATTTAAATAAATCTTAGGTGTTCACTTAAGCGTCAAGAGCGCAATGATTATTTATCGCTGCTATTTCTGCTTTATATGAGTGTAATAATTTTAACGGCTATATATGGTCAACTTCATTTGCATAAGGAGTTTTTTATTACTTGTTGATAACTTTATCACTGAAAAGAGATGATAATAGGTTGATGCTCAAGAACCATAAAAAAAATGAAGAGAAGGCTCATTTTTCTATGTATATATGAAAGACGTTATCTTCAAAGATATGTATTTATTGGCAGAATTCAATTAAGATGTGTCCAGATATGTGAACATTTATGTAATAATATGTTCGTCTCGTAGCATTTATTAGTGATTATTGTTGAAAGAAATGCACGTCATGATTATTGGAAGGATGGAAACTTGAAGGGAAGATTGAGTGAAGGGGGAAGCTGGAAAGAAAATTTTCACTTGTTGATCAGAAAATGTTTGATTTTTCTTGAAGATATGTTTTTTTTTCTGCAAAACTTTCTAGTTCAGAATGCATCGAAGAAAGAATTTGGCATAGAGTGAAACAAGTGAAAATTCCATGTATCACTTTACATATATATATATATATATATATATATATATATATATATATATTTATTTATTTATTTATTTATATTTATGTTCATATTTATATTTATATTCATATTCATATTCATATTTATATATTTATGTATAGAAATTAGTATTATTGAAGTGAAAAAGCGAACAAGAATATGTAAAGCCAAAACGCCGAAAATAACAAATGCAATTAGAAGTAATCGTTATTTTTCATTGAAAGGAAAATAACATGAAGATTTAAAGAAAAAAATATTATGCCATATTTTCATCCAAAAAAAATTCATTCATTGAGTATAATTTATTAATTTCAATCCATATTTGGTTTTTCCGCTTTTATTTCCCTTTGAACATCGTTCTCTAAAACAGAATTTCTTCTCTGCGTTGAAAAATTCTTTCAAAATAAAACTTTTTCATATAGTGATATGAAAATAATATTAAAGTACACATGCGTTACCCTTATAAAAATATAGATCACCACTTAACTCTTCAGTTCACAATGAGAGCCCAAAGCAGTCATGAAAAACACAATACACGAATAGCCGATGGGAAAGAATAATCCCACTATAAAAGGTTACAGTTCACTATCGCTATATGGTAGGTTCAACAGGTAATTCTCGTACTATTCGAATTGGCAGTTACCAAACTGAATTCTTTTATAATTTCAACACTGCCAAAAAACGGCAATACGGCTTCATAGCAGAAAATATTTTCCACATTATTGAGCGTATACGACCCTGTGATGATCCAAATTGCCAAGATGAGGCAAGAAATTAGCTCATTGAAATATGCTTGTAATGAATGTGCAAAAAAAGAAATAAACAATCAGAAATTAAATTTTGCTAAGCATTCAAATTCTTCTCATAGTTGAAGTTTATCGAAAAAAAAGGGGACCACCTACTCTCATTGTGGCGTTAAAATAAAAATGAAAGCATTACATAAATTTTACTACAGGGCTATTTAGTGTGTCACCATTGTGGTGAATTTAGCATCGATAGACTGAATTTATAACGCTATTTCCTAAGAAATAGATGGCAATCTACTATAAATTCATAGGTGCTGTAATGCATTGGTGTGAAATTCGAAAAAAAAAATCAAAAAAGGAAAAACAAGAAGTTAAACTGACGAACGCAATGAAACATAGAAATCTCGAAAGTTTTTACAATTTGCAAAGATAATCGACAATGTTGAACAAACTTTGAAATATTCTTTTTCGATAAGCAAACCAATTTTTCTAAAGTTTTAGCAATCAATTCTCTCAAATATGATCATCACTAGTGAGCAGCTGGAAATAAAGCCATTAAAAAGTAGAATAGTAAATAAAATGGAGAATTTTAGGCACATTCGCATGTACTCAATCCAACTCCAACGCTGAAAAATTCATTGGGGAAACCAATCAAATCAGGCTTCCGTATAATCCTCAAATGTGCTATCAAGTTCACCCATCTATCCAACCATGATTTCCTTAAGTATAAATGCAAAAATAAATAAATATTGGCCACCTTTATTGGGTTATTTTATGCTTGAATAGAGCGATTAGCGTTGTATAGCAGCTCATCAAGCGTATATGGAGTCGAATATGAGCAACGTTCTAATGTGCTCAACAAGAAGATCTATTCGAATCTTTCAGAAGTCAAAAGTCAAAAATTTCAAAAAAAAAATCCATTTTTCGAAATCCTTGTGTAGTAAAGCAATACTTTTTCGATAGCTATCAGCATTTTTTTCCTTTTTTTTTCTTTTTTGAAAAGTCACAGGAGTTTGTTAACTTGGTGCCCAAAAATTACACACAAATCGCAATTCAAATAATTCAGAAAAAATTACGATTTATGTTGCTAACAGAAAAAAAAGTTGCTGGTACTGAAGATATCAGAATTGCTGATAATGCGCTTGACGCCGATTTATGGTAAAATGTCAAATTTAAGTGACAGCTGGTTGCATGCCTGCTACTTCTGACAACTGTTTGCATATCTAGTATATCTGACAGCTGGTTGATGTCAGTTATGTTTGATTGCTAGTTCGATACAAGTGAAAAACAACACTTGACCAGCCGCCATTGAAAATGGATGTGCTATACAATATTACTCAATTTTTCTGTGGTGCTGGAAATTTAGTTTGCAACAGTGCGCTATCGTGACCAGTATTTGGGCACACATACATAAGAATATGACACATATGCCTAAATGCATCTATTATCGCTTCGGAAGTTTCAATTCGCAACTATCGAGGCAAGAGTTGGGGAATTTGTTCGATAGAAGATACACCACAAATTGATCCCCAGTATAAAATTTCGTAGTGATCGATAACTTTGAAAAAAAACTTTAAATGTTTAAAGGTAGCAAAAAAAAAATTGTGTGAATTTTACTCTCGAAGAAATTTAATTTTTCATTGTCCGATTTCGAGAAAAACCGAATCTTTCTTATGAGCGATCTATGTGAGACGTTAGATCAGTCAAAATATATGCTTCTCCGCCTATTCAATAATAATACAATCGTCACAAGTCTTTTTTTTTCTAAATAGATAAATTTTGTTGAATAAAAGAAGTTTTTCATCAGCTAAAATATTTTTTTCACTCAGTGAAATTTCGCTAAAAAAATATCTCTCTGATCTGTGAATAAAAATAAGAACTAAATTTTTTGGGGAAAGAAAAAAATTTTATGGCAATAGAAATAGTTTATCTTCAATAAGAATTATTTACGAAAGAATTGTTTTAAATGATCGTAAAAAAAATGGATTATTTTAAAGCGCATTTATTAAACAAAAGAATTTTTAAATGACGAAAGCTATTCACTAGAATTTCTTAAGTAGTCATTAGATAAAAGCAATTCTCTTCCGGTGCTTTGATGGTTATTGCTCGTTTTTATTGATAATTCAGCAACGGAAAAGTCGTTTCTTGATAGCCAATAGCGGTTTCCTATCCTATTAAAGAAACGCTTCATCGATGCGCATAGAACAATCGTTTAATTTTATCTACTCTTTCAATGATTTCTTAGAGATGTACACAAATGATTAATCAAATTTTCGCTATTTATTGCTTAAAGTTATACTTAAAACAATATCAATTTATATGTTACCTATGAAATACATTTCATTACATTATTAACTATAATCCATTTCGATGCAAAATTTTCTTGTGAATATATTTTCCGGTGAAAAAAAAAATGCAATTCCCAGTATTTACTCATGTCTATTTGACGTGAAAGAAATTTTTATTGAATTAATGTAGAATGCTAAAAATTGCTTGCAAATACAAATTAATGAGTTATCGTTTTGTTGTTTTATTTATTCATTTCGTTTTCTAGCAATTTAAATTTCTCTTAAAGCAGCTGAATTTAATGGGACAATTTGTGAATTTATTTGTTTGAAATGCGAATTTCTTCTTCGTAGTTCGCAAGCGTTTCACGTTTCGAAACACAAATTTCGCCAACTTTTTTTTAGCATGCCTCTTTATTTATTTCTATATTAAGCTTCTATCACTTCTATTAATCAAAATCACTTCTAGAATCGTGAAGCAATTCAAACGCAAGCAATGAATACGAAAGAATATATATATATATATATATATACATATATATATATATATATATATATATATATATATATATATATATATTCTTTCGTATTCATTGCTTTCGTTTGAATTGCTTCACGATTCTAGGAGTGATTTTGATTTTGTCCAGGTCATTAATTTGCACAAATAGACCCGTTTCATAGGGCCATAAGGCTATCCTAATACTCCTTTATATCTTTTACAGAGCACTTTTTTACATTTAAGACTTGAAGTGCATCTCGTTTGAAAAAAAAACAACGTTCATGATGCTAAAGAAAATTGCCACTTTTATATTGCCGAACATTGCACTCCTAAATGTTAGAAATAATTAAATAGGAAACGCAAAAAAGAAGGAAGCAATGATCAAGAAATTGCTACAAGCAATTGCTACATTCGAATTGCTTAGGACGCATTTATCCTATACACTTAACTGCTTGCTTTCATAATGCAAGAAAAAGTGATCTTTCTAAATGTAGAAACGGCATAATTTTGTGGCATAAATACCCCCAAAGTGTTGTCTCCCCGCCCCGATCCCTGCTCCTCTCCTACCATGCGGATCTGAAGAGGTAGCGGATCTGATCCCTGCTCCTCCAACCTCTTCTACCATGCTTCTACCACGATATACCGAAGTGAATAACTAGTATTGCTTTATAAAAATAAGTAACGAGTTTAGAATCACACAACCATTAGATACTGAGGCGAACGGATCAATCATCATTTAAGTAAATTCATATGTATGGAATTTTACATCAAATTTTTAGCGATTACATTTTATAGACATTTTGCATTACAAATTGATACTTTATTGCAAATAAAATAGAAAATCTTCTTCCAACGGAAGCGTATTTGCTGTCAAGTTTAAAGACATTTTTTTAAATGATCATCTGATGTTTTTCATGTCTGACATTTGATCACTTTTCATTCATTTAGTATCTTATTAGAAAATAACAAACATTAGCTGTGCTAGGTTCGAACTTTAAAGATGAGAAGCAAACAAGTTCACGGGAGCAAATGATAGCAACTTGTTAGATTAGAACCTCTAGTTTGATCTCGTACTGCTAGATCAAGACTCTAAAATGTCAGGACATTGCCTCGAGTTGAGAGGTCAAGACCTTAAGCGTTCGTACTAAGCCCTCAAGTTATCATATTAAGATCTATTTATTTCCTTAAGAAAGAGTTTACTTGTTCACTTCGTTTGCAGTATTTCTTTCTTAATATATATGGGAACACTAACTATTATAGCTAACAAAATTGATACTCTTATTAATTCTTATAGTGACTAGAAAAATATAAGTCACACATACATACTAAGCCTCATAAAAGAATTGCAACAATATTACTATACCGTAGTATTTTTCCAATGGAATTATTTCGCAACTTCATTGCAAAAATTTTTTTTATTATATTTCGATAGTTAAAAATGATTTATCGATGTGGGAATATCTTCAAATACATTTAATTTGAATGCTTTGTGAATGTACAACTGTTTTTTTTTTCGATCAATAAATGATGCATATATGCAAATATAAATATATGCCGTATGAATAAAATATTATGCGCTCGCTAATCAACAATCCACGCGCTGTTAGCTATAAGAAGTATGAAGGCATTTTTGCAAAGGTGAAATTGCAATGCATCCGATTGCATTATTTTTGAAACTTTGAAACGTTGCAGATCACAGTCGACTGCCTCATTTTCATGCAATTGCATTTACACTCGTTTATTGCATTGTATTTTGTTTATCAGTTCCACTTCAAGTTCCATTTCACTTTGCATATTTCTATTAGTTGTGATTTTTGGCTTCATGTTTTTCTAATTTGCTAAGATATTTCATGTTATAGTAAAATAATTAAACAGGAAATAAAGCATTTTATACTATTAGATCAATTTTTTCGGTTTATTAATATTGCTGATGTATTTTAATGGAAATACACTTCTAAAGCAATATGTGTTTCCGCATGCTTTCATAGTCAATCGTGTAGAAGTTACAGCACTTCTAGAAAGTGTGAAAGTGTCTCATATAAGTGTATCATTGCATCACCACGATGAAAACGTTATAAGCCGCTATTCTTTCAACATATTTCAATTGATGAGTTGTTGATGCTATAATCAAAAACCAATGTAAAATATGGCGCAAGTTATATTCAGAGTGAAGTTGACTCCATTGGAGCAGCCGGAATTCGACTCCGACTTTCTAGTGAAATGGCCTTCACTGCAGCTAGAACATTTTGCCGATTGGCACTCGAAAAAAGCTTCGACATTTCTCTGAATATACGGATAGCCGCGTGATTAGTGCGGAATGCTTTAACGTTTTATTTTATTTTTTTTCAGATAAATAAATAAGTTCGTTGATTAATTTATGAAGATATTTGAGATGATATTTCATGCAGCAATATATTAATTTCTAAAATAACAAATTTTTCGTTCAATGAAACATTCTAACGAAGCAAATCGCTAAAACACTCGTCTACTGAAAGTTAGCTTATATCTCCTCAATGAGATTCATATTTTTAGCAATATGAGGTTCTCCTCTATCATAAAATTGATATAAATTATACGTATTTTAAATTAATTAATAAAAATTAAATTAAATTAAATTAAAAAACCATAAAATTAAAATTGATATACGTATTTATCGAATATTAGACGAATATGCGAAGTATATATTTCCCGAAAATTTTTAAGAAATTACATGCTTTATGTTGGATTTGAAGCCGCAAATATCGCAATTACCGCAAATATTGGATAGCCTTAAAGCTGTGCGGATTATCGAACTTATTTGTGGGAATAAAGATGGATCATTGCAAATGGTAACATCTGATATTTGGTAAAATTTCGATGACTGGAGTTTATCGAATTAAACGTCTAATTTGAGGATTATTCGGGGTAAAATGAACAACAGAGGCATTCGATGTTGAAATAATTATTAAATTTTCATCAACTAAATAACTATTTCAGTAGAATACTTACAACGAACTATCATTCAGCATATAACTTTATTCAGCATGATCAGTTAAAAAAATTAAAAAAAAATTTGCTTCAAGGTATTTAGGAAAGTAATTTTTATTGGATCAGTCAGAAAAGTAATAGACGAAGAGTTATTCTTTGCTAAACATTTCACAAAATCTTTACACATCGCAAAATAGAACCATAGTCTATAGTGATCGTCGACATCAAAAATGCTGGATTATTTCACATTAGAATATAAAATTTTGTCATTGGACATCAATATTTGGAGGTGAATGTGGAATATATTTTAGACAAATGGGATAAAATTTGCGATTCAGTTAAATAACTCAAAATTCAATCAAATTGATGAGTAGAAAAAAATATGAAACTGAAAAAAGTTTAAATAATTTATTGCAAATTTAATGCAAATTGCAAATTTAGGCGAATTTGCAAAATTTAAATAATGCAAATGCAAACAAATGCAAATTTAAACAAAAAAAAAAAAAATTCAATACTTTACGCACATCAATGCATTAATCGATTTCAACGATAATTTATAGTTTTACGCTTGAAAGCTTATCCCATTAGGTGTACATCATGCGTGTTTGTTTTTTTTTTTCTCCACTATGTTAGAAGAATTGATTACAAGAAAGAAAAGTGGAATGAATTGGAGACATAGGAAAAATTAGAAGAACACCGCTATACATTTCCTTAGAAAATAATTTAATGAAGCATTGCATTAATTGCAAGCAAAAAAACTTTGCTGAGAAGTTTTTTAAAGTGTTGCATTTTTGTTAGATTTGCAAAAAAAAAATTGCATTTCTTTGCATTGCTCTTTTTTTTTTGCGCATGAAAGAAAATGGTTGCATAGCAACAATTCAACAGTTACGCAATATAGTGATATGAACGTCAAGGATTTTGGCGGTATTGGCATACAAGAAACTTATCCCTCTCACCACATAATGATATCTTCGCATTATGCAGCTTAATAATCCAAAAAAAAATTAAGCCTAAATAAGCGGAAAACATAAAGACGATACGAAAGAATATTGTTATATTTGGAAAAGATAAAAATGTTATGAATCAAATAAGAAATCACAAAAACTATCGAATATGATAACGATACTGTAATATATCTCTACTGCAAAATTGTTTCCCATCTAAATCAATTAGTTTCAGAAAAAAAAAATTAGATTTCAAATTTCCTCTAAAATTTTCATACAAAAAAATGAAAAAAATCGAATAAAATATGATAAGATTTGCTGATATCTATATATTTCCGTTAAATTTTCACTGCCGCATTTTCAGTGATTCAAATGTTAAAAGAGAAAAGTCGATAAATTCAAAGTTAGCTGGAAAGAAGATTTCCTAATTGGCATATTTTTTCTGCGAAACTCATAAGAGAGTGCACAAGAGTTGCAAACGACAAAAAATGAATTTTAAAAAAAAAATTAAAAAAATTTTTTTTTAATGTAAAGAATTCATTGAAAAGAGTCTTTGAATGTGAATTGATCCTTGAAAGCTCATCGTAGAAGTGGACAGTTGAGATTGAATCTCTTCATTTTTTTTTTTTTTTTGAATTCTATGAAATCGCTTAAGGCATGATTCGAGCATTTTTGTTAGAGTTTTGCGCTCAAAAGATGTTTGAAATAGATGAGAGCAACTTAAGTAATACTTCAATTAGCGCATTTTTGATGTCGAAAAAAAAATTTATAACTCATATAGAAACGTTTCCATTCTAACAACTAAATCCTTATAAGAGTTCATTTATAGTCATACAAACATAATATCACCTGCTAGTGCTTCTTTGTTGAAGAGTGGACATTCAGAATTTAGTCTATGGTCGCTAGGTCAAAGGTCAAAGGTCCCTAGGAAACACACGATGTTATTCGTTTATAAATCTGAAAATTGGACAAATAAAATATGCTGTTTAAAAAAAAAAAATTTCATCGTGCGAGCAAATTTGTCGAACTTTTCTGCCTATATGCATTTATGGGAATTTACATGTCTATTTTTTTGATCATTCAGTCGCTTAAAGGACTACCATCAAATGGGATGAAACCATTCTTGCAATGCTCTATAATAAAATTTACTTTTCTTTTCTATAATATTTTTTTGAAGTTGACTTTTTTATAGTATTTTCTATAATTTCTATAATTAAGGTTTTTCCCGCACTTTTCACAAAATCAAAGCGTGCCGCTTATTTATTTTGCTTCAATGCTAATAACAAAGGCACAACTTCTGCGAATGTATATAGAGATATACCTTAATCTTGTAAGGACGCTTCTAAAAAGCGAACAAATAATTCTTATGGATGTTAAGATTCTTATCAATTCCTAGCAATGCTATAGATTTGCATCGACTCCATTGAGGTTATTTCGTTACTCTTTGACGTTACCGAAAAAAATAATTTGTGAAGACGCAAAATCTATGTGTTGCTTTCTTTCAATATCTTTCAAACTTTGTTTTTGTTTTGCATTGTTTATATATATATATATATATATATATATATATATACTTTATATTTATATTTATTTTTATTTTTATAAACGATCGACGCTGATGCTTATACGTTCCATCATAAAGGATTGTCTGCGCTAATCTCATCTACAAAATGTCCGTTAAAAAATGCAAAGAATAGAAAATGAAAATTGAGAATTACAATGGAAAAGCGAGGAAAAATCTGATTGTGAAACTTAAATGAAACCATTGGGAATGCAAGAACCTACCAAGGATCGATTTTCTGTCAAATATGAGTCGCTCAACGTTTTTTCGAATTCGATCGCCCAAAAGCAACTTTCTAGCCTTCTAATTCCAAGGATATTGGCTACTAAGTAATAGTCCCTCGCAATCACCGGATTCATAACTCTTGGACTTCTAATACTCCCGATATAAGAATTCACGAAATCCGAAAGCAAAACGGTGATTCTGTGATTGGCTTATGCTTATTTTAAATTTTTTTTTCTGATTTCGTGCGTAAAATTTTGTAAGTTTGAAATAGACTGCAAAAATAGTATTCTTAGAAACTTGCCATTTCCGTCATTTCGAATTCTGCTATATCTTGCTGCCTTAAAGTTCCCTACGAAGATGCAATAAAAACTAATAAGCTGTGAACCTTCACAGACGCATTCCCGATAGATAATTCGACATACAAAAGTTTCGCAAAAAAAGGGCTGTGCTGGAATAGGTGTGTGTGTGTGTGTGCGTGCGTTTGCGCGAGCATGCGTGGGGGTCAATGTATATAGGTTGGTGTGTGTGTGTGCGTGAATGTATATGTATGGTTGTGTATATTGGTCCCATCGACTCTTTAAATGGCAACAAATATGATGATAACTAGAATATTTGGAATTTCCTAAGGGAAACCACAGAAATTTCCACTTACTGCTATCGCCATTCCATAATAATAGGTATCGGCTTTAATATCTGAATTTAACGTACACTAGGTTATGAAACTCCTTTATCCGTTCAGGGCTCCCCTAATGCAAAATGGCTCCATTCCCGTGTGGAGATGGTACGATGGGCACGGAGTACTGCAACACGTCCATTCGTGAAGACAAAACTTTTAAGAGCGATTATCTCCCTCATGAATAATGAATGATAAGCCAATTCGTACTAGGAATCTCTCGAGGACGTTTGTTGAAATGGATTTTTGCAATGCGATTTGAAAAAGAGCCTAAAGGGAAAAAAAAAAAAAGAACTAGGAAAAAGAGGTTTGGTTGAAAAAAAAAAAAAAGTGTTGCAATTTTATGGCAAATAGTGTGCACAAACTAAATTAACTCTAAATCCACATACGAACTGAAAACGACATAATATTGCAACCGCACGAGAAAATTCCCTAATGATGTTAGAACATGAAAAAAACTCAACGGCTAGCAAGACGAAAGAAATAGATCTTTGAACGGCGCACAACGAGATATAGGCGATAGAATTCGATCAAAGAAATTTTTATTCGCAAATTGATCACATTCGCAAAGAGTTGAAAATGCGAAGCTTGGAACCGGAACTACTACTTTATTGTGCAGCTCTTTTTATGCCAACTTTATTTTCTTCTTTCTACTTTACTTATGCTTTTTTTTTTTTAGTTCGTCGATTTTTGCAGGTACTTAATGCTTTCAAGCTGTACACTTAGTATAGGAATAATAAGTAGAAGCAGTTTTTTTTCTATGGAACAGTTTTTTTTTTTCAGCTTGCCAAAGCATGATCCATTTTTTCAACGCCCTTGACAGAAATGAGGAAATCCACTGGAGCTTTCGCAAGGCTCCCATGCTTCAGCGGATGGTAACTTGATTTCAGGAATTCTCTAGCGGGACGGGGAGTCTTTCGAACACAGAGCTCCCTTGGTCTAAAATCAATGAATCATTTCTATGCACGGTCCCCTTGAGGAAAGAATGACAGTGAACTTGGAATACTAAGTGGCACATTCGATACGTTGGAAATCATTGAATACACTAAGAATCGTCGATAACTGAAATTTTACAAAAAAAAGCGCTTCTTAAAGCTTAGCTCTATGCAAATCAGCAATAATCGCTGTATTTTGCAGTAAGAATTGCTGGAAAAAGTAGCACAGTGCAGAATATAAGTGATAAGAAATCATTCACACTATGCACAAATTTGCATATTATTAAATGTTGAGTCATTTGCATTTAAATATCTCGTCTCGGTATGAACAGTTTAATGAGCACTTTCCATTTTCTCTCCTCTAACTTCATAACGTATAAAAGCTTTTTTTTAAAGAAAATATTGATCACCGTGAATATACAGATGGACACATGAATATTACGCAAATGAGATTTGCATATATAAGAGGACAAACTCAGCATGCATTTTCCAATTTAAAAAAAAAAAAACCAAAAAATAGAGCAAGTTTCAAGAATAAATAAACTGCTGCTGCTGCTGCTATTCGTACATCTTTTATTTTATTTTCCGCTTCATCTTCAAATCTTTCAGGCCGATGTGATCAAATATAAAATATTTTAAATCTAAAAAAAAACAATTCCCTTCGAAGGTAATTTTTTTTTGCCAAAATTTCACTGCTATTAAACATTTATTGATAAAACTCCCCCTTCTATAGTTAAGCAGATCTAATTATATTAGAATTTGTTACTTTTTTTATTCTACTAACAATTTGTTACTTTTATTATACTATATTATACTAACAATTTTTTTTTCAAGAAGAATTTCTTGAAAAAAAAGAAAGTTGTTACAGTGAAAAGTGAACAACACGGCTAATCAAACTTTCGAAGATTTAGTCGCTTACATTGGGCGCTTTTTTTTCACCGCTAAGGCAAATTAAAAGTACCGTGCATAGAATATTTGCTATTGCAGAACGAATAATCATTCAACTATTCTCAGATAATTTGTCAATTTTATTTCGCAAAATTTTCCATCCATTCACAATTAGGTCAATAATGTGACACTTTTAATTTTAATTTCCATCTTCGATGAACACTATCGGAGGCCATTCAGCATAAACGATCAAACAACCGATTTGAATGTAATAGTAAATAAATTCACCTGATTGTTCCTATTTTAGATTGATAATCTAAAGTCAAAATCGACAAGATACAGGTTTAGATGAACGGTCACTCAATCTTCTTGTCTTTCATAGCTATTCTCTGACTACTTCATCGTGATCAATTCATAACCATAGTTCAGCATAAATTATTCCACATTTGTGCTCATTTGACATGTCTTTATAAAATATGTAAAAATGTCATCGCTATGCCAACAAAAAAAAAAAAAAAAAATACTTTCCAGCTGGCGGCGACTCCAAAATTGGCATTTGAAAAGTTCTTGGGTTAGGACTCGAGTTCAATATTTCTTTCTCGATCGACTGACCTAACGAATCTCTATCAGTGAGTTTTGCTAGATCGAACAAGAAGCATACTTAAAAACGTCAATCATATGCTTGGTATTTCTGTCATATCTCATCAATGAGGCCGTCAATTGATGCCTCACGCGCAATATGATTGCTATAAACATTCCTATTAAATATCTAGTATCACTCAATAAGTTAGCAGCTTCGAATTTGAGTATTTCATTGTTTGATAGTCGCAAATTTGTATAAGGTGAAAGTTTTTCCGTATAGAATTAATTCATCGTGAAATATTATCTTTTTTTGCAACATTACAATACTTTTCCATCCTCAAATATTGAGTTTCTTCGTCAAAGCTGGATAATGTGGATAGTGACAGCAAATGTCAATCATTTCCTTCCCTATTCGAAGAATACTTCGGTTTATTTTTTTGCACATCATTTTTCCAAAACAAATCGACAAATAGACGAGATATGAATATTTGTAAAGTTTTCCGTTAGTGGCAGATGAAGGTGGGCGGTGGGCCTTTTTTGCTGGTATTTGTTGCGCTGTCACAATGCATCCCATGTGAATTAAAAACTGTCCTGATGATATCATAAATATACGAAAAGATTATGAAAAAAAAAGTTGAAATGATCTACCCGCTGACAATGGCTGGAAATGAAGTCAGATCTTCAATTCGTGCTGAAAACTTTTAACTGTTTGCAGATTATATATGCATCAAATATATGCAAACACCAATATAGGCGAAAGAGTACCGCCTGCAGGTATATTTGTTTCTTTGAATATAAGCAAAGTATACGCATCAAATATATATATATATATATATATATATATATATATATGTATATATATATGCAGGTTGCTGACCACGGAAGGTGCTGCATTGACTGAATAATGACCTGCATCCTTTATTGTTCAACTGACCAATCTTTTTTGATGAGCACAACTAAATTTGAAGTATGCTAAAAAGCGAAGAAAAGTTTTTCAAATTTTTCGTCTCATAGGGAAGCAACTGACGTCTATATCTCATATTCACCTATCGTAATGAAAAAAAGCAAATAATTGCAAAAAAATTTCTGGCCATCTTTTAGGGCGCCTAATTCAAACATGGAATTCAAAAATGATTCATCGGAGTTCAAAAAAAGTGATTTTAGACGGTTTTGAATTTTCACAAGGGGAAGTGCTCAGCGAATTTCAAGGGAATTACGTTTTTAGGCTGCCAAAATTTTTTAAAAAAATTCCTAGAACAGTCGCACATCATAGAGGATGTGATGTGATTATCGGCAAAACCTTAGAAACTATAAAATGAGCAATTTGCAGCTTTCCATGAAACGCTTAACTCATCAATTAATCATTGAATTTTCCATACTATGAGTGAAAAAAAAACAAATAAAAATTTGCTTTTCAACAAAAAATTCACCAAAGTAACATTTACAAAAAGGAAAACAAAATCAACAGAATTCTACGAAGATCACTGTCAACAGCCGCTGAAACCTATAAAATTTCCGCAGAGCTGCATCATTTAAATTGATGATTAACCGCACTTGCAGGAGGAAGCCAATCATCGATTTCCATTTAGAAAACTTCAAAAAAAGTCGAGACAATTATGAAAGGTTCAACGTAGTTCGTTCAAAATTATTGATGCCTAATATATATTTTCTATGTATAATTGCTTGTTGGATTTTTAAAATCGTTGAATATTTTTCAAACTGGAACCGTTTCAAGCATATGACACTTACAATATGCGGTCAATAATCGATGTACGATGTTTGAATAATATCGGCGAACAACCAAACTTTTTTCAACGACGTCTTTATTACCCTTTTCTATTTTGCATCAAAAAAAAATACTCGAAGAGTGAGAGTTAGTGATGTAAAGTAATGCTTTAATTGATGACGTTAACCCCTTAGATAGGAGATTAATATGCGGAAGCATATTTGAGCGAAATTTCTGGCTATAGCAGGAATATTCGCATGATTGCAATTCGTTGAAGAGAATCGGCAAAACACTTATAACGGAATATCAATTATATTAGTTATTTATAACATGAAATTAATTACATATTAACTTCTACGTGGTCTTAATAACGTGAAATGAGATTTAATAAGCTGATATTCAACACTAAAACCTGATACACATTCCCCAATAATTGAAATAAATTTGCTGATAGAATATGGCAACGCAAAAAAAAAAAAAAGGAAATGCATTTGCATTGCATCACGTTTTCCAATATTCTTTCGCATTTTCCACAACATTGAGCGATCCCTTAAGCGTGACAATATTTACGCTTATTTGCATTCGTTTCGTTGAATTTCTATTAACGAGAATTTCGATTTTCTGTAAACTAATTTGCAAAAAAAAAAATTTTTTTTAACTTTTGAAAATTCTATAAACGATATTTAAGTGTTTTTTTTCCTCATCAAATTTTATTTTCAATTGTATTGCAAATTGCTATATTGCAAGACGAAGCAGAGAAATATTTTCAATGATGATATTTGAGAAAAAATTAGCACAATAAATTGCAGTTTAATTTCACCTGAACTCGAAAAATTTGACAACATCATTAATACAGATTTAAACAATAATAAGTATATTAGAAATAATTAGACTATTATTTAGCTTTCTTTGCAGGAAGATTTAACGTAACAAATCTTTTAAAAAATTCTCCTCTTATAGCTGCTAAATTCCATTGTTATCAATCTGCTCGGAACGGTATATAAGTTTTGCAAATAGCAACATTTAAATGCTTCAATGAGTCATAAATTTTCGACGATAATTAATATGTCAAGAAAATTTTTGCTCTTAATTACTAATCCCATCAAAGATTAACGTATTTTGAAAGCTTTGCTTAAAAATATCTCTTCTTCCTCTTCGATTATACGCACTTTTTTTGTGGATTAGATAAAATTACCACTCCTCGTTGATCTTTCGCCTGAATTTATGGGAATTTGCAAATCCCTTAAGACCCATGTTATGTTGTTTTTATAAATATAACACCTCCCGCGTTCTAAACGAAAACTTTACAAAGTTTTCGGTTAACATTTAGCGTTAGTAGTTCGCTAGTTGTTAAGTGTTTTTTCTTACGCTGTTATTCTTTTCTATGCGGTATTTCATGTCGAACTCTGTCATTTCCTTTCAAATACCAAAGTAAAGTCATTATTGGTTATAACTTTGTTATTCATGGATGAACGTTATTCTCGCCTAATCGATTGTATTTGAACGTAATCAACTGTGAAATTACCGGTAAGCAAGTCTCCTACATTATCGAATAAACTTTAAAAAGTGAAAAAGACCTGCCAGACTAGATTGCAATAAATAATGCTTCCATATTTATTGACAATAATCTTTGAGCAATTTTTAAAAAAAAGTTAAGCTTATTTGCATCATCAATGATGTTAATTTATGCTAATTAGCATAAGCATATTTGAGTTTATATTTTTCTCATAATTTATTTCACTTCTGTTAAAATTTTTGAGCATCACATCTTTTTCGAAAAAAAAAACAAATTTCAAGAATTATTTCTTCTTCCGAATTTAAGAAAAAAAAACGATCCTCAATTAATATAAACAAAATTCTGAATCGAAAAGGTCGAACTAATCAAAATATGCAATAGATTTTCGCTTCTATTTGATTCTATAAGTTTTCATTTTGCAAAGGTTAAATACAATGATATCATTTAAGTAAACACAAATATTTCTTCATCAAGCCCGATTCACCTATCTCATAGTTTCTGTTTGTGCATCAAAGCAATTATTTCAATAAGCATTTATTTTGCAACAGAATTAATGTTCCACCTCCAAAATTGTTAAGCTCCACCACTTTCTTCATGATCGACTGAACCTGAAAGGCGGTGTTGTGGAATTTGCTGATAATATTTCTCACTTAGATCCTCGGATTCGGCTTACTCATTAGTCATATTTAATTCAGGATTTGCAGAAAGTTTCTACTGCGCTTTGAAACATATTTTTAGAGACTTTGTTTTTGTATACGGATTTTTAGGCACCCGCCTTCGAGCGATAGAACTGAATGGGAAGATAGGCCTTATTTTAGTAATATTTATTATTATTATTATTAATATTACTATTATTATTATTATTATTATTATTATTATTATTATTATTATTTATTATTATTATTATTATTATTATTACTATTATTGAATTTACTATTATTGTACTATCATTATCATCAATACCATTCATCTCTCGAGAATAATATTGTGATATTTGTGGCACTTATTGGATCATCATCTGGTATATGCTAATTGATCGATGGAAAGAAAAAGTTGGAATGTTGTGAGTTCCAAGAAAACAAATGCTCTAAGAGTGCTCATTAGGCCAATAACAGTTAAATGCCCTCATACACGAATAAACATTTCGGTGCAATACAATCATCCCACTAATTGTGCCCTCAAGTGAAAACTCTACACAATCAATGAAACAACCATCGAACTCAAACTATATCAATTCATATAGCCTAATTGTAGCACACTTATCAAATCGAATAATTTTTGAAAGCAAAAACGGTTTCACCAATGCGCAGATAAAATATTTATAATTTCCTAAGCATTAAAATTACTCAATGATATAATCTGAAGAATTTATAAATTGGTAGCTTTGCAAAAACTATCGAATTTCTATGAGTTTCAAATTAAAAATATGTAAAAGCATATCGCAGCATGCTAACATCTTCCCATTTCTATGATTCTTATGCGTTTAAATCTGAAATCTTTATTTTTACATTTTTATTTTCAATTGCTACGAATGGATAATATTTAGGAGGATTTACGAATCTCAATCTTAAGAAGAATTGACGCTCATAGTTGCATCGAGGAAGAATGTTTTAAAAAATCTGTTAACTCTGATCGATTTTCTTCGTTTCATTTTTCTTTCGCTGTTTGATTTATGAAAATTTTTGAGAAGTTTACTTACTTCATTCCGCTTGTTGTTTTCAATTCTTTTTTTTTTCACTTCTTTTTTAAATCTTTCTACTGACTACAATCGAACCATTTTAACTCTCTAATAAATTGCCACCCATTACATGGGGAATCATACGATAAATTTAGTTCAATATTGCGAAATTTACCAAAATAACGACTCAAAAAGTAGTCCTGCAATATAATTAATGTAATGCGTTTCTCTCATCCAACTGAACGACATAATGCTAGCAAGTGGTCCAATTCTTTTTTTCAGCCTTCATTACGGAAGGAATTTGAATGGAGAGCAGAAGTAATATTGCGAATGTTTTTTTTGCAGATATCAACGCACTAATTTATTGCCTCATTTGGCTAGTTGAATCATCGCAGAAACAGATTTGTCCGAATTTGCTAGAAATTGTTCAATTCGATAGGGATGTTATATGATTCATGTGCAACAGCTACCCATTCTAATGTGATGACAGGAAGAGTTACTTCTCTTCGATTCAGTAATCCCTATTTTAATCAGAAAAAAAAATCACATCTGAAAGTGATATCGGTATATTTCTCACCAGTGAAACTTTCATGAATGCGCCTAAGATTTTTTGTAAAGAAACCATTCGATATTACAATTGTGATTTAGGTTTCACATTTCAAGCTTTGAAAGAAGTATTTAGAAGAGGCAATTTCATTTAAAACTCTAATTTCGACAACTTCTGAACGAATAAAAGTTGTGCAATATTTGTATTCGTAGGCATTTCTTAGTAAGCAGGCCAAAGAGCGCTGTTCGATGTTGAGAGAGGCAAAAGTCTATCCGATCCTATCAAATGCCGCAAAAATCTTGCTATAAATTTGACATGACTATAAATCTCTGAACTATGGGCACTATTTTTAAATCGTTTTATTGTGACATTTCACCAACATTATTTTTTCGGCACTTTGAAAGACGCTAAATTTATCGAATTCGTTTGTTGAAAAATTTTTTCGATGAGAAAACTTATCTAGTGAAATTTATTAAAGGATTTTCAGCTGCCGAAGTATATCTAGAGATATTTGATGATGAAATGTTATACAAACACAAAACCGTTGACGTGATTGAGGGAGATGAAGTGCGATGAATTCTTAGGATTTTCTAGATGTTGAATTAAAATTAACACTTTAATCAGTGTTAATTGGGATGTTAAATATCGTCAAGGTGAATGTTTAACAAAAAAAAGGAAATTAACGACTTAAGGTGCATTTCCATATACGAAACACCTTTGCGACAATACTACATTTGCCAGATCCAATCCTCATATGCTTCCTGATGAAGTGTTGCGAAAACACTGAAGAGCACACAACTTATGCAAATCACGCAAAGAATAATGTACCTATTTAATTAGAGTGAAAAAAAAAACAAAGAAAAATGGTAGAACAGAACAGATACTCAACATAGCTTTCTCTCAAAATCCAACACTGAATCCCTATTTTATTTATAAAATCGTCTAGAAAATTTCACTTCCTCTATGAGACACAAATGATCCAATAGAAGCACTTTGCGGTTTTTTCAAATTTTCAAGGAGAACGCGTAATCATAAAATGCCTCTGAAAGGCAAAATGACATAAGTTGTTATGCAACTTGATGTTATGCAACTAGAAGACAAAATTACGTAAATATTATACATCTTATGAATATTCAACGATCTCACCTAAAAAACAATCGAATTTCAATTGTAAAACGTTCTTCTATGACAAAAAAAAGATCGCATGCAAATGTTGTGTGAAAATTATTTTCTCAATAAGTACAAATTTCTCATTCTAATTGTGTCGTAATGGGTCATTATTAGCTGGCTTATTGTATTAATTTTGCTCTTTGAGATCATTCGAGTGTTATGGGGAGCCTGTCCTATAGCGTTCAAATAATGTAATAGCATTAGTCTTAATATCATTGCAAATCTTTCGCATACGATTTAAAAACAACCATCGTTGAGCTATACCTAAATTTTTGTATTCCACACCTAATTAGCAAAACAAAACAATTTCTACTCGTTTCTGCAAATACTTTTGTGTTTATATATACTATGATTTTCAAACCGAAATTTCTACCGATTGCGATGTTTAGTGAATAGTTTAGTGGATAGAATCTAAACACCGATTGAACGACATTTTATCAATAACTTTCATTTTAATGCAATAATTTTGAAAGAATTTATAGCTATTAAAATATGCAAAGAAATTTGCATATATTTTGCGATTGGCTTAGTCGTGTTTTAATATCAATTGAGATTCGTTTCTCATAGCCAATTGGATTGGAAAGTTTTATACTAGCTAACAAGTTCGACGCTAACACGTATATGAATTATTGTGTATATTTTGTTATTGATTAATTTAGTGAGCGATTGCAAAAGCATATATCGCGCGCGATTCTCTGGTAAGTCCTTTAACTTGTCGAAATTTTCGATGCTAACGCCCGTCCGATCTTTGTGCCGCAAAACTTCGGTAAAACGCTTAAATTCGACAAAATTCAATGCGTCTAAATGCGATAACGTTGGTTGAAAATCTGATTGATAGTGAGATGATGGTCGAGAATTTCGCTGTTTCATAAATGTCGGATTTTTGGAAACCTTAGAAAGTCGCTCTTTCTTATTTGTTTCCATGATGCTCGAACAGCCGAACTCATAAAAATGGTCGAAAAACGTCAAAAGTGTTGCATTTTTGATGAATTCGATAAGACGCTGTAAAAATGTAGACTAAACAGCTAACTTAGATTGTTATGGCACTTTGTAGTGATCACTTAGCTCTGCGTTATCTTTCTTTTCAATTTTTATGCGTTCCTTTGCACCTTTATAGATATATGACAAATTTAAAGATATTTAAATTTTTGAAAATATTCTTCTAAGCAAATTTGCGGCTAACAAAATACCATTAAAATTCCTCTAAAGATTGACTATAGTTGAATGGCAATATTCAAATTTATATTATATTTATTAAACATTCACAATAAAGCGTTTACTCTCAACGAAATTATTGAGCATTATCATTCAAAAATTACGATGAATGATAATTGATGATTTTACTTGGCTTTGATCACTTGTATGCATTAAATTATTTCTACTGTGCTTAAATTTTATAATTATATGATGGCATTTATAAAAGTTCTTTTTAATTTAAGTTTGAAATCGATAATAGTACAAATTAATCATTTGAATAGAACTTGAATGATTGTATCCATTTCTAAATGAATACTCTTTGAGAGTGGTATTTAGCGTTGGATATCGTTTGAAATAAATTTTACGTATTTTTTGAGATTTTTGATTGCAGTTAAAGAATATTACCTCTGAAAACTGATAATAATTTACTAAATGATTGAAGTATGTTTTCTAATGTTGGATATTTGTTGTCGATATAGCGCTTCTCATATTTATTTCACCTTAAGCGAATTGCCGTTTCGTTCATTTCAAAATTATCGACAATATGAGGGGATATCGAATGACATTTTACAGCGCTCATTTGTGAGTGCTTTAGAAAAAAAAAATTGCTCAAAGAATATAACGACAATTGACTATTCACGTAAGAACTCTTTCATCACAGCACAAAATTTAACGATATTTTCTCGCCATATATCTCGCAAAAGAGTGGAAAAAAAAGTTTAGAGAAACTTTTTGTCGCGATATGTAATATAAAAAAAAACCGATATGATTCTATCGCTGGAAGAATTTTTATTTCATTGCTATGGAAATGTTTTTTAAAAGTGTTTTTTTTAAATTTATTAAACGAATCGAATTCTGCAATTACGCTTGAACATTACTATCCAGAAGAGAATCGATTATGAATCTTATCAAGAAAATTGTCGGGCAATTTACTAATATATAAGTCAACAGAATTACTGAACCGAAAATTGATAAGAATAAACAAATGTTATAACGACAAAAGTTTAAAGCTGAATAGACGTAGAAATTGTGGAACAAAATCATTATTATTATTTATTTTTATTTTTATTTTTATTTTAGGTTATTGCAGAATTATTCCACTGAAAATTTATACAAAAATCCGGAAAGCTATGTTTAGATGATTGAAACTCGATGAAGGTTTGAAAAACTTCATCGGCTAGTTGAAAATGAGAAATTCTAATGGCAATGAATGACCACTCACATGTACTAGTAGCATTTTTTTTTTTTTTTGCACTGATGCGGACTTGCGTCATAGCCGTGACTTGATGCAATTAGGCATGCTTGAGTAGTGGAACTACACTAGGATATTTCAAAAGTGTGCTTTTGACATTTATTTTTTCGATGAAACGTTAGATAAATTTGAGTTTTTTTTAAGTTTTTGCAAAATTTGGGTTGATTTTCCAAAAACTTTCAATTTTTCTAATCGTATTTTCTCAACGATCAAAGATCGGAAATGATTCGTCTTGTTAAATTTTATTATTTTATAGCATAATCGAGTGATGAAGAAATAACATTAAATTTTCTTGCTCTTATCTCGTTGGCTAATATCTCATTTCTATGAATTATCACCTTTTCTGCTACAGCATTTGCTCAATATGTCACTTTAATTAGTATAGAGCAATGTTCTCTTAACGATTTCTGCTCATCTAAACCGTAGAGTATATGTAGAACAGCTACCACCTCAACAATGGTATGGCGATACTTACCAGGCGTAATTTCGACACCTTCTCAATAGAAGTTAGCGACAGCGTTAAGCTATCAATAAACAATTAACCAGTTGGGTTTTGGATAAAGAAAACGGAAAGCCCCAAATAAATAAACTTTGTGGACACACTCATGCCTCACAAAGATCAAAGGCATTACTAATAGCATCATATGATCTTCAACGTTTTTTTTTCATCTTTCACGAATCTCTTTCTTTTTTTTTTCGTTGAATTCATTACTGTTCCTCCGTCTTTCCATGTAATATCAATGAGAACATACTTCATAGAGGAATGCTTTTCGAATCTTTGAGATATTATGCAATAAGCGAATATAATTAGTGAAAAATAAAGGAGCAAAATAATCACTCAAATATCACTCCCCCTTCGCCCCCCCCCCCTCCCTCCAAAAGAAACTAAAGCAAGGTGAAGACAAATAAACAGCAGTCATGCATATTTATGCCTATATTGTCTTTAATGTACTCATAAATATAGAAATATGAGATATTCTTTAACGAAAAAAAAAGAATTCACTTCATAGTGACAATTTATTTTCCCTTTTTTATTTCAATGGAAAAGTCATTGTGCAGACGTTTACCCTAAATCCTCAATGATGGTCTTATTCCTCCTCTATGAAGATGGAATAAATTTCTCTCATTGAAATATTTATAAATTGTTTTAGGATGAATTAGGATGAGGTTCCCTTTGATTGGAATCGCTTCCCATTGTATAAGGGCAATAATATTAGTGAGTTGGCGATCGAGTATTTTCCACAAGTAACTTCATTGAACTGCTCTCATTTTAGATTAAACGGGCATAGTTGTATTTGCCCTTGAGATGTGCATTATTTGAGAGAAGTTTGTGGATATTGAACGATGCTCGACGAGCCACACGGCTGTCACAACTCGTCGTCATTAGCCATCGTATAGTGCGCTAAGGATGCTTATCGATTAACGAGCATCTTTCAAAGGTTGACCTATACGCACTTACAATCTAGTTATTTATGAATATACTGCCGATTGTAATGTTGGGCAACATTTTTGAAAATTTCATTTGCATGCACGTGTTGTTTGTTCGCCTTGTAGAATTTCCAGCTTTAGTATGAATATTTGCATCAAAAATATTAATTCTTCATAAATTACCTCACTAATTAGACTTAAAAATAGTCAATGATGAATTATTTGTAGAATTTATGCGAAGTAAAATTTGAAATATCGTAAATCGATAATATTTTAGGCATTCGAACAGAAATGATGGACTACAAAAGTAATCCATATGATGTTGGCAGGTGCTTAGAAAGGTGAGCGTTATAGATCTGAGGTGAAAATGATCGAATTTCTGAGCGTAATAATTGACAACAGTCATTGAAATATTTTAAGCGATAAGTGAACGTCTCGTGTTTGACGCATAAGCTTTATGAAGAATGTAAAAAATTTCTGATATTTGAGACACTCGAAGAATAGCCAATATTCGAAAATTCATTCATTATTTCTTAACAAATAGAAAAATGTATCACAAAAAATTAATACAATATGCATATGCATTTCTATAAATTTGCATATTGAATTCAACCATTGAATAAATTGCCAATGAAAAAAAAATAAACCATACTGAATGATATATTTATACTTTTGATTTAAAAAGAAAATTCGCTTGCAAAAATCTTCTAATAAACTCGATCGCATTATGAATTTATAAAACAGTAACCACATATTGAAAGTGATATATTAGAGTACTAGAAAAAAAGTTGATTTATTCAATTCAATTTTAGCACAATTGTTATTGCTACTGTGTTTAGTTCATAGTCAAGAAATTCCGTATAGCTCAAGCTTAATTGTTTGCCGACTTGATCCCACAACATACATACCCTTAAGTCTATTAGTACAGGTATATGTTCTTCACATCTGTATAATGCAGTTTGCAAATGTTACTATGCAAAGATAAATTGAAAAAATGTATTCACTCAATAATTCTTAAAAATTTTGCATAAATCGAAGTGTTAATATAAGCAATTCCATATATTATTACTATTAAAGCGTTTAAACTGAGTGAAATTCATTATTGAATAAGTGGAATTTCTTGAGCAATTATAGCAACAAAACAACTCCACATTTGTTAACAGTGCAGTCTTGTTGATTTCAGCAAAGAAAAAAACTGAAGATCGATGCCAAAAATAGCGATAATATTAATGAAAATGCGCTACTTAAATACAGATTCGAAGAAAAAAATTGGAATTTATCGAAAACTTCTATTTCTTATATTTCGATAATATTGAAAATTATCGATTGTTCCATAAGAACGTTTTTTTCGCTCAGAAAAAAAAGGGAAATTTTCAAACAAAAGTATTAAAGTCAATTTCTCCCTATATTTTCCATAAAAATGAGTCATATGTGAAAATTTCTACGATGTACGGTTTTCTCTGAAAGAAATATATATATATATATATATATATATGTCGAATAGTGAACGCATTATTAATGCATTCAGCATGAAAATACTCAATATCTAAGATCGAAATCCAAAAGTACAAACATTCACAGCTAAAAAATTCCATGAAAAATAAATGACATCGAACGACATCACAATTTACTATGCATGTAATTAATCGTCAACGGATATCTATAGTTGATGGAATAATTTTTTTTTTTTTTGCTAGCAATTTGAAACGCAAAATTACAGTGCGTAAAATTTTCACCTTTTTCAATAGTGGGACTTCATCTACCATTTAGGCACTTTTACCAATTAAGCAATATTCCCACGCAGTCGACGATGTTTGCACTGAATAATACGAAAAGCTACAAAAATTCACGAATATAAATGAATATTCGCAAATTTCAAGAAGGTTAAGGATTGTTTGAGGGAAGTTCAGGCGATTTGTGATTTTTCAATTAAGCTCGGCAAATAAAATATCTCATAGATTGCGAGTAAATAATAAATTATGTGTTATAATAATTCGATTGCTTATGCAAATCTTCTATAGAAGATTCATCATTGCGCTAACCAACTGGCATAAATAAAAAATCTGAATGGTTGATGTTTAAAATTTTTAGTTGCCGTTATATTTCTTCTACTTGATGGATCAATTTTTCAGTATAGAATAGCGCTCTATGCTGAATGTTGCAATTTTCAAATTTTTGCAGTTTTTTGATTTCATCGATTCTCGAGTTGAAATTTGTGGAACGATAGACTGATATCGTCATAATCCACTTTACAGGTGGAAATTTGTTAAAGCATTTAAGAAGTGGGGAGATATGCTGTAAAGACTAGTAAAGCCTATATTCTTACAATTAGGCATTCTTAACCAATGATAACACCACTAATAATATACTTTTACGCAGAACGGATGATTTATGCAAGGGATCACTTTTGAGTAACATGCAAGACCGAAATAAGCCTCTGAATTTCAAATTCTTTTAATAATTATCATTGAGTATTATATGCGTGGCTCTTTGAAAAAATGATGCATTGCGGTGAAGTTGAAGGCAATGGGTCATCATGTCAAAACAATGAGATCCATTAAAATTCATCGTTCTAATTTTTGTGATTTGAGGTTAGAAATTATCAGCGCACAGGTGCCTATATCCAATGCATACATTAAAGATTAGCGTTTCTATACTATTCTTTTCATAAAATCTCATGTTTTACCAAATTGTAAACAAACTTTGCCGCCATTAGCTTTGATGGACAATTTGGTATACGGTTAGAAAAACACCAAGTCGCTTTGGTATACGGTTAAGTTACTGAGCGTTATTGCAATGTTATACGGTAAAATCAGCGCACGACAGTAACACTTGTGCTGATTGGTTCATTGCGCAATGCGGAGCTGCGCAAACATTCAGAAAATATAAACAACGCAGCTGCAGACAAACAGCGAGAAGCAATATCGTTTGATCGCAATAACTTTGGTGATTGGTTGTTGTGCTAGCGAGCACAGCACTGTTAAGATCGGTGAATTGATGAGCAATATTAGTTAGCTCCAACTTCAACTCCAACGTTATCTTAGCTCCAACTTTGACTTCTTGTGAGTAAAAGAAAGTAGTAATAAGTCAATATTCTGCGATATAAAACTTCCCTACTAGCCATCACGTCAAAGCATTATCCATCCTGAAGTTGGATAATCGAAAATTGCCAATTTAGCTATTATTTGAAATTTTCTGACAACCTTAAAAACTAATGCAAAATGATTCCGAAAAAAAAAACGCTGAGGAAGTGCCTATAAAAATATTGGAGGAAAGCCTTACAAGATTGGGCCATACAATATAGGTGGCATTTGTTTGGGCTTTTACACTCATTTAAAACATAATTAATTGCGTTGAATAATTTTCTGATAATAATTATTATCAAACTTCTTCATAAAAATTAAAAGAATTTTTAAAATGCGATAATATTTTATTTTTTGAGATATTTGTTTTGCATATGGAAATTTTAAATATTTTTACTCCCGAACATCCTTTCTCGCACAAATGGCGAATGTTTTTTTTTTTGGATTCCGCATTTACCGATAGCATTGCAGATGTAGGTCTAAATTCGGTAGGTGGATCATAGCACTAACGAATAGCAATAGTACTGATCTTTGAAAGTGTAAAATTTAGCTAGATGCCTTATGATCTCTAATTAAGGTCATAAGACATCTAGCTAAAAGCAGGACGTAAAGAGTGGAAGTAATGTATTAGATGAAGGTAAATTTTTCATTAGGTTTCATTGATGCATTAATGTGAGATCAATCGATGCGTTACATCGGGAAAAGCAACACACTTAGCTAGCTTGAACTATAATGAATTAAAGTGCTTCGATCTTTCAGATCCTCGCCAGACTCAACATTGTTTGCCTTCATTTATTCCACACATTTTTTGTGTCTTCTTTTGCGATGGATTTATGGATTTACTTGTGCGTTTCGGCCACGATATTTTTCTTTTAGCAAGAAGGATCATGTAAATATGAAATGGGCTTAATGCGATCATGCACTCGTACGTATATATATATATATATATATATATATATATATATATATATATACGCTTTCAGATATAAGAGTGGGATGTTTCCTGGCGGTAAAAGAGAGGATATGGGCAGAAAGAACAAGAGTTTGCACGGATCAAATGTCAGTCTATGGATTTGATCCACGAACTTTTTTCCGAGTCTCAGCTGCTCTGCACTCTTTTCCTATCTGCCTCTCTCCTCGCGTTAATGATGTCTTAACATTGCTGTAATAGTATGAACATTGATGTGAGCCACACCAAAAAAAAAAAAGAAAAAGAAAAAATCCCTCTATAACTCAGTAGATCAAGTTGCCGCATTTCATCTGAAAAGTCTCCTCATTTATTAGTAATTCAATGCGAATGTTCACACTCATTTAGTTGATTAATAGGCAATTTTCAACAAAATCCACTTTTTTAAATGCTAATTTTAAAATATTTGCTAGAAATTCCAATTAGTTATAAATACAACAAGCGCTCATTAGTGAATATGTGAAAGCTAAAATTCAAAAAAAAAAATATCATACGTTCATCTCAATTTCCGTTCGCCAATTAAATTGACCAACATAGAGATGTTGTTGGGTTCTTTCAACTTTCACTGTGGGTCAACGTGAACTTCTTTCAGTTCCTCGCCATTTTTCCATCTCATATTAGCTCTATTATTTTGGTGAAATTTTGCAAATTTCCTTGCAAAAGCGATTCGTGACGACGTCCTTCTCGTGCGTACATATGCACCCTTATATGCTGCAATACTGTGTATATGTCTATCTGGTAGTTTCAATTTCCGAAGAACGAACGTTAGAGCTATGAAATTTGGTTTTTTATCAGTGCCCGGAGTTTACATATATGTACTTGTTGAAAGAAATATATAAATTATATATATATATATATATATATATGTATATATATATATATATATATTAATTTAAAGAAATTTCAATATTTGTCGATAGAACTATCGAAAAACAAATCTTTTACAAAATGTTCGCGTCAGCGACCTAGTAAATTAATAAGCAGGAGCCGAAATCTAGATTTACGGACTTCATAGCACTTTAATAGTATTGTTAAATATTTTGACAACGAAATGATTTTGATTCATATAAACAAATTTCAGCGCATTTAATAATCTTCAAAAAAAAATACAATAACATCTGCTTTATGATTGAACGGTTGACGGAAAATCTATAATAAATTCATAATTAGAAATGCAATATGATCAGTCGACTAGGATTCGAGTTTATTTAATGAAGTGCTCGTTGTAACTCGATGGGATGATGGTCAACGCAATTCCCGCAATTCCCGCTTCATTTTGTCTTTTGTCATTCTCGACAGCGAAAGGCGAATTTGCGTACATAAATAGAACGTACTGATCTTTGATCTCTCGAGAGCACTCATTAATTTTCACTCACTACGGCGATCGCTTAGAATTTTAGTCACGATTATTTCTACACCAAACTTATTCTAATAGCACTATAAATATTTTAATATCAGTTTTAAATCTATCGAAATGGATGTTGAAATTTATCGTCAATAAGCGACGAGAAGAAAATCACTTCGTCGATTAATTTAACTTTTCGATAGAAGCGATTGAATCTCTTACCTAACTTAGAAAACAATAGAACACCTTTCATAAGAAGCAATTAAGTTTTTTAGCTCTACTTGATTTTAATAGAATATCTCAAAGAGAATAACAGTTTGAAAGCTCATTTATTTCGTAAAATTAAACAAGAAATGAATGGGATATAAATATGGATGAATTATATGTATGCAAGCGTAGAAATTTATAAAAAGTTGTTTAGATAAGAAGATAGGTAACCGAACGTTTGTTATGTTATATTTAAATAATAAACCTATCTGAATTGTTTGAATATTGAAATTCACGTCACCACGGAAAATTGAATGGAAAATTTTTATTTATAGGCTATAAAATAATCGCTTATGGATTTGAGCTAATTTTCTGTTTAATTTGTCATAATCTCTCAATTCCTTCAAATTTTATCAGCAATATTTAAAAATATTGAACGGGAAAGCGTATAATATTGAAAAACGTTTTTCACACTCTAATTGATGTTATGAAAGCATCACTTCTATAGTATTCCCAGAATACTTAAAAATGTCATTATCGTTGTAGTACTTACTATCTTAGTGCACACGTTATTTACGGGTAGCATCGATTTAGGATCTGTTAGGAAAATCATTCAAATAAACTCTCAATGAAGCTAAAGTTGCATAAAGATGAAGGGGAAAAAAAGCAAATATTACTCCCCTTTATGTAACCATAATAGATCGTTAAGCAATATGCCGAACATGTTATGGCCATATATTTCACTTGATGGCTGCAATAGGCGGCAACTACTTATATATGAGCTAAATGTTTAGCCACAATCGTTTCCGAAACCAATAAATGTTGTCCATTTTTATATACACATACTTAACGCATCGCTGAGTTCAACCCTTTCACCTGGTTAGCCAATGGAGAAGGAGTGGGTGGGAGAGACAGGCTCTTAGCGATCTTCCTGAAAGATATTCAGGTATCAAAATTTTGAGATGCTTACTTAAATTGGCGCTTTCGAGTGCTATAAACAAACTTTTCGACCTCCCTTCCCAAAAATTCTCTCTTAACGCAACCATTCTATATGATTCAATATTTAAACGATGTTTGTCCATTGAACTCTTATTGGATTCGAAATTAGCTAAAGCCTTGCTTACTTTACGTTGAAATAAAATTGCCGGAAATATAAAGCGAGAGCATTAAACGTCATCGAGCGATAAGGATAGAGATGACGGCTAACTACCACCCTAATCGTCCGTCCTATAGGAAACGGATAGAAACAAATTTGCTACGCGGCTAAACATGCAAGCTTTACGTCAATTGATGTGGCGTAGAGCCAGTAATTTGCGTAACGCGAATTTGTAACAATTTAAATATAGGCGACACAAGCCATCTCAACATTTTTCGCTCATTCAGCAACGTTCCAAAAAAAATTTTTTTTGGATCGGAAAAAAATGCCCATTTTGCATTTTATTGATTTCTATGATGGGTAAATCGATAACGCATTCCTTCTTCTTCCCAAAAAAAAACACATAAAAGAATTAAATTAAACAAGACTAAGCAAACGTAACAAAGCAATCCTATGTAAAATTCTGTTCGAAGTATGCGAATATAAAAATTTACAATGCCACTGGCAATTACAATGCCTCAAAAAGCGGTCAATCATCAAAAATGCTCCCTTCAATCCGACAAAGTTTTTCAAGAATCGATCATTGAGCGATATGAAACTATAGAAGTCCATTCAAAAATTCCAAAAAAAAAGAGATTTGAAGAAATTTGTGCTAATCAAGAATTATTTAGAGAATAGTATTTTAAAAATAACCCTCCTCCGCCTCTCTAAATAACATAGGAATATTATAGACAACAATTATGGAATATATATATATATATATATATATATATATATGTATATATATATATATCCTTGAGCAGTATTATTGCGCCCTACAAACTGATATCACTCATTTCTTTTAGCTGTGATGAATATTTACATCATCATAATAATCAAATTATTCATACGTTATCATGTCGCTTTGCACAATTCATTTACGCTTCAGCAACGCTTCTAAAGTGTATCGTTCATTTCGACAATGAGAGAAAAAAAAAAGAAGAAAGAAAAAACCCCTCGTCTCAATATGGTGGAATAAAATCCTTAATAATTATTTAAGAAAAATTTCCTTAATATTGTTCAAATATCATTGCATAGGTCATACACACGTGAGATATCTTTAAGAAACTTCTTTAGGTGGCGAATTATTTTCTACCTATTTTCATCTCTTAATTAGTCGTATTTCATATACAATTGACGTTAATTTACCGCTTTTATAGAGCGATATCATTTTCGATGTTCATTTGTAGAAGAATAAAAAAAAACTAATCTTGCAAATGCGATTAGAAATCTTCTTGATTAATGCAAATATGCAATTGTTTCTATCTGTTTTTTTGTATAAATGTTTCGCATGAAATAAATTTTGAAAAAAAAGAAGCATTTTTTTTCAACGATTTGATTGTTTTCATAAAAATATATGAGAAATTATATATATATATATATATATATATATATATATATATATATATATATATATATATATATATATATATATATATATATATATATGTATATATATTTAATTCTGCAGTAAACTAAACGGATTAACGTCTGCAAAAAACTGAAAACGTCTTTCACATCAGATATTCTTAGAAACCATCCGCACTTATCCGTTTGCACTTACAGAGCATACCATAATGCCATGTCATTGACCTATCGATATGCATTTTCTGTAGGGATATTTCCAATTGAAACACAGCTGAAGTAGTAAGCATTGTAAAATTTGATAAATTTAATCAAGATAGATTTTCTTCCCAGTTCGTGAACTCTAAACTTGAGTCATTATAAACAATTGTTTATAAACATTTCAATGAATTTAAAAATTCACACGCATTTTAAAGCGATGAAAGTATATTCCACGATCGAATAGAAGAACTGCATTGTCAACTTAAACGAATGATATGATCAAGTAAAAATGAATAAATATCAACTTAGATATTTTATTGTTTGTTGAGAATTTTTGAAAATTTATAG
Source organism: Baylisascaris procyonis (assembly GCA_037389465.1). Lineage (NCBI taxonomy): Eukaryota > Metazoa > Nematoda > Chromadorea > Rhabditida > Ascarididae > Baylisascaris > Baylisascaris procyonis. The sequence continues at coordinate 2,457,479 of JAZARR010000032.1, read as the reverse complement.
AATAATTAAAGCGTTTATCATAATAGCTTCCCTTCTTAAACTCTCTCTCATATATTCTTTTCTTTTGCTCCAATTACTCAGCGTCTCTTCATTTCTTCAATGAAATCCCCTTATATATTTTTTAGTTTCAAAAAATTAATGAGAGATCAAATGCTGGTATTTTTTGATCAAATGTTGATATTTTAAGAATATTTTAAATTAATCGTCAATCTTATTGTAGCAATCATTTCTTTGATAGTGAATCTCTTCTGGTTTAGCGCAATATCTCGTATCTCGCTCAGAATTTTCTCTATTGAATTGCTAGGCATTTTAGCAATTCCTTTTTCTATTAGCTTGCCGATGATTTAATTCAGATTCACAACGATAAAGATGGACGATTATTCGATTTGATGGTCCAATGTGATGGCAATATTGCTTTGACTAACATCTTTTAACTAGTTAAAGGGTAGGGCGATGAATCTTTTTCTTTTCACACATAATCCTTTCCATCGTAAAGAATTGAGCGACGTTTTTAGCTAGCTTTCAAATAAACATTTTTTGAATGAATAAATTTTTCTAAATGTAAAAAAAAACTGGTAATCTTAAATTAATTTAACTTAAACTAGTAGGTTTAAAGCTTAAATTACAAAAGGTGGCAATTTATGAAGCCGAGAAGACACTGGTAGAATCACTACTTTAGAAATCTTTTGAATCAAAAAAAAAAAGAAAAATCGACATTCAGTTTGTCAATCTAACAGATTATGAACTTTGCTCTATATGAAAGAAGATCGTATTGAGTGCTTTTCACTGAAAATTTCTTCGCTTTAAATATTAAGGAAATTTTATACGATAATAATGAAATATCAACAAGTACGATAAAATTAACTCATCCGCTGCGTATTTTTTGAATAGTAAAAACTTTCTATTAATTTATAAGTTTCATTTTTCTTAGATCTTGCCACGAAAACGCAGATAATTCGATGGCTGCAAATCAAAGAAAAAAAAGCCAAAAAAAAATGGAAACAGCGAAACTTGAGTGATTTCCACTGAAAAGAAATCAATCATATGTGAATGAAGTTGATGTCATTTCAATAAGTGCTAAATTTCTCATGGGATTCTTTGTTTATATGTGCGGAAAATAATAAGCATTAGGATCAGTGTTTATTCGATCATAAATTAGGACTGATTCGATAAGACGTTGTGATGTGATGAATAAATTTGTTTTAGCTAGGCAGTTTTTAGTTATTAAAAAGGATTTTAAAAAATTCGATATTCTTTGTATGTAATTCATTGGAAATATTGAAAAAAAAATAGCTTCATGTTTGCCGTAAAAATGTTGAACGAACTAATTGAAAGCAATTTTTGTTAGCTAGGATCCGGATATATTTGATTCAAAATAAAAGAAATAGGCACATGGGAAAACTCAAAAGAATTACTCTAGACTTTGCTTCAATTTAAAATTAAAAAAAAAAAAAAAACGTTGCACATATGCAAATAGTAGTGACTACAAACAAAATAATATTTATAGCCATTCGAGTATTCCGCGTTGAGAGGTTATGGATCGATTTAGTGCGAACTTTGGTGTTACTTTAAATAGATTCACTAATAAAATGCCGTACATATATATATGTGCTGGATGGAAGACTAAAATTACTGAGTAACTAAATGAGCGCGATACATTCACTCTACATCATAAAAAAAAGCAAATTTGTTTGCTAACCACACTAATAAGTCGGCGATCCGCATTAGAGCTTTATTATTCAAGTATGCAAATTCAATTGACGACGTTGTTTAGATTAGTGGCATTAGGGAAATACTTACACTGATATATATAAACGTGTAATTTTGTAGATTCTCATAGTTTGTGAAGCGCATAACTCATTGTATTTTCAATTTTTTTTACATTCACTTATATCTACAGAATAAAAAGTATGGAAAAAGACAAGGCAACTCCTGATGCATATTTATTTCGGGACGAACACATGGTTGATGAAGATACGGAAAGGGAGGAGTGAGGAAGACATGTTTGAATAAAATTAAGCTGGGACCTTCATCCCAATAACTCCTCATTCTTGCCCTCCAAAAATCGAACAATGCAAGAAAAGATATAATTATAACCAAGTGACATTTTTCTGAGCATTTAATGAGCCAATTAGGCCGCTAGGCAGCAAATGCATAATATGTAAATCGAGAAGGAACTTATGTTCGCGAATCGTTCATAGCATTTACGATCAATCGAGAAATCAATTATAAGATGTTCTTCTTTCGAAGTTCAAACAACACAAAGATCTATTTAACGACAGCCGTTACTGATTACATAGTGTAGAAGCGGAAAAGATGTGCAACGAAAAGTCTGATTAGTGGTCTCAATGCATGCCTCTTTAGTCGTTTCACGCTTTGCATTCAGGCTGAGGATAGTGGTCGATGCATGGCAAATCAAGCTTAAATTGATAAACTTCCTCTCAAAACAATCTCCACAATCCAACCTTTATAATTTTCTCCTCATTCACTATGACATAAAAATGAATAGTAAATGAATGAACAAAAAAACGATAAATGCAAAGAAAATCGAACTTTTGTATGAGGCTATATTTTACTTAAAATGATCCTTACGGAACTCTCAAAATATGCTAGTGGCTACTTAATCCTTATAGATGAATCTCCGAAAATCCGTTTTCCCTACACCAGATGTTAATAAAACGCCACCATAAAAAGGGCTTTCAATATAGACAGCGCGATGTAAGACGAGACAAATTGAATACTACGAAAGTTCAGTGAGGAGAATCGTCGGCTTCCATAGATGCTTATGTTCTTAGCTTTAGTTAGCTAATAAGAATAGATGGGCATCACTTACGTGCTTTTATCAAGTGTAAATGCCGAGGGTTGTAGGTGATAATGAATGAACAAGATTCGACCGCTTAACAAATGAAGGACGAATGAATAAACAACGGTGAAAAATGACAACAGACACGAACATATAGATGATGCATTTAGCTCCTCTCATGAACACTGATTTCCACTCATCAAGTCTCGAAATCCTTCCAACTTAACTAGCGAAAGTAGCGATGCAAAGGCCACGATAGAGTTTCATCGAAAGCGTTCATGTTATGATAGCATATGAATCTCCTCTAGTCTAAAGTATCATAAAATGTCAGAACATATATTTCCCGGATATTGATCCAATACCTATTGCTATAACCCCATTGAAAATAGCTAATGATAAAAGTAAGAGCATATCAACAAGTATAAAAAGAGAAAAATACTCACCTGCAAATAGTTGCCATCCAAATACCTGTATATTCGCCGATTCTTGGCAATGAGAGGACAAAAAACGCCGAAAAGAGTATTAATGTATCGGAGCATGACAGTACACCAAGGTACCAATTTATTGATGAGCTGATCATTAGTCGATGCGTAAAAATACGAATCGAGGTAAGATTTGCACATAAACCAAAAATAATGATCGGTAATGTGACGAGGCCTAATAGTAGTACCTCCTCATAGTCATAAAACTGATAGGAGATATGACATTCACATTCCAACGATAAAACATTACACCATTCTGGTAATTCCTCCTCATCCATATAAGTTGCCGCATTCGATCTTAAACCATCGGCTGGAGCTAATGATGACTCCGGAATTGACATTGAAGTATGTGGCTCAGTAAAATACGCCAAATACGGTGATTCTGTACTTGAATGGTTTAATGGAAGAGATAAATCACCAGAAATCACTGGCCATCCTTCCGTATCGTCATGCATTTTCATAAGCAAATAGCCGCAAATTAGAGGAGTGTATCGCTTAAGAGGACCGAAAAATAAATCTATTCGGATTGCAACAACGACGGCATCGTCGCTTCGCAAGATACGCAACAATATAGAAGGGGCGTGAACCGACCAAAATATAGGAGGAGCTTTGAAGTGAGGGGAAAGAAGCTGCGTTTTGTTGCGGGCAACGATGTGAGTGCGGCAGCTTGCGCTTCAAGTGCCGCCCTTCTGGGAGCGGGTCGGACACTCGGCTCCCAACCGCCGTTAGACGGCTTAGCCTCTATCCTCGCCCGACCCAAACAATTTGCAAAACAGAGGCTATCTGAAACTGCCTCCTCTACTTTCAATGCATATAAAGATCATCTCGTGTTAATCTTAGCTCTGTCAACATACACCAATAGACAAAACTATCAATAAAAAATACATCAGGCGCAAAGTGGACAACAGCATCATGACAACATTGCAAGACGCGAAACACAACACAACACTCGGACACATCCCTGCACAATTCGCTTAATGTTTCAATGAAGGATGCAATCATTGACGTCTTGCTGCATGTGGGAAACGTTGCTCATAGCGTTCATCGCGCAAATATTTCGCCGATACCAGCTGACCTGAAAAATTTTTTTTGACAATCCATTTTCCATTTAAAAACGACCATCCACTTCCTCAAATAAATCCACATGAACTCACAACTGCCCCATCACAACGATCGTTCCGCGAACATTTCCGTCGAAAAACAACAATCGCTATGTGCTATGAAATATCGTTAACCGCTGAAATTGTTGCTTTCTTCCACATACCTAACATATCAAAAGATGCCGAAATAATAAATCTACGGAAAACCCCGCAGTAAACCTTACTTTGAATGTATCAAATAAGGTTGCATAAAAACTCTGAAAATGGTGGAATTAAAAAAAATTGGGATAAACATGTAAGAGAAGTGCAAAAGAAACAGTTGAATGACTCCACCAGGAAATATTTAATTAACCTAGCCATACTGCAGTGACGCAATATCTGAATGAGCTGAATCTATATCTCATTACTGGAGTTGTAAAGCAACGTTGAAAATGTTTCTTTGTAAAAATCGACTCATCCACTGTGATTCATAATCACTCAATTTATTTCTTTTCGCCTCCCTCAGTCATCGGAGATTATTATACAAACAATTTTCACTTAACGAATCAAAATGTTCGCCTATAGCGAAATCCGATCCGTTACAGCAGATTGCGGCTATTTGACGACCATAGTGATATTTCATGAATCTCTTAGCAGTGAATTTCAAAATTCACCGCTTTCACTGGAATTTTCTTTTTCTGCGGAACACTATGAACGAACCGGAATCATAGCCACATTCAAGATCACGCGGTCTACTCTATTTGTTCGGCATATATATATATATATATATATATATATATATATATATATATATATATATATATATATATATATATATATATATATATATATGGCTGTCATATCTTAATGCTATATAAAAGAATGAGTCAGATTTGGGTTAAATATGGTATAAAGTTGGAAGAATTGCATAACACCGCGATACAGCAAATGAGGGGATTCCATAAATAACAGCAATAAAGAAATAATCACCTTTTGGGTAACAGGCGAGCCAGGCAATACTGCACAACCACAAAGCAACCCTCTCACTATACAGGTGTGCCAGCCAGCCTCCAAGCTATTAACAACAAAACACCACTCTTAATACATAACGTTGATTGCATACTGCTCACTGTTCAAGCGAGCAGATAGATATAACCGGCAACTAGAAAGTGGGACAAAGGGATGGATGAGGAAGCGAAGGGTCACACGTCTCTCAGGATCAACTGTCAATAGCGATGTTCATATCCGGTCAACACTCTACGATGGCACATGAGATCTTTAAGCAGATAATGCCAACTAAGGCAACAATCACCACAAGTACAAAAAAGTACAACGACTAGTCATCACAAATTATTGCCAATATCACCAAAATCGAATCAACTGCTACTCAATAAATTTCATTTATCCGTAATCAGTGCTTCTATTTCACAAACATTGAGATAGAAATAAAAAGGAGATATACGATGTCTTAATGCTAGCAATAATAATTTCCATCACTTATTATTCTTACTAATCTACTATTATCAGCGACTAAAGCATAAATACCAATATCCCTAGCAAATATCAAACGAGAAATTATAGAGGTGAACGCTTAACGATAGTTGCCATAAGATATATCGTCATATATCACCTTTCTATCGAATACCAGCGATCCTTTTGCATGTTATGCAACAATTTAAGCTATTAACACATAAATGCCAAGGAATTTGTTATCTGATCTGGAAACAGACTTGATTCTTATAAACTGCAATGTCTTGAAAGCTCAGGTACACGTTTACAATAAAATATGCTTTACCGCAAAAATTCGCAACAACTTTTCGCAACTTCTACGATTTGTTTCATTTGGAAGTCAGTCAACATTACTGTTAAGTGACATTATCGCATAAAAATTCATTGCGGAAACATACGAATCAAAAAGCTCCGTTTTTTTTCGGCATGTCGAATCTAAAAGCCCCATATCTCAAAATTTTGCGAGTAGTTCAGTGCCCTCCTCTCCCCAAATCATACAAATCCACAATGATGTTGTTTTTAAGTTCATAATAACATATATCAGCATGTTTCTTCCCAAATTCGCTATAAAATCTTCAAAAAACCCCTAAAAATCATGCTGAAATTGCTTGCGAAAAAATGCTGCGAGATGAAAATCGATTAAAAAAACGCCTCGTTAACAATCCCTATATAAATTTCCGATGTGAACGTTTGTATGTTTTACTTTTTGATGTTCCATATTCGTAATTTTCTATTGAACTGAAAATAACTCCCCAAAAAGGAAGGTTATATTACCAAATAAGCCCGCATCAGAACAAATCCCAAATTTCATCACCTGTATCCATCCAAATCAATCCGAAAATATACAGTAATAAGTATTGTTTACCACTTCCTATGAAAATTTACCACTTGTTTACCACATATTAACGATCGTAACGAAATAAGGCATCCTCTCTGTTAACAAGATAAGCCATTCCTTTATCAAATGAATCCCCTCAGCACCGCCAAAATGATTACCTGCTAGCCCAACAACATTGCCTCCTTTTCTTATCATTTCAACATGCTGGTAAATATATAAATATACCACAAGATCTTTTCAGTAAAAAGCACTTCCTTAACCCCCTCCTCAAATTGTTTCATGGCCTCATAACACAGTAGCAGTATCAAAAGATTATATGAATAAACAAACAAAAACTATAAAAAATAAACAAACAAAAGTTATACAAACATTTTTGCTAGCCGCTAAACAAAATCGGAATCATCACTTCACTTTCGGCAAGAAATCACACATGGTGATGGGCTATGGCGCTTTCTTAAATAATAAGTAACGACAATAACAACGGAGATTCCCCTCTTCGGTTTTGCAACACCGAGGAGATTGCGCCTCATTCTCAAGCACGATTCAAGGCTACTAAATATATTACGTAGAAAAATTAAAAAGCATGAAAAGCATACTTTTATTAATTGACATAAAACAAATCACCCATTTCGAGGGATAAATGCTACATTAACACAACGGTATTTCAGTGTGGCTTTGAACCACGTGAAGGTGCAGCAAGCCTTGTTTGGTTCCCAATTTCATTTCGCTGACAATTTCTAGCAGAATCTGAAGGAATGCTCATTTTCTAATTAGTCAGCTAAAGATGACTCTTCGAATGGTTACAATCCCGAAATCCTTTCTCCAAAAATAAGACCCTCTTTCAAAATATTGAACTCTTAGGATTTAAAATTTTTCATCGATGTGGACATAATGCGTGATGCATATTTTATGGTGTTACTCAACGCAACGAAAGAAATCCTACCGCTGAATACGTAAATCAACGTATATACGTCCACGATATAAGCAAATCACATGTACTTGGTGGCCGCAAGCATGTCTGACGTAATTTCACCATAGAATAAATTCGTACAGCTCAAATATTCAACGATATTCTCGTCAAATATGGCTTATAATCGAGCGTATTGTTCGAAGTGCAAAAAATTCCCTAGCAGAACGTTCCAAATCGCATTTACTAAGTTATAGATGACGCAAATGTTTAAGCCTCGTCGGTGATACGTTCTGATATGTTTACAATAAAAGTTGTCGTGGTGATGTGTGAATTGCAAGGTGCAAACCTTGACTATCACAACTATCCAAAACGACGATGACATCATTGACGCAATCGTTACATCATAAATGGCTCTGCAGCAATTCATGAAAAGTGCGAGGTTGCAGCATATCAAAACTGATATCAATGAATTGCATTTAAATTTATCAAATGTGTTGTTTACAATTTGCTTGCATAATGTCCGCTTTGAAACTGATCGTAATAAAATAAATCCTACTTTCCACCTGTTTGTAGATCTGAAATCCAAGTCGATAATAAAAAATCATTTTTTCATCTGAATTTAAATAACTGGAACGAATACTATCAACAAACGATAAATTCAAAAATGAATAGGACGGATTAAGCAGCTAAAGAGGGAAAGAGAAGATGAAAGAGGTGGAGAGAAGGGGAAATTAATGATAGAAGGAAAAACCGGAATAGCGAAGCCCTCCTTCTCGCAAGTGAATAGAAAATCAGGAATTGAAAACAACAACTCAAAGATAATATCACTTGATCTTTGCTTAAAAATTGCTATTTGGAACATGATAACCTCAAAAACTTTTTCTCAAGAATAAATACTAGAGCCGATCGTCAGGTTACGAGTGGATTTAGAGCTAACAGATCCGAATACTCATTCCGCAAATTCCTACAAACTACTCAAGTGTCGTTGAGTAAAGATTAAAAAACGTCAACAATTCCCATACAAATTCACATCTATCCAACTAGTCATAGAGAATGATTGAAGCCCTACTCTAAGGATCAATAAAAATGCTCACATTTTCAGCAAAGAGGATTAACGCTAATCCTTAACATGTTAATTTAGAAAAAAAAAAAACTTTTGGCTTGAAACCGAAACCTGAGAGAATGATAGAGTAATCAGCTGAAAAATCCTAGCAATGATGTTTTACAATTATACGATCCGAGTGCTCTAGTTAATAATAAAACCAATTAGACAATCATCGCTTATAGAATCGTGAAGAGCGCTGTTGTAGACTTCGTAACACAATTCGCGTTCCACGTCGAATTATTGAGTGCATCATTAGGAATACCTACTACTGCAGCTTAAAAAGTGTGCTATTTATAAACTCGTACGGCATCAAAAATCGCTTCTCTATAACAAAAAAAAGAAAGAAAAAACACTGGTCGGTAATCACGAAGAGATAATTCCACATCACGTCAGTAGTGAAAGAGAAAGAACGCTGATGAGGAAGAAAGAAGGGGCGAAGTTCCTAAGAATGAAGGGAGTAAAGGAGACAGAAGCGGACCAAAGGATTGCCCTGTCTTAATGTGAAGAAAAACTTTAAAGAACAGCAAAAGCATATGACCTTATTATAGGCTAGGATGCGTCTCAGGTGTTACAGCGTGGTCGAAAGCAAGTGATGTAGAAAAGCGAGAAAAGGTGATCAGAGACACAGGAAAGTTTGCATTTCTCTACGATCATAACGTGTATATGCAAATACGGATTTTTTGAAAAGCGAGAGAAATATCACTGATATCTTTCAATGGCCTAAACAATACAAGCGAGTTTTTCTAGGAATTTACAAAATAGTTCCACAGTTCGACGCAATTCAACAGCTTCAATGCGATTCCGGTAGTCGCGACAAGCCGGAGTTTCTTTTGGGAGCCACTAAGATTCTTATAAATACCTTGAGGCAAGACTCTCGTCCTGAGTAACCCTAATATAGTGGCTATGAAGATCGTGTTGTTGACAATTTCTAGCAATATTCTCGCTCAAGAATTTCATGCATTCATAATAAGGGAGTGGTGCCGTGAAATACCTTCTATGCTCTTACGTCTCTACCTGACTTTTCAAATCTAACAATGCTGCTCGGTTTTAAAAAATATCGCAAAGCCAAACACAAATCTGAAAGCTTAGGTAACGTTTTTCATTCACTTCAATGACCTGAATTTCGCCTTATATTTTCTATGCACTCCCAACTTTAGAACAATATATGGCATCTCTTACGATTTCAAGGAAGCTGACAAATTACAAACTTTAGAGTGAACAAAAATTAGGCAATCCAAGCACGATTCCGGCTCTACAGATCCACCAGTTCATAAAGGCATCTCAAATTCAGTGACAAGGAAATCGAAAACCTTGAAGAAATTGAAGACTCTCTTTAATCGAAGAAGTGAAGAATGGAGGTTTGAAAATTTTTTTAAAATTCCTCAAACTTTTTCTCTAATCGAAGACAAAAAATGAAAGGACCAAAAAAATTTGAAGAAAATTTGGTACTTGCAGATTGTTGATGTACTCAAAGAAATTAAAGAAGTGTGTATTAATTTTTGTGACCTCCTCGAGTGAAATTTTCTTGTCGACATCAACGCTAAGTTGTTTTCACAGTATTACGCCCATTTAGAAAAGTACAAAAAAGAAACCTCTAACACAACAACAATTAAAAGTAATAAGCAAAGCTGAGATCCTTTCTTACTCTTCACGACACAATAGAGTAAGCTAAGGGTTAAAAAAGGATGATACTTCTATATCTAAACATATTCTATTTCCATAAATGCATTTTTTTACATGCAAATATTTCAATTCTCAAATATTTTAACAATTTTCGACATACTACGGCACATGGCTCACGGAAGGTAGCAGATGTGCCGAAGCTATACCACGATAGCAGAATATTATCAAAAAATAGACTACCACGATACCAACTGTTGAAGAACCTCAAAAAATGAAAGCTGTATTTGAACTGAACAACCCACTAAACATAACCAGCCTTCCCCCTCCCCCCTCCACGAGCAAGTTCCCATCAAGGTCCTTCCAAGTTCCCTCTTAAATATGCCCAAACTTTGCAATGTGTAACCATCTGTACTCTTTAATTTAATCATCTACTATGAATAATAATACGTGCAATTCCAGTAATCTATTGCATACGCGATATACGATTCCGCTTAACTGAAATAGCTATTAGATTAGAAAAAAGGGAATGGGGTGAAAATTTTTGAACGATCACGAATTGCTTCGAAAGTTTATGATCTTAGAAACTTCAGAAACCATGGAAATTAAGGGGTGATGTCGAAAACGGGGGATAAACTATCAAATATTGCTTGTCCTTTTTTCCAACAATAAGCGAAATTCCTTTCCCTCCGAGCCCTTCACTATGTCTTTCAGATCTCCCTTCTCAAAAGGGGAAAGATGACCGCAACAGAGCTATTAGCATAGCCTCAATGAAAACTTCGTCTTGGGGGACATAGATGTCCACAGTAAATAGTATATCTCGACCCCAAAAGAATATTCGTTCATAGAACCTAGAAATAATCAAAGATCGTTTTCGACAACCCTGCAAACCTCGAGAGTTCCTAGGCTTCGAGAAGGAACCCCTATTTCTACGTGCGGAAATATCCTTCCTCGTAGCCCTTCTTTGAGATCGAAAGGCAACAATTATCTTTCAGGAGCAACAAACAAGGAAATTGGAAACAAAGGTCAGCCTTGTCATAAACTTCAGATAAATTTTGATAAGAAAAACTTATCAAATGTTCGAACTTGATGGCAACAGAAAAGTTTGCCTCAGTATTCGATGAACAATAAAGCTTGTTTTATACATTAAGCTTTATTTCTGATGTTTTGTTCAACCATATCTTCCAATATTCTCATAGAACAAACACCCTTCAACCATTTAAGCTGGAATATTTCAATTTGTGGTGAGTTGTTCACATTTGCTTGCATGTCCGTCAATCAACCGCAATATTTCGCAATCCCTATAGCATCAACGGTGACCACCTCATTTTTAGTGTCACTTATCTTCACATTAAATCAACCAACTCCTACCTCTTCCGTCATCTTACAAAGCACTGAACAAATCTAGCAATTTGCCAAGCACCATACAGCGTTGAACGCAATTTGCGCTTTCTGTAACCATATAATCGAAGACTTCGCTGATATGATGCAGCAATTAGTTAAGGTCGTCGTACATTTAAAAACTAACATCATTACAATACAAAGAAATTTATGTTTGAAATGTTTGATAAATCTTGAGGAAACAAAAATGTTATCTAAGCATAAGTACGAAAGTGCTCCCAAACCGCGCAAAACCAATTTGCATGAATATCGCCGCTTCATTATTTAAAAAAAAAAAGTTAAAAAAGTTCCGAAAAAATATTTCGAAAAAATGGCGCTCTTAGTATTATTCCCATAACGTAATTCAGACCATCAAGTTCGCTTTATGGAATCGAGGTCTAAAGGACTAGGTGGACGGATATTTATTCAAATAAAACCTACTGACCTATATAGGCAAATATATTTTAACAAGCAAATATATTCTACAAGTAAACATTCGAGCACAGTGCGGAAATCACACCTTTGAGTTTCGACCAGGAGGAAAACTCAACGATTGACTAAACAGCGTAGTCAAAGAACATATTTCGTTATTATGGAACTCCAGCCGGGATCGATCCAAGTACCCCCCCCCCCTTGTTAGTGTCTACAATACAGTTTCAGTAGAGTGGATGCAACTCGTTCAAACCACTTAACGAATCGAATGCAGAAAGGAAGCAATTATTCGCATAAAAACTCATACTTTTATTTACAGTGTTTCCGGCTGAAATTTCTTTGGACCATAAACGATCGGAATTTTGCTAAAAGCTTTCAGGCATTGAGCCGGCTAATTTTTCCTCAAATTTTGAGATAAAAGAACAAAAATGAAAAATCCAACGAAATTAATCGCCATTAGAGATACGTAGATATAACCTTGTGGTGCCATAATTCATTATTAAAATGCAGCCCACTCTTCTTAATTATAGAAATGTGCTAGAAATATATCGGCCATTAATTGAGACGTAAAACACCGCAGTACTTCTTTGATTAATGTCGAGAAACGACGCCACAAATAATCCCCATTGAGCATAAAACAGCTGCTTGTGTGCATATAAAATAACTCATGCGCTCGAATGAATCGATTCTAAGAAATTATTCTTAATTGATTTCGTACTTCTCAAAGCGGATCTAACATTTTCTAAAACAAAAAAAAGCGGAAATGATAGAAAGGAAGTAAGCAAAAGAGTGGAAAAAATATGACTGGAAAAATTATGAGGAAAAATAGAAAACGGAAAACTTTAAATTGCACCTTTCTATTCGTCAAACAAAGAAAAATGACTTCACTGAAGTTTATATGAGTTCATTTTTACAAACATAACCACCTAAAGATTAATTGTATCAGAAAAGAAAGAAGTGAATAAATAAATAAATAAATAAATAAATAAATAAATAAATAAATAAATAAATAAATAAATAAATAAATAAAAATTTTATAACAAAATCTAAAAAAAAACATCAGATTAGCAACCTAAAAGCGAATAGCTGATCGGTCGCCTATTTCCATATTACAAATGCAATCACAACGAAGCTTATGTACGATTAAGGTGCCAAACGCTGATTCTCCGATCATAAATATAACCCCATAGATGATTAATGATTACATCAAGAAAGACGACAGATGTAATCCACAACTTAACTACGGCATTATAAAATCATATAATATTCAAAATATTCCTTTTATACGAAGTCGACGCTTAAATGATCCAAAATAGTTTTGAATGCACAAAAAAAATTCTAAAAGAAAAAAGGCATCCGAACCCTCTAAACTGCAACTTCGAGAAAACTTCTGCTTAAAAATATTATCTCTCAAAAAGGCCGCAGAAAAACTGATTATCTCTTTATCTCTAACGAAAAAAATAAAATAAAATATACACCTATTAAAGTGTATATATGGGAGCAATACTTATTTAGCGAAACGTTTAGTAACGCAATTTTTTATGAAGTATGCAAATAACAAGGCAACTAGAAAATGATAAAAATGCCCCCTAAATAAAATGCTTACAATTAACTGCACAGAATAAACAATAGATTGCGAAGAGGGATAGTTATAATTACAAGCAAAAGCCATATAATATAGTCATAACGATTCCTAATATATTGCCATTCCCCCATATCGTTTTAACCAACAATCTTCAGCATATCTCTATTGCAACAACCAAAACGGCTACTGGTATGCCGATCAAATACACAACACAACAACTTCCTCGTTTTGTCTATCCTTCACTTCCTCTACCACGATCCTACTCGAAAGCATCGTTAACTTGCCACCGTTACCGGGCAGAACATAAATTCCATCCCATTATCCGACTGGACTTTGATTTTTTTCATGAGACATGGATTTCATACCCGCCGGACTGAAATTCCAACCTAAATTCCATCCAGTGGATTACCGCGCAGATTTGCCTACCTCCAGATATCCGATATTCTTCAATTAGATGCGAATCACTTTCAATAGATGCTAACGAGGCAAAATGAACTTACTGCAATAGCATAACTTATTCTTGGTAATAATGGACAATTCATAAATGGACAAGCACTCCCACTTCCACCCCTCTCCCCCCCAAAAAGGAAGGCAAATCCACGCTAGAAATTTGCGTCACTCATAGATTTTCAAAAGTTCAAAGTTTTATGACTTCTAAAACGAAAATCAGAAAAACTTAGAAGTAATCTTAAGCATCATAGCTTAGAAAATTGCATAGAACACTTCATCGAAAATGATTCCTCTTCATTCACTCAAAAACTCATGAATAAACGAAGAGGAATCAATACGTCCGTCAAGCTTGTTACTGATCTTAGAACAATATCGACGAGAAACAAACCATTGAACCAAGTGCCATGAAGGGTCGTAAATGCATCTTTACAATCGGCGAATGATGCAAATCGTGCGAATACAACACCCTCTTTTGATCCCTCTTCAACGTGTACATGTAGTGGACGAATCGGTGCAAGTTTCTGTAGTAATGCACTCTTCACATCGGCACCATCTCGCTCCGACGTCCTGTAGGCATACATAAATAAATAAATAAATAAATAAATAAATAAATAAATAAATAAATAAATAAATAAATATATATATATATATATATATATATATATATATATATATACAGAAACTTTAAAATGCAACGTCGAACATTGTGCACAAAGTATATTGCGCTGTCTATTGATTATGTAACAATATTTTAGTCGAATGCCATTTAATAGTTGGCAAATTTTGCTAAAATGAATTCTAGAAAGTTCAATAAGAATTGTGAAGCCATCGCTATCATACAAGGATGTAAATTTCCTGGAAATAAGCACTACGCACGGAAATACGTCAACATAGCCCAATTTCCAACTAAAGCATTTCTTCCCACATTTATCTTCTACTTTTGCTTTCACTTACCACTGCCTCTTAATTTCTAATTTCACTTAGCACTTCCTTCAATCCTCGAAAAAAAAATTTTTTTTTTGAACCTCCGGAGGTTGAATGACGCCGAATAATGAGAACGTTTAAATGCTGATATAAACCGAACCACATTCTCTAACTATTCATGACAGCTTTAATTAGAGAGTGATTCACCAGCTGGCAGCAACATCCTAGCGGCCGAAATTAGGCAACTCGAAACACTAATTGCCGTGCAGCTGTCAACTCCCTTAGATTGACGTTCCATTTTTGGACCACCTTCACGCACGCAAATGGCTTCAATGAACAAAAAAGTATGAAGTCCACAGAGTTGACAATTCCTTCGTGACAAAAATATTCGACGATTCACCTCCACCTTTACAAATATCATGTGTGGTGTTTAGTGCATCAACTCTGACATCGGTTGGTAGAACACTGACCCAAAATTAGGGACTAATTTAGTCATTCTGCAATAAAGAATCTTACAAATTAACACCTGCTCACTATTCACTCTTCATATCTGCCTCATCAGCACAATTTATGACACTTGCAGGCTCAGACTTCCCTAAGAACAACTCAAATTTTTCTTTAATATCACCTGATGGATAGCTAAAGGCAAAAAATAATGCATCATCACGAAACGAATGATAAACTCACTGAGTGGAAGGGAACATTCCGCGCAGTTTCAAGCAATGAGAGAGTGCGTGATCCGGGACGTTCAACTGCGACTGCCCCTCAAATGCTGAAATATTTCCTCATAATGCAGTATAAAGCAAAATGCTCCCCTCTCCCTCTTTAAAGAACATTCAACTCACTATGACAATAAGCACAAACCTATTCGTAGAACGATCAACCTTATTAAACGTAAATTAAAACATTCCTCCTGCATTTTCTACAGTGGACATGATTTGCTAGTCAATAAACTCACTTTCCATTCTCTTAAAAACATTTGCACCTTACTGAAACCTTCACATCTGCTATACGGAAAAAGATAAAAGGTAGCAACCAACATTGAGCCGTCTCAAAACACGAAAAAATAAGAATAATTAGAACGAGATGAAAATAAACGTAACGAGCAGAAGCACAACCAGCAACGCAATGCAACGCTATTAAGTTATGAAATGTGATGATAATGAAATACACAATGATCAATGAATTGTCCAATCACCCAATACAGAATAAAATTGTCGGATCAACGGACTATTCAAAACCTACAACTCTCTTTTATCCTCTCTAATAGCTCAATCTACCATTACAATTATATCAATAAAAACCTCAAAAGACAAAGTACAATAAACAGTGACCGCTTTTACTCATATATAAAACCGGCCCGTCGCTTTCCGAATCTTAATTCTCGCTCCCCTCCTTAAAGTTTCTACGAAACAAAGATTTCTTTCTACGAAACGATTTCAGACGTATCGTTAAGAATACATCAACGGGAACTTTTCAAAAAACTCATTCAAAGTAAATTTAATCTTAAAGCTAGTTTGCAGTTGACATCCACGTCAAACGTTTGCATTTATTCCCCATAAATTAATGGGTAACAATGGCTCCTTTCTATCCAGCCAATAAATCTCACGATTGTTGATTAGTTCAAGTTGCAAATTTCTTGTAGAACAACATCAACCCTCAGTGAAAATTCTTATTGAATTCAAAAACGAACCATTTCCTTGCCATCCGGTCTTCTTAGCTGGAAGCCAACGCCACACGGCACACTCCACACCGTTGATGATACGACTCTCAGTGCTCACTCGTGACTCATTAAGATTGATGAAATTGACCGCTTGTTGCCAACGACGCCATTCGGGACTATCGTGGAATCTGAATTTATTAATGAATTGAACATCTCCACCACAACGACTAGATCATCAGACAAAGAATGCGATAGACGAAACAGTTTGTAAAATGCTTTGTAAAATAAACATGCAAAGCAATCCACTACCGCTGATTAGCAACAAAATAAACGAGGAAAATACCTCTTGGAAGGTGGAATGAGCATATCCCGGACATGAGGTTCAGCCACATAGGTTTGTCCCTGTTCACTTGAGTCACGAATTATATCTGCAAATAAATGCGAAATCCATTAAAAATGTACTCTATAAAATGTGAATTAACTATACAGCTAGAAGTGAGGAATACATCTCAAAAACAGCTTACGGCCAACATAATCGCCGTATAAGCAATTATGATCTCACTTAAGGTTCTTTTATTCTCTTTCCTGTGACAACTATTGTGACTAACGCTGTGACCAGATGGCTGAGGACTACGCTCTTCCTTTCCATTCCCCTCACATCTAAAGGACAGAATTCTGTACTTTCGATGAGCCGTTCTAGCGACCCCGGTTCAAGTCTATATTCGTCGTTTTTCCGAGAGAAAAAAAAAACATTAGTAATGACCCAAAAATTGACAGCATCAACTATTTCCGTGGAACTAAAGTTTTAGCCAGAGACGCAGCGCCTCATTAATAGCAGTAATGAATTATTCTAAACAATTTGAGGGTGAGAATAGCTGAGATAGGAAAAAAACGGAACGAATGGGAGAAATAAACATCGCATCCAGTACATCATTGTTACACAAAAGACTAATCGACATCTAAAGTTAAAAAAATACTCGTTAAAGAATACTATTACTGCATAAGTCCAAAGTAAATCCCGATGCATTAATCTGCTGCAGTTCTATGGATTTGTTCGTAATTATGTTCGCAGCAAACGACGGCAAAAATATATAACCATCAACATAATAAAATGTAACCCCAACATAGTATATATCGATCAGACTTATATCGAACACATAGACAACTTTTAATAAGCATACCATATGCCTACTTCCTCCTGTTTAACAATGTTATAATGTTGCAATATATTACTTCATCTATACTCAATGCGAATATTTCTTCCAACTACCTGATGCGATGTGATCCACATAGTAATAACTACAGCCTCGAATGGCACCTTCTCATGTTACACGACGAAATATGAAAAATCATTACATATAACCATTTATATGTTCCTTTCCTCTCATTAACTTTGGATTCAAAAAGAAAACGAACAAAACAAATCACCTGTAATTTTTTCGATAAGATCGAACACCGCTCGTTTTTCCTCTGCTTGTGCCGCCAACCAACGTTGATTGACAAAATAAGCTCCCATACCAATTGCGACTACTAAAAACTTTTGCCTTGCTTATATGACAAGAGAATTTGATCATATACTTACAACAATTTATTTCTTTTTGACGTCAAAAAACGATTCAAAAACCTAACACTGCGAATGACTTTAACTAAAGTTTGCCCAATACGAGAGATATTCTGCTTCGCAGCAACATTTATCGTATAAATACCCATTTATCCATAACTTTAAAAGCATCAGGCTATCATATCATTAAACAGCACTTAAAAAATGGACCACTGTCCCAGTCCCCACCATCCCCCCTCTCCCCCCATATCCAAAAATGACAAGAATTTACGACTCCCTAATGAATAGTGATTCACTCAAGAAATGCACTTGCAATACTGCAATGTCGCCAATAGCCGCCCAAGAACTAAAAATTTCATATCAGAAACCAGCATTCACTACGTTCCCGCCGCAGTTCAATAAATTTCACATCTCATCATCTTACTTAAGAACGCTAATTTATACTTTGACTTCATGCAAAGAACAATTCTCGCACTTCTAAACTCTCGAAAACAGGTCTTATCCCCTTTCGCACATCAAATAGAAAACCCCCTCCTCGAATCCAGCCCTCTCATTCTCCCTCCCCCTCCCCCGCCCCCCCCCCCCAAAAAACGACAAATGGACATATAATTCACCGTGGAAAATAAAACAATACGAATTTTTTAACTTACTGATTCCAATAATAATAGTGGGCAAGATAGCGTATGCATAAAGGAATATCGCCGTTTCCACTGCTGCGTCTAAACAAAGTACAGCTTTATTTACAATGCTATTTTGCACAGAAGCATTAAATTCTAACACTACAGCATCCGATTTAACTCTAATCCCTTTATAAGTATCACGGATTAATGGATAATAATAAAAATGACGGATGCGATATTTTAAGAAATATTCAGAGACCGTCAGCTTTGATCTCCGTGCAAAATTTGATGAACGCATTTAACTAAAAACATACAAAAGGGCATTTTCTAATCGTCTTTTTTTTGCAGTAATAAAATAAACGTGGAATAAAATACACGTAGCCCGATGAGTAATACAAGACAAACAAGGCATGCCCATAATCAAAGCGCAGTAGATTTAAATGATTAGATTGTATGACATTACACAAAATGATGTTGCATTTTATTAATTTAAAAACAAATTTTAGAATTCTTCATTATAAAATAAAATCGCCTGCGCCTACGAATCGTCCATAGAAGGGTCTCAGATGGAAGCATTCGACAAGTTACCTATACGGAACATAATGGAAAAAAGAGCAACGATTGAGCGCTCACTTGATGCGATTCGACCAGCATTGATGAATATTTGAGTGTGGACAGTGGCCAGATAAGCCAACAGAAGGAACAGGAAGAGCATCGTGAACGAATAAAGGAGTAGTCGCGAAACATCAACACCACGCGACGATAGCTCACCTCGACCCCTCAGAGTTGTACCACCATAAGCGCCACTGAAACCGTATGCCTGCCTTCGATCGTAGTAACCAACCGACTGCAAATAAGTATTTTCAAAGAGCGTAATAAAGTATTCATCCAAGAAGAATTTGGCTATTTGCTGGTGTGGAATGCAGCATGAGTTTTTTCGCTGATTTATCCTTTTTATATAATATTCTTTAACGAATTAGTTTCTCGCAACACGAATGAAATATTTCAGTCTTTATCGCTGCTTTTGAACTGTAGATTTTCTCGCAGTTGGTGGATACAAACAATCAGGTACCCTGCTATACCTAAATCAGCAACATTCTTCGACGATGGACATTAGCAAAGTGCTTTAAGACCTTTGGCAAGCACTAACTAAATAATGGAAATATACAACAATAGAACGTAAAAATAAAACATAGAAAAGAAGTAAAAGTAACACTGGAACAAATTCCTTAAATGAATTTTTCATTGAAAAGAGCAACCTTTGGCGATGAGGTAAACGGAGCGGTAATCGCTGCAACGATACGAGAAGGGATATTTGTGATAGCAGCAAACATTGCGCTACGTTTGACAGGTCGTGGTCGAGGTGGTGGGAAATAATGTAATGGGCTCGATGAGCCACTCGATGATAGTTCTCGTGAACTCTCCATATGGCCATCATCTTCGTCGACCATCTCCTCGTCGTCTTCATATTCTTGTTCCTCTTGTTGCACTATTCGTCTGCCCGTATCGAACTGTTCACGTGTTGGAATAAATGCATGTTGTTCACGTGACTCTGAAATATCACAAAACCTACTTATTTACGCACAGAAAACTTTCAAATAAACTGCATATATGGACTGGACTAAGCACCTGGATATATGTATATTAGCAAATATGCAACAATACATTCAAATAGTGAAAATATATGTGGGTAAATATAAGAATGTAAACATTTATATTATTGTCAAAGTGCTAATAACTCTAGTTTTGCAAAAACCATAATTTACAACAACCATAGTTTTGAAGAAGAAAAAAAAGTTATAGCATACCTACAATCGTAGCTTTGCTTACAGCGATAATGAAAACACTGAGAGAATATGAAATACCTACGATTAAGATAGGACGAGGTGAGATCAGTACGATGGGTACTGCTAAGAGGGGCTGTTGGGATCGACGTAAAAATCGACGATGAGGTGCCATAAGAAGACACTGGCTCAAAGCGTCTAATCGAAGGAAAACGCGGTGGTGTTGGCGTACGATGTGCCACTTTCGACGGAGCAACCGTTGGTATCGGAGTCGTCTTTGGAGCTAACATCGGCGCACTCGTATTCAATAAACCTGGATAGATCTCATTTGTCCTGAAAAAAAAAGGAGGAAGAATAAAATACCACAAAAATCAAGTAAATTTTCTTCGAGTCTCATTCTCTTGTTCCTTTAACCAATGTGAGAGAAGAAACAAACATGAAACCATAGACGGCAAAAAAAAAACCGATGGCATTTATCATATGTAATTGAAAAATACTAACTATAGAGACGAGTACAATGATTCGAGCTCAATATTTATACCACAATTGAAGCATGAACTTGAAAATTTCACTTGCTCGTGATCTATGAATGAAGCTATCGACGATATACAGCTAATCATTCACGTCGTATAAAAAATAAACTTTTAAATACAAAAATTATTTGCCACTATTTGAACCTGACTCTTTATATTTCCCTATTTTCTCGAAATCTCTACGCCTATCTCATCCATTCACAATTATCTGCGATGGGCGAGGGGTGACAGGTGAGAGGGTTCAGAGGAGGAAAGATCAGCTTTGAGTTTGATCACGATAACATTACCGTGGACTTATAAACAATTTCTTACTCAAAGATTTCTGTTGCAGCTGAAACGTAAATAAGGGAAATAACGAACGGATTTTTCGTAGGTGACGACTGTGGTGATTTCTTCTGAGGCTGTGATGGCTGTGAAACACCTGTCGTTCTGCCACGCAAGATTCGCGGTTCAGGAATCGACTCTTCATTTTGAAATGCTCCACCAGCAGGCTCTTCTGAATCAGATGTGTCTTCTGGCTCCGATCTTGTACCCTTCTGACGGCCACTACGACGATCGGATGGTCGACGCGATATGTCCGTCACAAGCTCCTAAATCAAAGGAAACAATCGTAATGCTACTAGAGTACCATAACACACCGATCGGTATTTCAATTTTTTTTATGACAGCTATAACCTTCTATAGCAAACTTCATAGAAAATAGTACAGAGAATAATGACACAAACAAGAATGCTTCGATTTGTTATACTCTGAAGGCGACAAGCTCAATATCTAAAGGAGGGAATAAATAAAACTTCCTATCACCTCTAAACCTTAACCCCACTCCCTCCCGCCCTCCCCCATTTCCCATATGGCTGTCTCATTTAAGGTATAACAGCTGTCTTTTACTCAATAGTGAGTACGATCAACAAATCATATCAAATAACACTATATGAAACTCAGAATGGATAACAGATAAAAAATATCTCCATGACGGGTCCGTTTCCTCATGGGTGGACAACAGCTTAAATTTTTCCCCACGAATGACTTTTGCTTCTTAATCGCAATTTGAATAACCTCATTAGTCCACTCATTTACTGGATTCAAAAGTACTATATAATGTCAAAGTAATATAACACCTTTTGCCTTACTTACCACTTACAAGTATGTCATCATTGCCCGAGGGTAATAAAATCCACCCCTATTATAGCCAAATCCCTATCTAATCCCCAAACATCCATGGATGATCTCAGAAATACAATAGCAAAAAATGCTATGCGGGAGGTAAATACGACCTGAGAACGTGAAAAAAAGAATTCGAATCAGGAAAAGCGATCACAGTAAAACTAAAACCCGAAGTGGGAAAATATCTGAAAATAAGTTACTGTGCTAGTGGTCATCGATTTTCTCTTGATTCGCACCGGTGATTTCGATGGTGAATTTGGTTTGATGGGTGATGATGTTGCAGTTGGAAGCGGTCCTGAACGACGACGTTTCTCGAGTTGTTTTTCATAAACTGAACGTGTTGTTGCGGTGATTGGACCAACGTTTGCACCAAGTGCAGTCAATTCGGCACGTAATTCCGCATCACTTAGACTGCTTGGAGAAGCCATTTGACGCAATTAAACTAAATAAATAATCAATATTATTGAATGCTTGAAATAATCTTCTAACAAACAGCTGGCATTCACATATAATGAGGAAAATTAATCATAAAACACGACAATATATCAGCTAAGTGGCAGATGAACCACATATGAGTTTATTCTCCCTTTCCCCTCTCCCTCCCCCAAATATTTACTGAGGGGCGATGCGAGGAAGGTGCAACCGAAAATTCGAATTAAACCGCCAACTACCCTAAAAACAACCAGAAATGAAGGGAAACGCGAGAGGGAGAAAGTCAAGATGGGGGAGCGAAGAATAAAATTGCAAAAGAAATGCACCGCATTCAACTAAATAAAAGGGAAGGTGAAGGCATCACGAAAACTGCTAAGAGGATGGATGAGAACATGTATATGCGGGATGTATGTAACAAGACAGCCAACCTAAACCATATACAAAACCACGTAGAGAAAATGAGAAACATACGAACCAATGATCGTATAATACCAGCAAAATGCGAAAAAATATGCACACATATAGTATCACCAAAAAAACGGCTATCGTATCCGATCAACTACAACCCCTCACATATAGTACCACAACAAAACAGCTATCGTATCCAATCGATTACAACCCCTGACATATAGTATCACAACAAAACAGCTATCGTATCCAATCGATTACAACCCCTCACATATAGTATCACAACAAAACAGCTATCGTATCCGATCAACTACGACCCCTCACATATAGTATCACAACAAAACAGCTATCGTATCCGATCAACTACAACCCCTCACATATAGTATCACAACAAAACAGCTATCGTATCCGATCAACTACGACCCCTCACATATAGTATCACAACAAAACAGCTATCGTATCCGATCAACTACGACTCCTCACATATAGTATCACAATAAAACAGCTATCGTATCCGATCACCTACAACCCCTCACATATAGTATCACAACAAAACAGCTATCGTATCCGATCAACTACAACCCCTCACTTATAGTACCACAACAAAACAGCTATCGTATCCGATCGATTACAACCCCTCACATATAGTATCACAACAAAACAGCTATCGTATCCAATCGATTACAACCCCTCACATATAGTATCACAACAAAACAGGTATCGTATCCGATCAACTACAACCCCTCACATATAGTACCGCAAAAAAAACGGCTATCGCATCCGATCGATTACAACCCCTCACATATAGTATCACAACAAAACAGCTATCGTATCCAATCGATTACAACCCCTCACATATAGTATCACAACAAAACAGCTATCGCATCCGATCGATTACAACCCCTCACATATAGTATCACAACAAAACAGCTATCGTATCCGGTCAACTACAACCCCTCACATATAGTACCGCAACAAAACAGCTATCGCATCCGATCGATTACAACCCCTCACATATAGTATCACAACAAAACAGCTACCGTACCGGATCAACTACAACCCCTCACATACAGTACCGCAACAAAACAGCTATCGCATCCGATCGATTACAACCCCTCACATATAGTATCACAACAAAACAGCTATCGTATCCGATCAACTACAACCCCTCACATATAGTACCGCAGCAAAACAGCTATCGTATCCGATCGATTACAACCCCTCACATATAGTATCACAACAAAACAGCTATCGTATCCAATCGATTACAAGCCCTCACATATAGTATCACAACAAAACAGCTATCGTATCCGATCAACTACAACCCCTCACATATAGTACCGCAACAAAACAGCTATCGCATCCGATCGATCACAACCCCTCACATATAGTATCACAACAAAACAGCTATCGTATCCGATCGATTACAACCCCTCACATATAGTATCACAACAAAACAGCTATCGTATCCGATCAACTACAACCCCTCACATATAGTATCACAACAAAACAGCTATCGTATCCGATCAACTACAACCCCTCACATATAGTACCGCAACAAAACAGCTATCGCATTAGATCGATTACAACCCCTCACATATAGTATCGCAACAAAACAGCTATCGACTCCGATCGCTTACAACCCCTCACATATAGTATCACAACAAAACAGCTATCGTATCCGATCAACTACAACCCCTCACATATAGTATCAGAACAAAACAGCTATCGTATCCGATCAACTACAACACCTCACATATAGTATCACAACAAAACAGCTATCGTATCCGATCAACTACAACCCCTCACATATAGTACCGCAACAAAACAGCTATCGCATCCGATCGATTACAACCCCTCACATATAGTATCACAACCAAACAGCTATCGTATCCAATCGATTACAACCCCTCACATATAGTATCACAACAAAACAGCTATCGTATCCGAACAACTACAACCCCTCACATATAGTACCGCAACAAAACAGCTATCGGATCCGATCAACTACAACCCCTCACATATAGTACCGCAACAAAACAGCTATCGCATCCGATCGATTACAACCCCTCACATATAGTATCACAACAAAACAGCTATCGTATCCGATCAACTACAACCCCTCACATATATTATCACAACAAAACAGCTATCGTATCCGATCAACTACAACCCCTCGCATATAGTACCGCAACAAAACAGCTATCGCATCCGATCGATTACAACCCCTCACATATAGTATCACAACAAAACAGCTATCGTATCCGATCGATTGCAACCCCTCACATATAGTATCACAACAAAACAGCTATCGTGTCCAATCGATTACAACCCCTCACATATAGTATCACAACAAAACAGCTATCGTATCCGATCAACTACAACCCCTCAGATATAGTACCGCAACAAAACAGCTATCGCATCCGATCGATTACAACCCCTCACATATAGTATCACAACAAAAAAGCTATCGTATCCGATCAACTACAACCCCTCACATATAGTATCACAACAAAACACCTCTCGTATCCGATCGATTACAACCCCTCACATATAGTATCACAACAAAACAGCTATCGTATCCGATCAACTACAACCCCTCACATATAGTATCACAACAAAACAGCTATCGTATCCGATCAACTACAACCCCTCACATATAGTATCACAACAAAACAGCTATCGTATCCGATCAACTACAACCCCTCATATAGTATCACAACAAAACAGCTATCGTATCCGATCAACTACAACCCCTCACATATAGTATCACAACAAAACAGCTATCGTATCCGATCAACTACGACCCCTCACATATAGTATCACAACAAAACAGCTATCGTATCCGATCAACTACATCCCCTCACATATAGTATCACAACAAAACAGCTATCGTATCCGATCAACTACGACCCCTCACATATAGTATCACAACAAAACAGCTATCGTATCCGATCAACTACGACTCCTCACATATAGTATCACAATAAAACAGCTATCGTATCCGATCAACTACAACCCCTCACATATAGTACCGCAAAAAAAACGGCTATCGCATCCGATCGATTACAACCCCTCACATATAGTATCACAACAAAACAGTTATCGTATCCGATCAACTACAACCCCTCACATATAGTACCGCAATAAAACAGCTATCGTATAAGATCAACTACAACCCCTCACATATAGTACCGCAACAAAACAGCTATCGCATCCGATCGATTACAACCCCTCACATATAGTATCACAATAAAACAGCTATCGTATCCGGTCAACTACAACCCCTCACATATAGTACCGCAACAAAACAGCTATCGCATCCGATCGATTACAATCCCTCACATATAGTATCACAACAAAACAGCTATCGTACCGGATCAACTACAACCCCTCACATACAGTACCGCAACAAAACAGCTATCGCATCCGATCGATTACAACCCCTCACATATAGTATCACAACAAAACAGCTATCGTATCCGATCAACTACAACCCCTCACATATAGTACCGCAGCAAAACAGCTATCGTATCCGATCGATTACAACCCCTCACATATAGTATCACAACAAAACAGCTATCGTATCCAATCGATTACAAGCCCTCACATATAGTATCACAACAAAACAGCTATCGTATCCGATCAACTACAACCCCTCACATATAGTACCGCAACAAAACAGCTATCGCATCCGATCGATTACAACCCCTCACATATAGTATCACAACAAAACAGCTATCGTATCCGATCAACTACAACCCCTCACATATAGTACCGCAACAAAACAGCTATCGTATCCGATCAACTACAACCCCTCACATATAGTACCGCAACAAAACAGCTATCGCATCCGATCGATCACAACCCCTCACATATAGTATCACAACAAAACAGCTATCCTATCCGATCGATTACAACCCCTCACATATAGTATCACAACAAAACAGCTATCGTATCCGATCAACTACAACCCCTCACATATAGTATCACAACAAAACAGCTATCGTATCCGATCAACTACAACCCCTCACATATAGTACCGCAACAAAACAGCTATCGCATCCGATCGATTACAACCCCTCACATATAGTATCGCAACAAAACAGCTATCGCCTCCGATCGCTTACAACCCCTCACATATAGTATCACAACAAAACAGCTATCGTATCCGATCAACTACAACCCCTCACATATAGTATCAGAACAAAACAGCTATCGTATCCGATCAACTACAACACCTCACATATAGTATCACAACAAAACAGCTATCGTATCCGATCAACTACAACCCCTCACATATAGTACCGCAACAAAACAGCTATCGTATCCGATCGATTACAACCCCTCACATATAGTATCACAACAAAACAGCTATCGTATCCGATCAACTACAACCCCTCACATATAGTACCGCAACAAAACAGCTATCGTATCCGATCGATTACAACCCCTCACATATAGTATCACAACAAAACAGCTATCGTATCCGATCAACTACAACCCCTCACATATAGTATCACAACAAAACAGCTATCGTATCCGATCAACTACAACCCCTCACATATAGTACCGCAACAAAACAGCTATCGCATTAGATCGATTACAACCCCTCACATATAGTATCGCAACAAAACAGCTATCGCCTCCGATCGCTTACAACCCCTCATATATAGTATCACAACAAAACAGCTATCGTATCCGATCAACTACAACCCCTCACATATAGTATCAGAACAAAACAGCTATCGTATCCGATCAACTACAACACCTCACATATAGTATCACAACAAAACAGCTATCGTATCCGATCAACTACAACCCCTCACATATAGTACCGCAACAAAACAGCTATCGCATCCGATCGATTACAACCCCTCACATATAGTATCACAACAAAACAGCTATCGTATCCAATCGATTACAACCCCTCACATATAGTATCACAACAAAACAGCTATCGTATCCGATCAACTACAACCCCTCACATATAGTACCGCAACAAAACAGCTATCGGATCCGATCAACTACAACCCCTCACATATAGTACCGCAACAAAACAGCTATCGCATCCGATCGATTACAACCCCTCACATATAGTATCACAACAAAACAGCTATCGTATCCGATCAACTACAACCCCTCACATATATTATCACAACAAAACAGCTATCGTATCCGATCAACTACAACCCCTCGCATATAGTACCGCAACAAAACAGCTATCGCATCCGATCGATTACAACCCCTCACATATAGTATCACAACAAAACAGCTATCGTATCCGATCAACTACAACCCCTCACATATAGTATCAGAACAAAACAGCTATCGTATCCGATCAACTACAACACCTCACATATAGTATCACAACAAAACAGCTATCGTATCCGATCAACTACAACCCCTCACATATAGTACCGCAACAAAACAGCTATCGTATCCGATCGATTACAACCCCTCACATATAGTATCACAACAAAACAGCTATCGTATCCGATCAACTACAACCCCTCACATATAGTACCGCAACAAAACAGCTATCGGATCCGATCAACTACAACCCCTCACATATAGTACCGCAACAAAACAGCTATCGCATCCGATCGATTACAACCCCTCACATATAGTATCACAACAAAACAGCTATCGTATCCGATCAACTACAACCCCTCACATATAGTATCAGAACAAAACAGCTATCGTATCCGATCAACTACAACACCTCACATATAGTATCACAACAAAACAGCTATCGTATCCGATCAACTACAACCCCTCACATATAGTACCGCAACAAAACAGCTATCGTATCCGATCGATTACAACCCCTCACATATAGTATCACAACAAAACAGCTATCGTATCCGATCAACTACAACCCCTCACATATAGTACCGCAACAAAACAGCTATCGTATCCGATCGATTACAACCCCTCACATATAGTATCACAACAAAACAGCTATCGTATCCGATCAACTACAACCCCTCACATATAGTACCGCAACAAAACAGCTATCGTATCCGATCGATTACAACCCCTCACATATAGTATCACAACAAAACAGCTATCGTATCCGATCAACTACAACCCCTCACATATAGTACCGCAACAAAACAGCTATCGTATCCGATCGATTACAACCCCTCACATATAGTATCACAACAAAACAGCTATCGTATCCGATCAACTACAACCCCTCACATATAGTATCACAACAAAACAGCTATCGTATCCGATCAACTACAACCCCTCACATATAGTACCGCAACAAAACAGCTATCGCATTAGATCGATTACAACCCCTCACATATAGTATCGCAACAAAACAGCTATCGCCTCCGATCGCTTACAACCCCTCATATATAGTATCACAACAAAACAGCTATCGTATCCGATCAACTACAACCCCTCACATATAGTATCAGAACAAAACAGCTATCGTATCCGATCAACTACAACACCTCACATATAGTATCACAACAAAACAGCTATCGTATCCGATCAACTACAACCCCTCACATATAGTACCGCAACAAAACAGCTATCGCATCCGATCGATTACAACCCCTCACATATAGTATCACAACAAAACAGCTATCGTATCCAATCGATTACAACCCCTCACATATAGTATCACAACAAAACAGCTATCGTATCCGATCAACTACAACCCCTCACATATAGTACCGCAACAAAACAGCTATCGGATCCGATCAACTACAACCCCTCACATATAGTACCGCAACAAAACAGCTATCGCATCCGATCGATTACAACCCCTCACATATAGTATCACAACAAAACAGCTATCGTATCCGATCAACTACAACCCCTCACATATAGTATCAGAACAAAACAGCTATCGTATCCGATCAACTACAACACCTCACATATAGTATCACAACAAAACAGCTATCGTATCCGATCAACTACAACCCCTCACATATAGTACCGCAACAAAACAGCTATCGTATCCGATCGATTACAACCCCTCACATATAGTATCACAACAAAACAGCTATCGTATCCGATCAACTACAACCCCTCACATATAGTACCGCAACAAAACAGCTATCGTATCCGATCGATTACAACCCCTCACATATAGTATCACAACAAAACAGCTATCGTATCCGATCAACTACAACCCCTCACATATAGTATCACAACAAAACAGCTATCGTATCCGATCAACTACAACCCCTCACATATAGTACCGCAACAAAACAGCTATCGCATTAGATCGATTACAACCCCTCACATATAGTATCGCAACAAAACAGCTATCGCCTCCGATCGCTTACAACCCCTCATATATAGTATCACAACAAAACAGCTATCGTATCCGATCAACTACAACCCCTCACATATAGTATCAGAACAAAACAGCTATCGTATCCGATCAACTACAACACCTCACATATAGTATCACAACAAAACAGCTATCGTATCCGATCAACTACAACCCCTCACATATAGTACCGCAACAAAACAGCTATCGCATCCGATCGATTACAACCCCTCACATATAGTATCACAACAAAACAGCTATCGTATCCAATCGATTACAACCCCTCACATATAGTATCACAACAAAACAGCTATCGTATCCGATCAACTACAACCCCTCACATATAGTACCGCAACAAAACAGCTATCGGATCCGATCAACTACAACCCCTCACATATAGTACCGCAACAAAACAGCTATCGCATCCGATCGATTACAACCCCTCACATATAGTATCACAACAAAACAGCTATCGTATCCGATCAACTACAACCCCTCACATATATTATCACAACAAAACAGCTATCGTATCCGATCAACTACAACCCCTCGCATATAGTACCGCAACAAAACAGCTATCGCATCCGATCGATTACAACCCCTCACATATAGTATCACAACAAAACAGCTATCGTATCCGATCGATTGCAACCCCTCACATATAGTATCACAACAAAACAGCTATCGTGTCCAATCGATTACAACCCCTCACATATAGTATCACAACAAAACAGCTATCGTATCCGATCAACTACAACCCCTCAGATATAGTACCGCAACAAAACAGCTATCGCATCCGATCGATTACAACCCCTCACATATAGTATCACAACAAAACAGCTATCGTATCCGATCAACTACAACCCCTCACATATAGTATCACAACAAAACACCTCTCGTATCCGATCGATTACAACCCCTCACATATAGTATCACAACAAAACAGCTATCGTATCCGATCAACTACAACCCCTCACATATAGTATCACAACAAAACAGCTATCGTATCCGATCAACTACAACCCCTCACATATAGTATCACAACAAAACAGCTATCGTATCCGATCAACTACAACCCCTCATATAGTATCACAACAAAACAGCTATCGTATCCGATCAACTACAACCCCTCACATATAGTATCACAACAAAACAGCTATCGTATCCGATCAACTACGACCCCTCACATATAGTATCACAACAAAACAGCTATCGTATCCGATCAACTACATCCCCTCACATATAGTATCACAACAAAACAGCTATCGTATCCGATCAACTACGACCCCTCACATATAGTATCACAACAAAACAGCTATCGTATCCGATCAACTACGACTCCTCACATATAGTATCACAATAAAACAGCTATCGTATCCGATCAACTACAACCCCTCACATATAGTATCACAACAAAACAGCTATCGTATCCGATCAACTACAACCCCTCACTTATAGTACCACAACAAAACAGCTATCGTATCCGATCGATTACAACCCCTCACATATAGTATCACAACAAAACAGCTATCGTATCCGATCAACTACAACCCCTCACATATAGTACCGCAGCAAAACAGCTATCGTATCCGATCGATTACAACCCCTCACATATAGTATCACAACAAAACAGCTATCGTATCCAATCGATTACAACCCCTCACATATAGCATCACAACAAAACAGGTATCGTATCCGATCAACTACAACCCCTCACATATAGTACCGCAAAAAAAACGGCTATCGCATCCGATCGATTACAACCCCTCACATATAGTATCACAACAAAACAGCTATCGTATCCGATCAACTACAACCCCTCACATATAGTACCGCAATAAAACAGCTATCGTATAAGATCAACTACAACCCCTCACATATAGTACCGCAACAAAACAGCTATCGCATCCGATCGATTACAACCCCTCACATATAGTATCACAATAAAACAGCTATCGTATCCGGTCAACTACAACCCCTCACATATAGTACCGCAACAAAACAGCTATCGCATCCGATCGATTACAACCCCTCACATATAGTATCACAACAAAACAGCTATCGTACCGGATCAACTACAACCCCTCACATACAGTACCGCAACAAAACAGCTATCGCATCCGATCGATTACAACCCCTCACATATAGTATCACAACAAAACAGCTATCGTATCCGATCAACTACAACCCCTCACATATAGTACCGCAGCAAAACAGCTATCGTATCCGATCGATTACAACCCCTCACATATAGTATCACAACAAAACAGCT
The DNA here is from genome assembly GCA_037389465.1 of Baylisascaris procyonis. Taxonomy (NCBI): domain Eukaryota; kingdom Metazoa; phylum Nematoda; class Chromadorea; order Rhabditida; family Ascarididae; genus Baylisascaris; species Baylisascaris procyonis. The sequence goes on along the minus strand of JAZARR010000032.1, from coordinate 2,424,628 downwards.
ATCGTATCCAATCGATTACAAGCCCTCACATATAGTATCACAACAAAACAGCTATCGTATCCGATCAACTACAACCCCTCACATATAGTACCGCAACAAAACAGCTATCGCATCCGATCGATTACAACCCCTCACATATAGTATCACAACAAAACAGCTATCGTATCCGATCAACTACAACCCCTCATATAGTATCACAACAAAACAGCTATCGTATCCGATCAACTACAACCCCTCACATATAGTATCACAACAAAACAGCTATCGTATCCGATCAACTACGACCCCTCACATATAGTATCACAACAAAACAGCTATCGTATCCGATCAACTACATCCCCTCACATATAGTATCACAACAAAACAGCTATCGTATCCGATCAACTACGACCCCTCACATATAGTATCACAACAAAACAGCTATCGTATCCGATCAACTACGACTCCTCACATATAGTATCACAATAAAACAGCTATCGTATCCGATCAACTACAACCCCTCACATATAGTATCACAACAAAACAGCTATCGTATCCGATCAACTACAACCCCTCACTTATAGTACCACAACAAAACAGCTATCGTATCCGATCGATTACAACCCCTCACATATAGTATCACAACAAAACAGCTATCGTATCCGATCAACTACAACCCCTCACATATAGTACCGCAGCAAAACAGCTATCGTATCCGATCGATTACAACCCCTCACATATAGTATCACAACAAAACAGCTATCGTATCCAATCGATTACAACCCCTCACATATAGTATCACAACAAAACAGGTATCGTATCCGATCAACTACAACCCCTCACATATAGTACCGCAAAAAAAACGGCTATCGCATCCGATCGATTACAACCCCTCACATATAGTATCACAACAAAACAGCTACGTATCCGATCAACTACAACCCCTCACATATAGTACCGCAATAAAACAGCTATCGTATAAGATCAACTACAACCCCTCACATATAGTACCGCAACAAAACAGCTATCGCATCCGATCGATTACAACCCCTCACATATAGTATCACAATAAAACAGCTATCGTATCCGGTCAACTACAACCCCTCACATATAGTACCGCAACAAAACAGCTATCGCATCCGATCGATTACAACCCCTCACATATAGTATCACAACAAAACAGCTATCGTACCGGATCAACTACAACCCCTCACATACAGTACCGCAACAAAACAGCTATCGCATCCGATCGATTACAACCCCTCACATATAGTACCGCAACAAAACAGCTATCGCATCCGATCGATTACAACCCCTCACATATAGTATCACAACAAAGCAGCTATCGTATCCGATCAACTACAACCCCTCACATATAGTACCGCAACAAAACAGCTATCGTATCCGATCAACTACAACCCCTCACATATAGTACCGCAACAAAACAGCTATCGCATCCGATCGATCACAACCCCTCACATATAGTATCACAACAAAACAGCTATCGTATCCGATCGATTACAACCCCTCACATATAGTATCACAACAAAACAGCTATCGTATCCGATCAACTACAACCCCTCACATATAGTATCACAACAAAACAGCTATCGTATCCGATCAACTACAACCCCTCACATATAGTACCGCAACAAAACAGCTATCGCATCCGATCGATTACAACCCCTCACATATAGTATCGCAACAAAACAGCTATCGCCTCCGATCGCTTACAACCCCTCACATATAGTATCACAACAAAACAGCTATCGTATCCGATCAACTACAACCCCTCACATATATTATCAGAACAAAACAGCTATCGTATCCGATCAACTACAACACCTCACATATAGTATCACAACAAAACAGCTATCGTATCCGATCAACTACAACCCCTCACATATAGTACCGCAACAAAACAGCTATCGCATCCGATCGATTACAACCCCTCACATATAGTATCACAACCAAACAGCTATCGTATCCAATCGATTACAACCCCTCACATATAGTATCACAACAAAACAGCTATCGTATCCGATCAACTACAACCCCTCACATATAGTACCGCAACAAAACAGCTATCGCATCCGATCGATTACAACCCCTCACATATAGTATCACAACAAAACAGCTATCGTATCCGATCAACTACAACCCCTCACATATAGTATCACAACAAAACAGCTATCGTATTCGATCAACTACAACCCCTCACATATAGTATCACAACAAAACAGCTATCGTATCCGATCAACTACAACCCCTCACATATAGTATCACAACAAAACAGCTATCGTATCCGATCAACTACAACCCCTCACATATAGTATCACAACAAAACAGCTGTCGTATCCAATCGATTACAACCCCTCACATATAGTATCACAACAAAACAGCTATCGTATCCGATCAACTACAACCCCTCACATATAGTACCGCAGCAAAACAGCTATCGTATCCGATCGATTACAACCCCTCACATATAGTATCACAACAAAACAGCTATCGTATCCAATCGATTACAAGCCCTCACATATAGTATCACAACAAAACAGCTATCGTATCCGATCAACTACAACCCCTCACATATAGTACCGCAACAAAACAGCTATCGCATCCGATCGATTACAACCCCTCACATATAGTATCACAACAAAACAGCTATCGTATCCGATCAACTACAACCCCTCATATAGTATCACAACAAAACAGCTATCGTATCCGATCAACTACAACCCCTCACATATAGTATCACAACAAAACAGCTATCGTATCCGATCAACTACGACCCCTCACATATAGTATCACAACAAAACAGCTATCGTATCCGATCAACTACATCCCCTCACATATAGTATCACAACAAAACAGCTATCGTATCCGATCAACTACGACCCCTCACATATAGTATCACAACAAAACAGCTATCGTATCCGATCAACTACGACTCCTCACATATAGTATCACAATAAAACAGCTATCGTATCCGATCAACTACAACCCCTCACATATAGTATCACAACAAAACAGCTATCGTATCCGATCAACTACAACCCCTCACTTATAGTACCACAACAAAACAGCTATCGTATCCGATCGATTACAACCCCTCACATATAGTATCACAACAAAACAGCTATCGTATCCGATCAACTACAACCCCTCACATATAGTACCGCAGCAAAACAGCTATCGTATCCGATCGATTACAACCCCTCACATATAGTATCACAACAAAACAGCTATCGTATCCAATCGATTACAACCCCTCACATATAGTATCACAACAAAACAGGTATCGTATCCGATCAACTACAACCCCTCACATATAGTACCGCAAAAAAAACGGCTATCGCATCCGATCGATTACAACCCCTCACATATAGTATCACAACAAAACAGCTACGTATCCGATCAACTACAACCCCTCACATATAGTACCGCAATAAAACAGCTATCGTATAAGATCAACTACAACCCCTCACATATAGTACCGCAACAAAACAGCTATCGCATCCGATCGATTACAACCCCTCACATATAGTATCACAATAAAACAGCTATCGTATCCGGTCAACTACAACCCCTCACATATAGTACCGCAACAAAACAGCTATCGCATCCGATCGATTACAACCCCTCACATATAGTATCACAACAAAACAGCTATCGTACCGGATCAACTACAACCCCTCACATACAGTACCGCAACAAAACAGCTATCGCATCCGATCGATTACAACCCCTCACATATAGTACCGCAACAAAACAGCTATCGCATCCGATCGATTACAACCCCTCACATATAGTATCACAACAAAGCAGCTATCGTATCCGATCAACTACAACCCCTCACATATAGTACCGCAACAAAACAGCTATCGTATCCGATCAACTACAACCCCTCACATATAGTACCGCAACAAAACAGCTATCGCATCCGATCGATCACAACCCCTCACATATAGTATCACAACAAAACAGCTATCGTATCCGATCGATTACAACCCCTCACATATAGTATCACAACAAAACAGCTATCGTATCCGATCAACTACAACCCCTCACATATAGTATCACAACAAAACAGCTATCGTATCCGATCAACTACAACCCCTCACATATAGTACCGCAACAAAACAGCTATCGCATCCGATCGATTACAACCCCTCACATATAGTATCGCAACAAAACAGCTATCGCCTCCGATCGCTTACAACCCCTCACATATAGTATCACAACAAAACAGCTATCGTATCCGATCAACTACAACCCCTCACATATATTATCAGAACAAAACAGCTATCGTATCCGATCAACTACAACACCTCACATATAGTATCACAACAAAACAGCTATCGTATCCGATCAACTACAACCCCTCACATATAGTACCGCAACAAAACAGCTATCGCATCCGATCGATTACAACCCCTCACATATAGTATCACAACCAAACAGCTATCGTATCCAATCGATTACAACCCCTCACATATAGTATCACAACAAAACAGCTATCGTATCCGATCAACTACAACCCCTCACATATAGTACCGCAACAAAACAGCTATCGCATCCGATCGATTACAACCCCTCACATATAGTATCACAACAAAACAGCTATCGTATCCGATCAACTACAACCCCTCACATATAGTATCACAACAAAACAGCTATCGTATTCGATCAACTACAACCCCTCACATATAGTATCACAACAAAACAGCTATCGTATCCGATCAACTACAACCCCTCACATATAGTATCACAACAAAACAGCTATCGTATCCGATCAACTACAACCCCTCACATATAGTATCACAACAAAACAGCTGTCGTATCCAATCGATTACAACCCCTCACATATAGTATCACAACAAAACAGCTATCGTATCCGATCAACTACAACCCCTCACATATAGTATCACAACAAAACAGCTATCGTATCCGATCAACTACAACCCCTCACATATAGTATCGCAACAAAACAGCTATCGCCTCCGATCGCTTACAACCCCTCACATATAGTATCACAACAAAACAGCTATCGTATCCGATCAACTACAACCCCTCACATATATTATCAGAACAAAACAGCTATCGTATCCGATCAACTACAACACCTCACATATAGTATCACAACAAAACAGCTATCGTATCCGATCAACTACAACCCCTCACATATAGTACCGCAACAAAACAGCTATCGCATCCGATCGATTACAACCCCTCACATATAGTATCACAACCAAACAGCTATCGTATCCAATCGATTACAACCCCTCACATATAGTATCACAACAAAACAGCTATCGTATCCGATCAACTACAACCCCTCACATATAGTACCGCAACAAAACAGCTATCGCATCCGATCGATTACAACCCCTCACATATAGTATCACAACAAAACAGCTATCGTATCCGATCAACTACAACCCCTCACATATAGTATCACAACAAAACAGCTATCGTATTCGATCAACTACAACCCCTCACATATAGTATCACAACAAAACAGCTATCGTATCCGATCAACTACAACCCCTCACATATAGTATCACAACAAAACAGCTATCGTATCCGATCAACTACAACCCCTCACATATAGTATCACAACAAAACAGCTGTCGTATCCAATCGATTACAACCCCTCACATATAGTATCACAACAAAACAGCTATCGTATCCGATCAACTACAACCCCTCACATATAGTACCGCAACAAAACAGCTATCGTATCCGATCAACTACAACCCCTCACATATAGTACCGCAACAAAACAGCTATCGCATCCGATCGATTACAACCCCTCACATATAGTATCACAACAAAACAGCTATCGTATCCGATCAACTACAACCCCTCACATATAGTACCGCAACAAAACAGCTATCGCATCCGATCGATTACAACCCCTCACATATAGTATCACAACAAAACAGCTATCGTATCCGATCAACTACAACCCCTCACATATAGTATCACAACAAAACAGCTATCGTGTCCGATCAACTACAACCCCTCACACATAGTATCGCAACAAAACAGCTATCGTATCCGATCGATTACAACCCCTCACATATAGTATCGTAACAAAACAGCTATCGTATCCGATCAACTACAACACCTCACATATAGTACCGCAACAAAACAGCTATCGCATCCGATCGATCACAACCCCTCACATATAGTATCACAACAAAACAGCTATCGTATCCGATTAACTACAACCCCTCACATACAGTACCGCAACAAAACAGCTATCGCATCCGATCGATTACAACCCCTCACATATAGTATCACAACAAAACAGCTATCGTATCCGATCGATTACGACCCCTCACATATAGTACCGCAACAAAACAGCTATCGTATCCGATCGATTACAACCCCTCACATATAGTATCGCAACAAAACAGCTATCGTACCCGATCAACTACAACACCTCACATATAGTACCGCAACAAAACAGCTATCGCATCCGATCGATTACAACCCCTCACATATAGTATCACAACAAAACAGCTATCGTATCCAATCGATTACAACCCCTCACATATAGTATCACAACAAAACAGCTATCGCATCCGATCGATTACAACCCTCACATATAGTATCACAACAAAACAGCTATCGTATCCGATCAACTACAACCCCTCACATATAGTATCGCAACAAAACAGCTATCGTATCCGATCGATTACAACCCCTCACATATAGTATCGCAACAAAACAGCTATCGTATCCGATCAACTACAACACCTCACATATAGTACCGCAACAAAACAGCTATCGCATCCGATCGATTACAACCCCTCACATATAGTATCACAACAAAACAGCTATCGTATCCGATCAACTACAACCCTCACATATAGTACCGCAACAAAACAGCTATCGCATCCGATCGATTACAACCCCTCACATATAGTATCACAACAAAACAGCTATCGGATCCGATCAACTACAACCCCTCACATATAGTACCGCAACAAAACAGCTATCGCATCCGATCGATTACAACCCCTCACATATAGTATCACAACAAAACAGCTATCGTATCCGATCAACTACAACCCCTCACATATATTATCACAACAAAACAGCTATCGTATCCGATCAACTACAACCCCTCACATATAGTACCGCAACAAAACAGCTATCGCATCCGATCGATTACAACCCCTCACATATAGTATCACAACAAAACAGCTATCGTATCCGATCAACTACAACCCCTCGCATATAGTACCGCAACAAAACAGCTATCCTATCCGATCGATTACAACCCCTCACATATAGTATCACAACAAAACAGCTATCGCATCCGATCGATTACAACCCCTCACATATAGTATCAGAACAAAACAGCTATCGGATCCGATCAACTACAACCCCTCACATATAGTACCGCAACAAAACAGCTATCGCATCCGATCGATTACAACCCCTCACATATAGTATCACAACAAAACAGCTATCGTATCCGATCAACTACAACCCCTCACATATAGTACCGCAACAAAACAGCTATCGCATCCGATCGATTACAACCCCTCACATATAGTATCACAACCAAACAGCTATCGTATCCAATCGATTACAACCCCTCACATATAGTATCACAACAAAACAGCTATCGTATCCGATCAACTACAACCCCTCACATATAGTACCGCAACAAAACAGCTATCGCATCCGATCGATTACAACCCCTCACATATAGTATCACAACAAAACAGCTATCGTATCCGATCAACTACAACCCCTCACATATAGTATCACAACAAAACAGCTATCGTATTCGATCAACTACAACCCCTCACATATAGTATCACAACAAAACAGCTATCGTATCCGATCAACTACAACCCCTCACATATAGTATCACAACAAAACAGCTATCGTATCCGATCAACTACAACCCCTCACATATAGTATCACAACAAAACAGCTGTCGTATCCAATCGATTACAACCCCTCACATATAGTATCACAACAAAACAGCTATCGTATCCGATCAACTACAACCCCTCACATATAGTACCGCAACAAAACAGCTATCGTATCCGATCAACTACAACCCCTCACATATAGTACCGCAACAAAACAGCTATCGCATCCGATCGATTACAACCCCTCACATATAGTATCACAACAAAACAGCTATCGTATCCGATCAACTACAACCCCTCACATATAGTACCGCAACAAAACAGCTATCGCATCCGATCGATTACAACCCCTCACATATAGTATCACAACAAAACAGCTATCGTATCCGATCAACTACAACCCCTCACATATAGTATCACAACAAAACAGCTATCGTGTCCGATCAACTACAACCCCTCACACATAGTATCGCAACAAAACAGCTATCGTATCCGATCGATTACAACCCCTCACATATAGTATCGTAACAAAACAGCTATCGTATCCGATCAACTACAACACCTCACATATAGTACCGCAACAAAACAGCTATCGCATCCGATCGATCACAACCCCTCACATATAGTATCACAACAAAACAGCTATCGTATCCGATTAACTACAACCCCTCACATACAGTACCGCAACAAAACAGCTATCGCATCCGATCGATTACAACCCCTCACATATAGTATCACAACAAAACAGCTATCGTATCCGATCGATTACGACCCCTCACATATAGTACCGCAACAAAACAGCTATCGTATCCGATCGATTACAACCCCTCACATATAGTATCGCAACAAAACAGCTATCGTACCCGATCAACTACAACACCTCACATATAGTACCGCAACAAAACAGCTATCGCATCCGATCGATTACAACCCCTCACATATAGTATCACAACAAAACAGCTATCGTATCCAATCGATTACAACCCCTCACATATAGTATCACAACAAAACAGCTATCGCATCCGATCGATTACAACCCTCACATATAGTATCACAACAAAACAGCTATCGTATCCGATCAACTACAACCCCTCACATATAGTATCGCAACAAAACAGCTATCGCCTCCGATCGCTTACAACCCCTCACATATAGTATCACAACAAAACAGCTATCGTATCCGATCAACTACAACCCCTCACATATATTATCAGAACAAAACAGCTATCGTATCCGATCAACTACAACACCTCACATATAGTATCACAACAAAACAGCTATCGTATCCGATCAACTACAACCCCTCACATATAGTACCGCAACAAAACAGCTATCGCATCCGATCGATTACAACCCCTCACATATAGTATCACAACCAAACAGCTATCGTATCCAATCGATTACAACCCCTCACATATAGTATCACAACAAAACAGCTATCGTATCCGATCAACTACAACCCCTCACATATAGTACCGCAACAAAACAGCTATCGCATCCGATCGATTACAACCCCTCACATATAGTATCACAACAAAACAGCTATCGTATCCGATCAACTACAACCCCTCACATATAGTATCACAACAAAACAGCTATCGTATTCGATCAACTACAACCCCTCACATATAGTATCACAACAAAACAGCTATCGTATCCGATCAACTACAACCCCTCACATATAGTATCACAACAAAACAGCTATCGTATCCGATCAACTACAACCCCTCACATATAGTATCACAACAAAACAGCTGTCGTATCCAATCGATTACAACCCCTCACATATAGTATCACAACAAAACAGCTATCGTATCCGATCAACTACAACCCCTCACATATAGTACCGCAACAAAACAGCTATCGTATCCGATCAACTACAACCCCTCACATATAGTACCGCAACAAAACAGCTATCGCATCCGATCGATTACAACCCCTCACATATAGTATCACAACAAAACAGCTATCGTATCCGATCAACTACAACCCCTCACATATAGTACCGCAACAAAACAGCTATCGCATCCGATCGATTACAACCCCTCACATATAGTATCACAACAAAACAGCTATCGTATCCGATCAACTACAACCCCTCACATATAGTATCACAACAAAACAGCTATCGTGTCCGATCAACTACAACCCCTCACACATAGTATCGCAACAAAACAGCTATCGTATCCGATCGATTACAACCCCTCACATATAGTATCGTAACAAAACAGCTATCGTATCCGATCAACTACAACACCTCACATATAGTACCGCAACAAAACAGCTATCGCATCCGATCGATCACAACCCCTCACATATAGTATCACAACAAAACAGCTATCGTATCCGATTAACTACAACCCCTCACATACAGTACCGCAACAAAACAGCTATCGCATCCGATCGATTACAACCCCTCACATATAGTATCACAACAAAACAGCTATCGTATCCGATCGATTACGACCCCTCACATATAGTACCGCAACAAAACAGCTATCGTATCCGATCGATTACAACCCCTCACATATAGTATCGCAACAAAACAGCTATCGTACCCGATCAACTACAACACCTCACATATAGTACCGCAACAAAACAGCTATCGCATCCGATCGATTACAACCCCTCACATATAGTATCACAACAAAACAGCTATCGTATCCAATCGATTACAACCCCTCACATATAGTATCACAACAAAACAGCTATCGCATCCGATCGATTACAACCCTCACATATAGTATCACAACAAAACAGCTATCGTATCCGATCAACTACAACCCCTCACATATAGTATCGCAACAAAACAGCTATCGTATCCGATCGATTACAACCCCTCACATATAGTATCGCAACAAAACAGCTATCGTATCCGATCAACTACAACACCTCACATATAGTACCGCAACAAAACAGCTATCGCATCCGATCGATTACAACCCCTCACATATAGTATCACAACAAAACAGCTATCGTATCCGATCAACTACAACCCTCACATATAGTACCGCAACAAAACAGCTATCGCATCCGATCGATTACAACCCCTCACATATAGTATCACAACAAAACAGCTATCGGATCCGATCAACTACAACCCCTCACATATAGTACCGCAACAAAACAGCTATCGCATCCGATCGATTACAACCCCTCACATATAGTATCACAACAAAACAGCTATCGTATCCGATCAACTACAACCCCTCACATATATTATCACAACAAAACAGCTATCGTATCCGATCAACTACAACCCCTCACATATAGTACCGCAACAAAACAGCTATCGCATCCGATCGATTACAACCCCTCACATATAGTATCACAACAAAACAGCTATCGTATCCGATCAACTACAACCCCTCGCATATAGTACCGCAACAAAACAGCTATCGTATCCGATCGATTACAACCCCTCACATATAGTATCACAACAAAACAGCTATCGCATCCGATCGATTACAACCCCTCACATATAGTATCAGAACAAAACAGCTATCGGATCCGATCAACTACAACCCCTCACATATAGTACCGCAACAAAACAGCTATCGCATCCGATCGATTACAACCCCTCACATATAGTATCACAACAAAACAGCTATCGTATCCGATCAACTACAACCCCTCCCATATATTATCACAACAAAACAGCTATCGTATCCGATCAACTACAACCCCTCACATATAGTACCGCAACAAAACAGCTATCGCATCCGATCGATTACAACCCCTCACATATAGTATCACAACAAAACAGCTATCGTATCCAATCGATTACAACCCCTCACATATAGTATCACAACAAAACAGCTATCGTATTCGATCAACTACAACCCCTCACATATAGTACCGCAACAAAACAGCTATCGCATCCGATCGATTACAACCCCTCACATATAGTACCGCAACAAAACAGCTATCGCATCCGATCGATTACAACCCCTCACATATAGTATCACAACAAAACAGCTATCGTATCCGATCAACTACAACCCCTCACATATAGTATCACAACAAAACAGCTATCGCATCCGATCGATTACAACCCCTCACATATAGTATCACAACAAAACAGCTATCGGATCCGATCAACTACAACCCCTCACATATAGTACCGCAACAAAACAGCTATCGTATCCGATGGACTACAACACCTCATCGATCAGATAGAAAGAATTTCATCGATAATCTTTGATAATACAACAACATCCCTACTATTGACTCTAGTAAAAACAGCAAAGATGCATCTACGATCGAGTGGCAAATAGCCGAAGAACAAACATATCCTCACAACGATTCTATTTGGAATTATTTACTAACGTAGATGCAATTGTGGCCAATGATCCAACACATTTTCATCTACGCAACATTACAAATATCAAGTAAAAGCTGCATAGAAGATGCGGAAAAAAAAAACTGCTCAGTGTTCCCCTTTACGTTAGTCGTTTACATAGTTATATTTGTTGCAAATTTCTTATCCGTTTTGATAAAAAATTTTCCGCCATTGAATCATTTTCGAGAAGAAAAAAAATTTTTTTCTTAAAATATCGCACCATATTCTAAAAATGCGGAAAAAAATTGCATCCAAAAATTTCAAACTCCGATTTATACCCTCAAAATTTCAGAAAAAAAGCCTTAAAAATTTGAATTTCGCTGTTATTGTCATTTTACGTATTCAATTTTCAACATCTTATCTTGTTTTTTTTAGCAAGAAAAAATGAAAAAGGATTCCTTTAACGACAGAAAAATGATTGAAGGAAAAAGTCCTTTACCCCTCTTTTACTCATCCTCCACATTCAACCATTACTTGTCAACAATAAAATGAGAATAGGTTATAAACGAAACGTAAGCATTAATTAATTAATTTATTTATTTATTTATTTATTTATTTCAATGAACAGAGCATTTATTACGAATAAATGTCTTTTCATATCGCTTCCACCTGCTCTAACCCAATGCCTCTCTGATTCAGCTGGCCCTTGTGGTCTTTAGGTGGGCCTCTCCTTCTTGGAGGTCGGTCGCGTGAAGGTATGTCATTTTCTTGTCTATGCAATAAGCATATCAACAGCAAGATTTATGCGCCGATGCAACAATCCTCGGATTTGATAAGCGGTGTCAAGTTTCACCGATTATATGGAAGTAATATTTCAAAACTTTTAGATCGCATATTTAAAATTCCATTTCATTTAATTTCCTTCAAAATGTTAGAAAAATCGAGAGTGAAGAAAGATTTATATTCAAAAATATAAGGATAATACAGAGCCGTTGAAAATTACAATTAAATCTACAAGTTTGTCTCGTAAATTCAAGCGATCTAAAGACAGTTCGAAGATGCCTTTCCTGATAGTGCAACTTTGGACTATGCCCTAAGGCAATCTATTTTGTTAAATTTGCATAAATTTGATGTTTTATTGCATATTGTGACGTTATATTTACAAAGTTCGTGTACATCTATCTCTCAATAAATTTATATTAGAAATTTCGACCAAAATACTTGGTGTTTACGCGAGAAAATTTGTTCGTATAAATTGAGTTCCCTCATCGGCAATACAAATGCCTCAAAGATTCCATTTATGTCGCTGAGAGGTAGGAAAGGCTTCCAGCCATAGAGACGAACAATATTTTGAATAAAGACATGGCAGACAATAGACACTGTGCTCGACCAGCGTCATGGTCTTGAATGCCAAATCAGTCCTACAAGGCGGCGTTATAGTCATCTTGGGTAGGCGGCAGATGCCTACTATATTCTAAAAAAAAAAAAAAAATTTTATGAGGGCAGCTAATGACTAGTTGAATGAATCATTGCGGTTACTAGCCAACAACTTTGTGTATATCACAAGGCCTATACATCTATCGTTCCTCACTTCATTATGATTCACCAACTTGTTTATTAACAATTGACTTATAAAACGATACAAACATGCAACTTGGATTTGTTCCTCAGATAATCGAATGCAGCCGAGAAAAAAAAACGAATTTTTTCCTGTTTATATTATTGTAACCGGTCGGTCTTTTACAAAACGAAAACACATCGCAGATTTTCATATATTTGGACAATTAAAATCGGTCTAGTGGAGGTTTAAATGCGATAGCAAGTACCGTGCCAATATTTTTTCTTTGCGCAAAGATGAAAAGGCAATACTATGAAAGTGTGTTGGTTCCATAAAGGAGTGAATAGAATACTGAGCCGAAGAGTTATCTGCCCGCCTAAATGCCAAGCATCTCTAATCTCCTCTACTTCAGTCAACCTCCACTGTCAGAACTTCATTCAAAAATATGTGTGCCATGAAAAGGTGATATTTAGCTGATGATAGATCAATTAGCATAAATTCAGCTTATTAAAGCTTTATATGACTTTTTAGAGTACCATTCAAAAATTTATCTTTCGGATCATCTAAGGCTATCACATGTATATGCTCTCACATCCTCGTCGATTTTCAAAAAATTCTTTAGAATTCTTCAATGAAACCTGCCACCTACACATCGATACCACCAAAGATCACCCTTTTATATAGAAAATCCAGTTGTGAGCAATATTCTATTCATCGGTAGACAAATGATAAGATTTGCATCACGCGTAAAGCATAAAAAATTTCGTGTTTCCGGATGAATTTACTGGAAATTTGAAGAATATACTGGAAATTTCAAGAATTTACTGGAAATTTCAGGAATTTTCTCTGCCTTTCACTGGGCTGATCCTTCTTTAATTTAGAGGTTTAAAAGGTAGGTGCAAGACGCCAATATAATTAAAATCATATGCATACACAAATATATTAAGCAATATGATAGGTCCAAGACACAAAATTGAAGAACAACGCAAATCAACGACGTTCATCGTGGAATTTCTGGCGATACAACATCGTTAGCGAGTAATTAATCGATTATAAAAACTTCCAGAAATTGCCCTTTCATAAAATTCTGGATTCATGACAGCCGCTCTTTTATGTTCCCTTTTTCTTTATAAGACAGCCACAAATATGTTAGGAAACATGAACATATGATATACCTAAGAATATAAAATTAAACTGCTCTAGGTTATATGAACCTTTGCATGAATTTAGAGGTCATTAAGGTCAAGCTGAAAAGCTTGAGAATTCGAGTTGACGGATGCAATCTTTCACAGCCGGGCAAATTATGCTTTTCTGAGATTTTGCCATTTTATTCTACAAAAAGGACAACTTGACTGTACTGAAAAATGGCCAGATTTGGTCAAACCAATAAATGAATAAGTTGGATTGCATTGAAAAATGGCCAGATTTGGACAATGTGGCCAATAAATGTAGATAAATTATATTCGATAAATTAAACTGGTGGCACCAATGAAGGGAAACGAGTTCCACAAATCTCGACCCATATAATTGCTTATTGGGTAAAAATATCTCTATTTAAAGTAAAGAAAGTGGGGAGTATGCAACTCCCCCCCCCCCCACCCCCATCCCTTATAAATAAACATGCAAATATGCCGTGTTCACTTGGAACAACAAACACGGTACATAGCTATGCATTTGAACCATCACCCCTCTCCCTCGTATCTTAAAAGAAAAACAAAAGGATTAGCAGAGACTTGAAACAATCGAGATATGTGGGGATACCGGTATATGTGAAAATAAGATAGATACAATTACAGTCATAACTGCCGAATAGCGGATATCGCAACCAAATCTATTGCTCTAAGCATCGCTTAAGATAACGATGAGTTGCTGGTTATAACTATATGTTAGGACAAGGAATTGCAAATGGGAACAATATGGCAGATAAGAGTTAAACACACCGATTCGATTTACTAATTTCCTCCTAATTTGAAAGGAATATAGCAATGAGATTAGTGCAAACTTTATAAAAGAGAAAATATACTCGAAAAGAATCCTTAGAAAAACTTTTGAAAATTTTGAAGCATAAACGTAGATTCAAAAAGACCTCTATAATATCAATAATAAGTTATAAATCAAAAAATAAGAGGCAATTGCTCATAAATAGGCTGCAATATCCTACGAGATTTTCTTCTAGAAACTGCCATGCTGAAGCGACGTTGATCTTTCCTAGCTATTTCGATATCCTTTTCTCATAAACGGTTTAAATTGTGAATGTAAACGACGTTTCCGCTTAGAAACGCAACAACGACATGAATTTACAGGTACGTTAGGTACCTGTAAAATGTGTCGAATATGCCTTAGAGCCATTATAGAAAAGAAAAAAAGAACTACGAAAAACATCAAATATTACAAATATAACATCAAAAATTTCAACTCTAAAACCGAAGAAAAAACACACACCAACACCTACATCACATATTATTTATTTTTTCTACATTTATAAATCTTACCTTTATTACGTAAAAGTTTTGCATTCCAATTTCAATTCAATGCCCACCCGAAATAAAGTGGCATTTATTTTGTTTTAATTTATTGTAATTAATAAATTCACAACATTATCTAACAATAGTAAATAACAATAATAATGAAAACTTTTATTTATATAAGAAAGAAAGCATGGAATTGCACGTTGAATACTATATATAAATATATATATATATATATATATATATATATATATATATATACATAAAGGTTCACATATAAATATAAAAAATCTACTCCCTCCCCCGCTAATTCAACAAATAAAACAACTCCATAGAATCAACCAAGCGCGACAACAACGCCATCAATGAAACAAACAATGACGCTATTTCGAAAATAACCGCTTTTTCTTTTGAAAATTCATTCGTCGGTCTATTGCAGCGCTAAATAATATGATCAACATTGCATAGTGAGAATGCGAATTTTTTAAATTTTTTAATGAAATTTGTAAAGGTGGTATCATTATTTTTTGTTTGTTTAATGTTTAGATGCGATTTATTTGTTTATTTTTTTTGTAAATAAAAAACTCCGGGAGTGTTAATTGACTCCGAGTAGTTGTATAGGATTGGAGTTGTTTTAATAGGAATAGTGATGGTTGAATAGGTCATTTGAAATGAGTTTCGACGTCCTCTGATAGCATTTCGTAGCTTAATGGCTTTGAATATAATACTTTACAACTAGAGAATGAAAGAATGTGGGAATATGCGTCGAATAGGCATAACCCAACATGGATTTTCCGGCTTCCTTGCTTTTTTTATGACCCATTCGGTGGAAAATCCTACCCGACCCGGGTAAAATGTGACTCAGCGGTGCAAGGTCCTACCCGACCCGGGTAAAATGTGACTCGACGGTGCAAGGTCCTACCCGACCCGGGTAAAATGTGACTCGTGCGGTGCAAGGTCCTACCCGACCCGGGTAAAATGTAACTCTCGTGGTACAAAATGTTACCCCGTTTATGCAAAATTCACCTTATAAGTTGTAAATCACGGGCAATCGAATTCATATAGTTCTGTAGCTCATACAAACTTCAGATACATTTAAGCACCTGGATATTCTCATCGTAAAGAAACGCCTTCTGTCGCAGAGTAAGATTGAAGCTCCAGGTGAGACCTGAGGTTCAAGTAAAAGCTAAGCTTTGAGTAAAGCCTTAGTTCCAAGTAAGGCTTAAGCTTCAAGTGAGACTTAACGTTGCAGTAGGGACCGCACTAGTTCTACTAGAAATTATGCACTAAATTTTAGCACTAATGTACAGAGAGCAAATTATGAACCATAATAATTGGAATTTTAAAGACCTGACAAGTAGTTAGGTTCAATAGTAATTCAACAAATCATTTCAATATCGATTTTATTGATTACTAGCTGAAATCCGGGACTTAATTCTAGAATTTCATTCATGTTAATTCAACTACATGTTATTAACAAACAACATCAATAAATAATAGTTTTTATAAAACACACCTATGTGTAAATTAATGTACAATCTTTGTGCGTTTATACACGCCTGCCTGTGTGGGTATTATTGTTGTTCGGTGGTACTTGAAAATACATCATTAAAGGTGAACGATTATGTCGATTCGTTTGCTGAATCCGAAACGCGTCTTTTATCGTCGCTTGGCATCGTTGTCAATGCCCGAGGGATCATTCTCGAATTTCCGCAATATTGGCACAAAAGTTGTCTGTGTCGGTCGGAACTATCGAGTGGGTGATCTTTACATTTTTTTTTTTCTTAAATGACGTTTCTATTCTTTTAGAATACTTCAGGTGCCGAATCCTTTCAGGGTTTTTCTCTGCCTGTGCGTCTGCGGGTGTCTGTCTGCCTTTCGTCAGTTGACGGAAAGTTAGACCTGTTTTAATAATTTTATACATGTTTTTTATGCGTTTTATAAAGTTTTACAGAAACCGCTTATATTGGCATCATAAATTGTCTGTGTATTTGTCTGTCGGATTGTTTTAACTTACGAATCGCAAAATCTAATGTCGATAAGATTTAATGATAAAGGTCGATAATTTATATTTGTTATAGCCCCTGCTTTGTGCAATTTCGTCCTCATCGATGCTTTTCTTATCAATAGCTAAGCTTCTTAGGGCGTCTAAAATTTGCAGTTAAAAAAGTTTGCATTTCAGACTTTTTTTTTAAATTTATTTCAGGATCATGCAATCGAATTATCAAATCCAATTCCTAAAAAACCGCTAATTTTCGTTAAAACGCCGAATAGCTATGTGATTGAAGGACAACCAATTATTATACCAAACGGGTGTAAAAATCTTCACGAAGAAGTGGAACTTGGTGTTATCATTAGCAAATTTGCTAAGGATATTAAACGTGAAAATGCTTTCAATTATATTGCCGGTTATACGATTGCACTTGATATGACGGCACGTGATTTTCAGGTTGGAATTTTTTATTAAACTTTTGCATATGCAAATTTTTTTTCTCTTCTTTTGCATATTAATAGAGATTATTTAATGTTCGATTATTCAATAGTATTCACCAATAATACTCATTTTAATTGAGGCGGTTGTTTTCAATTGTTTTTTTTTCTTGTATAAATGTAGTTTATAATTAGTAGATTTTCTTCACTTCAATATTTTCGGTTATTTTGAAATATTACTTTCTTATATATTACATTAATTAGAAGTATTCATCGATTATGTTTGGCCTCATATAATCCAATATTATGGTTAAAGGGTGATAGGACTCAGGTTACAATCTTCGAAGAAATAATGTGATTGTACTACAATGCTTAGTAAGGTGCTAAAAGGTATTATGTATTCATAAGCTGATATAAGGAAACAAAAAGGTTTATACTAACTGCAGAAAGAAAGGTAATGTTCATTTCCGACGATATCCCTCTCTTTGTTGTCCCTCTTCTATGAATCGCCCACAAATTTCTTGCCTTTTGATGCATTCAAATTTAAATCGATCGTCTTTTAAGCGAATAAAATGCAAAGGGTTTTATAATTAAATAATGATCGAATGACCATTTAATGACCATGGAAGGAATGTTGACCGACGCAGAAAAGTGATATGGTCCTTTAATCGACGGGGAAATGATGACGCTTTTAGATGGATATGTAGATAGCAATCCGACGGTGTAAATAGGTGAGAAAAGATCAACACATTCTTTTAGTCGAAAACGTCCTGCACACATTAAAGGAGCAAAACATTCTGGATCATTTTCATGGCGCCGTCGTTCAGGAAAATTCAGGTTCGATTCATAGCAGTCGTTTAAATTTGAGGAAAGACCTCCTCCCCCCCCCCCCCCCTTCCCCCCACCAGTGTATAACGTTATTGTTATAGGAGATTAGGCCAATTATTGCCCACATTGTTCGATTCTATTGCTATTAATTCGAAAATTGTTGAACAAAAAAAAAAATTTTTTTTTTTTTTGAAGGATGAAGCAAAAGCAGCCGGTGCACCATGGTTTCTAGCGAAATCATTCGATACATCATGCGCAATCGGTGAATTCATTGAGCGTTCACGAATCGCCGATCCACATAATGTGGAGATTTTCTGTCGAATAAATGGCGTGGAAAAACAACGTTGCAAAACGAATATGATGATATTCGATATTCCCACCCTAATCGAATATATAACGCAATATATTAGTCTTGAACCTGGTGATCTTCTACTTACTGGTACACCGAAAGGTGTTTGCAATGTTCAACGCGGTGATAGGATTGAATTTGGTATTGAGGGAAATACTACTGCAGCATTTATGGTTCATTAATAATCGTTTTTTTAAGTTAAATATACTTTTTTTTTAGTCTTTTAATTGTTTTTTGTTTTTTTTTAATATAGAATTCATTATATATGAATTGCATAGTCCCAATTTTACTCAGGTTATTTGCATATTTTATTTGAACGTATCATTTAAAGCAATAAGCGCTTTACTTTTTATTTTTATTTTTATAAAATATTTGTTGTGTTTAGTAATCATTTTTTTTTTTTTTTTTTTGTAATTCCTCAGTGGTTATTTAGAGTTGCAGTTTTCTCTTGTAGCTAGTGATTATCGGACAGTAACGAATAGCAGTAGCGTAATTTGTTCGTATAAGTCAGCAAAGGGCTTCATATGACCTATGGCCACAATCGTAGCGCAAATGACTTTATAGGTTGACTATTTTACTGATGAAAATTTGTGATGGAAAGATGGAAAAT
Organism: Baylisascaris procyonis; assembly: GCA_037389465.1. Taxonomy (NCBI): domain Eukaryota; kingdom Metazoa; phylum Nematoda; class Chromadorea; order Rhabditida; family Ascarididae; genus Baylisascaris; species Baylisascaris procyonis. The sequence continues at coordinate 2,404,220 of JAZARR010000032.1, read as the reverse complement.
AATTTCCGGTTTTTTAAAAGACTTTTAAAAAAAGATACATATGTAAGTGGGTGGATTTTTTCGATGTTCTATTAGGAAAGAATATGAATAGAAGGATGAGGGGGGATTCCTGCAAGACTTATATTTTAAGTGGTATTGTTGTTACGAGTTGAATTTCATAGTGGTAGTTCTACTTTTTCTTTTTTTTTCTTGTTTAGTTCTTATCCAATTCACTTACAGAAATTATTTGCCTACTTGCGATGTTACTGTTGTGCTCATCTAATTGGTTATTTTATTCGTTGATATTCATTCGCTTATTATGAATTCATTTATGCACATTTATTCTTTTGATTTTTATCGTTTTTTATAACTTAGAGGTGTGATTTTAGAAAATTCAATCAAACAAAATATTCGCATTGGATTGATTCGTTTTGTTAACTTTCTTTTGTTTATTAGCGATGTTCCTACTCGGGGATTTTATATATATATATATATATATATATATATATATATATATATATAAAGTATTCACTGAATAAATCTGTTCACTTCACTGAATAAATCTAAATCCCCATACCTCAGTGTTCTTAATGCCTTTCATTTATCATTGACGCTATTTCTATCTGCATATTCATAAAAAATCACGACTGCTTGCCTTCACGAAGCACTCCGCTTTCCGATCCGATCACCGTTTAACCGCAATGCCTTCACCCAGCTAGTCATTGGTTGCCTTTGTAAAATACTTTTGAGAGATATATTAGACACTTGTCTACCCGATTTGGTCATAACGCGACCACCTTGTAGAACTTGATATACAAAGCCATGACGGTCGCTGATCCAACCCGATGTCTATGGCCTGCCATGCCTTTCCTGAAGAACTTTTAATCTCTATGTTTAGATGTCATGTCCTAACATCTCGAGGACAATTCGTTTAAATATAGAGGCGCAAATGTCGCAGCAAAGTGCATAAAACGAATTTGCTTAGCAACTAGTTGTCATCCGTCGATGCTCAGGGCATACATAAAGACACGATCACTAGACCTGATTGTTCGCAAATGCCGTGAGGCAGACCGAACAAAGGTCCCCTCCCCCTTCCATGCAGCACGTAACAATTTAGCAACACTCAAAGGTATATGAAAATTGCTGTGCACATATTCCAACATAATTCACTCAAAACTGTCCAATATTTGTAACATGTGAGAGCACTTCAGAACGATTATAGACGATGCAAACAACGACAGTATTGAAGTTTACCTCTGCAAGAAAAGATCCATCGAAGCGGAATATATACGATTAAAAAACATGCTACAGGCGGTTAGCACAAAGATACACAAATATGCTCCGATCCCTACCCACATCTTGCATATTGAATACTCATAATGCAAGCGCTAAGCTTTCCGACTGGAAACACGTCCTTTTTCCCGGACATGAAACTTGGAACCGACCGTTTAGCGATAAAAAATGCATAAATTATTACCATCCTATGCGGTAGATCCAGCATGTCAATGGCACATATACCATAAAAAGGAGGAAGTATCCCCGAATGTATGACATTTATAAGGTTCAGCTATGCGAATACCGGAAATTTTTGATACAAAAAAAGGAGCGAAAAGACAATCTCCGGTGCAGTAATAAGGATTCGCGGAAGGATAATACCACCTATGATTTTAAATTTCCACCAAAATTATAATCTTCAATTTGTCTAAACGGTTTGATTGTAGTGAAAAATTTGCATATGCAAAAAACGGTCAATTGATAGTCGAAATATATGGCATTAAGCCACTAAAAATAAAGTTAACTTTCGGAGCATATAACTAAATAATGGAAAAAGATCGAAAGATAGAAATGATACATATAGATACAAAAAGCACATATTACATATCAATTTAATGTGCTTTTTAGAAAAATTTTATTCCGTTAGAAAAATGGAAATTTTTCATTAAAAAAGGTTTATCAAATCTCAAAAAATTATCACCTCAACTATTAGGCGTATTTTAGATTCTCCTATATATCCTTCACAACGAAAGATTTCCACTCTCTTATTTCTTCGTCCCCTTTCTGTAAGAAAATATAACAATTGAAGCAAACAAACATACAATAAAAAAACGAAGTAAATTAGAAAATTATTCATTAAAAAAGTAGTTTTTAAAAACTTCTCAAAATTTATCGATGAAAATTATAATAATGACCACATAAGATGTCGCAAATAATAATCGAAAATTTCGCAAAATAAAATCAAATAAAATATGTTTGCAGAAAAAAGACTACTCCACAATCATAAGAAATAGAATTTTTTTTTTTTAATGGAAGAAAATAGACCAAAGGAATAGATGAGAAATAATTAAAAACACAAATATGCGTCATGAAACCCTCAAATTGCACATCTAAATAAACTCATTTCTATTCAATGGGTTTAATAATTCAATTGTTTAGCATACAAATATTGTTGCTCGAGATTTATAAATTAGTTTTTTTTGTTTTTTTTTTTTGGAGAGGAGGGCGAAAGGCAATCATGGTACGTTCATTCTTAAAGGCTCATGAAAGGTTCGAAAATATGAGCAACACAAACTTTCTTTGACAGCTATCAAACTCAGCTAATTTCAAATACCTCCAAAATTCTTAAGGCGAATCCGTTTAGCCGATTATACGACTTATGAGAGTGTCTTCTTGAAATTTTACTCGCAGTTCTGAACGGAAGTACTAATTTAGAAGTTCACTTAGAAAGTACTATCAGCCAAAAAATATGACGTTATATCCTTCCCTGTATCAGACGATTTCTTGAAGCTTTCCGGATGCTTTATCTACCACATGATACGTACGCTCAGATCCTTTCTATCTTAAATTTTAAATTTTAATGCATGGAAATTTATTAGTAATATAGTGAACCTCAACGAGTACGTAATTCATGTTCAATGAAGTGCCAATAAACTTGCACCTATCTTCACAAACAATTTGTGAGTTCCGTTGATCGCACAATCCTTATTGATAGTTTCTTGCATGTCCTTACTCCCAAAACGGGGCAAACAATCTCATATATTAATACCTCGGATGTAAAAGAAACGTGCCACACGGCTGGCACGAAATGTGTTTTGACAATCTCACAAGCCATACATCAATTGCTAAAAAAAAAACAATAGCATATATGAAATAATATGAAATATTGGACTGACCGATGGAAAATTGAAAATCCGGCAGATCGAAAATGCCCTTAAATTTTTGGACATTTATGGTCCGAATAATTACTGAAATTGAGGGACTTGGATATGCTACAGGAGATCATCCTATGGTGCACATCATCATCGTCAAATATTACGGCTATACCTTCGCTGGTCTCGAGGTGTAATTAGCGAAAAACAAAGAAGCGTCGCGTATGCAAATTTGTGAAAAATGCATAAAACCGAAACGAGCGATATCAATTATGATTCATTTCAGCACAATTCACTGTTGCCTATTTCCCAAAACAAGCACATCCTTCCATACGTTCAGTCCTATAATATTTTTTTTTTGGTTTAGATCGAAATAAATTTCAACAACGATTGCGTTACCAAACAACTATTCCAGAAACCAGAAATCAGTCTATAGAGCAAGGAAGGAACGGGGAAGGGATAACCACCAAGGAAGGAACGGGGAAGGGATAAATAATGGATCGACGTAGAAATAAGGATATTCGTGAGATTATCTCCTTGTCACATTCTCTTTTCCCCCCTACTAGAGATCAGCTCTCCCAAATTCTGCAACGATTCAAAATCTCCCATCTACGTAGATGAAAAAATAATTATTAAACTATTTCTTAACAAATTTTAACTGCAACATTCATAATTCCTCCCCTCCTCCCTCCCCCCTCCCCTTCCTCCCCGCATCACTCATATTACTTTCACTTCAAATTCCGTTCAAAAACATCGAAATTGCTCCTTAAGATTCCTATTAATTTATTGAAGTTGATATGCGCATAATAAATTATTTAAAACCGAGAAAAGAAGATCTATGATAGTAAATATGAGAAAATATGCAAAAATGAAGAATACATGAAAAAAAGAAAATAAAAATTTCAGAAATAACAAAATTATCAAAACCAAATATCATCAGCATTCTTGTAATGCAAACAACAATATTAGTGAAGAAATTGTTAGAACGGCAGCCTATTGATCGATAGATTAATGTTGTAATATTTATACCGCCAATTCAATTATTCTCAAAACAAAATTTTCTTCGATATTCGGACGAATAATAATTATACATTTGCAAATATTATCGTTTCATTTCGAAATTTATTCGAACTTTGAAACAAATATTGCATAAACTTTGCAATAACCTTTTTCTTGCAACTGCAGAAAGAATAGTTGGAAATTATGAAAGAATCATTTAATGATTCTATTGAAGGACTTTTCTCAAATATACACCTGTATTGCAACGGCACTAAATGAAGCAGAAATCGTCATTCAACCAATATTTCTTATAGAAAGCAGAGATGCCTCAATCCTATTGGAAAGCAGTTCGTATCCTTTATAATCTTTTTTTTTTTCAATCAAACTCAAGCAACAGGATAATATCCTTCAAAATAAAGTATCCCGCTATACCCACCATAGAAATGATTAGAGTGGATTTATACCATTGAAATGGTTACATTAATGCCGAGGTTGCCATTTTCGGCAAATAGCTGTGCTGTTTGTGTATCGAAAGCCATACAATCGGATAATGAGATGGCATGGGCCACACCTTCGTGAATACTTCGTGGTGCCGCTTCCCAGCTAAATCTTCGTCGATGGGTGGCCAGCTCCAACCTGCAATCAAACGTTTCCTGCATAATCGAAACTTCACTTAGTGTGATGCAATCGATTTTCCAACGATGCCCTTTGATAGTAAATCGTCGATCGCAACAATGGAAGTGAATAAGGGAAGAGATTAAATAGGCAGTTGACGGGGGCAATGACGAGGAGGAAAGTAGAGAGATGCGAATACGCTCTCCATCCTGCTTTTATGCGGAGAAAAGTTGGTTTCAATGTCCGTCACTTTACTTTCCGTTACCAAGTTTCTTTTTTTTTACCGTCTATTACTTCCGTTACCAATTTGTTTTTTTATCGCCTGTCACCAAGTTCTTTTCTCTACCGGCTGTCACCAAGTTTGTTTCTTCACCATCTGTTATGAAGTTTGTTTATCTTGATGCAACCTTAACTTACGTTGAATTAAAATTATAGAAGCGACCAAAAAGACGCAATTGTGCTGATGTAATCATGCTAGCGGCCGACACATACGCGGCGCAATTGGAATCTCGTATCTGTGGAATACCAGCTGCGCTTATGCTTATTCCCACATCACACCACTCGTATTGCATGTCTGCATGCTTATATACGTTCACACCCCAGAGAATATTACCTGTTAAATCACACCTGAAGCCATCAAAAAACAATCACTCACCTGTACATGAAATTTTCCGACTCTTTTTTAGCGCCAATGAGCTGAACAACTGCATAGAACATTTGATTACCATCTTGGAACTTTTCTTGTTTTTCAAGTACGAGCATGAAATGATAGCCGAAGCATGATTGCATCATTACCCAGTCCACTGCACCGGGAAGATTGATATCAGTGGCCAGAAAAACGATATCCTCTCCTAAAATCAGTACATTTAACATACTCTCTTTCTATGCTCGCATTCATTAGCCACACCATCTGTCAGCAAGTTTTTTTTTACTTACTGTCTGTCAGCAAGCTGGTTTATTTACTGTTTATCACCAAGTTTGTTTTCATATCTTCTGCTACTATGAAGTGGTAACTCAAAAGCGGCAATACTTAAATAAAGGTGGTAAAAAATTCAAATCAGTAACCCCGATTGAAAATGAGCAAGTGCGAAATCAACTAGTACAGCCTGGACACTACATTAACCACGTAAGACCAAGATGAATCCAAGAATTGAACCGTTCTCTCGATTACGCACAGCTAACCCTATCCATATGCGCATTTAAATCCAGAACAGTTTCGTATTCGCACTTCCACAAGCATTTCTTATATTTGAAAGAAAGTCGCATACTTATTATATATAGATCTTAAACACATTTGTCATCTCTATTCGTGTTTCTTGTAAATTAAATTGAGGCCACCCTCAATGTTCAATGATTATAAACGTGTCAGTGTTCGACGCTGAACTTCACGGATCAAGTATGAATGGATACAAATAGATATATATGTATATGCACTATAGATAAATGAATAAACAAATAAATAAATAAATAAATAAATAAATAAATAAATAAATAAATAAATAAACAATCAAATAGTGAGTAGATAAGCATATTTATCCGTTTATTTGTCGACTATATATTAAAAAAAACAAAAGAAAACATGCGGCACAAACACCACTTTCCATCCTGCAAGAAACAACACAGATAACACGATCGTTGCTTTTGTTTTTTTCCAATCCATTCGGTAAAAATAAGCGCATCTATCATCACCTCTTACCGTAGCATAAACATTACCTCACTCATTTGAATATTACCGTATTTGCATATTCATATGACATCTCGGTTATATAATCAAGTTTCAACGCATAATACTTCCTAAATCCTCATAAATAAGCATATTTCACTTGATCGCCATAGATCACCTTGATCACTGATAATAAGGTAATGTGATAACAGGTCATAACAACCACGTCGAGGTAACAGAAAGTCTCACCTTGCAATGTTGTGATCGATTTGTGTACCTTCATGAGATGTCCCATCACCTCCGACAGACTACCCTGCCATTTGCAAGACGCCCCTGGACAAGGACAGCAATATGGTCTGCAAGGAAATCCTCAAATAATATATCTGTCGATCGACTAGAACCTATCATGTATTCCCCAAACACCATATACATTTTTTTTTTACATTATATGCTCTAAATAATTAAAAATTATTAAACTTAAAAAAGTGATGCAATTTAGGAACGTTATCTCCTTTAAGACGTACCACTTTATGCACACTTTGCCCTTCTCCTCCGAAAGAAGGAAGCTTATCCTCAATCAGCAAACCTAGACACCTATAACTCATATATTTACTCGTCAACTTTAACTTGCAAAACAAAAAGCAACAGCTAAAATCGACGTCACTGCGAACTCCTTGAAAAACTAACTTCGCACTAAATAAAAACCTTCTCAAAAGTTCCAAAGCTTAAACGCACCTAAAAAAATTCATTCCTTCAATAGAATTTCTTGTTGAGGATTTCTAGATGCAAGGCGATCACAGCGAAAAACAAGTATATTAAGCACAGTAACTATGCCGGTTTTTCGAGGACTTTATTGAGAAGTAGCATCGGTGAGTCTGATCACGAAAGGAAATTTTCGCAAAGTTTTCTTTTTTTACTCTTGCCCCATGAATACTCGAACATTCGAACTTTAAACATTTCTATGCTATAAACGAAAATCAACTTAAAAAAGGTTGAATTTTCCATGCTTTTATACATTTGCACTAATTAAATAGCAACAGCGCCGAAACAATGTTGCCTAAATACAGCCAACTAAGCAATCAAATAAGGTCTTTACTAATTAAATTAAACACTGCATGAAATACAAAAAAAAAAGAAAAGAAAGTAAAACCGCATAAAGTACTAACCGATATTCACATATTTCCTCATGCTCAACTTTCTCGACGTGAGAGAATGTTAATGGACATCCCGAACTGGAGAATTTACAAGGAAACATTACCGTATTTGCGATCTTTTCGAGTACTAAATTCCGGACACTAGCTGAAAATATACAAAATATTTATACACTCAAACAATAGAATACGGATAGAACATTATGATCGATACAATTTTGATATTTAAATTTACGTTTAACTCTTATATTTTAGAATTCACCAGCTTAAATTTATTATTTAACTTCTTCAACCTTCTTTCTAAACCTAAAATCGCAGTTAATCCTAAATAAATGGAACCTTTATATCATTTAAAAAAGAACAAACAAACAAATGAAAGCTTATAAAGGAATCCTTACCTTAAAGCAATACACGCTATTTCCCATATTTGTTACAATAATAAACTCATCTATTCTTTTCTCTTGCTTTGATCCTAGGTTATTTTCTACACATCAATAATATACTAATACCAAATTCTACTTATTCCAAGCTCTCGCTCGCAAAAACAAAGAGAGAAAAACCCTCACATTAATTTCCATCTTAGGAACTTCAAAACATAAACCTCGAATCTGATTTGGGTCAAATATATATATATATATATATATATATATATATATATATATATATATATATATATATATATATATATATATATACAAAGTAATATACCGACCTACCAATAAACCTTTCCGAAGCCAGCATCCCTGAAAAAATAGAAGAAAAGTGGCACTTACGGACTGGTCCTCTGCATGTGGGACAACAAGTCAGCTTGGGTCGGCAATTGCCACAAACAAGATGACCACTTTGACATTGCAGGTAGGGTGGCATCATATAATCCATACATACCGGGCATTCAAATGCCGATAGCACCTGAAAGATAATAATAATTCACTGTTGCTCTTTTCACTGAAATATAAAACACCACACGTATCACGTGATATGCAATCAGTACCTACATATAACAAAATTCCTGCATATTAAAGCTACACTAATTTATACCAAACAAAATCTTCAGGCTTGGCGTTTTCAACTTCTAATCTCTCCCCGAAGTGCGAACAATAAACTTAAGTTGCAAAATTTGCGAAATAAATAAATTTTACGGACAAGAATGCAGTAGTTATTCAAAGTATGAAATAACATGAGTTAGAATTTTCTTCGCCCCTCTTATTTCCATACAAATACGAACGTTCTAAAGTTTCCTTTGCGTCTGCTAACTGTAAGAAATATATGACACTAATAAAAGCCAACAATAAAACTTGTCAGACATAACAGCCGTAATATTTTAATCTTACCTCTGGATTGGCATTATGGGTGATCGATTGAGGGGTCGCCACTGCAAATTGAGGTGCAACGCTTTGCGTTGTTACCGGACCCGAAACTGAACCTGAATATGATTATTACGAGAACAATATCGACACATACCCACAAATGGGGAGGGAAACATCGGGATGGAAGGGGGAAGGGGGAGGGAGGAAGGAGAAAAGAGTAAGTCCTTTCACCCAACAGCGTTTCCCATTCTATGTGCCTGCGACGAACGAAGGTACGTACGGCAAAATCCTGCAAGAATTCCGCAAAGTGAAGTGAAAGAAACAAAAGAACCTAACTTAAAAAAAATTCTTTTTCCAATGCAGCAGTTGTTATGCTTTAGTTAGCTAAATAATAAAATAAAAGATTCAAAAGTATATGAATAGATCGGTGGAAGAGCACTGCTTAGGTTTCATTGAATCAACCAAGCCTGAGAGTAAAATTACTCTGGTTTAAACTTTGGTATATACTAGAATTAGATAAGATTTAATTCATCTTCCCATAGACGGTTTTCGATTTTCCTTGTAAACAAAAAATAGTTTTTCCTATTGTTGCAAGGATCCATGTAAATTGAATAATACGCCTTGACGGGTGGTTTTTTTTTCCTTTTTTTTGGCAAGTGAACCCCGGCGCCGTTCAAAAATAGTTGGAGGAGTATTTAGATGATGAAAGAAAATTTTCATTGAAATAAAATTCGCTGAAAATAATTAAGCATATTTTTGGATAAAATAATTCGAAAAAAAAAATCTTTATTAGCAGGCTTTGATGTTACCCATGGCACATCGATGAAGTGAATTTTTTGATCTGCCTCTGTAGAAAACGCTTCATAAAAACATGCACCCCTAATAGAACTTTAGCACGGGGTCCTCAGTTCGAGGGAAATTTTTTAATGGCCATAAGATAGCGGTTTAAACAATAAGGGATAGGTGCTTTCAATTGGGAGAGACAATAAACTGAGTGACCGCTGAGTGACCACCATCCTATATGGACTGTTCAAATCAATGTGGTTGACACTGAGATTTGATTACGCACCCTCATCGGGATTTAACTGCAAAGTAAAAAAAAAACATAAAAATTAACTCTCGTGTTTCCTGCAAAAGCAACTAATCGTTGAGAGTGGTCATCTCCGGGAAAGCTCCGCTCAGACATCGTATTTTAATGAAGGCGGCACGATATGATGCTAGTAAAAACAACTCAAAAACTAACTGGCCGGGGTAGATCCTTGTACTCGACCAACGGTCTTCGGTTGTGGAGTGGCAACACCTTGCGCTGGATTCATCTGACCACTGATCGAATTCGGGGTCGAGCTCGCACTGCCGCTCGGTTTAAATTCACCGCTCATCTCTTCGACCTCCGTTTTGATCAACTCCCCTTAGGGTGCAGATTATCAGATTCAACACTGCAACCATCATTTCAAGTTATTTATAGATAAATGAACGCATTAAACGTTAGAACGACGGAACGCATTACGAAAAACTTTTAAATAAAACAATCGGATCGAAATGGATGGAAAGCCTTAACTATCACCTTTGCTTTTTCTTTATTTTTAATGCTCTTAGCGATCGAAGTAAATAAAGTTTGTGATCTGATCGTACAGCACAACGAGATGTTATCGAGTACAGTGACTGCTGTCACCTACAACTAACTCTAAGCTTAAGTTCGCAACAACTGACAGCCGCCTACAGTAATCCGAAGCCGTGTCTTTCCACGTATCGGTGACAGATCTGTCACTGTTCCCATTGTGAATCAGCTCTTTCAAAATGGACAAAAAAATCAAATGAAACTTCGGTCAAAATCGAACAATTGGTGATGAAAACCAATTTAACCAAATCAGCACTAAATGCGAAAGTGGACATGACGGTTATATGCAAAATGCTTTGTCGATAAACATATACGCCAATACTTAGCTCCTGAAAACACAAATGTTAATAAACACGAATAGTAAGGTTAGGTATGCCGAGAGCGCTCTTGGGCATAGTGAAATAGACAACTTGTATAAGGCCTATAAGTATATATTTGTATGGACCGATAACGTTACATACATATAAATATGTATGACAACAACTTCACCCAAGGTTCCTTCCTCTCCATGGCCACAAATTGAGTGACTTAAATCGAACCCTTAACCAGCCTTCACCTTTATTTTAATCAATATCCATAGCACCTTAATTTTCCTATTAAAACGGTGTATATGCCACCCTCATCGAGTCTTGTATTCATGCCATTGAGATAGTTCTTCAAGGGTGTAGTTGATTCTTGGTTGACCTTATCTATACGATTACGGGAAAGCTTTCTGCATTGAAATTCCACTATCAAGCCCATCACCGACATATCATAGAAACCGGATTTATCGACATTTTTTTGTGCGTACCTTGCAGGAAATTTTCTGGATATATTTTTAGACCGACAGAGGTTCACACTGAAAATGTTGTAAGAAAAATTTTAAAAAAAAGAACAACACGATTACGTCAATCATAATATACATAGGCATTAATACCAAAAAGAGAGTAATACCAATGAAATAGTGATAATGTGATCAAATCTGCGATTATTAGATGCGACAATCGACAATGTTAATCGTCTTTCCAATAGCATGAGTGAACATGAGGTCATTCTATCTTCAAGTGGCTACTCGGACTTAAGGTCAAAGACATGAGGTCAAACTTAAACTCGAACTAACATCAGTCTTACAGTGAGTCAAAAGCCAACTCCTGTACGTTTAGTGCTAATATTAACGCAACCACTATTTCAAGTTCACCAATAAAGCCCTTGACAGCAAAATCAATGCTCAATGAAGTGGCCATTCGGCAATACCACCGAACTTCAACCTGGTCAATGATCAGCTCGTTGAACAAACCAATTATAGGCGTCAAGCAGGCCTAGACCTCAGCTTAGATTTGACGTAAGTCCAGATCTAGAGCCTCTTGAAGCTTCACCTTGACGAACAGATGGTGGACAAGGTGTCATGCATTGTAAGCTTACGTTGCGCTACATTCAACGATGAACAGTAGTGTCAAGCATTTCGATGTTTCACCATCAACGTTCTATTTCATAAACACTAAGGATAAGAGAAACGTAGATGCCTTCGGGAACAAAAAACGCAATATTGAAATACATTCAACCACTAACTATTAAGACACTAATATACTCTCATATAAAAGCATAACGCTTAATACAACAATTGGACACGTAGCCCACCGGCGCTTTTGTCATGCCGTTGCGTTTTCAGCTCAATGCTGCAAAAGTTCTAGAGAAATGGGAGAAGCTATACACATGATCGCTGCTATGTAATCCATTCAATAATCTCAACTTTTAAATTTTCACTTATAGTAGCTAAATACTGCGCAATTACCTCAGTAGTTTTGGAAGGTATATCGAGATCATTAAAGCAGTGATATCCTTACCTGATAAACCTTTCCGATCATTCATTTATATTTATACACTTTCATAATAATACCTATTTCCGATTTTTTAAATAATTCATACCTATTTCCGAAAATTCCATAGAAAAATTCCCAAATCCACATCTTTCATTAGCTGAATGAATTCAATCATATAGTTAACCGTAGACCTTACCAAGTATTTCAGATAATCGTTCATAATAAAGTGCTTTATAAAACTAAGACCGAATGGCATATAAGCGGAAGTGTGAGAGGGATTAGATTTTTTTTTTCACTAATAGCTGCTTACAAATTGAAACTGCTGACAACTTCACTGAAATGTATGAAGCTAATAGTAGTATGTCATAAAGAATGGCATCAGCAACTCTTTAACTAAGGATTTCTTCTTTTTTTTTTTTTTTAAAAAGCATCAAAAGTGGCTAATTATATTCTCCACTTCCGTTAACACAGATGTTGGAAGCATATTTAATATTGTACATCATGGGCGGTTGTATTATGATTTAGCATCACAAATTTGAACTATTATATTTGAGTTGCACATAGTTTAACCCGGGTACTGCTCTATAATATGCATCAATTATTGCATAGTTATGCATTTATGAATAAGTAAACCGCTTCACGATTTCTCTAGTTGTTGGTACTCTCTGTTAAAATTATTTAATCAAGAAAATACCCTCCACTTTGAGCATAAGCACATCCCACCATAACCGTCAAATAGTTCATGTTGCCCGTATTATGATAATATGCCTTCCATGCACAGACATCGTATAACGCTTAGAGTGATGCATAAGAATGAGATCACTGAATATCGCCTAGGATCAATTAAACAATATTGAGACTGTAATTTATGGCTAAAGGATCACAAAAATATTAAAGAAAAAGAAATCAGCATTTTCTCGCCGATTGCCTATTCGCTTATAATCAAACACAATTTTGCGAAAGATGCTAGTATTGCTTATCAAATCCTTAATGAGACGGCATTATTTTACCTATATGTTATTCAAAAATTATAGATAATTGCCTTCAAAATTAATAAAGAATTATTGAATAAAATGATTAAAATTTAAAGGGGAAGCCATCTGGTGTTAACCTATTCGATATTTTCTCATTCAATCTATGATTTATGAACTTATTATCGATGTTTGTTTATCATTTATGTTCTATATGATTGATAGAGGCTTAACACTGATAAGAAATATATGTTCCATTGATAAGGAGGGCTTATCATAAATAGTGAAGAGTTGATCTTTTATTAGAGAGTGCCGCATAAGTTTAGAGGAATAGTTTAGAAAGAAATGCCTTAGCATTAGAAAATGCAAATATTTTCCATATGAATTGTTGAGAAGAAGTGAAGATATAATCAAAAAAAAAAAAAAAAACATCTGCACTAAATAATTTTTATTCAAATGACTTTTGAAACTATTCAAATAAAATGAATACGAAGCCTTATTTGTATCTATTCTATGAGATATTATTTAGATATTTCAACCTAAGAGCCATCTAAGTATTTTATAATCTCCTTTTCAAAAAAGAAATGATGATTTTTAATTATGGAATTTATATATCAATGATGGCCCTTAATATTATATATATATATATATATATATATATATATATATATATATATATATATATATATATTCTGTGCACTTTCTTAAAGAAAGGAAAAATTGTTCCCTTCAAAAAGTTGGCGTTTAGAAGGATATTTAAGTAGAGGATTAAACATTAATAAAGCTTTAAAGTTCTCGAAGTAGAGCCCTTGTTATAAACCTTGGAAGTATGGAGGATTTGTGCTAAATGCATAATCCTGGAATTGGATCCTTATGTATACAGATTAACGCCGAAATCACTACTATAACGTAATAAATTCTAAAATAACGTATAAAGTAATATTTTCTGCTTATTTACATTATCGCTTATCACCTAGATCATAGATTCGAATCTCTTATCACTTAATCCATCCATAAATTATTTTGCTCATAATCAGATTTCTTCCCCGGAAGTGCTCATCGTAGGTGATAGTGTATATTTAAAGATTGGCATATTTTTAGAAATTGTACACCTCACACTCATTGATTGCCGCATTAGAGTTTTGCTACTGCATTGTTTTATGTGTTAAAATATTACAATTTCATATATGAATCATTTATTCAAACGATGCTATTATTGTTTTTCTTTAATGAATCACGTTGAATTTCTTTCCAATACGAATGAAAGCGTTGATAGCACGATCGATTTGCTCACGAGTATGTGCAGCGGAAATCTGCAAAGAGAAAATTTAGATTTCGAAATCGAAATTCAATATTAGAGTGGGCAAAAAATCGTCGGGAAAAAAGAGCTTGGGCAAAAAATTACCCGAAAAAAGAGCTTGGGCAAAAAATTACCCGAAAAAAAGTTTTTACCTGTACGCGAATTCTTGCTTTTCCTTTTGGTACAACCGGATAGCTGAATCCAATAACGTAGATTCCTTCTTTGAGCATCTCATCGGCGAAATTTGCTGCTAATCTAAATATTATAAAAAAATTTCTATGCAAACTTCAAGTTATCTTATGCATCAATGAAAATTGTATTTAAATATATTTATGTAATATTCGTAAAACATTTCCACTTATTTCAAATAGTGGTTGCATTCATAAAAAAAATCAGAGAATTTCAAAAAAAAAAAAGTTTTATAATTTTAAATAACTAGAAATTATTAGAAATATTCGAATATAGCGATAGTTCACCTTGCATCTTCAAGCATTACAGGACAAATAGGATGATCCGGATTGCCGAGTACATTGAAGCCAGCTTTTTTTAACGATTCACGAAAATGTGTGATATTTGATTTGAGTGAACTTGTGAACTCATTTGGTTGCATTAGCAAATCGAGCACCTGCAAAATTAGTTGAATCTTAATTCGATAAATGAGGAAAACGAATTATTTCATTAAAAATTTTTAGAAATAAGAAAAAAAATTTCTGATTGTAAAAATTAATAAATGCTAAACGAAGTTAATGCTTTTAGAATTTTAAGCGCTTTTCTTTTCGTTAACAATAAAACTTACCATAAACAACGAAATCTTATTTTATAGTTAGATATAAAACGATGAGAAATATTTTTTTTTAGCTTAATTAAACAGCTCATTTAGCTTTACAATAAGTCTTGATTTGCTGTAATCATTGTGAGTAATTGAGTGCAGCTCAAGATGAGCGTTTTCGCATATTCATTAACGATCTACCTTAAGCGAAGCGCCAACAATAGAAGGTGCAAGAGAGTTTGAGAAAAGATATGGTCGAGAGCGTTGCCTAAGTAAATCGATAAGTGGTTTTGGACCAGTCGTATAGCCACCCATTGCACCACCGAGAGCCTTTCCTAACGTTGAGTTGATAATATCGATACGTCCCATCACTCCCAATTGCTCTTCAGTACCACGTCCAGTTGCACCAAAGAAACCTTTGGGGAAAAAAATTCGTTAAAGGTATTTATAAGGTAGTGTTGATATGTGAAATTATGAGGTTACTTCAACCATTTGGTGGATACTCAACGCTCATCACACTTCATACAAAGGGAAGAGTGGTTGGAGTTGGTTATATTGGTTTTTCGCTAATTCATCCAGAAACGTTGAACCGGAAGTGACAGTTGCTTTGAAGATCGCTCTAATCTTCATTTGTACTCATCGGACTTTCGAATTTGATTGGTGCTGATAGGGGGACGAGAAAAGGAAGAGGAACGTAGGGAGGGGAGGGAAAGGGAGTCAAACATATAGACATATATAAGCATAAATAATGTCACTTAATAAGAAGAAAGAAATTGCGATAAACGTAAGAAATATTTCAATTGCTTTTATCGTTTTTTTTTGTCTTTCAATTGGTACCAGTTTAAAATTTTGAAAAAAAGTTTGAAAAATTTAAATTTTTTCGCAAATTCTTATGATTTTTTGAATAAATTATAAAACTATAGAAATATAAAAATAATTTTTTAGGGTTTTTTTTAAACTAGCTTAATTTCTTTTAAATTCTTGAAAAAATAAATATAATTTCATGTCAATTTTTCTTAACTTACCAGTTGCATGGCATTCATCCATAAACGTGATTGCATTATATTTTTCAGCGAGATCACAAATCTCTTTCAAGGGCGCAACATCACCATCCATACTGAATACTCCATCGGTTGCAATAACACGTCGTCGCATTCCTATAAATTTCCGATTAGCCGTTAACTTCACCTTTATTCCGGAAAATATAGTTCTTTATTCCGATTCCGGAATTCTGATTCCGGAAAACCGATACATCCGTAATCATATAGTTCATATTTAAAAAAAAAAAAAAGATATCTCAAATCGTATTTTCTATATCGCTATGATCGATGCTATCAAGTTTCAATGAACTATGAGATTTTAAAGTGCATATAGTTAGCGTAGCAACAATATTATTGATTGCTGGAATGTAAACATAACAAACATCATTACTATTATTACTACTTTCATTGCCAACTAAATAATCTTAATTTATAAAGTAATAACGCATAATTATTTACTCTTTAATAATTTTCATCTAAAAAAAAAAATTTACATTTTAAACGGAAATAATTAAGTGAAAAAAATTTCCGTTTTTTTTTTTGAATACGGTATAATTGAATTGCTGTCTCGAGCATATTATTGGAATATACAATTCAAATGATCCACTTCAATAAGAAAGATTTAAGCAATGCTGATTTACGAATATTTCTGAATGCTTTAATAGAGAATTCAAAATACCTAGTCTAGTCGACTTATTCAAATATCTATATATATATTATTTATTTATTTATTTATTTATTTATTTATTTATTTATTTATTTATTTAAAAATAAGTCCGCCTTTAGTTTCGATAAGAATTTTCTCCAAATCGGCCATATCGCAATGCTTATAACGATATCGATTTGCTTTACATAGACGAACACCATCAATAATTGATGCATGATTGAGTTCATCGGAAATAACCGCGTCATCTTTGTCTGTAATTTAATCTTATCTTTAAACTTGGTCAATATAATTATTCGTTAAAAATTTTATCAAAAAGGAAGAAAAATTTTATTTTCAAAAACTTAATTAGGTTAAATCAACTCAATTAAAAAACTTGACTAAGTAGAAATTAATCATATAATGGAATTTCATATATATATATATATATATATATACATATATATATATATATATATATATATATATATATATATATATATATATATATATATATATATAGAGGTGAAAATCTTTTTGAGAGATGAGAAAATCTTTGAAATCATACTGGTGAGGACATCGAAAACACCGCCATTCGCATCGAAACAAGCAGCATAGAGAATCGAATCTTCACGACCATGGAATTTAGCGATTTTGAGTTCGAGTTCACGGTGAATATCTTGTGTACCGCAAATGAAACGTACCGAGCTCATACCAGCACCATGCGAATCAAGTGCATCTTTTGCAGCTTTAATAACTTCCGGATGGCTGCTTAATCCTGTAATATTGTAAAGCATTATTAACTATACGTATTTGTTTTAACGAGGAATATTAAACAATTATTTAAAAAATTGAAAATAATAGCTGAATTTAGAAATTTGCCAATTTTATCACATTCGAAGTATATTGACTCTTGATATCCTCTCATAATATGTTCCATATCTGCTAAATGGTGATGTTTAGATGTGGTTCATTGAAGTTACCCAAAAGTACACCATTGGATATATTATACACAGTCAAGTAAATTATATTTTTATTGTTTTTTTGTTTTACTTTCTTTTTGGGTATGATTTACTTACCCATTTTGAGTATACTTACCCAAATTTTTGCTTATGCGTTTGGATGAAAACACGCAATTGGGTATGTTTTTGTTGTTTTTCACATACACAAAGAGATGCATATCGCTTACCGAGATAGTTATTAGCGCAGAAATTGAGTAATTTTTTATCACTTTTTTGCACATCGATTTCCATTCCTTGCCTACCGATGATAACACGTTCATTTTTATAGGTACCCGCATCCTGAAAATGAAAAAAAATATTTCGCGCTTTTTCCATTTATTTCCATCCTTTATATATATATATATATATATATATATATATATATATATATATATATATATATATATATATATATCATATTTGCAATAGATCTCCTTCCCTCTCCTCTCCCCCCCACCCCTTTCTAAAATTTGCAAACGCAGATTGGCAGAATTTTGAAAAATATGAAGTGCGAAGAATCTCACACGTTAATGCAGTGACTAAGGATATCTATCGATAATGTGCAACTGTTGATAACCTCAATGATCCATTAGGATTACGGATTAAGGTTATTCTTAGCGATGTTAGGAATGATAGCGTCCTAAAATATTTCCAGGATTCTATTCGAAATTCTTTGATTTAAGGTAAGTAAATGAAATATTAGTGCGTATGAAAATATGCAGAAGAATTTGTTTCCGCAATCGTTCGTAAATCGTGTTGAAATATGGCAAAGTTGAAATAAATAAGGCTGAATGTTCGATATGAGCATCTTAAAAGCTAAGAGGGGAATATTCCAGAATGGAGAAGAGCAAAATTGAAGAGCGAACTAGTAAAGAACAGAAAATAAAATTTTCTTTGTAACTTTCATAAAACGAATTGAAAAAAACAAAAGATAAAGTTGTCTTATATGTGCTTAAAGGTTATGAAATTTACACGAAGATTAACCCTAATTTCTTGAAGCTCCGATTCGATAGCACTGCAAAGCTCCGATCTTGCAGCAGAGATTCTTCTCAACGATTGTAGAACGTTACGAGAGAGCATCGTTGCACGATAGCGATTTGCGTTGAATAACGATAGCCGATACGTTGATCCGTCCTTTTTGTTTGTTTCAAGTCACGTGGGTTCGCACGTTTCCGCTTAAGCCACACCTCCAAAACGCATCAATAAATCGCTTTTTTTTTTTCCGCTCAATGAGATCCTATCCGATGAAATTGAGCATAAACCAACGACAAAATAAATGCATCAGGTGCATTTGCAATATTGCATTGCAAAAGAAAAAAAAATTGCAATACATTTCTTTATTGCAATGCAATATTGCAAATGCCTATAATAATATCTATCTATAAGGAAATCGGAATTGTTATCGACTTTCCTCTTCAGCATTCTATGTAATTTGTGATGATCATAGAACAGCAAAACCATTAATCACGAAAGCACACAACAATAGAAGCAGTAAAAATGTAGAAATACACATCTAGCGAGTAGGTATTATATATGAGAACAAATAAGGCATATTTCAAAAGATTTGTAACAGTAAAAATCGTCAATAATCTGTTATTCTTGTCATAGATAAGAAAGATATCCGATACAACTTCCCTATAAATATTTAAATCTATTTAGTAGATCGATAATTTCATAACTGCTTCATAAAAATCTTCATTATTGGCGCTTACAAAGGTAAGAATGCATTGATTATTTCAATTAAAATCCCTTAGTTGATTTGATTATAAAAAGCTTATTTGTTGCAGAAAGACTCTCCCAAATAAACTTAGCTTTAGATCCTTACTGATCGACTAAAATGAATAATGAAATATTTATGAAAAAAAAGGCTTGTAAAAGAAAAGAAAGATTCTCGCCAAATAATACAAGTGCTAAGGGCCTTGGGAGGCTATGCGGTTTTGTAATTCAACTCAGGTCGATCCTGTCTATTTTTCGCCAAAACAATCCTTTCGCTCTCACTAGTTGTTCAACAAAATTGGCTTGAATGTTCTCTAGATAATAAGGGTGCGTACTAACGTTGCTTAGAGGCTTTCGGCAAGGGGTTCTCGCCGTCCTCTCCTCTTCTCTTGTCCCTCTTCCCTTCCTATCCCGACCCATATTTGCATTCTACAATGCATTTCCTATCGGTAAGCCAATGCTGATGTCTATGAGAGCAATGATGACAACACAAAAGATTCGCGCATATGTTATTGAATCTAATAACTGCGTAAACATCAGTTCAATCTCGCGCCAACTGCGCTTCTATTTGCGCTTCCTCCGCATCCGCACTCCGCAGGTATTGTGTTATCACTAACATGTGCATCGTATAATAACGCTAATACAAAGAACATTACATACGCATCGCCACCTATTTACTACTACCAGCTGTATTGAATTAGTGCGTAAAAATTTGATTATTGCTCTCTTTCCAAACTGAAAGAATTCAATGTTGCTCTTATCTAGTGAAATTTAATCGCTCTTATATCGTCGTTGAGCAGTGAAAGAACACCTCAAGGGGATAAGAGGGACATTGTTTTGGTTTTTCTTATTATTCTAGCTCTTGAAATTGCTGACCGTAAAATATTTCAAGAAGATCACCACCGGATAGCGTCATTTGATTCACGTTTTCCGGAAATGTTTAGTTCGAAATTCCGAAATTCTCTATGCTTCTTTCTATTTTATTCATATATCGTGTGATGATATCTTAGAACAAATCCATACCACAATAAATAACACTATAATCCTTATTTATCAGTCAGTCTCAGATTCTGCTTTTCTGATTGCTGCCTCTAGAATATCTAACTCGTTGTTTCTTGCTCCGACTTTTTGGTCCACCGTTTAAATAATTTAAAAATTCTGCAGTGAAATGCAATAATCATCGGCTATAATGGCTAAATAAGATCAGTTCTATGTTTCTTTTATGTTATAAGCAAAAAAATTGAAAATCGACAGATTCAAAGAACTTTCAATGGGGGATTCCCTAACTTCCACAAAGCGTGGGAGTAATAATAAATCGAAGTCTACTGTAATGGAGGAAGCTTGCGTTTTCATTTCGTTCAGTATAGTGATCTCGTAATCTACGTAGTGCATGAAATTAAAGTGTTGCGTAATACTCTTTTTTTTTCTGGTCTGTTGAATAATATTCAAAATGGCTGTTGTGAGTATCACATAGGACGTCAAAGTTTATTGCAGCATTGTAGAACAGAGGACGTGTTTGATGCTTTAGGCGATATTCAGGTGCGCGACTTCTAGTAACTGATTAACCTCAAGCTGAGCAGCAACTGCAAATAAATTAGAGAATTCACTAAAGACCATTGTCACGTTCGGTCGCTGTCGATTGCATTTTGCATAAAATGCAATGCAATTGCAACGAGGATTGCAGAAATGCGTTTGTTATATATTTTCGATCACAATTGTTTTTTTGTTGTTTTTTTTTAAATACCAAAATTTTCAATAGCAAGAGTTCTTGCTAGTGTGAAAGACGAGATAGAAGGGACGAAAAAGGAAGAGAAAATAAGAGTGGAAAGTTTTAGTGAAGTTTTTTGCAAAAAAAACCTTCATTAGTGAAGTTTTTACAACGATCAGAGTACGTTTTTTTTTTTCAGTGGATAATTTTTTTGCCGCTTGTTAAAGTTTGCAGTGAAAATTTTTTTTTTTAATACGCGAATTCCACAAGAGAAGGGCAACTATAAATCATAGTGTAATTTTGTTGTCGAAAAAAAAAATAGATTGATCTGAATGGCACACACGTAAAAAATACATCGATTTTGTTTTGGTTTTTTTTTGCTATTAATTGAAAGTCGAAGTTTGAGAAAAAAAGAAGAGAATGACCTTAAGTTCAAATAATTTAGCTATCGAAATTAAACCGCTACCGCATGCACACTACACACACAACACATACCTCACATACACCGCACCTTCGATAAAACATTGGTACGTTCGATGCGTCGGGGGGGTGACAGACCAAAAAACAAAAGGAAACAATTCATCTGCTCAAGTACATTATCGACATCAACATGAACTGATAGACACAAAAAACCACTTTCACATACCGGCAAACATTAATCCACAGGCCTTCAGCGCAATGCATAAAACTCCTACTGCAATGTGGTACGCGTAAAACGAAATATTGCCAGATCGGACTTCATCACAGAATACTAAGACACACCAAAAAAACGCACCTCATTCAAAGAGGGAAGAAAAATGACAAGATCCAACCGCTCGAAACTGATCCACACACGATGAACAACAAAGGATCTTCATTATCGCACCATTTTAAAGAGCTTATGCAAAATAGCAACCTAAATTCAGCAGTATTTATGGAAGCAGTTTACAAGCCAGCGATATTACCACACCATACACACACCACACATACACCGCACAGACACTACACCCACACCACGCACCACACACACGTCACATACCCGCGCACCGCATACCACAACCAATCCCCTAAACACAACACACATATACACAAACGCACACACTCCCCTTCCCCTTTACACGAGCACCGTACATACCACACCCTCCCACATACATTGCCAAATGGAATCCATATCACACAACCTGAAACAGATCCCACACGACGCCCAGCACACACCACACATGCCACACTCTCCCACACACACCAAACTGGAACAGACCACACAGGACGCCCCCACGCACACCAAACACAAATAGACGCACGGACATGCACAAATTCTCCTCACCCCCCCCCCCCCACCCTACCCACTCTTCCCCCACACCACGCACCAAGGACACCTCACACGAAATCGAACCCTTCTTCTCTGTATAGTTATCCTCCCTCGGATGCGTAACCGACTGCTCTGTGCTATGCTATATACACCCTCTTGTACACTCCCCTAAGAGGATGACACCTCAAGGCATATAGATAAAGACGTAAGCGCTACCCCAAGAAAGAGACACACGAAGAACAGGCACAGCATATAAAAAGAAGGGAGGAATATGGGAAAAACTATGAGGAATGTGGGAAAAACTGAGGATACGAACCTCTACTGTCTATCTGGATTTTATTCCAGTATTGATGCTAGGGTCATGGGCTACTCAGCCACCCCGCGCATCCCGCAGTGGGGCTGCAGCGCCTCTTGATCCTCAGCTTTGGTTCACGTAGAGTTGTTGCTATGAATATTACACCTCTGTACAACTCCCTCTAGGCTCTGACACAAAGGGGGGCTTCGCCCCTCACCCTCCTCTATAAATCACACAAAAAGGAAGGAGAAACCGAACCCGACTCCTCGCCCCTTTAACCACTGAGCCATTTCTATCATACAATCCTTGTCATTTTCACCCGTATTTATATTTCATAGTAGAATGATCACATGCCCCTTAATCTCCACCTTATACATGTGTACAGAGCGATTGTGTGCAATGGGTTCACCTCGAAGAGTACACTCACTAGGTACCAAACTTGTGGGGAAAGCCCACCATTAAGAGAAATGGTGAGGGTGGGAACTTTTCCTCAAAATTTTGAGCATGCTTTTCACCACCATACACCACACCGATCCGGCTGTACAACGAACTCATCCAAGAGAGTCGGCAGAAGAACGGACACAAAAAGTTGAAAATTCCACCACTTTAAAGAGTTATCGTCGGAACAAGGAAAAACGGAATTAGTGGTCTTATTCAGAAGACCACTAATTCCGTTTTTCACTAACAGATCACTAATAGGTCACTAATAAACCTTACTGCAGTGAGCTTTTATATATATATATATATATATGTATATATATATATTATTTTAACGAATTTAACGAAATATAGATGAACAAAGTCAAAAGTTTATATGGAACTATCGAAACAATGGAGTTTGCAGGGACTCAATTTGAATATTTATATATATTTTTAGACCAATTTTAGCTTTCATCGATTAAAGTTAGAGGGACGCAGAAGGCACTATATCTATATATGCTCAATCAGTGAATTAACTAAGCGAATTAAGCGTTTCAGTGAAAAAAAAAAGCGTAATAAAAAACCGTAAAAAGCGTAAAAAAGTGTTTCAATGAAAAGCGTATTGCAATTGCATTGCATTGTAACAATACTCAACGCGCACAAACTACTTTTTTTTTGAGATGTACAACACAAAGATTAATTGGGAAATTTATTTAGAACACAATCGATTGCCGACATTTGATCACCGAAACTTTAGAGAGCAAAATATTGATTTATCGAAAATTTTGATCAATGAAATTGCATTTATTTTACAATATCGATTTTTTATTTGATCTTTCTTTAAGATTTTTTTTTTAAAAATATATACTAATTTAGAGAGAAGAATATTAAACAACGAAGCAATAAAAATAATCCGTAATGATAGCCGAATAGAAACAATAGAGACTGAATGAAGCGCTTAAGTCACTAAGCGAATATATTGTTGCTGAGAGCAGAGAGAACGTTAATGGTTAAATTATCAGTGTTATGCATAACATGATAACAAAACATTTAAAGAACATAGTTCAAGGTTAGTGGAAGAGAAAAAAAAATTGAAAGCGGCTACTAGGTTGGCGATTTAAATGGGATGATGAAACATATGAAGCGTATAAAATTCAATCTTCGAGAATTATCAAGCCACTGGGATAACATTGAAGTGATTTCAGGCCAAAAAGGCATACCAACGGGAGGGATAGAGGATAACAAAAGGACGACAGGAATTTTATGCTGTGTCTTTAGAAGCATTTTGAAATTACATCCTTGCAAAAAAAAATCTTTGTATTCATCTTAACGTCCGCTAATCGGTTTATGAAACAAGCCTAAGTCCTATATGCACCACACGTCATCCATTCATAGATCAAAAACCTCTATGTGCCAGATTTGTCAAGAAATGCCCAATATGCAATCCGTAAGCGATCAAATATAAGCACCTAGATGGTGCTATCCACCCCAAACTTTGCAAATAATTTCCAAATATTATGAATGTTGATATGATCTCCTTACCAAATCATGCAATATAGAGACGTATGGCATATGATACTCTATATAGCATATGTGTGGCTTAAATGTGCTTCTGTCATTGCAAATTTCGCGTTTTTTTTTTTCTTATTTCTTAACGTATAAGACACATCTCATGTTTTCGTCGTTATATCTTATGTTATAAGTACAACGAACATAGTTGCTGACAGCTGTGATCGAAAATATATAACAAATGCACTTGTGCAATCACCGTTGCAATTGCATTGCATTTTATGCAAGATGCAATCGACAGCTTTATGGGCCGAACGTGACAACGGTCTTTAGTGAATCCTCTAATGCAAATTTATTTCCACTTATTACTCAGCTTGAGGTTAAACTGCTGGAAGTTGTGCACCTGATCATCGCCTGAGGCAATTAAACTTAAAGGCATCATTTGGCTGTCGGCATTTTTTGACAGCGTAGAATGGTGGTGCCAGGTGAAATCTGACGTGGAGTCATGAAATATCATCTATATTCATTAAGGCGTAAAATTCAAGGCAGAGTGTTGGCATTAATATCTCTTAAGAAGTGAAAAATCCATTTATAGGCCTCTCATTCATATAATCATTCAAAAAACTTCAGTTAAAGTCTCTCCTAATTCATTATTATGACCGATAATATTCTTTGTTATGCTCAAACTTGTTCAAGTTGCATTTCTCATTTTAGCGATACGTCGTATAACTTTTACGCATTTTTCGAAATCTTTTATCCCTCTATGAAAGTGTGTTTCGGCTATATCCTGAACCTTTCCGCTTTATCGAGGAGCTTTAATTCATCAACCGAAAAATTATAGCAATTAAAATTAATCTTTATGACGTTCATATAAATATGAAATAGCTAATTACCTCAAATTCCGTTATGATTCATCGTCGTTTATGTGTATATTACTAAAGTTTAAAAAAAAAAATTGCAAGTCAAGTTCTATTCTGTTGCTGATTTAATGGCTCTAAAGTGGTTCATTGGTCGATGAGTTAAAAAATCGATTTGTTTAGAAAAAACGAGATATTGGTTGATGTTGCATTAAGCTAAGGTGACCGTTGAAACGGGTAAGTGGAAATGCAAAAGAGCATTTCCTGCCAGCATCAATAGCACATTTTCTTGTCGAAAGATCCTCTTTTCTCTTGAAATCCTATTTTCCAAAAAAAATTTTTTTTTTTGCTCAGGATAGCTGAATTTAACCTGAAACTGTCTGGAGCACTTAAAATACAACTTATTTTTCTTTTTATTTAAAAACAATATGAAATTGCAAATCTATTTAGTATTCGTTATCAAGCTTTTACAAAATTTTTTCCCACTGAATATTATTTAAGTGATTTGTAAGAGTTAGATATGCGAATTCTGGTGCCTTATAATTTTCATCAATTTTTAGCGGTCTCTTTTTGTTGATAATTTCAATTCCTAGTGAAGACAATGCATTTATCCATTCGTGAGGAAGATTTCGTTATATGAACTTTTGATCGCCATTCTATTGTTTTTGCAGTGATGAACTATAAACCATTGTGCAAAAATATAGCGACAACGTGCTAAACGTGCTAATTGCAGTTGCTTAAGCTCAACTGTTCTCTATTGCCCACATGTGTTTGATGGCTTAGTCCACTTCGAGCCTATGTGTAGCGCTTTTTGTGGTCAAGGCATAGGCTCATTGCACAGCAAAGCTCGAGCTTTCGGACATCACATCACCTTTTCTTTAGTGGTGAACTATGAACCTCTATGCTAAAATATGGCACTGACGTGCTAAACGTGCCAATGCCAGTTGCCTGAGCACAGTCGTTCTCTGTTGCCAACGTGTGTCCAATGGTTCAGTTCACTTCGATGCTCTTGTGTAGCCGATTTCGTGTTCAATGCATCGGCTCATCACAATTCAAACCTCAAGCTGCAGTTGCTTTGCGATAAAAATTTATTGCATCACGTAGGCAGATGAACAGACATGATCTTTCGATGAAGTGCTCTCTGTCCCTTTCACTTGCAACAACGATAAGGGATCCTTGAAATAAGCGATATTTCTAGGCGCGCATCGATAGGCGAGTAGCCACAAGCATATCACCTGCGAGCAAAATAAAATGAGTAATCAATAAACAAGTGAAAAATATGTTTTAATTCCCCTTAATTTCGAATTACTTCACTTAGATGTTGTTGTGTCAAAATAGAGCTTAGATCTTTAAATTTATAATCTAATTTCTGAAAATTAGTCTAATTCATTTATTGTACTTATGCTACTGTTAGTCGAATCTCTTCATTTGTAATTAAACGGTCATTGCTGATATTCTGACTCTCTGCGTTTCGGGACCAAATATTTTTTTTTAAACTATCTACATTACCGATTGATTGGTATATCAAAATTTTTTCAATTCTTGAGACTCTTGAGTGATGAGGGGAGGAGGCGATGGGGGATTTCGGAGTGAGACTGCTTTAGGGGCAGGGGGAGGGTGACTCCGGAATAAGACTGCTCTAGCTATTCATTTTCACCAAGAAGTATAATTAATCTCGTTGATCGCCTATCGTTTATGAAACTTTGAAGTGCATCTTGCGTTAAGAACAACAATTCGAATTAACGTTGTAAGGTCGGCTGCAAAATTCTTGAAAATTTCTACACATTTAAAAGTGTTTACAAATCTTTTCGAAATTGTTTAATGCAAATTTTTAAGTCTATAATACTATCAATCGGTCTGGCTGGTACCTTATACCTATCTGAGGTATTTCTTATAGCTAGCAAATTTCTCAACGTTAACCCAATCAGTTCTCGAGTTCGAATTACCCAGCAAGCAATTAGATATACACCTGCATATGCAAGTACGTCTACGTTTAATCCACGATTGTAAATTTTCAATAAAAATTTGTTTAGTACTTTCTACCAGTAAAAACCTGCAATGTTTCAATACGTAAAACTCTTGTCATAAATACGTATTCTAGCACAATAAAGATGACATCATTATTATGCGGAAGTTCATTAGCAGTCTTAGGATTATATGCAATGTTCTTGGATACCATTCATGCTTCGATTACGTTTATTGATGCTCGACGGATCTTATGGAGTCAATCGATTTTTGATCGTCTCTAATCAATCGTTCGACGAGATGATCAACTCCAAACGATTGATGTGAGTTTAGTTATGAAGTTAGACTATACGGTCATAAGGAAGAAATAATATGGTTACAAAATAGTAACTATCATAAGGATTGGCCATATGCGAAGAGGTTATTTCGCTGGGTCTTTCGTTCACAGCTCAGATAGATC
Source organism: Baylisascaris procyonis (assembly GCA_037389465.1). Taxonomy (NCBI): domain Eukaryota; kingdom Metazoa; phylum Nematoda; class Chromadorea; order Rhabditida; family Ascarididae; genus Baylisascaris; species Baylisascaris procyonis. The sequence goes on along the minus strand of JAZARR010000032.1, from coordinate 2,376,001 downwards.
TTGGAACTTCGTTAGAATTTTCAGAAGGTAAGTCTTTGCTGTGTTGTGATATGACAAGTCATTGCTGCTTGGCGAGACTTTATGTCAAACCACTAACAAGCTAAATGACACATACTAAAAAATCAGTATTACACCAAGCAGCAAGGGGGCGGATGGGATAGGGCAGATGATAAGCACGGAGGAAGGAAAATTTCCTTTGAGATAACGACCGGCTGGCAATTAGTGGAAATGTTGATTCATTCATGAGCGCGATTTTTATCCCTGCTGGATTCTATAAAAAGAAATATTCTTTGCACTTGGTTTTTTTTCAGCCTATATTATTGGCGTCAAGGGAATTAAAATCATCGAATGTTTGAATTTTGTTGTTTAAGTTGTTAAGACAGTTGTTGTCATGGATGAATAACCTTGCTATGCTCTTTCCCACAAAATCATACAACAAATAGAAAAATAATTTTATTATAAAGAATACTAATAATAATGGTTATTTAAAATATTAAGCTATCGTCGCAGTAATAGAGCTTGAAATAAGAAAAACACATTCTGGTCATAGGAAATTCTTTAATTGTGAAAATTCCTCAACCAACACGATGATGCGATGGCGAAGCTCCTTGCCCACCGGAGCATAGCACCACGCTCTTGAATATTCTGTTGATTTTTCGCCATTTGGCACCACGTGTTTCAGACAAAAACTACGGTAGACCTATGAGGATGCATTCGCATCCGAGAAAAACTATCCTAGCTCACCGATTTCGAATCAGCATGAACGCTTCGAAACCATCACCGCTTAAATCCAATGCGCAGAGAAGCAGTACACCAACACCTGCGATCAACATCCTCGGTGCCTTAGTGTCAACGTGTCATCAAAGACGATACACATATGAGTCAAAACCATCATTTCCAACTATTAAATGCCCTCGAAGGGCGTCTGCGTGTAAATCAAAAAATTTTGCACACCCGTGCTCAAATCTTCCCATAAACTATCAACACGCAGATCACAAGTACCCAACTACTGAATCCACTAAGGACTACGCATTTGTACATCAAAACTTCACCGCCTCCCTCCATCCTTCGGTAGCCTTCGAAGACTTCGTGTGGATCAAAAAATCTACCACACGCAACCAACGAGTGTTGCCACACACCATCAGCGCGCAGACACACACACCTTACCAGTCCCTGAATGTCCCTGAAACGTTTCGCTGATAGATCAAACACGCGCCACATATGAAATCGGCGATCTCCGAACTACCGAACTACTGCGCCACGGCTCAAGCTACACCAGAGATCCCACTGCATCCGGCACCTTCGCGGCCGAAAACAGCGGCAACTGTCTGACCATGCTCAAAACCTAAACGTGACAGCTTCCCACACTGCTCCACCGAACAGCAAAAAAATGGAGCCTACGTTAGCCTGAAGAAATCACATTACAGATCTACTCAGCTGACGCACACCACCGACCAACTGATCTGCGACACGGGAGGAAATAACTTCCTGCAGCCACAAACCTCAGCAACCCCTACAGCGCCATACACACCTGTGCGCTCTTTATAGGACAGACGCGGACTCCTTTGTTCACTGGACACGACGCCAGACACCATCAACGCACAGACAGACAAACCGTATCAGCTCATGAACGCCGCTAGAGCGCTTCCCTAGTAGGTCAAACGCGCGCCACACATGAAACCTCTCCGAACCACTTCAGGAATCAAATTCGAGCGCCACTTCTCAAGCAACACCAACGACCTAACTGCATCCTGCTACTTCGCAGCCAGAAGACAGCGGCAACTGTCCGACCGTACTCAGGACCCGAACGTCACAGCCCCTACATTGCCTCAACGAGAGACAAAAAATTGCAGCCTACGTTAGCCGGAAGAAATCATTTCAGTCTACCCGGCCGACGCAGACCACCGACAAATTGATTTCAGATACGCAAGCTACAAAACTCCCTACGGTCGTAATCCTCACCCATCCGTAGACCGCAGGACACGCCTGCGCGATCTTTAAGGACCGACGCAGACTCCCTCGTTCACTGGACACGGCGCCAAACACAATCAACGCACATACAGACACATCGTACCAGCCCATGAACGGCACGGAAACGTTTGATCGATGGTAGATCAAACGCCCGCCACACATGAAATCGCCGACCTCCAAACTACTTCAGAAATCAAATTCGAGGGCTACAGCTCAGGCCACACCAAAGACCCCACCGCACCCTCCTACTTCGCAGCCAGAAAATAGCGGCAACTGTCCGACTATACTCAAAACCTAAATGTGACAGCTCCCCACACTGCTCCACCGAACAGCAAAAAAATGCAGCTTACGTCAGCCGGAAGAAATCAGATTACAGACCTATCCATCTGGCGCACATCACCGACCAACTGATCTGCGATACGGGGGTACATACCGTAGAGCGCCAGACACACCTGTGCGCTCTTTAAAGGACCGACGCGGACTCCCTTGTTCACTGGACACTACGCCAGACACCATCAACGCACATACAGACACACCGTACCAGCTCATGAACGCCGCTAAAACGCTTCCCTAGTAGGTCAAACGCGCGCCACACATGAAACCTCTCCGAACCACTTCAGGAATCAAATTCCAGCACCACAGCTCAACCTATACCAAACACCCCACTGCATCCGGCACCTTCGCGGCCAGAAAACAGCGGCAACTACCGGACCATATCCAACGCCCGAACGTTACAGCTCCCCACACACTGCCTCAACAAACGGCAAAAAATGCAGCCTACGTCAGCCGGAAGAAACCGTTCCAGTCTACCCGGCTGACGCAGACCACCGACAAATTGAATTCAGATGCGCAAGCTACAAAACTCTCTACGGCCGCAATCCCCACCAATCCATAGACCGCAAGACACGCCTGTGCGATCTTTGAAGGACCGACGCAGATTCCATTGTTCGTTGGACACGACCGCGGGCTGTTGTTTCAACCGGCCTCATTCAGTGTGAGCACGACGTAGGCAAACCTTTAACCGGCGCCACTCTCGGTTCATCTACTCGGATTTGGAATCAGCCCCCGAAAAACTCCCTAGTGAAATCCTCAGTTAAAATACCGAGAGTGGCCAAACACAAGGCATAACAGCAACTACAACAGAAATGAAACAACAACAGCAACCATGAATAAGATTACAGAGAACCACAAAATGCGAAAACATATGTCTCACAGAAAATACAAAATACATCAACATAAATCAGAAAGCTATCATCACTTACACTCGTCTATCCAGACAGCGCTTCGACAATACCATCCTAGCCGCTTCTTCCGCTTGATTTCATTATGCAAGCACCTAGTCCGTACTAATGTTATCCACCCGGCAGACGCAGACCACCGACAAACTGATTTCAGATACGCAAGCTACAAAACTCCCTACGGCCCCAATTCACACCAATCCGCAGACCGCAGGTCACGCCTGTGCGATCTTTAAAGGACCGACGCTGATCCTCTTGTTCGCCAGACACGACCCCGACCTGTTGCTTCAACTGGCCCCATTCAGTGTGAGCATGACGTGGGCAAATCTTTAACCGGCGCCACTCTCGGTTCATCTATTCGGACTTGGAATCAGCCCTCGAAAGGTCGTTAGTGAAACCCCAAATTAAAATACCGATAGTGGCGCACAAGGCATAACAGCAATTACAACAGAAATGAAACAACATGCACAGCAAAAACAATAGCCATCAATAAGATTACAGAGAACCACAAAATGCGAAAATATATGTCTCATAGAAAGTACAAAATACATCAATATAAATCAGAAAGCTATCATCACTTCATTCTTTGGATATTCAACAGACTCGTCTATTCAGATGTAGCCTCGACAACAACGTCTTAGCCGCTCTTTCGCTTGGTTTCATTGTGCTAACACCTAGTCCGTACTCCCGCTATCCTGAAAGCACTCGATGAGTACCACACGGAAAGCACTTGAGAGTTCATTCAACAACGGTTGCATGATGAAATGCTTCGAAGAGCAAAGGAAAGCAATCAATAAACGTAGAAAAATTTACGGATGTGCGAATGACAATTCTTCCGCAATTTATGCGATGTTAATTCGTCACATTCAAATCCTAGCTCATTCCATCTTATAAAAGTCGGCAAGATTCGGCTAACGTCGGATTAACTACTTCACTTAACCTGCCACATCCAAATTTCCGCAATAAAAAGTTAGAGATACGCTACGTACTGCTTTCCATATTAAATGGAAAATAACAGGTGGAAAAGGTACAATTTTCTATGAAAAATGTACTTCAAGAAAGTTGTTGTCGCATCATCTCACTGCTACAGAAAAAATTTAAAGACACTTTTTCATCATTTAGAATGATTTTCTTCAGCTCACTTACATCGAACAACGAATAAATTTCCCTTGTATAAGGAGTGGGACATTGTAGAAGAATTTAAAAATTCTTACTTCCACTAATGATGTATGTTCGGTAACCAAAACTGCCCACGAACGATGCGTTTGGTACCTGCAGTAAAATAAAGTCATTAAGTGGTGGGAATGTTATCCACCACAACACAAATCATTTGAAATGTCTCCACTCAAACAGTTAATATAACCGAAATAACTTCTTCAAGTCAACTTAGTGACAATCGGTGAACCAAAAAATATTACGTTTGAATTATGTCCAGCACTGAAACGAAGAAAACAAGCTCATTTACCACAGTCGATAAGGGCAACTATTTACAAGTTAACAATCATTATGAAGTGCACTGTAATCGAATGGTTTGTGAATTGTATTTGCAATGGCTATACAATTTTTATATTGTATCACACAGTACAATCACACTAGCTGATCTTAATATAGAAATAAACAAGGCCTTCAGAAGATGTGCCAACTGCTAAACAAAATAATAGAATCGAGATTACAAGAGCCCCCCCTCAATAAGGTTTATTCTGTGATAAGCGAAAAAAAGTAAGTGAAATATTAACAATATGCTTGCCACACTTAACTGATATAACTGCTACATATTAAGGATTGTCGTAAGAAAGACAACTACAAATTGCAAAAGTTCACAGATCAAGGATCACGATTCAAATTCAACCTCTCTTAATTCCCTCCTCTATTCAATTCTGCTCATCGTATACAAGGTAAATTTTTTATGAGAAAGGTAATCGAAAAAAGCCTTCAACCTAAAAAAATATTCTATGAGCATCCGCTAACTGCAAATGTGCCTTATTTAATCAAATATGTTATCAAAAACGTTCATCGTTTTGACAAAGTATGTTATGTTATCAACTCATTACCAAAGTTTCTACCCTTGTTTAAATTTCACATGCGACTTTATATGTAAAACTTATATTCACAGTGAAGAGCAAAAAGAAGCAGTCAATAAACTCTTTATAGCTCTAAATAAGATCAAACCTCTTTCCATCGCAGTCCATTCGATTCGTCATATTCCACCGCTTTCTCACCACTGCTCCCTTCTTTAGGTGTTTCGTCATTGCGACCATCAGCGAATTCGTTGTTCTGAAGCTGAGCGGAATATTTTTTTCATATTCCAGATAGAAAGAAACTTATATATTTTGAGGTAGTAGAAGTGAACTAGAAACTATGGGCTGTTCTGAGCCCACCCCTTCGCATAAAACAGCGATCCGCCCTTGAACTTCACTTTCAAAATAATAACGAAATAAATGAACTAAGAACTAAATCTCTACTACTTCACTTTCTTCTACACTTTTTGTTTCCGTTCAAATTCAATGTGAACAATGAACTTTTCATCAAGTGATCACCAAATAAAAGTGAACTCGAAGGTTAGAATTTAATATGAATGAAGCTGTAAACTAGTGGTTCCAAGGGAATGGAATTGAACTTAGACAAACTTTCAGTCCCAAAGTCTGCTTTGCTAATGAGAAACTTCCTCGCCTAATATGAAAATTTACGAAATAACTGAGTGATATAGAATAGCATTCGCCTTCAGCTAAAACAAAAAGTTCCTGACTAATAAGATATTGCAAGGACTAAGCTCTGCAAATTTTTTTTCACTGTCCGCTACTCTTCCGTCACTTCAAATCACAGATATGAAACACTTTGTCAAAGGAACACATAAACAGACCAGCGTAAAGCTCTGGCAATAGCTTCCCATAAAAATGAGAATCGCCATTAATCGTCTAACTTCCTTCTTTGAACGCCAGAAATCACTTCAGTCACGATACCCGCATATTCGCGGCCGTTACCACTTTCACATATCGAAGAAGAATATCTAAAATTTCTTCGTCGACTAGAACCTTTCGAGAAAATTTCAGAAAAAATTACAGACACTGCTTGACTATGCGCCCTCAAAAATTTGGTCATGGAAATTTTTAGTGAGAATCGAAATCTGCTGGAATGTATCTCATGAGAAATAAACGGCATCCACGTTTCAATTCTTACAAATAAGTCCTTCAATCTTTCACCTCAATCCCGCCTTCTATCACAAGAAATAAGAGCACGTATTGAGTAGAATGAAACCTTCGATGATGATCATCGAAAGCTCGATGATGATTAAAACAGCAAGTGCTAACCTCTGATTGAACAAGATAGAGAAGGGGCAGATCTGTCAAAAAAATTTAAATAGTTCGTCGATCACCACCTTATTCATTATTCATCGATATAAGCTGCGTCGAACCAGAAGCACTCGATACACCACTGGAAAAAGTGAACACGAGTAGCGATAAGAGCGTAATTTTGCACCATCAACTAACTCACAAACCAGACGCAATGCCAAAAATTTCGTGCATTGTAGTACTTGAACTCGGAGGTTTTGTACCGTTGAAAGGCTACCGTAAGATAAGACCAATAAGTTTTCCTCACAAAACGAAAATCGACGCTTCAAATAATTTCCTGCTCATAACAACAACAAAAAGTTTTCCAACTTGAAAAGCTTCTTGTTTTTCTATAGCTCAGATCCAAACAAAAATTTCAAGCACTCGAAATGAAATAAAAAGCTTGAAATTTTGACCTCCTTCATCACTGGGACATGTTAAACAGTTCAAAGTAGAAACAGATTCCTTACCGCCATTTCCCTCAAAGGTCCTAAAAAGGTTTGGCACAATGTAAAGAGAATGATGAACGTGAAAAATTGCCCAATCCAACTACACAGCACACTAAATCGCTCTTACCGGAGGACAATGGCATTCTTGCAATACTTTGGTGAATATGAACTATTGGTGCATCCACCACCTCTCACATATACTTCACCATGATGACACCACTGAAGCACAGAGGAGCCACCAATCGTCCAAAGCTAAGAAACTCTTCAAAACTCATTAAGTAATAGGATGCAGATTTTGCAGTATGTCTGCCACAATTTGCACAACCATGATGGCATGAAATGGAAGAGACAAATGAAGTATGCATTGTGATGCAAGGGAAATGAACAATAAGAATGAAACATGAAACGAAACACTCCGCAGTGGTGGTTGTTGGTATGTCAAACAGATCTGTACTTTATATATTCAGTTCTAATTTACTCCAGCTAAGCATCGACTATCTCACTGAGACGACCCCGTGCCCGATAAATTTGTGGCGCAATAACATTCATGTTATCTGTGAGAATATTTTCGGCTTGAAATTCGAACATTTCACCCCCAGTTTAGCCTAGAAAAATCACAATACGAATAGCTACAAATTCGAAGCTCGAGGATGATTAATAATAGCATACTTGCCCTTTTCTACCTACTCATCTATATTTTGTGTCGAGATTATGTTTGAATTTATAATTTATACACGCATCTGTTCCGTTAATGATCCAGAATGATTATGAAAATCACTTAATGACTTCATAATGCAATAATTCGGAACCATCTGCGGTTTCAAACCCCTCTCCTGCGCCGTATTTTCTTTTTTTTACACAGTGGAAAGAGGAATCACATGTTAAAGTGTGCAGCTGTAAGTCTTCATTCGTCCTCAATATAGAGTAGTCCTTAGGAGGACACCTGTAGAGCACAACTTACTGGCCATCATTAAGGAGCTGGCATTACCGCCCAATGACTCCTTTTCAACATCTCAACGGGGTCACTGACCCTCCGTAGAGTAATGGCATGGCCTTAATGACTCGTTTTCAACAGAATAATGGAGTCGCTATAGGCAACCGTTGAAGAGTTTGCGTCACGCCCAATGTCTCTCTTCAACGGTGAAATGGAATCTCTACAGGTCACCGCTAAGGAGCTGGCATCTTCGCCCAATGACTCCTTTTCAGCGGTTTTGAGGACACCGTGGAGTAGCTCAATCACAGCAAGTCTCCAGCAATTTATAAGACCGCCAAAAATCATCACACAGAATTTGTTTAGGCGAAGAAACAAACCAATTAGGAAGCTGCCTCATTGCAGCTATATGGTGTGAAGAAATTTACAGCTGCACCTGAATACAACTATCGAGCAATGTGCACAGAGCAGGAAAAAGAAGATAAGGCGCACATAAATCCCCCACGCGATGGTTCATTGCAGAAATTTTGCGCCATACAACGCAAAATAAAATGAATGTTTCTATTTCTATTAATTGAACTATTAGTCAACAAGTTATAAGCGGAACAGTATGAGGTTCAACTTTGTAACTGTTCGCACTGTGATTTTTCTAGCCCATTTTGGGATTGAAATGTTACAATTTCAAGCCAGAAATATCCTGACCCATAATATGAATGTTACTGCGCCACAAAGTTATCGGTCACTGGGCTGCGTAAAAAGAACTATCTTTTCAGGAGGCCTTTCGCTTTTCTTACGCTCCGACTACAGCGGCGCTATCTACAGAAAAATAATAAAACCTCTCTTTACCAATTTTAATTCCACTAGTTTTTTTTTTTTTCAAAAATAATAGCAAACAACGTTGTGGAATAATCTTTCATTCAAAAATTTGTTCGCTTTTCTTCAGTGAGATCTTCGATGGCTCAACTGGAGCAAAGAAAACCTGAAGAATCGCGCACAAATCTGTTTAACAACATAAGCAACCATCCACTGCAGGTATTTTTGATTCATGTATAATTCCTGCTGTACAGTTCCGGTCACATCACAATGCATAGTTCATTATCTCAATGACTTCAGGGCATCGAAGTGGCGCAAAATGGGGCTGAACATATTACAAAACGTGCATCTCTATTAATACATGAGCGTCGAAAGGCTCCTCTTCTTTGCACGATTGGCGCACCTCTGCGCCTGAACGGTGCCAAACAGGGTGAGGCATACGTAAAAGATGGATGGATCCACAGTAATTCAAATTCACCTAAGTAAAGTAAGAGTGCCTATCCTTGGGAAGAGCGATTTAACGTGCTCAAATGTAGCTGAATTCAGCTAATTTTCACACTCAGCATTTTCACTTACTAATCTGCCAAAACCAACCATGCGTCTTACAGAAATCATTGAGTTCAACTGATTTACATTAATCATTATTATCGGCATATGTAGATGACAGTTGATAAGATTGGTTTCCGTTTCATGGTCCATGAATTAGTGACAAATCTTCTGAAATTTCTAGGAAATTACATAAACTTTTTCAAACCGAAAAAAAACTTTTCCGCACGAAAAAAACAGGTGAAAATACCCACCACAACATCAAAAAAACTCCCCATCACCTAGTGTAAAAGAGAAAAGTCAAACGCCACCAATCTTGTCAATTACCCTATCCATATGCCGATTTGTGTGATTTATGTAAATGCACCGGATAAACTCTATGAACGCCGCAAGACTGCAAATTTTTCAGAAAGATTTGGGAGCATGACGGAAAGAAGATGGATTCTACTTTGGGAGAGGAAATACAATTCAACAAAAGAAGACCTCTTTTGTGAAATCCTTTGCTTCCTAAGAAGAAATGGGGAGCTATGAAGACTAAATGATATCACGTTCGCCCCCCAAAGTTGTTAAGCAAAATTTTAAGTGACTCATCTTGCGTCACAATTGATGTGGTCGTCTCCAGCGCCGGTCAGTGTTCGCATGTGACCGCTGCCTCGATTCATGCTAACTGGTTCCTAACTGTCTTCGTGACCACTGTCACTGCCGTGATCCATTCTTCTATGCTTCGATTCAACGACATCCACTACGTCTCCCGACAGTCACCATATTTAAATTCTTCTTCGCCGATTCCTTCTTCGAAGCCCTGGACGTCAGTCCATACTCGTCGGCCAACCATGCTCCCCCGTCTGCGCAGCACACCTGCAGGATTGCGTGGACATAACGTTTCATCTGTTGTTCATATTTCTGGTGAGCGACGTGCCAGAGTGAGTAAACGACGGACCACAATTACACATCATCGAACTTCCCACATACTCGCATGGGACACTAAGGCGCAGCATTGAAAGCACTCTTCAATCATTCCGCCATCCTGGTCTTCAAATATTCAGGTTTCGGTTGTTGCTTGCTCTCTTTCTTCTCGTCCTATATCTGCCTTCATCCCTTCTCAAAGACAGACAGATATTGACGTATTAAAGTAACAGTGAGCAAACTGAACCAAACATGAACAAAGATCAGTCGTTCACATTTGATACATTCGCAAACTAGATTCCGTCCACTTCGATGAAACGAATGATACATAATCATAGAGCCAATAAAAGACAACAAATAAATAAAAATAAATAATACTCTTTTCTTCAGGTGCAGTCCACCTCAGACAAGAGTTTCCCGGCGGGAAAGGAAAAAAACGAGCATCGACAAAAACAAAAATAAAGATGGTTCATAAAGACATTATAGGAATGGTTTCATCTTTCAACAGTTTCATAAGAATCAGTCCATCTTTCATAACTGTTTAATCAACAGGGAGATTTTATCAAAGGATGTTTCAATCGCTTAAGATGATCGTAACATTCTTTAAAAAGGTTTTTTTTAATATTTTCGGTTGAATGAAATATCGAAAAAATAATTAAAAACCTCTTTGCTTCAGCATAAAATCCGCTCTCCCATATTGCATGATAAAATTCACCATCAACGAAGCGGCAATTCACAATTATTTTCTTCCCAATCTCTACCTAAGAATGCAACACAAACAAAAACTGCATTGCTTCGGATATAATGAATCCCAAGAAAATCGTCAAAAGTCAACCTAATATAGCATAAATCCATAATATGTAAAGATGTAAATCTTTAAATCAAATAAACGCAGCGTATCGCCGCGCGAATCGAAACGCCTGGAAACATGCCAGAGGCGACCATGCTGCTCCTCTTGCTTGCGAAGCATTTAATCGATAATCGCGCGCTTGCTCTCAGGTCATAGGTCACAAAAGACCGCGCAATTGATAACTCCACTGCGCGTGATAAAACGAAAAGAAGAGCGTTATTTGAAACCGAGACTGTAACTGCGATACATTAAAAAATATCTGTATGTTTGCTAATTGTAAGGTTGGTCGACCACTACTGCAACAATCGAGAAAAGTGTTACTTCTCTCGAAAAAGAAGGACCACTTCTGCGGGCATTTTCGATAAAATTCCTTGAAATTTCACATTATGCGACTTTGTTGATCAAATCGTTTTATTCGCTTACTGACTAACGCATATGATAAGATGCATTACGATACACTACAGTAAGACGTGAGATGATTGGTGTGAAACGTGGAAAAACATAAAGATAGGCGGACAGGATAGAGCAGCAAGCGAAGTGAAAACACGATAGGGATTTGAGAACATAGATCGTATCCTCGATGACACTCGCTCTCCATGAGTATGCTTCACTAATCAGTCGTCACTATCATAGCGTTGTCATTTACACCATTTTTATGACGGGATAGATTTCGTATTAGGATAAATAATTGAACCCTTAGAGGAATCTAAATTCCTCAGCAGGTATACCTGTACAAACATTCGAAATTGTAAGCCTCCAACCTACGTGTTTCTCCGCCTGAAGCCAATCCCACTTAAAACTGCTTCAGTCTCAACCACAATCTCTTTTCCCCTGCACGTGACAGTTCCAGTTAAATTGAGTTCTAATCAAAAACATCGATTTTCAGAAATCTTTGTCGACCTTTACCAGAGATACACTGGGAATAAACTAAGTGAGTTTGGTCTCACTTATTAAGAGAAACATTTCATGAAAGACAACGAATATTTTCAATATTTTAGGTATATTTTCAATATGTTTTCATATATTTAATTATTCGAACTTTACATATTGTATTATTTGAACTCTCGAATATCAGTGATATAATCCTCAGTAAAACTATGTGCCTCTAAATTGCATTTTTCCGTAGCGTAATTGATATGTCCGATTGTTTATCTTTAACAATATTTTTATTCGCCTACATTGTAGTAATATCAAATTATATATTTAATTATTTGAACTTTACTAGTTGGCGTTTTCCACTTTAAGATAACACTCGATTTATCTCAATACTAATGTTCTTTTTCGTATATATTTTGTGTCGTTCACATATTTCATTAATCCACTATCCCTTAACAGTCATGTCTTATAGTTTCCATTATAATTCCACATTCTTTATGCATCAAATAAAGATGATTGCTTCTATAAAAAAATTTAAGTACCATATTTTAAAAGATGTTTAAGAGTAAGTTTCTCAAAATACGAATAGTTGTTCACATTTCTAAGCGAAAGTACCTCTTAACACCTATTAGCTTATATTGCAGGTAATCCCACTTGATGGGTGAGCAAACTTCAACAGAATGCCCTTTTCACCGCCATACACCACACCGATATATATTGCAGGTAAATCTCTTGCATGATCATATAGAAATGATTACAATAAAGTTTCATAAAATTATCCTAAACGTTTTCATTTATTGACCACACTCATTGACTGTTTTGTTATATGCTATTGTATATATATATATATATATATATATATATATATATATATATATATATATATATATATATATATATGCAGATCGTTAATCCCGCTTTTTCCTTGCTCCAACGATAACTCTGTTTAAAATCTGGAATTCTGAAATTTTTTTTATCTCTTGCTCTGCCGACTCTCTTGGATGAACTCGTTGGAGAGCCGGATGGGTGTGGTGTATGGCGGTGAAAAGAGTGCTCAAAATTTCGAGGGAAAATTCCCACCCTCACAATTTCTCATGTTTGTGGGCTTTCCCCACATGTTTGGTATCTAGGAAGAGTAGTCTTCGAGCTGAACCCATTGCACACAATCCCTCATGTATACATTTGTAAGGAGCAGGCTATGGGCTTGTGATCATTTCGCTATGAAATATGGCAATTTATTATGAAATACAAAGACGGGTGAAAATGACAGGGATTGCGTGGTGGAATTGGCTCAGTGATTAAAGCGGTTGGTTGGGATTGCGGGGTGGGGAGTTGGGTGCGCTTCCACTTCTTGTTTGTGGGTGTTACATAGGGGGTGAGGCGAAGCCTCTCCTCCACTTTTATGTGTGATACAAAGGGGACGGGGGGCGAAGCCCCTCCTGAGCCAAGTAATCTTAGGGGTCGAACCTGAGTGCTATTTGATAGATCCAATTTAATTCAATACGACCTAGTCCAGTCTTTCGGTTAAGCCGCTTTAGCCCACAAGCCTCATAGCAATTACAACCGATTTTTGATGGAATCAAACTCTCCTAACTAGAAGGGCATTCGAGTCTGATTCAGAAACATGCGCGGAAGGCCACAAATCTTAGAAAACTCTTGACGGCTGGCGGGAGTCGAACCTGAGTACTACATAATAGATTCAGTTTCATTCATGACAACCAGCTCCGCCTCTTCGTTGGGCTGCTTTAGCCCCCCTCAACGCAATTGCGACTGACTTTTGCTGAAAATAAAGTCTCTTGAATTGAAGGGGTTTCGAGTCTGATTGAGAAACGTGCGCGAAAAGCCACAAATCCTAGAAAACTCCTAACGCTGTCTGGGTGTCAAACCTGCAATCGTCTGAGCACGAGCCCGACGCCTTACCCACTAGGCCACACGACCACGTTTATGAGTCATGCTTGCGCGTCTGAATAGCTAAAATGAAGAATGTGTACTGTGCGTTGGATTAGCAGGGAACTGAGGAAAAAAACGAACAGTTCGCTGGCTTTTCTCCCGCTGACTCTCCCAATGATTTCCGATGCAAAATTTCATATATGTAGAGAAGGAACTGCTCTTCTAAGTTTGCGTATAAGATTCGAGTAATTCAGCTCTTGCGTCCGCCTATTCCTATGCGTTTTTTTTTCTTTGCTGCCTATTCTTTCTTCTGTTCTCCACTTTGCTGTCTAGGCGACCATATAAGAAATTCCAGTCATAGAAGCGCCATGAAAAAAATTTCTGGCCGTTCATGTCTCTAGTGGAGCTTTCTTTCACTCACCTCTATGAAGTGAAACATCGATTGTTCGCCAAGAATCGCGACATCATGTGAAACAGCAGCAAGTTAACGGAATGAAAGAGGCATATCCCAATCGTTTATTCTTCGATCACTCCACACAACTTCGATTGTAGCAGTTCTGATAGTATATCCGTTAAAGAGACTGTTGAATAATGAGGCAAAGTTCGATGAAGAAATGATACGGATTAATCGAAAACTAGCATCTCTCAGACTAAAATGATAAGAGATGTTTGATGTATGTGTAAAGGTTCATATATTAGTTAATTGAAAATCAAAGGGGAGGCACAGTAAATGAAAAAATCGAATAAAAGAATGACTGAGATTGTTCTTGAAAATTCAATGAAGTCCTTTTCCAGAATTCTAAGAAAACATGCATAATGAATATATATTACTTGACTGTTTTCAGGACGTAAATTCGATGCGATTTTCATAGATGCGTGCCCAAGGCGTTATCCATATGATGTGGAAATCATGTGTCCAGTTCCAATATTCCTCGAAGATAGCAACATTGATTTAATGCGAAAAGTTCTTAAAGAGAGTGGTCAGTATTTTCCCTCTTTCTCGCATTCTAAATTCTGAAATATCGCTTATTCTAGGCGAATAGAATTTAAATGATGGACACTTCCTAGCTAAATCTAAATGCTTTCTGTTCAGTGGAATATGAGAGAGTTGTGTGATCTCGGTTTTCTTCACATAATCTTGAAATTTCATGCGCTTCTACGCAATGATTCATTCTTTCACTTATTGAATCTTTTTTTCAACGTCGATGATAGAATTTGATATCGAATGAAAGACGTAGACTTATATAAGTATGCCTCAAATTCCACAAAAATTATAGTTTAAAAAAGAATATCTTCATTCAAATATTTTATAGCATCTAATATTACTTCTCCTATTATCATCAATCTTATGAATATGCTGTATATTGGAGACGCTCTTCTAGAACGAACTGATCATGTCTTAGAAACCCGTCCACATATCAAGACCATGAAGTTTCCCGTTTGTAAGCTGTGATTGAGGCGATATAACAGTTCTCATTGCAGTAGGTTTGCACCGATGACGTCATTGACTCCGAAGTACATGCCACGTGGATTTATATACGAAACGGATGAACGAAAAGAACGTTTTCCCATGAACAGATTTTTGAATATCGAGAAATATAAGGATAGTCTTCGAAAGTGATGATAATATTAAAGAATGAGATCCCATCCTATATTATTGCTTACAGCTACTTCAGTTCAAGTTAATGAAATTATTCCATCTATCGCGATGGACAAAGGGTAAGGATGAATTGAGAGTAGCGATGTGTGCACAACAATCTTTTCAGGTTCCTTGGTAATAAAACTGCTTCTGTTCTCTTGGGAAGTGATGGAAAAAGCCGAAAAGGTTAGAGCTTATGCAAATCATTCGCACTGACTTTTTCCGGCACCGGTGAGCCTTCCCGGCGGATAGTGAGAATTGTTGAAAAACAGATAACCATTAAATCTCATTTACGAGAATTAACTTGCAACGATCCTGACTAAGAAACGAGAGCTCCCCAATGAATTTCACTTTCTTGCAAAACGATGATAAACGAACATTTTCCAAGCTTATATTCGTTCCTGTTCAAAGAATTGCTCTTCTGTGTCTCGAATTATAGGATATGGATGGAAGCATTTCAAAGAATGGTTACTTTATTCCAAAGTCATCCTCTCTATGACGATGAAAGTGAAGCACCGGTTGGGAATGGGAACAACGACTAGATAAGGAAATAATTCGTATTGATAATCCTCATCAATTAGGTGTTGTATTATATGAGACAGAAAATGCGGAGAGCGTTTCTTTTTCATTTTTCAATCCCTATGTCAACGCTCATTTGAAACAAGCACAGCGCCATTCAAAAATGTAGTTTTGCTCCGATTTTCTCCGAGTGTTAAAAAGAATTTAACCGACATGAATGTTGCGAAATGATGCTGTTTGTGAAATAAATTGCAGTGAGTGAAAAGTGAAGAATTTGTGAAGTTAAAAAAAATTTTTTTACTCTGTGCGGATCAGCGATCACATCGTCTCAAATTTGACAATTTGATTAAGCCTTATTTTAACAAAATTTGATTGACATTTCTTCAGCTTGGCGAGATATATCGGAAACATCTTGCGAATTGTGCGGTTCTCGATATGGTGACACCGCAAAATCGAGTAAGGATTATTCGAAGCATTTTAATTGGAAGCGAACAAGGGGTGAACTTTTTTCTACCACAGAGATATAGGAATTCGCTAGCAGAAAAATGAGAGCTGCTCTCTATATAGAACCTTTCATAAATACTCTATTCGCATGTAGTATACTATATTGTTCTCTGTATGGAACATAGATACTATATTTAGGGGTGCCTTATGAATATTAAGAGTGAAGGTCAGGATGGCCTAGACTTCCTATTGGCGTCATGAAAGTACCCGACATGGCCTATGGGATTCGCACTCATTGCTCATAATTTTGTAACCACCTACTTAGAAAATTATCATTATAGATCAGGAATTCTTAACAAAAGTACTATCTTTTGCTTTGATGGTTATATGTGACACAAAAGTAATTGATGGAAAAAGATCAAAATATTTTCGGTAAGATGTGCAAAATTTTTCTATCCGCCTAATAAAACGATAGTTTCCATAAGTAAGAAATGATTGAAAACAAACGGTATTGTACTTATTGATAAGAAAACATTTGGATTTAACGTTTTGCATACTTTCGGCTATCGTTTTTTCGGTTTCCACGGAGACAGATTTCTGCTGGTATACATTACAACTGGAGGAAGAAAATATGCTGATTATAAGATGTGAGAACGAATCATAATTGTCAATCATAACAGTGAATTAATTTGAGGTCATGTTATGCAGTCGAGAAGGTATACCCAAGGAACGTTACGAAATGGCCGCTTTGACAGAAAACACAGCGAAATTCTGCAAAAGTGTTGGATTAGTGGATGAAGAATGTTGCTTCTATGGATTAGACGAATGTTGCATTATCTACCAGCCGAATGCCACAGCAAAGGCACACTAGTTTTGCGGAAAAACGATCGGTGTGCTTCTTATTCGCTGTGAGAGAGGGTATGCGTTAGTAGGCCATCGAGCATCTTTTGAGTTCTCTTCATTATTTCGTAAGCGTTGTTCGGAACAATCAGAAAAAAAAAAACTAGTCTTCTTCCTGTCTCCTTTATAAATCCATGTGCCGTGTAATCCTCGACAGATGTCGCCATCAATGCAAACTCACTGTCAATAAAGAAATCTTTACGAATAAATGACTCTTCATGTCGCTTCCATTTGTCCCGATTCATCCTTCTGTGATTCTGGCAGAGTTACATGTTTATAAACAATGCACTGCTGCTTCTCGGCTACTCTGTATATATGAAAATAAACTGGTCCAAAACAGTGGTTAACATGTTGGTTAACACATATTAACATTAACCAAGTAGCAATTTTGCTTGCTAACCTATGAAAGAGCGCTTGGTCAGTTATATTGAATGCAAAAACTCTGGTACTTTCAAGCGTTTCTGGAACATTTCTTCCTTTGTTTTATTTGTTTTCCTTGACAGCTTCTGCCATACTTGGTCTGGTGATTCGTGGTTGGTAAAGCACACGTACTGCCATCTTCATCGACCCGCCTTCTTACTTATTTCGACGCGTTTTGCTAATTGATCAAATGAAAAAATGCTCTTATTTGGTCATTTTTTGAACAAGTTCAGCTGTCTGCAACTGCTCTTGATATAGGCTAGTCAGCCTGAAAGCTGATATTCGATTTCATCGCATAGTGCGAAGTGTATTCATCGGATGCGAAAACTCCAGTCGCAGTAGTTTGCAGTTTGAAACTACCGAATAAAAATACACAGACATATCCACAGATACGACACACATTCATAACGTGTGCTTCAACTTCCGAGTGCACATAACAACCAACACTTAGCTGTCGGTGACATGCCAGGACGTTCTCAGTTCGTTTGACTCATGTAAATCTCAAGTGCACGGATAGAAGCACAGCTGTGCATACGTCATGGCGTAAACAAAACGTCTCTCAAGAAATACACTTAAACTTTAGCTGCAACAATAGTAGCGATAGAAAGTTAAACGAGCAGCCGTCAATCACGTTTCACTTTTCTTCCGAACATCCGTATCATTCCCGGCAGTCAGCAGTTGCTCTCGAAATGGGAGAGAAACATTGCGGTGATGAAGTCACGTTGTTATTCGGCAATTTCGAAGCAATTGAGCTGCGTTTTTGCAAAGAAATGATAAATTCTTTTTTGAAAATGATGCAATGGAAGATGAACTTCTAAAATGAAAGAGTTTTTGATGAGAATAATTGACGCACTTGACGCCATCAATATAACGCATTCCTAAGGCGAACGGAGCAATGCTAGGTTTAAATGGACGCAGTAACAGATAACAGCAGAAGTTGCTCTCTGTTTTATTTTGAAATGCTTCAACAGCGATATGAAAATATCGTAAATTCTGAAACCTTGAACGGTTTGTTCGAGGTTTTTCTAGAGCATCTTAGATAATCTGCCTCATCTAAAATAAGATGAAGGACTTCGCTTTATCCGGCC
This sequence comes from Baylisascaris procyonis, assembly GCA_037389465.1. Classification (NCBI taxonomy): domain Eukaryota; kingdom Metazoa; phylum Nematoda; class Chromadorea; order Rhabditida; family Ascarididae; genus Baylisascaris; species Baylisascaris procyonis. The sequence continues at coordinate 2,357,192 of JAZARR010000032.1, read as the reverse complement.
ATCGCAAAACAAAAAAGTCCACTGCTTCAGGCTCATCCATGGTCACTTTGTCGAACAGTGTAACTTCTCCCAACCAGAAGAGTTTACCCTTTAACTGCACAGCGCTGATGAGTGACCTTACATTTAGTGGCAAAGGCCCATCCAAGGATTTAGGCAAATTTCATAAGGTTTTGATTAATACTGCTGTGGTCAAGGATCCCCTGCGACTCCTCTCGCGTGCTGTTATGCGAAGGAGCACGCAAGGACTGTTCTTGCATGCATCGAGCTCAGTGTTATGGTTTGCTCGTATGGCTGCGTGTTCACAAACCCGTTTGACTTTATGTGCATTATACTCAGTTATTTGATGATATTTAATACGCTTTTTCGAAAATTGTCGAAAGGTGACTATTTAAGGATATTTAGAGAGATATGTACCGAAAAATGCAAATGCCTAAGCGCACGCCGGAAGCGCACACTGAGCGATCCAGCCCGGCGAACACTCGATTTGAACTTCGTAATGCATCCGTGAATACAGAAATTTGCGCCGCGCTTATGACTAAGATGGTCGTATACCTTAATCCTTGTTTTCCGCTGAGAATATTCACATTAGCTAGACAAATAAAGGTCCCACAACAACAACAACTCCTGCAATGAACTTCAGATCCCGTTCGCCAACTCAAGCAGGTGTTACCGGCCAAGCTACGAAATAATATCGACAACTAAACGTAAATAGGCAATATATTCGTATAGAAACGATCGCCATTTTAGGATAACGATTCGATTCGTTAATAAGGTAGGTGATATTCGGTCTATACGAGAATCCACTAGTGAAAATCCATTTCACATAGAGATCAAAGAGAAGCGATTCGCTTCTCTTGTGCATCCATTTCAATACGTATTGCCGCTGGTAGATCAGGTCCAATCTGAAATATTTTCATCGTTGAAGTGGAGAGTTTTATTTATCTCTCATAATTAAATACAACAATTAAATGACTTCCTTAACATCCTCGTCATAATCACCATATCAAGAATATATTCGATCATTTTTATACTCTTACCATACAAACCTATAGCCTATAAAAGAGCGTTTCATTGCAAAAAAACTACTATACTGAAGATATGTATATCTTCAATAGGAATCTTGCGAGAAAGAAGGAAGAAAGAACGTAATTAATGCGGTTTTTAGGTTTACTTTGAATGACCTTGAACGATTTCATTCCTGATACTTCTTTTCTTCTCTTCTTTCAAAGAGTTTCTTCGATACCTTCATCTATGAGAGATATGTTGACTGGGGGGAAGGGCGAGTGACAAAAACCTAGCCTACATTTTCGTACAATTACATGAGTTTGTAAACACCCCGTCGACAATGTTTAGTTTGTAAGAATATTACCAGTGTGCAACGTATATATATATATATATATATATATATATTGCGAGAGGATAACTGCCAATTACCTGTTCGTCGATGAAATGACGCACTTCTTTAGCATCCTCAATCCAGTAATCACGAGGTACACTCATTAGTTCACTCATATTAACACCTTGTAATCCGTTCACATTTATTGATCCTTCGGTGGGAACGACTCCAATGGGAGTTTCCTTGCCGATTCCTGACTCGCCTTCAAGTCGACGAATGATCCAATCAATGACACGAATATTTTCACCATATCCAGGCCATAAGAATTTGCCATCAGCATTCTTACGGAACCAATTCACGTGATAAATCTTCGGTACCTAAATGAATGATTCGAATTTACGTTGTAAATAATTTTTATTTTTAATATAAAAGATTGAATATCTCACCAATATATTAAGAGATGTAAACGATCACTACAACAGACCTATGCGATTGTTTCAAAAATCGATTCAAATTAGCAATGATCAGTTATTATATCGTAATTACAATGAAATAATACTGTAAATTAATTATACCGTATATAATCAACCAATCACAGTAATAAATCTTGCAAATGCAAATAAAATCGAGAGGAAACACCCTAAAATCAGATTCGTTGTCTAGCTCTGTTTTACAAGAAAAGTAGGTTACGAATATATATCGCAATCAACTAAAAATTATCTTTGCACTAGAAAACAATGGGTTTTTTTTCGGAAGAGACCAAAAATACACTAATATATATTGGAGAGGAAATGAAAATAATTTGACGAATTAGGATAATTTATAGCAAATGTAGAGGAGATACCAGAGAAGCTAGCACGATATGCGTTTTCTTGCATTCCCCTCAATTGACCAACCGGTTTCATAAATAACTGGCAAATAATGATGTTGTAGAGTAAAGCAAAATGGGATATAAGAGTTGACTAATTTCGTTAGTGCAGCTTCAAATGTTACCGAATTGAATAGTTTTTAGATCGACGAATCAAGGAAATACGAACACATAAAATGATATATACGTACTTATAGACATGAGTATGTAATAATGAAATAAAAAAATAAGACATGAAACAAATGATGAGTGGGATTAACCAGCATAAACCGTCACCAAGACTTTAGTTGGCTAATCTATAAATTGTGTATGAAGAAGTAATTATTAATATTAAAATGATAGATAATTTAACAATAAAAACTTTTTTTGATTGAAAATTTTCTTCTCACATTTTCTTTTATATTTTTAAGTGACTGCTCAAAAATATTTTAAAATGACATTTTGAAATACATTCATATAATTCTCACTCTATTATTGTCGGCATGAAGCGTTACGTTAAAAGTGTCATATAAAAGAAGCGCTTACCTTATGTGGTGGTTTATCAAGATCTATCCAATGTTGCAAATATTTGCCAAAATTATAGCCCATAAATGGACGCATAGCCATTGGATCGTGCATCACTGTTTTACCTTTGAATTCGGCTGCAGCAGTTGCCTCAGATTTAAGACAAGCGCCAACAAAGATTCCATGTAGCCATGATAGAGTTTCGAACACTAATGGTACTCCTTCGGGTCTATAATCGATAAAATTAAAAAAAAATATGAAGGATGTCCACCACGAATATTATTACTGCTCATCGAATGAATAAAAATCGCTTTATTGTTTTTAAAATTTGCATGTCTAAGTGACATATATTTTAATTTCTTCATATATCACGTATTTAATAATTCATTTGGCCAAGAAATTTCATCGTCGATTTTTTTGAAAAGACTTTTTTAAAGAAATATGTTTAATGCTTACCTTCGTCCACCGAAAATGAACGCTTCAATAGGTACGCCAGCGGGCGATTCCCAATCCGGATGAATGATGGGACATTGACCGGCCGGTGCGGCAAATCGTGAATTTGGATGCGCCGCAGGACCACCAGGTTCACCAATATGCCATTTTTGACCGAGCCAAGTCGTGATTTCACACTTTTTATCCTTGAAATAAAACGCTTTTGATCTCAACAAGAAAGCTGCATATGTTATACGCGTCAGACATAAATCTGTATGTTCTAAAGCTATAAATTAGAAATGAAAAACCATATTCGAAGAAAGAAAAAAATTGGTGAAAAAATTCATAAATTATATTGCAGACATAAAAACGGATTCGAAAGGAATCTAGAATACCCAATTATAGTGTTAATGATGTTTGAAATGCGCTTAGCTATGTGGAATTTGTTGAAGCTTATAAAAATATTAAATTTTTTTCGATTTTCGAAACAAAAAAAACGGCAGAGTAAAAACTTTGAAATCTGAAATGAAAACTAAAAAAGACGCATGATTAACCTTAATTTCATCTTCTAATCCCTCCCAGAAATATTCTCCGTGTTCAGTTTCAGCAACATTCGTAAAGATGCTATTTTTTTGAAATGTGAGCACAGCCATCGGATTCGTTTTCATCGATGTACCAGGTGCAACACCAAAGAATCCACACTCCGGATTGATTCCATAAAGACGACCATCTGGACCAAATCTCATCCATGCGATATCATCACCTTAATATTCGTTTTTTGAAGCACTTATTGCCTAAGAGGCATTCATTTGTATTCGACTCTTTTGACACTACAATAGTCGGATAGCGTTTTCAAAATCGTCATAAGCATCGAATAGATGAAAAAAAATCCGACTTTTGTCTGCAAATCGAGATCAAAAAAAAGAGCATAAGTGACAAAATTTGCATGCACTTTATTCGGCAATGACCTATCGTTAATAGTAATGCAAAATTGAAGCATAAAATATAATGCAGCAAGTAGATTTCATTGTCTTTGCCCATCTATGTGAAAATCTGTTAGAGTGTAAATGTAAGTAAATATCCATTTGTGAATGTTGGAAGTAAACGGTCGCATTAAGTATGGATATAAGGATAAGAATGAAAACATATGCACTGTGAAAGTAGATTTAACACATATGAAGGAAGAAAAAGCGGAAAAAAATTTAAACTTTTTCGAAAATTTGATTGAATTTTCAATAAAAAAAGGTGGATATGATAGTCACTCGCCTACATAGTTAAGGACTATTCTTATGAGCACTGCAAGTGGCCTTATTTATTGAACAGTATTCCTAAGGGATATCTATGTGATTTGACAACAGGTTATTATACGCATGAATTGATTTATACCATGATTCAAATCACTTCAGATGCCACAAATTGGCGCATAGAATTTCATCCGAAAAAAGCAATTGAAATTTTTCGGGATATAAGAAAAGTCATCGGACATTGCTGCATCCGAACAATTCAGTGTTAACGCTTATATGGGCGTTTTAAGTTCCCCTCTCGTAATGAATTTTTTCGTCAAACTCATATATTTTGTCCACTCTCATATAGGTCGCTTGTACATATATATTTGGACACATATACAATCTGTTACTGTTCAATTATTCCTTTCACCCTTTTTTTGCGAGATTTTCTTGTCAGCAACGAATTTTGAGCATATCACGCTGTTTCATTAAGCTGCAGAAATCCGGCTTTAAACAAGGCTGATACGCGAAATATCGAATGGTTGTATTAATGAATCCTTAATTACAATCATCGTTTCTCTTTTCTAGATTTGCAAATTTCGTCTGTGTCGTTTTGTATTAATGAAGAGAGAAAATAGCATAAAACTAACCAACACATCGTACTTTCCAACCAGGCAGCGTTGGTTCAAGCATTGCGAGATTTGTTTTACCACATGCCGATGGGAATGCAGCCGCAATGAAATGTTCACGTCCATTTGGAGGAGTGACACCTTTAAAAAGTCATCGTGAATTATTCTATTGTCGAGATATTTTCTATGAATTTGAATTTCCGATCATTTTCTAACTGATCGAAATCAATCGAAATAAATCGTTGTTAATACGTTTTTCAAGTTAATGTCTAAATAATTTTCGCATACTTTTAAGATTTTCTTATTAGGTGCATTATGCATATTTAACCATTATAAATATCAATTCTCGAACTTTAAATAATTCAAATCTTTCGCATTGATAAAATTTGTGTTATCTTATCATTCATATATTAGGATTCTCAAGAGTGATTTGATGCAGTGATTCATTACGTATTCGATTGTCAATTGCTCATACAGCGAAATTAATCTTCTTAACTCTCTAGAAATATGGTGCCAAAAATCCTTTCGTTTTTGAAAATATTTACGGTTCAAGAGACATTTTTTGCTTACCCCTCAGGGCTCTCGTCATCAAGCAACCTTAGAAGACAGTAGCTGTAATCTAGTGCTGATCTAAAGAAAAAACATAGCGAGACCAATGATATTGCTGATAGATTGTGAAAAAACCGATTTTTATTGATGAAGTTACGATTTTTTACACTTTGACTCGCTCCCTTGTTTGTTGATCATTAAACAACTGCAATCACTTTTCTATTTTTTCAGCGCATTGATAATATCAACCATGAGGATGAGACATCTAAAAAGCTTGAAAGTCGTAAAGAAAGATGCAATTTGAATGCTTCACACACAAAAAAAACCATTCCAACCAAGCTCGCATATAGAATTTTCACAAATGAAGGAAAGTTTTTACAATTTTTTATGTTGATTTAATGAAGCAAGTAGTTGACTTTAATAGAAGGGCTTAGGCCAAGTTCGTGGATTTATCAGTTTCCTGTGATATTTTTTTTTCTAAGGGAAGAGGCGATAGGCGTAATTTTTTGCATCATATTCGAATCTGCATAACACATACCCATAATAAGCATATGCTCAGCTAACCATCCTTCATCACGTGCAATATTGCAAGCAATACGCAAAGCGAAGCATTTCTTGCCGAGCAACGAATTGCCACCATAGCCTGATCCGAATGACCAAACTTCACGTTCATCCGGTCGATGTGCGATCATCACTTTTTCCGGATTACAAGGCCAATGATTGATAACACGAGCTGAAAGTGGAAAATCCTTGAGAACCTGTCCGTTGTAACTATAAGCGTTTTAAAATAAGACGAGTACAATATGAGCTATCGATGTGGGGGTTCCATACCATACAAGTGCTATGCTGATGTAAACATTTGCATTTACACCCATTGGAATAAATATCCCAATCTGCATAGCTAATTGAATCTAACATATGAGAAAAAACGCCAATATTCAAGTATCGGATATGAAGAATTGAAAGATGCAGCTCACTTTTGACGGGTCGAGGTAAACCGACCGAATGAATACAACGTACGAACTCTCCATCACCGAGTGCATCCCATACTTTTGGAGAGACGCGTGTCATAATTCGCATCGATAGAACAACATAATTCGAGTCAGTTAACTGAAAAAGAAAGGTTTCTGATTCGTATATCTCTAATGTGTCCAATAAGATACAACATATTGTTATAGCTTTCGGAAGATATTTGCATATTATATACGGTTGGTAATCAAACGTCTCGTACATTCGGCTATACTTGGGTTTTTTCAAGAAATGTTTTTTTTTTTTAAATAGAATTACTATTTCAATAGCGCTTATTAGATGACATTTCTAATTACATCTCAGGCTGATTCGCAATTTGAGATAAAACTGCTCCACTCAATAACTATTGAATTGCTATTAATTATATACCTCAATGCCAATTTTTGAAAGTGGTCCTCCGATTGGTCCCATCGAAAACGGTATCACATACATTATTCGTCCTGAAAATTCTCGCAACTTATTTTCAAGTGAAAGTGATAAGCGATAATCATATATTATTAGATAACAATAGAAGATGTCCTTTATTTGGAATATTGTTGATTAATGCTGCTAATATATATGTCAATTCTTGAGAAATCTAGCGTTTTTTTTTTCAATTTTTTCTATGATGTTTTCTACGAAACAATGATCCGTTTTTCGATCACAGCAAAGAAAAAATTATCAATTATCAATGAAAGAAGGGTGTTCGATACTATTGATAAAATAATCTTTACAATTTTTATTATCGAAAATGGCAGAAAAATTATATTCAAACAAATTGAATAGATGAAGAATGCTATAGATAAACGATTTACCAGCCATGCATCCAGGAAATCTAGCATCAAGTTCTCGACCGAATGTCTCTGGAGACATCCATTGTCCCATGATTGGTTTAACGCCTTCAGGCGTATGACAAACCGATTGATACTTATCCGGAGTGATCATCCATGTTTTACTCTCCACTCTTGCTACATCCTGCAAAAAGGCTCTTCATGGCAACGGATGTATACAACAAGGAAAAACTTCTTGAACCGGTTACGAAGACTACTTTGCATAGTGACGTAAATCAAAAAGAAGTAGAAATCCATAACTTAGAAAAAGTTATCATTAATATTGAAAAAGTCATCGTGAAGAATGCTTTAGATTGGTGATCTAAAATGAAATTCTGAAGGTATGCGATTTCTGATTCTCTTAATGCTTTACTTCAAATCAACGGAATCATCACTTGACGTAAAGCATTAAGTCACCCAGAAGGATTACCTCATCTTTTTGTTAAATTATTTAGCCGTATTTAGACTAATTGATGTGTATATACCTATGCACATATTCATATGCGTTCCTTTTTATAATATAACCCCAATTCATGGATCGGAAAAGATAGACAGAATTTGAAATTGTTGGATATAATCAAAGGCGAGATTAGTTTCTCAAATCGAATTTCCCTTCCACTGATAGTCTACACTCATCTTGGAGTCTACAAGTCCGCTCTATAATCTATGAGATTTTCCCAAAAAACTTCAGCTCGAGGATATTTGCAAAAAGTCACTTGCATTAGAAAATTAGTAATATTATTTTATGAATTTTGTATCTTTGCTCCACTTTTAATCATCACCTACGTAGGAATTGGATCTATAAAAGCATTCGTTCAACAGTTACCAATTCGTTGATGAGTTTTGTTCGTATAAAGGTGGGAACTAATAAATAAAAGCAGTTTGTCGAATATTCAGGTAACCAGTTCATTCGTATAAAGGTGGGAACTAATAAATAAAAGCAGTTTATTGAATATTCAGGCAAGCAGTCCATTTGATGGCCAGAAATACTCTAGTTTCTTCTTTATGTTGCTGTCTTGATAACTTTCTATTTTAATGGTTCAATTTTGCATTTGAAACGAATCAAAAAAGGACTAATTTTGCTCGAAATTAATAATTGAAATTGATTGCAACATCAAATTTATTTACTAAAATGGAAACTTTTAGTTAGTGAAATATACCTTTCGTCTTAATAATTTAGGATATATTTTACATGCATTTATCTCACTCCCAAATCTTATAAATACGTTCCACTTTGCAAATTTTAATTTGCTACGTTATTCAATCCCACCCTCTATAGTTGGCATTTCACTGATGCCATTGAGATATATATATATATATATATATATATATATATATATATATATATATATATATATATATATATATATATATATAGCTCTCGGGAGCGTAGAAAATGACAGTTGTGCGTTTCTTTTGCAAATGATATGCGCAAGCTAGTGGAAAATCAACGAGGAAATAACGAGAGCACATTACAATGCTGAAGGCAGAACTTGGAATGAAGCCATAGAGCACTGCACAACAGGTGTTAGTGAATGGGGTTAGATCAAGTTTGGTGCAATTAATGAGTTGCAATAATGCTAACGAGCTGCGCGATAGTCGACATTTGAAATGCTCATAGATAAAAAGGGATCTTCAAGAAACTCAAACATGTATAAGCTACCTTCTTTTGCCGGATAATATTCATTGTTTACCGAATGACACTATGGGATGATGATCGAATATTTGAAATTTTTGAAGTAAAATTTGAAGTAAATTTGAAATTTATTTTGGGGAATTTGAATTTTTCGACTATTACCTCTACTCTTACCTCTAAGAAGGCTCCTGTCAAAGTTTAAAAATGCGAAAGGATATGATATGAAGCAAAGTCATCGTGAGCCTTGAATAAAACCGCAAAAAATTCCAACTTTGTGCTAGTTTTCCCGCATTCCGTAGTTTTCCTCATATCCCAAGTCTCATCTCACCTCCTAAAGAACCCAATCTAGCGATGGTGGTCAATAAAATCCAAAATCCTTGATTCAGATTTAAAATTCTGCGATTGCAACTCTACCGTAATGCTCAACCGTAGAATTTGATGTTCATTCAAATATAAGACAATGGATTTACGGAGAGCGAAGGAGTTGCTGTTCAATGTGGCTAGCGGCGCATGAACTACTACGTAAGGTCACTAAGGTCGGTCACAATAGAAAGCCCAGTTGAAAGTGAGCATACATCCTAACACTAAGGCATACTTTTCGTTGAACAATTTTGAGGGCCTCCAGCTTATTTCAGCCTATATCACTGTCTAATGTACTATCTTGTTACATTTCTTATCTTTTTATCATTATTACAAAAAATATTGCCCAAATAGCGTACATTTATGCACACCTTCATTATTAGCTATTCCTAATGTTATATTCATCTAATATCCACCCTACTATGGATGTGAATTTTAACTTTTCCTGTGGCAAAGTCTGCCACTTTTAAGGTCAAAACTCTTGTATCACTGACGCTGTTCGAGCTCAATTTGATGAATAAAACATTTTACGCCGTATAAAATTTCCACAACAAATTTTCTAAGGCTCATATATTGCAATTTCTTTCGATCTATTTTTTTTTTTTTTTTTAGTTGGAATTCGGTGTTACTTCATAGGGATTAACTTCTCAACATTTTTGTTCATCTCAGCGATTTTTGTCGATATTAACTATATTGGTTTTCATCTAAGATTGTGAAGAGTGCTAAGCTCGAGCTAGTTTGCATATCCGGAAAGCTTAATCGTGAGATTAAAGTCCAAGCTTGAGGTCACTCTCGATGTAGGCGTGTAGCCGAATCTAGAAAAGTGAATCCGTTTTCCGGTAGAGAAAATTGCAAACCTTGGGATCTGTTCTGCAGATGTAGTTGTTTTCATAGGCGGTGAGGGGTGCAAGCATGCCTCGTTCGATTAGTTTATGTATAATCTCATCGGCTTCCTGCTGTGATCCATCGCAAATGAATATACCACGTGGTTGCATCAATGCCGCCTTCTCGGCGATAAAACGTTGCACCTTCATAGGAAGTGTATGCAGATCACCCTAAAAATGAACTAAAATTCCTTTCGGGATTATAGGTCTTAAGGGGGATCCATCACTAATTCAGAGGTACCTTCAAATATCGAAACGCTCGTGAAAGCATCAACCCAAAAAAATTTGGACAGCACCAAACTTTGTAACTTTTCCGAGTTTTCATAAAGTCTGAACAAAAAACTTGGAATTTTGATTGATATTTTTGATTAAATATCCACATCACCAATAAACTGATGTATGAAAAGCATTGTGATACCTACTTGGATTTCTATTTCTACGTTAAGGAAATCGAGTCATGAATTGAATGCTGAAATCCTCCCGGATCACTATGTTCACCTTAACGATTCAATAAGTAATGGGTGCATACAGATAAAACACCAGCTGAACTTTTCTTGTTGAAGTCAAAATGTGAAATATACTCAAGAAAACCGGGACAAGTTATATGAAACATAACGGATGTGTAACTACCATTGTCCATCCCTTCTTCTTAGCAATATGTCTATCACTACTATACGCTTTTAAGTGTTAAAAGCACAAAATGTGCTTTAAATGTTTTGCATGTTGTATTTTTTGGAAAAAGAACGCGTAAATGGAGAGCGGCCAGTGTTGAAAAAGGAAATAAAAATCAAGCAAATCATTCGGCGTATAAAAGCTTTTGCAAGAACCAAGAAAATAGCAGTGAAATAACTGATATATTGTAAAATCATTCATAAAAAAACACCGATGTTAAAAGTACAAAGATTACCTGATCGTTAATAAAACTAAGAAAAAAATTTTTTGCAGTCTTATTTTGCTAAGTTTAAGTAATCTTTAGAATTTTTTTCACTCTCTTATATGTGTGCTCTTTCCAAATAAAGTAAGAGCGTCCAAAGCACTTAAAAGTGCCTATTTACTCATTGCGCAGTCAGTAACATTTTGCAGTGATATTCATTTTCATTTACGCAGTGATGATATTCATAAGTTCTGAGAAAATTTTCATTTAATAAAGCGAATTAAAAACTTTTTTCTTAGCATCTAAACAAATTCTTTCTAATGCACTCAAATGTGCTTGAGCGTATATGTTATGCGGCAAAAGTTTATTGTGAATTTTTGAAACTTAAGCTGAATTATATCGACTAATGTTGCATTTGGAGGTGGAATATATCAAAGGTTTTCTAGGTAAGCCTAGTAATTCATGAATAATTTAGAAGCTTGAAACCCTAAAAAATCAAGCCAGTGCTATTGACCGCAGCATTTCTGCCATTCTCTTTTCACACCAATGGTTAACTCGACTCTATACCTTTCTTTTCATCATGCCATCGTGTCATCAAAGAGGAGATTTTTTGTTACATAATAGACGAATATTTTTGGCATTTATCACTTGAAATAGCAATGAAAAAATGCGAAAATTCCATTGAAAATTACCACATAACTTTTTCATGTAATTTATTTTCAACATTACTCAAAAATAATTGAAACGCTAGAAGAATCTCTCAAAAATTGAACCAATATCCTAAATTTTATAATTTTATACTCAAATACGTTTAGAATCAATAATATTATTTAAAATATTTTCAGAAATAGATTAATTGTAGAGATATGCAAATAGCACCAACCTTGAAAATTGGTACATGTCCAACTTTTTTCAATACCACTTCATTGAGAATATAGAACGAGTTATCTTGAAGTGGTTGAAGGCTTTTACTGACGTAATGAGCTGATTCGGCCATACTCTGAAAAAGTATATATATATATAAAAGAATTTTCTCGCAAAATTTCTCGCAACGGGTATATATGACGAAAAAATTCAACAATTTTAGAACAAAGATAAAATTTGGATCGTGAAATGATAGTCTGTTCTATTTATTATTCAACAGTACGGTCGATATTGAATTCATATTGGGGGAAGAGTGGTGCGAAAATGCGCTCGATATTGAGTGTAAATAAATATTGTCCGATGAAAGTCCATAACCGGTTTTCATGAATTGTATTCTAAAATTGAAAAATATTCTTACATACTTACAACAATCAATATTCCATCGTGAACATTTCATTAAGAAAATGAATCACTTTTCATAAAAGTTTTTACCAGAAAAAATTCACCACGAAGTCGAAGATATGAATTTCACTATATTATGCTAAATTTTTCATTCATACTATAAAAAATATTTAAAAAATGACGTCATAATCCTAAATTATTGTCGTATTGATCGCTAAATAACAAAAAATACGCTAAACATTTTCAATGCAATCTGAATGAGAGGATTATGCGTTCATTGAAAAAAACGCTAACAACATTTATGAGTTTACTCATCTATCTTAGTTCACAAAGATTTGTAGGGAGGATAGTTGAAATCACCTTCAATGAATGAACCTTCAGAACGAAGCACATAGAATCAATAAAATAAATGCAGAAACAATTTAAACGACAATTTTTTTCGCAGACGGAAAAAATAAAATAAAACAAACAAAGCAAAATTAAAAAATATAACTGGAATCGCTCGTTATAGGGACATCAGATCTAGGCATATTTACTTATATTAGTAATCATTGAGCCCAAAACTATCATAATTGCTGGACATAAAATCGACCCCAAGACGATTCCTATATCACAGCTGTTACTTTGGCGTCGATAATCGAAACTCAAGAGGCGTAGAGGTCATCAAGACAGAGACTTCACGTGCGTTTTGGTAAGCGATCGAATTTTCATTCGGCAGTGATCAGTCACTAAAATGATCAGTCCTTTGTGTGGCATTTATATCAACGGCTGGATCATTCTATCCTCTCGACACATATTGCACATGTTTCAAAAATATTTATTTATGATTTGTGAAATTGATTTTTGTTTGATATGTAGAATAGAAAAGCGCATAACGTGCCGGTGCGTTTGATGTGCATTTCCATTTCTTTAAACGTTAGTGGTGCAAAAACGCGACTCTATCGGTCATCGAATATCCTTTGGTCATTGGTCAAGTTTATAAGCCGAATTTTAGTTATTAGAAAATTGAAACTATCAGACAAAAGGAGTGAAATGATTCACACAGATATGCGTAGGCACAATCACAGCACCATACATTTTGCATAAATTTGCATAGATGCAGATAAATGAATAGCTGAATGAACGATTTCGTTATTCAAAATATGAATGCATCACTGAGCAGATTTTATTGATCGTTGACAGTTAACGAAAGTGGTTGCATTTAGGAGCTCTACTGAAAAGCGTGTTTCTTAGCAGCTCCTATAGAGCTCTTCTCCCATTCTACTGCAAGTATGCAAAGATTTTTTTTACCAGACGCTTATGCATGTGTCTGTGTTTGTCTGCATGTCGGATAGTTTCTATGAAGAATAAATGAAGGTGGACCTATGAAATTTGCTGGGAAATGATGTACATACAGTAAGGGGTAACATGTTATATCCCATCAATCAAGTTTTGTTCTTATTTTATATTTTGCTTAAAATCTCAATATGGGAAAATACAAAAAAGCGTACTTGGGTCGCGGTTTATTAGTGACGTATTAATAGAGATATGCAAATTTTGAATGAAATTATCCGAAGTTCACGGATGCAAAACATTTTTGATGCATTTTAGATCGAATAATTTTAACCATATATCGGTTAATTTGTATAAAAGATGAATCTTTTATAGAAGATTTTTAGAAAATTTGATTATTAAATATATTAAGGCATTGTTTATAAAATATCGTTACTTTATTCAAATGGCGTGTCAGATGAGGGGAATAAATGCATAGGGGCATAATATGCAAAATTTTCTACTATTTATCGAGATGATTATATTGAGAAACCATTTTCTCATCAAGCAATTTATTAGTATTTTATTCACATATCTATATAAATATTTAAAAATGTTAAGCACGAAATGCTTAAAATGTGTGGATTATTTGATAGTACAACTTACTTTTATTAATTTTTTAAGACAGAAATTAAATAACGATATAATTTAATAGGGGATTATTCCCTCGAATATCATAGAATATTTATATAAATTTGAATCAGTGTTATGGAAAAAAAAATTCAACAGTTCTTTACGTTATTTTTTCTAAGCACATCTTATTTAGTTTAAATAAAACGAAAACGTGGCATATCTGAAGAGAATGGCCAGCTATATAAACGAATGTTCAACTTATAGAGAGTAGCTGAGATGATCGGAAGCCTGAGCAACTTAAAATTAGCTCATCGATCGTTTGCCGTGAAAACACCAATTCCGATGAGAGTCACTCGTGTTGCTATTAGTGCTGCGTGAATCGGCATCATTCATTCCCATCAATGGGGACTGACATATCATATATTTATATGCATCATATATGGAATATTTCCGGAAAATGATCTAATAACAGGGAGAGAGGAAGGGGAGGGAGGAAATTGAAGTAGATGGCCTACTCAGGGAATATAATAAATAGCTTAAATGGAGAGAAGCTTGAATGGGAAACTAAAATTTGCAGCAACGATCAACTGACGACCAGTTAATACACGTAGCGGTTAAGAAGGAATCAGCTGAGTGGAATGACGAAGTGGAGTGATCGTCGGATGGATGGCAAGGAAAATTTGAGCGGCGAAGAGCAGAGAATGGCATTGAGGGCGTGGCTCATCTACATTTCGACCAAAGATCATTGTTTGCAATAAACGCAACTAGTTAGACTGCTTTCATAACTTATAATGTATGCAAATTAACTGAGAAAAACTATATTTTGCGCTTATTTTTAAGAAATGAATGAAAATATATTCGCATGTTGAATTTGTTGACTATTTTGGGGAATTCCATTTGTAAATATCAAAAGAATAAAAAAAAGTTCTCGATAAAATTAGCGCATTCGAGTTTGTTGACAATTGCTTAGGCCGCATTAATAAAAAGCCATCACTTACCAAAAATACGTTATTTCCCTGCAGCCTATCTGCAAATGTTGACTAAACTCAGAAAGTGTTTTATTCAAATATTTGCACAAATAATTCTATTATTGCGAATACTCATAAAAGCACAGAGATACATAAACAATTCACTGAATTGATATATGCATTCGATTCATGCCATTGCATTGCATACTGCGATAGAACAGGTTTTTCAATTGCAAAATTAGCTATAAGGGGGCGACAAACTGCTCTAATGTTTCCCTTCCATTCGATAATGGAGCTACTCTCTGCTTGGAGAGAAAAACAACTACTTTCCGAGCTTTCTTTCGTTACAATTATAGACGTCAAAGTATCAGCAATAAATAATGTTTCGTTTGCAATATAGAAATTGTTCTCTACTTAGCGCAATTATAAGACGGTAGGAGAAACAGCGTCGTGTCGTCGATTTGGAAAACGATGACACTTATGATATGCGTTCGATGTGTTCTTTGATTGATGAACGCAATAAAGGGGCAATTTGAATGGGTACGGCATATGAAATATATAAACAAAATAATTGCACCTGAATGGTCGAGAAATATTGACATTAAGATATGTTTTCGAGAAGGAATTAAAAGAACATCAAGATATAAAGGTTATTTGATAGCATTTGATAGTAAATAGTGCAATCATAAATTTTGGCGAAAATCACACAAAATTTATCAATACTTTCATTGATTTATCTATTTCAACACTTTAAAATGGGAAAACATTTAAGAGTGTATGAGCATAAATGACAAAAAAAAGGAGAGTAAAACACCGAACACTTTTGAAGTCCCATCATTCAGTCATTCGCCGCAAACAAAAGAGTGAAAAGAATTAGATTTATAAAGAGAACCATATAGAAATCAATGTTGAATTCTATTTAAAAAGAAGTTTTTCTAATATAATATACTAGGTAATTCATAAAATGTTGATACTTAGCACGCCATATATTCGTTCTTTTTGTGAGTGCAGTTAGTGACTTTAGTAGGGAGAACGAATTCATTAGCTCACAGGAAAAGCGATGGACTATCAAGTAGAGGTCAATTGCGGGCCTTTATGTGGGTGTTCGGGAGCTGATATACATATATATATATATATATATATATATATATATATATATATATATATATATATAAACTATATGCGCATGAAACGGGCATTCACACAGATATACAGACACATATACACATATATACATACGCTCACACCTGACGTTGCTATGTAGAAGTAAATACTGGAAGTGATTGTTGGAAAGAGCGACCATCTACCACATAGCATATTCAACATGCTGAGAATAGTATCCATCAATCATCACAGCTGTAACCAACGGAAAATTAACTAACACCGTAGCATGATTTTCAAAGTCTTCGACGAAAAAAGAATAATAAACGAATGAAAACAGCTTTATCTTTCTGATAATACAACGCATAGAACACATTCGCCAAGCTTCAGCTAATGGCGTGCGCAAACAAACGACGCCAGCGCATATGTGTGGCGCAGTGGGTAGTGCGTCCGACTTCGAACTATCGGGTAGCAGGTTCGACACCCCGCCTGGGTCAGGAGTTTTCTAAGATTTGTGTCATTTCGAGCTCGATTTCCAATTAGACTTGAAAGCCTGCCCAGTCATGGAGAGCTTAGTTCCTTCAAAAAGCGGTCGTAACTGCTATGAGGTTACTGGGCTAAAGCAGCTTTATGAAATATAGTATGCAGGTTCGAGCCCCGCCTCTGCGTCAGGAGTTTTCTAAGATTTGTGTCATCTCGCGCTGGATTTTCAATCAGACTTGTAAGCCTTTCTTGTCATGGAAAGTTTAGTTCCTTCAAAAACCGCTTGTAATTGCATGAGATTTGGGGGCTAAAGAAACGTAACGAATTGGCTGAACTGGGTTGTAATGGAAAATATTGAATCTATCAAAATAGTACTCAGGTTCGATCCCTGTCCCGATCAGGAGCTTTCTAAGATTTGTCGCATTCCGCGCTAGATTCTCAATTAGGATCACATGTAATCCTAAAGAATAGTCCAAAAACATGTCATCGGCAAAATTATGTGTTTTCCACCAATAGTGCAGTAATATCTGATACTACCTGAGTGGTCGATGATGTTTTCTAGCCGACGCATTTAATCGATATTGCTCCCATTGATCTATTCTAGCACTCGGTTGTATTTTTATTAGTTCCTTTATCAAAACTCTATGTTGCACTTTCTATGATAACCAAAGTGGTGCCTTTTGCGTTGTACACAATCATAGTTTCCCTTACATTTAATAAGCGCACGACGAGTGTTTCAACAAAATACAATCATATGTGACACATGTTGAATACAATTTGTGCATAAATAATTCACAAGGGGTCTTTAGAATGTTCGCATCACGCAGAATGAATTTCGACATATTCGCTTGCGGATTAGGATTACAACAATTGCCTGAAGGGAATTTTGAGTGGATCACGCGGAGTAAATCGCTGACACGACCTCATAATTCCCGCACCCCCAAGATGTAATTGTTGCTTGAGTATATTTGTAGAAATAATCTTTTTTTATTCGAAACATCAATTGTAATGTCGAATGGAAGCAGCGATCAATTAATAAAGGAAACATGGAGGATTTTTTTAAGGATGTTACGTTCTCAAGTTAGCACATATTATACATAAAATTATATATTAGACGATAAAGTCGAGTTTTTAAATGAATAAAGCAATCAATCCTTGTATGCGCAATAGCTATTATTTTTTAGTCTAAATTTAGAATTCAGTAATGCTGTGAGTTAAAAGAGAATTTAGAAATTACAAAAATATTGATAGATCTCGACTTCTTTGCTTATTTATTTATTTACTTATTTATTCAACGTCATTTTTATGAAAGTTGTATATTTGCGACGATTTCAGTCATCTCATATTTTTAGACAACTTAATTACAGGAAATGCTTAAAATTAAAACATTCGATGAAAACTCGGATTAAAATACCAACTTGGTTGTAATTGAAGAAATGAATCAATAACACATACACACATCAAAAATATTTCTAAATATTTGACACCGTTCCTTTACATTTGTTATATTAAGTAAGAGCATTTCCTACCTTTAGAATAAAATATAATGCTGCAATATTATGAAGTGGCGGGAGAATTGAAAATCTCGCATGTCAACAATTCGTTGCATATTGGGCATTTAATTTCGTCTTTTTTTGTCTGGATTTTTTTTTTTTTTTTTTTTGTTGAATTTAAGTTATTTTTTATATAAGTTGGTACAAGTCGCGCATACGATATGATAAAGGAGTGATAACGATTGTTGATGATAAAGCTTAATCGAGATATCAATCATCAACTTTTCTTTTCTAATATATAGAATGAATATTTGAATTTCGTCTTATATTCGAAATGTTTTCTTCATTTTTCATTCGTCATTATTTCGCTCATTCATTTCGTTTTCCTAAATTGTCGAAAAATGAAACGCGAAATTTCGCTTACCTTTATTCGATGGGTGTTAATTCACTTCACATACGTCAGTCGTATTTACATGATACTCA
This sequence comes from Baylisascaris procyonis, assembly GCA_037389465.1. Lineage (NCBI taxonomy): Eukaryota > Metazoa > Nematoda > Chromadorea > Rhabditida > Ascarididae > Baylisascaris > Baylisascaris procyonis. Next base: position 2,338,378 of record JAZARR010000032.1, on the reverse strand, counting down.
ATATCGTACTTTGGTAAGTAAATACACGTTTTATATGACTTGATTCATAGATCGTTTTTTATCGGGAAAGTGTTTACCTTCATATAGAAATACACCTATGACTAATCACTATTAGATCCTGAGTGAGGAGTGGAAATGAGGGGGATATCGTCCAAAATTTTACAGAATTGACTACCGCAAATGATTTGAGACCTTTCTTTTGCAAGACGAATTGCAATTATTAGAAATAATGCTTCCAGGATTTACCCATATTAATAATATCTTATCAAAAACATGACCGCATAAGACCATTTTACAGATGAAGTGAGATACCTGTATATTGATAAGGCTGCATTTGCGGGGCTACTTATATATGAGGATCTATTACAGATCACTCACGCCAGCTGTGTAAAAATCACTTAGGCCAGAGTAATAGTAACATTTATTGTAAAGAAATAATAAGTAAAAAAAAAACATTTTTTTTTATTATTTAACGTCTAGTGATTTTTTGACGGCTATTATATTGACCACATAGAAACGAAAATTGCAGAAAACAATGGATAAGAGAGAAGAAATTGGTATTCATATGAGAAAGCGAACTCATGTGACTGATGGATCGACAACTGGAAGAAAAGGATTGGACGATTGTGTAGAAAGTAATCAACATAGGCAACAAGTAAAGAGCCTTGCAGATTTCGGTTATCATTTCGATGAAGATGGCGTTATGAGAGATAAGGTAAGGTATGTTTTTGAGCGTATAGGGAAATACTGGTATGAAGGGTATGGGAATGGGGGAAGAGCATAGTCAATATCCCGTGAGGTTCACTGGCCTGTGAGGTTCAATGTCCTGTGAGGTTCAATATCCTATGAGGTTCAATGTCTTGTAAGGTTCAATATGCTGTGACGTTCAATATCCTGTGAGGTTCAATGCCCTGTGAGGTTCAATATCCTGTGAGGTTCAATCATCTCCGAGGATCTTTTTCTTTCTTCCACAAAGGCATTATTGTCGCCTTTTGCGTAGATGACTGAACGAATATTTTAAGTAGTATTGTGGTAATTACATCAATGTTTTCTAGCAGTCAATGTATTTGTTTTCCATTTCTGGTTCTCGACCTGTATAGACATCGAGCTGACCGTGTGCAATCATCTCCTCAGCTATATTATCTATACCAAATCCATTTGAGCTGCTTCCTCAGTTGATGGCAGTTGTTCCTCTGCAACGGCTTTGTGCATATTTTGCAGAACGAAAAGCACCTTTAAAGAGTCGAATCTTTCTTTCCTCAGTTTTAAGCTTCTTTCCCCAACCATTCGATTAATAAGAGCGCTTCCAGTAAAAAAAAAGTTTCCAGCGTTGAAGCATTCTCATTATTACAGTAAGGAATCCATATGAAATGTTATTCGCCTACAAGACAGGAAGATGAGGTAATATGAGAGGGAATAATTAAAAAAAAAACATTTCTGTCCTCTCTGATGGCCTTCACAACTTATGTTATGTGATTTGGAAGTAGGGATCGACTATAACAAATAATAGATAAACACTACATCCTTACTTCATTCTTTTGTTCCCTTAGGTGACCAATTATCTAAACAACAAATTTAGCTGAATAATCTTTTCAATACTTCTTCAGATTACTTGTTCGGACAGCGTTGTGACTTGGAATTTTAGTAATTACATAATACATGCTAAAGGCACTATAGACTTCGTGACGTATCGTTTGAAACTTGCACCGTTGGAAGAATGTCTTATTGTCATTTAAAATGGCGATACAAGAACACATACGAGGCAGCTTCATAGGCAGAATAAATGTCAATCATTAAGCAAACTTAATTGTTTCTAACTTACTTGATTGTCAGAGGTGAAGTTGAACATCACCTTTGTCGTAGTATTTGAATAATGGCCGTTATGTTTGGTAATTCTAATTTCTCGAGTTTTATCATCCGTAGTATTAGCCCATTTGGCGTATCGCGCTTCCGACACGCATAGACAGCGCCTCTTTCTTTACTCCCCTCTATCCTTCCATTCCCATATGGCGGTTTGTTGATGCAAATTTACAAAGACACATAAGCACGAGCATGCTTGCCTCGTCTTGATTATAGACATTCTTTTCGAGGATCATAGGCTCAATTTTCCCCACTTTGCAATTTTTACTTCCTATGTGGTGTGTTTGTTTTCTTCGAAAGAGTCGTCGGGGAAAGTTCTCAAGCAAGCATAATCTATGATGCAGCAGAATATTTCAGCATGATAATAGCAATTTTAATATCGGTAGAGTCATGCTATTAGTCACGCTTTGAGTTCCTTATGATACATCTAGGGCTGTTGTAGGTTTTTCTTCAATTATACACCTAAGCATCTTCGTTGTTAGAGAAATTATATCATACTGCATGTTGTATTTTTGAGAAAAATATTCGGTTGATCTTATCTGATTTATGCGTTCTTCGTATCTTTTCTTTTTCATCGCCTCTTTTCCAACTTTTTTTAGCAGCTTACTTTCATGTTACATCATTTAGTTGATTGTTATATTTTATCCTCTATGTTCTATCCTCGGAAGTAAGGGGGAAACTACTGTAAAAGAATGTTTACATCTGTGACTGCTAAAAAAAATAAGATTCTTATCGCTACGTGATATTTATCAAAGAAAACATTTCTATATAAATTGACACTTCCGATTTTCACAGATAAATTTATAATATGCGTTAAAACATCGAACAATAAACACTTTTTGAAAAGCGCATATGTTTATCTCTCGGAGCATTAAAAAAAAGATGGAAATTATAAAATTACAAGACGAAGGGAATAAATCCTTAAAGATTTATTATATGGATTATTGCAGGATGGTAAACAATTTGTATTTACCGATCAACAAAGTTATGAGGCAATTGGTGAAGCAGTAACGGAAGAAATATATGGTATAATGGAACGAGCACCGTATAATCTTTGCAAGTCTTATGTAATCAGCTTTCATTTTAATTGAAACGATTATTTGCCTTGTTTCATTAATGAATGTTCTGCTTATTCCTTCTTCTCATGCAAATACGTCAGTTCCATTGAATGACATTTTTAATTTTATCTGCTTATATATTCTCCTTTATATATATATATATATATATATATATATATATATATATATATATATATATATATATATATATATATATATATATATATATATATATATATATATATATATATATATATATACTCATACGTTTCGATGATGTGCACTTTTCAGTTTGGTACCGGATGCAACAATGACGAGAAAAGTTTCATATTTCATACGAAAGATTTCGATAAGAAAGAGTATATGGTGGTTTTGATACATGGTCGAGGCGTAGTTCGAGCTGGACAATGGGCAAGAAGGTTGATAATGAACGAAAGTCTGGATCGTGGCTCACAATTGCCCTATTTACGTGAATGCAATAAACGCGGATGGGGCGTATTGGTGATGAATACAAATCACAACACGTTTCTCGATAGAGAAGGCCATCAACGAACTTTCGAGGTTTGCTTGATATTAAAAAATTTTTCCTTTTTTTTGTTAGAAGTGTTTTTATCTTTTAAAAAATAATTTAATAGGACTTTTCTATGGGCTTTTAATGAAATGAATGGAATAGAAGACGAAAAGTGGAGTGGAGTGTTGAATTAATCGAGAGTTCTTCACTAAGGTATATTTTATGACGATGGGAGGAAGAGTTGATGGAAGAGCAGATTCTTGGATACGAATGCCTAGATATTTGTTGAGGTTTTTCGCAGAATCCCTCGTGTAAGTGAAAGAATCGGATATGGTTGAATTTCTCATTGAACATAGCATTCAAAGATTATTTTTAGTGATGGATGAAGAATAGGTCATTCAGCAGTCATTTTTACTATGTTGTTGGCGCTGCAAAAAGGTTACGACTCAGGTTGTTAACTGTAGGGATTTAAACTCTAACAGGGTCGAAATTGTTATCAATTAGTTTATGATGAAAATAATTTCATACCAGGTGAATATAAAAAACGTCTTTTCTAAAATTTCATGGCAACGTGGAAAATCGTCCAGAAATAAATCCTCAAAAGCGACGAAGGGTTGCTTCTGTATTCAATGATTGATAAGCCGATCGATAATATGTTTTATAGGGAAGTGGTTCAGCAATTGAGCACGGTGTTAATGTGTGGAAACAATTTGTGATGCCATCGAAAGCTCGATGCATAGCTGTTGTAGCGCATAGTGCTGGTGGTATTGTTATTTCGAATATTGTAAGTTGAATGCTTTAATAATTTCCTTTTGAAATCTGTAAGCATGATTCGATAGGATTCTGCAAGTGAATCACCTTCCGAGTAAATATTCGCAGCACCAAAAGCAATTCATCATGTTCGACTGAATTCGCTTTTTTGCATTTTTTTTTTGTCAGTTATGGTTGGTTTGTTTACGTAAGCTGAAGCACTCATGTCGAACGACTTGGAATGTAAATATTCCTTTTTTTCACTAGCACCCGGAGCAGTGGAATGTTTTTTTTTCGATGAGGAAACCGTAGTACGGAAAAGGGGGGAGAGCAGGGGATTAGGAAGGAAAGGACCATGATGGGAGATGCTGAGAGAGAGATCAGCTAATCGACATAGCATTGTAAAATGATATGAGCACAATGCACCACAGTATTAGTACTTTCTAATAGTCATGAGTGAAAATAGTATTTTGTAATGTTGGATATGAATGGCAAAATATGTGTTTACAGATCGAAGAGACAAGCTATTGGTTGAGAGATGAAGGAAGATCGCGTGTCGGATGTATTTGTTTGACAGATTCATTTTTTAAAGCACCATCACTCAAGAAAATGAGTGAAATTCAACGTCCTCGTATTCGTCATTGGGTGGCAAATCCTAGTGAAGAAATTGGTGCGCCACTTCCGCCGTTAGATGACCATGATGCCGACATTGAACGTGTAACAGCTGGTACGAATGTGCATGAGGAAACATCTCCGATTGCTATTGATGATATATTCAAATATATCGAAAATATATTTAAGAAGTTCAATAGTTGTACTTGAGAGTATATGTAAATGTCATTAAATTATTTTCTGATAATTCAATCAGAGATGAAAATTTTAGAAAAAAAGTTGAAGCATATTTTATATTGATTTTATCGTCATTGAATAAGATTTTACATGAAGTAAACTAGGAAAACTTACAAGTTATAAAAAACTTTTGAAAACATTTTTTGTTGTACATGTATTTTATATTGATGTTTAACTATACGTTATGATACTCATAACTTTATTATGAAAGCAATAATGAAGATAGTGCGATGTGGAGGCAATACTAATAACAAACTATAGTATACAGTAGAAATATAACGACACTTTTAAAACCCGTCTTATATTCCGATTATAAGAGATAGAATTATATGTGTGATAATTTAATAGAAACGGAACTTTTAGTTGTAATAAAAAGACAAATGTTATGCGGTAAAATTCTATTCCATTTATTTTATGCTATTCACTATAAATCAAGAGATATGAGCAATGATTGTATTGTAAAATTTCAAACAATGCTCTCGAGCTAAGATGGTCGATTTTCTAAGATTTCAATGAATGCAATACTGAGAGTTGATTGAGGTGGAAGGCGGAGGAAAAAAAAGGGAAAATTTCTGCCCAAAATTCTAGTATTGCACTGAAACGATGAACAGCGCTTAAGCTATCGAAAGATTTGATCTAGGGGAAGTTCCAACGTGATGGAGGAGAGGGAAGAAAGGGATATATGAATAGTCCATCATTTCAGGGAATGATTTTTATTTTTTATTTTTTGAATACGGATGGAGTTTATACGGTATCCACAGTAGTCATAGCAATTCACGGAATGCTACAGAATACCTAGAGCATAATTAGCAGGTGGCAATCAATTGCCACATACAGGTAAACAGACCTCAATTAAAGCAGGTGTACCGTTTTCAGCCAGGAAAGACTAGGTAATCTCATCGGCTGCGGATAAAGCCATGCACAGGAAAGAAAGCCAATAAGCGAGTTGCCCATTTTTAATTAGTAAAAATACGAACAAACGAATCTGCTCCTTAATAAAGCGTAAAAGAGTAAAAATTTATGGAAATTTATGTATAGAGTACAGATGGGGTATGCTGTTTCCTTCGAATATTCGAATAGAATCAGGATCGTTTAATTGAGCTAACGCTAAAATGCTTAAATATTTTTTGATATCTTTTTTTAAATAATTGCTTTTCCAAGTGAGGAAATTTTCAAAAACCCAAATATTCCCTCTTCAGTTGTGAACTAACCTCATATAGAAATGTGAATGCATCAATAAGTTTAAACGACAGATTGAATGTCCTTCAACGATATAGCGCCATTCACATCGTATATGTGTTTAATTGTTTCGTGTTGCTTCGTCGACAATTCGATTGTCTGAAGGAAAAAAAAGGAGTGTAAATACGCCCTGGCAAAAAAAAAAAAAAATTAATATGACGCTATCGGCGATGCAGATTATGGGCACCAATTTTTTCAATCTTAGTCACCGATTTTAATAATGGGTAAGTGAAGGTAAGTTGGTGTCAAAGGAAGACAACCTTTCCTCTTTGCGTCCTTTCTATCAATTCGAGGATCAGAGGTTTCTTTTGCGAAATTTCCCTCCCAAGTGAAGTGAGAACTTCAAATTGGCAAGCGAAATTTTGCGTATATCCATGGGCATAAAAAAAAACGAATCAAATCGTAGGCATATGTTTTGGGTTTTACAACTATCAAGAAATAATTGAACGAGTAAGAGTAGTTTCTCTTATTTGCTTATAATTCTTTTTATCAATTTTTAACGGTAACAAAGGGAGAGAAGAATATAGGGGGGAGAGGGGGGCTTTACCGGCCGAATGACGATAAGGAAATGAAAAATTTAGCGACACTGATCAAGCTGTTGAATAACCAAAGGATTCAGAGGAAATTTCAGTGGAATATTTAAATGAAATTAAATGCGACGTGTTGATCACTATAAAAAGATAAGAAACTATATTTATGAATAAGATTTCTTTGTGAATTGCCCTAGGGACTGCTCTACGAATTGCCCTCAGCAGTCACTTCGATAAATATGCATCAAATATGCAAACGTTTATCAACATAGATTTTTTAATCACAATTCTTTTGGAAGAATTTTCCTATTGCTTAAATTTTATTTAATTATTAAAGGAATTTCCGGAATTCATTATATCCTTCGGTCATCGTATTGTTGTGTAATCGAAGAAATTACATTGAAATTGCGCCATTTGTCGTAAAATTGGTGAAAAGATGAAAGTGCGCAAAGAAGTGCCGGTACGACGATCAATGCATGTGCTATACCAAGTGATACAACGAGAATAATTGTTTTAATGAATACCTGCAATTAAAATACCTGCATTTTAATGAACACCTGCAATAAAGACACCTGGATTTTAATGAATACCTGCAATGATTCAACCCATAGAGGCGTCTTTAGGACTGTTTTGGCAATGATATCGGCATTACACTAAGGGACACACATCTAAAGCAAACAAAGGATAAGCGGTACTGGCCAAATTTAACGATCAGTTGCTAAACAGTATTCATCAGCTGATGTAAGGAACTTATTATAGACTATCCAAGGTATTGGAATTCAAAGAGAAAATTTGAGGCCTCTGGTGGTGGCTCTTATCTACTAGACCAGAAAATTGGTTACTGCCGCTCAAGGTCACGTAAATAGAAGTCATTATCTAACCAATAGTGTTTCGATGACGCCGGTACCTCCTGTGCTAAGTACTGCAAAGAGGTTAGTGAAGCATGTACCACTCATTCTCTGACATGCTTTATTTTGAATGTCCCTCTTTCTTTATTTTTAACTAAATCTACTAAGTTGTTCACCTTTCATACCCTCTAAAATCTACTAAACCATCTGATTAAGCATCCACAGCATTATAATCCACTTAAGAGCACAACGATAAAACGATTTCTAGGATGCATATATTTTAGTAGCAGTTTTGAAATAAAATAACCATTTATCGCTGTATTATTTCATTCAGCGGTATTGTGAGGTATTTGAAAATGTTTATGAAGATTACTTTGCGCTAAAATTGACAAGCGATGCATTTAATTTACCATATTTTAAGCAACACTTAATTTAGTGTGTATTTACAAAGTAATACTCTATTAGAGATAAATTTAAGGAATAAGAGTGCAGACTAGTGAATATATACCTTTTTCAAGCATACCGTGCCATCCAGGTAATCCGTTCTGTCATCTTACCTTGACTGATGTTCTCATGTTTCTATGAATCACTACCTTCGACATCCTTCCATTTTTATTCATCACTACCTTCGACGTCCTTCCATTTTCATTCATCACTACCTTCGATGTCCTTCCATTTCTATCCATAACTACTTTCGACATCGTTCCATTTGTATTCATCACTGCCTTCTTGGTATGCTTGCCACTTTGTTCCTCAGTATTCGTAATGAGCGTCTTCTGCTCATCTTATAGACGATTATAAATAACATTTCCAATCCAGTTAACGTAATCGACAGCTACCTATTATGCTATACTTCCTTGTGTTTTAATTGACTTGAATTGATTGAAAAACTTACCTCACTCATATAGCAAGGTATGAATAGAAGGCATAATACGAATAATATGGTAGATCCACTGCATTGAAGTAAAGGGAAACCAATTGCTTTGAGAGAGTGTGACATACGAGACTTAATTGATCGTAGATTCGGATCGTAACCGCTTCGATGATAATGATAAGTGATATGTGCTGGGAAATCAACTGATAAACCGATCGACATTATTATAGCAGCCATCGAGAATGCATCCACATCAATACCCCATAATGCCAACAAGCCAAATACACCTACAATATAAGAAAATAATTTCAACATTACAGAAAATGAACTCTTTTTTTAAGCAAACAGTTGAAAATTTCTTAAAAGAAATTTGTTAGAAAAATTTCTTGAAAATTTCTTAAAAAATTCTTAAAATTTCTTGAAAAGGTAGTCAAATTATTTATCTAGTGGAATGACACCAGCGAAATAATAGTAAAATTTTATTTCTTTATTCTCTAACATTCTTCAGCTGTAAATAAATTGTTTCATAATTTGTATGCAATTCCAGTGGGATATTAAAATAAATGCTTTGTTAAATTCTCAACTAGATTTGAATTAAATAAGAAAGAAATACCTATAATAGATTTTTAAATATATGTAGATTATAAAAGAACATATAAAAAATATAATCACTAAAAATAAAAATAATATTTCCTCTTATGAATCGAATGAGAATGCTAATATCTAAATGTGATCAATTATTTTGTATAAATAAAACTCTCTGATTGTAATAAATAAATACGGCAAATATTTTCAATGATTTTCATTGTATAAATTACATCAATACTTATATATATATATATATATTATTATTATTATTATTCTTTAATAAAGGTATTGTTTTATATGGATGGAGAATTACAAATGCATAAAATGGCAATGTATTTTTGTTTAAATCTATGTATTCATAAAACGCCAAAACTCTTTTTTTATAACATAAATAATAAAATGAAAAGTTATTTTCGAAAATTAAACTATATAACAAAATATAATTGTAGTTTCTAAAGTTTGAATGCTTTTCGCTGAATAAAACATAGCGATTGTTCTCAAAAATTCACTTATGTCTTCTAGTGAATGAAATAAATAAATGCTGAAAAAAAATCCTATTTTTGTTACACTTATAAATATATAATAAGATTTTAAATAATTTGATACATTATCGTGAATTTTTTTTTTTTTTTTTCAAAGTAAATCTCGATTAACTAAACGTATAATAATATGAAAAAAAAAAAGCCTCACCAAGACAAATCGATGTAATTGAAGCAACAGCAATAAGCGTAGTAAAAATATTTGACATAAAAACGAAACAAACGAAAGCCATGCATACAAGTGTTACTAATGATGTTTGAATGGTTATTGGAACAAGTCGATCTATTTGATCCGAATAGAGTGCCTCATCTTCATAAACGGTCGCCTCAAGATCCTAAATTAACGCAAATTGAGCTGATATAGAGCGAAAAGTATTCTTATCACGATTAAACGATATGATATGATAATGGCTGATAATTTTTCGTATTTTAAGAGAAGTTTGGAGCAGTGTGATCTGTCGGTGATATGCGTATCATATCAGTTATGACTAATCATCATCATTATATATATATATATATATATATATATATATATATATATATATATATTGTACATGTAATTCCATGCTTTCTTTATTTTACAAGTAAACATTATTATTATTTAAGTTTTTTTCATTTTGTAGAAATTTTTTCATTCGATTTCACATAGAAATAAATCGCCTTACGGATATTATATGATGAAAATTCACAAAAGCTATGATTATTTTAAAGGAAAATTGCAGAAAAAAATATTCCATTTGATATTGCGAAGTATACAGCGTGGCGCATTTGTCGTGTCATTCTTACTGTACCTCCCTATCGTAATATGTTAGATTCTATCACAATCTGAGCAATACTTTTTGCTCGTAGTTTCTTCATTTATGAAACATTTGTGTTGTTGCATTTATTATTATTTCAACGGTTCGATTCCATAGTAATAGCCTGAAGCGGTTTGCCAATGTTTTTGTATTTCAGAGGAATTCATTAGCGCCTGCCAGGTTTTATGTGCATATGAGCGCATTTCACTGCTAGACTCCTTAGAGCGCTTTTAATCTTACTTCGTTTGCTGGCAAAAAAAAGAAAAAAACGTAAAATAAGATCGACCTGATAACGATCTGCAATTGCACGCCATCTTTTGAGAATGTTCAATCGATGAGTCCAGTCGGCTAAATTTTCCCCATGATAAGCGACCGTAATGAAGAAGGATTTTATTCTAAAAGAAAGAGCAATTGAAAATGAATGATAGATTAGAAGATGAATGTGCTGCAAAATACTAACCTCATTTAAGACATAACATTTTTGAAATTCCACTTACCGGAATTGAGCAATTCCCTGAGTTACTCGTATAAAATAATTCGGTTTTTATAGCTTTCTATATTCCGTCTATGAGCCTGCTTATAAGAGGTGAAAATCTGACTAGTGTTAAGTATATGCAAATTTCCGGCAGCTTTTTATATCTTTTACTCCTTTCGAAATTGGTAAATCAATTTGAAAGACGCTACAGAGGATGTTCCTTTGACGTGTCTCTAACGTCCATCAAATTTCCAGATCTATATTCATTGGCTTCCGAATTGAATCTGTTAAATTTCGTGGTCATTAAAACTATCAGACAATGCAAACAGACGCTCATATAGATGACGTACATATAAATCAACACAAATATCATTGGCCTTAATCCTCTCTGCAAATGCAAATTTGTATAAACGCCTATAAATGAGCTTTCCAATGATCACCTCCCAGTGTCGTTATCGAAACGCATAAATCCACCCCAATACTTATATTCGGGCCATGCGATAAATCGACGTATATCTTGAATTGCAAAAGTAGATAAGTTTGAAACGTCCATTTCGAAGTCATAATCCTCGTTCGCATCGTTAAGATAGTTTTCATAGTCACGTATCCAAAAATGACTAAATTCGGCTCCATTACATTCGGGTAGTTTCTCGAATTCATTCACCATCGTCTTTATTCTTGTCACTCGAGATGCGTTATTTAGATTGCCGGCATTATTCACATATATAGTTGCATATGTATAACTGGACAGAATATATTTTTCTCGAGCAGCATTCACCTGTATTTAAACAAATATTAAACTCATCTATTCATTTGACGATTACATTGATGCCCACTTTTTTACTTTTTTTTTGCTACCTGATGGGAAAAAACAGTTTTTGCATGGGAGACGATGGAAGGGTGAAGAAGACGAGGGAGGAGTAGATCTCATGGGCAATCGTGGATTGTGAGGACGTTAAGTGATACTTCTTCTCAGGGAAGGGGCGTCAAATAAAGACCTAATATACAGGAATGCTGTCTGCTAATACAATCAAGAAAAGCCCGACCGAGATTCTAAAATCACAGCAAAGAGCGAGCGCATTGAACAAATAAATAAATAAACAAGTGAATAAACAAATAAACAAATAAATAAATAAATAAATAAATAAATAAATAAGTAAACAAATGAATGAATGATGCTGACAATACCCTCTCATGGAATAATATCCGAAAAATGATTGACAGAACAATGCCAACCTCAAGCATAGGCGACCCCTTCATAAAAAGTTTATTAATAGAGAGGCGTGCTTCTGCCGAAAGTGCTGCTCTAATACTTATATACCAATAGAGGCATAGAACGAGCAACATCGATACGGATGTGAAGCCATTAGACAACCATTTGCAATATCGTTCCAGAAACCGATTATCCTAGAATATTGTTTCACTTGTATACGGTTTTCGCAAGTTTCTTTATGTTGGGCTCATTGTAATCGCATCATTCTTGCACGTTTGAGATGTGTCTCAGAGAGAGAGAGAGAGAGAGAGAGAGATGTCTCACATTTTGGGACCTTCTTCTTTTGTTCTCGTCCATATGCTGAGCAACGACCTCAGTAAATTATACATCCCTAGTCAAATTCAGTCTGCCTCTAAATAAATGGAAAAAAAAAAATTCAGTCTAAATGAAATATATTCCTACGTTCATAAAATATTTCTTAACTGATAGTTTGATTTCACGATATTCGTTTTGCGAGTAGTTTCCATCCCATCACCGTCATTTTCCCTTATAGTATAGGATCTTATGAATATATTATTACAAGAATTTTAATGTGACGGAACTCTAAAAAATACAAATGTGCCAACAAACATCGAAATAAATTGGTTTCCTAGCAATGTTCGTTGAATTCTTCTCGGCGCTTAATTCACGTGTTGCACCGAATGTCATTATTGCCGCATAAAGTGTAATTGTATAGATAAAAGCAAAGAAAATCGCAGTTGATGATGCTATACAAAGAATGCGAATTTCACTGATTGGAGTAAGCACACCAATTGCAAATGCGAGCATATTAGTCAATGAAGTGATCGTCATCGATGGCCCGATATCCACAAATATCTGCAAAATATATCCACTAATAGCTTTCATTGTGGATATATTTGTCTGCTTGAGCAGTAGTATTCAACTCAAGTGTTTATTGATTTGCATCATTTTTGACCACTCATTCTGCCGTTGTGTGTAGTTGACTAATGCGTAGCAAGTGGATGAATTGCACTGCTTTTATCTTATCCAATATCATAGAGCACAGTTCATATCTCTGTTTCTTTGTTGTTGAGCACTAATATTCTTCAGTAGTCAAACTCAGAAGTTTTGATTTAATTACCAGTTTAATTTTCACCCATCTGACAGCTTCATACGGTTGTCTTTATTCTCAGTGAATAAACTCGTCTTCCAGTTGTATAACTTTTTAGGAAACTGTTGAGCGATACTAAGCGAAAATGTGTTCATCGAAATAATTGCTTTTATATCGGTTAGTGATTACTAAGTAACTACTTAAAAGACTAATACAGCCAAACGATATCTAAAATCAATATTCACACAATTCACATTTAGATAATAATAGCAAGGGTCGAAAAATTTAAAAAAAAATTATTATAGTAGGTTATTCCTAAGAGTTCTTAAACGGCACCTTTTTAAATCTTATCAATTCAATGCCCATCAAAAGCTAGTTCAATATCTAAATACTATATTCGGTGACACAATTGAGTGCAAAATAATTTATGCAATTCACACAAATCCATCTGCAACTACTTATATAAGAATGGATGAGAAGTGTTTTATGAAAATAATGTGCGCACATCAGAGCAACAAACCTCAACTATCCTTTCTTCGAGAGACATTTTCATAGCCAAATATTTTTGCTTAGCGCATATACGATTCCAAGCATTTATCAACAAATATGAATCATCGACTCCTAGAAGTATAATTAAAAATTATGAGAGATATGCTTCAAAAAAAATTTTTCACTATTTCTATAATATTCAAAAATTTGAGAGAAAGTTTCTATTGCTGAAAAATTTCATCGCATAAAATTTCTCGATAAAAATAGAAATCTTCATGATATCTAGTGAGCTCATATCATAGACCATAAAAAGTGGAACGAAATCGATCCTACTAGGACATAGAATCTTGCTAGCATGTTTTCCTTGGAAAATACCAATGCAACTGTGATAGCGGTTTCTATCGTGGGTATCGAAAACACTATCTTTTTTTTTTTCAATATTCAAAGGAGCACAGCTAATTCGATAGTTCTTAACAAAGGTTTTTTAAAGATAAAGCAAGGTCCTCGTTAAAAAAATTGACCAGTTCGACGGCAAGTATTAGCTCGTATTAACAGCAAGGAAGGGAACAACCATCTTCAGTGCTTGCGCCTTACTAAATGACTAGCTGCGCATGCAGTGAACTTCTTTACGTTTCAGATGTAATGTGCTGATCGACTATGTAGGAATTATGACCGAAATTGACCTGCCGGCGAGTTGTGAACACTATAATTCCTAAAGCCTGAGAATGACAGAATATAATAATAGATTGCTTTCTTCAAAGATTTTAGGGCACAATACTTATTTGTTTCTTTTTTTCTTGCTTCGTTCGCATTCAAAAGAGACAAAAAAATATTCATTGGAACATTTTTTTTTTTGAGTGTTGTATCGCCTAGAAATGATTTACTAAAGAGCTGTAGTTTCATCAGCAAAGACTGCGATTTATCATCTATGCGTACCTTATAAGCATTCTCGACTAAATGTTTGAAATAGCAGTGAAATTACCGACACACACCGATGAGTAGCTCATGAAAATAAAGCGAAAACAAACAGGCAATAGACAGATATGCGCAGAAAAGAAGAATAAAGATGCATGCATGTAATAAATCGGCATACCGTTTTTCTACCATTTTCCGCTCTCCTCTTCCCAGGCTTCAGGACTTATAGCAGCTTATGGATGGAGAAATAAATTTTTGAAGATATAGGGATAACGCTTTCTTCGCTATCACTACAAGCTTATCACTGATTAGCATTGCACATTTGGAGGTATCCCCTTCGTATGGAAAATTGTAAAACCAACCGACTGCTAGTGCAAGAAAAGGAGTAATACATAGAATTGAGCTGAACCGTAATCCGAGACAAAAAAGAAACCCAAGCGATGTAGATGTGGCTAACAAAGGGCATATACTGGCAGTGATCGCGAATGTCACTTTATGAATCGACCACTGCAACTATTCGGATGAAATTATTCGGATTAGCTTTTAGCAAAATGAAGGAATTGTAAATTTAAGAACCTAAAAAACTCTAATATTTCTGATGTATAAACTTCTGTAAACTTAAAAATAAATTCTATATAAACCTGAAAATGTATTTAAACTTTACGATTTATAATATCACTCATTCAAGTCTAATTTTATCGTTCGGATATTTAAATGAAAACGAATTTCCCAATGTTCGAGAAATTGGAGGAGCTATCCAAATCAATTTCATTTAGTATCGCCATAAATCGATTAACGGTTGATGTTGTGTCATGACGACTATAGTCACGAAAAAAAAAGAAATAAAAAAAAAAGAAACTCTGGAAGCAAATTAAAGGCCAAGCAAAAAAAAAAATGAAAAAAAAAAATTCTTCTTTCATTAGCTGAAATAATATCACTTGATATTTCTCCGATGAATCATTCTCACTATAAAATTTCATAAGTACTGCTAATGAACGTTTCCCTTTGGTTCTTTTTTAGAGGCGTTTCGCTTAGAAAGCTTCATTTTTGCAAAAGCTTCCATCAGACACCTAATATTGCCATCAATGCATTTGTATTGCCTTAATGAATCAGAATTGATCGTATGAAAAGACGATGAGCCGCAAAACTACGCTCAATACGGGGGAACATATCGTTAAATATGATAAGCAGGATGGTAATTTTACTTGAAAGATTAAATGCTGTACCCTTTAGGCGGATGCTGAAAGAACGAATTGTTATTTAATTATGCACTTGAGAAAAATTTCTAAACGCTATTGCTATCCAAATTGGTATAAATTATTCGTGCCTTTGCTGAGCATCATTAATTCTTATGCAATTGAGAAATTGCATCGCTTTATTGAAGCAATAATCTATGTTCGATAAAAACAACCTTTATAACGAATGTAATTTTTATAAAACAATTAACGAAATTTTGAAGAAATCTAGTCGTCAACTTCACGATATCTTTAAGAAATTCGTGAAAACACTAGAAAAAAGAAAATTCGCTTCTATAGTCAAATTCCATGAAAAAAAAAAGATTTTCTCTTGTTGTGAAGTTTCATAGTCTATCACTTTTTATTTGTTTTGAAATTAATCTAATTTCTCATGCATTCATCTGCTGTGCCATTAAAATTTGTCTATCAATAATATTAAAAAACAAAAAAATTGTTAAGACTGTTTAGTGCCTTTTATTCACTAATAAGTGAAAACGGGCTCAAGATGGGCGATTTCCATTCCAATATAGATGCCGACGTAACGAGAAAATATACACATAGAAAAAAATTTGCTTGAGAAGTGCTTAAGTTTTAAGAATGCGAAATTCTAGCACAATCATTAGCCCTTTTTTTCATTCCCTCTTTAATAAGTTGCAGTGTTGTGATTCCGTGAATTCTTTTCATTAAAAAATTTATTCCAAAGCAAATTTGTTTTTGAAGCGTACAATCGAAAGAAAAACAACTACAGCGATGCGATTATTATTGAAATCTCTTTAGTGAAACTAATCGTTGTTAAAATTAACTTAAATTAGCTAGGAAATCGCATCTTATATCACGCTAAAAAATTGAACGGGATACTTCTTTGTGCAAACCTGATTAATAAGCTTTGAGCCAATATAGACGGTGATAAGCGAAAATATAGATATTATGAGTAGACCAATTGCAATATACGGAAACATCGTTCGCCCTGTACGTGCAATCTCGTCTTGAGCGAATACCAACGAATAGACCATAGGTTTGATGAATGAATTATTGTAGCTACTGCAAATATGCTATCACTTGTGTTGAGGAATAAGCTTAAGAATAAAGAGATCAAATTCAAGTATGATATAATGATGCATTCGGCAGCAGCTTTCTATATTTGCAATTTCCTTTTTCCCGAAAAATTTCAAATTCTTACAAAAGGTAATAATGTGTAACTTGTCGCTCCCATTTAGCCACATCGTCAGCGTTCCATTGTGCAGGTCGTTGAGCTCTGAATTGTAGAAGAATGAGCTTCAAGTCTTTTATATTCGATGCTGTCTCGTTTCCCATTTCGGAGTTCATATATGTGGTGACACCAAAGAAGTGCGGACTAAGGTCAAGCTTACGACCAATAAAATGTGCGAGTGGAAAAGATAAATGGATGAGATTATTGCCAGCAGTTTTCTGATTCATCAGTAAACCATTCTGAAATTGAATGAACCGTCATAGCGTTCAGGAGGAAACCTGCGGCTTTTCATCCAGTATGCTGTATTTCAAGTTTATAAGCTTCGGAGTTTTTAGCGCTCGAATTTATATTTGAAAGGGCTTAAGGAGAGGAGACGGAGTCTTAGATCAGTTGAAAATTTTAAGAGAGACATATATTCGAAGCGAAGTAATAACGAAGGCTATTACTGGTGGAATAATGCATCAAATAATAATATTATTATCGCCTCTCAAAATTGAAGAATAAGAATGTTATTATTTTATGTAATATTTCAGCAGTAATACTCTTCACGACGAGTATTACTGCTTTGTTATACGCTGCTGAAATATTTGGCAATGTGATCAAGTGCGTAGCTCTACAAGGTTGTTTAAGGACAGCATCGAGCCATATCTCATTAAATAATTAAAGAGTTCATTTGATCGATTAGATTTTCACTTTCAAGCTGTTAGTGAAAACGGTATCTATGACTCGCAACGATTTATCCATATGTATATATATATATATATATATATATATATATATATATATATATATATATATATATATATATATATATATATATATATATATATATATATATATATATATATATATATATATATATATATATATATATATATATATATATATATATATATAAAGACTTCAGCAAGAGGTGAATGCCCACATTAGAAGAGCTTTCACGAAGGAGGTTATATAATTTTAGGAAAAATGTCTTTCAGCAGAACCATTTAGAGGGGTTGCCATTTTTTTTGCATCCGTCCTTTTCATTTGCAAGCAGTACAATAATGTTCGTTTATAAGCAATGATGCTCAACAAAATTGTAACTTCAATAGCGCAATGTCTCGCATTGATTTGATTATACAAAATGAATAGAACCCGGTTCCTTTTGTCAATGTTCACTTTCTCTGAGATTAATGTCGTACAAAAACTTCTCAATTATATTTTCCTCAATATCACAATTTCATTCGAACGGCAAATAAAATTGATGTGTTTTTTTTAATCAACATTCCACTTAGCAAGCGATCTGTATCGTTAGAAATTTTCGCATCTATAGATAAATTTTCAGGACCGAAAAAAATCGACCAAATATTGCGAATCATTACATCAGAATTAAATACATCCAGCTTCTACGGTAAACTAACCGGCAGTTCACGGAGGTTATTTCAGCATTTTGCGTTCAAGATTTCCCAAAGGAATCTGGTGTCTGCAACAAGATTCAGTATTCCGTATATAACCCCAGATTTCAGGATTTTGGATTTGTCTTTATAGCTGAAGAGGAAAATTTTGAAAAATAAGTTGAAAAAGCAAACAAAAGAGGGGACATATTAATCAAAAGTTGCAATTTTCGCTACCTTCGGCATATTTTCTTGGCAATGTTCTTAAGACTCACGCCACTTGCGAATCACTGTAATATAAACACTTTTGGCACTTAATTTCATCTTCAAGATGATCTTTAATGGCTTACGACTTAGCACGGAGCAAATTTGGAACAAAAATAGTCAGCCTGAAATAAAATGGATGCAAAATTTCGGTCAATGAAGATGAAGATGCTATGGATACGCGTAGCCATTTCTGGCCAGATATGACTATCCTATCGTAAAAGATTACTGTGCAAGATTTCTTTCAGTGCATAAAACTTAGAAAGTTCGAGATGAGCGTGCGGAACAGTATAAGTTATCTGTTACCAAAGGTTAGCTAACAGGGCGCACTTCAACACAGATCCTTCTTTTAAAAATGAACCTTATAGGATCGAGACTGTCTGTTGAGCCAATGATGACAAATCTAAGCTTTATCTTGAAGCTGCGTCTCCCCCCTCTCCCCTATCCCAGCCGCCGCTCCCTCCACGAAGATGCTTGTCGCTAAGATGCATTTGTAATAAGATGCTTCTCATAAAAGTTTTTGCATCAAGTGAGAACGCCATCGTATAGTACAGTTCTGTATCATGCATGCAGTAGAACCCCATCTAGCTATAAGTGAAAATATGTGGCCAATGCTGAAAAGCTGTTGAAAAAAAACAAACATTTGAACAGCACTCTTAAGTTTAAGCCTTTTCGTTTAACTTAAAAAAAAACGTCAGAATTTCTATTTCAATAATTCCAGCAAACTTCAACAAATTTCTATTTCAATAAATGCAAAATTCAAATCGAAAATCGATAAAATCTAAAAAAATTTTACACTCACTCGAAATAATCGTATCGGTTCATTTATATCACAGAAATTCTCACAAATATCATTAAAAGTTATATTGTTCACTGCAAATCCACTTCCAACGTTATCAATAATCTCAATCGTAGCATTTAAGTGGGAAATTCGTTGCATAGAACCACCATCTTCAGCAGTAGCGAGTATAAAAATAAGTACTGGGTAGTGACCATTATTAAATTTACGATACGCTTCAATTTCGACGAATGCACGCGCACCACTTGGAGTATAGCCTTTTATAAGATCGTCTTTCATTTGCGTGAGTGGAACTTGCATCGAGAATATAATTGTGACTAGTGATAATATCTGAAATTTAACTTTTATTCGATTATTCCTTTAAATTTATAGTTGCAATTGAAATAGTCATAAAAAATTCTATTTCGTAAATGTGCTCTTGCTTTCTTCTTAATGACGAATTCTAGGCAATCTTAATTTCTTACTCATCTGCTCGTAGTTTTTTGACTTCATTTCATATACTGATTCACACAACCAATGGAAGATTGCTGGAATCGCTTTCGATGGGAAATTTCCTCGTTCTGAGATGAAAGAACAGAAAGATATTTGAAACGACAATAGGGCACTATTAAAATGGTGAATGAGATTAAGAGAAAGCTTCTAAGTTATCTGCAGCAAGTTAGGCAAAGAAATTTTTTCTTTGGAAGCAGCACTGCATAACTGGTATTTAAAATGTTGTTCTCAACAATACTGCTAACTACAAAAAAAGCGAATAAATCACTTAAAACTGCCTGATTTAAAATTGATTTTAAAATTAAAAAAATAAAATTCTACATTACTTAAAATAAAATGTAAGGCTTGAATTGTCGCAATTTGCGAGTATTTAAGAGGGTGCATTAGTCATTATGACGAAGGCTAGAGGAAAATGCAGGATGATAGCAAATTATTCTCCGAATGCTTTGGTGATAGATGGTGACGTGGAACCAAACCTCTTGTCGAAATCCACCCGTAAACTTTGAGCACCTCCCGTTAGTGTGAATTTTGTGTTTAAACCGATAAATACTGAACAACAAGGTTTCTGTTATTCCTAAGAGGGTGCCAACTAGACATTCAAATGTGTACGATGTTGTTTGTCTGATCTTGGCCATCAGATTTCAACTTCATATAGACAAGTTCTGAGAAATTTGTCTGACGCTGTTGGCCACGAAAAGGTTGTGTATAAATTAGAACGAGGTTTGTTGATCAAATAATTGACATATCTCGTACGAATTGAGTCGTTTTCGAAAGAATTTTTTCCAACTTTAGTTCGATACGAAATTTAAGAATAAATTATTTCACATATTTTACAATTTGCCGCGATCATTATTGGCATTGGATAATGCGAATATTATTTGGGACAATAATGATATATATGAGAAACTCACAACGATAACAGTACGCGGATGAGTGGCAATTATATGTCCAAGCGATCGGAAGAAAATAGTTAAAAGACGAATAAATAGCGTCGGTGCAGACGTATTTCTTGAAGCGCTCATGTTCATCAATATGGTCATTGTGTTTTCCCTCAACGGGGCGGTACTCAACGTGAACGAAAAGCACAACTGAACTTTGCAAACGAGTTCGATGATTATATATCACATCCACAATATAATTAGCGCCCTCACATTATGCGACACAACGCATATATTCAATGACTTTCATCAGCGATTGATTCCTCATCGTTTGAGAGGATAACAAGTTTATACTCTCTTTATAAGTTGTAACTCAACTGACCAATGACCAATTTTTATCAGCAATATGGTGAAGCGTATTGCTGATATTTTCGGGCGCAAATTGGGGAAAGTTAAATTAGTATTATTAGAAAATCTTGGAGTTTGCTGAATACTTATGAGAAATTTTTTTTAAAATGAAGAATAATTTCTTTGGAAATATTTTTTACTCGTTCTTGAATTGTTGGAATTTGTTTAAATTTTAGCATGAGAGTATTGCATTCGACGAAAATATTTCATTCGAAATTTTTAATTTTCTAAAAGCTTTTTTTTCTCTGTGATCATTTCATCGAAATTTTGGAAATGAGCTTCTTGATGACATATATATATATAGATATATATATATATATATGTATATATATATATATATGTATATATATATATATATATATATATATATATATATATATATATATATATGTATATATAGTGCTGTAATTTACTTATGAGCAAAATTAATTAAGTCCAATTTTCTTCCAAATTCATTGAATTAGAGTGAGGAGAAACCCTTGAAGAGAAATGTACCAGATTTGGTTTCTAACCTTCAACATTCAAGCATCTTGAAGGTTCATTTTTGAGTTCAATCGATACGATTTTCCTTCACATAATAACCAACTGCTGATCCTATGACCTCTGAGCTATCGCAATCCTTGCTCTCATCAGTGAATGATCATGCAATTTTTCATGAAAAGAAATGAAAACTCATCAAGATTGAAAAAAAAGTAAAATTAAAAACGAATATTCGACAACAAAGCGATCGTATTCTTAAGATAAATTGCATATTTACTGTGCATTGTCAATGAAATTTTCTTTGGTTTTTGAGAATCAATTTGTCTCAAATTTTATGTGCTTGGCATTTGATGTTTTCAAATTTAATGAAGAAATCATTAGCTTTGAAAATATTTGACTACTGGAACCGCTACAAACAACACATAAATCATACACATTTTTATGGTCATTATTGATGTCTCCTCATATTTCTTTTAGATTATTTTCATCGGAAAATCATTGTCAACGTTCATAGAACGAACGTATGTCATATTTCGTTTATTTTTATTTTTTAATCTTTTTTTTTGTGACAAGCATAGTACATGTGTCATTGATGATATGTAAATAAAATGTTTTTTTTTTTCTCAAGAAGTTGAATTTTTTAGCATCATTCTCATAGTTCATTATATCTATGATAGATCGATTAAAATTTGAAATATTTTATCGTCAAATTTTATAGGCAAAATGGAAAACATTGCGAAAAAGAGAATACATTTAGAGAAGATTGGAAAAATCTCTCGACGAGAGTACTTCTTTCATTCATCTATTAGAATAAGGTAGCGCTACAATAATACGACAAATGTCAAATAGCATGTCAGAATGCAACGTTACTGTAATAATTTAGAGGAAGATAAAACGAAGGGAACTGTGCAAAATTTGAGAGCAAACTACGAAATTCCCTCAGATATCTTGGAGATTTATTGCAGATTCGCAATCAACAATTATAAATATGTGAAAATAATTTAATCCCATAATAATTGGATTTTAAGAAGCCGCATTTTCGTCTAGATGAGTTCAGGTTGTTCCGAAGCACTATCCAATATCGGCGACTATATCTTCACACGTATATCGCAAAGGTGAATGAGTTATTTCTTTGAAAAAAGAGGTGCTTTCGTCGAGATATTTTTTGAAAAAAAAATGGGAGGACTAAACCCCTTATAGTCGCATTCGCTGTCCGAATATTACATCAGTTATTGCACCTTCCGGATAGCTATTAACGATTCACTTGATTAAAATTTTGAAACAGGTGACCTAGAATAGAGTAGGATGATATGTTTCCATAACTATAATAGGCTTTTGATTATAATGCAACTAATATAATATATGCTCAACAAATTTCTTGCTTGCTTAACCCACATCTGATGCATTAAACAGACTCTATAAGCTCTTTCATCTTTAAGCAGTTTCATCGGGTAAACAGACTTTTCCTTAAGAGTTCTTCCAATGTGCTTCAACAACATTTACTGCTCACTTAGATCGTCTGCTATTATCAACTCAATGTTTTCAGCCATAATGAGAGCGTCTTGGCTTTCTATTTCATCTACCTGCTTTATTACTATTAAATAAATTACATGTTCAAAAATATCACCATATATACAGTCGAACAAATATGAGCAATATCGGCACACAAAGAGGAAAGGCACGATAGCATTGCAAACACCCTGAGGAAAAGTAGAATTGGCAACACAAATATATCGCAACATGTTGCACAATTTCATCGTGCAGACTTCTCCCTAAAACGTCAGGAAGGAGATGCAACACATCAATCGTTTATACAATTAAGTCATCAAAAATATAACTTAATAGACCAACTGCCAGTGTTTTTTTCGATTATAGAATTGGAAATCAACCAATCGGATTGCTCTTAATTATCCCATCCCTCATCTCTCATTTCTTCCTTTTTCCTCCTCCTTCAATTTCCAGCCGATTTACACATTTCGGGATATTTCGTTAGCGGTGGCTGATTTATCGCTAGATCATCAAATAAATTTGCATATTTTTATAAGTCACTAGCGGAGAGGTTCTTCCTAACATATAGAATTTGAATTGATCAAGTGGATTTGAATAATGCTATCGCCAATCTCTCTCTTTTCGTCCGTATCTGATCGTATGAATGTTAAATGCTGTCTCATATGGCGTAAATTCAAAAACAATTTTCTGTGGCTTGAAAAAAAAAAATGAATTGAAAGTGGAATTTTGCTGCGTTTTTATAGGTTCTCATTATTTAATGCGCCAATTTTGTCGATCTTTTTATTCGTCAACTATGATAGAACGGAAGCAATTACGAAAGACATCATAAATAATTTTTTTTTCTACTTTCTACTAAATAATTCAACATTCTTACCCGTCTAGCCGGAAACTTTTTATGAAAGTTTCACGTAAATATTACAACTATCGGAATGAAAATTATCAACGTTTATTTTTTTTTTTCTACTTTTTCAAAAAAGTAGAATTTTTCGTTACAATTGCGCAAAAAAAAAATGTAACGATAAATAAAATTATTACATTTCAATAGATGAAAATTCAAAAAACAAACAAAAAAAAAACAATCTACAAAAAATGTAATTGCAAAACGCTTTTTTGAAATTACAATAATATTTCTCTTGCATATATATTGCAACAGCAAGAAATAATTAAAGCGCAATTGAATGGAATGTCTCACAAACGAAGTGAGCATTTATCCATAATAGAATAGCGTCAACTTCCGGCGCGTATTACCGAGATTTTTCATCGCCACACATAATTGTCACTATTCGTTCAGATATCTGAATAATGAATATATTTACTAAGGCTAGTGCTAACAAAAAAACTAAACGAATGACATATCGGAATATAAGTAGTGATATCAATCAGTAAACGCAAACGAAAGCTGTGTATTGCTCGAGCGTTCTCATACTACAATCAAGGATATATCTTAGTTTTTGCCGCCGCAAAACTCTAACTTTTAAACTGAGCTTTTTAGGTAGTTTGGAGTAATTATTATAAGCCTGAAGGTTTTAATCTGCTTGGCTAATCTACCGCTTAGCAAAATATACGCTGAGAAGAGTAAGCAATACTTCCTCCTACGAAATTGGTTAATTGAGCAAATCTGTAGTCGAAAAAAATGTGGCTTTGCAAGTCAAATACTTTGATGATTGATAGCTTTAATAGCTTTGATAGTTTTAAAGGCTATTAACGCATTCGCAAGTCTAATAAGTTTATTGTAAATTACGAATAGAGATTCTATCATATTTTCGAGAATTTTCCATTGTTTTCACATTTCATTTCCATAGCTTCCACGGCTTCAAGGATGGAAACTATGAAAATGAAATGATATGTTCTTATCGTCGCTAATATGTTCGTTTCATAAAGGTTGGCGAATGCGAGTATAATCGATGTTGAAGCTTCTAATTTTTCTTCTCTCACTTACAAGATATGACTAGTTATTTTCAGCATATCACTCTATTCGAATTGTGTTTGCATTTGGTTATCTCAACCCACCTCTAATAATAAACACTAAATTTTCTTGCACCATTTATTCGAAATCATACGTAAAAATTTGAATGATCGTGTTAAGCTTTCAAGGATTAAAGCATGACTATATCGTATTAAACTATTCGATTGCATTTTTTATTTGCTCCGATGTTTTTTCTGAATGATGGAGACATTACAGAGCAAAAATGATCCTGATTCAGGCACATCCAGGCATTTTCTAGGAAACCCCTCCTTCCATGCGTTTCAACAATGTACTACTATTTCGACAGAGCATCAATGATCGGTTCCTCAAGGATGGTCGAAAGGATAGCACCACGAACATTGAAAGTAGCATTGAGCATTCACTGACGAGTTTACTTTTCATAGTGCTATAGTAAGAGAAAAGGTGCCACTCACCTGCTTACATTTACAAGGCCATAGAAGGTCATATATGTTCGTGCAGGTGCAGAGTAACGCCGGAACAATGACGAGGGCGTGAATAATACCAAGCAATGTAACCAAAACAATCGTTTTTACAAAAACCTATAAAGAATTCTCTTTAAATCATTGTCAGCCATAATCAGCGATGAAACGAGTTTAGAAAGTCAAAGATATTCACTTCGTGTAGTCTTACCGATCAAACCGACCGGTTAAATAAATGCTCGGAAATGATGATTTAATGTGTTTAAAAATGCGCTTCCGAAAGAATGATCAGCTTGGCTATTCGATTTTCCATACATTTGGTCAGTTGTACAAAAATAATTTCGCATCATTTTTGTATGCAAACAAAAACCTTAAAGAATGGGCTCATCGATTGAAACGAAACAAGATGAAGGAATCATTTGAGAGATAGAACACCTCTTGAATCATTTGGCCAGTAGAATGCACCTATCAAGCGGTTCTTTTTATACTTTTTAAGAAATTTGCAAATCGAAATAATGACATTTCAATGCTTTTGCATTATATGCTTGTTTGAGAATTTCAGGTCATCCACTCGTAGACCTACAGCAGCGGCGTTTCCTCAATGTTATGCAGTTCGACTTACAAGACTTACAAGACGTAACTTAATCTTTCTAATCTTATTATTGATGCTTCGTTGCCATTTGAGTGGGTATAAAATTTGAATTTACAAGGCTACAACCAGCTGGCTGCGCCGAAAAAATGGGGATTTTTACTCGCAGATCTACATAAAAAGTCGGCTTCATTGAATTGTTTCATCGCCTTTATAATATACGTGAAAATCAAAAATCAAATTTGTCGAAGTGAGAAAGAAAATCCATCGTTTCAATTTCTCTTGTCGTATTCTCTTTAAAGTATTACGCGTGAATTTATAAATCTTAAAAATGCCAACAAATTTGTTCGACGAAGAAAAGTTTTTCGTTCAAAGAAAGCAGAGAAAGACTCATTGAGGCCAATAGGTTTCAAGTAGAAATCAAATTTGGGACATTTCATTTCGATGAAACATATTCATATAAAAACATCGACTGATAAATTAAAACGATGAAACTGATCTTACTAATGAACAAAACAGCAGAATTTGACTATATAGGTGAGATAATAAGATAAGATTGAATGGGTTTTCCAAAAAGAAAACAAATTCAGAGAAATATTTATGAATTTGTGAATTAAAAAAAACAAAAAAAAAAGAAAATTAACACTTACCTCACTTATATAGCAAGGAATGAATAATAAGCATAGAATAAATAATAACGTCGATCCACTACATTGAAGTAGTGGAAATCCAATAGCGTTAAATGAATGAAGCATGCGTGCCCTAGCTGACGTTATACGTTTATCATAACCCGTTCGATAGTAATGATATGTTATATGTGTGGGGAAATCCACCGACAAACCAATTGCTACTGTTATCGCAGCGATTGAGAATGGATCAACATTTATACCCCAAAGTGTTAACATTCCAAAAACACCTGAAAATAGCATTTTTTTTTGGACAGTTAAACCAAAATTAGCGTTATCGATTTGAGGAAAAATTAAAATTTTTGTTAATCTGAGGCAAAAAAGAAAGTAAAAGAAACATGTGAAACGGCTAACAGAATAAGTTCTGCTATCTTTTGCCTCGTTTTGTTAAAAATTCGATGAAGCCGCAAAAAAATTTCTTATCAATATGAAGCCAATATCAACAGACGACTATAACGAATAGGGATTGTTCTCATCTCTGCAATGTTTTAACAGTGGATGCTCCTCGATTGCTGGGAATTTCGAAAAAGGATAGTTCGAAAAAGGACAGAAAAAAAAAATAGCAGGCAATACTATTACGTTGCCGATAGCAATGCACCCATTTCCTACTAAATTTTTTATATTTATTTGAAGGTTAGAATATAGTTGAAGTTCTAATGGCACTTCAACATACGAAAGAAGAGAGAAACGAAACGGTTCTAACCAAGGCAAATCGACATAATTGAACCGACAGCAATGATTACAGTGAAGAAGTTGCTCACAAAGATTGCGCATACGAGAGCCATACACGCCAATGTGATCATCGATGTTTTCAAAGTACTTGGAACGAGTGTTTCGAGTAGGTCTAGATCAAGGGCATCATCGACGAAAACCGTTACCGAAAACTCCTAAATACACCAATTAGGTTTCTACTCAGTATTACTCGATGACAGCTTCAAAGTTTAACTTTGAGCGGCTCCGACTATTTGCAGACCTTTTTGTTGATAACTGAGAACGAAATCGACTTTGAGGAAACTTCATATAGGCCGGAATTGTCGATTTATTCTTACGTGCATCCAAGAAAAAATATGAGCGGAAGAATCAAAACAGTAAAATCGTTTAGAATAAAGTAGTATTCTATCACTCAGCTTATTACTCTCATCTAAACTGTTTAAGTATGAGAAATATGGCTGTGAAACTAAAAGTAGAACGCTTAGAAACACGTTAACCAGATTGGCCGAGTTGCAAGTTATTGAAAGCAGTGAAAAAAAAATTTTATATTTTTAAATATGGTGTATTTGTATATGACTACTCTCAATTATCTTCTCTCGACAATATTTACGATATCGATATAAGAGAAAATTATAAGAGTAAAATCAGGAAAGTTAAGCCTTAAGAATTACCGTATAGTTATCCGCAATTTTTCTCCACTGTTTAAGCATCTCTAATCGGCGCGATTCTTTGGATAAATCCTCACCTTGATAGGTAACTGTTAGGTAGAAAGTTGCTAATCTGAAATGAAATATGATAATGAGAAGAATTTACTTGCAAAAAAAAAAGGATTAAATATATGAGATTTCCGGTCGTAAAGGGATCCTCATATGATCACATATGTTCTATAATTGTAACTTATACATGAGAGTTCTAATGCGCTTCTTTTCTCGCTAAAAATCTAAAAATTTTCTCTTACTACTTAAAATTTGAGGATATTTCAAAGATATTGAAACATACTCATTAGTTTGATTATCGAATCGCATAAATCCTTCCCAATGTTCATATTCCGGCCAACCGATGAATTCATGAATATCATGCGAAGTGAAAGTGATCGTCGACGAATCATAATCATAGTCTTCTTTTTCAAAACTAATAAATTTTTCATAATCGCGAATCCAAAAATTAGTGAATTCGGCACCAATGCATTCGGGTATTGCTTCAAAATCGGCTACCATCTCTTTTAATCTCGTCACTCGCCATGTATCGCTTAAATTACCCGGTTTATTGACGAATACCATAACAGGCGTATAGCTCGGTTGAATATATTTTTCATCAATTATGCTCATCTGAAAAGAATAAAATCTGTGCGAGAAATTAAATAATTCGAGCACAAATAAATCGAATTTTAAAATGCACTTCGAATCAAAATAGTTGTTCCAGCTAGAAAATTGTTTGCATACTATATAGGTTGCGACAACCATTTGGTAAGAGTTGCATATTGAGTCGATTCGAACTCACCTACAAATCAACAAAATTAAGACTGAAACCATCATCTAAGAAACGATACGCGGAACGAATATAGCCGATTGTGCAATATGGGATATATAATTGCAATGCAGGATTTGCCAGATAAAGCAGACGGTTGTGGCGTTGTATATGTATAAAAAAAAAAAAACAGAGCTACTGTTGTACATAGATGATTGACTAATCATAGAGATTTGTTCAATATCACAATATGTTTGGCACACATTTCCCCTCATTCTTCATGCATAAGTTATAAAGTTTGGCATTATTGGTCACACATAGAGAGGATTAGCCATTCAAAATTTTCTTCTATTTATTTAGATGATCTCAAATGTTTTATCTTTTAATGATTCATCGTATTCGTTACTTATATTTTCGAACTCAAAACTCAATGATCATTTTGGCAATAAAAAGGAATAATTGCTCATCTTTTTAATGCAGAAAATTTGATCTTATAAAGTAATATTCATATTTGAAGATGATATTATTACATTCCCTCTGCACTTATTACTTTTTCGCTCTTCCATCTCTTTCAATGCATTAGCTCATTTCCATATCACCGAAATTTCATTAGCACAAAACGAATGGAACAATAATTGAAATCAACACGAAATTGTAATGCTCTCACTGTGAGATAATAATAGTAATAGCATGAAATTTCGTTCAATTGAAAGTGTTCACTTATAAGCAAAATTCGGCTGAAATCGAATGGATTCACTTATAAGCAAAATTCAAAATTTACGCATCTAATGCATTCGGTTGAAGCAAAATTTAGATAGCAATCGAATGTAGGCTAAATTATCGGCCGGTAATGGACTCAAAACATTCGATAGAAACTCGAAATTTCCCGTAGAATGGCGCAACCGTCAGCGTTATGTAGTAAATTGCTAATTGCAACTTAGCATCTGATGTAGCATAATGATCTCTATTGCTTTCGCTAATCTTTCGAGAATTATCGCATTACTATAGGCCCAACATGGTCTTAAGTTGATAGTATACCAAGCAGCATAGTTAGATTCTTCAAATCATATTGTGATTTTTCATGTTCTAAGTATGAACGAAATCGCATAGAAGAAAGAGTCGATGAAAGTTTAAAGGTCTTAACTTGAAAATAAAAGAAGCCAATATGTAATTCATTTCTTTTTTTCAAAAATCTTTTCGCTTCATCTACTTATATTCTCATAGAGAAAATCAACCTTTGAAAAATTCGATGCTGAAAGAAATTAGAAAGTGAAGCATATGAGAATATTCATCTCAAATATTGGAGAATCCTTCAAGAATAATTTATTCATTGAAATAGCCGGTTTAGCATTTAACGTTCCTTTAATACTTATATACCAATAAGCACAAAGATATACCAACAGAAATATTGGTGTAAAAGGATTCGATAACCATTCACAATATTTGCTGAGAAATGAATCTTTCTGAAACGAATGATTATAAATTGAGTTCACCACTCAAACCGATACCCAACTATCGAATTTTTCTTTTTGTCTTATGGAGAATTTTCTTACAAAGTAGAGCTATCAGAATTCCATAACATCGTAATGAATAAATTTTAATTCAACACCTGAAATAATCATAGGAAAAGGCGATAGTTTTTTGAGAAGGCTGACCTCGATGAAAAAGAAGAGCAAGAGGGAAGGACAAAGGAGGAAAGCTAAAAAGCTCAAAGGAATGAACAAGGGGCTAGCCATTGTAATTCATAGAAAGGTAGAGAAAATGAGGAAATCAGACGATTCATTAAGAGATACAAATCGTTGTTGAATTTCCTCAGCCGATGAAGCAGAAACGAGTTTTGTTGACGATAAGCTGGAGTTTAAAAAAATAAATCTACTGAATGAAACTGGCAATTTCGAACCTAACGATCTACTCTTAGGAACATTTTTTCTTTAGTTTTGTGAACGTTCACAGCGATGAGGTTTCAAAAACAAATTGCTAAGTACCATGTAAATATTGAGATGGTTACGAAAAAAAAACTATAGATGGAAACTAATAAATGACAAATGCGAAACGTTTTTTTTTAAATTCATGTGACTCAATGAAAGCGCTTACTATCCTTCATTTCTATCTTCCCTTTCTTTACTTTTACCCAATCTAATTTGAAAAAAAAAAACTGTCAGAAAAATTCTCGATGCTGATAAAAGCGAAATAAATATTTAAGAGAAAATCTACAAAATTCATTGGGCCTCCAATGATAATGCGCACTAACCATGACCATCTCCACATTATTCTACCGATTCATATATACGCATGTAACTTTATAAAGTTATTATTGATTTATCGATTGCAATAATCGTTATGCTGAAATATTCCACTTTATAGTGTTATGAATTTAAAAGCGAATGAAAAAATTTACAAGCAAAAATTTAAAATCACACGTGAATATAATTGTATTATGATTACCTTAGTGAATAGAGGTGATCTTTTGTTGTATTGCATTTTCATTTCACGTTCGGCACCCAAACACATAATCGCCAAATAAAGCGTTAACATATAGAAATATGAGAACGCTAAAGCAGTAGAACATGCAATCGATAAGAGACGAATATCGGTTAGTGATAATGGTATACCCATTGCGAATGCAATAACATTCGTTAATGATGTTATTGTTATTGATGGTCCTACATCGAGTAAAACCTAAATATTTATTAGTTCATCGAGTGAATTGATTAGACACAATGAATCTATATGAATCGATAACTCTATAGTGATTTGGACTATGCGCAACTAAGGTGCATCAATAAATAAGGTGCGATGTTATCTTCAAACATCACATGAAACTCTCCAATGATGAAACAAACTATTGTGTTGGCCTACACGCCTTTCATTATGTTAACTATTTCTTTCGGCGATGTTATTTTTCAAGAATCTTAGAGAGTAGGATAATTAGAGAGTTGAAGCTTCAGCGTATGCTACAAAAAAGAAGCGAAGAAAATAAGAAAATTCGTTGAAAAAAAAAAGATATTCACTTTGCAAACGTAGACTTGGAAAATTCAAAATACGGTTGTTGCAAAAGTTTTGGCTCATGAGCTAAAACGAAATATTATTCGACTTATTTCATAAGCATTAGGCCAAGCAAAGCAATACTTTCTTCCTAGTAAATTCTTTCCGAAGCATTTATACAATAGAAATTTGAATCATTCAACTATAAAATGGGAGCTCTCGGGAAGTAGATTTTTAACCGGAAATTATTATGGAAAAATAAATCTGTGAGTTAGATTTCTTAACAACTTACGAGGTGCCAAAAAGAAAAAAAAACGATTTTTAAAATGTAAGTTGAAAACGTAACAGCGGATGAGGAACCTAATTTTTAGATTTTTTTTCGATTTTGAGCGTACATGCAGGTGGCTTACACGATAAGCTAAGTTCCAGTAGGTGAATATCGTATTAGCCTTGTAGAATGCAATCTCGTTCAAATAAGCTAATGAACTTTAAAAAGGAAATGATCAAAAACAAAGCTTACCTCCACCATTCGATCTCGAAGTGTATCCTGACGTAAGGAAAGAGAGTCCCTTTTCAAGCATATATCACTCCACGAGTTGATCATCAAATAACTATCATCCACACCTGAATTCTTCACAGGTATATACTTTATAACAGGAAGAAACAACCCATTCAAAAAATTTTCTCTATACGTTGAAGAGTCCCTCTAGTCGAACTTCGAAATGCTATTGTTCTCATTTCAAGATTTATTTCTTTCATTTTATGTTTGAAACGCTCAAGGTTCTTTTTTTTTTCTTATCATGATTTTCTTCTTCGATATTTGAACGAAAAAATTTATGGCCAATAAAATGCGCTGATATGGAATGCTATTTGAAAACTCTAATGACATCATTTTCATCAACTCAATGCAAATGGTACAAATGAATTTACATTTCTCATGCTATGCAGCGAACAAAAAATTGACTTCTTACCAATGAAATGCTTCACTAAATGTTTTCTTTTGTTTATAGTTCCTTATGATGTGGGATTAGCGTGATTATTGTTGAAATTAATCAGTATCATACAAGTCGTTGGTTTAAATCTATGAAAACCTGCCTAGAAAGTTGGTTCTTTCGGTTTAAATTTGACTTTATAACCAATCTTTCTCCTATGGACAGAATTTACGAATTGTTCTTTAAACTCAAAGAAGCATTCTGCATTCGGATAATGCCTATTCTGATCGACGAAATAAGCTATGAGTGGATAATTCACAAAGAAATTCAACACTAACCAACAGCGAGTACAAGAAATGGAGTGACACTAATGATAGACGCATAGCGCATTCCCAATGAGAATAGAATACCAAGCGAGCTGGTTGTTGCTAGTAGTGGACATACTCCAGCAGCTACTGCGTACAGCACCTTATAGGCTGACCACTGCAATTATCCATCAATTTATAGACCATTAAGTTGCAAGAACAATTTGAGTTTTCTCCTCAGCGACAGACTCAATATGCTAAAGGATGTTTTTTTTTTCATTGCTATTCGAGCCCACTCGCAAAACTATATCGTATCAATGGGCAAGCAAACGATGGAACTATGTCATGATCGGAGCGATTTTTTCTTGATTCGATGACTTCAGCGTATTTCTGTAAACGAGTGCATTGATTCTTATACTGAGGACTTAATCGTACACTTTTTTTTTTGTCTACTGAAAGGCGCTAAAGTTAGTTTAAGCCGAACTCTTCTTTCGATTATTGAAGCATTTTAAAACTCAAACGTTACTAAAGGATCACCTAACAACAACATTTATTTTTGTTCCTTTAAAATTTCTGTCATCTCTAAAATCAGAATTGTTCACCGTTCATGAAATATAATCACATGCTATAAATGAGGTCGTTTTCTCAGTCAAAGGATTACACTTATTGTCAAAGAGTTAATTATGAAAGAGTTGTCAAAGAAATTGTCAACGAGTTAATCGTAATGAAATTTTTTATGAGTTTTCAAATTATAGAAGAATATAAGGATGAATATAGAAATATATGGAATTCAGTCATTCGAAAGCACAATATGTGTTATTATCATTTACTCACCTGATTGGTTCTCTTCGAGCTGATATAAACAGTAATAAGTGAGAAAATAGTTATGATAACAAAGCCAAGTACCGAATAGGGTTGCATCATTGAACCGGTTCGAAGTGTTTCATCTTGTGCGAAAATAGTTGAGAACACCAAAGGTCGTATAAATGAATTGTTGTATTCGCTGAAATTGTGCGTTTTTTTATTTTTTTTTATTTTGGTACTTAGTGATCGCTTCATCATTAATACTGTAAGCATTTTTTTTTTTTTTTGCTTGAAATGAATCTACCAGAGGATCAAAAACCCGACGATAGGAATGCGATGAAAATTATTTCTGCGACAATATAAGACACATTAGATATGTGGAGAAAGTAAAGTTAAATATTCCGAAAAAGCCGCAAAGAAAATGAAGAGAATATTTACGGAAATTATGCTAACCAATGGAATTATAATCTAATTATTTGTATCGTGAGATCGATCATCTTTAATTAAGCAATTACATTTTAATATAAAATTTTCATCAAGGTTTTTATGTGTGATATTGCATAAGAACTTGCGCTGAAGAGAAATAAACCCCATACTTGATGTAGAAATTACTGATTTTTCTATCCCATTCTGTGACATCATCTTTATTCCATTCGTCGGGACATCTAGCTCTGAATTGTAGTAGAATCATTCGAAGATCTTTAATATTCGATATCGTATAATTGGTCATATCCGATTGGTTATATGTAGTTACACCGAAAAAGTTCGGCGTAAGATCGTATTGAAATCCTGCTATATGAGAGATCGGGTAAGAGAGATGGCTGGAGAGAGCATATACCGGGGACGACGAATCATCCGCCAATCGATCTCTTCTCAACATGTAGGCATTCTGAAATTGGACGATAGTGAAAAATGTTCTTGATTATCGTTTTGACCATTGTCGTGAATAATACAACCCTACACACATAATGAAGAGGTAATGCATGAAAATTATATCTCATTTTGAGACTCGAAAAATTGTTGAATAAAGGGTAGATTCCCGGCTACTTTTTTTAAGAAGCAGAGATGAACTACGCACCCATGACTGCCACAGTCCTTAAGACTTTGTTCAGCGCGATTAGCGAAATGCTTTGTTTAAGCATCAGATGAAAATAATCCGGATCGAATTCCAGACCTCTTAAATGCGACCCCTTTCATCGTACTAGACCATCTCAGAATCTGTTATATTGGCCTCAAATCGGAGATGTGAAAGAATAATGTGCCGTATTGGGAGTGGATGAGTTTTTCGACCGATAAAATCGCACAATTGCACTAAATTCTACGATTACCGTAATGTGTGGTCCCCATTTGCAAATATTTTTCTGCCAATATTTCATCTCCTTCTTTAGATCTCTTTTAATTTATTACACTTTCGTATTGCACATATAAATAACGTGCCCTAACATTACGTGTACTAATGCTATTAAACGATAAGAATATAATCAATTTTCAACGAGATTTGTAATGAAATACGCAGATATGCAGTATGGCGGTAATTTATTCCTTTCCTGTTAAGTTTTTAAAAAATTATTACTTTTTCACTAAATCGACAAGCTTATGAGTGCCTTTATCATCGATTAAAGCACTAATTATCACAGTATTCACTACAAATATATCTTCCGATAAACGACTCCATTGTTGAAAATCGATAGTTTTGTAATATCGGCACTTGGGTAATATATGTTTTCCGCCAAGAATTTTGCGTAATACCCATATTCGTTGCTTAAAGGAAAATCTTTCATAATAATTACACCAAAAAATTTTAATGCAAAGTCATCCGACTTCACTCAACATGACTTATATTTTCGTTGACAATTTGAATTCTTAGAACTCAACCATCAAAGCCTTACGAATTTCTCGATTTTCTTCCTTCCATACCCCAACCCGCTCTGTTTCAAAATTAACCAATGGAGACACGTGGGCCAACCCTATCATAAACGAAAAGCATACCATGTACTTTTTATGCTCTACAATTTCTTTTTTTGCGCTTTCTTTATTCCACCGTGGTCTAAATACTTAATTTTTGGAAAGGATTACATTTGCTAGAGAAATTATCTACTCCAAAGCTTCTCAAAAAGAGTAGTCATACATATTATCGATTTTAAGAATTGATGTTAGAAAGCAGGTAAAATAAGAGGAATTAAATTATTCAATAAATGCTAACCCGAAATTGTTTCACAGGTTCGTTGAAGCGGCAAAAACTATCGCAGATTTGTGAATAGGTAGTGTTCTTAATCGTAAAATTATGTGCAATTTGTTCCATTATTTCAACGGTAGCGTTGAGATGCTCAAATCGATTCATTGTACCACCATCTTTTGCCAACACCAAAACATATGTTAGAATTGGATAACCACCACCATTGAAGCGTTTATATGCTTCAATTTCATCAAATCGTGCATTTGTTGGTAAATAACCATTAGTAAGATCATCTTCGGGTTCCGTTAGCACAAATTTCACTGTGAAAATTGTCGTTAATGTTGCCATAACCTGTAAAAACAGCTTTATATGAGGCGTTATCCCGGTTGAAGGTTTTTTTTTTCATCATCAATTGCATCACTCTCTATGAACACCAGATCAACAATTATCTTTATAGTTGTCCTTATGTCACATTTGGAAGAGGACTTCTTTCATCTCATTTACACTGATAGCGCCTTAAAATATGATTTTTTTTTCCGCAGCACCTTCTAAACGTGATTTACATAACCTTTTCGAAGTCATTGACAAATGAGATTCCTTTATTTGGCTACCAAAAATAGGAATGGTTTTTTAACTTTTCTTCACATGGCAGTAATTTCCGTGCTCAGCGGCACACTATATCTGGCAGTCGTCATTCCCCCATTTATCTAACATTGGCTCCTCTACTTCCCGCTAAATTTTACATTGTAGAACATTTTCTTCACATGCCCATTTATAAAAATTTTGAGCCTTTTAATGCGGCATTAAAAGTCGCAGATAATAACATTGATTGTTGAAGTTGCTATCACTATATCAAAGCAACCGTATCACCCGTAACAATACATGCCCAACTAATATCTGAAATATCCCTATCACTTAGCATAGCGCCACAACTTGTGCCGATTATAGGGACACAAAAAGTTCAATGTTATCTCTTATTTACATCACAACTGATACATCTCGTTGCTAGCTCCAGCTTATCGGTGAAAGTTATAGCATTTTACCACATTCGGCGCCAATATGCATATTCTCATGCGATTGTGTGACCGTCCAATTACCGATCAAATTTTAGCCATCACCACAGAGGTATTCATATTACATCTTGATAGCACCACATTCTTGAGGTGGTCACTTTGTTATTTTCGTGCAAATATATGTTAATCATTTAAAGTGTGTTTCAATGAATGAAATGCAGCAAATCTAAGCTTCACTGACAATCTGACCACTCATGCATTGCTCTGAGTGTTTTGAGGGTGGACTAATGAGCCTTAGAGGGTGTTGGATGATTGTAGAAACGGGCGAATTTAATTGCTACAGGTGGCGATGTGAACGAGGTGAATATCGTTCGATATGGTGATATTTATGGACTATAGACTAATATCGCTCGATTTATTTGTGCTAATATGTCATGCAGGCGCATCATCAATGAGCTATTGTAATTTAGAGATGACGGACGATTGCACATTGAAAGTAGAGTTTATATTTTTGTCTCAAAATGCGCATATGCTAATAAGCTTGTCTCATTTATCATATTATAGTCAAAACTAAGGAAAGTAATATTGAATGATAGTGCTCTGTTGGAAATCCTCAAATCTCCATACGAATAGCGCTTATATAAAATCGGCTTCGCGAAACATTGCATTGTTCGTTGTTTAAGCGTATCTGCGTCCGACCTGCTACGTTGTCAAAATTGCATTAGCGCAAAGTAGTAAAGAATTTTGTGAGGAGAAGCTTAGCTTCTTCAAATCCTTCTCTATTAGCACATCGATTGCAGAGAACAAGGAAAAATTCTTCGCAAATTCTTTCGGCTTCTTTGTTCTGATGAGTTATACATATTCTTAAATGCACAAAAGTTTTCTAAAGATGAGGTTTTTGAAGGATAGGATTTGCATATTTTAGATATCCGTGGATGAGGATTCGTCCAAGCAGCTTCTGGTTTCGCAGTCTCTGCCCTCAAAATTCAGCATATATTAAAGAAAAGTATCGTGAAGATGAACTAACACATATGACGATGACTGGATGATCGGCTACTTTATAACCGATGAAGCGGAAAAATACGTCCAGCAACCGAACAAAAATTGTTGTCATTGCGATTTATTCGGCTTGATACAGATGTTGGCTTCTATGATCACTCGCCTGAAAAAAGTCGTTAAGAAGAGTCCCCTGAAATTTGCATAAAGTTTTTATATTTGTTCAATTTGCAAATGTCGCAAAAAAAGTTAACGAAAAGCGTACGATCGAACCACTGCATAAAGGACATGCAAAACCAGTAGAACCGTACGAACATTTTAGAAGAACTGAAACTGTCAACGAGTATTCAGCAATGCACATTGAAAATATCATTTTGTAATGCAAACACTTGTCTTTTGCGAAAAGGATAATAATATACTGGAAATTAGGTTGCCCAAAAAGCGCATGTTAATTTGTAATTTGAGTCATCGGCAACAACCAGGAAAATGCGTAAGCTGTAGCCGGCGGCAGAGAGGAGAATGGAAAGAATGATGACGGAAACCAAATTGATGAACGGGAAAGCCAAAGAATGCCTTTGAGCGGCAGTAGAAATAATGGACTGGTGACCGAAGCCGGAATGGGGGAGCTTAGATAGGCAACGAGGACATTCGCAATATAAAATAACGATTGGATGCAAAGAATGACAGAATGGACATCACGAATTGGCAAAAGAAATCGAGGCCGACCTGCGGTGAGGTGAAGTGACTCTCTAAAAAATACGGTAGGAACCAAATGGATCACAGCGGCATTGAATCGGGGCAAGTGGAAACGATATGAAGAGATATTTGAGTGCTCTGCTGACTGAAGTAAATAAATAAATAAATAAATAAATAAATAAATAAATAAATAAATAAATAAATGAATAAATGAATAAATAAATAAGTGAATAAACATATAAATAAAATAAGAAAAGAATAAATAAATAAATTAATAAACAAATAAACACGTATGATAATAATACAAATACATATTTGAATATAAATAGGATAAATAAATAAATATATATATATATACAAATAAACAAATACATATATATATATATATATATATATATATATATATATATATATATATATGAATATTAATCAAGAAATGAATCAATAAACTATATATATATATATATATATTTATATTTATATTTATTTATTTATTTATTTATTTAAAAGTACCGTGCATTAAGCAAATTGCCTGGGACCCGCTTTGCAGTAAGTGTCAGTGAAGAGCGTATTCTGGCATATTTTTTTTAGCAGCCAGAGATTGTTTAGTGTAGGAAATATAATTATGGGCTTATAGCGCAATGCTACAGTAGAGAAAAGTTCGACACACCCAGCAGTCACACGATTTTATATTGGGAAACCCACTATCATCCGTCCTCGCATGCTCGTTGTTGTCGAGAGAACGAGTTTACTTCAAGAACCCCACATCATTCATCCTCTCATCTTTCTTTATATGGAACAAACCATTAGGCGTTCTAATGGCGAACGAATAAAAAGAAACGATCGGGTGCTTGATCATATGGTCAGAAAAGCGATCACTGGTCACATTACAGTACAATAAGTCTTCCAGAACAAGTCGTTGAATATGCTACTGTGAAAATCGGGAAAAAAATTCGGTTATTTTCGAAAATCAGTCACAATTGAGGCTAGTTATCCAGTGCAGACAGGTGATTGTAAAGCTGAGCTTATTTCCTTAAAATTGTTCGCTTCTACAGGGCCATTTCAGGTTGAAGTTTGTTCAGGCTGCTGATTGAGTGACTTGATCAAGTATCATATGAGCGCGGCTGCACTTGTTCACTGGTTTGATCGGAAATGAAATCGAGCTGGATGAGTTGAGGTAGACGTTACCTTCGATGTTAGGAGTTCAGGGACACCGAACCGTCGGGTTCTGAAATTAAATCCGGAGAGACCCTAAAGAGAAGATGAGCCTCAAGGTTCAACAAATAACACAATGCCGTAAAAGCGCATAAGTACGCTTTATCCTTAATTTTCGTTAGCCCCGAATGCTGGGAAGCACCCGGCCTTCTTGGTGGACCACCTCACACCACATCGGCCGCGAATTCTAGCACATACAATAAGAAGGCCTCACTCGCTATAATCCATTTCGTATGCGATGAGAAGGCATTACATTATATCAGGAATCACAGAATTGCGGGTCGTTGTAGCAGAGAAGAGGTCAACTACCAGGAGCTCGCAACGATTAAATGCGATAGAATTCAGCATACTTTTTAAGGGGCCGGCGACAACGTACGTGAAAGAGGTGCAAGTTTGGCAAAAAGAGAATGATTAAATTGCAAATTGTTGTCTATTTTCTACTCTCCTTCCACATCAACAAATCTTAAGAGGCAATGAAATATATTCATCGAAACTCTTCAGTATGAGCATTGGAAGATATTACGACTCATTACAGTTTAACATTAAGTGAACAAATTACGCGTGCTTTAGCCTATAATAGAGTGGATACGATTAGAACTTTATGATGCAAAATATAAAAAGTTGAGTGAATATATAGAGTGCCAGAAATTTAAATAATGATCATTCGGCGTTAAGCTAGAATGCGCTATAGAAGAATTAAATCGACGATATTTTAGTACCAATCTTCACGTGATTGGTCACATATTCTCATCAAAATTTGTTTAGGAAAGACAGTTATTATAGAATTGCTTTCTATAGAGCGTGTAAATTAAACGAGCATTTTTAATAGAATATTTTTGAGGAAGTTGACACACGGAGATGATAAGTATGGAAAACAAAAGTAATAATAAATGAATGCAACTACACAATAGGTATTATTTGTTTGATGGAAAATACTTTTAAATATATGATTTCAAATTTGTGAAAAAATTTGAATAATTCACTTAACCATCGTAAAAGTTTTCGAATATTTATATTAAATAATCAATGGCGGATTGATTAAAGAATTTGAACGCAGCACTTTTTAAAACGTTTAGCCTCGAAAAAATCAGGCGTCATCGACCTCGAGACTCGGTCTACTGAATGGATCAGAGCTTGCAGCATGTAAATAGGCTTACTTCTGACCGTGCTGCAGCAAAGTCTTCAGAAAGCACCGTTTCATTAGTCATACAATTCTGCCCTAAGTAAGGCCGAAACCCAGTGAGAGACTCGACTCCATTTTCCGAAAAAATCGCTTTGAAATTAAAATATATTTGCAAAACAAATCCATCTTATGAGGTCTGTAAACTCACTGGGATAAAATCTTGAGTAAAAAACCTGTGGCCGTGATGCGTTTTAGATTCTACTATACCACCCAGGGATCCAAACGGATAGGTGGATGCGATGTGGAAGCATCTGCAATTTCTCAGGCCCGAACCGGTTTTCGCAGACGATATCCCTTGAGAAGAAGCATGCTGCAAATCGCTCCCAACGTGGCGCAATCGTGGCAAATGTTTTCAGACCATGAGACCATAACATGCGGTGTGCGCTCTGAAGGAGCCCATGCTGCCTGCAAAGTTCACGGATGAGATCCTTCAATATTCATGGTGCCGAAAACGGCATTTTTAGCAGGAAATGTAAGGCGCCTTTCAAACCTTACCTTAGAGTCAGCTCCAAAAGTGTTGGATCCGTCGCAGAAATTTCCTTCTACAATTTTCTAGTTCCCACACAACGACGAAGTCATGATTTAGGGGCTAATTGAAAGTATATGTCATGTGTTGACAATGTTTTTTTGCTGGAAGAGAAGTTTTTATTGTGAAGGTCTTGGATACGCCATGGTTAGTCGCCGGTTTCAAGCTCCACAATCTTCCGTTGTATGAAAGTAGAGGCTGCGCTAAGGGGGTGAAAATTGAGCGAATTTTTTTGGTTTGTCCGATTAAAAGGGCCTTCTCTCTCATCCCTCAGTTTT
The DNA here is from genome assembly GCA_037389465.1 of Baylisascaris procyonis. NCBI lineage: Eukaryota > Metazoa > Nematoda > Chromadorea > Rhabditida > Ascarididae > Baylisascaris > Baylisascaris procyonis. The sequence continues at coordinate 2,296,113 of JAZARR010000032.1, read as the reverse complement.
CTAACCTATAGGTATTTTTTTGACAGATCGTTGGAGGAAAGAGCAAATATTATGTTGAGAAGAGTTGTTTCCACTGTGCATTGCATAGGAATTCGACAGTGAAATGGTTAATAGTTTGACGTTCAAATGTTGTATTCATCAATGATTAAAGCAATTCATCAGCTGAAAAAGAAACCGACACAGAAATGATCTTCATTTCTTCAAATAGAGTAGTATAGAGGCATTCAGATATTTGTAGCCGTTGATCATTAAAGCACCTTTTCACCTTTATTTCTTGTTGCTTTAAAAACAATAGGCAAGAAGAGAGTGATGGTTGCTCGGATGGGAAATTCTCCTGGATTCGTTCTTCTATAATATCGCTTTCAGATCATCGTTGCTCTCCTAACTGTCTTAGAATAATTTTTCTTCTAATAGTTTAACGCGTTTTCGCAGAAAATTTTTCTGGAATTTAATTTTTACTCTATTCTTATGCTTACCGTTGGGATGGGCAGTGAGAGAAGGCTGATTGAGTGGGACACTCAAAATCTAGGTTATGCATGAAATTTTTCCTATAAATGGGGAAAAATTTTCAGAGATGCTACAAGGATGTGTGTTCATGAATTTTAGCTAAGCAGATCTATCGTCAAACAGACGCATAGAGAATCATATACGTATATGTAAGTATGTCATCACTATAATGCATTTTCACTAAAAATTTCGGCAAGCGCATTTAGGACTTATAATGTCTCATGCAAAATCTCCATGGGCTTCTCTTTAGCTTCTGCAATACTATGCAACTTACCCTGGAATTCGCAAGTTGTTAACATAAAAAGCTTAACTATAAGGATTTAAGAAACCTTCACAAACGAGCCGAAAGACGTCTTCCACGAAAGCACGACGAGCGACGGATGAAACATACCTTGCTCACTGCAAAAGGCGTCTGTTGAACCATTGCAAAGTAAGTTTTCCTTTTGTACTCTCTCATTTTATATTTACATCACGTGAAATTTTGTCCGGCCCTTGAAGTTCTAAATTTGTGCTTTACATTCCTCTATTGCTCTTTTTTTCCCACAATTCGTAGAACATTATTTTCAGCCTTTCCAAATGAGAAAAAAAAAGCCTCAGTGACAATCACTGAATTGACGACAGTGAGAATTGACTGGCAATATTTGCTCGGTTTGCCATCAAAGCAAGCAATCAACAAACTTTCAGTTCAAGCATAAATGAGCTGCTATTCTAATAACGATAGTGAAGGCAGTGAAAATCCATTTAGTCAAACGTATTAAGTCGACTTGAATGCAATCAAATAATAATGCTTGAAAACAGATGATTTCGATATATTTCGCATATTTTATCGAATTCGCCTCCTATTTGGAGAGGTACTTCATTGACTCGTTGATCCATTCCTCATTCAGTCGTCGTTTTGCCTATCGCATAAATAGCCGAATTAAGTGTTCAAGCTTCTAAGGTACGTTCACGTTTAATCCAGTACTATCATCTCCTCATTCGGTCTCCAGCTGAGAAAATTCTAGTTCCATTTTGTATTAGATCAAAGACACAACAAGGCACGGAATTTTCTCATTATGGTGGTAGAAAACAAAACAACTAAAAATCGACATCGTTGATTCAATTTCTAATTCGTTTAAGAAACAGAGTTTGCTCCTTGTGACTGAAATATGCGATTAAAACTCTTATACTCTCATTGCCAAAGTACGACATAGTGAAGTGCACCAATTTTTGAAATATATTTTTTTTTTGATGGAAATATTGGAATTTCGAGGAAGTCGAAGAAAAATCACGTTGGATGACAAGAATATAAAAATAGTTGTAGCAATAATTAGTGCGAAAAAACTATAGAGATCCATTCTCTTTCGAAGAAGTTTACCTATTTGATTCATCGTAAAAACTCAATCAGCAACAGTGACATTTTTGAGACGAGAAATGCAAATTCCTAGAGCGATATTTATGAAGAAATATTGCATAAGTCGAGAAAAATGGGAGATTCCGAGTTATCTTAGTTCAATTCGAAGATGAAACGACCAGTTGATGCAACAATAAGTCAGCATGATGTTCTCGATCAAGAATGCGTGTGGTTAATCAAGAAACATTCGAGTTAATGGTCAACAAAAGCGAAAGAACCGCGAAAAAAAGAGGTCAATAAATCTGGTTCAGCAACTTGTGATGGAAATATTTTCAGCATTTTTTTTTCTTTCGTCATATAAATAAAAGGCATCCACCATTTATAGACGTTTCATACAGACGATTGCTGTCGAGTTTGTGCATATCCTTCCTTTTATTACGGTACAAATAATGTACCATTTTATTTTCACCGATCCTTTCGAGACGATTCTACTTCAATGAAAACTGTGGTTCCTACGATGTATCACCCAGACAGGGCAATATGGCAGCTACAGGAAACTGCTATCGAATTTGAAAACGATTCAGGCAAGTAGATATACCTTAATAAAGGTTGAAGGGACAAAGGTTCCCCGATGGAAAGGATAAAGTGCCTGAAATCCGGCCCTGACGAATGACAAGGGCTACGCTTGATGGGAGAAACCGTAGAGGGTTCATTTTTTTGCCTACGGAATAAAAAGCAAATAGCCGAGATGGGAATAAAAGTGTGTATGATCAAAGTAGTACTGTCACCGATTTCATGCAGTATTACAACATTTAATCAAATTACTTTTTAGCCTTGCCGCTCTACAAATGGGACCGAACGAAGCCCTGCGGATACCGTTGTGTCCACTGCTTCTTCGTTTGGTAAACGAAAAATAATTTCTTTTTCTTTCATCGCATTTCGAAATTTTCGACAGTAAACGTGGAAGTTTCACGTTCACCACAATTCTCATTGAACATTGCTCGCTAATATTCTTTTGTGCGTTTTTTTCAATTCATTTGTTTCCTTTCATTGTCGCATGCTTATTGAATTTGACATGTTCGACATTCAACTTCAAAAAGAAATGTAAGTTAATACCGAAGCAGCTGTCGCAATATGCGTATCTGCTGTTGTGCTCACCGAAGAAATCAGTCTCACAAAAAGCGAAAATATATCGAAACCTTTGCAATAGTGCATCCATAATTCGACTAATCCGAACACTAATATATGAACTCCTAGAAAAGATTCCATCAGCAAGTTCAGCGCAACCTCTCAAGTTCGCAGTCCGGAGAAGTTTCAACGCTGGTCGAGTTAATAGATCCACTGTGATCGTGAGTACATCGATATTCTGGTAGCAGTCCGAAAAAAAAGGAGAGAAAACGACATTAAAGAAGCGATTTGTAGAATAGGAATGCTGATCATAAATTAGTTGGAAGAAAATTATATCATCATTTTTTCCTGACGCCGAACACATCAATCAGTCATCTCTCAGAGGTGCTGAGGTGTTTGATATTTGTTTGATATTAGAACTTGGCCCCGGCAAATAAAAAATAACGACCTGACAGAAGCGAAAATGTATAGTAACTAACGCACACTATTCTTCGAAAGATTCATTAAAGAGCGTGCGTCATTGAAGTGAGATTCGCTTTGCAGGTGGAATCTAAGAATTGGCCTATGATAATGCATATGCTGTGTCTTTATCGTTTTGAATGAAATTTTTGTGTAACTTTCAATTCGTTTCATCTGAGAAGAAGCCTCATTATAAATTCAGTTGTGATCTTTCAGTCACCACTTATTTAGGTAAATGCAGATGCAACTCAAATAAATTAATGAACAATTCGAGAAACAACCTAACAGGGAAACCGTGGGTATTAGTGTCAGCAGGATGTGCGAATTGGAGAAGCAAGGGTTATTTATTTGAGCAAATTGGTTAGGACGGACAACCACCTACGAATTTTGACAAATGTATTGACGACTGGGGCAGAAATAGACGAGGAAATCGGCCAGGAAATGCGCCACCTTAAAGATTTGCGAATGCGATTGGATGGATCCAGAAGAGCGCTAAGTACTGTAGAAAAGCGCAATTTTAAAGGTGAATTCTGAAAAAGGGATTCGATATCTCGTAGAAGAAAAACAACGAAACCGTGACGGCGTCGTATTCGGGGAACATTTAAAGTGATAAAAACTTTCTTGCACTTTCCCAACGTTATGCGTTACCGTTGTTTACCGTAACCCAGCGATGTGAAAAAGCTGCGAGAAGAGAAAGGCTATAAATACCTCTTAAAAGCATCGGTTTTTTCAACATTTTTCAACGAATTGTTGAATATCATTTCAATGTTATCCACAATCGGTGCAGAATCAACTAAACAGTTGCTGGCACCGAAAAATACAGGTGGAAATTAAACCGTCCGGTTTAGGTAACGTGCAAAATCGGTTGCCCGAAGTGAGTCGATGCAAATTCTGAAGGAATACAAGGAACTGGCATTTATGGACGTCGCAAAGGAACAATACGGCGGCAAGTTAAAACGACAGACAATTGATACCAGAAAACTTTGCACCAGAATATCGTATGGGATCCTTGCTGAACGCAAGGAATTCGTTCGCCTGCAGGACAAGAGAAGACAAAAAATTTCCTCAGAATTGGCTACCCTCCATAATAAAAAACAAGCAAAAAACGTGCCTTGTCTTGGGCGAATTTTTGAACTTTTGTGCCCCATTACCTCGTTGAAGCTTTTATCTTCTACGGGGCGTGTTCGAGGAAGCTCTTTATGATAGTTGTCGACATTTTGCATGAGCTTCACATAATTAGTAAATCATTTCGTTTCATCGGCATTCACTGTAGCACCTATTTGCTCTAATTGTCACCAGTTAAGATCTCACGCGAATAGCAAGATTCATAAACTGCATATTCTTCGTTTTTCTACAGCAGCTGCTGAGTTGAGGTTTTCAGTGGTCTAAAAGACTGCGGCTGAGTTATTTCTTTCTAGCGAGTGCCTCTACTCGACAAGGAATTTCGGTTGAAGTTGCATATTTTCATATTGCTCTGTTATGGTTAATTTTCGGCATGACTTTCAGAACTGCAGGCTATTCAAGACATTTTACTGTTCATAGCAGAAAGTGATTACCTCCGCTTGCTCGCTTGCTCTGGAGGCAAAAAAAACGATCGAGGAATAAAAAGCGACCGATCTTATGCGATTTCAATATGCGATAAATCTTATGCGATATATGGTACTAGGCATGATATGGTACAAATATATACGGTGCAAATATGATACTATTCGAGCAATAATTGCTGCCGCCAAACTTATTAGTTATTGAGATGGTGAGAATATATGGTGTGGATATTATGATGGCGATATAAATGAAGAGAAAAGTTTAAAATGGCACTATATTCTACTATAGAAGAAACTACTGAATTCCAGATTCTGTGCATTCATATACATGATATGAAAAAGTATGATTCCGTACATTATAATAAATAAATTGTTAATAGAAAAACCGAACTAGAGAAAATTAAAAAAAAAAAATTCCTCCTATAAGCCGAAGAACATCTTTCACAAAGCAGAACAAGCGAGAGACGAGACATACCTTAGTGACTACAAAAAGCTTTCGTTGAGCCATCTGGAAGGCGGTTTTGCTTTTATATTCACTCGTTTTATATTTACACTGTATGAAACTTTGTGTTGTCCTCGAACTTTCGAATTGATGCTTTTTTTTCCCTAGACTTCATAGAAAGTCGTATTTTGCTTTTTCATATGAGAAGAATTTCTAATTGCAGTCATTAAATTGTCGGTTGTGAGAATTGAGCGGCAATATTTTCTCGATTTCTCAATAAAACAAACAATCAATAAACTTTCAAGTTATGCATGAGTCCGCAACTCTAACAGTGCCATGATGGTGTTGAAGATATGTGTGGTCCAAGGATTGGGTCGAGTTGAACGCAATCGATTAATGATGCTTAAATACAGGTGTCCTCGACGTATTTCATCGATTTCATCGAATTCTCTTCCTATTTGGAGAAGAGCCTTCAATGCTCATTGATCCGCTATAAGCTTGCCGATTCAAGTGAATCTACTTTGCCATGGCAGTTAAAGATTGGTGATATTAGAAAATGTTATGAAAAATATTTTTTGCTTGATATAGGAATAAGAGAATATTTCTACCTTATCACAGTCGCCGTTATGCATAGCACATAAATGAGCCCAACTAAGAGTTCAAAGTTCTAACAGAGGTCATAGCATTACGAATCGAAGTTCATGTTCACCTTTGTACCATCATCCCGGCATTCGATTGCCTCCTCAGGAGATCATAACCTTCATCTCTTGTGCAACAAAGACATAGTTGACACCATATATTTACTGACATATTACTTATTGCTCACATAAATAGTATAATACAATTATTAATGGAAAGGTGAATATCATCAAAATATGTGCCAATCCTGAAATGCAGGACTCGAAAGAAAGTTGAGTGGAAGAAGTCATTGCGATGGCGCATTTAACGTTTCGTGTCTGCCTTTTTCAGCCTTTCACCAATCCATCGTAAACTAATGGTAATCTATTGCATCTTCATCATTCAATAACGTCCATGCTTCCAATTTCGTTTAGTTTATCGTCAGATTATGGTCTTTCCGTGTCTCATTAGTTTTAATGCGCAAGTTTAGTTCCTGATTTGCTCAGCGTAATCAATGCTTTTTTACCATCATTACTCATACCTTTTGCAATCATGTTTCGTTCATAATTCTAAGAAAACCAACACTGAGAGAAGTTATTTCTCTACGCAGTTCTCATTGGTGAAAAGAGAAAAATTCTAATGCCAATCATTTTTGTGATCTTTATTAGCCGTAAAGGCAATTTAGTTTATTTCTCAAATTGAATGCGGATGCATCTATAGAACGCTGATACTTATTAACTAGCGAACAGATAATAAAATTACATAAGAATTTGAAACACTGCATAAGTGGGACACGATATACTATCGGAATCATAGAGCAATTGCAAATGGGAATCTCAAAACATTACATTATCTATATCAAATATTTCTCTACGTTACGCAGCTCCATTCTTTTAGCAACGTGTTTGATATACGTTTTCAAATACGGCGAAACGAGTTTCTGAATTTGTGCACTTTTTCTCCTACTTTTCTATATGGTGTTGAAGTTTTTTTTCTTATTCATCATTCCACAATGTTTTCATTCTAATGATTCGCATTGAAATAGCCTCAAATTTACTTTACTTCCAGATGAATTTAAAAAACTATTACGGCTTTTATACGATTATTTTCAAACATAAAGAGAATTATGCCTTTAGTACATGAATAAATGCACTATAGTATAGGTTTTTTTGCCTAGGTTGATGCTCGATCATATTGTAGGAGGTTTCCCACAACGAAGTGTATATGTTGCCATGTTTAACTCTTTTAAAATATCCGTGTGCTTTTTTATACTCTAAATGAAGCATCGTAATTCAATGGATTCGTTATGGGAAAATTGCTTTCTCTTTCAGAATATTTGTGTGAGAAGGAGATAGAGGAGCCATAAGTAAAATCCTGTCTGTTATAAATGTTGTGAAAAGTGATAATAGCCTCAGCCTATCGTTACTCGTTTATCTCCCTCTTTCTAGCTTTGACCACTACTTGAAATCAGATAGAGGAATTTAGTGTGGCCCTTTTCGAAGCGAAAGCGTATCCTCAATCCTACGTTGAAGAACTTAGCCAAACAGTTCCTGTGGTTGAGCTTGAACTGTGGCTCAGATTCTTCATTAACAATAGTAGTCGAAGAACTGATCCAAGTCATCGTCGATTCTCGGTGACAGTAATTCAGTTTCGAAGATTCCTGGCTTGTTTAGGTTGCAGCGGAGTTTTCTACTTTCACTCGGGCAGCAACTGACCAACATTCCTGAACTTCATCCATTTTCAGTAGAAATTCGGTTGCTATATAATGACTGTAATTAAACCTTTGATGTACCTTAAAAAGAACATTGAAACGGGACGTAACGGAGAGATGAATACACGAACATTATAAAATGCGACCTGAGATAACTGAGGTGGTTTCTTGTTGATGCATTAGGAAACAAGATGCGATCATATAATAAAGAAATTGCCAAGCGTCAAAAACTATTGATAACCAACGGTGATAACCTAGTTGAGAAAAGAAATTCCACAAAACGGGCAGAGAAGCGCCGGTTTAAACGCGGGTTTTTTGTCCTTTTTTATCACAGACTGCGAACGACGGGAGGCAAATTTTGTGACCTCTTTTGTAGTGCACATAAACGGGTCCATCGAGTTCAGCAAAGATATGAGACGATATCTTGGTGCGCCGCATTCTGATATCACTTGCCTCTCATGCATCACGCAGTGGTGCTATTTTCTTGCTACGTTCGCACGCGGTAGTTTCTTATATTCCTTGAGAATTTGCCTCCATTCTTAATAGGCTATCAATTTTTGCACATTCCTTTAATTAGACAATTGCAACTTGCCAAGTTTATTTCTTCTTTGCCTTCCATCATCATCAAATATTTGATTAAATTTTGTTGACTGAGGATAAGTCGTTTGCAATAGTCGATAGTTGCTTGAAAAATATTTGCGCAAAAAATGAGGCTCTTGAGTGGTGTTCATTCTCGCTTTATTTTTTGACAACATGAGTCATCGCTGCGTTAAGGTGGATAGTAGCGAGAAAAATGCAAAAACGTTTTCGCAATTTTAACTGCTTGATGTGTATGTTGTCAAGGTTTATCGATTTTGTGCTTACAGTATTTTTCTAATGAATTTCAAATTGCTTTTTTAGAAAGGATCTTTCAAATTGCATTCTTCTAGACTTATCTGGGGTTGTTTTGGATCCACCTAGTCTCATTCGCAAATCTTAAGGCGATGGATTTCCTGGTCGACTTCCTGGACTACTTCTGTCCTATAGTATGTTCATTTGCCAAAATTTGCATGTGTTGTTCATCCTAAGCAGTTTGCTCAAATAAATAACCCTTGCCTCTCCAATTCGCACATCCTGCTGACACTAATACCCACGGTTTCCCTGTTAGGTTGTTTCTCGAATTGTTCATTAATTTATTTGAGTTGCATCTGCATTTACCTAAATAAGTGGTGACTGAAAGATCACAACTGAATTTATAATGAGGCTTCTTCTCAGATGAAACGAATTGAAAGTTACACAAAAATTTCATTCAAAACGATAAAGACACAGCATATGCATTATCATAGGCCAATTCTTAGATTCCACCTGCAAAGCGAATCTCACTTCAATGACGCACGCTCTTTAATGAATCTTTCGAAGAATAGTGTGCGTTAGTTACTATACATTTTCGCTTCTGTCAGGTCGTTATTTTTTATTTGCCGGAGCCGAGTTCTAATATCAAACAAATATCAAACACCTCAGCACCTCTGAGAGGTGACTGATTGATGTGTTCGGCGTCAGGAAAAAATGATGATATAATTTCCTTCCAAATAATTTATGATCAGCATTCCTATTCTACAAATCGCTTCTTCCCGCCCTTTTTCTCTCTCTTTTTTTCGGAGTGCTGCGAGAATATCGATGTACTCCCACTCACAGTGGATCGATCTATCAACGTGACCCCCGTTAAAATTTCTTCGGATTGAGAGCTTCAGATGCTGCGCCCAACTTGTTGGCAGAATCTTTTCTAGGAGTTCACATATGAGTGTTCGGATCATTCGAATTATGGATGCATTGTTGCAAAGGTTTCGTTATCTTTTCGCTTTTTGTGAGACGGATTTCTCCGGTGAGCACAACAGCAGATGCGCATATCGCTATAGCTGCTTCGGTATTCACTTACATTCCTTTTTGAAGTTGAATGTCGACCATGTCAAATTCAATAAGCATATGCGACAATGAAAGGAAACAAATTAGTTGAAAAAAAAAACGCACAAAGGAATATTAGCGAGCAGTGTTCAATGAGAATTGTGGTTAACGTGAAACTTCCCCGTTTACTATCAAAAATGTCGAAATGCGATGAAAGAAAAAGGAATTATTTTCGTTTACCAAATGGAGAAGCAGTAAACACAACGGTATCCGCAGGGCTTCGTTCGGTCCCATTTGTAGAGCGACGTGGCTAAAAAGTAGTTTGATTGAACACTGAAACACTGCGGGAAATCGGTGATAGCATTACTTCGGTCAGCGACACCATCAAGTCTACCTCCTCGAATTGCTTTTTATTCCCTATGCGAAAAAATGAACCCACTACGATCCGTTCTGTGAGGCATAGCCCCTGTTGCTCGTCATGGGCGGGTTTCAAGGGCTTTATCATTTCTATCGTGGAAAAGCATCAACGTGTCTCTTCAACCTTCGTTAAGGTATATCTGTCCTACTTGCCTGAACCATTTTCAGATTCCATATCAGTTTCCTGTACCTACCATAGTGCCCTATGTGGATGCCTATTGCCATAAATCGTAGGAACCACGGCGTTCATTGAAATACGATTGTCTCGAAAGCACCGCTGAAAGAAACGCACTATGCTATCTCAACGGCAATAAACATAGTGGTTTGTAAGAAGTCGGCAGCGATCGTCTATGCGAAAAACCTATAAATAATTGATGGCTTTTGTTCACATGACCAAAAAAAACCAAGTTGAAAATGTTCCAGTCACAAATGGGTTGTTCCCGATTTATTCTTTCGTTTTTTTTTCCTTTTGTATGGTTTTATCGAGTTGCGGTAACTGGAATAAAAATGACGGATTTTCGATCGCAAAGATCGTTCTGATGTAGCATTGTATCAGTTGGTGGTTTGCATCTTCGTACTGACCTTCAGATAATTAGCGATGTTCCACCTTTCTGTGGCTATCGAATCTTTTTGTTACCTTCATAAGTATCGCTCTAGGAATTTGCATTTCTTTTCAAAAAAAAAAATCAATATTACTGATTGAGTTTTTGAATTGTTCAGTTAATGCGATGAGCAAAATATATAAGTTAGTTTGAAGAAAAGTGTTCTCCAAACTTTTTTACGCAAATCGGTTACTGCTGCAACAGGTTTTTGCTTTGGACAGCCAAAATGGCTTTTTTCTCGTTATGCTCAACAAATATTTAAAAAAAAAAAAACAAAAAACATTTTATTACATAGCACTGTAGCCGTAGGAGTTCTAAAGTTTATATCACAAATTAAGATCACAAAGAGCAAAGGCCGTATCTACGATGAATTGAACGAAATTCAATGAGCGACCTTGGTTGAATGTTTTTTTTTTCAATCATCTTAAAGAGAAATTGCGATGAACAACGCAAGAAACAACAGCACGAAAAGCAGGTAGGAAACAATCATGAATTGTTTTTGTTTTGTTTTTTTTAAACCACTCATCATTGAAACGTAATCGGTTACCTTCATTGGCTTATTGATCACATAATTTATTGATGACTGCTTAGAAATTTTTGATTCGTTATGGTAAGAAAAAAAAAAAACGTCGATGTCAAATCGCATTGCTCTTTATGTGTATAGTTTTTTGTTGAATTTTTGAAGCGCTTATTGATCATAGTTACATCAAGGAACATTGTGTCGACTTTTTTCTTGGAATTTGAGCACACTGTGAACATCCGCAAAGCAAAAAATCACAACTGAAGAATGCAATACATGCTATCTTAGTGTATCGCTTCAGTCACAATGATTGGAGATCATTCAACAATAGTGAAAAATTCTGAAAATTTAGCCCACAAAATTATCACTGACTTTGCAACGATCTTTAAGGTTGATTGAGACGATCCTGACTTTGCCGTTTAATTACAAGCATTTTTTCCTTTGCTTGAAACCCATTCAAAGAGTAGCTTAGGATTTTAGCTCTAAACAGTAAGTCTGGGCTGCATTTTATTGCATCGTACAGAGGGACCTAAACAGTATTCGCTTGCTACGTGTGAATCCCTAAGCCAACGCAGCTACGGCTTGATATCTTGGATGCTGCAGCAATTTTCTAACATGCGCAGAGCTATGTATGAGCCGTTTATAAGTACATATTGCTCGTTATATTTTTGATTTCCGGACGTGGTCTTTGATCCCACAATACAAGTTTCCAAAACGAGACCGTTTAATAACGCTAATCTCAGCTTTTCCAGCAAGAGAAAGAGGCAACGCCTGATTCGGCGACTATAACCGTTGGTATAAGCACCTTATTCGGGAAACAATTTGCACCACATTGTCCGATGACGTCACCAGCTTCTTATGGGAAGGGGATTACGAGTAGTAACGCTGCAATGATTTCAACTGTTGGATGAATGGGATTTTTTTTTTGAAATTGAAGCACACGTCCTGGCTGAATGCAGCATCGCCAAGATGGCGATTTTCCGAACAGAATCACAGCAAAGTGTGATTTCCTGTTATTGTACATTTGTGCTTGATGCTTTGCATGAGCTTCAGCACGTCAACTTCTTCCCACATCCCTCCATGTGGCAACAGACCACCTCCCCTCATTATGAGGGCTGATTTTGCTTTTCTTCTTCAAAACTTTTTTTGTCTCAGCTGAAGCCTATCTGCCCGATCGGGAAACTCCTTTCTTCTTGCGTGTCGCTCCCACTAACATCGTTAGTGCTCCAGCCGGCTTGCCCTCGCAATGTTTCTTTTGAATAGCGTGCATCTTTGTCTTCTTCCAGAGCGATTTCAGGGCAAGATTCCTAATCTACGACCATCGCTTATACCTTCGAGGAGTGGTTGCCTATTCAGGTTAAGCCGGATACATCATCATTAACATGACATACATTATTATGAAGTTTACATTAGTGGCCATATTGACGAGAAAAAAAACGAACCAAAGAGCAATGAAAGAATTTTCTGGAGTTCATATCGAAATGACGGAAAAAGAGATCAATTACACCTGTCCGCGAGGTAAAAGAAAATCGATGATTCAAAATCACAGCATGACGAAAAAACAAGCAAAACTGCGACCACTGCTTAGAAAATAAATCAATCTTATGTGATCACTGAAAGCGATTTTTTCGTAAAGCGTCGAGCGCTCGAAAGGAATGCATTATCGTAGAAACATTGAGGTGTGTTCCCTAAAAAAAAAAAAAAACTACCAACTCTTAAATTACTTAATATAACCGACAAATGGATTAAAAATCAAGCAATCAGAGTTCATGACTTTTATTACAACTTATCTAATATTGCATCATCACATTTATCGAACTGCTTTTGTTCCGTTATTCGTCGACTTTCGCATTTCGCTGCAACCACATTCCCATTTCACGACACTCAGATATCTGCTAACACCTAATCGTTGGCAATGCATCGTATCCGTAATTGTAGCACTCTTATTCATTCATCATAATCAAACGTTGCTGTGTTTTTGCAAAAGCCGACATCGATTCATAGCTAGATAATAACATACTGACACTCACTGTTGCATTGACTTTCCGCTAAGAAAATATCTTTAATAGAATTTTCGAACAATAAAATATATGTTAATTTTTTCCTCGTTTTGATGTTGAAGCGATAATTTTTAATATATCAATGGGTCATTAACTACTAAAAAAAGAAATTACGATGCAAAATTGTCGAAAAATCTTCAAGTCGAAAATTTAAAAAACAATGTCAGGATTCGAGGAAACATTCCCAAGCTCATGCTTTTATTGATAATTTGTAGGCAACAAAATCCACTAGCACACTTAACGCAGTGCAAATTCTGCGCAGTCTTTGTTGAGCGTGAGAACGATATAATCAATTAGAATCAGTTAAATACGTTGGGTGTAAATTATACGCAATAAAGATGCAGCTTTCAAATTCGCAACTTTCAATTTGCCAACGGCAGAAATAGGATTCTTCATCTAAAAGTCCTCTGTACTCATACTATCGCAATATTTGCTTAGTCTTCGTTGCAAAAATGTGGAATTATCGAAACCATGCAACCACAAAGTAATGTGTAAATGGCGTAGCAGATGTACATTTTAACAAAAACATATGTTATATTAGATAATAAATCGTATAAGGGTTGACACTGATTATGAACCTAGAAGACGAATTCTTCAATAAAATATTATTGATGTAAAATTGTAGCATAAAGAAATATGAAATTATTTCCAGTAAAAACGAGTCGAATATGAATGATCGTTGGTGAGAAGATGGCACAACATTAATATAATATTTCGGAAAGTAAATACTTTTCTCTCAACAAACATCTTTTAATTCACATGTAACACAATCAGAACCACAAAACGAGCACTCTTCATTATCAATATCTACTAACCTGAGCATTAAAATATTCAAACGAGCGATTTATTTCTTCGCATCGAGACATAATTAACTTCTCAGCAATAAAAATTCACTAGAGATAAAAACAACTATTGAAAGCTTTTTTCTTATTACTTGGATTTTTTTTTTGCGAAAATTAGGTTTCAAATCTTTGTTTCTTGGATCGTTATTTAACATCTGTAAGTGGTTTATATTCGTAGATTTCAAATACCATATGAATTCAACTGAATGGAAACGTTTATATGTCACGATGTTTACACATTCACATTTAGTACGTGAAATAAAAACCAAGGAGAGGTATTCAATTAACAAATCAATGTTTATAGATCACCAAGTACAGTTGCCGCTTATCTGCTGAATGGTGAATATAGAAGCGATTCGTTTAGATGCAATTTAAGAAAGCTATTGCTCGATGCCTGAAACTCTTTTTAATTAATCTCTTCTTAAGCGAGCGGTTACTCGGTGCATGAACCATTTTCCTTGACTAATTTTCGTCTAACCTATTGAAGGGGAAGAGGGAAGAAAGCGAATCTCGCTTAAAAATTGTAACATTGGGCTTCCTAATAGGTTATAGCAACCACTGTGAAGCAAAATGTGGCTGCCCACCTATAAGTATTTACAAAATGCAGCAGGTCTACCCGTTCATACCTGTCTACCCGTTCAGTGCTCATGATTTGTAAGGATCATGGCAAATAATTTTGTTGGGCGACATCTGTAAGATAGGACGGCATGCTATCCTCATTACTATTACAACTCATCGCATCTAATCGATCGTGAAAAGTCGACCGATTTCATAGAAGGGATCAATAAGGCCACAGCACAGTGACCTCTCACTGTTGTATTTATTAACCATTACTAGAAAAGATCGTCTAGAGTGATAAACTTCTTGACCGGCTAAAGCGATACGGAATGCGATCATGTCGATTCAAATTCTATATAAATTTTTAGGCATTTTTAAAAGTCAGAACTATTATTGTCGTCGTCATCGCGACAGGTTTGACGCTATTGCGGGAGGCTTGCCTATCAAGTATATTCTACTAAAAACACACACTCGCTCTTCTAGTTCCTTGAAACCATTGAGTGCGCATTACTAGCGAACACAAGCACATACCACTTACACACATACACAACTGCACATCTACACGTGCTCTGGCAGATGAACGCACATACATCCGCACACGTATGCTTTTGAATATGCACAGACCTTTGAAGAAGTACGGACTTGCACAGACGCATGGAGTTAGTGCACCTTGTAAACGAAGATTTCCTAATCGCACGGGGAGGAACTTCCAATTGAACACTTATGCTGCAGGTGATATAGATAGTTAGCACGACCGCACGATTCGGTGAGAAAATGTGAATTATAAGCATTCTTAATGCTGCCATACCAATTTGCGAATTTCGGTGTGGGGAGCACAATGTGGTGGCTCCATGCCTGCGCATTGCTATTTGTGTGTATCTTATTATCTCTCCTCGAGTTTCAACTTCGCACCAACTGAACCTTGATGATGTGGAATTGAACGATTAAAATGTGCGTCATCGGATGGCCTTTCATCCTGACCATTGTTCCTTCACTGACTCGAAAAAAGCTTGACGCAACTTAAATGAATAAATGAATCGTTTGTTTACGTAAATAAATGGAAAATATAAAAGCTTCCGAAGAAGCAGCAGCATGCAAGCAACAATAAGGGGAAAGATCGCTGAAAAAAAAGAATAAGTGCATCCAGTGGGTATGAAAAGAAACCTGAAAACATGACAACGTCCAAGAACAAATTATTATGCACTTTGTAATCAGACATTTTTTAAAATTCTATGACAGCTGACTAATCGAATGATAAAAAGGAACAAAAATTTTTCTACGGAGCCGTTGGAGACGTTGGATTAGGCGAATTATGAGCGCAATGTCATGTGTGTTTTATTATTTCTTGATGGTTCGGCAAACTAATTGATATGTTGAACGCAAATAGAAAATACCAACTCTTCCGGTCTCCGAAAGAGTGTGTGTGTGCATGTGTGCGTGTGTGTGTGTGTGTGTGTGTGTGCGCGTGTGTGTGTGTGCGCGTGTGTGCGCGTGTGTGTGTGCGCGTGTGTGTGTGCGCGTGTGTGCGCGTGTGTGTGTGCGCGTGTGTGTGTGCGCGTGTGTGTGCGCGTGTGTGTGTGCGCGTGTGTGTGTGCGCGTGTGTGTGTGTGTGTGTGTGTGTGTGTGTGTGTGTGTGTGTGTGTGTGTGTGTGTGTGTGTGTGTGTGTGTGTGTGTGTGTGTGTGTGTGTCTCTCCAACTATGCGGTAGATTCCACTCGGTGAATACGAAAACTGTGCACGTAAAATTCCTAAGCAGTTGGAATCCGATTCCGACGCTATATACCACAGTGTTCGATCGATCAACTCTGAAAAATATTCCGGTTCACCGATTTTGCAGTTAGAAAAAATTGCATGCATTCTGCACCGTTTCGGCATTAATTTTACACGTAAATAATATTCGGTGTGGTGTAATTCATATTTTCAAATAAAGGAAAATTTTTTCATGGATTATCAGTACGAGCAATTGGACCACTTAAATTATTAGAAAAGCATTCGATGTATTCTACTTTTTTTCCTAACTGACGATTGATTTTTTAAGTAAATGTGGGGACAACGTATCGTGCGAGTTCCGCTGAAACAATATGCTAGCTGTTCCGAAAAGTTTCCTCACTAATACGAGTGGTTGGCGTGATTCGTTGAAATGAAAACGAAATGTTGTTCCAGCCACTGTGACTCATTTTTGTGACGTGCACCATTTAGGTTAGCAGTTCCTTAAATACTCAGCACGTTATTTGCTTTGGCAAGCACTGTGCTCCTCTATGTGGAAGTACCGAAAGGAAGATTAGACTGGATGGAAACAGTTGCTTTTTCCACTGGAGTCAAAGCTAGCAAAAGGTATCCACCAAGGATACCTGATAATAATGAAAAACTGATGTATTTATGAGGTCACATTTATGCGTGCATTTATTTGTTTCCTTGCACATCCAACTCATCAACGAGTAAGCACTGCTGGATTGAACTAGTCATAGCATCCGACCAAAGCAGCTTTTTCGAATCTGGTTCTCCATTAGTTTTGCCTGGTTTCACGAAATTATTTCCTTCAGAGGGCGTCAGCATAAACTATAGAAGTCTCAAATGCGTATTCCGCATTAGCCGCAATATATGATGAGTATTGGTGAATATTATAAACCGTCGTGAAATTTTCTCTCTCATAACAAATTCTTTGATGCAGATGAAGTTCCTATCGACATGAACGTGAAGCATTTTATTGTCGAAGTGGCGACAAAGACGATGTGACGTTAGCAATTTCCGTCTGAAAGCGTTTATTTGCGTTTCGTTAGCTCTTCCGTTGCGATTTTTGAAATTCATGAATTTTTATGCCGTTAAAAAACACTTTCAGATGTATTCTTTACAAAATCAAATTGCTGCTTTTATTTTTTTCATCATCTTTTTCGTAACATTTTATTTCATTTCATGATATTTGCCATAAGCGCATATAATTGCTTCTATCATCTTGCATTTATTCGTTTTGATTTTACAACTATATCATTAGCCGATTTTTTTTTTTTTTTTTGAAAAACATCGTAATATTCTTATTTCAGTAAGTAAATTCCTATTCGATATCGGCAGTTCATTTATTACGGAAAACGATTTAAGTTTACTTTACTTGCTATTGTTGCTCGTTTAGAAATGTTGCACCGTCTTCAATCGACTCAAAGTTCTCAATAATATTGAGATAAAAAATAATCTCCCTCCACTCGAAAACATTGCAAATCGTTTTGTCAAAATTAGTGAAGTGAATACAATGTGACATTAAAATTTCATCATGACCACTTAGAAACAACGTTTGATTCACTGTTAGCATTCATCGCTTAAGAATGACTCATTAACCCATAACATTTTCAATAGCGTCCATTATAAAAGCTTCAATTCATGTTCACTAAGCGATGAAACATTTTCTGTTGGCATCGTTCAATGCTATATGAGAAATTTACATTCATTTCTTTGCTCGATTTTCTCATACGTTTATTTTCGACACATTTCAGGTAATAGTAGTTGAGATATTTCCATATGAGGTATGCGCGGTTCTCTTATTTTACAGAGAAAAACAATGCCCACAGCAGTATCGTGGATTAAAATTTATAGCAGTTATACTTACCATGAACTATCTACTGGCACTGAGGCGAAGTTCACTTTTGATCGATTCAGGAACGAGTAGAGATCCATCAATATCTGGTGGTCCTCTCTCAAAAAAGCGCTGTTTTTTTTTTTTTTTTTTGGAAAGCTTTCCATTCGAATCCAATCAACTTTAGAAGAGAAAATGAGGACTTAGTTTATTTTTATTGGCGTTTACTTGGAAAAAAAAGTAGCTTTTTCTTGCTGCGCAGCTTTTCGCCGATTTGATGTTGAGACTTTCTTCTATACTTCCTAGCCACTGCACACGTTTAACGTGCATATACTACGGTAACTGATTTCTCGCAAACTGGATAGCCAAAAGAAAGAAAGCGGTCGGAATAACTCTTGAAATGTAACTCGCTTCGTTTATGATAAATAAAATTCTTCATGCTACCATGAGTGATGAAAAAAGAGGTGAACTCTTCTTTTGCTCATCCAGAACGACGTACTGTATAATTCTTTGTGGACTGTACTGTATAATAATTCTATAAAGTCTAGAAGGAAATATGGCTCGATGTGCGAATTTCTTTTTCCGTCTTTCTTCGATCGTCGAAGACATTTTAAAAATACTGAAGAATTTATAGCACCGTTAATTCAATGAGGGAGAATATAGCCGTTGTAATGTTACGTGCAAAAAAAAATTGAGTAGACAACACGATAAATTGGTGATCTACCGTGGAAAAAAAAAATTAAACAGTAGCGCAAAAACCATTCCGCTATGGGATAGCGAAAATTTGGCGTCATTCTTGAAATCAAAGCAGCTCTATGGATATGCTATTTGTAAAATAGCAGCAGACCAGAAAGATACATCAAATTCTCTATTCACCAGGCTTTTCCTACAACATCTCATGGCTTACAATTTTCGAAATTCATCGCATTCTTCTAGCCTAACCGAGGGACCCACCCAGAACCATTCCCTTTCCCTGTCTTGGCAGTGGAAGAGGCCCAGTGGAGTGCGGTAGCATATGGATGAATTTTTCGGCACTGTCTTGGATTTTTTTGAAAACAGGGCTGCAAAACTTATTGCTCGCTTTCATCGACCAGCAGAAATCTTGAGGTGAACTTTCACTTCCGCTGATGAATTATAGATATTTGATGCAAAGAGATTAGGGAAGACGCGTTGTGAAAATCGGACCATGAATATGATCGATGATTCATTTTCCTCAATACTCCTAGTCGTCATTCACAGGAACATATGTTAATGCTTATATCCGACCTAAAGTGTTCATTTGCAGCTTTAAAGAAGTGTTTGCAAGAGGCGATGCGACTAATTCTTCTTGTACTTGGTTTGATGATGTTTACCACAAAATCGTGTTACTCTACACAAGGTCTAACGACCGGTAAGATTTCTGTAAGATGCTTTAGTCATCCAACAATTTCTCTTCATATTTCGTCGGCATTAATCTAAAGGATATTAGGTGGCCATTTACAGAAGCAGAATGTTTAGTTTGGTGATAGGATGAGATGGAAAGGGGGGGGGGAGGTTGTTTTATGGGTTCAAAGACGAGCGCACTTTATCAACATACATCATGAGATACAAATAAGAACATTACAATTTGAAAAAAGATTAATTTCTCACTGCATATTCAATAAAATATTGCAAAAAGATTGTAAGAAATCGAATATTCTCTATAATCAACTTTCTATGATGGCGAACTTGATTGAGAGCGGCATCTATCATCGAATACCTTATATGCTTTATTCTTCAAAGTTTCATCTAACTCGATCTCAAAAGTTTATTTGATTGCATTATTTCATTGGCTTCAATTACAAAACCTTCATTTTCTACAATATGTGCATTGCACTCACATAATCATTTAAGAGATGGGGTTTTTTGTTGATTCAGATGAATGCTTCGCATCACTAATAAAGCTAATGCTGCAAATTGCTTGGTTCATTTAAAACAGCCTCTTGCTGCCTCGATTTTCACAGCAACTGTTAACGTATTAACAGATTCCTCTCTGATAAGTTTTGATAAAGATGAACAATGAATGCCAACAAAGATATATTCGATTCCTTCGTCTATCTGATCATAGGTGTGTTGTGATATGTTTATTATGAGTATTTATTCCCACAACTATTTTACCTAGCGGTATTTGGTCTGCTATAGAGTTTTCAATGAAATTCTGTGCGAATGGGAACCGAAGAATTAGTTATGCGGGGCTTGAGCGATGACGTTTTAGGCCTGGTATAGCGTTTCTTTCAAATCTGAAACAATTCAAAAAGCTTCACTAAAATACCAATTTTAGTGGATGGAGTACTCACTTGTTAAAATTATCAATATAACGAACTATACGGACCACGGATCGGCAAGCTCCACGTATAAAATAATTCGCTAGGATGGGATGTGATGAAGTCGGGTGGTTATCATTCATGGATGAAGGCTGCAGTTTTCAGGATAATCCTTGCAAATTTTTGATATAAATGTTCACCAATAGATAAAGCAAAAGCAACAAATCACATAGCCAGAAAGCAAAGCAACAAATCACTGTTATAGAAGAGCTGTTTTCTATTGTGTTAGTAGCGAAATATATTAATAGGCCATTTTTGGCAAATGGTTGTACTCATCGAGCTCCGGAGCAATTTGTAGGTCGGAGCCACGAAGCATTTTTTAAGTCAGTTTCGTCCATCTTTGTTTACTAATCACCATATCCTTGACATATTCCATTAGAAATAAGTTCGTCACACGCGAGTATGTAGGAAAATTTGCACTCTTCTTCATCATGCTGTCGCCATATTCTTCTGCATACCGCCATCATCTGCATAGATTTTTGACCAATTTCATTACAGTACTTGCAAAATATGGAATGGGCCAGTTTTAAAACGCCAGCTGAGAATACATTGACTTTTTCTGGTTCATTCGTCAAGGAAATAGCTACTTATTCAGGTGGAACAACAGCGGATATAACGGCAAAAACTCCTAAAGCTGAAACCAGCACAACGAGCGGAACGGCTGCCGAGAAACTATCTGGAGCAATCTTATTCACTTGTTGCACACTTTTCATTAGTGGCGCAATGAATGCGCGGTTTCTCTAATTTATGCTTATGACGATGCAGAGCCTTCAGTAACACTCCAAATGAAGTATTCATGTCCAGTAGTTGATTTGATTAACGAGATCACTCTATAGTACAGCGAATCTAACTCCAACTAGAAATCCTCAAAAAATTTGTTTGAGGGTTAAAAAAATTAACCTTTAACTTCTCTTATTGCACAACATTTTTTTTTCAGCTTTCAATATAAGCTCCTCACTCGAGAGTACAGCACAATTATAGACAGGCAGGCTGAAGCTTGCAACACAGCTATAATCTGGATATTGACATATTTTCGCAAAAAGTCGATCAGGGAAGAAATATTTGTTACCACAAAATCAGCTAGCTATTTTCACTGAAATTTTTCTGACGTCCTGAAAAAAAAAATATTTCATGGCCTCATTTTCACTATAGTCATTTTGAGGCACCAAATCAATGCAAATGGATTACTTCTTTTCAGATGTAATAAAGTGTTTCAACGGGAGATTGATGCTGCGCATTATTTTATTCCTATGCTTTATTTATCTACATATTGTCATGTACGTTGTGTTATCAATAAATATCACGTTGATTTATTATAATGCTCCACTATCGTCATCGAACGATTTTATCGGGATCCAACCAAAGAATATATGCAGAGAAATAAATGTTATCGATCAACTTCAAAGTTAGCAATGCCTTTTAATATGAACGGTTATTTCTGAATTGTTTTATAGCTCACCTATCATTCCCTACGCAGCTGACTGTTTCGTTCAAATTTCTAAATTTTCAAGCATCAATTATATGCAAAAGCTATATTTGACTTCTCACTAGTCTACTCAACTACCTAAGTGATTATGAAAATGGCTCCACGAATTGTCAAATTTAAACGCATTATATTAGTCGGACGACATAAAATACAAAACCTGAATGATCAATGACAGCGATAAGGAATTAGATAATTAGCAATCACCTCCATGCAAACTCAACTAGTTCATTCGATCTGCTTACAATGCTCGCCAACTCCTAAAGATTCGACAGCAAAAGAAGACTTCTGGATGATTATTAGAGTTGATCGTGCTGGTTGCTACAATTGCTATAGTTGAATCTTACTGTTACTTTCTGTTCCCGATTTCGAATTTCTCAAACAGTGATTACAGTTTATTACCTTAAACGACCAACACTCTTTACGGCATTGCTTAATTGCCTTAACAACAAAGAAAAGACATGAAACGTGCAAGATTTGATTGCCTTATGAAAGGTGAGGTGCTCATGACAAGGTAACATAAAAAACGCTATTATGTACTGTATGGTAATACGAATAAAATAAAATGAAGCAAGTAATTGCGGCGAAAACGAGAGGAAAAAGAATATTCATAATAGAACGCTTAGTGGTAACACTGAATCAAGAGAGTGAACAAAAAGACATAAAACATGAGCTGTGTAAACCATTTCTAACGAAGATTTTCGATTATTTGAAATGGAATAAATCAATTTATGTTCTACCGAAATAAATGCATATTTATTGCATGATCTTTTTTTTTGTCCCACGGGAACGAGAATGAAGGGAGTATGAAGTTCGAAAAGGTGGAAATGATTTATGAAGCTGGAAAATCCTTTATATGAGTAGGTAAATGCGAATGAGAAAATCCTTTCCGTAGCAAAAAACTAGCAAATTAACCCAATCAACTGCTGTGAAGTAATTTTCCCTACTTGTCATTCGTTTCGATCCGTTTGAAACGTCCAACGATTCTTCAAAATTGCGCTTTATTGCCTTCGACATCCATTAGCATCGAATAGGTTTGTCCGATTTCTTATTATAATAATTTCAAATATTCGACATGAAATTGCTTGCGAACTAACTAATTGACAATAAATGACCGATTGCAAGCCTTGACAAGAAGAAATAAGTGAATAATTTATCAAAGAAATGAGTAATCAAATAAAGGCAAGAAATAATAATAACAACGTTAAAGAAAAACCTTCATCAATTCTAATCTAATTTTCTTCACTTTTTTATTTAACGCACAGCAATATTCTCAATTCGAATGATTAATAAATCATTTATCGTTGGAATTACTGTCCTATGAGTTTATATATTCCGCATTCAATTTGTAGAGAAACTAGTGAGAGAGAACGTTTGATTTCATATATTCGTGCTTGTTTTACCGCACTAAAAATTTCTGAGCATGAGAGAGTGCACATTTTTGCATTCTTTGAAATATCAATTAGAATCTTTCCGATGATTTCTTCAAGGCGTTTCTTCATTAGTTAATAATAGGACTGCAGGTGACGATTATAGTTGCTATAGATCCACACAATTTACAGCAAGTTTTCATTATGCCGTAAATAGTTGATTTCCTGCCGCTAAATTTGCTTAGGCCTTTGATGTTTCTATAGAACCTCGCTCGCTTTTCGAATTTCCTCTCGCCACATTTTTTTTCTTGCTTACCTTTTCATCTACAGTTGCTATTCTCTAATCGGAATTCATATGACCTACAGATGCATTTTTGTAATCAAAATTCATGATGCCAAAAAGGACCAATTTTGCAAGACGGTTGTAGCTCCGATGCCACTATAATTGCCTTTTTCTCACTAATTGCATCACGAGCATACCACACTTATAAATATTTTCTGCATCAATTAACCGGCATTTATCCAATCACTGTTCTTGTAAAAAAAAAGACTTACTACTGGAAATTACGAGTAGTTTCTTTTTCGCTGAGCTGAGCTTATTCGCATTTGTAGGTACAAGCGTTTGTGGCGTACTCGCAGCATTGTAAGATTCGATTATTGTTTTATATCCGCTCTCCTCAATGCCGTTCTTTTTCTTCGGATCACAAAAGCAGTATGATAGAATATTGATGGCGGATAAAGCATTTCTAATCCCCAGGCACATATTCTACAGGCACATCCTACATGCGGTGAACACTGAGTGGATGTAGAACAAGTTTTTGACATTTCGGGCCCCTCTTCAACAGTTGTACTTGCTGAAGGTACTCGCAGGGATCTTCCCTTCTGGACTTCAGCTCAGACTACTCGTAGCTCTGTAACGGCCAACTGTGTTCCTTGTTTTTTTACAGCTGAGGTGGATTAGTGTGGTGAGCTGATACTAATGGTTCCCTTTCAGCTGCGTTAAGGTCTATATTACGGTTGAATTTGTTGCTCGCTTGCAACTTGACGTCACCGATATGGGGAAGGGAATAGTGCACGTCACGGCAATGATCCCTGACGCACTTATGCGTTTGATTCGATTACCTCAACGAGACGTTGTAATACTTTCCTTGATCATTTAATCAAAATTCAATCACTCACGCTGTTACCAACTTTTGCTTTCATCTTGACCATATAAGATCGCAAAACCTCGAATCTTACTTTGCTCTTCCTCCTCTAAGAAGACACTTATAAAGTTGAAGCTGAATTTGAAGATATTCATTAAATCCAAAAGCATGCCGTTGCTCGACAAAGAAGCGTTATAAGAACTTAATGAACTTTCATTCAATGCATGTGGGATGTCATACGCAGGACATGTATTTATGACTGACATGCGTATATAGTTGCATATGGAAACGTTAATGAGATGTACTAGGGCTCAGTACTTAAATGTTTTCTGCAATCGCTTTTGTTTCCGCACTCTGAGAAGTGTAGATTCGTTGCCGACTTCGATTGGTTAAATAGATTAGCAAATTGTTCATGTAATCGCTACTTCAATACTCACGCAATAGACGTAATATTAGCTTGAATTCTTTCTCCGACATTTCGTTCACATTCGCCCATTTCACTAATTGTTTTAAATGCTGCGAAATTTCCTCAATTCGCATGCGAATTGCGTTATTGGTTTTTTTGGCGAAAATTTCGTTTTGCTTTTTGCTAACAATGGTTAGCGATGGCGACGATTGCGCTCATTTTTAATACAACTAAGCATTCAATAATCACCTTTATAATTTTTTTTTTTTGATCATATAGATCATATCATCAATAATGAATATGAAACTTTTGACTATTGACCGATTTTTTGCGACAATGCTTGCAGATGGTGAGAATTTCATCTATCATATATATTCCAAAAAGTTCCGTTGGAAATCTCATTTGCCAGCGATGCAGCTAAATCTTCTTTGGAAAGAGATGCTCACTTGCTTCCCATTCAAAAATTCTTTTGCTATTTTTTATGACTTTTGCGATCGTTTTTCTATCTTATCGTTGTCGGTTTTTATATAGAATCAAAGTGCGAGAAAAGAGAGAAATACAACTTAGGGGACTCCCTTGTGGCGATTTTTCACTGAGCAGCACATTATGCATGTTTGATCGTTTGTTTTTTTTTTTGTTTTTTGTCATTGAAGTAGCTCAATTAAACAGTTTGTTTTTCAACGTTTTTAAGACTTCAAAGTTCCGCACTAGTAGATTTTAATTGCTGATGATGTATTTTTTTCGATAGGTCGCTGCATGAGGTCTTCTTTATATATGCGAAATAAATCGTCAGTTATTTTTCATAACGACCGTTACTAAAACTCACGCATGCAAGATTGCCTGCCTCACCATTTCCGAGCTTATGTGATGTACACTCCTCATGAAAGGATGGCTCCTCTTTGGAGTTGTAAGTTGTCACAATTATTTGCTTCCAGTCTCGTGGAAATTAGCCAAGTTAATCGTTCTGGATAAATGTGCAAATCTTCGATCAAATGCTTGATTTTTCGATTTCTTCTTCTGCGTCTTTGCCTCCAAGGCCACACTCTTCGAGTGTGCGTTTATGGTTGCATTCTACATGTTCCAAATGCCTATGAATAAATGACCTCTCTTTTCCCGTTGAAAGTATGGATAACACGTCAGCGTTCGCGTCTTATTCATCGGTCTAATAACGTAGGCTGCACAAGTACAAAGCCCAGCTCTAGGGCATTTTTGCCATCGCTACCGCTACACCGATCTCGATATCAACTACTAATGTTTGACAAGCAAGGCACAAATACATCAACCAACCCATGCATAGACTGAATCAAAATCAAAACACCACCATGGAAGCCATGAGAGAATCAGGTAGAATGGAATGAAATATGGAATGAGGCTACGTGATACGCAAACAGAGAATCGGAGAAAAGCATTTGCCACTGTACTACATTGAAATGATTCAGTGCATGAGCGTCACTCACAAAAACATCAACATAAACGCTTTCTTTAGATTTATCTTCGTTTCATCTAGCATTATGATGCCTTTTTTCATTATTCCTTTTCTTGCATTATCACTTCAGAGTTCTGCAGATATTCGACAAATTTGCGGTGAATTCCCCATAGTAGCGCACCACGGCAAGAAGGGGTTCTACTTTCTTCAATTTCCTTTTTAAGAGTAACTTCATTACAGCTTAGGCTCTTATCGAATCAGACCATTTCCCTTCTCGCGAAATGTACTCGTGATAAAACACTTCGATCTTTTTCTTGTTTGCACCGGCAACCAAGTGCCGTTACCCTGGAGAAACGCTTCTCTTGCGGTCCATTACATATTTTGCCATAGGGATAACATCATCTGAGCGTTCGGGTGTTCCTGCGACCATCGGATCTATAAGGGTGATTGAGCATCATAAAAGCATAAACTATCGGTGTACACGTGTAACTGCATGCGCACATGTTTGTTATCGTCCATATTACACGATACAAAAATTGGCAAAAAATCATAAAGTTTTATTTGCACCAAGATTTCGAATTAGTGTTGTGGTCACAAGAATATAGGTGTGAATTTAGCTAAAAAATGTGCGAAATCATTTAAGTCAAGGCAATCTTTCCCTAATAACCCCCAATCCTCTTCAAGGCCACGAAAGATTTTTGACGAATGGAGCATTTATTTGAGGCTAGAAGATGATTTGTTACGACGTCTTCTACCCCTCCCCTCGCCACCTGTGAAAGAGAAGAAGGAACCGCTACAGAGCTCCCTCTCCTCTCCCTCTAGCCTATCACCAAGACTAACTCCTCTTGAATGATATTCGGGCATAACACACATGTGCCTCATATTGCTACTGCGAGCGAATAGGAGCAAATTTATAGCGTCATATTTTCTGGAAGCGGTTTTTTTAATGATAATATATGCGAAAACGCATATTGGCATATCATCTGTGCATACACACATATTTGTGTCTGCGTACGTGTCTGCAGTAGTCTGCGTGCGCGAGATGTGTCCGTGTGTACCTCTATGTACGTGAATATGCGTGCGTGTTTGTATAAATGTCTGTGATTAGGCGTGTGTGTTTGCGTGAGTACGTGTGAGTATATTCATATATGTCAGCGTTCGTATTTGGTTGTCCTTCCGGCTGCTTAAACTCATGTAAAGACCAAGACTGTGAGTTGCATTTGCGACAGAGGGCTATGCTTTCTCTCTACGCTATACTTTCTCCGATTTATCATATTCAGCATGAGTTAACTGAACGGAAAGGTGCGTTAAAATGTGCAGTTTAATTTTTCTCTTCCATTGGCTTACAACCGATTTTTTAATGAGGAATGGGGAGAGGGGTTGGGATTCAACATTTTCCAATTTTTTAAGGGAACATTCAAAAGTAACGAAGATTCTGCAAACTTATCTTCTTTCAGCGCCAATCAGAATTGTTGAAAAAAAAACGATTTTTTTTACTCGCTCGATGGTCGTGCAGTCAGCTGTTTTTCATAAGCATGGCCGATGTGTTGCTATTTTTGCACAGTTGGGATAAGTGACTGGTTTAGTAAGGTTGCAATAGGTTTGACAAGTTTAAGAAGCGGTTTTGTTAAGTCGGAATTGCTTGCAGCTGCAAATGCCCGCCTATCAGGCAGGTAATTGTGTAAATATACTGCGAGGCGGCGGCGTTTAACGTGTTGAATACCAAGCAGCACATAATTAGCCCGCCCTTGGCTGCTTTTGCATTTGCTGCTTTCCGACCCCGTTATGATGCTTGTCATGCTTTAAATGCTCTAAAATGGATATGTTAACAAAGTTGTTTTGCTAATTCCTATTCAAATATTTTGCAATTTCTTTGGTACAAATGAAAATAATTGCTTGAAGAAGCGATGTGCAGAATTCATTTCATTAGTTTATTTAATTAAACCGTTCTCAATTTCTCTATGACCGGTCGGTTGAACCGAATTCGTTGGCATTTCAATAGCGCTGACAATTTTTTTTCCCGAAAAAAACGAGTTCTACGAGGGATTACAGTTGCCCAATCTCCTCATGAATATTGGAATTTTTTCTATCTATTATCAGATATTTCGCAGGAGTTGCTAAACATTTGGATTATCCTTAATTATCACTTCAAATTTTCGAGACTAATATACGGATCTGCAAGGATGAATATAGTTATCGCAGCAAAAGCACATGAACAGAATATAAATAAACTCGCTAAGAGTTTAGTTCAATTGAATGTACAATGATCAGTTAAAGAGATTAGGAAATAACATTAAACGACCGTGAATTAGAAGAGCGGCTATGCTCAATTCGAATGCGAATTGCACGATCGACTTACTACGAAATTAAACGATAGAAGTAATTGAGCTTGATTTTTTTAAACTATTCGCTGATTATTATTAATTCATTTCTGGATATTATTTTACCGCTGTCGAACCAACAATAAGATTTTTGTCCAAGGGAAGTTCATTCTGCTTAAGTCCATTAAATTGTTGAAAATATATATATATATATATATATATATATATATATATATATATATATATATATATATATATATATATATATTGCACGAAGTTAAAATGCGTTCATACTCCAAGTCTGTTATCACTGATTTATTCAAATATATTGGAGTGCATACTTTGTGCAGGTTTTGCCTGGCGTTCTCATCAAGATATCTGGTGTCTATGTTTGAAAACCGCCCAACAAAAACTAGTGAGCCAAAGGGCAGAAATTTTTCAAAATGCATCCAAAAACGTATTTATATCTACTACAGTTATTTCAAAATGCTTTTGGATAACAAAGAAATAAAATCCAAATGGAGATGATATATACAATTCTTTCCGGTTTCCTAAAAACCACGCCATCGATTGCCAACCATATAGAAAAAAACTTCGCTCATTATCGTCATGCTCATCTGAACTCGGCGCTTGCATTCAACATTCTTCTGTACGAGTACTAATGAACCCAATGAACAAAATGACGTTGACGCCTTTAATTTCTTTTCATATAAAACTAGCATATATTAACGATACTCGCCTCTAAATGGTTAATGTTGATGTAATGAGCAGAAATGTGATATTTCTAAAAGTATATTTTATCAAATTACAAATCACAAATGCGTATTACGAATTGTTCATTGAATGTGACTCTAAGAGTTATCCTTATGGGATTTTAAAATCGACGGAACTTCAACCTATTGCTACTAATTTCTATGAGCTAGTGAAACATTTGTTTACCATAGGCCCGCTTCAGTAAGCGAAAGAAATTATCGACAGAACGAGCGCTTCCTGGATTTAATTCTTCCGGCTTGCAATTAACAAGAATCAAACAATTAGATAACAAGCAAGATTTATCGCCACCTATATGAAAAATATATTTTCTTCACTAATAGCGTTCGTATAATCATCGGTTATCTTACTGTAGAAGAACGCATTTCCATCACTTCAAACAACTATCAATAATTCACACTTTTGATTTCTAATAATATTATAGCTCATTTTGCAAGCTATTATGGATTCCGGTCATAGTACGCATTATGGATGCATCATATATTTGCAAGTATTTACGCGCATGAAATTGACGATCTCTTCGCTTATTCAATTATTCGCCCCCAGTAAATGTGAATCTAAAACGATTAAGTTCTATTTCATTTGATGCGCATCCTGAATTGATTCGCTAAACGCAACTTTATTCCAATTGCTCCCACTAGTAACCTTGTTTATGATTGTTTACGTGTTGTTGACATTTGAAGGTAATCTGGTTCGTAGCTGGTTTGTCCTTGCGTTCATAACATTTCCACCTTTATTGCGTAAGCATTATTGTTCGCTTGAGTAATCGCTCATTTTAAGCAGTCGATCGAGCACTGAGAAATGGTCGAACATATTAGGTTTTTGAGCTTCGGTGAATTTGAATTTATTCAACATCCACGAACAAATTATTTAGAAGCGAGCCGAATGCTGTTAAAAGCTTTGAATTGCTGAAAAGATACGGTATTATGATGAGAGCTATCATGCTTGGTCCAAA
This sequence comes from Baylisascaris procyonis, assembly GCA_037389465.1. Classification (NCBI taxonomy): domain Eukaryota; kingdom Metazoa; phylum Nematoda; class Chromadorea; order Rhabditida; family Ascarididae; genus Baylisascaris; species Baylisascaris procyonis. Next base: position 2,265,707 of record JAZARR010000032.1, on the reverse strand, counting down.
CGACAACTTCGCTGTTTAGAACTTTCGCGTTCCCGACGAAAATTTGGAAATTCAAAAGCTGGGATTATTTTAAAGTCGGTAGAAAGCCAAGCTATGGCTTAGCGCTAAACCTGAAATTATCGGTTTGCTGAGAACGGAAAGAGAATAAGAGCAACAACATTAAAGCAAACTGCAATGGCGACCTCAGAAATAATGCTTGAGCGAAAATCATGGCTATAAAAGACAAACAAGGCTATTTCAATCGGGTCAGTGGAATGGCACAGATTCTGCTCTTTGTTCACAATTTTAATAAACTCTGAAGAAACTGGCTTTGTTGTCACAGAATGTGTTCCCATTTCGAGCAGCCAACGAACGTTTTTGATCGAATTTGGCTAGTCATTGATCAATTATGAAATCGAATCAAGCAAACGTTGCTCAGGTCAACCTTCTCTTGAGAAATCTACCGGCAAGCAAAAGAACTGATCGACAGCTATCGCTCTTAAGGATGTTGCGAATGATGGGAACTTGTTAAAATTGCTTAAGTTTGTTCACCGCATCGAAAGTGTTGAACTCAGAAGAGGGTGGAAAAAAAAGCATTTCAGGAGTATGTATAGGCGTACAAAAGGGAACATGTAAGCCGAAGTATGGCAAATGGCCAGATGAAAATCTGGCCGTTAGCCGTAAAAGTGAAAACCGAAGCTGGAGGAAATAGAATCGGCTTTACTCAATATGAAGAGGAGGCCGAAGAGGTGAGAAATGAAGGAAAGTGAAAAACAGGCAGGCCATCAGAGCATTTCGATTCGTCTGAAATGCGCTTTTCCATCGAGCTTTTGTCCATTTCTATCGTTTTTCAGCAAACAAATCAAGAAACCATCAGTGAAATACCGTACATAAGTTCCTGCAAAGAAAAGTTTTGCCTGTTCTACGCTTCGTCAAATGATTTGGTTAAATTGTAAATATCAGTGTTTTCGTTCCTCCAGATATCTATCCCTTGTGGTTCTGTTTTATGTGCCACTTTGATTTCAGAAGGGAGTTAACTATTGAGCCATTGCAGTGCTCAATGTGACGTTTAATTGTGCGTGGTGAAAACGTTTGAAAAGGAGTTTTTTTTTTTTTGATGGGCACATCTTTGAATTCTTGCAGAGTGACCGTTCATTGTCGTTCAGATCCTTCACTATCGTCTCAAGAATTCACTCGTTCAAGTATTATGTCTTCATTTCAGATGAGCGAATTTTGGTGAAATTTTTGGAAAAAAATGGGTATTCTGCACAGTTCCCCACAATTGCCACTCGCTGAGAGGAGGTATCGCATCTCTCCACCGAATAGAGGTATCTTTTGATGAGGTGCTCTTCGATGGCATTGATTTTTGATTTCATAAAGTTATTCGTTGGCTTTGAAGTAAATAATATTTCGCATTATCAGCGGCAAAAGCACAGGGATGATGTCAAAACCTTGGCATTTTTCTCCGTCATGTTATCCTCTGGATTATTTCAAATCACTTTGATGGAAAATGAGCCTGAAGGATAAGCCTTTGCGTGCTTGGAACCTTGGCCTTTAAAATCTGATAACTGCGATCAGGAAGCTCTCAATTTCAGTGATCTCGTGGCAATTGGTGATAGCAATGGATGCAATAACCCACGCTTTGTTTCCGCAAGCCACATTGTGAATAATAAAAGTTAAAAGGGATAATAATAAGCTTCCATTCAAGGAATCTTTCGAGCTGAATTGAGTTTATAGGTGGGGCCAATCAAAATGAATAGTCGCGGTTCTTTTATTTTAAACTTTCCTTGAGGGAACTTCATATATTAGATGTAAGAAACTGTAGGAAGTAAACGACTATTTTGCATCATTTCTTTGCTGGAAGTATATTTTCAGAAAAGAGCAACAAATTATTATCGAAGAAGAATACAAATGGTCTCATGTTCTCCACTAGGTCAGTCTCAGAATTTTGCTTAATCCGAGCCATTCAGATTTTTTATTTTCAATTTTTTAAAATCTCTCCAGTCAAATATTTTCTAACGAGCTTTTTTTTCTCGTTAGTGGGATATTTTCTCGAAAAATCTTTTGCTATTTGCTGTTATGAAATAGAGCGTGAAGATGATTGCCGTGAAATAACTTGTCATGTATATGCGTATATAAATTTTCAAGTGAAAGAGAGAATGCTGGCCAGCCGAAATAAATTAACGGCAAATTGCTATCCGTATAAATTGCTAAAATTTCGGCAAATAGCTATTCGTCATCAAAAGAAAATGTCCATTTCGTCGCTCTTTCTACAATTTTTATGCGTTAACCAATCTGAATATATTTGATATTTTCACACTGTGTTTTACTTTGGACTATGTTTTTATATTTTTCTTCTTGTGCGCCATACTTTCCTTGTCCATTTTTGCTGCTATATCTCGTACTTCACGCATAAATATCCTTTATTTTATTCTCTACGCTTTGAGCTATCGTTAACAATGACATTCTTAGCCAAAATTCTCTCACGTGCAACAAATTCAAACAAATAGGAAATATAGTTTAGAATATAGTATCGTTGAATAAAGGTATACATCAAAATGGCATGAATATGACATAATATTTGCAGGTATATCGTCACCTATCATAGAAATTTTATGCTTGAAATGTGCTGTTGCTTACGACTCACAAGTGCCTCTATAATCCACCTAAATGGATTGTGCTTTTGAAGAGAAAGTGGGACAATGAGGAATAGCACAAGCGTTTTAATATCGTCATCGGCATCAATCGAAAGCAACATATCACAACGATCTTCTTCATTGAATCAGCTAATTGATCAGTTAGAAGGAGGAGTCTCTTCACTATCGATTATCCGTCAATTCGATATTGAGCTTGCACCACGACGATCAGGGCATCCTCTCACAAAACGTCAACGCATTCTAATTGAAAATAGCTGGAGAAGGGCACAGAAGGTATGCGCATTGCTGAGATCGCTTAGCAATCAATATATATTTCGGCATCGTTGCGGGATTTGTTTATCTTAACGAAAATCGCAAGTGGGATAATTGCGCTTGGTATTTCGAAAAGCCGTCAACATTATACTTGGACAAATTAGACGTTCCGTTTTTGCAGAATTCACAATTTATTCAACGAAGGAGCTCTCTTGACCTCAGTTTTGTCGCATTTCAAAAGCTTTCCTGTTAGTTTCAGTTCAAGAGCTTGATTGATCTATTTCCTTTGTTAAATGTTATCACTGTCGATATTTGTAATTTCATTACGTTGGTTAATATTATATTCTGCTGATAATTTAGGTAGGATTTGTTGGGAATAGCAACATTTATGAAAGCGATCGGAGTTGTTGGCATGTGTGACTAGCTCTATTCTCTAAGCCTTGAATGTCTTCTCTAAGCTTCTGAGCTACTGTTGTAGAAGCGGCCGTGATTCACTTAATTTGGAAGTTTTTAATTACCCTTTCAAACCCTCATACTCTATTCCTATACATAAATACATCTTCTTTGAACTGTTTATGCAGTAAATAAAATTATTGTGGTGTAATTTCAGTCGGGAGCCGAGCATGTTGGCTCAAAAATGTTTCTAAAAGTGCTTTTGGCTCAACCGGAATCGAAGGCAATATTCGGTCTACAGAAGATCCCACAAGGACGGCTGAAATATGATCCACGATTTAGACAGCACGCTGTTGTTTTTCTTAAAAGTTTCGAGTATATAATCAAGAATCTCAGTCATACAGACAAGCTCGAACAACATTTCCAGGTTAGCTGCTTCTTTCGAAGAAGAAATTATATGATTGATGACACTCTTTTTTTTTAAACAATACCCTTCTCCTTTTCTACAAATGCACCTTAATGAACAAGCGCAAACAGACCGGGGTCTCTCACTACCCAATGAAAACTTTTGAATAAAAACCCTCATTACTTTTATCGTTGTATCGCGTATTTCGCTGCTAAGACAGCATGTTTCCCTAAACCACCCTCCGCCTGGTTTGCTTGCTGCATCTTATACGTTTGTCAGCCTTTTGGATTGCAGAAATACTGCTGGAGTTATTCTATTTTCTGAAAAGGGTCGTTAGCCAAATATTTAGCCTGCAATAAATAGCATTTTAGAATCACTGTAGAACGGGCATAGTCTGATGCATGGTTCGTATTATTTATCGGGCTAAGAGTATTTGTTGAAGGAGCTCGGAAGACGACATGCACGCATGCAAGGACGAGGATTCATGCCAAAATATTGGGAGACTTTTGCGGAATGCATGACTCAATCGGCAGTTGAATGGGAAGGTGGTCGGAGGTGTCGCGAGACGGTGAACGCTTGGCGTATTCTTGTATGAATCTTGAATTTGTTAATCCTCATAAACTGCAAAATCTGCATCCAATTTTTCTAACATTTATACGCTGTTCCACTTATGGTCAGTACAGACAAACATTGAAAGCCTCGAACCATTTAATCAAATTCATTGATTGCTTCTCGCAAGTTTCGGAATTTTCAGCGTGCACCTTAAGGTTTGATAACGAGCGGAAGAAAACTGAAGATTTCGTGAGCACCTAACAGTTCGAAAAAAAAAGTTTTATTGCAATCATTCATTGCAATCAAAAAATGACTCTCTCCGCATGAGAGCGACATACTGTTTTGCTGCAGTTAACTTCTAGTCGGCGAAATCACGCCTCGCAAGGGATCACAGTGAAATCGCAGCCGAAACCGTTCATGGCGGCTTTGAGCCTCGAAGCGAATCCGCTCAAACGTACAGGTTCTGCCTGATTAGAGTAAATAGGTGCGGGTGCAGCACTCCAGTAGTTTAACGGAAAGCGCCAGATCAAACCGATGGCTCATATCCGTCATCGGTCGGCGGTCAACCAATCTCTCGCAATTAGTGATGATCACTTTGCTCAAATGATTTCTCAATAACTAACTGGGTTTTCAGGTTTCGTTCATAATTAAGCAAATGCAAAGCGGTTTCGACTATGAGAAAACCTCTCGGCGTACGTGTATTAGCACACGAATGCAATCGTCTAACTGCCCGATTGGCTGCTCGGCCTATATCACCGATCCTCTTCAATACTATTTAACCTATTGTATTCCCTATTTCGAACAAAATAGTTCCCCAATAAACAACACTAAACGTAAACTTGCTAGAAAACTGTTTACCTTGTGGCGCTGAGTGCAATTCTTAACTGTAAATTGTACATTGTGAATTTGCATAAATGCTTTTCAATATTTTTCATTCTTTTTTCATTCAAATTGCGTTCTAAATATATCATTCATACACCATAAATTTATGACATAATGCAGCGTATTAACGTAGAAAGCACTCATCTAAGAAAAATGAAATTTATGCGCTTAGGAACACTCGATTTTATGCAAATGTACCAAGTGCAAACGTATTCCACATTTGGCTGCAGAGGAATGCACGTCAAGAAACAGCGAAATATTTATTTACTGATTTATATTCAACTTAACGTCTCGGAGTGAAGAAACATACAGAGGAGGCGAGCACGAACGGCAAGAACACACGGCGATTTAGACTTGCTGGCAGTAGCATACGAGCAAGAAGCGCGTAATTACATGAGAGCTGGAGTGGAAGAGTTATCAGTGGCAGATGAGCTTGCCATTTCTTGGCACTGTTTCTGGCTTACTGTTCTACTCTCAGCACCAATCTGAAAAGAAAGACAATTTGATCGCATTTGTGAGAATCATCAATATTACAACTGAGGGCAATTAGAGTGAATTCACCGTTAACGGAATATGCCTTATAGAAAAGAGTCCCTGCGAAATTTTCTATTACTAAAATTGTTTACAAATTGCAACGACCATATCCAAGTAGTACAGAATGATGTAGGTATGATTTCATCTGGTGCGTACCCGGCAAAATATGTATTCATATCATCTCTCAATCTCATCATTAAGCTTAATAGGTATTTCACTTGCTACAAAATGTTGAAACATTTTCATGTTTCATTTAGCAAGTTTTATGTGCTGTTTTAAGTGGATCAAACGAAGCTACTTGATGAAATACATGAAGATTAGTTAAGTCAAGCACTTCACCTACCGATTAGAATTAAAATTGTGGCCATATTTAAACATCACGAACTCCAATCACTTGAGAAGACGGCACTTCCTCAAGTTCGGCTTCAGAATCACTGTTTCGCTGTTCAATCCCACGCTTCTATGAATCGTCGAAATTCAATTTTTACGTTTTTTTTCGCCATCAGTAGTTCGGTATCACGTTTGAGGTAATTGGAGAGGCAAATGAAACCCTTACATCAACCTTTTGGCGCTTCCTCTTGCCGTCGTCAGCGAAGTACACAATGCTTACCCAGGTGTTGCTCACGATCGCACAAAGAAATAGCAAAGCGAAAAGATATTTCAGAAAGCATAGATGAATAGGTCCTAAAGCAGTCTTCAGGTCAATTCACTTTGCTGAATCGTTGAAACGCAACAGACTTTTCCTAGATCCTTCAAATGACTTGTTTAAAAAATGTTCCATGCAACTACTTCCGAGAGGATTTTCTTTGCACAGAAATAAGACTGACTATAAAACGACTTAGAGCAAGATTGTTTGCTCAAAACTGTCAGCTATTTCGCCAACATGTATAGAAAAAGAAACAAGCATATCAATTTAGTGTCTGGATAAATGAGCCTGTTGAAGAAATTCCAAAGTTGAAAATTTTCCAGAATAAAGTAATTAACTTTTATACTATTGCAAAGAAATGGCGCGACTAGCAATAGTGTATTTTGCAAAAAGAAAACCGTGTGACTGATGGTTGCATCATGGAAATATTTGAGTTTGGGCGTTTTTCGTCACGCCTGAAAAGCTCTTCCATCAATTGCGTATCCGACAAATGCGCCTCTAGAAATATGTACGACGATTGAGCTTTACACTATTTCTCTTCGCGGAATATCGCTCTGTAGTATGGTTTTGTGAAAAATCCGTTAACAATCCTTCTGTTTCAGTGCTTTCCTGCTTGTTATTTTTGCATCGATCTGCATATTGGTGATAATAAAGCTGTTTTTTTTTTGGAGGGGAGGGGAGCCTGCTAGAATACCTCAGGAAGTAGGTTGTTTATATGGGCCAGGATGCTAAAGTATCTCTACAGTACCACAAGAAATAGGTTTCTCTTCCCATCCGCAATCACCTACAGTATGCTTTAGCATCATATCAATGCTATACCAGCTCCTCTGAACATTATGTATTCTGTCAGTACTTTTCACTTATTCAAAGTATTGTGATTGCTAAATATTAAGGTAATCTTACAGCGAATTCATATTATAGTAATTTCTTTTCATCCATTTCAATAAGTGCATAAATCGCTATTATCCGATAAATCACAGCGATATATACTGTATGCTAGCTTCAGACCGTACCTTCATCCGCTAGGCAATTACTCCATCTCAACGTCTGACATTACGAATCTAATCCTATTTCCCATCTACGAGAATATTCCAACACATAAGAAATTGTTCGTTTTCAACTGCTATATCGTCGATGATTGAAAAATGTGGAAAATGGAATTCAAACACTTCGCTATTTCCTGACTGAAAAATATCTTTATGCTGTGATAATAGAAATCAAACTAGCGTTTACGTCGATATTGCTAGTCATTTTCTTGAACGGATTAAATTGCCGCACAACCGTTTTGCGCTAGTCATTTTCTCATCACAAAGATTATAACGTGAAATGGTAACAATAAACGGGCGTACTCGTCGATGGCGCATTTATTGGAGCCGTGATGGTTCAAACTATTTCGCATTTTCTAAGGCGCAAATGTCGCATGTGGCAATATTCCGTCAAGAATGTTCATAATACAGCGATGCATTAACGGAAGTTTGGGGAAACGATGAAAAGAAAGAAATGTTACATTTAATCAGAGAAATTGCTGTGAATCAAAGTTGCTGCAATGACGATGAAATCCCTTATGGACTATTTGTCATCCGTAGTGGCAGCTGTCGACTAGCTTCGAAATAACGTATTCATATAATGCGCCTTTACTGCTTGTTCATATAGTATCAATGTGAGCGAATTTGTTAGTTAAAAACTAACGCTTTCGAGCACAGCAATGTGCTTCCAACGAAACAAAGTCACGTTTCTTGCTTGATTCCCCTCGCGAAAAGCTCTGTACTCGAATACGGTCGCATCGATCTATTATCACATCGCGTGAAATCTACAAAGCAATACTTTGGTCAGGGGCTGGCCAAATGCGTCGTAAAACACGAACAATCATCTTATCTTGAGGTTTAATGAGCGGAGAATTCGGCACAAAGTGTTGGTCAAAATCGAACCTGATGACCATAACTCTTTCCGAACGAACCCTCTTTCTTGAGGCGTTCAATGACCTGAGAACGTGCCATTCCATTGACGCCACGAGAATATTTTTTTGCGATGGAGGTAACAAACGTTCTCGCGTCATCTCGATTCTCTAAGATAAGTTCCGACGGGCACAACGAGTGTTTCGTTATCGGATGCCCGCTGATCTAAAATCTGTGATGAAGCTAGCCATATTCTTGAGAGTTTTTCTAGAAACGCCAATATATGCAAACTTACGTGTACATCGATGTCGAAATGTGTACCATTTTAGCACTCTTCAAATCTGCGAATATAGTTATAAGTCTTCTTCGTCATACATCATGCTTACTTACACCTCAGGCGTCGGTCTTTCAGCATCAGCACCTTCCGCCGACCCTTTCGGCACATTCTTGGAGCTGCTATAAATGAAAAAGTCCTACGCTTTTTCAGTATGCAATCACATAGTCTCTCTTCAGCATCTACTATATGTGATCGAAATACGGAAAAATATAAATATACAAAGTGCGATCAAATTGTGTTTCGAATGAGCAAAGAAAATCATTGCAAAACTTGAGCCAACCTCAGAACCATTAAACGCATAAACGAAACGCTTCACTTCTATACGGTTGATATGCATCGCAAAGGTTAACTGAATCACAATTGTCATGCCAAGGTACGACCACGTCGCGAAGCAGTTGTGCGAGCACATGCAAACACCTACTGCTCCGTCCACTCAAAGAATGATGATTTATGCAAATTTAGAGTATATTTTCAAAAATTTGAATATATTTTTCACACCTGGAAAATTTGCACGCTATGCAATATTGCAACAACTGCATCGAATCGACCGGGCTCATAAATCGGCAAAAAAAAACAAACAAAATCATGCACAAATAATAATGCGTTTATAATTTTCATATAAAACGTATTTTCAATGAAACTATCACTTATTAAATATTAGTTTTTTTCTTGGTATATATGAAACGCGATGCTCCTTTTGAAACCTATCATTCCACTTTTGTGCAAATTTTTTCCTTTCTTTGGAGGTCTTGAAGATGGTGCAGCAAACAGAGCAAAAAAGTAGTTTTAACTAAACGCTTAGAATTTTGTGAACGCGATTTGAGGCTAGAATAGAGAAAAATCTTGCATTATGCTTGAAAAACATTTTATTTATTCATAAGTTAAATAATTGCTTAATGGCATTTGAATTGCTCACTGCTGTAACTCTCACTATGTGAGACCAATCGAAACGGTCATCTAAAGCATTCGTATTTCTTTCCTTTTTCACTATTTTTTTCGATTTCCCTGATTTATTTCATTCTGAAAGTGGAAATCCTAGCATGACTGCGAGGTATGTGTACCGCAATCACATCAGAGAGGGTGCATTTCCGGTAAGAGCATAACCAGAGTTAATTTGCATTGTGAAACACAAGAGTTAGAAGATTTATTGGTCATACCACACGAGTGAAAAGCACGGTATTACTCATAAGATGGAGTGGAAGAATTATTAGGGCCACTTGAATCTGTTCCCTCTGGATCCGGTTTCTGGCTAGCTGTTACACTTTTCGCTCCAGCCTGGAAACAATTAACCACACATGAAAAAAAAATAATCCAACAATGCGGCACAACTTCGATGCAATAAGAATAAACTCAATTTACCGAAATATTCAACAAACAAATGAGCTTCTACGAGATTTCGCACCTATAAAATCTCTAGAAGTAGATTTCGTTTCCAGACTAGATTCGTCAACCAAGCTTTTCATCTCGATTAGCTCTACGATCATACTAAATAAAACTTTTGTTCAATTTTTTTCCAAAATGTCGAAACATTTTCTCTCTTGATTTTTGCATGGTGTTTTACGATGAATCAAAGGAAACCTTTCAATGAAATAGATAAAGATTTTCGAAACTAAGTAAATCTAACAGTTTACCGTCCTATCAGAGCCAAAAAAATCTACATCTAATACTGCATTATTTAAAAACTTGAAAGAAAAACACAGCCTTTAGTCAATGAAACTTATATTTCCTAAAGTTCGGTTGCATGACGAATGTTTCAGTCTTTAAAGAAGCACTTTCAAAAACTGTCAAAATCTAACTATTTCTCTTCTTATAAGCAATAAGTATTATGCTTCTTGCATCATAAGTTCGAGGGATAGTTTTTACAAAGCAAAGAAAACTTAAGTTCTCAAACGAACCGTTTGATTCCTCTTCTCATTACCGCAACAGAAATGCATAACGATCGTGATGACTGCACTCAATGCTGCACATGCTAAGATCAGAGAGAAAAGATATTCCATAGAGTGGAGCTCAATGCTTCCTAAGATAGCGTTTCAATTACATTCACTTTATTAAACGATTTTTTGAGAATTGAAAGAGAAGAAACTCTTTGAAGAACCCTCGGATGCATTTAATTGCTTGAACAATTCGCTGACACCAGATGAAGAGACAATGAAAGTGCTGCCGACAATTCAATTGAGCACTAACTGTTGCATCATGGGATGTAATTTTATGGAAATTCAGCCAAAGCTATGATTGTATAGGATTCACAGGATTCTTTCTTATTTTGCCTACGAAAGTTTTACTATGACGTGAAAGTTTAGGTGCATACTATCAAGGCAAGGATTGTTTTTGAGTACAAATTTAATTAGCTTCAATTCTTTAGATATTACGTCAGCTCTACAATCGGCTGCTTTCTTTTACAATGGAAGAAATATAAAAGTGGATCACAATTGTTTTGAGGAATATAAACGGAAGCGGAGTTGTTAATTTGAGAGAGAGAATGATGAAATTCCTCACAATATGAGGCCCTCTTCACGTTTTTAGGAAAGTGTTAGGTGCATTCAATTTAGCGTTTACAATAATTCCAGGAATATGAATCTCTCTCGTATCGTTGAGAAACAATCGACTATGGGAGTGCGTTTTATAGACAAATAATGAGGAAACAGGTTTCATCAGAAATTGAATTGTACTGTCCTCAGAGGTAGCTTCTTTGTCGCATCTACTCCACCTGCGGTCTGCATTAACATCAAATGAGATGCTGCATGAGGTTGTCCGATGTAATGAGTTCTAACAGTAGTTTCCAGTTATTCGGACCACGAACTATTGATAAATAATGAGTTTCACACCAAATCTACCGCTCAATAATACGTTTTAATCCATATTAACAAGCTTATAAAAATCATTGTCATGGTGCAAATCAAGACATATCTACAGCAATCGAGCGTTGCCTGCGAGATAGTTATGTTATAGCATAAATCATCTACATTCTTTTCGCCAGCCAACAGTTTGATCTTCTTTCATCTCAACGTTTCCCTTTTGCAACTTAAGACTATCCCATATTGATGAGAATATTCCGATGCATTAGCGCTTGTTTTTCTTGAAGAGAATCTCTTTGTTCAAAACTTGTTGAAGTGGAATTTCAAACTATTCATTTTCAAACATTTTTCCGCTGTCTTAGCATAATCAGAATCATGATTTCATTGCTTTAAGTGACTCCATATCTTTTTCGTCTAAAATCCTCATTGCTTTAAAAGTACTGTGCGTAGAAGTTTGAATACTTGTGACCGACCAATTTTTAGCTTATTCAACCAGCGCCATTCTGCTTATTCATTCATCACAAAGGAAGTGACGTGAAAGGTTAATAGTGATGAGGCAGCGTATTGGTCGGAGAGGCATTTGTCAGAGCGCAAGTGTAGGCGGCATTTTGTTAGCTCGTGATCGGTCCGGCGATAGATTATGAGGGTTTCTAGTATGACGAAATGATGCCAAATGTTATATATATATATTCGGCGCAATTGAGCCGAATGAAAGGACACCCTATGAAGATGCCTTAACGCAGAAGCCTTTGCACTGATCTGTCACCATTTACTAGTTCTAGTGTTACCTATCTATTGACTCACAAATAAAGGGCCACGCATTACTCGAATCCTGATATAGCATAAATCGATGAAAATTAATAGGAACAACTAACGATCTCTTTCTTTGCAGCGGAAATTTAATGCCATAAAATAGCCCTTTTTATCTCCTTTGTATGCTGAGTAGGTATAGAAATCAGAAAGATTACAATGCTCGATTATCACTTCGCTTGAAATCTATAAATCATTAATCTCCATTTCGCAGCAAAATTCCATCTGATTTAGCTGCTAGAAATTTTGACGGTGATGTATAGCATGAATCCACATTTATAACTCTCAAAAACATCGAATTGCATCGAAATATGTCAGTGAATAGTGAACGTTTTGGGAGATAGGGCATGAAGAAAAGGATCACTGCAGCATAAAGATATAAGAAAGAGAAGAGAAAATATAAAGAGGAAATGAAGAAAATAGATCGGCATATGGAGAACTGAAGATTGTTCAAATCGAACATTTTTTTTATTCTTTTAGGCCTCATTATCAGAGTTTATCAGAGACTTATCAGACTATCAGACTTTGTGGGATTGTTTGATTCCATCCCGTCAGCAGCATCGTCTTTTTTTCTTATCACCTTTTCTGTAGTAATCTATAGTAATTCCCATAGGTTGTGCTCTAACTCCCGAGACAGTTCTGATCCGTATTAATGATGCCGTCAGCACAATAGGAAAGCCTCTAATGGCTATTAAAACTTGACTGGATATAGACTAGAAATTCGAAACCGTATATAGAAATTAAGCGCTATCTTCTCAAACGTAATCTAAACGCAGCATTGATCAGGTGGGGGCAGTGTTCTACATGATAGGGCAAGATGTGAGCCATTTTTTAATGAATGGAACTCAATAAATATAGAAATGCTGCTCGAGATCAACTTTGAGAGAACATTCTGCAAATGCGGCGTTGTTTGATTTTTAATGGCATTTCTGGACGCATTCCTTGATATCGTTTTTTGTTGCCACTGTCACTACGACGATAATTATGAGGTTTTCAAATTTCTGAAAGCACGCTGTTGACTCGTTAAACGAAGCACATAGCTACCTCACTCTGAAGGTCTGTTTCTACGAGAAATCCCAGCTTCTTATACCAGTTAACAACTATTGAAATTTCCGGAAACGATCCGAAAATGCGCCAAGGCCAGGATTGTGTTCATTGGGGCAATCGGACCGACATGTTCCAGGCTTTGTATAAAAGCCATTCGTGTGCCAACAGTGAGCAGGTGATAATACCCACCTTATTTATTTAGTTTCAGCGCCTGGTTGGCATCCATCTAGAATTTGAATACAACTTTTGAATGGGTATGACAATCAGTGAAATGGTTACTTCTGGAAACTATTGGAAACAAGTGAAACATCTCTTTAAGTTTTGGAACCGGATTTCCTATTGGTCTAAGGAAAAACTTGCGAGAAATTTTGAAAAAAATTGAGAGATGAAGTGCGCATTTATGAGCATCGAGGTGATATCAATCAGGTAAAGAAATAAGCCGACAACATTGGCATATAGAGTCGAAAAAAAGAGAACCTGGCGACCATAATGAATTGCAATTGTTTTTTTGTCAGCAAGGCGGCGAAGAATTTCGATACACTGTGGGCGAGCCTCTGTACCGTTTTTCCCCTTCGTAGAGTCGATCAAAATCAACGTTTTTAAATCATTTCGAGCATCGAAGCGAACCGGAGTGGAGCACTCACTACGGCCTTCAAACTGAAAACTACGTTGGACTATATTCGCTGGAGCAAACAAGATGTTACAATATTGTGAGATGTTATAGAAGAACAATGCGTATGCATCCATGAACCGATCTGAGTTGAAGTTTTTCCACTTTAGCACATTTCAGTCTTTACAGTGAGCCTGTAACATATTTCTCGGCTATGCATAGCGCTTACAACGAATGTCGGTCTTCAATTTTCAGCACTTTTGAACTATGCCTTCAAAATTCATGAACATGCTAGTTTTGTCGTGGTTTGGTTGAATACGCAATAAAGTACAGGCAGCGCTTTGGCAGTAGAGGAGGTCTGCTGAGCATCCAAGAACGGCTGAAGTCCCAAAGAAGAAATATGGACGTGATAAGAGAAGTTTCATCCAATAGGAAATCCTCATCGTTGGAAAGGGACCTCCATCTGGTCTTCAGCGGTTCACCTGCCCTATTTCGATCACTATGAGAGTACTAGCATATACGAAAAACTACGGTTAAAAAGGCGATCTACAACTAGCATTGCGAATGTGACCAGGGAAATGTTAGCAATGAGGTTATGGGACAGTTCACAGCCGGAGCGAGAGACCGCTATATGAAGAAGACAAAAAATCTGACGCAAAAGCTGAGTTTTATCGTTTATCGATATTTACACCGAATTCTGTGTCCATCCCTAACATTAATGATAATAAAACCGGAAAGAGAATGATTGTGGAACTCTGAAATAGAAGGAAGCGTGGAGCATTTGATACAAATTCATTTGAAAGTATAGAGGAAACGATGAAGTTTTGGATGAAATTTTGAAGAACTCGTGAAATGCTACGGCAGATTTTAAATATCACCTATAATTGAACTGATAAAATGATCAAACGATTTGATTGAAACTTATAGATAGAACGCTATATCGACTTCCGTTGAAATTTCGAGAACAATATTTTCGAAATATGATGTTTTGATTGTTTTATTCGTAAAATGCTCGAAGAAAAAGTTTGCAAGATACGATTCTTCGAAAGCAGTAAAAAGCTGCAATGGTACTACCAGTACCTGTTATGCTTCTGAGTGGTCTAGGTGATAGATTAGCTTGGTTGATGTATTTGGAAAAGTCCACCTTAAAGATGTTTCAGATCGTGGCTATTAATGCTTCTCACCACTGGTTAGGAAAATCATACTTCACACTACTGCAGATGTTAGAGGAGATTCAACTCCATCAGCCTTTCAGCGCAGCGAAATGAGGGAACCAATGGTATACATAATGTGTGCAACAGTTACGCTAACTACCAACGGAAATATTTAATTCCAATGAAAGCAGCATACGAAATGTGAAAATAGCTTTTATTCTTAGTGTATAAGGAAGATGAATATCTCCTCACTGCATATCTCACGCTATTCCCGGCAGCACAGGAACACTTCCCAGCATTATTATCTTCCACCAGCCCTACGAATACATTCTCGAAAGTACTATCGATAAAAATGGCCAACGCTTCATCAGCGCATAAGCATAAACTCTTTATTGCTTAGGGCATACGGCGGAAATTATTAAACGACAGAGAAAGTTGTATGAAAACATACATGAGGTATCATCTTATCCTACTTCTAATAAAGTATAAGAATCGTACCGAATTTGAACTGACCTTGCCTGCTTCAATCTCCACAATGATACGCTCCGATTTTTGATAAGTATACCCCACAGCTAGGGTTGAGAGAACCAATAGCGTCAAACCGAAACACGACCACATCACGAAAGAAACATGCGAACATAAAATTAATACTCATTGCTGTGCTCATTGAGAGAACATATTTAAGTATTTAAATTTACCTATGTTAGTGTACGCAAATTCAGGATGAAGATTCGAAAATTTCGATTAATTTTGCTCCTAATTGTTCGTGGAAATTTTGAATGCTTAGTTTAAATAAATCTTTGAACGAAATCACAAGTGCATTGCATTTCCACCACATGCAAAAAAATCCTTCACGCTACAGAAATTTGCATAGGCCAATAGTATTTAGAGAAGCGTGTATAAGGCGTTGACACAATTTGCGCGTTACGTTCATGTTTATAAGTATTTAAATTCATCAAGTATAATTAATATTACCACTACACTATATATAAGGCAGCAAATGAAGAATGCGATTGAATTTAATATATATACTAAAAATATGCACACAACTTTTTCTGGCTCAATTCGCTAGAGCAGCATATATAACTGACAATTGAGTAGTTTACGATAATGTGCATTTTACGATGAAGAATTTTTTTTTAATGAAAATGTTGTTTAATTCTTTATGCAAATATTTTCATAACAGTTTGAGGGTAGAAGTTTCATCACACATTAATGCACTTATAGCTCATGATGAACATAGCGAATAAAGAGCAGATCGATTGATTAGATAAAATTGAGCGCAAAATTTTTTTGGTCACTGTCCTGTCCATCGTATTCATAAATTCAAACTACTGAAGCAAAAGGCAATCACATAATTGCATTCACTGCCGATAAGGAAAAACGATAGCAAAATTCGCACGAGCGATTTAAATGATCTGCGAGCGTTATATCTGACGCAATAGCTAGAAAATTAGGCGCCAACCATGTAGTAATTTTTATGTTCGTGATTTTTCGATTTTTATGTTTAGTATTTTTCAATTTCTTTGCTCATTATATTTCAATTTATTTATTATTTTTCGAATGGCATGCAAGTAGGTGTTAACGGAGTGTAACGATTTTCATAGCGATGGATATTGAAGTAATAGGTCAACACAACGGATTGTCGGCGCTCATATAAAACGACAGAGACGAATTGTATTGCAGAACCCTAATCGACAGACAACCCACACACACACACACATGTCCCCATTTTATTCTCTTTCCATTTCATTGAATGTACAACTTGACCGCGACCCATTTCGACAGCATTGTTGCCCATGGGCATTGTTTCTTCCGGATATTATCGACGCTGATATGTTGTCTCGTTCATAACATTGATTTCGTTATTCAATTTCACTGACTTGTTAAACGTTAATGGGGAGGCTACCCTTACAGACCAGATTATCTTCTCAGCTTACATATATTAGTATCTCTATATATATATATATATATATATATATATATATATATATATATATATATATATATATATATATATATATATACTTTTCGCACAATATTTTCTTTTGCCGCTTATAATCATCTGACTTTATTTTTTTCCCGAATGCGAATACCGAAATATGTAGTAAAATCGCAGATAAGATTTTCACCATACCGTGAAATAGATTTTTTTTTTTGCTTAATTGTTCATAGCAATATTATGTATCAATGTATATTGCACAGCAAACTTCTTCAACGGTAGAAGATCGACTATTGGTAAAGATAATTACTTCACATTTCCCTCATGTTGGATAAATATTTGTCATAAAAGAAATGAACTGCCATTTGTAGACGGTTCAAGCGCGACGCTGATCGTTTTATAATCTTTCACAAAGAATCATTGGTGAAGGCGGGAGGGGTCAGGACAAGGAAACGAAATTATAAGACGCAAAGTGGGATTTCCTCTAGCTTTGCAAGCAATTGGAACCTTTAATTCCACCCAAGTATCGTTGTTTTCTATCAATTAAGAAACTATTTGATGCGATTTGAATTGTGCATTAAGGATTAGTGACAAACGTGATGAAGATTGTTGTGATCGGTGCTGCGCCTACCGGACTCGGTGCCGCCTATCGACTTAACGAGCTACAACAGAACAACGATGTTGCAAACGATGTCGAGTTGATCGTTCTCGAGCAGGTGAACAAATTCAACCAAGCTATTCAAACATTTTCTTGAAAACGTCAACACATGCGCCGTTTTGATGGATGCCTTCTAACTTTGGCATATGACTAAGTGAAACATTGCAGCCTCCACTATTCGTTTCTTGTCAAATTGGCTCTCTATTGTTGTAAAAATTTGAATAACTATGCCAAATTTTTATCCGAAACGTTTATATATGCAAAGTTTTACAAATCTCCAACATGAAGTTGGTGCTATAAAGTAGATGGAATAACAAAAAGAACATGGAATGACCTACAGAATAGAAATGTTTTGAAGTATAGCAAAGAACTGATAAGCAATATGTGAGAAGTGCAAACTAAAGAAACTCTACTCTTTCTTCTGATCCTGTTGAAATTTAATCTCGCTCTATATCATTATCTTCCGTTCATTTGTTCCATTGAGTTTGCCGAGAGAAGTTGGCGGCTTCTAAAGAAACGTCTCGAAATTTCCCACAAATTTTATTCATTCAAAAATACTTGATCTACTTACTCATTTAAATTATGTAGTGCGGTTCATATCTATATTTTCCATTTCCCGAATTTTTACTGACTGGCTAATATCTGAGAAAATTTCTCCACCTCTACAGCCAATATCCGAATTTCGCAAATTTCCATAGTGTTTTAAATAATGTTTGCGTGCTTAGGCGTCTACTATCATGGCTTTCTTTTCCAATTCGTAAAGACATATGAAAGCCTACTCAATTCATTTCCACTAAAGAGACGCCTTTCTCGTAATAAATCTTTGTAAGACAAAGTAGAACTCTTAGAAAGTTTGAAAACATCCACTTCTGATGCAGATATGAAACCATATTAGTAGGATATGCGTTGATTTCTCAAGACGCTTTCAATCATTGAAGGTGGCATTTTAAATGTTTCAAAACTTACCGTTTAGCCTGAGAAAACTAGTAGGTATGGATATAGGAAGGAGTACAAACTGTAGTGGATGAGATCAGGAGAGAGTATGGTGATTGCAATGGGATAGCCGATGAGGGAAAAATCCAACAGCTGAAATACTATTAAATTTTTTTAAATGAAATTCCGATTTAATTGATATAATTTTTGATTAAAATATTTCCATGTTTCTCTTATTCGTATCGTATTGGAATATTTTTGATCAGCTGATACTCACATTTAAGTAGGGATAAGTTGAACAATTCGAAAGTATTGATATTCGAATGAAGAACGAGATTAATAAACGATTCCAAAAGAGCGATACGTCAATGATAATGCACAATCCGCTCAATCATTCACGGGTATTATAGAGAAAGTGAAGGTGAGAGATGTGCATCAGATCTCAAAAAATGCAGCAGAAATTGGCTGTCAAATCATCAAATCTATCTTTTCATTTGTAAACTAGATATGCCGGTGATATTCGCCGATACAACTTTAAATAATAATTTTCGCGCATTTTTATGAAATTTTTTCATCCCAATTTTTCATTAATAATCCTCCGCGGATTTTCCATATAAGCTATCGGATATATCAACCAAATCCCGGTATAAGCTGTTCTTTTCATTTCCTGGCCAATAGGCTTTCCTAAATATAAGTCATACCTTTATGATCTACATAGAGGTTTTTAAATCTAAATGATAGGAAACGTCCACAGATTGGACAAGCAGTGCCCTACAGCGGCTGTGGAAGAAGAATGAGAACAGAACTTCCCAAGTTTCCATGAATTTGAGAAATTCCGCTCTCACTTTTTTTCTTTCCCAAGTCAAATTCGATAGAAAGAATCAGATTCCCTTCAAAAATGGGAGGTGTTCTTGTAGTTCCGTAGAGAGCCAGAATGCTTGATTTATATCGAACGATTGAATTTAATAAATTCCCTACCATGAGAAGCTCTCATTAATAAACCAATCTGTCACATCTATTCTTCAACCGGATCGGACCAAAGAAAAAAAAACAAATTATATCGATTACCCCCACATCCAGTCTCAAAAATAGATCTGCACGAATCATATATGATAATTTATTCTTTGAAAATGGAATACTATCGGAGCACTAGAAAAACAAATCCATTATTTAAGAGTAAGGCGATCGATAAGTTCTATTGTTTTCATAACATAATATTTCTCGAAAAGTTCGAATGACATGAAGACTTTAAAGCAGATACATGCCACATTTTATTGTCAAATCTTCCATTTACTTTTGCAAGGTTCAACTTTTAAGAAAAACTTCAATATTTTCGAATTTTTTGAACAATCGTTAAAAATCTACGCCACTCAAGAATTTTTGCAATCTTTGTGGAAATGTAATTTCCAATTCTCACTCAGTGCTAGTGGGGAAAAACTACCTCGTTATCATTCAAAACTCGAATGGCACAGGGAACGAGATGTGTTAAGGGGTCTTTTGATAAATTCACAGAAAGATATGCAAATTTAGGACTTTCTTAAGTGAAAAGCAAAATGGAATTTTTTTTTTCAACACGCTCTTTCAATTTGGCAGTCACTTGTCGATGAAACAGCAATTAGAGCAAACTCATTAAAATTCGTTTCTAATTCGTTCAGGAATCATATCCAGGTGGACTATCGTGCACAGTGGTCGACGATAAAGGTTTTTTATGGGATATGGGAGGACATATCACGTTCAACCATAATTTCCCGTATTATGAGCATGCCGTGAAATGGGCAATTAACGAATGGAACAATCTAAATAGAAATTGCCAGGTAATATGCTTCGTTGATTTTCCGTTCAAATTTTGCTAATGACATCTTAATAGAAGTGAATTTTTCATTTTTCATTTAATGCCTTGAATAGCGCAATTGTTTTTTTTATGCTGTCATCGATTTCCGTATAACTTTCAAACGCTCAGCAATGTCCTATTTTCAGGTCGATGTGAATTATTTGTTCGGCGAGAAGGGAATACATTTAGTCCCTTATCCGGCGCAATATGCAATTCCACTTTTCCCTAAGGAAATAAAAATGAATTGCTTAAACGATCTCAAAAAGCGCTATAAACAGGTCAGAGTTAATCTCATATTGAGAAGTTTTGCTTTTTTCGTATCGCAAGTTTTCTTCATTTTTAAATGCCATGTGTTCGTTCTGAAAACTTTCTCATGCAACCAGTTGCTCTTTATGCTTTGTATGTGCTCTCACAACTATTGTTCTTTTCACCATTCAGGTCTAATGAGCAGCTTCACACATCTCGGTTGATTTAGGAGCAGGCAAAAATCAATGTAATGAATACCGTCGTGCCTAACGGAGTGTTCATTTTTGCATTTCAAATATACAAAAATTCCCTTTGCAATGTAGCCATGCAGCATTATCGTATGCAAAGCCGTTAGGATGAAGAGTAATGTGAAAATGGGAGACGAAGGAGTTGAATCACGAATTCTTCCTCATCAAATGAAAAGAAAGGAAAATAGAGCAATCTCTTTCATGGAATTATTTGACAAGTGAGCGCTCCTATGTGGGTAAAATTTTCTAGCTTGTTCCCTCTTCACAGCTCATTTAAGGAGCTTGATACATGAACGCTTATACTCAAAAACAACATTTCCGAAAAGCAAATCGACGTAAATTACATGTTGAGTGGGTTGTAAACAACAACAATAAGCCACAAAATCAGACTGAGATAAAGCTTATTATTCTGATCTCTGAAACCGTTACCACGAATCTGAGATCTGGTGGGATTCTCATACTTTCAAGCTTGCGGTTCAATCGAAAAAAAAAGATTTCGTTTTTTGAAATTAAGATGTAGATATGAATCTAATCGTTTATCAAGTACAACCCTCGATTATACTATTTGTGCAATTTAAACCTTTCATACTGTCTTACACTATCTGATACAGTCTGATAGTGGTACCATCTCAACAGCCACCTGATAATGGAAAGTACGAGGTAAAAATAGTGGGCATCTCTTAAGTTGACTGAGTTTCGACTTAGCAGGTAGTGAGATGTAGTTTATGTGATACATCAATATGAGAAGCAGAAAGTTTTAGGGAAGTAAGATGATGATAAGTTAAAAGATGAATGATAAAACGAAGGAAATTTTTAAGGAATCTACTGGTGTGCCAAAAAACTTCGATGAGTGGATCATCCATCATTTTGGACCAACGATCAGGAATTGCTTCTTTCGGCCGTATTCACGAAAGGTACGCCCATTAAAAAGTCAGCATATTTCAGCGAACAGTGCACAAAATAAAGCTTCGCAAACTGTTA
Organism: Baylisascaris procyonis; assembly: GCA_037389465.1. NCBI lineage: Eukaryota > Metazoa > Nematoda > Chromadorea > Rhabditida > Ascarididae > Baylisascaris > Baylisascaris procyonis. The sequence goes on along the minus strand of JAZARR010000032.1, from coordinate 2,243,919 downwards.
AAATGATTCAGTGAATTCGTAAAGAAATTATCGTTCCTACGCTATCGTTTTAATTTCAAGTTGTGGTGTCTCGAGTGATGATGATATTGATCTCGGTGATGAATTCGAAATAGATAAGCAATATGAAGCTATTTCACTTGGGAAATCCTTGCAACAAACTCAGAGCCAACCTTAAAATATATGCATACAGTTCATCGCAAGCAATGTGCATGAAATTATGGGAGAGGTGAAACGACATACTGAAATTTAGAATTAGACATCTTACATGGTTGAGTTTCAGTATTCATCTGATATATGATATACACTGTTGTACTAGAACGAATGCCGAGATAACACAATGAAAACACATAAGCCAATATCGATAAAACAGATTAATTCCATTATGAATAGGCTCAGAGCAAATTTTTTTATTGTTTTCAAACTGCTCCCTCTTATCTCATTCTTCAAATTCGTTGCTTATGTTTTTCTCTTTTTTTTTCTCCAAATTCTTTTTCATGTAATTCAAGTGCCGTTCTAGGTATGGACTGTTGAACCAGAGGAGATGAATCCAGTTTGGGTTGGAACTCGTGTCGCAAAACTTCCTCAAGAGAAATTGGAAGAACTTTGTGCAATGAGCAATGAAGAGCTCGAGGTGTTTTTTTTTTTTACTTTTCACACCAATTTTTTTTTCACCTTCCGGTTGTCCTGAGTGGAATAATATTCTTCGATGCATTTTTTGAGCGCAATGGACAGTGAAGAGGAAACCAGGAGGTCTTTATAATGGGTTTTTGTCGGGCATTTCTGCTCGTTCGCTCGTTATTCATACGCGCTAACTTGAGATCTGCCATGAGGGAGCTAATGAACCTTAAAAGATGCGCCCAATTTATAATACGCCTCATGATCCTTTACCTCAATACAACAAATATTTTCGAAATCACCGAGCATATAGGAGGAAGCAGTTATCGATGCCAGAGCCGAACAACAGTCTCAATAAAAAGTCTGAAATCTCCTTATACATATTGGCTTGTCACGCCAACGGCTATAACACCATACAGTTGATTCTAGCTGCGCGAGGGATAAAGTTCTGACGCAACTTGATCGATTTCCTTCATCCATATTGTCACCCTTTTTGTATGATTATGCTTGATCGGTCGTTTTGACGTCTCGTTGTTTATAGAGGAATGACAACTCATTATAAAAAGGACAACGAGATAGAATGAATATGTCTAAAAACCTTGCGACGCTTGCGAAGTTCAGGGTAGGCTGGAGATAGGCGACGTAAACGTCGATATTTGATAAAGAAATTTGCCCCTAGGCAGCTTTATAAAGTATCGGGGCTTGATGAATAGCAAGTAAGGCGCTGTAGTTGAGAGACAATCATATCGGGCCAAAACTGCACTTCATAGAAATGGAAACTTGCAAACACGGGCATCATATGCAAATATAACAGCGAGGAAAAAGTGCGTCAGAGGCAAATTAAGTTCGAATTATGTGACGATTATGAGCTGAAAAGATTCCACCACTTACACGTCCTGTTGATGTTTGATCAACATAGCCACTGGCTTCGCTCATAAGCTGCAGCGACAATTCAGCATAGCAGTTCCTCTTTGTCTAACCTTCCCGAAGTAACTGCTACAATTTCGAAACATAGCGTTTCTTATTATTTTAGCTTCACTGCTTCGAAAAGTAATCCTGGATGGCAGTAACGTAGGTCGAGAAAGATCTAGTCGCTCGCATGATCCCGTGCACAGAGGTGATCTTTTCCTCGCCTAGTAAGTCTGTGAAGGAGTATGCCTTAAGTCTATTCTGAAAGGGTATCGGAACTTGTTCGTTTCTTCTCGCTTCAGATTATTAACGGCTTTTTTGCCAATAAATCACTCATTCGGTCAGTAAACTCAAATGAATATTTTTTGTGAATCTTCAACCAGTTCTCAGCCTTCAACATTGAGATATTCGAAAGTAACTAATTTACAGAGAGCCGATTTTGGATGGGGACCTAATGCTGTATTCACGTTCCCTAAATACGGTGGCACTGGAGCCGTATGGAAAGCAATGACCGATAAACTGCCGCAAAAATGGTTCCACTTCAACTGCAAAGTAAAGAAGCTTCTTCTTTTCACTGATTTCCGCATGCTGATCGAAATTGAAGATGGCGAGCAACTGCTTTCACTGATATGCCTTTGTTGCGCAGAAATGTTATCATAAGCACAATCCGATTAGAGTGATTCATAACTTAGCTTCTGTCTGCAAAATGAAAATAGAAGTTAAGATTGTCATATTTCCTTTTATACGGAATCCATAAAATTTGACAGACCAACAAACTAATGCGGAAAAGGCATTTCGCTCAATGAAATATAACAGAGCATTTTGAATCTTCGTGGTGGTAGGGGTGAGAGATATAAAGAACGTTGGACATCCCGTGACAGTGGTAGTTCAAATGCTGCTAAGTCAGAACCGCTCATAAATAATAATCACTAGGTAACGGAAGTGAATGCGAAAGACAAGAGGTTGACGTATATAGAAAATATGGATGGCGAAGAACGTAAGAAAGAGATCTGCTACAATGTGCTAGTGAATTCTTCACCTATCGACCTGCTCATCAAGAACACCAAACTCTGTCCAGAGCTGAACATTGAACATAGTAAGGTAAGATTAGGTGTCTTAATTGCAAATTTTGTTTTCCGATAAGTTAGCCGGAAATGTCGCAATGAGTATGGATATGAGATTTCCCATGCGACAATAAATATCATTTGCTTATCTAAGTGCTCAAAAGCGAAGTTAAAATGCCGAATCACTGAATACAACGGTTGAAACACGATAGTTTTTAACGGTTGAACCGGAAAACTATAGTTCAAATTTGATGTGAAATTTGGCACATCATTAGTCATGCATGAGCTTTCAGCTGATAAATCAAGAGTGCCTCTTCCCGACAATTTTATAGTTCTTTGTTTAGCGATTCTTAGAAGAAGGTGAACGTACACGAAATGCTCGTGATTGAAACCAAAATATTCGAACAGCTTTTTCAGTTAACATTTTTGTTATTATGCCTGAAGTGAACGTTGAGTAAGCTTTTCCGGCATAATGTCATAGCAGAACGGCGACGGAATGCGGGCATTTTCCACGTAAAGCGGTTGGCTATTTCTACTGTATATATTAGTGGAATTTTAAAGGAAACAATTAGCGACATATTGGGAAGAAGTTCCACTGCTATGAGAAGTTATTAATAAAATTAATAAAAAATTAATAAAATTATCTTTTTATGCAACAAACAATTAATAAAAAAAAAAACTAAACTATAAAATAAAATAAAAAAAAGTTACGTAAATTAATAAAAAAAAAAAACTTGAGACCTTTTCCAATTTTTAGCAAAAAACAATCGACAAAACATATCCTTTGCTTCTTTTTTGTGTAGAACTCTTTATTGCACATTGATATTTTCAGCATTTCTAAATTTGCGACAAGCCACGTGTCTTATTAGGTGATTAACTCATAGACTGCAGTTTAAAGATGTAACAAATATCGATCGCATTACCTGCAGGTTTGGATTATTGGCGTCGGTTTAACGCTGCCGATGACTGAATTTGTCAAGAAGTTTACGTGGTTGTATTTTCCTGATAGTGCGGTACCATTCTATCGTGTGACAATACTCTCTCGTTATGGTGAAGTAACGCCAGACAGTAGCAAGTATTGGTCAGTGATGTGCGAATGCGCTAGGGGCATAGAGGATCCGGTAAGCCTTTGAAAATTCTATCGAGTCTTGCACTGGAACCTATTTCGTTGTGGGTGCTTGATGTGCTTGAGAGAGGAAAGCTTTCGCTTGACGTATTTGTTATAAGTAGAATATAAGCAGCGACATGGCTCGTTGGTCGAAGAGAGGAGTTGAAGGGAAAATGAAAGAGATGGGGTATGGGTACACGATGGGGGTGAAGGAGGAAAAGAATAAGGGAAGAAAAACAACGGAATACGTCGACTCAGCCGAAACTATTGAACAAATATTGTGACAATATGTGGGCAATTTAATTTCAGCAAAGCAAGCTGAAAGTATCGCTTAGAGACCAACTACTATCCATGCGTTTATGGGCGTTTCATGAGTGAGGATCTGTGACAATGAAGGAATAAATTTTCAGCAATACAAAAGTCAAGGAAACAATTGTAATCGAAAATCTAATTGCCAGTCTAAAATTCTCGCATTTTCTGCTCATAGTATATTGTATGGATTGTAGTTTATTCAGAGAAATCTCTAATCATCCTGAAGTTTGAATAAACGACAGACGAAAAAGCGGTTTTGCTTGAAATAATTGAGAGGATTGCTCGCTATCCAAAACTCTCCTCTTCACTTTTATGAATTTTTATAAATTGATGGCCGCATAACTAATATGAATATTGTTGACAAAAAAGTGAGACACAAGCCCTTTGGAACTATGGACATTGCACCTTATGCTTTCATTTTTCTTCGTTTTTTTTTTTATTTTCCAGAACGATTGTGAATCATTTTGATGCCCTTAACTCCTATAAGTTCTTGGATAATAAAGAAGAAAGGTATGCGAGGGAAGAGGACTGTTGATGCCGCATGAAAATAACTTCAAAAGTATGTTATATAAATGCTTAAAGACAAGCGAGGAAGAGATGAGGAAAATGGCGATCGACGGCTTAATAACAAAATCGATTATAAAATGCGATCAAATCGTCAGTATTTATTCCACTCTTCTGGAATATGGATATCCGATTCCCACTATAAAGGTAAATCGATGCGTTGGAAAGTTCTGATTTTCTCGAAAAAACTGTTTGATAACCTTGAAGGTCGTCGACGATTTTGTGGGCGTTGATATCAAAATTTGCTTAGATCAGTTCCAAAAGGATTAAAATGATGTAGACGACGAGCTTATCGATCTCTCATTTTAATCCACAATGAATTACCTTTTTTGGTGTTTCTAAAAGGGAGTGTAAAATACAGTTGACCACGGCTGATGACGACAATTTTATGTGCTTTTGCAAATATGCATTTGTCTCACGGGTAGCTCTCACACGGACATCTTGAAAATGGCCGGCATTTATTGCGGCTGCGTCTGTGGTAATTCTGGCATGGAAACCACCGGTACTTACTTCTTCGTCTCTTCAACAGTTCTAACATGAAAACCACTGCAATATTTTCTCTTCATCTACGATACTTTTAAACACGGAATCCACTGCAGAAACATTTGCCAAATTTAGTTGATTTAATCTACGTCACATGATGATATTCCGTACTATCCTCCAAGTTAACCGATCACCTTCGAAGGAATTCATAGTTGCTTAAACGTGTCTCAAATTTCGCATATATTTTACGGCCAGTCGGATTTTCGTTTTGCGTTCACTGCTGCAGCAAAAAGACCTCTGTGAGTAGTCGAACTGATTGAACTTTTGAGTGCAATAAAGAGATTATCAAGGCGCAGATGCTCATATCTTTTCGCTGGATATTCTATTATGCGCATTTGAAAAAACAATATTGTCAACACTGAGTCTTATTACTTCATTTAAACAATGCGGTAACAAGCAAATTCGATACTGATGTTCGTAGGCATTAAGAAAATTCAGTAATCAATGTTCGACGTTGTTTGTTAACTCATAAATGGTTTATAGCGGGATAGTGAATTGGTACGAGCGCATAAGGTTCTCGAAGAGCATAGCATCTATTCGCGTGGTCGTTTCGGTGGTTGGAAATATGAGGCATCGAATCAAGATCACTGCTTCATTCAAGGCAAAGAACTCATCGATCGATTACTTCTCAACGAACCTGAACGATTATATAAGACCGGATTGCCTACTAAACAGGGTTGATACCCTCGTTGCAAGAATCGAATTGATATATTTTATCACAAAATATTTCATTACCTCCACATTGCATTCCCTCTGACTTTCGAAAGAAGTCAACCACAATAATTCTCAAAAAGCCGAAGAATATTGTTAATTTAGATAAAAGCAGTATAAAAAGGTGAGATGAACTTACATGAACTGAAATAACAAAAGAGTTTTGAGGACTTTCTTGTTTCAATTCTCAGCTGATTCCCGACATCCCTGTTCTACTTCAATACCCAATTATTTCATGCAGTTTTGCGATGTTTTACAAATTTTTCTTCGCAAACTACAAAACAGCGAAATCACAGCTGCAAGAATTAGGGGTGTATCACATGCGTGCCCTTCTCCAATAGCATTGCTTCAGTCTATTGTAATTCATTTAAAAACTGATTCTTAAAAGTACTGAAAAATTCCTGAAAAACTTTATGAACCGGTTCTCTCATTTGATAAAAGCAAACAGAAAAAAAAGACCATGAAAAGAAGTATTTTTCGAAAGATTTATGCCAGCAATCTGTTCACTCTTCATAAATGTACTGCATACAGGCTAACATGTATCGACAGTTCATGAAACCGGTGATGAGGTGAGCAGGAGTGTGTAGCTGAATATCGCACACACCATTCTACTTGTTTCCTTCCTAAAGGACGTCCAAACTACTCGCCTTATTTTCGTTTTGTTTTCAATTTTAAGCTTTTTCTTTCTAATTTATCGCAGTGCACTAGCGCCCTTTCTTAAAAGTGTAGGATGTAGCTGGTAGTATCGATTTGGTCCTGGTAGCAACACAAAAGCGCCAGGGCATTGATGTCTTTCATGCATGGGGTAATCACTTCTGTTCACTCATTCACTCTAAAAAAAGCGAAAGGGAAGAAATTCACTATCAATTTCCTAAAAAGATATACCGAAAATCGATGAGAAAACATAAAATATCGAAATACCGAAATTAGTGATGAAAGAAGCTAGGAAAGTTGTCTTTTGAGTTTGCCAACACGGAGTCATTGCTTGAGCTAACGATCTTCAAGAATGACAACGGCGTTTTCAAATTCTCGCAGTCTGCAGGATTATCGACTGCAGAAGGCATTCGGATAAGCCAAACTATTAGGTAGTTGTCTGAAAAGCAAAATCGCATATATACTGGTATTTCACTGTTCCCGAATAAAAAAGTATTTCTGGAAAATTTAACTACTCACTCAAAAAGTGATTTCCATAAATTTGTTTCCTAAGCGTTTATATTGAATTGGTATATATGGCGATTCAGTGAACTTTTTCGATGTCTGGCTAATAACTACGGATTAGAGCTTCATCTTCGAGCAGCGAATAGAGAGCATGTGAACAACGTCGTCTCTAAACCTGAATGTAAGATTATACAAACGTTTGGCAAGATGGATATGACCTCTTCAATAGCGCTTTATTCCGTTCTCGCTCTCGGCCTTCATGTGTTGGAAACCTCGGCAGCAGGCACCAAAAAAGGAGCACTCAAATCGTACTTTTTTGAGCGATATGTGACTATGAATATTAGCATGTTCAACAGGAAACGTTGAATACGCAAACGTGAACAACTATTAAGAGGCATCAGTTAGAGCATGCTGGATCTAGCGAACAGGTGAGCAATGAATCATCCGCAATGGTAATTGCAGTTCAAACTTCAAACTGCTGGGTGTTTTTCCGCACTCGGAGCATTCAATGATGGATTGATAGAAATCGGTTACACTGAATAGGTAAACGGAAGTACGCAACAGATATTGTGTCGAGTGGAATGTCAACAGATGTCATGGAAGGTGAAATATTGGGGAACAATAAACGCAACAAGTTTGACAAGACATGATCATTAAATGTGCAATTTAAGTTCGCTTATCGCCACTCATGGCACCTGTTTCTAACGTGCAAGTTCGCGTACTTGGAGTTACCCTGTGGAGTTGGTGAGTGGAACGCGACCTCAAGGCTTCTGGTGGGCAGAGAAGAGTGAAGCAGCTGTTGAGTGTATCGAAGGAGCCGAATTGATCAAATTTTGCATCGACTCCAGCCGCTAGCCAAATGTTTGCAAGCACATTATTATGTGTTCCCCAAGATACATTATTGCCATATAATGTGGGTAAAGTGAAACCTAATTGAAAGGAATTGCGGGTAGATCACATTGGGCGAGTATATCTATCACACATAGGTAATGTATTCAAACCTATTCAGGAGAGGGCAGAAGATAATTTGCGATCTTCTTTGTGAAAGGCTTCATGCTTTCTTCAACAAAGCAAATAGGAATATAGGTTTTCGGGGAAGAGCTTTGATGAGTGGATAAATTTCTACAATATCCTTCAAACGTTTACTTAATTTTAGCAATTACTAGCCAGAAAGTATGTGACCACGAGAAACACAGGCTCGAAGAGGGTTGTTTAAAGCAGTTTCAGGGCTTTTTTTTTGTAGTTTGCGGCAATTTGTATCCTTAGCATTTGCGGTCATGTCGGCTTCTAATTCTCGATTTCCTCGTTGATTTGATTGAATACTTCAGGCTTCAATAGCGTTTCATCCTAAGTTGCTCCATTAGTGCCAGTACGTAGAACGAAATGCCTCTTTGAACGTTTCAGTGAAAGAAAATTCCAACTTTTTATCGCTTGACCAATCTTGTCGCCGCAAAAAGAGCGTTAACTTATTTTATTGGTGCTATTGGCGCAGATGAAAATTTTAATAAAGACTTTTGCTTGCAGATATTTAAGATGCACCATATAAAGAAATCGTTCTGGTGATATGAGATGCATTATCCGATATAAGGCGAGATAAATCGTACGATGTGTTCGCCGATATAAATAGATAAAAGTGCAAAAAAAAGTTCATGAAAGTAACTGAACGATTATCTGTCTATCTAATCGAATCATCACTGATTTGATATCGACATTAAAATAGACACAAATCGTTTGTGGAATGCGATCTTGAGAAGAGTGAAAATGGGAACATTTAGAAAAAAAAATCAGCGATATTCTTATATATACTCTGAATTTGCATCTCTATTCATTCATCTCACCAATTCTGCTTATTTGGCGTTCATTCGAGCAGAATTTCTCCACTTAGAGCATGCGATACTTCACCTTTCCTAATAGCTCAGCACGCAGTCTTCAAACCATATTAATAGCTAGAAGGGTGAACCTCTTTGTACAAATAGAGGAGGACAGAGAAGAAGAGCATAGGAATGAGGGTTACTCATTTTCATTCATCATATTCTTATTTCTCCAATCGTGCTCCTCTTTATTCCGTTATTCAGTTCTTCAATCATCATCTTTGTTTTTTATTATTCACATCATTCAATCTAGGCAAGCATGACGCTACTGTCAGCTATTTTCTATTTTCCTCGCATCTCTCATGCCGAATGTATTTGCATATATATATATATATATATATATATATATATATATATATATATATTTCAACAGTACTTGTGTTGCACTTTCCGTGATAGGACGAGGCTCGTCCTCATCTTAGAGGTTTTGGCAGAATTTGTAGTTGGTGCAACGAAGTTCAACTGCTTCTAATATATTCGCTCTTCGAGTGAAGATTGCAATTTCAAAGAGCGATTAGAGTGCATATGAATTAATGAACTGATCAAATGGTCGATTATGAATACGAGGCACTTATAGATTGTTTCATAAGTTTGAATCGTACTTCAGTAAGCTTGGTCTAAGTGCTGAGCATATATCTTGGCCCGAAAGGAGCCTCCGATCACCAAAGACCACATTCTTCATATGAATTTTTCAACTTAGAACGTTTCGACGTTGGTAAATTTCATAAAATATCAATAACCTACAAAGAAATTACTCGTTGTTTTGCAGTATGGCTTACATGCGGCAAAATCTACAATCAATCGTTCACAGTAATAAGAGCAGTTAGTAAGCCACATAGTTATGCTTAGTAGTCCCCTTTGCTTACTCCATATCATCCGCCTGCTCCAATACGGCTGCAGAATTTTTTGAAAAGTTTTTGACCCTCATAACTGCTTCGCATTCTACGATTCGTTCAAATTGTGCTGAATTAGGAAAGCTATAAATGATACTGAACTCTAAGTGTTGAAGTAGAACGATACTGTCTCTACGTAAATTTCTTGTGAAATTGCTGAAAAATAATGACGTAGCATTGAGCAACATCAACAAATTTTTCACATTCGTTGTAATAATATATCACCCTTCAAATTTTTGTAATATGACTCGTTCTTCCTTTAGTTAATTAATACTTATTAAGTAAAGTCATCAAGAAAAGAAAATGAAGATTGTTGTTATTGGTGCTGGACCAACCGGTCTCGGAGCAGCATATCGACTTCACGAACTCCAACAATCCAATAATGATGCTGCAAGGACAACGGAAATTCTTCTCCTTGAGCGGGTAAGAATCTCGCGAATATCTCAATGAAATTTTTCGTATTTCTTTGTCAAAAGAAATTCCTGAAAAAAAGGCAAAGCTTGCGCAAATCTTTGCATAATTGCGACATCTTTGTTTCATTTGAACTTTATGTTACGATCATTCAAATAGATGAAGAAAAAAAGTTACTGTAGTGCTTTTCTATGTGTGTTTACGTTGTTGAATAAACTCCGCCTTTTTTCGTTCACGTCGCCCTCTCGTTTCTATTCCCGCTTTGAACGTTTTTTTCATTCCAACTGGACGCGCAGACGTTCCATTTTACAGCTCACTCATTCGTTCGAGCGCCTATAGTTCCGCATTACTTCAAGCTGCGTATTTGTCGCTTTCCGCTTAGTCTCCATTGCTAAGAGCTGATAAAATGACAATTTTTTTTAGACACTACGGTAGCAATAGACTATAAAGAAGTGTCACATGCTACGGTCTAATTTTTCTCTTCAACTTTTAAACGAATTCTTACATAGCACTGCTTTCATGAATAATCAATGCTTCAGGAATCGTTTCCTGGTGGATTATCGAGAACGGATGTGGACGATAAAGGATTTCTCTGGGATATGGGAGTGCATATTACATACACTTTTAATTCTCCTTATTATGAGAGTGCAGTTAAATGGGGACTTGATGGATGGAACAACTTTCGCAGGAATTGTCAGGTGATATAGTACTAACATTCATTCAAGGTGAAAACGATCTGCATTTGACGAAAAATTGCTAATTTGATGACGAAAAATTTAGTACGACTACTTTTTCGAATATATCACTGCCAGCCTAAAAGATTTCACTCAAGCGTTGCGCAAAAACGAGATAATCCTCAAGCAAAGAATTGATAAATTAAGTATTAAATACTGCTTCAACTACAGTAATATATCTGTGTTAACAACGCATACAATTTTGTATCTATTTCCTGAAAATAAAACTACAGAGTTCTAACAAATAAATGCAATACATGTGGGCATAAATTCAGGAAGTTTAAAAATAATCGCAACATTCAAAGAAAAAACGTTTCGTCGCTAGTGTTAAACGAACGCAGCTAATGAACGTTGAAGATGGAGGCATTGATCGATAGAAGAGTTTCGCCGTTCAATTAGACAGAATCATAGAAACAATGTAGTGTCATTTCTTAATCATTACATAAATTAGCGCCACCCACAGAAATAAAACAATATATTTCTAATATATTCGAACAAATTAAAAATATTTTTATGGGTTTATAAAAAAAAGTATTGCCGTCTATACGATGCAATCAATATCAGATAATCATTTATATACTGCTCGGAATGTCGTGATCCTGAAAAAAAAAATTAAATTTTTAATTTCTAATGTAAAAATTTCCACTTCATAAAAATGTTAAGGATTTCACGCTTTTTTAATGTTCATACTGAATATCGATAACAAAGTAAGCTATGAGAAATTTTTATTTGTACATTTTTGCGAGAGTTTTTCATGCGACAACAGCAATATTATATTGAAATTTCCAATTTTTGAACCATCGAAATCATTCTAAACTGCTACTAAAATAAGCGAAAATCACAGTCAAGATTTCTAGCACGTTTTGATTGCGTGAAAAGCTATCCAGATGAGTGATCGGAAAAAGTTTTAATTTCGATTAGTTTGAAATGTTTGAAAGAAATAAACAAAGAAAACTTTAGCGCCAACGAGGATATTCTAGTAGTGAAGGGCCGATTATGGAAATACTGTTTTATGGAGTTTTTTCTCAATTTGAGAACAATTTATTCCTGGAAAAACTCTTTAAAATTAAACGAAACCGTCCTTCATGTTAGATGCAGAGAGGAGAGCGCGACCCCACCTGCCTCCTTCCCTCTCTCGATGTCTCTGAATGTCGCTACATTGCGATACTGATGAGTTTCAGGTTAGTATAAATGAGTCGATTGCAGGTGGATCTCAGCTATTTATTCAAGGAAGAGAAAATTCATTTACTACCCTATCCAGTACAGTTTGCAGTACCTCTGTTTCCAGAGGAACATAAGAAGAATGCTCTCAGAGAACTGAAGGAACGATATGATATGGTGAGTTGACTTGTGAAGCGGTGAACGGTCGCCATTAGGATCTAGTTCCCTAGAATAGTGTAAACCAGCCAGGCTTCTATTCATTTGCGAAATGAACTCTTTGGCAAATCGATCTGCCACCTTCAAAAAGTCATAAAAAATAATAGTATACTGCCAAAGATATTAGCGACTCTAGCGATTCTAGGGATCAGGTTGCAACAATGAAACGGTGACTGTAGCGAGCTAAAAGATTTCATTGAATTTCAATACTGCTGGTACCTGCCAAGGCTCAGTTAGTAAGTTGTGACTACCCGCTTCGGCCCATTTCTAGAAAAAGGTTATTAATTAGAACTGACGAAGAAACTGCTGCCCCCTCTTTCCTGCTACAATCCTCCCTCTCGCGCGCGCTTCACCTTTCCTGCTCAGAAGCCCGACATTACAAGTAGGATGCTGAGTCAGTAAAACAAAGTTGACTGTAATGGCTTCATTGATTCCGTGTGAAATGTCATTCCCTTCTTGACAAAAATTATAAGGAGCGACTGGGGATCGTTGATTATGGAAAACTGCAGAGTGAGGCGTTTGAAAGTATTTCTTTTGCACATACATAATCATTTCTTAATTTTAGTCAGATTTGATCATGTATGCATCTGCATTGCTTTTGAAATTTCGACTCCACTTGAAGCAGTTTTTTTTTTGTTCAGCAGGTCCACGAAATTTCGGTGATATTTTGACGGCTTTTCGTCTGTACTGCAGGCTTCGTTTGGAAATCCAGGTTGCACCGAATCCTGAGAATTCTTCCTCAATGGAGAGTGCAAAGTTGATCTATTACGATGTTCAACGGGCATCTGCAATTGAAATGAGTAGATATCTAAGCCGAAAACATAGGCAATCCTGCATTGCAAGCAATCACAAATATTTAAGGGACGAGTTATGGTGTCAAGGAGTTTGCACTTGTTGATATATGGAAATTTTTAAGGTTAACGATGGGGTACCGAAGAACTTCGATGAATGGATTATCGAGAATCTGGGGCCCACAATCAGAAATTGCTTCTTTCGTCCTTATATACGCAAGGTTGTTGTAAAAAGACTTATATGTCATTTGAGATATTCACCCCAGTGTGATCATAAGAGCCCATTCTCGAGTTGGCAAAACGCTTCTTGTCGTACGTTCACTTCCCACCTGCGCATGATCATCTGTACAAAATAATAATAATACAACTCCGCAATATCTGGCAGCTGAACGATGAAGGCGAAGTCATCCATTCGGAGGTTGTGCTTCACGAAAAAAAAATTGATTAAAACTATAAAGTTTTCATATGGCTTACCTGCACAATGGTCCAGCACAGGAGATTTGTATAATTCTATGGATTGGTTGCCGCTTACCTGAGGAGACTTCATTCAGGGACACTCGTGGAGTGGAAAGGGTGGTTGAATTCGAATCCCAGTAGACTTGTGATAGAATATTCCCTCTTTAATGACACAAATTCATATGGTCTAATATTGCTTTACAGCACTGAATGGTGTGAAATATCGCTTGAATGGCGAGTGAAGTATTCATTAAATAAAGAAATTCTTCGCATTTTCTAGCTAGAGTTGTATCGCTTAAGAGGAGTATTTTCATAATCATCGGAATTGACAAACGGCTGTCTGCAAATTACGTACCTATTTGAGAGTATATAGTCGGCATTTCTTGACGCTTATTGCTAATTCTTTTATCGACGTGCGCATTATGTCGGAAATGGCTTAAAGCATAATGCCTTTAATCCTTCTATAAATTTATCTGGCATGGCCCGAACTTTTTAGTAATTTTAAACCTTTCAAACTCTCAAAACTATGGTAGCTTCGTTGCTAGGGCGAGTTTGCTGTTCAATTCAAAGTTAGAGTAACCACTACAAATAGCGAAACAATACTAGCACGAAAAGGTAATCACTATCAACTGCCAAACCGGCCAAAGGAAGAATTAGACTGGGATAATATGAATAATTCTCATTGCTGCCACAAGCGATTTGTTTTATCCACACTAATTTTTGCGTAATTAGTTGTGGAGAGTGGAGACGGAAGAGATGAATCCGATATGGGTGGGATTGCGAATCGCAATGTTACCTCAAGCGAAACTCGAAGAATTATGTGCGATGAGTCCAGAGGAATTAGCGGTTAGCTTTTCTATAGATGCAACATTTCTAATATCTTTTCTTTTCGAAAGATTCGAAAATTTTCCACTTTTTTCGAATTGATGATGTCTTTGGAAATTTTTTTCTCACACTTTAAGAGCATGAACATATAGTATTCTAGTGGTTGCGCTGAATTCTTTTCGTATATTTCTCTTCTTCCGAAAATTTCATTTCGCATTTAAATGTGGCGAAAAAATTTCGTTTTAAATTCCATGGATGAGGATATTAATAGAGCCACAAGATAATAAATTATCTTTTTTTCATTAGAAATAGCTCTTCTTCTCAAAAATATTCATCACTTCCACTATATAGAGTGAATGACTTTATGACTAATATCGCTTTAGAAAGCTGACTTCGGTTGGGGTCCCCATTCAAAGTTCTCGTTTCCGAAAACTCTTGGAACAGGATCAATATGGAAAGGGATGGCGGATAAATTCCCGCCGAGTTGGTTCCGATATAATTGCAAGGTTAGCTAAGTTCTTCGTAGTTTCGCCACTTCTAATCCCAATATAGCCGTTTTTCCACCAGCTTTCAAATATTGGCAAAAGTTCCCCGGGAGTATGCCGCTCAAGCCAACTGTTCTCATAAAAGCTTTCTCACCGCGATTTTCTATGATATCCTATGTGAGCAACTTTAAAAGATTAAAAAGTAATATTCACATCAAAGTCACATGAAAGCGATAGTAAGAAAGAAGAATCAATTCATGTCACAGGATTACTGTGTTTGACTACGCCGTTCACCGGTTTCTATCAATAATAATCTTCTAGCAGAAGTTTCAGTTTAAAATGTATTACAATCATTTAAAAATGGAATATTAACATCCAGTGATTTGCTGAAGACAGAAGACAAGTTCTTCCTTCGAACGGCACGCTTATTAGAATGTTTCGAATGAAATTTAGAATATCTCTACATAGGCGAATAACTTTTCAACAAAATTCGCAGCTCTTCATTGAACCCGTGAACTGAAACGTGAACTTCTCTATTACTCAAATATTCCACGCGAAAAATGATCTCAAACTCAAGCTTCACATTGAACATCAAATTTCCAACATTTCCGTGATCAGATTTAAGACCTCGCAAAAAAAAAAATTCGCAAGTCTCATAACTTCAGTCACATGTTAGCGATAGTCATAAAATTTTCTACTAGGAGTGAGTGGAGCTGTTGTTCACAAAGAACTAGATTATTGCCTTGTTTCTGGCAATGGTTGAAGTCTTCAAGATCTCATAACTTTCGTTAGAAATTAATTTTAGTAGAAGGGTGAAAGCTAGTTAGTTTCACTCCCTATGCACGTCATCGTATTTTGGAAGATTATCAAAAATTATAAACATTATGATTTTCTTTCGAAAGTAATAGTCGACGAGAAATCTCTTTTTGGTAGTTGAGTTAAGAAAGCTTTCTATTAATTGGTTAGAATAATGTTGTAATATTTGAACCCGAAGATGGACCAAAATTTTGAACCAAATTTTAATTTCAGGATTTATAATCATTGTCATAATATTGCACTAATCACGAAATTTTACTCTTGGAGTTAAATAGTTATGCACATTCATCAAAGCAATTAACAGATATTCTCATTTTCTGAACGAAAGCTTTCTTACTTATTGAAGATGTTATTGCGAAGCTTCTTTTACTGAAGAAGATTTTAAAGGCTTATGTCTATAAGATTAGGCCCCAATTTATTGTTGAAAATATTCCTCATAAAAGATCCACCTGATGAGATGAAAGAAATGCGAAACAAAATTATATCATTATTGAATTAAGGCAACGAACGTGGATGCACATCGAAAAAAAGTGACATGTATTGAAAAATCAAACGACGGAGAGAGGACAATCGATTTTGATTACGACATCCTTGTAAACACCTCACCACTCGATATGTTCATTAAGAACACACAATTATGCAACGAGTTGAACATTCAACACACAAAGGTCAGAGTTTCCACTTCATTAATTTTGCCCTTAGGTTTCTGAAGTGTTTCATCATATTCCTATCGACCTCACTGAGATCGTTACTGCGAAAAATGACCGCTTTAAATTTATGCATACTTTATCCATCTTTAGTCTTTTACAATTTTCGCAATTGCTAGATCAATGCGAGATATAGTCAGCGAATCGCCATGTGGCATTTTTTTGCTCTACATTTCCTAAGCTTAAGCATTTAAGCATTTATCCGCTACTTCTTAAACTGCAGTTATCGCTGAGTTTATACTGTAGCAACTCTTTGCAGAAGCCTGTAAAACCGAATGTTTTTTGCAAGACATATCGTGAGTAGCCGGTTAATTAAAATAATGATGCATTGCAACGCATATTCATTGCTTCTCACCAGCTGATTGAATGATTTAGATGGATGAGAGAGAGAAAGAGAGACAAAAATACGTGCCGTGCCAGATTCTCTTATGCAATTGTCCAGTTTTTCTTCATGCGAGTTCTCTCGAAGTGATTTTTAAATCCATTAAAAGTATTCTATGAATGAATTTTTCTCAGCATTTGGGTAGACGGTTTGATCAAAATCATAGTGATGAGTATCTGCTTTAGCGAAAATTATTTAATTACGATATTCGCATAGCACTGAGTTTTTTCTCGACGACTTCTTTTAAGTTGTTCTATGTGCGCTGTTTTCAAGTACCGTCGAAAGAAGCAATTGAAATTTTTTAAAGGTTGTTATTGTTGGCGTTGGATTAAAGCAACCTGTCACCGACTTCCTGGGCGGTCTCACATGGATCTATTTTCCTGATCCGGAGGTACCGTTCTATCGAGTGACCGTACCATCGGGATATGGCGATTGTACGCCAGACAGCACCAAATACTGGGCACTACTTTGCGAATGTGGCGCAAACAGTGATGACACAGTAAGCGTTCATTTTCTGATGCTACACTGTATATATATATATATATATATATATATATATATATTTATATTTATATTTATATTTATATTTATATTTATATGTATAATTTACGACACCGCTCAGTGGCAAGCGAGATCGGAGCCTACTTATATCTTCGACTACCACGCCGAAGGCACGGGCAGATCATACTCCACATACGGGGAGATATCACATCAAGATCAACACGTGTGAGCATAAGAACTTTTACACTGAGATCGCAGAAACTCATTTGATCATAATACACAACTCGTAAACAATTGCAAATCCATCTGAGTTTACTAATTTAGTGATTGTTCGTGGTCGTCACATTTTGCCTACATTTCAGGGTTGCTGTTATGTTGACTAATGTCCAAATGGATCGGTTTCTTCTTGGTCTATGAACACTGCCTGATGAATTAGCTGAAACTGAAGACTTTATTTCCTGAGAACGAAAGGAGTTTGTAGCTACTTGCAACTCTTCTTTATCTTCTTTGAACGAACTAATCTCTTGCTATTAAAAGCCATGAATAATTGCTTATCGTAACATAATTCTTTTGAATCGTTCCAAGTATCATCAAGGTGTTTATGGCAACAAAATACATCACCGAATTACCATGCATTACATGTGTCGTCTTCATGAGCTCTGTTTTTCTCTTGAAATCTTTATATATGTGAATACTCTCAAGAGGACCGAAGAGGAAATTCGTGATGCAGCCGTCGAAGGTCTGATAAAGAAGACGATGATTATCCGTGAACAAATCGTCACTATTTATTCGACTACTCTGTCGTATGGATATCCGACACCTACCATTGAGGTGATTTATTTTAGCTATTCGGCGTTTTGATGTAAATAAGAAAAGTATAGTTTTGTCTCTCGCCGATTTTTCGGTTGTCATTCATCGATGACAAACTTGAAGGTGCCAAATTGTTTTGTTAATTCTCCTTATTCTCATACATGATCCACAAATTCCTACTTAGATTTGATTGCATCTGACGACTCATAGTTACTAAACGATACACTTGATTTCTGGCTCATCGCCTCTTATGAACTTCCATAGGAAATAATATTAGATTCCATTAAAATATCGTCACTGAAGTTTACACTTGCTTGCGAGAATAGATGGATTCATTCCATGATAAAAGGATTTCTGAATCCAAAAAATTACAATCAGAAAGAAGTTTTTTTTTGCGACGATTTCCATCACTGCTTATGTAGTTAAGAATTTTTCGAACACTTCATTGAGTACGTCATTGCTGCAGTTATTCTGTGATTTCCTGCCCTGTTCAACTTTTATTTTGTTGAGGAATAAACTTTCGAGAACGTTTTTGCTGATTCTTTGATAGCGAAGTTGCAAATGGATGAAAACCTCATATATTTAATTATTGAGAGTTGAAATCTTTCCTTGCAGCGAGATAATGAATTGGCACGAGCACATAAGGTTCTTGAAGAGCATAGCATCTATTCGCGTGGTCGTTTTGGTGGTTGGAAATATGAAGTATCGAATCAAGATCATTGTTTCATGCAGGGTAAAGAGCTCATCGATCGAATTCTTTTCGACAAACCAGAAGAAATGTACGAAACTGGATTGCCTACTAAATAACGGTAAAACTACTTTCAACAAATCTATGTGACAATAAAAACTCCTTATTCAATCCTTCCCAATATGCTACATTTTTACCACTGTTGTTTGCAATAAGTTTCTTATCAATAATGCTTGCAGTTTATTCAGCTTTGTTTCAGCTTTAAAAAATCTTTGAAGATATGCTAAACTCTCGATAAAAAATCCATTTTCTACAAAAGGAATCTTACTTTATAGAAGTGTACTAATGTATTGCCTTCTTCCTCCAGTTTATTAGGTTCCACTTATATTTTTGAAACGTAAAAACTTTCAGCTCTCTCCATTCCTTCTCTTTCATCACTCCGATTGGATTTTCTTTGCAGAAATTTTCCTGTCCATGTAATTCTACTCATTTCTCTCATATCTTCTTCCACTGCATGTGATTCTAGTTTTCTTTCTTTCATCACAATACCCTCATAATATTACTTTACCTTCAAGCTATAAGAAACTTTACATTCTGGGGCATTTCATATTTGGGAGATTTTCTGCAGTGCCCTAGCATCAAGAGTATTCCCGACTACAAATACTTATACAGCGGACATTTATCTGAGAGGTAGTACAACGCCGGAAGTTTTTCAACGTGGGCACCATAGTAACACATACAAGTGCTGAGCATGGAAGCAGTTTCGTTACGGACATTTGCACCAAGAAATATAGTATTTCCACTCGCAGTGGAAATGCTTAAGGCGCAAGTGCCACTACTAAATGCAAGCACAACACTCATATAGTGGTAGGCTTGCATGCGTCAGTCCCAGAAAGTAAAAGTAAGATGGAACCAAAAGTAGAGAGGAAAGCAATGGATCAAGCAGACGGAAAAACTTTGTGACAGAAAATGATTGAGAAGTAGACAGATCGGCGAATAAAATAGAAAAATCGAGCATAGTTTGGTGCAGAAAGAAAATTTCGCAATGAAAGCAGTTAAACTAAAAAAAAAAGTGGAAAATTAGACCGTAAAATACTTGCCTAAAAGTCTTCCTCGGCGACGAAATATTCTCACTTTCCTTGACAGTCATTCAACTTTCTTATGAGGGAGAGGTGTGCCTACTTCTTATCTATTTATAGTTGACCGGAT
The DNA here is from genome assembly GCA_037389465.1 of Baylisascaris procyonis. Taxonomy (NCBI): domain Eukaryota; kingdom Metazoa; phylum Nematoda; class Chromadorea; order Rhabditida; family Ascarididae; genus Baylisascaris; species Baylisascaris procyonis. The sequence continues at coordinate 2,223,979 of JAZARR010000032.1, read as the reverse complement.
AGGAAATAAGTGTTAAGGGTAAGAAAAATATATGATATTTTAGCATTTCCTTTACACTAAGATACGGTTACATCTTGTTTCTTTTTCTTGTCATCTAAATGCCGTATGCGGCAAATCAATATACCATAATAACGCATTAATTGCCTCAGGTAAACTTGCTATCGATCGTGATTTCTCATCGTCTCCTAAATCGGATCGAACAATCGAACAACACGAATCAGTCAAAACATATTTCGTCAATTATTTACTTCGATCACTATAAAGCAGTAAAAATCACAAATAAATGTTTGTTGAAACAGTATGATGAAATATGACGCAAAGAGCGATAATACAACGAGTAAAAGCAAAGTAAAATTTGAATAAAATACTTGAAGCAAATATAGAATCATAGTTCGCACAATAATTGCGACAGATAAACGATATCTTGAAGAAGATGCTCATATCTCAAAACACTCAACGAAACCAGTAAACTTATTGAGAAATCAATGCGATTCTATAATGAAATTTTAGAAAATTCGATGGAAAATTAGGGAATATATAGAAAAGACGGCAGAATAAAAATTTGAATACAAAATTCCGTCGAAATGTTTCATGATGTTATGAGGCGCTTTAAATGTATTTTGCAACATTGTAGTGGATGGATATGAAACTGAGCGCAAACGCAATATATTTCAACGGAATTTTGCACATTTGCATATAAAATCAACGGCTTTTTTTTCTGATAGTCCTATGGTAATGATAAAGGTTGTTGACATATAAATTTGTTTAGACAAAGAGAAAATGGTAACATGGTTCGTTGGGTGAAAACGGGTGGCTGTAATTTATGCGCATTTTGTAGCGGTTTTGATTGAAGTATTATTCCTCAGTGTGATTAACTATTTTCATCTTAATATTTCGGGATTTTCATGACTCTTTCTTTTCTTTCAAAGGAGTAATTATGGTGGGGTGTATTCATTGCCATTATATGAGTGATCGATCGTTAGAAGGCTAAAACTGTTTTTATTTTTGCGAACGATAGTCACCAACCACCATTGGAGCAGTCGCAAATGTGATTATAAAAATAAGCAAGAAAAATCCATATATAGGAATTCCAACTTATCCATTAAATATTCCAAATTTTTTTCGAAAATATTGCACTTCAAATCAAAAATAGATGAGGTAAAAACGTTGAACGATTTATGAAGAAAGAAGCAAAAATTATAAGTCATAAAACTTCAGAGAAATTCAATGATTATGTGAAGAAGAAAAAATTTTTTCTTTCGATGAACTATAAAATTTGTTCGTTTGTAAATAATTGCACAAAATGTTCAATAGTAGCAGAAAATAGAGAAAATTGGTGAGAAAAAACCTCGATGATAAATGAAACTTTTAGAACCACATTAAGGCTAGGAGGAAATAAAATTCTGAGGAAATTTTTGAGAAGAATGATTAACGAGTACTTTGTGCATTGATTTCATCGTTTGTAAATGTGTTCGTATTAGTGTTGCTAGCAGCATCATCTCCACGATTCGTATTACCACGACGCTCGTTCAGTTTATTCTTTTTGTGTGAACTTCCCGCACGTGAGAGTCGTTTTACCCGGATCACTGCAAACATAGAGGATCTTTCGACTTTAAAAGTGAAAAAATACGGAGTGCTAATTGAGAAATTATTCAATCAAAATTTAGAAAAAAAAAGTTCACATAAAATAATAATCATTTTCGTGACAGCTGATCATGAAAACATTTGAACGAAATTGACAGACGATTGTTTCTCCTTTTTTCTTAATTCGAAGTTTTCAATTGAAATTTCATTTCGGTCTTTGAAATAATCGAAATGCAAATTTATGTAGATATTATTAATTTATTGTAACCGTCAACAACGATAGTGTGGAAGCTGCAAGTCACTAACTTCTTAATAATAAGTCGTTCTAATGAGCGATTCTATGAGAGGTTAAAGTGCGGGATCACTATGGTAGTTGCATATCACTTTTTTTTTTAAAATGCAAATGATCAAAAAGAGCCTTGATGTCTGAACACGTTAAATTATGTAAGTGTATCAATAACTGGAGAAAAAATTCATAAAATATTTTCCTCATCCATTATGAAGGTATAAAAAAAATGATAAAATGAAATAAAGGCAGTGCAATATGATTGCTGAACGACGCATCTACCCAGTTAAAAGAATTTTTTAGCTACTATTTCATAAGATCTCTTCGTGGTCATAAAATGTTCATAAATTTGAGTTCTTCAGACAATTTTAGAACTAAGTTAGTTAACGATCCTTTGGACGATCCAGGATGAGCTTTCCATTATTCCCTGAATGAGGTTTACTCGGATATTGAAGCATTTTTTTGTTCATGACAAAAGCGCATATCCTTAGAAACATGATATATTATATGAAGTCAGTACATGCCTCCCCCTTCCCATTGCACCCGAATAAGTTTGATAGATCCCATCATCTGCATGAACTGAAAATAGGATATTAAACTGCATTGAGCTAATCAAATAATGTTATTAGTTGATAGTGAGCAAAGAAATAAGTGAGATGGTGAAAAGAAAAAAAGTGCAGAAAACGAAAATATTCTGTGCATTCATAAAAAATTGCTAAGTGTTTACCAATAAAAGTCTACCGACTGCATCCGCTAAATTTACATGGCGTTGTGGTCTGATACGATGCATTCCATTCATCCATTCATCGTTATTGGCATTCACAATTCCTATTCCTCCTTTGATTTGCTTCGTGAAACGTTTCTCACGTTTGCTGACATCATTCGTTCTCGCAGTGTGTTTCGTCTTTGATTCTTCATCCGGCACATCAAAGTCAGCTTCATAGTTCTCTACCTTCAAAAAGAAAATATAAAATGTCCTCGTATCAAGCGCAAAATGAGGATGCTATGTGCCTAAAAATCTTATCATCACTGCTTGCAATGTCATATGGGCATTGACGAATGTTTGTTACTACAAGTCTGCATATCCGTATCAGCGAGTCACTGACGACATGTCCTACTCGACCAGACTGGTCCATTCAGGTGCTCGGCCAATCAGGAGCAACAATTGCGTTGTGAGCTTCCCGTTCCTGATAACCAATGAACACGAATTCAGATGTAAATTCATCTTTGTATTTCACTATACTAGCATATTTCAATGCAATTCAAGCAAATATTGTAGTGGTAAACGAATACATAAGTAAGAAATCATTTAATGCGCTCTCGTAAGCCCATCACAACAGTATAGTATGTGCATTTATCGGCGTATTTTTTTTGTTGTTTAACTTGTTTCATCTCGGTAGTCACTAAATCGGGAGCTATAAAAATTGGTGGGTATGACGTACATTATGGTATGATTCCCTGCGCTAGCAGTGCTTAGTTCCACCTGCTTCGAACACAAACATATATACATAAAGGTGCTCAAAAACTCGTGCACTTGAGGCCTTTTGAGGCAACATGTAAGAGTAAATTTTTATCTGAGCCAAGCGAGAGTGGAGTCAGAGTATAGATGCACTACTAAAGGCTCTTTATTAACCCTTTAGAGGATGACAAAATAATATATCGTATCGCTATGCTTATCTACTGATTGAATATTTATTTGGTATTGTCATTAACGCCTGCTAGCAGTCCTCTAACGAATTTATAATTGATCAGATCAAAGGAAACGTAAATTAACGCAAAAACAACAAAATAGTTACAAATTTGCTCTCAGAATCATCAAATCATATTAAATAGAAATATAATAGAAAAACTGAGCGACGTCAATTAATAGTTAAACGAAATGAATGCAATGTGATTATGTTTCTCGGGAGGTCTCATTACTATTACTCTGAAACTGCACTCTGCGATGACAATTGGAAGGGGATTCAAAGCGGAAATAATTGAACTTTTTTTTTTATAAATAGTCGAAAATTTTTTTCAACAGATCTACATCAATTTCTCAAAAGTTATATCATAAAATGAGCAAATTATTCCGCATAGAAGTGGATATAGTCTTCATTCACACAACCTCAAATCATCACCTCGCTTTGTGATGTGTCCGTGACGTTATTATTATCATAATCGTTCTGATCTTCATTAGTTTGCTCGGATGTTTGCCCATCATAATCACTCTTTGCATCGGTATCATCTGCGTTATTTTCCGCTTCATTTTCGCCATCATCGGTTGTCTCGTTGATTGTCTCAGTCGTTGAAGTGACATCATTAACCGAAGTCTCAATGCCTGCATTACCTTCTTGTGCCGATTTACGTTTATGACCTCCTGGTGAACGCTTATCGATATCACGTAACGTCGCCTAAAGTGTTAGCAATAAAACCATTGATGCATTAAAGTTTTTTTTTTTTCATAAGCTAGCTGAAAATCATGAAGCAATCAACAGCCGCATAAGATGAGTTGATAGAAATGACTTGAAACTTCATCAGATAATCGTTTAGGGTACTCTTAAAGAATATTTTTGATTATGATTATCTTCGGGTGATTTTGATGCAATATTTCTCGGAAATCAAAGAAATTTTGCAGAAATCTACACTGATTGTTTAGAACTGCTGAGGATTTGAGATGAAGCGAACGTTTGCGTAGCTTATTTATGCCACACAACCCTTATGAGAGAGCAAAATGTTCATTCGTTGAACGGTATTAGGTTGGAGCAGTGCAATAAGTTTAGCTCCAGCGGTTACTAAAAACTCATAAAACATTTGAAAGCTTTTTGTTATAGCTACGGGCTAGTGACAGCAGGAAAGTTCTTTAATTGTAGCCATAAGACTCAGATGTAAAATTACTATTTTTATGTTTCAATCTAAAGAAGCCATTAGATCTCCGCGTATTACTTCTACAGTTTCGCTTGAAGAGTAGACAGTAAAAACATATACAATTCGATGTCAAGAGATGCTAAATAAACTCGACTAGTTACAATTCTAGTATGCGTAGACGATATGTCGTAATGGTTTAAACGGCTTTTATAAGAAAATTAGAATCTCTCTTAAGCTATTCGCAACATTCGGTTTGCTTGAACATATAGCGCTTCCATCTTCACCTGTAGGAAGTTTTTGCACGTTCACATTTGAACGCGACTGTATTCGTTGAAGATTAGGAGAGTCAATAATTCGAACGTATATATTGCAAGCATATATGCCTCAATAATTCGAACATATTTAAATTTCCCGAAGCACATATGCTTCGAGAAGCGTAGTAAGCATTGACTATGAGAATATGAAGAACAAAAGCTGAATCTACAATCTCCTTTGAGCGTTCGTAAGCTAAATATGAATATATGAATGAATAAATAAGCAAATTAATCGATTTGTTCATTACAGTTACTTAATAAAAATATATGAGTTTATATATTTCTTTATTGCGAAAATTTTACTCTGCATATCGCCTTAGAGTGCGACAATTCCATCGACGAAACAAAGTTGAAGCCGTTGGCAGATAATGTGTCTCAGAATAATCCGTTAGGAAGAAAATTTTTCACGTTTGTATATAAGAGTTATTTATGATGGAAAAAGTTTGCCAATTATTCATGGACCTTCATCATTGAAATTACAGCCATTTCTTGGATTGAAGGTTTTTTCGGAATTATTTTCAATCATCGTTATGGATGCAAGATGTTAACTCATGAAGTCGATCAGGATGTCTAGAAGTTGTGCGAGTAAATGAATGTGCCCACATCGTCATAATCATTTTCTTCATTTTCTTCCTTAGCGAAAATCAGTTTTTCTTCAGTTGTATCCGGTTCGTCAGTGGTCGTTTCCTTCAACTCATTTTCAACTTCCATTTCAGTTTGACGTTTTTCACGCTCGTTCACTGAAATATCGCATTCATAATTCCCTTCGAATGCTATTTGAAATCAATAGTACCTGTGCAGAAGCTCTAGCCAACAATTTTTTGCCTGAAAAATCCACTGTTCCTCAATTGAAAGGTGAAGCTTTCATGTACAACCCCAAGAGGCTTCCTTTAAACCTCATTCGCTTCTTTCATAAGGGGTCTTATTTGGGAAAAACAAAAGATTGTTGCTAATATTTTCTTTACACTATTTTAGATGAAATTTGAGAAATTTATTTCTCGTCCTTAATAAAATGTGAGACGGAGACAAAGTGCTCCGATTCTATAACGGCTTAACCATAAAGAACAACTTTCACAGGATTTTCGAAGAAAGGTCCTTCACATGTCTTTTGTTAGTTGTTTTGTGTGACTTTCTTCCACACATTATATATTACGCCAATATTTTCCTGAATCATCGAAAGAAACACTTATTAAGCGATATGGAATGAATTTGTTGCCCTTGTAATATGAAAGAAACCTCTTGCAATCAGCATTTATAGTCTGGAAATATTGCGGAATCGTTATGATGCGATAGAAAACTTACGTTGTATTTCCGTACGAACTGTGATAATCAGCAACATGAATAATGGAATTGCCGTAATGTGGAGACCAGCCATCGGCTGTAAGTAGTAAGAATATTTCAACAATTTGCTGATAAAAACTCTGCATAGTACGATCAAGGCTCAAAAATAGTGAAGTAACGTGAAATCAAAATGATACTGGTTAGCCAAAGGGGAAGGAATGTTTGACGAATCAATTATTAAAGGATATCTAAGCTATTTTTTATACCGTTTAGCTATCAGTTAGCTTGAATGAACACCAAAAATGTGAGTCTTCAATTTTAAGTCACGAAAGTTTCCGAATAAACAACGAGAGAATTTTATGGGAGAAGATCGTTTTTGCGGCGGAAACGCTAAAAAAAAATTCCGGATTTATAGAAGGTGCGAAAATATCTAAGGAATATAAGCAATTTTCCGTCGCATTTCAAAGTATCACCTAAAGACTCTGATATGACAACAATGCTTGTCATAATAGTTTAACGTTGCTTTTCAAATATTCCACCAGATAAACTTAAATATTTCACTATCAGATATTCCACCAGCACACCAGATCAACTTTAACCATCGTCGATGAATCCATATAGTAAGCAGTGAAAAAATATTGCCAAGCACAAGAGCACAACAAGGCTTTTGATTAAAGTGGACTTTTATGATTCACGTTTGTTACAACTGATGCTTATTAAAAAACACATTAATTACGAAAGAAATCAAGCGAATATAGGTAAGCAATAAGCGGAAACGCATATAAAATACCCGCAAGGGAAATGACGTTGAAAGCGAACGACTTATGGAGCGACTTATGAATTATAGACTAATGGAGTCATTTTTATAGACATACTTTATATGCTGAGAATAAAATGTTTTCATACGATGCGATAGTAATTGTTCAACGAAAACCATGATGAAAATTTAGGCACGTCAACGTTATGTGAAGGAAACTCTGCGAGGAACTATTTAAATCTTTTGAAAGGGAAAATTTGAGCGACGAAGAGAATAAAAAGACAATAAAGTTAGAGAAAATTTTCTCAAAACTTCGTTCATATTAAATAACACGGTCAGTAATTTCTTGCACTTCCCTTCATAAGCTATTCCTATACTTCAGCTCATAGATGAACTCGTTTCTAACGATGCAACTGACACGATAGACTTGTGCACGATCACTGAAAAGCACAAAGGAACAATGCGAGGATTCAGATGAAAATTGAAACAGTGGATTGACGGTAATGGTTCACCGAATGTGCGACAACAATGTAAGCATAGATGCGTGAAAGCAATGACGATAAATGCCGTTATACGCAAAAAGAGAACCGGATTATTAAATTACCTTTGAGCGTTATTCAACAACGATGACGTGGAAATTATCCAATCCGCCAATGATCCAATTGGTGATCAATTAAAATTGGGAAATCGACTTTTACTGTAGCGAAAAAAAATAACACCCACTTTGATACCAAATTGCTTTTCACAATGAATGTCATCGCTCAATTTTGAAAACACATGAGAGAGTATTTTGAAACATCAACAATAAAGGATTACTGTATGATCGATTTCGTTAACTTTCTAATTCAATAAACTTGTAAAAAAAAAAAAAATTATTTCGATTGTCGGGAATAAATATTTGAATGGAAATGTTCTCTTTTTAAGTTATCAATATGGTTTCTTTAACTGATGATGGATGCGTGTTCTTCTCTAACGAAAATATAATACTTGGATTAAAGAAGTCGGTAAATGAAGCTACATCGACTGATTTATTCACTTCGACTTTCGAAAAACATCCGGTTCAATTCTCTTGCAGCATTCTGCCTGTCGAGCCATCCTCCAAAGTAATTAAAGCCCACATTTGAAGTCGCTTTACAACTTACCAATCGATGCCTCACGGTTAAAACTAGAAACTCCCTTTTTGTAAGTCGGATTGCTGATAGTGGAATCCCTTAATCCTCGAACGCAGTCGGATTTTATTCTTTCTTCAAGTGAATAAATCTTTTACCTGCCATCTACCCAGTGAAGCTTTGTTTTTAAAAGCAAGCGTTGTTAAATTCTGGGTGATAAGAGTAGTGATTATGTGCAACAAGCAATGTGTTCTTTCAATTGCACCTGAAAGGCCAGTGCTCCCCGATCGGAAAAAAAAAACCAACAGCACTTCCCTCATATGAAATTAGTTGAAAATTCCACTCATTTCAGAGGATTATCAACAGCAATCACCGTGTCCTTCGAACCAATGAACCTATTAGCTGCACAATATTCAAGTGCTTCTCAAAGCTAATCGCCTTCATTAGCCTCCCTGTTTAACGGTTGCCGAACACATTCTGTGGCTTTTTCGCTGTGCATATTAGATCAGTAATGAAGATTAGTCACCCAATTACGCGCAGGTAGACAGTTTTTACGTCAATGAAAGTGCCTAATGGCCTCTCAGTAAGTGGGTGTTTCGTAGAGTAAAGAAAAATGCATCGGCGGATATAATATAAAATGCATTCGTTTGAAGCACAAACATTCAAGAGGAAATTTTCTATAGTAATCTCATTTCTTCAATGGTCGTAATTAATTCCATACAGGCGCACCTTTCTTGGTGAAATTCATTTTAAAATCTTTTCGTCATAATTAAGTTGTTCCCATCGAAATCGTTCGTGCGAGATGTTGATGATGTTTATACAATTAAAACAACTGAATCTTTTTATATACTTGTTGAGAAACAGAAGCGTCACCGTATGGAATTTCTCATGCGAAATTGTAAGCAGAGTTGAGAAAAATTATTTAAAGCTTTAACGATTTGAAAAATTGAGTTTGATGAATCGAAGCATCGAAATTTTTTGGAAGAATTTTTCTTTGGCAAGCAATTGAGGAAAGATTCAATGTGGCTATAGCGCTTTTAGCAAGTAGACAAAAAGCTAAACGACAGTTCTGATGGAAATCGTTTAATAGCTCAAGCTTCTGTGGAAATCGGTGCAATCTACTCGACAAGAAAAAATTTTGGTGACAGTTTTTGATGAGAATTTCGTTCCTGAAATTGCTGAAGATGTGAGAAAATATACGCGATGATTCGATATGGGAGTGCATAGAGTGTATGTTTAATTTATGGTCACGCGATAATCAAAGCCATTCGATGATTCGACGGATGGCGATGACGATGAGAGATGAGGGCACAACACAGTGGGCAGTGCTGCTGACATATGACAGTATAGCGATTATCCTCATTTTGACGACAATTCGGGCAAAGGTTGGCAGTCAGCAATGATGCATATATGTCACGATCGTAGCATTCCACTTCAGCGACAGTTATATAGCATCGGTCGCTTCTACGAAAAGAATCCCAGCAATCTTGTTTCCTCAAGGCGTTATGAGTAGGCGCTCACGTGGAATGCACAGCAATAAATGAAGTTTTCACCATGCATTCTTACAATAAATGCATTCAAATCACCCAATTTTTCCCTGTCCCACTTATTTGAGATCTTTCCGTATTAATGCATGTGGATAAATGCTGAAACACAATATTTTATTTTCATTTCCTGTCTGCTTGCACTGAAGATGCATTGGTAATTTATTCAAACGGAATCCTGTCTGTCTTCTGCCGTGTATAGTCTTGCAGCAGTAGACAGGCATTGTCAGCTTGAATACTCTAGTAGCAAGAATTTCCTTTGCGGTTATTACTCACAGAGTTGCCAGAAGCAGCGACATCCACTATATCCCCATTGGTAGGCTGACTCCTGATCTTTGTTCCCTCACCATTTCCTCAAATATAGATGAAACATCTCTCATTTCATCCACAATAATCTATCACTTTCAACAGCACAAAGCACATAGCAATTGCAGCAGGACGAAGGATCAAGGCTCTTAGTTCGGACATCAATACAAATTTCCAGAAATATAATTAATAAGAAAGACAGTAATATTGATACATATGCACTGCTTATACAACATGTTTTCAGCATTATCATTATTAGATCTGAAATGTTCCATTTTTGCTTCGCCTTTCCGGCTTGGACATATGCACTGTTTATACAACATGTTTTCAGCATTATCATTATTACATCAGAAATGTTCCATTTTTGCTTCGCCTTTCCGGCGTGGACCGATGATCTTGCTGCGAAGCGACAGCTGTTGGCACTCCGAGTCATTACTGAGATTTCAGTGATGATCAGTTACTTATTTTTCCCATCGCGCAAGTATGTCATTAAGCAGGTTCATCCGTTGCCAGTGCATCATGCTTCTCCTACATACATATTTAAACCATTCGTAGACTGTATGCAACCTAGTTGTACAGTTTTAAAAGCAAAGTTCGTTTCACTTTTTATTTCCTCAATTATTGACAAAAGTTTGTTCCCTTTAATATGAATGTTATTGCTGATATATACTTAACAAGTGTTCGCCCACTAATGCGAAGTCGTGTACATCCAAAATGCAGCCTTATTTCCTCGGTTCGATATTTGCGATTGAATTAGCTGGATTTGAATTCTTTGTAATTTATTAGGTTATAATGCGCAGTTGTTTGCTGTATAACATACTGCTGGAGGACCTTTCAGGTAGACATAAGTTTTCGTGAACAGAGTGGAGGTAACTTTAAAACTGCTCTTAGTAGCAACCACAGTTACATTGGCACGAGAGAAATCGCATGGCTGCTTATTATGGCACTTTGCCGTCTCCAACGCATTATGTTCTCTCTTCAGTTTCTGGTTGCATGGCAACATTATTTGGAAAAGTTGGAACTTATCAGGTAATCGTTCAAATACTTCCTCCAGTGAATGCCGCTTAATGAACGCATGCAAGGAGCGATCTGCTGGATGTGTGTACACACCAACCTGCAAACGTTGCTAAGATGAGCTCATCAAAGAGTCAGTAGATTGAATAAAGCTTTTTAGAAAAGAATATTTTCTTTTCTTAGAGGCTACTTTGGTGATCAGTGAAACTACTTTGCTAACGAAAGTCGGTAGCATTATACTTGGTTATGAATTGGTATCCTGCCCTACTTCGACGACAACGCATTCTTATGCATGAAATTTTAAGTTTGCTTGTCCAATATGCTAGAGTATTATGAACACGAAACTTGATAGTTTGAAGAGGAAAATATCCCTGACTATGTTATTTTCTAACAGAGGGCCGTTAACTCACGCAAGCAGCCATGAGACGAGACAAAAATGAGAATAAAAGGCCATTTTGCGATGCTTTTTATTTCTCTCAATCGTTAGTGCATTTCCTAGTCATGATTAGAAAACATTTAAAATATACCGTTGTATTTCCCATACTTCCAAATCGTGAAGCGTGTAGAACAGTAATCGGTGTTTCATTGGCTATATCCATAGTGAGTTCCGACTTCGATTCAAGGACGTGCGGAAAGTGTATCCAAACACCTTTTGTCCGTTGAGGAATTATAGCATATTTGCCCGTTACTGAATGCTTATGACAAGATTATTTGCTATTATTCGGGCAATTAGTTATGACGAAATTGAGTTGAATAATATCATCACATTTCAATAAGCATTACTCATAGCGATTGTTCTTTAATTGCTCTCATGGAAATATAAAGAAATGATTTGGGAGAAACTCAAATCAACTAACGCGAAATCGGTATCGAACGAACTTGACAGAGAGTGGGAACGGGTGGGGGATAGAGAAGATGTTGTAGCTAAGAGATAAATTGCCAAACGAATAAATAAAAAAAAAAATTCCTTCCTTCGCTTCGGATACATTTAACGACCTTTCGCTTCTAGCGCCGGATAAGAAATCAGCATAACGTATTCTGCGCACAAAGGCAAGTAGAATCGTTTGTACACGCAAAGAATCTAGTGAAACTTAGGAAGTATTTCTCTCCGTCAGAAGGATGCTAATTACCACAAACATATAGGTAATAGTCTCCCCAAGAAAACAACAATATGGTTTAAACCACTGTCCGATCACGGAGATTGATGATGACGAAACTTGCAGCTTCTTTGGTGAAAATGCTTGCAAACTTTGTACATAAGGACTTAGGTATCCGATTCTCTACCGCTCCTAAGAATCTAAAGCTGGATCTTCTGAATTATTCTTTCAATCATGAAGCACCAGAAGATATAATGATAACCTATCGTTACCGCAAAGAAACAAAGAACATATACCAACATTCGTTAATAAAATGAGATAAGGAATGGAATGTAACCATTTGTGAATTCGCCGAAGCTGCCACTCGAGCTCTCAATAAAACTTGTCGTCGGTTTATCTCGTATAAATGCTGCAAAAATCATCCTGTGCTCATAGTAATGAGATTATTGTAGTGAGGGAATATCCTCTTGAATAAATTAATCGAAATATTTCAGCATGAACGATCTACTTTTAGAATATTCCCATCAATATTCTCATCGCTTTACACAGAACAATATTTCCGACTTATTGGTGCCGATAAATACTAGAGTTATTCTCAACGATTTAATGCAATGCATCGTGCATGGCATTTGTATGAATCAACTTGAACTTGACATATTGGCGAAAATGTTATCGGTAGAATATGTGTGAGTATAATTTTAGAAAAATAGAAAAGGAAAGCGAATCAAGCTGGTAGCATCTACTGAATGCACAGGCCTATTGATTAAATATGCGCAAGGATGATAAGTTTTTAAACGACCCTCCCTCAGCCCAAAGCGGTCTCAGTGCTGCTAACGGAACCGATATCCGTTAGCTCATTAGAAGAGAGATGTTATTAACCTGAGGCTGTTAAGAAAAGCAAAGAAAAGAGGTGAGATTAAGGTGAAAAGAGTAAGAAAAAATATTTTGATCAGTTACCTTCAGAGTGAAGTGAGAACCTCTGGAATATGAAAGAAGCAGCTCGTGGAAACGTCTGCCTCAAATGGACGAACTCATTTAATAAAGCACCTTGAGGCTTCATCAATATCGCGCCTGCAAGATCTGCATGTTTCCATGTTATCCTGAACAAGAAATCCTTGATATTATACTATTAACTTCTAGCTACGTTGATTTCTTGAAGTAGTATATTTACATAGCTAACCTATTCTGTTCATTAGCGAAAAAATCACTGACTTCTGACAGTGCGAGGAAAAACAGTTACTTTGCAAGTCTCCGCCGCCGTACTAAAAACGCACCACTTGTTTGATTAGAACGCCATTTTTGAAGCCGTTCAGAGCTTCGAAATTCAAGCGCTATCGATATTCCTTTCAATCGTTTTTTCGCGCAATAAGGATGCAGCAGCATTTGCTGGCAAAATCGCATAACTCAAACCGCTATGCTTGGATCTGCATTAGTAAGTCTAAGAGAAAATCGAGAATTATAATTCGCCGACGAGTTTTCAGAACGAACCAGTTTCAGCGAGCTTCAAGCGTTTCGGCTAATATCGTTGCAAAACTTAGATGACATGTTTCTGACTTGGATGTTATTATGAGCGATGAACTTTTTTCGAAGCCCAGCACTCCCGAATGAGATGGCCTCTTGAGACAGGCCAGGAAGATGCTTCCGAAAAAAGATACAATGAGCGATCAAGGAAGTCCTTAAGGGTTTCTAACAACGGTTGTGGACAGTGTGCATCATGGCAACAAATATCATCTGGATGGTTCATCCAACGTTCCTGTGAGAAAGCATCAATTCTAAGTCGATCCTAGAGAGTGGTTAAGCAGTGTATATGAGTTTCTTGATCATTTGGCATTAGACATGACGAATTGTCGTACAATCCGTGCTATTAGCCAGAATTGAAATTCACCGGCGAATTCAGGAAATTCACCGGCGAATTTTCCTGCTAACTCCTTTTACTACGCTGCGAATGACAATTTGCTCCGGAAATGTCTGAAAGCTGCCTTCTTAAGAGTCATTTTAATTATTGTCATTCACTTGCACAGGTATGCAGGTAAATAACGTGACACTTTATGCAGCTCACATCTCACTGATTTTGATAAGCTTTCTGGCTACCTCGTCATGTGATTCGCAGTCAGTTATTCTTTATTTGTCGACTTTGATATGCGACTAGAAATTCTCAGTGGAAAAAAAAAATAAACGAAAAAATTATGGCATTTGTCAGCTCGTTAGCGTACCCAATGAAAACATTCCATTTTCCGTTGAGGATCCTGGCACATAAAAATCGTCCCAATCCGGAAATATAATAAACTCGGCAGCTGCTTTGAAATGATGCAAGCAATCATTCATGGTCAATACCTGATTGCGGAATTCTGTGCCCATATTCATTTCATCCGGCTGAAATTAGTCCTCTCGAGCAAATAAATCTTCTTTTTTTTAAAATGAGAATGAAACGATTAGTACTAGAAGGTAGGTTTTACTAGATAGGTTTAAAAAAAGAAACAAACTCGCAAGTGCGGTACACTTAAAATACGTAGATGAGGAGGTCAAAGCAGGACATCCTGATGTTGAGGGCCTTGAGTACGGCTGAAGCCAAACTCTACAATGACAATTTGTCGGATGACTTTGCTCAACGATCACAACCTTTCTCAAACCCCTACTAGTACTTGCGGAGACCTGTTCGTGCAAATAGCGAATGCACCTTCAGCAATATCACCTTTACTTGAGCTGAGCAATTTCGGCTCGAAGAAGCTGAAGAAATTGGAAAAAACCTTTCATCCTCAGCGCCAAAAGTTCAAGAGAGTTTCGAAAAAAACTATGTTTAGTCAAGTTTGAGAATGACTCAAGCACTTCTGAAATTCTCGCTTTCCCTTCCATCGCTCATGCAACTCCTATATGCAACACAAACGAGGATTATTGCGAATTCTGCAAGGATTTGATTTCTTTTTTTGGTTATAATGAAACGTTTCAGCTTTTCAGCTCAAAGTTTAATTCAACAATCGTCAGGAAGCTAGCTCTTACGAATGATGGCATTTGAAAATCGGGTTTCAACATCACCGTTCCTTCTCTTTCGTAGGCTCGCAGAATTATGAACAGATCAGCAAGCACACTCTCAACATAAACGACGAACAGTTCAACGCCGAGATACTTGTGAAGTTCGATATTAATGAATAGAAGGGGCCATCGATCAAATACATGTGTTGGTGGAACACACGCAACCAACGATCTCTGTTTGCTTTCCGCCTGCTCTACACTCAGCTGAAATGCTCAAATATTATCTCGATGAATATGCAATAGCGATGCCCATTGAAAATGTTCCTTTTCGAGGACTGTTTTGACTATTCTCTTCTTTGCTTCCCATCTCCATATACCATGTGGCTCAAGGGGTCAAGGTCATATGACATGTGGCTCAACTTCATTTGTGTGCCTAAAGGGGATGAGCAGGGATGTTTTGTTGTGATCAGTGGTGGACACAGCAAACTCGTGACTACAATGAGCCTCTTCAATCCCGCACTAATGTAATCGATTGTCTTCATAGGGTTGGATAATGAATCTTTAGCAGCTCCTGTGCTCGCTAGTTCAATAGATCAAAACTGTAAAAATTTGAAAGGACGGCTTTGCATTCTCTTTTTTTTTCACATCCCTACCTATTTTGGAATTTTTGCCTGCCATCGTAATGACTGCAAAATGATAAAGAAGCATCGTGATCAAACATTTTCTGCGAATACATAGTGCCTACTAGGGCAGAAAAATGACTCACAAATGAAGAGTCAAGAAGAAAGCGGCAACACCGTTGCCAACTTTGACGTACCCAGTAAGGCCTTACCTCCGTTTTTTCTACAACGTTGAAGCACATATGCCAAAAGGTTTAATAGATTCACAGGACCTTACGAATTTCAAGAACCCTGTTGCTAACTGCTAAATAGTTATTGACTCACCTGGATCTTCGTCTCACCGTCTTGAAGCCAAAAATCGGTCATATTCCGTACAATAGGACATTTCGCTATGAAGACATTAAACCGACAGTACCATTGCCCAGGTGCAGCACTATAGACTTCCGGTGCAGCTAACAACGTCTCGGACATAGCATTTCTTGAGTGACAAACATAGGGAAATGATCGTGAAAAGCGATTTGTATTGAAAGTAATAGCAACTGATCCGTTCATAAATGCATCGGTTTTGTGTTTTCTGCCGAATGGATTTAGCGACGTATTATAGTGATAGCTTGAGAAAAAGAAGTAATATTGATTGATGTAAAGTTGAGTGGTAATACAACCGATAATAAAGCTTATACTATATTTACTGTATAACAAATATAGTGCAATGAAAATGATAGCACTCTCAAATGCTAGAGATGCGACGATGAAACGATACTGAGAAAGCGGCAACATAAAATCGTTGTGTTATGAATCCTGAAAATGAAGTTATTAAACAATAAGCTGCACACGACAGAAACGCTGGCGATAGTGTGTTAGGTGATAGGAAAATGGGGCTGACAAAAGAGATTAGCCGCCTCAGCGACGCCAAATAGGAGCGGAAATCTCGGTGCGTCAAGCGGAAATGGAGATGCATCAAGCAGAAATAGCAACACAAAAAGGAGTCGCCACAACGGAAGTAGGATGGTCTCACAAACCATGGAAAAAATACAAGGCGGAGCTGGGCCTGGAAGCAGAAGTTGCCCGATCCCAATTCCGCCGTTCCGTTGCTGAACCGGATCAGTTTGAGGCCCTGGTCACGAGCCAGAGGGGGCTCCCTTTTGTAAAGTGAGCGACCGTACAACCCTGTCACCCCTCTGCTATTGCATTCAGCCTTTTTGTATCGACTATATTGTATATATCTGTGCGACCATCGCCGCACGCCATGGTAAATGTTGTCGCTGATTCTGTGCGTATTCCTGGCTGCATCGACTACGCGAAAACAACCAACTACCGGACCTAAGTATTTGCACACTCAGCTTATGTGTGAAGGAAGCGCTTCGCTCAGTACAGCACAATTGTGAGCACTCAGTTAGCGAGGAAGTGCTAATGCAAATGTGACCATATCAATAGTATCGACTTGTTTAATTGAACGCGCTGAAGTCAGTCGTTGCTTGAATTTCAAATGTTCTTCTCGACTTTTCTTTCAGGTAATTCAGAAATTTTTAACGCTTTTATTTGAGAATATAGGCAAGAAAAGCTCAACCATCGCTCTCTCGCACCTCTCTGACAAGCTGGCTCATAGCGATTGTCACTCAATCATCACCTCCGAGATAGGTCTTCCATTAGAGACCACTTCACAAAGATGCTGACAGAAATCGATGAAGCAAGCCAGTTTACTTAGGGTATTTCATATAGTTTCTGTAGCACATTTGGATCATCAACTGCATGCAACTTCTGAGTGAGGCATCTTGTTGGCGTCTGCATTTTTTGGTAGAATTGTCAATGTGGAATATGAAATTAATAAATCTGCGTTCGGCAGGTGATTGAGGTGCTGTCAATTTTTCTATCAACTTTGCACTTCTAATACATGAATCCCTTCAAGGCATTCTCACTCTTGAGTTACCTCCATAAACCAATATTTCAAAAGACTAGTAGTAGCACTAGCAGAAGTAGCAGCAGTAGTAGTAGCAGTATCAATAGCATTAATAAAAGTAGAATGGAATCCTTTGCGCACACGCAATAGTGGAAAATGCGGATTAATGTTCGGAGTTCGGCGTCATCTTTACCCTTTAAGCTCATAAGGATCTCCTCTTCACGGAAGGTACTTTCCGGAAGCACGAATCGTCTTCTTCCCACTCAGTGCTCAGGGCGCTTCTTTTGACCTACTCACTATCGTGAGAGCGTTTCAGGAAATCGAACTTTGCCATAGAGAAGTGAAAAAAAAACTCTCCATACAGTCGCAGGAACATCTGGAAAATACGGGAAACACTATGTCTGAACGAACGATCCTGAAGAGAAACGTAAAGTAGGAACCTTATAAGAAATAAAAAAAAAAAAAACTTTGCAGAAGAAAAAAACTAGTTTATGGCTGATGCATTCAGAGAGCACAAACAGAATCCTGGAAGAGCTCAGTATTAATATTTTATCAAAACATTTTTTGCAGTTACAATACTTTCGGTAAACCGTTGTGAAAGCCTGATGACTCGACGTAAACCTAGCAGTAAAAAGAATGAAAGCGACTAAATAGTAATATAGCGGCATTAAAATGGAAAGCTCTTGGAGTGTGACGAGCGACGAACTGCTCACACTTGCCTAGACACTTAGAAATGTTCAACAAGATTTTCGGAGTGACTAATCGTTTCAGTTGATCAGTACTTAGCGCTGCGCATTCACTGTGATCGTTTTAAGGGCAACGAAACTTCACCGCCTCTTAATGCCAACCGAGTGCCATTTTCGAACACATTGAAATAACGCGAAGATAAATGACAAGTGCATAGTCGAATTAGAGGAAAGTTTTATTGATAACTTTTCTGATGACAAAATATTCACCCTCACTTAACGATTTATTAGAAGACAAAAGAATTCATTCGAACTATTCACGAGTGAAATCGCGAAAAGAAAATCCACTCAATGCTTATCTTGATCAAAACTATGGTTCACGATCAATGAAGATCGATATTTGGATAAAACGATTCGCTCTCAATGGGGCATTTTGAATAATTCTGCGAAAAGTTGACTCTGGTGGTGTCATTCGCTGCATAGTTACGTGTGTATAAATGCCTTCAGCTATTCATTCGCCCCTCCGATGATCTTTGCTCACATAGTAAATATGATAGAACGGCGAAATTTGCCACTTTTGCCCATTTGCTCTACACAATAGATATTCTTCAAATTGCTCACCTCCAACAACTGTTACTTTCTATTTGCCGTTTCTCTCTATCAGTTAAGCGCACATACTATGTGCGTTTCAGTCTTGCTGCACACTAGTATTTGGAGGGAGGGCGCCGTTCGCGGGCATCAGTAAGAGTCCCCTTGGGAGCACCTGCGAACAGTTGTCCCGCCATCTGAAATGATGAATCATACCCCTGAGGGGACGGAGTAGCCTTTCGCATTTGTGTTTTCAGAATCCCTCGCGCTGCCAGTAAAGCCTCAGGGAGGGGCATCAGCGCCCAGTTCTCCTACGAGACCTTCACATCGTTCATGCTGTTGTGCTGTATCGCTTTTCATGGGAAGCTGCTGTAGCGATAATCTTGGAAAAGTTGCAGTTTTGGCGCATCTTTGACAACTCTTTTGTTATAGGAATCGAGGCTCATATTTTTGCCAAGTAGTTGCCTGCTTTGTCAAATGCTTTTAATAGTAGAACTTGAAAGGGACTGCTCATGAAGAAAGGGTATTCGCTTCGTTGAGGAAGTGTAGTGAACGCCACTTCGCTGTTGCAAAAATGATGGGAAATGAGATCAGGAGCAGTGTGGGTTTTGAAATTGTTGTAAGTGTGCTTTGGTTTGCGGCAGGTCACTCGTTCTTATTTTAGTATTCTTTTTACATGATTGCGTATTCAGTTGGGAAATTTTTGCCGACGAATGATGCTGATGATGTGGACAGGTGCTTTTGCAGGAAATGAGTTGTTTTAATCTCTGCTGTGAAATGCTGAGAACAGTAACGAAACCAAAGGCACGAGCGGAACACCGTTCTTTCGAAGGTGGCAGTGCGACATGTTGTGACAGAAACATGTTGCTTCTATAATATCTGTGTTTCCTAATCAACAGTCAAATTTTACCCTCCATGTTGGACTATGTCCTTCCGTTTAGCTGGATGTGGATTTGCTGTTTAAGTAGGCCGTGTTGCAGAGAGATCGAATCCCCAAGTAACGACGGCGAATAGTCAAAAACGGTAATAGCAACATTGTCTTTGAAAGCTTCAACAATAAGTGCATCTGTTCCGAACTCTTCGTCACCGTTGGCCATTCGAAAGTGAGCATAAAATGAGCATATTTAAAATCACGAACAACACATTAAGCACTGCCAAATAGCATATCCTCCGTTCAGCTCGTTTCCTGAAAAAACCTCGCAAGATGACTTGCATTGTGCGACACTGTTACCATATCATATTGGTATGTCCGTCCACGGAGCCATGTAGTTGCGCAATGAGTATATACACTAGTGTCATTTACAGTACAGATGCTTCCGTTGAAGTGACCACTTGCGCTATTGGCAGTTGTCTACTTCGGTTCGCGCTTTTAGAGGTTCTGATCTGAAAACTTCCAATATCCGCTATTCCAATCTGCCTCAAGTTGGAGAGGGTACTCCACTCACTCTGTCATAGTATTAAGTGCCCTGTTCAATATCGTAGTGGACGGACTCTGGCCAATTTCTCGCCTCAAATAGCCCCTGCCAAAACGCAGGTGAGCCAATGCCCATTCAAGAGCGTCCACGATTCTTGAAATTTATAAAGCTATGTCAACTCATTAAACATGGTGGAAGGTAAGTATAAGGATCAGAACGTCATGTTTTACTGAATACGTCACAGCGGTTCATGACTACTGTAATTCCACTTGATGTTTCACCGGTTTTTCATGCGTTATTTTTTGGAAACTTCTGCATATCATGTCGGAACATTCTTCATATCGGAACCTTCTGCATATCGCAGCATACTTGACTACGATGCTTGCGTGTCAGGTACACAGTTTTTGTTATGACAAGCAGAACCTCTGAAACCTTAGAGAATCGAGGAAAGAGAAGCAAATTGGAGAAAGTGAAGCCCTGCTTCGCAAATGCTCAGGTTTCGACTTGTTGGGCTTCAAGCATAAGAGTCCGTTAAACTCTAAAAAGAGTTGCAATGCATGCCAATAACAATTGTTGATTATATTGCCGTGGGTTGCGTTGTTGGCAATGAGCGTCGTTGATCGCTTCGATAGAAATCCCACTTCCAATCTCGCTGATAAAATGGTTGTTTTTGTCGAGAGCAAACATTTATATTGTTGATTTGGACATCTAAGAATTAAGTGAATGTAGTAGAATGCGATGAACATGGGAATATATTTTTTTTTTAATAATAGCTAGAAGAAAACTAATGAAATTCTGCATACGGATATCTCTGCTAGTGGGAGAATCTCATTTGCCGCATTGATCGCCTAAATGAGTGAAATTCTTGGTAACTGATGTTTTTCTCACCTCAAAGTTGTGGGCTTTTATGTGATGCTGATTTTCGCTTGCTTAGTTTTTTGTTTGGTTGGGCAAGCACGAAAAGTTTGAAAGAAATTTGAAAGCTGCCGATTAAATACGCTTCCGAGAAGAAATTGTTGCAATATTTTTCTCACATAGATTGCTAATGAGTAATGATAGCTTTATTAGCAATCACTTCAATGCCACCGCATCCCCAACGGATCTGTTTGTATGCTAGTTGCCTTAGTATGGATGCATTCGTTGTGAGAGTTCTTTTTTTTTTTTTTTTTTTTTTTTTGCTGACCACACGATCACAAGAGGCTTTTTTTTGCATACTCATGACATTTGAAATCTGCAACGATCGACTATATCGTCCAATTTTTTTTCTTTGCAGAAATTTTCCATCATTTGGAGTGGATAATTACCATTTTATTAATAGAATGCACTAAAATATTTTCACCTTCTCGTAGAAAAATAACAATTGAATTTCATACTATTTTATGCTTTAAAAAAATTGACTCATCTGATGAGGAAAGCTGCGAAATTTTATAAATTTGGTTTTTTTTTTTTTCCTGCTTTACTTTCCCTGGTCTTTCCCATAAATTCAGAACATTTCGGCATCTTTTTTTTTTTTTTTGAAAAATTCATTTGCTATCTTAGACTATTTCTTTATATATCTGAAAAAAAAAAAAACATTTTGAAGAAATTTCCGCCCATATCCTGATTAAAATCTTCGACCAGCAAGAATTCTGACTAAATATTTCCATTGATCGTGCCGGATAAAAAGCGAGAATGAGATTATGAATATTTATGAGAAAAAATTCTCATGAATATAGTAATTTTCTGACGCTCTTTTTTTTTTTGACGAATTTCCCTTTAGAATTTTCTTTTCTCATGCACTAATACAACTTGAGCATTTTCAAGTTTCAATAAACGTGAACGTTAAGAAATTGCAGTAACTTCATGAACCAATCTTGTGAAAAATATGATACAGCATGTTTGTTATAATCATTTCAATTCCGATATCAAATCCTATAATCTTAGACGTTTCCAAAAAATATGAGTGAAATATTCACATAAATAAAATAGCGCAAGCAGTTTCAAAAATTGACATCTTTTCGTGACAATTGTTGGCCTTACAAACAATTCGATGAGATAGAGCATACTATGTGAATTATTAATATTCTCGGCTAAGAAAGCTCTTAATGCAGGTTAAATTCTCTAAATAGCGTAATTTTCGTCGCAAATTTCTAACGTATATTTGAATCTCGCTCTCATAGGCGTAGATGATTACTTTTCACAGGTAATGAAGCGTATTTTAAATGAAGCCAATAAATGCTTACCTTTAGTGAATTCTCACAAGTCGACAAACGATATACAATTATCAATAATTCTTTCTTTTCATCGTTTCAAAAAGGCTAAGATTACTTCACCTCATCTGCGACAATTCTTCAGCTCAGCCCAGTGGGATCTTTGAATGAGACATAATGCGTCATTTCTTTCGTATTTCAGTCTCTTCTCATGTGGAGATGCGCTTATACGCCTCTAACAGATCATATTTCGTTGTCTTAAATGAGTTTCGAAGATCACTACGATTGTCGTCATAGGACTACTTTTTTACTAGTAGCGTTGTGTTGCAGTCACAAACGACCTGCGTCCATAATCGCATACCACATAACAGCTCCTCCAGCGTACTTTGCATACGTCGGCCGGCAAATTCATTTCACGCTGCGTTAATGAACAACATGTTTGAAGCAATTTGAGCTCAATCCTTGCGTTGTAAACCTGCAGTAAGATAGCACCTCCTGCTTAGAGTTACTTGCAGGCATTCAACCATTCAATAAAATCTCTTGATTGCTTTTGTAGTTTCTCTTGAATAAGAAAGCAGCCAATAATAATACTCAATAAAATATCTCCTTTTGCTTCATGAAGAAATATCGGAAGTTTCAGCATACCGAATCCACAACTCCTTCTCAATCGTCCTACTAATATTGATCAACTTTCGCATCACTTCATAGAATTTTTTACTCCCGTTGCCCGCTTCAACTCCCAAATTACCAGCTTGCTTTGTTCACCTTGACGTAAGCAATGATTCTCTAGATGCAAAAATTGCCATTTTTAGAGCATTCAAATGTTCAGAGAATTTTATGGTTTCCTTTGCTAGCCGAATCGAAAATCCCATTTTAGAATCCCACTCTGTTGTAGCATTCCTCTGAATACCCTAAGAATCGTTTCGTTTTCGGCTACACTTAGAGGTAATTCACCCGTTTAAGTATACTTGTGCACTCTCAGGAAGTTAAACATTTGCAAAATCCACTATGTTGAATTGAGCTGAGGAAATGTTTCAGAATATCTTAGAGCCTAGTCAATTTTTGCTAACCGTCATAATGGACACTACGTCTATTGCTGAAAACTTCTTGATCACTTTATGGCACAAGGAATTGCATCAGTAGTTGTCGTCCCAAAAATTTGGCAACTTTCGAATGGCATCTTTACGAAGCAACCGAATTTTCCTAAGAGCACTTTGAGAATCATGTACTCCTTCTGTCATTTATCAGCCGTTGGATTCTACGCTTTAAACTTTAGCATTAGGGTCACCACAAAGGTGGTGCACCTTCATATCGGCATTCTTTAGCAAATTTACTTCTCTGTCAATTTACTGCTGTTTAATCTAAGGAGCAGAATTCTCCGAGTTAATGCATATAAGTAGCCTAGTGCTTTTTACTATACAATTATGGTACAGTAATAATTCGTCGTTTTCTTCTGGGGCTATTAAGTGGAGTTTAGCTACTTGAACCTCGTCATCCATCAACTGATTGCATTTATGCAGCACGCCAGGAAATCCCCGACCGCTTAGAGTGCAATGAGAGAGAGAATTCACTGCCACATTATCAGTAAGTAATGTGGAAAATGTTCCATGCTTTTCTTCGTTGCTTTTCACTATGTTCTTTTATGTTCGCACTTTCATCGGTTCGGCAACGCTCACTCTATTGTGTGAAATTGCTACCGCGTGACTTAGATAAGTGATTTCGAAAAATTGATTGCATAGGTTTTAGTCAAGCTCCGTAGTCGTTGCTCATTTTTCAAGTAGTGCGGTCCTCTTTTTGATAGCTCTGCGAATTTTATGACTTGACCTCCCTTTTCTATAATCGGAATTATAGTCTTGCATTTCAGAAAAAATAAGTATTCAGGAAATCCATATGTCATGACACTCATGATGACGACGTAGATGTGGTAAGGTGTTCAAGCAGTGAATTGCGCAAAGTGTTCATAGTATTCAAAAAAATATTTATCGAGTTTGAACTGACAAGCTCTTAATCAGCAATTTAAAAAAAAAAAATTCTATCACGGGCTTCATTTTTTTTTTTTCACAGGAACCGTTTGAAAATAATGGAATAAACCAAGATACTGTAAGAAATTTTCTATACCGTAGGAAAATGTGTACAGTACAAGGTCCTACGGTAACTGCGGCCTCAATTTTTTAACGGCGATCGCATTTTTGCTAGATGATTATTCACTAAGATATTAGCAATAAAAAAGCTATAAATTTTTGTACTTTGATTGGAAAGCTCTGAAGAATTTTGATTTGAAGAATTTCATTGATTCAAGAATTCAAAAGAAAGTAGTAATTCACTTACTCTTGTTCACTATTATATTAATATCAGCGTATTAATGCGGATGTTTAATTTTCGTTCGAAGTATTTCATCGTTTACGGTCGATTGTACGCTTGTTTATGAGGAAATGTTTTAATTTTAGCGACATTATCGACAACGAGGGATTTCTGCTAATGAGTAAATATTCATCATGCGTTATCTATATTAGCTTCAGTTGGCAATTGAAATCGAATAACAACATTGTTTGTGCAGTTAAAGAGCATAGATGTCACTTGAATAAAATTTACACTCCCATATCTTCAATTACATATGATGAGCTTCTCTAGGGTGCCACCTTCCACTTCAAAGCGAACGAATAAGGAAGTATGTACGGAGGCTCTTAAAATATTACGATTGCGCCAATCTTATCGATGTCGCTGATTTTGGAGAAATGATTTAATTAATCACTCATTGATGAAGTGACTGCTTGCAGTGATACGAATATGAAAGAAAAATTGACAAGCCTTATTGGCGGAGTGCAAGCTAGTGTAGGAAGAAAGCGTCATTGGATGCCGACCCCTGCTGAGTTTCCCCGGAGAGGTTGTCATGCGATGTGAGGAGTTGTATCATCGCGACGCGAATGCCGAGTTTTACTTTCCAAAAATCTCCCACTGAATTAAGCATGCTTAGAGAACGCCTGATTTTAACCGGAAAGCGTCGTTCAATTGCTCATAATTTACAGGAACTGCGGTTTTGTTGTTTGAATGACGCTGGCTTCATACAGTAGCTATCGCGCGTATCCAAAGGACGTTTTCGCATCGGACACATTGGCATCATTCGTTGAACGCAGAAACGATGGCCATATCCGCTTTTGTGGGCTGGGGATATTGCTGCAAATGAACATCTGGGAAGTGTTTATACAAAGGTAATAAGATCCACACAGGAAATTTTACATATTCTCATTATATGGAGCTTTTCCCGGGATGTTGATTGTTCGTCACATTTCGTGGAAAAGCAGAAATTGCGCTACCTGAAGACAAAAAATTAAAGCCGGTGCATCTTGTAAATGATGTAACAACGTTATTTCAAAAGAGAAAGATCAGATATTATGGGAATTGCGCTATACCTCTACGGTAGCGCCGCTCGCTTGCTACAACACGCAAAGAAGTTGATACAGTCAGCAAAAATAAAAATGCCCTTTCGAGTACGCATAGCCTTTTCATTCTCAATGTTAGAAGAAATTCATTCGATGAGCGGTTTTCGTTGAAATATTTGAACAGCTAATCTGCCGACTGCCAGTGATCACGGTTTACATAATCACTTTAAAATTTATCTAGAAAATTGCTTGGAATAGCTTTGTATTATGTGGCGTTAAAATGTTTCGTAAGCTTTTAAATAATTCCATATTTTCGTCATCTTTAGCGCGCCTCAATCTGTGCCAACAAGATTGTCATACCTTAGCTTTTATGTTTATTAAGTTTTGGCATGTTGTGACGTATATCACGTTATTGTATAAGCGGTTTCTCGCTTCAAATTGTCCTCACTAATATCCTCATTACTTTCATCGATTTGCCCATTGAGCGATCATCTTTTCAGTCTTCTCGAAGAACGATACCACGATGAGATCGCTCTAAATTTTTTGGCGCCTATTGGGCCTCGTCGTCCATCCATCATCGCCACTCAGTTCTTCTGTCGAATTTTCACACTTTGGCACATATGATTCTGATTCATTAGCTAAAATTTCTCTGTGCGTTCGTTGTTCGCGTATCGTTTCAATTGCTCATTCATCTATCTCTTTCATATTCCCTTAACAAGTTTGTGACAAAGTTTCAGACGTTCTTAAAAACACCGTTTTATTAGGTGTTTCAAGGTTCATCAGGTGATGATTCTTTTAAAAAACATATTCCTTTTTTTTCACTTCTTTTTTTTCTTAGAACATATGCTTCTCATATTTTTTCCCTCGAAAGATGATGAGGACCATAATGCTGAAAGTTTTCGTGACTTCTTTGTGGAAAATGGTGTTCGCTTGTTCGCCTCTTTCACGTCGCTTTTGAAAGATCTTCAGATGGACTTTGTTTCAGTATGTTTAATCGAGCTGAGTTTCGAATTTTCTACAATTGAATTCTTTCCAATTTTGCATAAATGCGAACTGATCATGTCTTTCTTGACTTCAAATTTCTTTCGATCCTCTCCACTTTGGAATATTGTCACTGAAGCGTAAGAGCTCATGCCTTGGCGGCTTCCTTAAACAATTTTACGCAGGACATGCAACGTCGATTGTACAGGGCAGCCTTGCTAATCTCATCCAAAACCTTAATTGGTTCTTGGAAAAAAGATGGTCGAAAAGGGGCAAACCTTCAATGTCAGCATTAACATCGATAATGAAACATGATTTACAGATTAGAATCACATATAAGAAGCTTATTTTATGAACGAATTGCGCATGTTGGAGCCTAACTGCTTTCATGGTTTGCCGCTACAATTTTTTTTTCAGGTTTTTTTCATCCAAAGGACTTTGCCACGACTGTCCGATCCACAGTTCAAAAACAAGTCGTAAATTCTTATTGGAATTCCAAAGAGAAAAGAATTTTTGTTGAACAACGTTTGATAAACAACAAAAACTGCGAGTTTTTTTCTCGATTATGAAGCTTTTTTGTTTCACGAAACTTTCGTTGATTAAAGACCTTGCAATCAAAATTGAGGTGAGCACTGAGCACGTAAACTTCTTACCCTCGGCCTACTCGTTTCCTCCAGCCTTTCCCTCCACTAACTTCGTTGCTTTCGTCTTGATATTCTCCAGCGCATTATTCACATGATAGAACCGTGCCTTTCCTGTTCGTTCAATAGGTAATACTATGTCGCAATTCTTATTCGCTCTGGACTCCTTGCAGGAGAGATTCTTGTGAATTCTTGCATGTAATAGCAGCACAAAGTCGAGCTTTTATTCACCTTCGAAACTGTCTTGCCTAAGAGTTCGGCTCCCATGCAACAATTTTCGGATTTCACTCTCCGAGCGTTTGCTTTAAAACATAGGTCGATATAT
This sequence comes from Baylisascaris procyonis, assembly GCA_037389465.1. NCBI lineage: Eukaryota > Metazoa > Nematoda > Chromadorea > Rhabditida > Ascarididae > Baylisascaris > Baylisascaris procyonis. The sequence continues at coordinate 2,196,148 of JAZARR010000032.1, read as the reverse complement.
GGAACATTCCACGACGATGAGGTCTACAACGAAACACTTTGTTAATTTGTTGTTTATGCGATTGCATGTACCGTGCAGGTATCCTTCTCCGTTGTCGCGTCCTCCGTAGATTCCTCAGAATTTTTGAATATAACGAGTCAAATATTTCCTCGTTATCGAGCTCAGTTTCTTGAAAACACGTCCCACTACACCTGGGAGAATGTTGGTCTTAACGCTAATTTGGTCGACTTCATTTCTCGAGGTGAGTATCGGAGCTGATACTTTAAATGATATTTGAAAAGCCATTAGAATTTCTCTGTTGCTAGCAAAGTTTTTTTCCCGATACAAAACTACAATATGAAGTTGTATAATTTCGTTCCGTTGCGTACTACCGAAGCTTCTCGACTTCGTAAGTGTAGATGAAGAGAACTTCTTCGTGATGAATTGAAAAGGAGCCGTAGATAAATACACTGCCCGCATAGCTCATAGCGAACATGACCGCTCACCAATAGAAGAAAAAACGAACGACTGAGGAATAAAAATGCGAGCAGAAGAATGAAATCTCGTAGTTTTATGGCGAAACACATTTCTAAAGAAAAACCAGCTGTCAAATCTTTCACCTGGTACGCGCAATTTCCTGGTCGTGAAAATCGATAGCAAAAAAAAAAAGAGAACAAATTAAAAGGTTGCTGTGCGGAATGATCACAAAAGAATGCCAATGTTGAAATTTTGCGTGCAGATATATACATTAAGAAAAAATTCGTGAATTCAGCGTTAACGCGAAAATAATGGAATTACTCGCACAATGTGAAAAAGTAAAATTCATCATTCCGCTCCTCCTCAACACTTTTGCACCTGAAAGTAGTAGATTTGTTCCTCTCGATGCTATACGTAGTTTCAAATTTCAAAATCTGCGCCACCCGTTACGATGGACACAAGAAATTTGAAATATGCGCAATTCTTTAGACTTCTAACGCTTCATTTTGCGGAAACATTTTTGCTACTTCGAAATCCGTTGCGATTTCTCTTCAGGTTGCTATATCTTCGAAGCTATCCTCCAATGTTCCCCGTGTTGATTTTCTCGATTGAACTCTGAGGAGTTTTCAATTAAACCTCTCAAAATGTCGTAGGCAAATTTGACGTGTCGAAAGACTTTGCAATTTAACAAATGTGCTGTCACGCTAGATGATCTAACGCAATATGCACTTTTTTTCTTTCTGTTCATAACAAATAATTTTCGCAACCTGGAAATTTAGATTAGAAAAGATCGTACCTTCTTATCTAAATGATGCAACGATTGGCACAGATGATCGTCGCAAAAAAAGCTTTTTCTATGACTCAAAATACTAAATAACATACGCGAACGATATGCAATTATCTTCATCTCTAAATATCCAAAGCTGCTCGGGAGTTTGATTAATGGATATCAAAGACTCAACGAAAGGGCATGAATACTATGTGCAGTATGTATTTAACTTGCCAATTTCAATACCTTGTAAAGTAAAGTGCATTTGACACTCCTATCATAGATCATTGAATTGCATAGAAAAGTCGAAAAGGTGTATATTTTAAAAAAATGAAAAGTCCACTATAAATACTCCAAAATTTTCGGTTGTTTTTTCTATCGTTTTCAATAATTGTGTGACTCGGTTGCATTATGTGGTCTACATCAATTAAGCTAAGACGTACTAGTTTTGGGCCACTGAAGGCCTTGTAGTATGTTCAAGGCCTATATCATGTCTGGATCGTTGGTTGATTGAATGAGCTGAATCATTCCCTACCGAGTGGGCGATTAAAGACAATGATTGGTAAAAAACCGCAGGCAGATAAGAGACTATGGAAAATTTTTCTTGGACTTTCATTTTTCATAGCTCATAAAAACAGTTGCTCATGATTACGCAACGGTCGCAAACTATTTGCAGATTACTTGTAAGATTTATTGCTTGCTGCGCCAAAGCGCTATCACTTCCATGCACTGCGAAAAGATCAATGCTATCAAATGAAATCGTCGAGAATATGGTACTTAGTCATCTCGTTTGGTTAACGACACGTTTCACATATCAACTTCCACCATTACCACCCCTGCGACTACACGGAATACTCCTATTGAACTGAGAGGATATCACTGAGAACTGGATGCAAAGATCCATCCCAACTACCGATTGTACTGCTGAAGGCTTTAAGGCATAGCATTTCTCAAATGTTATCATCTTCTGAAGTAGCGATTGCTAATTGTGTATTACGCAACCTGCAACATAACTGCTTGGAGCAATGTGATAGAGCCTGTATTGAATATTGCTGTCTGATCCTTGAATAATACTCCCTAGTTTCATCAAATTATTTCCAACCTAATATCCTGCATATCATAAAATTTCAAATCACCGCACCTGCTTCGAAATTGGCAAAATATTTTGCCCAGCTCTTCGAGCAAAATCCTTGCCTAATCAAACCGTCTTAAAATATTCGACTGCAGTTATTGGAATATTGACTGCAATTGTGCTTAATTAGATTTCGCTCTTTATGAAACGAATTCAACATGCTCCTCGTACATTCACAACGAAACAATAGGCATATTCGTAGATACAATACACACCGTTGATTGGCATTTGATGCACTAAACATTCACGCTTAACACAGTGTTCGACAGCTTTCATTGCAGAGTTATTCGAATCTCAACTTGGGTGCAGAAATTTACTAAAGTCGAAAAATTTTATCTTTGCAATGAGTTTGCAATATTGCATTAAATTGCAAACATTTGATGTGCATTCCAATTGCAATTTATTGCGTTCAGTAGTGCATTTTGTCTTTCTTCTATAACCGTTGCCTTATATGAGTGCGCTTCAGCATCACATCACCTTTTATTCCTGTGGTCTCCGTATTTCTAAGTTTTTTCTTTCGCTTTTTTCTTATTACTCTAGGGCACTTTCTTTTTATCAATTTATAAATAAAAGTTTCACAACAACAGCATCAACAATTACTTATCTCATTCCTTTCACTACTATTGAGTGGTTTATTCGTCGATTTTCCTCACAGTAGCTTTTGATTTACTCTAACAGTTTTTGATCATTTTCTTCTCCAAGAGGACAGCGATTTTGCCTCCACACAGATGTACTTCATTTACGTCTATCTCTGTTTTTTACTTTCCTTCAATTACGACAAAAATATAACCTTGAGATAAAACATGTGAGCGATGGTATGCGTTTACCCACCATCCGTCACATAATCAGCTATTTATTTAGTGTTTTTATGATACTGGCTTAATTTCATCCATGACGCATTAAATGATCGCATTTCATTTTTTTTTTCAGTTGATAGGAGTTACTAAAAAGTGAAAATTCTGAATGGAAATCTCTACTGCCCATTAATTTGTGCACTTCAAAACCAACACACTGACTCGTACTCTACGGCATTCACATAGTAAATTAGCTTTCTTATGCGAGTGGATCACGTAAAGTAGGCGGACTGAAGCAAATTGAAGCTTCAAAGTACTTCATCGTTCCACTCATATTGCACTCAGAAATTCGTTGTCATTCGCACGCTAAATCTTTCTATAAATAATGCAGCATCAGTTACACTCGTTTACAAGTTCCTTATGTTGTTTATAGAAATCATGCTGAATGCAGCGTTTTCTTTAATATCCTTCTAAATAAGCGTTATCAATCCACTCTCTATTTGTAATTAGTAAGACGCAAAAGAAACCTCTTTGAGATGAAATGCGTTCATTTGCTGAGGTGATATCGTGTCATGTAAAAACAACGCACACCATTTATTGAAAACTATTTATGTTTGTGTTTCGAGGAATTTTCTCTGAGTTTTCCTCATATTATTACTAACTTCCGCTACTTTTTTTCACACATAACAAAAAGAGATTTTTTTTTTGCGATATTATGCGCTTAATGAGGTACTCCAACTGCTTTTGTACTTTTGTTTGTGCACTTTCTTCATCGATTGTGCTGTTTTCAAGTGCAATTTAGTGAGCATAATGAATGCTAGTGACCTTGGCGAATGCGTGGTGGATAATTTCGATGGGTAGTTTATCAGAGGCAAAAGAGTGGGAGGCGAATGTGACATTGGAAGCTTGAAAGGATGCAGCTGTTGAATAGAAGCACCCGAGCGTCGTGGATCGCTCTAAATAAGGGATAGGACCTCATCGAGCATTCAATCGTTACGGTGTTGCCGTCACTTCTCGCACTTCTAAGAGCGCCAGTAGGTTGCTGGATTCCCGAGGGAGGCGCACCCGTTAGGGCACTCTGAGTAAGAGGGTCCTACTACGAAGTCCCAGGCCTTCTTAATCCTGCTAGCTAGAAATCCCAAGCCCCCAGTAGCCAGCCCATTTAGGTTCCCTATATTATGCGTGTCAAGCACAATCATCTTGAATTGGTCGGCTCATAGAAAGCATCGAGTAATGATGCAATTTAAATAGATGAAAAAGCGTGCCAAAGGAATTGGCACATTGCGCAGTTCTCCAGTCCCGCTCATAAAACGAATTAGTGCAAATAAACCGCTCTCTAATAATGAAACATATCTGCGATGTTTTGTCCTCACTTTAACTGAGATCACTTCAATTAATCCAGATCTCAAATTTGGTTCAACGGGCGATTTTCAAGTACCGATTATGATTAAGCTTTAGAAACTATGAATTTCGAACTTCCCAAGTCCGGCATCATTAAATCGATTGAATTTTTTCTATTAGAAATTTTTCAAAAAATTTTTTGTTGTTGAATTGCAATATCAACTATCGACGTAATTGAGCACAATCAAATGCCTCATTTACAGCTGTGACAATGCCTGTAATGGCGATGAATGCAACGGCACTCGATCAACTCTGTGCCATTCATGGAGGGACGATTGGAAAACAAAACGTAATGCTTGGCGCTGTCTATATCTTCTCCGGAGTTATATATATTGTGAGTGAGTTGCATATATTACTAGAAGGAAAAGCAGTTCCTTCTAAAGTTTTATGAAGTAATCCCATTAATGCATATTATGATGTTTGCTCAAGCAAGAAGCATTTCATTTTCAATACAGTAGGAGTTAATCTGCACAAGCAATACAAATGTCTCTTTGTAATCTTCCAAAATCAACAAAGCCGATGAAAGAAACAATCCCCTGAATATTGTGGAAATGATTTTTTTTTTTTTTAATATAAAATCTGTCATCAATAGCTTCCGGCAAGCGAAACCCCGCAATGTTCGCCCATTCGACTTTCTTTGGCCAGTATTTGGGAGTCTTGAACAACCCTTCAAAACTGACTGTATTCTTCAATTTTCCATTTCATCTGAACACTTGGCTGTGAGCTCAAAAACATTTTCGTTAAACCATGAAAATATGAGAATCTGGGTGGATTCTTTCGCATGCGTCTGAGTCTTAAATCAAAATTATTGATGCGTTTTACTATTGCGTGTGAAGAGAATTTATGAATTAGTTGTTGATGTGTTGCGTGATACTTAATGAAGCGGAAACCACTAAAAAAACAAAATTTCCTTTTTTTGGCATTAACAATAATTTGAACAACTCGAAGATGCGCGCACGAGAGGTTTGCGCTTAGAATTTTAATATAAACGTTTTGCAGTTCCACTGGTTAAATCGGCCTCCTAAAATTGCTTCAGAGGTCTGTGAAAGCATTACCTCAAAGGCTTTTGTATGCATGATCGACGACTATTTGGGGGGTTGGCTAGATTAAAATTCCGGATAAAATTAAATAAAACTTTACTCCTCTAATTCCATTAACTCATGAAGATAATAAGTAAAATTTGAAGGTTACCCTGGTGTGTAGATTATGCGAATCATGATTTCATCAATATCACTGTTCGGTCTCTGTGGTTGTCAACTTCTAATTGCCTAGAGGGTTCACATATTTGCGCCACTACCTATAAGCAGCGAAAAACTAGTGTGCATCAAAATTATTGTCACATTCATTAACATTGCTGCAGTCTTTCTGAAAGAATCTATTTTGCAAATGTAAACAGTCCCTTGAAATTTGCAATATTCTACTGCAATAATTGCAACAATCTCGTATTGCAGCAATGCAAGATCCGCAAAATATTTCAGATTCTTCAACTCATATGTTTATTTACAATCTCGCAAAAAGATTTAATCGTCAATTCATGCTTCAAGATAATGCTTGTAATGTGTATTGTCGATATTCTCACCTTAATGTTCAGTGCTATTTTCACTGGTATTCTTTCAATAATTGGTGCTAGTATTTGCACATATCCAATTATGTTATCGATTGGTGGACACATCGGTTACGGTAATAGTTATATTTTAAAGTTTAGATAAATGAATTGAATTTTTTTTTCCTAGATGGAGGATGATGTTCCTGAAGGAATGCAATCCTACTCCTACCTGGCATTTGAATGGGAAATGATGGAGGAAAAGAGTGTAAAAATATCGGAATATTTTTGTACACTCTGAAGCCATTCCAAATGTGTACCATTCATTTTGAATTTGCTAGGATTTTTATGGTGAAAGTTTTAAATCAGTGAAGAATTTAATGAGTTCGTCATAGAAAAGTGCGTCCACGAGCAGTCTTTAGTTCTGATGGACTACTTGTCATCAAAACTTAACATTAAAATTTGTTTCCTATGATGACCATCCCTTTCCGATTTTGGGAGTTATAAGCTCTCGCACAGCATTTAGTCCGATACAAGTTCAAGTGTTTACTGGTGCAATGATCAGCGGATTTTGAATGCCAATAACGTATTATGAAAGAATGGTTGAAACGGGGATTCTCCGGCGGCTATGATATTGATTTGGCCAATCAGTTTTTTTTTTTCAAATCAAGCACGTCATCAAAAAACCGATGGAATCCTCCTTGTGAATATTTCCCTTCTATTCTGTTTTTTTTACAACATCTCATGGAAGCAGTCGATGCGAGTATCCCAATTGTGCATTTCACCTTTCTTCTTTGCAAAGCATTTTTCATTCAAAACGGCCTTAGCTTCCTCGGCTTTCATCTTTACTTCCTTTAGTTACCTCCCTTGAACGAAGTAAATCGTTCTTTTCAATTGGCAATTCCCACTAAACGGCACGGTAATTTTATCTTCAATAGACTGCTTCCTTATTCCTTATATGAAGAAAAAGAATAACGACAAATCTTCTCCTACTTTTTTCCCTTTCTCTACTTCCCGTTTTCCGGCAAACATTATCTAATATTCTTTAGAGGTGTTAATAAAACAAATGAACTTTTCAGGCTTATGGTGTTGTTATGCGACACTTTGCATAATACTTGCTTTCAATAGATATCTTAATCTTTTATATCCGATGTTCTATCGGGTTAGTATAAACTAAATGCCAATCACAAATTTCATGGTTTAATTAATTTGATGGACCTATCTCTTAAGAGCAATTTTCTATATGACATGAAGTTCAGTAAAAGAATGTTTTAAGACTCTCTGTTATCCCCTAAAGCATTGATAAATGTATGATTAAATGAAAGGAACAAAGCATTGTGGTTTTTAGGTAACGAAGCTATTTGCATAAAGAATTGTAATGCTAAAGTGAAAGCAAATCTGACCAGTAAGTAAAACGAGGCAGATTTTAATGAAATTTGATAATCATTATACAATCATCTTTTTTTTGAAATAGGAATTTGAATTTCGAAGTAGCCTGTAAGCAGTGTTTTTTGAATATCTCTAGAGGATATATCATTTTAACCGATGAACTTTCTTGAGAATTTTAGGATTCTTCTTTCACTTATCACATTTTTTGAAGTTCGAAAGCATGTGCTGTTGCGCTAAAAATCCATCGGAATGGCTCATTTTATAGTCAACGAACCAGAAAGGCAATAGTGCATAGAATTAATCGCTGCGAACGATTTCTGCAATTGTTCGAATCTCTTTAGATGGGATTAGTGCATTGCTCAGAATTGTGGATAAATCTAATACAAATGCAAGCACTGTGGGCAATTTCTTCTAAGCTATAATTGCCGTCGCCAGTGGATCTAACCGCTCCTACTGTTCAGCATATATACGAGAGAATAGTATCGTAATGATGAACATTCGGTCAAATTCGCAGAAATAGTAACACAACAACAGCGTTGCGGTCACGACGACACTACAGTTTGATAGGTACGTAACACCAATCGTTCGCATACGGCCGTGAAAAAATAACTTTCAGCCATTATTTGTTGGTCGACGTACGTGGTATTGGCTTTCGCTGCCGGTTATATATGCTCTCTTTATCGCTTCACCGCTTGAGCGGCCTTTCATTTATAATTCAAGGCTTGGCTCTTGGTTTATCAGTCCGCTACCTGGAGTACCAAACAGTGGATACACTGTTAGTTAAATTGAGCATACGATTGTTTATAACCGTCGATACTCTAACGCTGCTTATATTTTATGCTGAATATGTTTTGGCAAACTGTAAGTAAGCAAATTTACGCAGTTATACTAAGGTTTCGCAGCGAACTTGCTAGAAATTTTCTTACCCTGGAGATTGGCAAGCGACCGTTTATATTTTTCTCTGAATCCTATCAGCAAAGATTTAGAGAATGAGGAATGTAAATGACAAGGTCAATAGCTTTCTTGCATTCTTTCACTGAAATGATGAAGGAAATATTATGGTGAGTGGCAGATGTTTTACGAGCGGACAATGATTTCTAAGTGAGAAAAGAGTAGAAAAAAGAGTGCACTTAAATAATATATGAGTGGATGACTACTATATTTACATGAGTTAGACTGATGAAGAAAAAACAACACGAAAAACGTTGAATGAGATAATATTCTATTCTGCAGAAAGGAAAACGAGTGAAAAAAATCGAATCGCAAAAGAAATGATTTTCGTTGATTTCCTTTCCCACTTAATAAAAATAGCACTCAGGAATTGATATTTCGAAACAAAATATGCATCGAATAGCATTGGCAGTTAAAATGCAATAGAATCGCAATTAATAGCCATATTCGAGTTCCGAAAAAAAAAGAAAGAAATTCAAACGACGATCGCTTTTCTTCATCCGCTGCAATAAAATGTCAGATGATGCGCTGAGCGAAAATATCAACTGCTTAGCATAATATGCATATTTTAAGATGCATAGAATCAACGCGAAATCCCTATAAAAGTCGCAAACTTTTTCTCGCTTATTGATTAGAGATTGTTGAATTTTCATCTTCTAAATAAATAAAGTAAAAGTGATCAAAGAGCGCTTTCAGTATATTTTCAATTCCAGCGAACAGTGGTATCGCATACTGTTACCAATTTATTTGTGAGTGTCATGAATACAATATTTTATATCTTGATATATGTGCATTTACGTCGTCAAAGCAAACGCGCAGCGATGTCTGCACATATTCAAATGTCAACTGCTAGAATTGGAGTATGCTTTTCGCTTTATTCTCGTTGGTGAACTTATCATACCTTGTGAACGTCAACTAGGTTTCCCTTACCATCATACGCGAATATGATTAAAAAACTGAATATTTAAGACTTTTTTTTGAGAATTTAGGATTTTTTCGTCTGCCGAATCCAAGCAGATTCTTAGGTGTCCTCGGAAAAAAATTCATCGAGTCACTATGTTAATAAAAAATTTTCTATTAATATGAAAATGAATTTTTCACTATCTTTAATATACGGCAAACTTTTTTTTAAAATACTCGTATAATAGCTGCGTGATTCTATTATGATTTTCTCAAGAATGTTCGAAAAGAGGGATACAGTTTTATATGCATTTTATGATAGGGGATATTCGTTTTGATTCGAAACTCTCTTAGATCATCAATGCGCTAGAAGCATAGACGAATTACGAATAAGTTATTACTTCGAAGTTATGGTCACATAGAACAACTACAAGAGGCTAAAAATATTTTTGCAACGTTTGTCGACGACCAGCTAAGAAGAACTTTTCAAAAATTATTGATGGTAAAGTAAACCTCAAATTTAGAAAAATGCTAAAGAATGTCTTATTCGATTTCACTTTTAATACCAAACTTTTTTCGATGGTGATCACTAGTTTTTTTTTATTAAATCAACGACTGCATTAATTGTAATGAAATGTGGTAAACATGTCCGAAATTATTTAGAAGTACTTTATTGCAATGATCATTTTCGATGCAATCGAATGCAATGTTTAATTAAACCTAATTTTAAATCTAATTGGATAAAATTCTTGATTGCTTGACTTGCTAAGAGAAATGAATACGCATAATTACAAAGATATTCCATTTTTTAGATAGTTGTACAAACGTGCATCACTTGTCTTGTACTTGGTGTAGCAACGATCTCCTATGTTGCAATGCAACTATGGCCATTACCCGATTTTATGTATGTATTATCACAAGTCACATGGCAGGCTATTAATGGTATATACAGTAGTAATTATTAATTTTCAATTTTGCACTGCTATCACCCGTCTAAGCAAAGATCATCAATGAATGAAGGAGATATTTGGAAGAAGGAGAGAGGGGAAAGGGGAGTGCGGAAGCATAGATTTTCGTGAACCCTTCCAGAAATCTTGTTTTCTTAGCATTACACAAATGCCTTCATTAGCATATCAAACGAAGCTTTATTTGCTACTTCCTAAAGTACTACATTTTAACACACAACATCCATACGATGAATGAATTTAGGAAGCGATTGTTTTCTTTCGAAAATCTCTGGCAAATTAAGGAATGATGCATAGTTGATTCTATCATGTTAATAGGAAATATCGTATTGCATTTGTGTTGTAATATCTTGCGCTGAGATAGCTGTCTATTCTCTATGCTGCGGTGCAGTCACTATCCGTTAGGGAGAGCTGTAAGAAGAAACTGTAGAGTGTGAATTGGGGAAATATACCTGGCATAATCCACGCTGCAGCGCATGTCTTTGGTCATCTAAATGTCAGCCTGTAGTTTTTCTTTTTTCAAGTGCGGCTGAAATATTTCAATGTTCTTCTTCGAACTGGTGACCTTAGATTGAAAAAAAGCAGCGAAAATCTCACTTCAAATCGAACATCAAAAAATCTCTAATTTTTACATGTGGATGTTTCGTTTGCGCACGGTTCCATAACAATAGTGGTCTTGGAAAAATTGCCTTCTCCACGCAAATTGTGATGAAACAGCCACAAATTCGTTGCCCAATTAGATGAGGTCGAACTTAAGACGGCTAACATTTTTACCGGAAATAAAGGCCGCCGCGAATAATAGCAAATTGCTGCTCATCTCATCTCCCTCCCACTCTGCCGCTCCTATCTTCTTTAATCCTGGTCACAATCCCCACCACAATATAATGTACCCATGATGTCAATTCGCACAAAGATACGAAAAACGCTATTCGTAGCATCGATGTGACCGTGACGTCAATTTCCGTAGAAATGTAGAGTAAGCCGGGGTTGAAGGGAACGTCGATATTGTCATCGCTGCCGACGAATAAGCAAATGAATTAATCGATAAATTTTTATAGATTAGAGTGCAAATTTCTCAACGTATTCATGTATTGAAATGCAGTCCATTTACAGGTGGCAATTCAGTTATATATCTTTGTTTGAATCGGACCATTCGACGTCGCGTAAAAGCGAAATTATGTCGAGGATACGACAAAAGGAATAGTGGTTTCTCGCTGAAATTGATAGGAAACGCAGCAAAGAAACGCATAAAACGAGAGCATCTCTCACTCTCAACAAGATGGCAATTGAATACCAATGCAAACGACAGCACCGATTTCACACCATTGAAGGTTCCAAGTAGAAGACCAACCTAGAAACTCATTATTCGCATGTCAGGTAACGTTGAAGGGGAATTCGTTGAATATATGGAAAGACTTTAAGTGATACGCATATCAAGAACACATTTTTGATCTTTTTACTACTACCAAAGAGACTTTATAGAAACGTAGAAATCGTTAGTTATTTCTTCATATATTCGTTTGCCTCTATGAAAAATGTATTTTTGACTCGTAATTGACTCCTGTTTGACATAGATGTTCGAAATGTTAGCGCATTGCGACGGCCGTAACGGCGATCTGCACTTATGTCTCCATTCTATGTAGAACGCTATTTTGGGAGCTCTACTGGTCGTAGCATAGCCATTTATTAATTTGAAAATGGTATATTTTAAATTTTATTCTTGTTAGAGTATTTTTTGAAATCACGTTTGTGACCAATAATCTCATTGGTTCATTACTTCATTGCCTCATTGTTATTTTTTGGCGCAGTTTTTGGTTGTTTTTTTTTTGAATTTTTGCATTAGTTCGCCAACGGAGCTAAACTTTGTGCTCCTTTATGATTCTCCTTTAGAAGATAATATATATGAATCCAATTTAAGAAGTTTGTAAATCTTCTCGAGAATTATTCCTACTAGTCGTGTTTCTTTTTTGTTCTGCTTTTATTTCGAGAAATAAACTGCGTATTCGAATTGTTAAATTTGTTGCGTCGATTGTAACTATATTCATAATTGTAAAAATTTTAATTTCTATTACCGTTACGATTGTTAATGCTACTTTGTTTGCCATTCAGATGTGTACAAATTCTTACGATATCATGTCTAAAGTGCTTTAATGTCATATTTCTATATAACGTATACAGCGATTAACTCTTTCTTCTCATCAACTACGACACAACTTGCAAATGAAGTACTAAGACTAAACGCAAATGAGCTCATTTAAATATGTGGTATCATCTGCAGAGAAGGCATGAAATTTAGATAGCGCATAAGCTCATGCATGTAAAGTGATATTTTCTAAAGACTTTCGATCTGCGAAAAAACGCTTTCAATTGAGCATTTTGTTGACGGCTTTCTCTCTACTTATTAGGTCTACTTAAGAAGAAAAAAGAGAGAACAAATGAGTCCGGTTTTTACAACAGCATAGGTTTTTGCAATTCCAGCCATAACGTCAACAACTTACATAAATTCTCAACTCTAATGATGTTTTGTGATTAAACCTGGTTACATTTTTAGCCTAAACACTACGGAAGATTTCCTACTCCTTTTAATTTTCTAATCCGATTTTCCGTGAATAAGTTTAAGAAACATTTGAATATCGATAACTAACGTGACGATAATCCAGCAAGTGGAAAGTTAATGGTGGTAATAAACTTATTTTGTTTAAAATCGATACATACATCGAACTTTGCCAATATAATATTATAATATTACTGCCTTTCGTATAATGCACGTAGTTTTCATCGCAACGTCGCAAAAATTTGTTTGCTGTTAGAATGCAAGCCTGTAAAATGTCTGTAAGGGAGCAAATGCATTCCAGCAAATTTCGGATTCGATACTCCGTTATAGTAATGTTTCGTATGTTAGTAATTATATGTGCATGCTCTAATAATGAACGGTGACTCTGAAATCAAAACTAAAAAATCCATAGAATATACATAATTCACGCTATAAGTGACCTTCTCTATCAACTTCATGTCAAGTGTTTATCGGTGAACAAGGTGGAATTTACAGCCGCCTAACCCGAAACAGTTTTACCATACAATCTACATTTTTGTAAAGCTTTTTTTTTCAGGCAAACAGCTTCATCAACAAATTCCAAAATTGGTTCAAAATTGAGCTTGTTGTGGAGTCCAAAAAATCTAGGAAAAAGGATGACGGTTAGACTCATTCATATCGCTGAATCATATATTACACGCTTTCTCTCCATGATGAGGTAATGGAGGATTCGTTGAACGCTCGAACAGTGATATCGGGGAATATTAAATCGATTTATTTCCTCAAAAAAGAAATTGACTGCTTCAGTTCATTACCATTCAACAATAATCCTTCGTTACAATCGGCTTTTCGATGCGCATGGATTTTGATGCAGTCAATAATCCAATCAATATGAATGAAATTTTCAATGAATACAATAATACTAGCATTCTTGTCACCAAATGTTGATGTGGGCAATGTGTTTCTGCAGTTAATACAACCTCTAGCTTCGCTCAGCAATTGTTTCATTTTCTATGGATAGATCAATGGATCTATGGATTAGGGGAGATGTTCGTTTTCTATAGATTACGAGCGAATTTTTGCTCTACTTTCTAAAATTCTTGCTGGGAGTCGATTATCCGTCTCTAAATTTATATTTTCTGATCATCAAAGATCTCGATTATTCGAAATATTCTTCTTTATTGATTTCCTGGGTGCATCCATGCATTAGCGCTAGCTATCAATGAGGAAAAATTACCCTGTAATTGGTGGTAGAGATTTTCTTCTTTCATAATGTAATCGCTCATTAATTATTACAACATACAGTTTCGGCAGATCCGTTGTTGGGTTTTCGCAAAATTTTACCATCGAAGAACCAGTGAAAGAATCAGCTGGTTTACATTTCTTCCACTTATGCTGGCTTAAAATTGAGTTAGGAGTCAAGTCGAGTAATCGCCCCGGGAAATTACAACGTTTATGGGCGTTAACGTACGAATGGTTGCCTCATTTTGAAGGATCTCACTAGCATTTTCATTTGACGGCATTTTGCAGCGTAAAGAAACAAACAAAAATGATTCGACAGGAGTTCAGGCATTAAAATTAATTGCTACATAATTTTGCGATTTCGTAAATGCCTCTCGATTTTTGAGTAAATCACGGAAACTCAAAGGCATCTCACAATTTGCAAGAATACTGCGAGTCTTTTGGTTCCATAGAGAAAAGTTTCCCAGAGAACTTTTCATCGTTTTTTTTTGCGCTTTTGCGAAAACTTTCTTTCGAAAATTGCATTATTGCCATGTACTGTTGTCGGTGCATACAGATATGTGAATATGCCTGTGTGCGCCGTTGTTTAAGTTTATAAAACTACGAGGGTGAACTTTGGAAATTTGGTAGTTTCAAAGTGCATCATCCATGGAATTTTAATCCTGAAAATGACGATCAATTACCATGGTTTCGAAAAGTTTTGCAAAACATACGTTCCAATTTTTAGAACAGATTTATCAATTTTTATTCCACATCACACGGGTAAAGCAATATCACCCACATTTATAGAGGCAGTCACCCTGGTTGAAATATCAAGCAATTCTTTTCTTAACATTTTTTCTATAACCGGTCACATTGGTCATATGAGTGAAATATGAAAGCGTATATTACATTAGTTCCCCTAAAGTAGCTCTCCTCTTGTTGCATACAAGAGAAGTCAGTGACGACTGAGTGAGTCCAAATTCAATGCACATTTTCTGATAATTCTGTTGGCAAGTTTTTCTAACGATTTGCTTAGAAGCACTACTTTTTGATGCTCAATTCTTTTTTGATATTTTTCTTTCATCAATCAACTATTGTTTCATCGATCAACTAGTCCACAAATATGAGAATATTTGGGTGGATTTCATCGGAATTGATATTGTGAGAAATATTCCGGCTTATATGCCTACACTTCGACTATCACCAACAGATAACAAACCATCTCAATTATTTTTGCGGTCACTATCACTGCCGTCTCGATCTCTTTCCGACTGGTCTGTTTTTGTGTTCTATTGACCAAAGATGACAAGTCGATACTGAGTAGTTCAACATTGCGATTCGGCGCTTCTGTGTAACGCTTGTGTAATTGCCTCTCATATTGATCGTGTTTCTTTACTGCGACTAATATAAGTACTGATCGTTTTTAGCAGTTAAACACTGCAGTTTCTCTTATAGGAGTGGTGTTCAGAGCTTCATTTGCATTCTATAACGCGTATTTCCTTCGTCTATCTGTTCGATGCCGTTGTCAGACCTATAAGTGATTAAAACTTGTTAGTAAAAGTACCTGTGTATGTGAATAGCCATTGGGCAAGCTTAATTTACCTGAAATAAAACATTTGGCATAAAATGTGCCGTGCTAATCACAAGAAATTGCAAAATGGCGCGAATAAATGCATAGAATTATCTCATTACATTATGACATACTTGTTCACCTTTACCGCATTATATGAAGACCCAGTCAATGTGCTCGTTGAAGGCTATTTACATTCAGGAAATACGAATGAAGAGAGGGGTTGTGCGTCGACTGTGTGTGAACAATCTGTTGCTCATACTGACAATATCTTCGGTCTTTATCGGTCTTACTCTCGGCTTTATTCTGCGTCCACTTAATCTATCCGACGAAGCATGTCTTCTCATTAATTTCCCCGGTGAAATCTTCCTACAAGTTCTAAAAATGATGATTCTACCACTGATTTTCTCGTCGCTTATTTCTGGTAAGTTATTCGTTTCACCTGATTAAACACATACATTCTGGCTTTTGCTACGATTTTAGCACCATAACTCACCTCACTGATCGAATGCGATTGTGTGTGTACATGTGTGTGTATGTGTATGTGTGTATATATGTGTGTGTATGTGTGGTGTGCGTATGTGCGTGCGTGTGTGTTAGCGAATGTGTGTTTGTGCGCACACACATGCGCTTTTTGGGTCTCTAAAGGCATCTGAAAGATGAAAATTTTCAGCGCTTGCACAAATGGACGCAAGTGAATCCGGACAAATGGGTATCACAACTGTTGTATATTATATTGTTACAGCCGCCTTATCGACGATTGCAAGTCTTTTCTTTTCTCTGAATTATTCTCAACAACGGTTTTGTTCATTTGAATGAATTCTTGTTGCATAATGTACCATTAAATTCCCCTGAATTAGAATTTATGGAATGCCTGAGTGGGGTTATTCTTCTTTTGGATAAGACGAATGTAAATATTCTTAGAAATTCTTAGTATGAATATGCTAAAGCTACAAAAATTATACTGTACTGATACAGGCGCCCTGCTGCTTGTATCAATACAGTATAATTTTTTATTATGAGTCGCTCAGATCCAGGAGGGCATAAACAGCGTACGTACATGTGGCTACGCAGAGAAGGGGACGGGTGAGACACCGAAAAAGTTGGTTTAAGGAAGCAGAAAACATCAAAATTCAACTTTGATTTTTCTACTAAATCCTACCACTCCAGACGTACGCTGGCAAGCTGTAGTTAGCGCTGAATTTCTCAATCCTAGGATGACTGTGCTTTTAGCTGGTCAGATCTTGCTTAGCATATATCACGGAAAAGAAACAATAGCAGATCTACGTGTCTGTCTTCGTCTTCTTACCTGTAGAGTGTGAGGTTTTCAAAGAATTCAACAGGAAACTGATTTCCTAGATAGTTTGGCGGTCGCAGCTAGATTTCCTCTGAATAAATCCCGAATTGATTTTTCCAGGTTGGAGGGATTACAGCGGAAGGAAATAGTTTTTTTTTTAAAGATAAACTATAGAAAATCTGCGATTCGCAAAATGTCAACCATAAGCTGTTCAAGTCAAACAAAAGTTGAGCAATCCAACTCAAAAAACTTTTCTCGCCATTGGCCAGGTTATCCAATTGCCAATTCATCGAATGCTGTTTCCTACCACGAAACCATTTCGCTCATGCCATCTGCGTCAACGTTCGATAAAATTTGACTGAGGAATCTAAACATCAAACTATGAAGGATAAAGTATTTTCATGCGTTATGACGGCTGTAGTGAAACTTGCCCCAATACTGATGGGAGTCTGTTTGCAGAATTGAAAGAGGCCGCAAAAAAATGGAGAAGTTATCAAAGGCGATAGCATGATATACGATTATGCATTCTTTTCGCCCAGTTAAACAATTTCACAAACTTTCAGCTGGCAATAAATTTCAAAATCAATACATTTATGTTTCATCTGAACCGACCGCCTGTTCAAATTTTCCACAGAAGATATGATTTTTTTGTAACTGGAAGCATGCGAAGTGAAAAACAACCGATGCAAGGTGAAAGCAAATCTTTTTCTCGCCTTCATTCCCTGTAAAATGGAGTGGAGGAGGTCAATCGTATGGTATTAGTTATATCGAAGGATCATAACTCGGGCTCTTATGACTCTCAACTTGAAACTAATGGAGGGAAGAGGAGATAACATATATATATATATATATATATATATATATATATATATATATATATATACAGCGTCGCCGTGTCCGCCTCTCCAAAATAAGTTGACCAATGAGCACGAAGAAGGAGCACGTCTAATTTTGCGCGTTTTCCTTTGATGAGGAGGAATTGAAGTTTGGACTCAGAGAGACCAATTGTTCTCTGCGTTAGTAAATTTGGAAAACGACTCAGAGAGAATTTTGGTAGATTGGAATCGCATTGGTGCTGTCAATTCATCCTGGAGATCCAACGATAAAGAGCGGTTGGTTGGACGCACTTCCCGAAGACGCAGAAGTTTCTGCGCTGGATACGTTTCTGGATATGGTCAGGTAGAACTTTTGCGCTTTAAGGAAACGGGAAAAAAGTTACGAAAGCTGTTAGCGCAGTGCAACATAGAGTTTGGTCATACCGCGGAGCATAGTTTCGGGAGCACAAAGAAATGGGACGTCGCCGAGCATTAAGGTGTTGACTTCAGGGACTTCAGGGCGTCCAGCCTGACCTCTCGAAACTTCCGGTAGAATCTTTGTCCGTACACGGGGTCATCAGCAGTAAAACAAGCTCATCGACGGTGTGTATCATCCCTGCTAAATGGCGATTTTGCGCTTTCGGAGGTGAATTTTGCAATTTGGAAAGTGCGCTGCTTAATCTAGGAAGATCTTCGTTTCAGGAATATGTTCCCAGAGAATATCCTTCAAGCAAGCTTTCAACGTGTTCAGACGTCTTATACTCTTGTTAAGCCAACATTCAAAAAGATCTCAAAAAATACGACTGTGGAGATGATTCCAAAAGTTGTAAAAACGATCGAATCTGCAAGAGGCACCAATGTACTCGGTAAGCTAGAATGGTTTCTATCAATCTTTGAGGTCTAGCGCTACATCCATGCAAAAATTCTGGGGGGCAGCAGCTTCGGGAAAAATGGAGAGGTCTGATGAAGATACAGGAGCCTTAACAGAGAAGCTTCAATTAAGTTTTGCTACTTTCTGCTTCTTTTTGAGCTCGAGCCGTGGTATCTGCATGACTCTTGTTCTTTATTGTTTGAGGAAAACTTGACATGATTTCGATGGGAAAACGCCGCAACGAGAACACTGCTGAGAAGCTTTTGAGGATGCAGTAAGACTCACCAATCCTCTATATATGTTTCTATAGAGGATTGATCGTGTTTCAGGTATAATTGTGTTTTGTACTGGCTTTGGTATCGTAATCTCGAAGTTGGGCGAACGTGCTAGAATCCTCGTCGATTTTTTCGTCATCTTCGATGCTGTTATTATGCGATGGGTGGAAGCTCTCATGTGGTACGCATTTTTATTAATTGCACTTTACTATGAGAGGCAGAGAATAATTGGGTTCGTGGCTCGCTTTGTGGGCAGCAATGTTTATGCTCACAAAGCGATCAGCTATAGCAGATTATGCCATGCCATCTCCATCGGTACGAATAAGTGGTTCTAGTAAGAAATATGTCCAAAAAGGTGAAATTTCATCATTTCAATCATTTAATATTAAAACTCACTTCGACGTTGGTGAACCTTCTTTATACTGGCAAAGGTAGGAGGTGCACTTTTCTATTTATAACGACAAGGACTGTATCTCGCTGTTGGGAAAAATAGCTGGAGGTTTTATAACTTTATGGGTCAGATATACTTTCATGTGTGCTCTTAGGTATACCTTGAGCTGGATGATCTGAGCGGCATGATGATCTTCGAGCGTGGCAAAGTTCCTCTTCAACCGTAAGGTTCCAGTTGTGATGAACGTCAATGGAGAATTTCCGAAATGAGGAAATGGTTTTGTTGTATCAAATTCAACTTGTCGCCATTGTTTATTTAATCGATCGTTTTCTTCAACCGAATATTATGTTAAGCGCACTGAATATATTAAGTAAGCATCATAATCGTATAGGTTTGCTCCTCTGGGTATAGTTTGCCTGATTACGGGCAATCTCCTTGAGTTGGAAGACTTGAGCGATACGGCACAGGTACTACTGATGTATTCGATCACAGTTATCGCTGGTCTTGTCGTACATACAGTATTCGTTATGCCTGCTTTATATTTCTTCATCACGCGGAAGAATCCATTTCGAGTGGCACAAGGCATGCTTCATGCACTTGTCACCGCATTTGGCACCGGATCGAGGTACGTCTCGCATTTGTAATTCAGAGATCATGTATTTGTCACCACACATGATGACTGAGTTAGAATTCAGGCTTCGATTGTAATCCACGGCCAATAGAGGTAAAGATGGAATTTCTTATGAAGAGAACATCTCAAGCTTAATCGTTTCATTCAGAGTGAGTGTAAATTTCCATTGAGAACTATTACATTGCATATACTCAGTGATGAAAATTTTTTTTCGCATTAATAATAGTTGCGTTCCGCTCGAAGAAAATGATAGTCTTTACAATATAATAAGAGACTTTCAGCGTGATATTATTCTTTTTCAGTGGTGCAGCATTACCGATTTCAATGCAATGTCTTGAGGAGAAATTGAGAGTTGATCGACGTGTAACGCGATTTGTACTTCCGCTTGGAACTACTATCAATATGGTAAGCAGAAACGTTTAATATTCGATATTTCGACGAATCGGAAAGAGCATTTTTTACATTAATATGAGCAACTGGGTGACCACTATATTAAAACAGATCCAATTGTACTGTATTAGCGGATGAAGTGCCAAGAAAAATACGAAATAATTAGCCGAAAAAATTTTCTTCGAGGAATGTAGAATTTCGGAGAAAGATTCGCAGAAAAAATATTTTCTCTAAACTTCGAAATACGCAAATTCGACTCACCTCAGCGCATCTGAAATACTGAAAAATAAAAATGTCCGTCCTCATGATCGAAACCTCATGCTTTGACAAACTGAGGCTTTAAAGCTTGTTATGACAGAAAGTAACATTTGCGCTATGGCAAACGTTTTCAAAAATGCAGGCACGGCAGCAAACTCTCATCTTTATGAGGCATGGACGTTTTAAGTTCGAGCTATATATGCGATGCGGCGAAATGATAATCAGACGATGGGATTAGGGCTGTTTGATAGGCCAAAACCAAATAGAATAAATCGTGCTAAAGACGAGCGAAATTGGAAAGAAACATTTCGTCACGCGCAACATTCAGGGTCCTTAGGTAATACAGTTAGTGTTTAAAGCACTGTGTGACCAATAATCAATGAATTGATTTGGTGAAGCTGTAGCCAGTGTAGGAACTTATGGTGAGTATGGGCAGGCATGACGATGAAGATGTTGCATGAAAGTGAAAACGATGGAACAATTTGGACAAGTCAAATGGCTGAATCAGGGCTCTCAAATCAGTGTCGTCTATAACTTAATCTTTCCTTTACTGTGAAAGCAATCGCCATAAATTTGCCCTAGGCGATGCGTCGTGCGCTTACTTGAAGAGCATTCTATTTGTTGAAAGGAATAATGGACCAGAAAACAAGGTGAAGGAATTGTGAGAAAATTAGCGAACGTTTTTAAAGGATGTGGAAAATCTTAGCAGCCCGCTAGCCGACTAAGCTTAAAAAATGTCTATTTGAAGGATGGCAACGCACTCTATGAGGCGGTCGCAGTAATTTTCATCGCTCAACTCAACAATGTGTCACTTTCCATGGCAGAAGTTATCACAGTAAGGTAAATTGTTGTATATTCTTCCGGGTCCATGAAATTCTTCTCACTGCTTCAGTCATGAAATAATAAATATCCTCTAGTCGAGGTGGTCGACTATAAACGTCAGCAAAAGAGAATGCTGAGAGCCACCGTTATAAAACATTGACTGTCATAGACTTTCGCTTTTTTAAAACAGATTTTACAATGAGTGATCCGCAATTGCTACGAAAGTGAGAAATCTTTAGAGTTGAGCAGATCAAGACTGATGTCGGAACAGATCTATTTACATATGCAGAACTTCTAACTCTTGTAGGCCTTTAAGATAAATTTACGCCGACGCCGTCTTTTTTTCCCATGTTGGTCATTCATCGAAAACCGAGCATGGTGCCAGAAATGAGGAAGCTTTGACTTTTTGTTGCTAAAGATAAGCAAATTCCTTGATTAAAACCTCGCTATATGTGTTTGTCAGTGATATTTGCTTGCAGTTTAACTGCTACCATAGCATCGATAGGAATGGGTTCAGTACCAGCCGGATTGGTCAGTATTCTTCTAATTTTGAATACCATTGGACTTCCTGTTACCGACGTTCCACTTTTGATCACCGTTGATTGGCTTATGTGAGTCTTACGCTATCTGTGAAGTTTTCTTTCTTTCAAAATGTTCCGGAGAGATGCAAAATCGTAACGATTATTACTACTTTTTGAATTCATCGCACATGCGCTGGATTGCATTCTGTGTTACTGATCACCTCAGAATCACGAGCACGGTAAACAAAGGGTTCTGAAGTTCCCATTTGTTGATACTTCTTGCCACCACTGTCTACTGGCCGTTCGTTTGCCTCACCCAAGTTTACCTAAATCCCAATCACAGATGATGGTACCTCGCGCTTTACCTTGAAGACCCGGCCTCTTTATAGCAGTACCTTCCGCCTTGCTTGAGGCCAGGACCGAGACCCAGACGTCGAGTTGAACGTACTCCCTCCTTTGTGGAAGCAAAGTAGAACTGCAATTACGTTAACAACTCGACTTTCATGCTTCCTGAAGTATCAAAGAGCACAGTGCTGCATTTTGCGTATATTCTTATTAAAGCTACTACTTAATAATAAATAATAAATGAAACGATGTAATAACGATTTGCGTCGCTCCACGAGACTTGTGCAATGTTTCGTCGTTTACAGTGATCGTATACGAACAATGGTTAATGTACTCGGTGATGGATACGTAGCTGGAGCGGTTGCTCATTTATTGAAAGAGCGACTAGAAAGGTCGGATAAAATGAACGAATATCGCGCCGAAGTAAAGGAGGAGATTGGTAAGCAGTAATTCATCTTAGAATCAACCAACAATGAGAATCGCCTGACGAAAGCGTACAAACGGAAGCCAAAAGCAAACAAATACAGTTCGGTTTGGTCTCATCTCTAGAATCAGCTGGCATGTCCCTGGATTTGCACTCTTAGAATCCCAGCTGCATTTTCAAAATGTCGTTTGTAAATCTACCATCCTTCTTGCCATTACGACTTCAAATTACACTGTAATCCTATTAAATATCGTGGTTGCTTACGCTTGTCTAGACGCCTTCTTATACTGCGGGCCACTGAGCGAGTTGACAGAAATTTATGAAAAAATCTCATGCTTTTTTCTTCTTGTCCTTCAAACGACCCTGGCAGCCGGAAGCGCCGTTTCTCAGGCTTATACTACTTTCATTATTGAAATGTCCCAGTTCACATCACACAAACACACAAATTTCAGTTTTACAACGTAGATTTTAAATTCTCCTGCATGTTAGCGAAACACAGAAGCAGCGTAACATATAGACTCGTAAATTAGAGCCTCAGCTGGGATCCGCGGGAAACATCAAGAAACCCCTCTCACAATTCTGAGGTACCAGCGTAGAAAAAGACAACACTAGGAAAACATTAGCACGGAAGAACGCCTATAAGGCTCTGAAAAACATCGTATGTACTACTCTAGCCCTACATGATCTTGTTGAAGAACTGCTCAATCATGTACTCGCTCACGATTTCTCTTCAGTTAGCCAATGATTTGCTCACCAATTCGTGAACATTATTTACGAATGTTTCGTTTGCATGCAATCCTTTGCTTCCTCTCTCCTTCACATAATAAAACGTTAGATAGTCGGCTGGTCGAATATATGCGATTCTTATATTTATACTTGGCGGACTATTCAAAACGCACTCGGTTTTCACGACTGTTATATCAATTCGTGAATTTAGAAGAGATTCATCGAATTCTGTAGGTTGCAAATGAAAAAGTCAAATAGTAGAGTTTGAAACGAAAGCCAGTCGATGTGTAAAGCGTTCGTTTGAATTCCTCGCCATTTTGGTGTCTTCCTCGTCTTTTCAAAAAATACCGACCATGTATACATACCCCTTCCTCAGTCGCTTAAAACTCCTTCTCTCTGCCGTCGATGCTTCTTTAAAAAGTGACCGAACAACCTTTGTGCGCAGGAATTTTTTTACTATTAGACAATTAGGTAGATGAATGACAAGCATGACAAGCATAGAAGGTAGTCTCGGATTCAGTAGTAAAAGCTTACAGTATTCATTCTATTTCTTTTATTAATAAGATATCATATCTAAAACGTATTGGACAATGTTGATGACTATAATAAAGCCGCTATTCAGAACTTCTGAAATCAGCTGCAACAAGCCGACGATCTTCGTTGAATTGGGCCGACGTAACATCGCAAGCCGTATCTCCAAATCGATCGCGTATGAATTCAGTCACCGTATTCAGTGATAATAAGTTATCATGGCGGAACGCCTATAATCTGCCGACACAAAAGCTAAATGTTCCGTTGAATAGAGTGCAGAATATATAATAAGAAAAGCACTTCGCTCACTCAAAACATTTTTCACACATTTCTATTGAATGCTAAGGGTGAACATTTTCATATCTGAAACAATCCTCTTTTGTTTATAAGCCAATTTTTAAATGTGTTTGTCGATTGGGCACAGCGCTAGGATTTTAAAATTGTGAATAGGCGTTCATCCCTGAATCGAACGAATATTGCGGTGATTTAGCAACGGCATTTTCACATCGGTAGGCGATGAGAAATTCATGATAAGGAATATTATCCGTGAGTGGGATTGAAAACGGCTCTGCAAAAAAGCCTGTGCATCCTTCATAAATATTTTGGCAATTGCACCAATCGGAGTAGGTATCACATCAATCCAGTGATAGTCTACGAAGAAGAGCGGTTAGCTTATGAAGGTAAAATTGAGTTAATAGATAAAACTGTTGCACGCTTTTTTGAATTTTGTATGAAATTCTTGAATTGTACGAAGAATTTGTTAAATGATGACTGCGTTTCATTTCCTTAAATTGAAATATTTGCAAATAAATAAAAGAAGAAGAGTGCCAAAACAGATTTGAACAGTTCTCGCGTGAGATGCATTCTTGCATGCCGTCCATGTGACATTCGATTGCATTACTTGTCAACGAATAATGAACATAAAAAAAACTATTGCATTCAGATATCAATAGACGAGATCGCGTGTATAAACACTCTACACAGAAATTATTTTCGCTGTAATCTGAGCTGCATAAATGAAAGTCAACTGACTGCAAAATGCACGTAAATTCTTTTTCACTTTTAAATTTCTATAATCCTTCGCAGAACTCATAGATCAATATCACAAAATTGCATAGGCGATTTTGTTGTGAAGTCGGTTACGCATAAATATTATGTAAATCTAGCATTATTGATTGATGACCTGGAACTATCAGGTGGATTAACACATCTGATCATGTACATATGCATACGAACATAGCGCTCCAATACCGCACATTCGCATGATTTGGGCGCCTTTAATAAATGACATCGATCTTGAATTTTTCATCGTTTTCTAGAAATGAATGGACGCTTTTGTTTCAAAAAGATTTCAGAGAAAGTGCTGAATGTTATCTGTTTACCCTACAGGTGTTTCTTAGGAGGCGCCTGTCATGCGTTGACGGAAATCGCGAGTAGGAAATCTTGTAGCTCGAGTATGGGGACATCGATTAGGCTTCATTTTCAATGTTCAAACTATAATTTCAATAACAATTAGGCACATGGAGTATAATGAATTCTGTTGAAGACTTCATTAGATCAATTTAGTAAGTGAAAAGTGAGAAGTATAATAAAGATTCTGGGGCAGCAAATACTTTATTGGCGATATGCATAAAGCAGAAAAGAAACTTATCGTAGAATGTGCCCTGTTCATTAGCTGTGACTGCCGTTAGCAAATAACGCATCAGCGGCAAGAAGAAATTGGGCACCCGTTTTTACTGATAGCACCATCGCATATAAGATGAGACAATTATTCACATGCCAGTATTCCTGGCATCCTACACATTCTCCTTATTCACAAATTTGTATTTGTAGAAGGATGTGAAACATAGACATGTATTCGCCCAATGACGGGGACGATTCTTTGCCTCAGCATGTAACTATCCGTACTTTCTGTAGTATCAACTTCAAAACCCTTTAGATTACTGTCACCACATTCGATAGCTCCATTGTACACCAAGTGACGCATCTCTTGTGTCAAAGTTCAGCTCGATCCATCACCTCCATATGGGCTTTAGGTGGTGGAGGTGGCAAAAAGTACCTCTGCATATTTTTTAGTCAATCCGGCTGAATTTTAAACCAACTTCATAACAGAATCGAAGACCTCTTGGCGACCTGCACGAGTGCTCAGATCAGTAAATATATAAATACGCTATTCTACATGTTTTGTCATTTCTTTGATTTATTGGTGTCGTGTGAAACTGGTTGTGTTGTTTGGTGAGTGAAGTGCAAAGTTGCGTCTCGCCATGGTTCCGACATGCTTTTCCACTTGTTTTACACTTGCGAGGTTAAAACGTAAATGAAGCTAATAATTTTGTTACATCACGCCAGCTACCATGCTGTTCAACACGTTGTTATGTACCGGAAAGGTGGAAGTTTTACAGCATTTACAAATAGCAAGAAAGCACTCAAATACTTTCAACTGAAACACTATTTGACTGCTAAGTCAAAATAATCTATAATGTGTTGAAAGTTTTTTTTAGAAATTTCTAGGTGTAGAAGAAAGCAGGAAGTTTCTAAGAATTTTCTGGGGGAGAAAGTAGTTCTGCGGACTAGTATCGTGGACTAATTCGGTCTGATTGTGCAATTACAGGAAGCGTTTGAAGAACTCCTTGGAATCGTGTTCCCTAGACGCACAAATTGTTTAATAATTTCGCATGACGTCAAGAGATATCCTTCTTAATACTTAAGTGATAAAATTCAATACTCATATGGCATTCCCCGTGGGAGAAATCCAGATATTACAGCAGAGACATACTCCTTATGAAATATCACTGTACCCCATGAAATAGACAGTTCCTTGCAAAAATCCGATGGTTTTAAACAATAATTCAATGAAAAAACAATATGATATAGAAGATCCTACGAAGCGCACCAATGAACATAGCGTTATAAATTTTGAAACGTTGAAATAGAAAGTTGACAGTCCTCTGAATTCCTCTCATCTCATAAGAAAGTCTGATTGAAGTTAACGTCGAGCATATTTAATATTTCTGAATCATAGCAGCTGAATCACAACGTGAAAACGTATGCTTATCATTTCAATTAGCAACACAATACTCACCAACAATCGCGCTCAACTGTGCCTAGAAGAAATATGGTGAACGTGATGAAGCGATTCGATTTCTTAGTTGTTTCTGTAGTTAGTGCAATATATTTCCACTACTACTGGAAATGAAAATTATTCCCGCAATTTGGACGATTTATTACTTGGTAAATGATATGCGGCGATTTATGAAGCTTTTAGAGCTTTATGCGCATTACTAATAGGTTATTTTGAGCTTCTTCGCTTGAACTTCTAAACGTTAGGATGGTTAATCGATGATGCAACACGTGCAATATAACAAACACTACGAGCATCTAAAGTGAACGGCTCTGTCGTTTCACTGATTCCGTTATTTTCAAGGTCGAATTTCTTTCTATCTATTTTTACTATTACGTACAGATGACTGATATGACATTGGTTTCTAATCAAACACTGTGACTCTATTTCTAGCTATATATCTATACTTGATAACACATTTGTTGTTATTGATGCCACAGAAGCACATGGAATTTATTATTCTACAGTTTGAATAGTTGTTTGTTCACGTCACTCTCGTTATTGCATTTGTATTCTGTTGATTTTTAGATTTTTTCATGTTCAGTGAACGTTTCAGATTCGTCCTAAACAAACCGTATTTTGTTGAACAGAATTATTTCACCTTTAACATCCTCTAAACTAGAAAACAAAAATAGAAACCTCGATTCTTTATCAAAGAAAAACGGTTATCATTTCAACGTAAAAATTTTTTCATCAATAATACGTCTAAACTTTCCAATGTCGCATTTTCGTCGTACCTTACAAATACTCACTTATTCAATATTTCAATCCACTTGTTTTTTTAAGGTTTAATTGCTCTGATGGACCTTTCTAACGGAAATGCTTCGAATTTTTGGAATATTTCCATTATCAATAATCTTGTCCCTTGTCAGCGATTGAGAGTAATGATCGCAGTGATAAGTACCGGTTTTTGATGATCGCGCAAGTGCATTCTACCGACAACAAGCAATTGGCTACATAGAGAGGATGAAGCTTCATTACACTGCGCTTACATTCACCGGAAAACATTGCTCCTCGTATTATCCTCGTATTAACATCAATCCTTTCTACGCTTTAGTTCTTTGCAAATAATCAACTGAATATTCAACTAAAAAAATCGTTTCTATTTCAACGATACTTTTTAAATGTAAATTTAGATTCCGAGACCCGATATTTGGGCCACCCTATTATGTATTACAATTATTCATTACTGCCTAGGGAAAAAGTGTTTCAAAAAATTTTTGTGGAAAATAAAGCATGAAATGGAGCATCGAAATGTAAAAAATATTATAGGAAATTGTTGAATTTCGCATCGAAATCCTTTCAAAGTATTTCAGCTTCACAAGCTATCACTAAGAATAGCAGCAATAGTTTCGCGTTTTTTACTCAGTATTCAAGTTATATTTATGAACATAACTTATTCCTGATAATTTTTTCTCATCTTTTTTCATAACATTATATCATTAGATTTCTCGCCCATATAGCTCATCCTTACTGCCTAAGTGCATTTCCCACTTTATTTCACTTTGCTTTACTTTATTTGACGTTACTTTATTTTACCATTTCGACGCTATCTCTTCGAGATTTACTGGCTAGGGTCATTTGGTTAGATGGGATCCTATGCATTCCAATATCACAGCATTTTTATGTTCCAGTAACTGCCACCTACAAGCAAGCCTTCTTTGTCACT
The DNA here is from genome assembly GCA_037389465.1 of Baylisascaris procyonis. NCBI lineage: Eukaryota > Metazoa > Nematoda > Chromadorea > Rhabditida > Ascarididae > Baylisascaris > Baylisascaris procyonis. The sequence continues at coordinate 2,167,434 of JAZARR010000032.1, read as the reverse complement.
GAACAGGTTGTGCTGCTTAACAGTGAGAATGGACTGTTTCTTTTTGAACGAAGGAAGTGAAAGGGGAAGGAAGGAAGGATGCATGTGAGAGGATGGTGAGGAAAGTCCACTTCGCCAGCTAGATCCGTAGGTATAGAGGATAAGCTTTGAAAGCGGTCTTTTCCCACTTGTCGTGAGGCCAAAATTAAAGCAGGCAACGCTTCAACTTTTCAGTTTAAGATTGATTAAGGTAAAATGGACTGAACTAGGGTGAACCATACATATTCATTCAGCTGCAATAGAGATCGTCCTCTTCGACTCCAAAAAATACAGCATAGATGAGACAAGAGGGGCACACTCATGCACTGCGAAGCTTCCACTACTTTGTTAACATGCATAATGTGAAGGTGGGCGCGAGTAACCTGAGGGACGAGAGAGGGGGTGCGGAATTTCATATTTCATTTTGTGCTTGTTTAGGAAGGGTGTGTTTTTCTTATAAACTTTGCCTGTTGCGTGTCGGTTTGTCATCGTCAACTTAGGCTAGCGTCTAAAAAGTGGAACGTTTTGTCTGGTAGCATACGAATGATAATTGCTCGAAAAAACTCCCTTCTTCCTTCGTATGCATATTTTTCTTCGCGTTCTAACAACAAATGCAGAAGATGGCATATGCAGAATCATTCACGCAGAACATGCCAACAGCTATTCATTTCAAAACACGTTGAGCATGAAAAAGAAACTGAAGGGCTTGAGCTGAATAAGCTTTATGGAGGTTTTGCCAGAAAATTCCAGGAAGCCCCCAGATTCTATCCCATAACTTTAGAGGTGGTTTTGTGATCACGTTTTTTCGGGCTTTTAGAAGCAATTTGAAACATTTCTTTGAGAGAGATAATCAATTTCATCGAATTCAATCTACATAATTGCTGTATTCATGAAATTCGTCAATAAATTTCACTGAAAACTTATGCCAATGAAAAATATTTCTCTAACTTTTGACCCATTCAATTCACTCTCAGCGCTGATTTCCGTATTGAGGTTTCTTTGAACAATGATATAGCCGGTTGAGACGATAGAAAACCGGTCTCCCATTTCGCGTCGCTCGTTTTGCACTTGAAATAGGTCTCCCATGGCGTTCACGTTGCTATCACCACATGTCTCGACAGGAATACATATCACGTAATTGCAATTTATTATCAATCTCACTTCTAAATTACTTGTGACAAGCCAGCTGCCCATACCACTTCATAGGTTTTACTGTATTGTCTTCTATCTCACAATATTGTGCCTTTCCTCCTTAACGTCATTTTATTTCAATAGCATCTTTCTATGGATTTTCACCTGTAATATTTTTATGGTTGTTTCCCAATTTCTCATACTTGTCGTTTCCATTAGGCCACCAACGGATAATTTTTTCTGAAGCTGTTCAGTTACCCCTCAATTGGAGAAGATCTTATGCTACTATAGTGGCGGAAATTTCACGTGCTCACTTGAGATGATATCATCAGCCGTAGACAGTTCCATTCCCACAATATTCTTGAGACGATGCAAGGATTTTCCATGTATTTGCATTGACTAAACTATCGTTTCATTTGCTGGAATCTTTTTTTTTATATTGGAAGAAAATTGTACAATAATTCTATTTTCAAATGATTTTTAGCGTTGATCACATATTGCATCGCTTTTTTTTATTTCCTCATATTTTCAGAACTCAGTTTGGGTAGTGTAATCATTTCGGCTGGAATGATTTTTACATAAACATGCAGAGTTTGTCTTTTGCTTCGTTTCGTGCTTTATCTTAGAAAAACATCTAGAAAAGATCTTCATATACAATTTAAGAAGTTCATAAGAATTCCTTCATAAAAATTCCCCGCCATACAGAATATATATATATATATATATATATATATATATATATATATATATATATATATATATATATATATATATTGGTACAACAGTTTTTGGATATGACCATGCAAGAAGTGTGCAGCTGAAGCTCATGAAACTTGTTCAATGTTTCAATTGTATACCAAACGAACATTACTGCCGATTTCCACTCTTTGTATGCGTGAATATCTAATCAGTGAATTGTAAAATTTTAAGTGGCCAAAGATTCCGTATAAGTGTGATGGATATCATCGATGAATCGCGTGCAATTTCTTTGATTGATTATGCCGTTTTTGTGTCGAGTTTATTCTTATCGGTTGGAACAGGTATTTATCACGCTATCAGGTAATCATTTCTCTATTTAGCTGCTAAATATTCCCTTCATAATTTCGTCGTTGAAAGGATTGCTCTATAGACCGCCAGCAGCTTCTGATCGCTTGCTGGTTGTTATCTATTGCAGTTGTAACCCAATTCCAGCTGTAATCAACACCGAGAGGCGCTATATTCGGCCAAACAATGGGTCAATGCTTAAGATTTCTATCGCGCCCAAAGGGCAATATACCATATGTTAAGTGCCGTGGAAAACAATCACTCCATACGAACTGCAACGCCAGTCGTGATTAATGCAACATGCACTTAGGCAGCTGTGATTGTTTTGCTGATTGGCAAGTACTAAATTACCTTTTTTTTTGCTGTTCCACGCTTTCTTCCATAGTACTTGTAACTGCATTTCAAATGTATTACCTTTTCGTGCGAATTCCACATGTGATATATAATAGTATTATACTTTGTTAGGAATAATTTATAAGCGCATATCTTCTATGAATATAGCAGGAATTACACAAGGCACTCTTCCTTTGCCATCAAATTATTCTAATTGCTTCCACTTCAAACGAGACGGCAAATATATAAAAAATAAAAAGGTCTCTTATTTTTGGCGATGGAATTCTTTTCAAAAATTGAGCAGCATCTCAATTCTGGGCTATTCTCAATGATTCCTCTATTAAAAACAGTGCTTAAGTATGCTATTCTTTGTAAGGCTATGAGCTCCTCTAAGAGTTGATATTCCAAATATAAAGGCGTTTATTTTGTTGAATGTGGGCTTTGTGACTTATAGCATTTTCAAGTTCAAATGCTAACAACCTTTACTTGTTTTTCATCTTTCTAATACATCGAACTGACTCATTTAGAAGTCGACTACTATTGAAAGAGCCTGGAGTGAAAACATCACAAAAAGATGAATATATGATGGGTGGTCGAAAGATGCCACCTATTCCAGTTGCACTCAGCCTACTAACGACATTTCTTTCTGGAATTTTAATGCTTGGAGTACCTGCCGAAATGTTCGAACGTGGTACGCGTTGCATTGATCTTCATTTTTTCATTGCAATAAAAATTCGCCTAAAAAGCGGAAGTTATCAGAGAATCTTCTCAACATTATACTACCGATAAAATTTTTTTAGAGTGCTTCATATCAAATACGTTCATAAATGTCCGGCTCACTAAAATCGTTGTTATAATTTCATAGGCCACTAACAACTGCTAACTCAGAAAAGATTCGCATTAATAGGCCGCTCTTACTAGAAGCAGAAAGCGCGACTGGGACAACGCTAAGAAAAAAGCCTGATTATGAGTCTTGTAGCGTTCGCTGCTTCTGCTGCATCTTTTTTTTTCAACAAGTAGAATCTTATTCATGTTTTTGTTGTTGAATCGGTGCCATTCAAATAACGACAGCAAAAAAAAAAAGATGCAGGATTTATTCTTGATGGTGAAAGAATTGTGTTGACTAAAAGTGATCAGCAGTGATAATGATAAAATTCGTGATACTAAAGCCAAGAGCGAGAATAGGCTTGAATTTTATTCAGGTGCACAAATCTGGTTGAATTTTGTGATCGGAGTCGTTTCATCAGTTCTTACTGCGGTATTTTTTCTACCAATATTCTACCGAATGAAGAGTACCTGTCTTCATGAATATTTCATATACAGGTATGAAATTATAAGCCGTATCACAATTTCTGAATAGCTCAATCATTCTCTCATTCTTCCTAAGCATCATAATATGTGCATTGAACTTTTAAATGTTTGGATAAAAAACTGCATAGTTGTTCCTCTGTCAGAAATTCCCTTCATGCTGATTCACACATAATTGCTGGCAGTATGAAATCGTGTGATGCTTCTTTAATGATTTCAGAGCTGTTAATCGGAGTTTCATTGCAAAGGAACGTAATGTAATTCTTATAGGTGAGATTATAACTAAAAATCACAAACGAACTATAATTTTGCAATTTCTTTGCACAATGACATCTTAAATTATTCACTCAGCATCCTCATTAGCTAGTTGCTCTATTTTATCATTTCGTTTACTGTAAAATATAAATGTGGCCGTTAAATGGGAACTTCTTTGTTGGAATATAATCTCTCTCTAAAATTCATTGCATTGCATTTCTATTTTGCATATTGCATTGTATTTGAATTGATGTTAATGAATTGAGATTCGATTCGAAAATCATTCGACAAATGTTTTCGGCTTTATTTCTTCTCTTCACAATTTCGTATATGTCAACTGTTATATACGCACCATCGGTCGCTTTATCACGTGTTCTCCACATCGACAAATGGATGCTAATTCTTGTGAGGGTTTTAATTTTATTTCAATTGAATGAGGTTGGTTAGGCTTTAATAACTTCAGCCATAGAGTTCTCTCAGTGCTATATTACACCATTTTATCAGATTTAATCCCTTTCAAGAGGCGATAATTAGGAATCCAAAGGTAAGCGATTGCTTCATTTTTCCTTAAATCGGTAGTTTTCAGTCGAACTACCTATTTTATAGCAGTAAGTAGGAAGTTAATGTCAGTGAAGGCTTGCCTGTCGAATACACTAGTGTGTAACTTGCGCGAAAAGGCTATTGAATTCTATCCGGGGATTTCCTTAATCTGCCTTGTACTGGTTTCTTTTTTTCCAACCATTTCTCTAAAACGTTTCAAGCCTATTATCCTGACCTGCGTCTTGGGACTTCAAAGCAAGCTTTCAGAAAACATTGAAAAAACGGGCATTGAAAGAAGGAGACTGGCATATGTTTTGTTTTTAGGTTTTTGGTTTGACCACGACTCTCTATACGACAATTGGAGGCTTGAAGGCGGTTGTATGGACTGATTCGTTGCAGGTTCTTTAGCTAAATATTTCTTGATTTCTTAACTTCGATGCTCTTTTTCTTCATCTTCCCCGGAGGTAAGCCTATTACTTACAAATTATAAGCAATAAAAAAGACCACATATAAAAACTCCAGCTCTAATATTGCCAAGAAAGGCGGCTTCAGTTGTATTACCATATGAGAACGTTTCCATTTTGAGGAGAGAATGCCTTCAAGCTTGCTTAAGAGACAGGATGCGTTTATTTGCATTTTTGCTAGTGAACAATTCGGCGAGTTAGGTGTGGTTTGACCTTATTTTACCATCGAATAGTTTAGCGTTCGTTCGTTATTTAATGTTGTTTTAGAGAAATTCTGTTCAACTTTCTTTTCTCACAAAGGTGAACTTCAGAATCCGAAATTTTCTAATGCCCCTCCAAAATGTTATTATAGTGCGCATTCAATCTTCCCATAATAATGCTGACGATACAAAATCATAGCCAACTGCGATATCGAGCTCGCCATTGGCACAATAGGTTTCCGGTCACGCTAATTTTCTGATGTCTGTTATGACTGTTTTTCGGATTACATAGGAAGGTGCCGCATTTCTATGCAAAGATTTGAAAGTACCCATAATTTTCTAGGCGATAATGATGTATGGAGGAGTGTTCGCGTTAATTTACAAAGGTCTCTCGCATCCACGTGTTGGTGGCTTTTGGCCAGTTTGGAATCTTGCCTACGATACCGGTAGGGTAAACGAGCTATGGAGAATGGATCCGAGCCCGGCACAGGTCCTCTAATTAGTAATTTAATAATTACTCTTCTTTCCGATGTTTTTAGCATTTTTCATTACTTAAACAATTTGCTGGCTTCTTATTAGAGAGCAGCTACGTGAATTATCGATTTGTTACTATATCAGATGATTTTTGACCTTTCACTTTCTGCGAAAAGGTCCGCTCATTTTACTTTAACGTCTTTGATGAGCGAAGACAAACGCTTATATGAATTCTCGCATCAGCGCTATGCTGGAATTGCGATTTCCATTGAGAACTTCAAATTTAGAATTTTTTCATATTATATCCTCAAAAGAACATATGAAACTTTTTTCCGTTCCTAATTGTGTAATAAATATGAGCAAAAACCTACTGACAGTCGGCTGACACAAAAAGCGTCTGTCATTAGTGGCAATATATTAGAGTGAATGTGCTAACATTATTTTAGTATAATAGCCTATGGATCAACATCTTCAGTGGTACAGTAACATGGCTTGCATCATTTGGTGTTAATCAACTTGCCGTACAACGTTATTGCTCATTACCGAGTATCGATGATGCAAATCGTATTATCTATTGCACATTAGTACCATTCATATGCCTCTGTAGTATTGTCTCATTCGTTGGATTCATCGCTCTTCGATATTTCTACAATTGTAATCCACTCGAAACTGGTCAACTAAAAGATATGGATCATCTCGTTATTATGTTCGCTAAGGAAGTACTTTGTTCGTTTTTCAATCCTTATTTATAGAATTTCCGTTTTTATAAATAGTCGCCGAAAAATACTGGAGTTGAAGAAGTGCCTCATAATATCCCCTATGGCCGTACTAACGAATTATTGACTAAAGTGTTCAAACTTATGCTGAACCTCCTATGTTGATCACCAGAAACTTGTTGATTTAACGAGAAATATGAAAGCAGAATTATCTGTTCGAGAGAATAATTTCTTCGGTGATTGAGTGATGTTTAAGGCTGCTATCCAGAATTTTCAGGTTTGTTCAGTAAGCATGTTTTGTCGTTTTGTCCCTTTTCCCACAACGGTCCTTCTAAGATATCGATACGATCACTGAAATAATGTTATGAGGATTTTATTGATTATTTGTGTAGTGGGCTGTCAGAGAACTGTCGTCAAAACTTACATCACCGTCCTACCCGCAGAGTTTATTTGCCAATTTAGATCGCATAGAAGACAGTTTATTAATGAGACGAATATTTGAAAGATCTTCCTGTTTATTAGTCGTTCAACTGAATATAAGCTCTGCCTTCAAGTTGGCACCTGTTATCTGACGTATTCGTACATCGAATCTCGCCTGCTGTTGAGAAATTTGAAATTTGAGAATATAATGACAAAGAAAAAGAAAAATATTTTCAAAAACAATCTCCACACTAGATCTCTTTTCCCTCTTCTATATGTTCATTTTGTAAAGTCGTAAAAGTTTTGATTGATGCTTCCAATTCCACTATGGGGACCAATATGTCCCATATTTGCAGGAGCATTTAATGAAATAGGCTACAGAATTATTAATAATGAAACATAACAATTGAAATCGCTTCATTCTCCTGCTGAATAGAAAGCAAAATTACTACTATGAGAAGGTCATTCGTATATATCACTATTGCAGCATCAACGCCTGGATTATTTGGATTATACGTTTCGTGCATAATGTCAGCGACGTTAAGTACACTATCGTCGGGAATGAACAGTATGGCAGCGGCAGTTTATGAGGATTTCCTAAGACATCGAATACATGGGAAAATAACTGATGCACAAGCAACGACAATCAATAAGGCATTATTTTTATTAATAAAATATCATTTCCTAGCAATAGTTTGGCATCTACTACGAATCAATTTATTCCATTTCATATTCTTCTATACGTTCGAATTTTACAATGCGCTATATTGATGATGCTTAAAATCTATTACTGTTAGCTGCGCTAAGATCAAGCAAGCTGCCTGAAATGGTTACCTCAAAAAAAAAACTCTAATAGCTTATTTTCTTGCAAAAATTTTTAATTTGCTGCATATTTGTTATGCCTATTTTGGTGCAATACATCATGAAGGCTACTATATTTTTTGTTGAAAGATTGGATGAATTTTTAGACACATAGTCTTAGCTCATTGTTGTCACTTAATCGAAACGTTATATTAATATCAATTTCTTCCAATTTTTCTTATTGTTTGATTTCCTTATTGCTACTATACTATTCACGTATGCACATATCTGTACTCATTACTATTTCAGAGTTTCGTTCTCTTCTTTGGACTTCTTTCAACGGCACTCGCCTTTACCGCCGAACCACTTGGAGGAATTCTTAGAGTTTGTTATTTCGCAGAATTCTTTATCATTATTCCAGCCAGCCAATCATAAACTTATCTGTTTGTCAGGAGAACTTATCTGTGACATAATGCTTAATATTAATAACCCATCATTGCGATATTATCACTATTGAATATTAGGTATCAATATAGATGAGGATCAAAATAGGCGGCAAAAGAAATGCATCGAATTCTTGAGCTTGTTAGAAATGAGCGTACTTTCAAATGTGCTATAGAAAAACTGAATGTATTGGGGAAACGAAGCCCGTTATTGGACTGGAACACTTCCTACTCTTCCAATTTTCGTGATTTTTCATCATTTTCCCAAGGTTTTGTGCAACTTCTGCTCATGATTCCAAGCAGTTGTTGTTGCTCCATGATTCATACTTCTTTACTTTAACGTTTCCGTATTATAAGCTGGATTTACCTCATTCCTTCAGGTATGTATAAGCGTTATGGGTGCAATGTCAGGCCCATTTGTTGGCATATTTGTATTGGCAATATTTTGGCCACGTGCCGGATTTATGGCCACATTCGTTTCATTTATTGTATCAAATATTGCAATGGTTGTGATATGTTTTATGAACTATTTCGAGGATCCATTCAGGGAAGATTTCATCAGCACAAACTCGACGTGAGTTTATTTACATCATGGATATTTTCAATCCATTAATAAGCGAGTGTAGTTACAATGAAATTTCCAATGAAGCAATCCAATTTTTTGCATTTACTTAGCCATCGGCTTCTTTAGTATTTCGTCCAACGATGGATAAGTAAAATTTTTTTTTCATCGCTCACTGAAGAATGTCATGAAAAATATTAAAAACGCATCAATAAAATTCTAATGAAATCTCCTTACTTATACACTCGTTAGCGCTGGAATATTTTTGTTCTGCAGCGGAAGTTTTTAGCATAGCTGTTCCAGGCATAGATGTAAAGCATGCTATCCAACAAAGAAGGTAAAAGTTGTAAAATCGCAAACTGAGTTCCTTGATTCTCGAAGAATTCCTCGTATTTTCTATTTCACGGTAATTGTTGATTATCGAATTTCTGACGGGGTCAAATAAAGAAGCCCTCTCCTAATTGAAGCAACAATTACAACTTATTACTTTCCTATTGCCTCAAAAATAAAGTAGATATTTTCTGTTAAGAGTCGAAGGTTGTAACGGATTAAATGTGACAATACGACAACAACCATCATATGACGCTCATTTCGGTGATCCAAACACAACGTATATTGCAAGGTCGGTGACTAACACCTTTTCAATAGTATTTTTCTTGTAGTGTGAAATTCATTAGCATAGGAAAATCTTTCATATATATAATTTAAAAATACCTAATGCGGATTTATTTCGATAACGCTTCTGGCGCTTTCGATAAAGTAACACAATTAATATATTATCGAAGCGAAAGTTTTTTGCCTCAATGTGTGATTTTACTTGCCTCCTTTGATGCATATTTTTGATCTTACTTGAAGCAGTCTTTGATTGATGTTAGTGGGAAGAGAGAAAAATTTGTGGCCATACAATACGCACTCAAATGAATACATACCTTTTACAACATGTGCTTTTGCTATTGCGAATCTTTCCAGGTTATCAACATATGCTTATTCTGGTATCGGTATGCTAATTATGCTCGCTATTGGTGTACCCATTACATATTTTTATTGTGATTTGGATCCGAATAAAATTATGCATCTAACTTATTATGGACGCCAGTGAGTTTCAATGTTTCATTTCTATATGCGATTTTTTCACACAATTGATTCCAAGCTTTGAAATCAATTGCTTCGAAATATTTCACACAAATTTGAACACTTAAACTGCAATCTGCAATCTTAGTGGTCAGTAGTGGTCATTGCACAATTATCGAAAATTCTATGTACAGGAACTTTGGACCGTTGAGTGATCCTCAAATTCTGAGTATAACGATTTAAACAGAAAATTACGCCAACAAAAAAAAAAAAAACAAATCATAGCGGTCAGTTTGCATATCTTCTGTGCATTTTTAAAAAGTCCAATATAATCCACGAAAATTAAATAATACAACAGAAGTGCAAAACTGTAATAGTTCTAAACACATCTTATACAACTAGTCTCCTGGATAGGTAAGATAGTTGAAAACGAAATTTTTACTATACATTGATCGCTTCTGTCTCAGCCACTAAATTTATTAACGGAACGATTCATTGTTATCGTCGTATCGGAATTTCATTTTTCGAAATTGGTACCCTATCATTCATCCTTCGCACTGAGAGTTATTTTTCTCCACAATACATTTTCAACAGTTTCATGCAATCCTGGCCTCTATCATGCTAATGAATGTTTTTATAAACCAAAAAAAAGAAAAACATTTGGATGGACTATAAATTGAACGGCATTCCGAGAGAAGCATTCCACATTGCATTTCTTTAATTTTCGCCAATACGAATAAAATATAAGAAATTTCTCAATACAATAAATTCATAATCATAAATTCCGGACACTATTTTCAGTTTACCTTGGCCACAAGATTCCCTTGATAATAAGTCACCGATCGTTGAAGATATTTCGAGGACACCTGATGCAGAACAGTTTCTACCAAAGAAGAGATCTTCAGATCGAATTTGATATACAGATCGAATCGAATGTTCTCATGTGATTTGCCCAATATTTTCGTTCACGATTATTAAGGCATCACTTTCTGATTGCCAGAATGTGTAGGTAAAATATGCTTGGTAATCATCTTCGGCTTTTTTTTTTACTAAGAATTTTTGAACAACTGGAGGAAGCAGAACGAAGGATACGCAGTTAACGAATATAAGAGTCTATCAATTTGCACTGCCTTGTCATCAGCAACATAGGAAAGAAGTAAATTTGGGGTATCAGTATGTGCAATGCGTAAGTTGAAAGGACATTCTCGACGTAATTGGAAATAGGTCCCGCCGTACTGCAAATTTTTTGAGAAAAAAGACATTGAACGTTCCTGCGAAAAAACACCAATTGTTCAAGTTTGGTCAAGAGGGCACCACGAAAAATCATATGGCCAACAACATGCAATAATGCTGCCAATATCTCTGTTGCAAGGAATGTAAACACGAAATTTGTGCGAGAACAACTATGCAGATTGGGAATGAACACTGGTTCAAGCAGCACAAATGTTTCAGTGAACGATCTGCATAGTCTAGGCCGAGGGCCTAAGCTGAGCAAAAATGAGGCCAACAAGCCTCAAGATGTTGTCATATTGTATGTAGGCTCACCAGCTGTGCAATTAAATGTGAGAATTGCATGTACAAATTTTGCATCCTCGTAATCAACTGCAGTGGATCAGCGCTGACCGTTCGAAAGTGGATAAAGGGGCCTGAATGTCGAGATCAGTCAGGTGTTTTTCGGAATAGAAAACAGCTGTCGTCATATATCTCATAGAACTCCAACCTCAGCAATAAGGATGGTGTGCAGCGTAAATGCAAGTTCATGGCAAAATGGATAGAGGAGCCGAGAGAAAATTGATCCTAACGCCGGATGAAAGTGCAGCTGTCAGACCTGTCGAAATTTATATCCTTCAACTTTTGAGCCTGAAACATGGACCTACCTGGGAAATGTAAGGGTCGAAAGATGGATTGGCACGTGTCGGCCACCGAGCCATATTTTAAAATATACTGACTACTTCAAAAATAAAGAAGACCATGGCATAAAAAAATCGGTGCCATAAACAGGATTAATTATGATAGTTTATTTCTTGATAAGTTGAAGAGATAGATAAAAGATCTCATGAATATGCATGAAACCGAACACTAGCAAAACATCAGCGTACAAACTCTAATCCACTGATATTGAACACTTTATTTTATAAAAATTCGCTGGAGAAAATTTAACGTTAATGTTAGCTATTGGTGAGTTATGAAAGCTGAAAAGCGTATAATTATAACTTTCTAAAGGTTCAGATTTTGCTAATCAAAGGAAATAAGTGAGTTGCGAAGAGTTATTTCACAATATTCGAATATTTCACAAGAGTCTTTCATGATTTCATCAGATGCTTCATTATGAGTTAGCCATATCGAAGAGATTCATCTGCATAAATGAAGAAACTTCAATTGCGCAAAAAAATTTGCAACTTTCAGCTAGTTGTTATTGCTGATCGAGGGAACGATCCGTGAATTTCCTTGAACAAGATGCTACTGCTATGTGCCGTTGATAACTTTTCCACAAAATCATGGGAACGGATGTAGTGTTGATTCTCTTATACTGTCTCCGTGACCAATACTCCCACCCAAAATGTATTGCATCTGCTGGAGAAGTTACTCAGCGGAGTGAGGGGGATGGCGCTCAAATGATGTCAATCTTGCTATGCAACTTGTGCAGTCATCGAACATTATAGCGCTCATCATTTGCATACTATTTTCTAGCAGAAGAACGAAAAAGTTGCATTATTTAAACGTCATCTACAGCAATGCACTTTGCATTATTCCATTGTGAAGTTTTCTTCATGAATATAAGCCACCGACGAATAGCCCACTTAATAAAGGTTTTTTTTAAAGAAAAGAATTGTTTTTTACTCCCTAAATACAACCGAATCGCTGCACTTTTCTTTGAAAATTTCTTTAACGTCAGAGAAGTTCAACTATGTGATTGGGGATGTATTGTGTTTATTTTTTATTATAAACGATGAATTTTCACTACCATCGCATACTTTATAACAAGATTTTAAAACATTTTCAAGAAATTCCATTCCGATATTCAATCGCTTCTGGATACTTAGATGGCTCGCGATTTCTTAAGAACTTCATTTTGCTTAAGAACTTCTTTGCTAAAGAATTATCACATTCTGTAATGAGCAATTTTATAAGGCTCTTTGACAGAATTTATTTTCCTAACAGCGATCGTTGATTTGTCGAATGAATGCTGCACAATCGATGATCCTCATAAATAGCTAAGGGTGACGGCGATAGGGAGGAACAATCAACTTTACGAGAATGACCAAAATATTCCGCAAAACATGACCTCTACCTCACATGAGGTCTTCCTGAGGTTCATGTATTCCACCAGCGGTATTCTCTCGCAGCGCAAAAATCATGCGATGTTTTATCTCTCGGCTCTAATTTGTGAAATTGGTGCTCCATTGAATGTTTGACAACTCAACCTCAAGACTGCTTCCTCTTCATATCTTTTCATACCGGATGTGAATAGGTGATCTGGTCTGTGCAAATCAACATCTGTGAAATCTAAGACCTCGAAGAGAAACTTATTCAACACAATTCGGTTTGTGAGCCATTTCGCGCTGGCAAATTCCAGAGTAACCTGCTAGCGCGATCAAACGCAAAATATTTCTATCATTGATTCATGCAAAACTTCGATAAACAATGCTTACGAATCATAATGAGCTATAAATGTCGTGCGCTGAAAACGCGACTATTAATAGATGTTTATCGATGAGTATTCAACTTTCTAACAGATCTGCCATATCTATGAAATTTATTCACCGGTTTCATAATAAACAACTCTAATGTTCACGATCGCTAATTTTTTTTTTCCTTCAAAAGCGATGTGTATATAAGCGCGAAGAACATTCAAAGATTAGAGAATAATAATGAATCATTTCAATGGGATTTTCGCATCTTATCAAATACTATCAACGAATTGTTGAGAATTAGGAAAACAAATAAAACAAATCATCGAACAATATTTGAAGTAATATATTATCTAAGTGGTTGTTTTTGTATTAATAATTACGCATAAAGCATACAAGGAATTTTAAAAAAAATGAATTTCATTCATCCTCTCGCATCACTGTAAGGTTATATGATTTCTTTCCTACGAAATCACGTGTAAAATTTTCAAATATACTCTCGAAAATATTCCTTCGTCAGAAAAGACCAAACACTTCAGGAATAATTGCAGAAATTTTCGACGCTTCATCTCCAAAGAGGTCTCATTTTTTGTGTTAAATTTTGTGGAATTCAACGCCAAATGTTATACATGCTAAACATTTGAAAAAATCGAATATGCATATAGAAACGGAAACAATATTAGCACTAAATAACATATAATGGGCGGAAAGCGTCATATTATTGACTTTGTTGTCGTGCCTAAGAAACCATAAATAACGCAGAGTTTTAATACTTAAGAGAAATTTTTCAGAGCTTTATCATCAAAAAGATACATAACTTTCTGCAACATGCCATTGTAGCTCCAAAAAATTTTCTTTTCTACAGCATCAAGGTGAATTCCCTTCTCTATACAAAATCGTCTCCTAAGGTGCATTGTGTTCAGTCCTTTCTCATTTGACGTCGATTTTTTTTCTGTGGTTCGCAGTATTAATCTTCGAGCCAACTTCAATATCCATTTCAAGTGGGTTTTCTCTACTATAACTCGCTATCCTGAATATTGAACTATAACCGTTTGGCTTTCATTAGCAATAAGTAAACCTAAATGTTATCGCTCGCTTGTTTACACTGTGCATCAACGCAACAGCATGATTAAAAAATGAAGTATTTAGAATACAGATGTTCATTTCGTCTGCTAAAAAATGGCAAAAAGATGGAAAAGTTGTAGCATGAAGAAGGAAACTCCCAGTTAAGGTTCCTAGAAATTCTTTTTTTCCAAAATTCGACTGCTTTAAATGTTGTTTAGTTTTTACTTTGGTTAGCTACTAGCATACATTTTCGTTTCCGCAAGCTCAAAACAATCCTTCCGCCACTTCGTCATCGGCCCCAGAAAAACAAAAATTTGATTGCATTTCACTCTTAATGATAAAACGTTTCTTTGTTATAGAATCGCAAATATTTTCAATGAAAAAAAATTTCGAATTTAATAATCCTTTATTTCATTTGCGAATTTTTAGCTACTTGTGGAATATTGAATAGATAAAAAAAATTTCATAGGGAAGAATAGTCATCTTCCGTGATTAATTATGACACTAAAAATAGCGACTCAGAAACATACGGCTAAGCAGATTACATTGAATGCTTAATTATTTTATACAGTAGGGAGGCAGCCGATATTCACCGCATTACTCTTCCCGTGCAAAGGCAAGCGCAATAAAACCCGATTCTAATGTAGAGTGCTGCAATAATGTGTGTTATGCTTCGATCATTTGCGTATGATTTTCACAATTATTGCTTTCGGTTTTGTTATCCTCTCGGTGGACGATACCCACTCTATTCTCTAGATCCACAACATCGGCTTCCATCTCCGACTGCTCTGAAGTAATATAATATGAATGGTTAATGCATCCATAAATTTACATTATTAATCCTACTTAAGCAAAAATGTGCAAAGATATATATAATCTTGGATATATATATATATATATATATATATATATATATATATATATATATATATATATATATATATATATATATATATATATAATCCAATCTTCAATGATATGGGATTTCGTGAGAAAGAACAGAATAGTTTTTTCGCGTTTTATTAAAAACTATGCAAAAAAGAAGTACTGATAGTTAGACTTACGTGTAAGGAGCTCGATTTGTTTATATTGACGACGTATTTTCATTTTAAGACTAGCATTTTCATCACGTAACGATTCGAGCTCGGCCAATGCAAGTCGATATTGATTCTCCCATGTTTCACCGTATGCTCCTTGCGACTTACTAAGACTCTCCAAATGTGATACCTTAAAAAAAATTTTTAAGTGCATCTAGATTACAGTCTTCTTTCCCACTCGTTCCCCGTCAGGGGGCTATTACGGCAATTTATATAGTGCAATTCGTGGGAAGAAATTCATTACTATATGAAAAAATATGAAGAAATTTACGAAGATTGGTAAAAAAAAGCAGAAAAAAAATAGAAAGGAAAGTCGAAAAGCTGAGAGAAAATTTTTGCGACAATAAAGACTTTCGACGATTATATGCAAAGATAATAAAATGAATAACCTGTGCAATAGCACGATCAAGTTGTGCACGTGTTTCTGAAAGCTGTTGTTGTGTTTCTTCAAGCGTTTTTTCGAGATGTGAATTTCGTGGTGCTCTTAGTGCTTCATGTTCTTTTATTAATTCGTCCATTTTCTGCCTCATTCTCCTCCTAGAATTTTTCTCTTTGAATCGACACTCTCAATAATCTGCATCAATATTAAAAAAAAGAAAAAAAAACATCCTCAGAGTTTTAGAAAAATATAACAAAAAATTTGGAATATTAGTCAACGCCTTTTTTCTCTGAATTTCATCAAAAAATCTTCACTACGGAAATACCAAAATTTTCCCCTTCCATTGGTGAAATTCTCTAAGGAGAAAAAATTATTCGTCAAAATTTTTATTTTACAAAAGGAAATTAATAGAAAATGATTCCATGATGACCAACATATCGAATCGCTTAGGGATGATATTATGCGGTAATTGCTGAAATTGTTCCTTTAAATTGGGCACATAACTATAGGGTTCCCACTAAAGATTCGACGTACATTCAATGAATCGTTGCTGTTGAACGGTTTCGAAAAATCGATTAAATTTTCAAAATGAATGCTTTCGTTTTTTTGCGTAGCACTTCTACAAGGATGACGGCTGCATCAATAGTATAGACAAGTATACGCACATCACAGACATGATTATAATCTCCTCTTTGAAAGTTTAGGATCAGCTATAAGTCATGCCAACGGAAAGCGTTCATAAATGAGAAGTGCAAAAAAAAAAATGTTGATGAATTTATTTGCAATTTCACTGAAAAAAAAAAAACTATTAGCTTCTGAGAAAGTTTAGCACCAAAACAGCCCCACAATTCACACTCTTAATGCTTTATATACAAGTGAAATAAACTCGTTCTATATAAAGAAATTAATAAATATGTGCAAATGCTATTAATCTAACTTTTCTTCCAGCAATTCAGCTTGGCTATCCTTAATGCTTTTTTCATATTTCGCTCTTAGTGCGGCCAACTCGTCCTGCGTTTTCTTCAAACGAAGTTCATATTCCTCGCGTTTTCTTTCCTCCTCCGAGATGGATCTTTCCAACGAGTTCGCCTCAGCGGTTAATGTTCGTACTTTTTGCGATAGTGACTCACGTTCCTGAAACATATAACACCGCATTTCAATAGTTTGAAGCCTATGTCTTCAATTAATATCCATAATTATGGTATCGAAGAGTGGAAATAGAAAAGATGGTTGCCAGAGATAGACGGTTGGTCATCATTTTGATTTCAACTCAGCAAAGAATTAACTGTCAGTGGCTTAGGAATCCTTCAATCGCACTCCTTGGTCGGCCAAAATCTTTCCCCTTTCCCGCAAAGTTCATGAAGAATCGATCTGCATAAATGGATACTTAAATATAGGAAAACTCTCTAGTCTAGAAGTTCGTTCCATGAACTAAGAACAATTGTCTAGTCTAGAAGATGCTTCCATGACCTGCTTCTCCTGGAGCTGAAACCATCAGCTCCGTGCTTATGGGAGACAGGCTGTGCATTATTCAGATCAACTCTTAGTAAAATTCTGTAAGAAATGTGCAAAACCTTTTCGTTTTCGGCGAGCGATGCCTTGTATACATCGATCTCGCGCTTCTGAATTTCGATGTCAGTGTGTGCGTTCAAAACCTGACGCTCCAACTGAGCGATTCGACGTTCGTTGGCAATTTGCGATTGTGAATTACTTCGTGAGAGTGCATAAGAGTCGACCTTAAAACATCTCCTTTACCATCAATGCAACAATATTACCAACTTATAAGTGAAGCAATGTTTGTTTCACAAGCATGGGTGAGTGTGAAGCCTATAAAGTTAGCACGCATGCCAAAGTGAAGCTATTAAAGTAGCCGCATATCACGAAGGGAAAGCTGTTGATGTGACTGTCGTAGGACCCCAACTATAGCCTGACCTCAACTTTTAGTTGCACCTTCTCTTTTTGAGTTTCCGGAAATGGCTTCGCAAATGTCACTTCGAATGCAAATACATCTTTCAAATGAAAACTTTTGAACGTTAAATGCAGATTTTTTTTTGTTCATTAGTGCTGATCTTCCGAATTGCTGATGCGGTTTATGCTTTTACATGTGCCGTTTTCCTTCGTCTCTTTGAAAAAAGATCACCAACGCTAATTACACCCTCTTTTACGAGCATGATTTTAACTTGTCAGTTGATTTGCGATATGATTTTCCACAAAGTTTTTTCTCTAATTTTCCTCTCTGATTCTATCTTTTCTTACACTCTTTCCTTCAAGCCAATTGCGCACTTGTGTTCGATATCGGTCTTCATCTTGCGATGCTTCTTCACGTGAAAGTTAAGAGTGAAAGCGCTCAAACTTATTAATGTCTAAAAAGTATCAATAAAATTGTTAGTAACGCGTGCAGTATTTAAATGATAGTGAAGAAAACGAAAAGCTAACAGGCTGCTTAAAAGAATAAAACCGAACATTGGTTATGTCCGGCAAGAGGTCCAATACGGAATGCTCTCATAACTTCAACACGAAAATGCGACCAACTTGTTATGTTTTGTAGCTTACAATGCAAAAATTAGCCTAACATCTGTACGACAAAGAAAATGAAATTTCACTGATTTCTGGAAGTTATGAAAATATGAGCATTCCCAAATCGATAACAATCATAGCCCTTTAACGGCTCAGAATAGAGGTTTTCTTTGCTTTTCTTGGTAATTAGAAACGTCTTTGGAATGGACTATATAATATTCCCATGAACCATTCAAATAATAAGAGCATCTTTCATACCACTAGGAACTTACTCATCTGTAAATCTTTTCCCACTAGTTTAAATCGAGTTTGAGAAATTGCAAATGGTATAGTCTTCCACCAAATTAGTATATTTTCATTTCGAGCATATCGGTATTACTTTCACCTTTCACTTGAATGTACCTTTCTTTACCGGCAATCTGACTCTCTCTCTCCATGAGTCCCCTTCATCATGAATATGAGTTAACTCTGAAAGGCTTCGGAACACGGAATGCGGAAAAACACAGCGCCAACACTTATAAATTTCGGAATCACAACAAGTACATCGAGCTTGCTGCATGCAAAGTAGTTTGAAGCATAAGGTCGGGCTCAAAGCGGAAGCTGTCATACGGCTGATACTTCTTGCATGCAATAGCTTCCAAGAATTCGCTTACGGGTCTTTGATAGGTCGTTGATAAAGCTGAGGGACTGCGCCACCCAGATGAAGGCACCTTGATATCCGACTCAGTTGTACGCCTGCTTAGTGTGCGCACCGAACTGAACGAGCTCATTGAAGTTAGTGAATATTGCCGGCTTCCTAGACGACTTTGTCGTCCTGACACTGAAATGCATCCTCAACGTTGAGTTATTCGCGTAGGATATTTCAAAAAATGCAATAGCAAGCAATGAAAGGATAGAAAGCTATCCTTTCGAAATCTCGCAAGAAACCACCGCGGATCCAGGCTTCCATTCCTAAAAAGCTTTCCGATGGCGCAATGGTAATGATGAAAAATCCACGCAGCTATCGATTAAGGCAAAGGAGCTCATCACAGGCGATACCTATATGTCATCAACAAAATTTTCTTCTGCGAAATATCGCCATAGGAAATCGCTTCTTCAGAGTAAAATAGACTAAGGATGAGGTACTTTGTGTTCATGACGTTCTAAGGGATAAAAGGCCATCGCATCGTACATCCTAGGGCCGTTAGCAAGGTCAATTTAAGAGGTCACTACTGGCTTCAGCAGACTCCAACCCAAAAGAGTGGAGCTTGCCTTTGCATCAGTTTTTTACTGGGCGACCCCTATTTCAGGTGCCATGATATTAAGGAGAGTGTGCAGTTGGGAAAGCAGAACCTTCCAGTTGGCGATATTCATTTCAGGTCATTGGTTAGTACATACCTTCAGCAGCTGAACTTGACCGCTCCTAATTACTGCTTATTTCTGAAAACGTTAAAAAGTTTTCGAGATTGTTCACCTAAGCTGCTTACCGTAATCGGATTCAACAGAGGATTCCCGTTCAGAAGAATCGATTCTCATCTTCTGTGCACGATTCTCACTCTCCAATCTACAAGCAAAACATGACGTCATCCGCTACCATAAAGAATTCAAGCAACATTCTCCATCATAATCTCATCATTTCATACTTAAGGCTCAAAGGACTTGAATATGAAATCATGAAATTGTCCTCTTTGCTAGCTGCGAAGACAGAGAATGGAAGACTTGTTTTCTATGAACATTTCACGAGGATTCCATAGATGCGTTCGCCTTTACTCTTCGATTCGCCCTTACCAATGCCACTGACCACTTTTTCACATGGATTAGGGGTGGTGGTCTTATTTCCGCAGCTGCCGAACCAAAGCTTGGGTTCGAAGCTATGCTATCCGCTCTGTCATAATGCTATCTCCTTTCTTGAGATTTCAACTGCAGATTTCAACTGCAGTATTTCTTTGAGTACTTGTTGCAATTTTCGAAGAGTAAGTTTGTCTTTTGACCTCTAGTGCCGAATTTCAATAGCGATATAGCGGCAACAAAGAAAACTATATGACTCACTTTTGCACCGTTTTCTTCAGTTCGTCGACTCGGTTCTGCAGTTCGGATTTCGATTGCTTGTGGATTTTCTTCATTTCGTTGATGTTCACCTCGGCTTTCTCAACTGTATCATCCAATTTTTCTTGCAATTTTTTAATTTGCCTATCCTTGTCGCGACAAAGCTCTTTCTGAAAGACGTTAAATTTTTATTCAATCAAGAAAGATCTCAACAAACTTTAGTTTCAATCTATATAGAATTAAAGTGCCAATCGACTATATTGTTCACGTGGTGCAATCTAACCCACTTTATAGGTTTGTGAGGAAAACTGGGACATCCATAACTCGTCTCATTGTGTTTTCAAAGTGCACGTTGCCAATTCCTTCTCACGACTTCCGATTGTTCAATACGATTTTTTTTCACCAATATGTATATTTCATATTTCCAAATAGCTAATTACATAGCTATAATAAACCATCAAAAAAATATTATGAAATCTGTTGGAGGTATTGCAAAATATTGATATTTGCGATTGAATTTGATTTCCCATCTTCGCACAAAGTGAAAAGAAAGATGAATAATCGCACTTTAATCATGCTACTTAGCCTATACATATCCACATACACATATATATTGATAATGATGACAAAAAATCGCCTTTCCGGCGTTATGAATTCATATTTTAGTTGAGGTTCAAGCGAAGAACGCTTCTGTTTAAGGTTTGTACATCTCTCCTATATTCAGTGCAATATGTAAGGAGTGAACTTTCTGATGAACGGCTAAAATATAGTACATTTGTCCTCCATAAGTAAGTCATTCCTATATAATGAAACTTAAAATATATATGTCTTGCTTCAGAAATTCTTATCGCGCATAAATCGAACCAAATTTTCGATTTTGATATCGCTTTTTTGTATTCGTTCAAGAACGGTTTCCAATTCGGATTCCTTATCATCCCTCTCAATTTCGGCTCTTCTTCGTGCTTTCTTCTCATCCGATACCAATGAGTCACAATCACGACATTTTTCCTGAAATCTTTTATTTCGTTATATACATTGGTACACACTTATCATATAATGTTATCTATTCGATGCTGAACCGATAGCTGCTCGATGATATTAAATTACCATAAGTGGATCAATTCTATGTAGTAAATACATCTGCTTCGACAATTTTCTAAACGAATAAGCAGTAAAATTTTCTTTATTTCTATAAGTTTTATTGTATATAACAATAAGATGTCTCGCATAAAACATTTCAATAAGCGTAAAGCATTTGAATGGCTCCGTTTTTTTGTTGTTTTTTTTCAAATCCACTCAATTTTTCATAGATCAGAACAAATTACAAGACTACTTTTATTGTTAGAATCCTGACAAGAGAAAAAAGAGTTATGAATCTTTCAAAGGAAGAAATTTCTCAAGAAAGAATTTATTTTCAAAATTTCAGAAACGTTCAATCATGAGGGAAATTTCCGATGCGACAAATCAATTATTTCGTCGCTATGAGTTGCATTTTTTCGAAATAAATTAAAAAATTTACTCCCTGAATTTGTTATATTTGGTATAATTAACTCCTCTCAGGTAACAATATACTTTTCGTTTGCGAGAAAAAAAGTCGAAAATATTTAACTGGCTCAATGTGCGGATCAAAGCCGACTACAGCATATTCGCTTCGAGTAAAAAGTAAAGTAAAATCGCAAATCGATTCAATAGTAATAAGAAAACGCACACTGAGTTCGCAAATTCGTTTTTGAAGATCATTGATTGTATCAAGGTGTTGGGTGTTTTTCCCGCTGATCGTTGCAAGTTCCGCCTCCAATCTTCAAAAAAAAAGAGCCAAAATCGCATAAAGCTTTAAAATATTTCACTGGAAAGTTCAACTATATAAATTGTCGGCGTGAAAAAATTAAAGAAAGGAAAAGATTTTAAATGTATTATAAAAAGTAAAAATTGTGTTGCTATGGAAATATGGAGATATGCTCTTAATTCTTTTTATTTTGCCTGATGGGAAAGTTTGGACAATATTAATAATCTTTGTGATGTGACCTTTAATACTGCCGTATATCCAATGATTGAATAATACTGAGTTCAAAGAAACAATTCAACAAAATTGAAATTCATAATGGACGATCGAACGTACCGTTCAACTTGAGAGCCCTCTCTTTCACGTTCCTCACTCATAGCGTCGACTTTCTTTTGTAGTGCTTTAACGAGGCTTTCATGTTTTGTGAATTCTTCTTCCAGATCTCTTCGATGGACACTCTCACGTTCATACTTTTCTTTCCACTACAATCATATCATTTACGCTCTTTTTATTACCTTCCTAAAAAGTTTTGATAGTCAATGGGAATGCCCATTCTTGTTTAACTAAAGAATTTCAATAATCTTTTCAGGTCAACTAAAATCAAGAAAAAGCACTTTTATTGCTTCACTCCCCCCCCCCCCGCCCACTCTAAAGACATTTTTGTAATGGAGCCTGACTATGAAAGATGCATAATGGAGTGGAGTGAAGAGATAGACAGCTTGTTCTCGAAGGTTTTAGCCATCGAAAATTCGAAGAAATGGTTGATTTATCGACGACTGCACTTATTCAAGTGAGATGAGCGGCAACATAGAATGAAAGAAAGAAAGCGATATGTGTATTTTTAAAGATCGACTTCAAGTCGGCGCCCACCTTACACAGCTGACTTTGAAGTTCGACCTTTTCGGCTTCGATTTGTTCGATTTTCTTCTCGTTCTCACGTAAGCAACCATGAATCTTCTATAATCAATCATCTCATTAATTATATCGCATAGTCGAGTTTATTAGAGAAGAGTAGAAACTACGACCAGGTACAAATTGGATGCGATAGCTGTGAAATAAGCAAACAAACAGTGAAAGGTTAAAATTAATTCATCTGTTATTAAAACGCCTTAGTGAAATATCCAGACTACGGGCGTCACAGATACACGGCAAACCATCTCGGCCTCGTATAGCATCTCAACGAATCCCGCAGATCATCTAAGGATCTATGCAGAATGGGAGAAAAGATAGCTGGCGCACAAAAAAAAAACTTTATTTTCATCGAACAAATTTTGAAAATCCACTCTTGCATAACTTCTAGAGATTATGCAATGTCCTTCACGCAAAAAAAAAACATTGTAAGCGTTGCATTTTAACGCCATAACTTCTCGAAAGTACCAGATTGAAACTCTACGGCTAAGGAGGCAAGAGGCAACGGGAAGGGGAGGAGTAAAAGAGAGGAAGTTTTTCGACGCGAATACATACCTTCATTACGATATTCATTTGCGATAAAGAATTCGCTTAAAATTGTTATGAATAAGTTTTGTCAGCAGTCATCATAACCTGGAGAGAAGCATTTTTTAGCAAGAAGATTGAATCGCTCTTGTACATTTATCTATATGATTTGTGATAATTCAATGAAATCAAAAAGTTTCAATAGTGGTCATGACCTTTATTTTCTATAATTCCATTAGGAAGACCTAGCGGTTGCAAAAATATTCAGAAATAACTTATTAGCGCTTAGTAGACTATTGTCTTTCAAACCGGCTGAGCAAACATAGTATCGCTTAAGAAGTGTTTCCGCGTTTCATCGACTATTTATGCTAAGGAGTCATCAGTTAAATGGTGCACATTTTACTTAAGCGGACATGTAGGCATATACACTTTGCCTTAGTGCAAATATACACAACATAGACATATAGTGCTTACACATTCACATAGACATATACATCATAATACATAGTATATAAATATTTACACTGATATATGTACAATGTATATTCATATTCGATAAGGAAACAATTCAATGAAAAGAAACTTACCATAACTTTCGAGTGTTGCTCGTCAAAACGTTTCTCCATAATTGCCATCACTTCCTCATTTCGAAGCATTTCCGCTCGCATCTCTCGTTTTTCATCCTCACGATCGTTCTTTTCATTTTCCAACTGTAAAATATTTTTTCCGTATCTATCATTTATCGCATTGAAAGAAAAAGAGAAATATGAAAGCGAATAGCACACTTGTAGGCCTCAATGCTTAACCGTTCATATATAACAATACGAATGGAAGTTTTAATTTCTCGAGCTTCTATAAATAAACTTAAATAGTTCGATATTCATCCAGAAATTATTAGACGACGAAAGCCTTAGCTAAAATTGCGAGCTTCCTAGATTACGAGGAACTTCTGCAGAGCCCTTTGGAGGTTGACAGTTAGTGTGATATTGGGAGATCCCGCTAGGATTGAAAGAATATGTTGCCGAGCGCGCACTTCACTAGCTCGAATCGCAAAACTTCGGGTTCATTTTTAAACAGAAAAAGTTCCAAGTTTCCAATAAGCGACTTCCGGAATGTCGAACTTCATTGGCCGGAATGTTTAACTCTTGATCGTTAGACAAAAAAAAAAGGATTCATATTTGTAATCGAAAATGACTCACTTCAACGATCTTTTTACGCGCTTCCTTTAGTAGAGCTTCGATTCTTTCGTATTGTTCTTGCGTTTCACTAAGCTCCTCAAAAAACAGTATTCATTGCTTATAATAAAGAAGCTTCTTCATTTTGTCGGATGAATTTATTAACTTAACAGTTCAATGAAATGGAAATGGGTTTTTTTTTTTAGAGAGGAGAGGAGAACTGAATGAGGGGCGGGGAAAGAAGGAAAAGGAAGTACGAGAAGGACGAATGAGATTTTTTTTGTGGTTGTTATTTTGCAACAATCACAGTGATAATAGTATTATACGAATAAATTATAAAACGTGTAGTGGTTTTTCTACGTTTATGCAAATTTAATGTATAGGGCAGGCATATTGTGATGATTTCATGTTTTCTGCGCATATTTAAATTTGGGAACTATTGAAGCCACCGTTGTGATATTTGGTAGTTGGTAGGTACCGCTTAAAATATGCCATCATATCTCCTACCATAATCGCTTTTACTGATAAAACTCATACTACATATTTTATCAGTAAGATTATAGTGATCGTTGAAATTGGCAAAAAAACCAATTACATTAAGGAGTTGTTCGTTCTCTTTCTCGAGCTCTTCGATGCGTTCCTTGTCTTTATTCATTGGAATCATCTGTTTTACGAGACCAAACAATCGATACCATTTCCATGACGAAAGTTCCGCATAATTTCGCACGTTATTTTGTATGATAAGCAATGCTTCTCTATAAATATACACTTCACTAATGCAAATATACGTTCAACGACGATGGAAGAGGATTGTCTTTTTTTTGCCTATGAGGATTGAGATATCCAAACCTGAGGAAAGCCGATCACATCTGATCGACCACAAATTGGAAAAATCAAAACAAATCCCGAATTTCGAAGTCTTAAAAACCAGAAAGTGGAGTTAGAGTGGACTGGCAAATTTTTCTGATATTTTTTGGATATCATTCAGCACAACAAGAAATAAACGACTAAAGCAAATTTTGTTATTCCAATCGTTTTTCCTGACCTTTCGTTTAATCTGCGACGGTATTCTTTTTGCTCGTTGTACCATCGAATACTTGCTTGAATACCGCAAACAACAGCGCTAAGCTTAGCACGACGGCGACTTTCCAACTGCAATAGAGGTGAGTGAAATTTTCAGAAACTATTCAAGATAGCATTATTGATATATTACCAAAGGGAGTATAAAAAACACATATATGGAACAGTATGGGTCACTTTAAGAACCTGTTCATTTTCTACTAGAAAATAAAAAAGAAGTTATTCTATTTCCATTGGAGAATCTCGACCGGCTTGGAAATCGGCCCCCTGTTTGCCGGAAAATCTTAATCGCATTAGAAATTGACTCCCTTTCCAGTAGCAGGAAGTTTCTTGCTACTAATCCTCAAAAATATATAGCAGCATTTATAGAAGATTATTCCAACTAACTTCAATGACTCGTACCCTAAAAACTCGCCAAAATTAAGCAATTGTGGTCAGTGTTTGGTATATGACTGATGAAGATTGATGGCTAAGGTTCCTCGACTGTAAATTTCAAGGCCGATAAAATATGGAAAGATATTTGCCTACCCCATTAAAGAAGCAAAAACAACAAACCTCAGAGATGACGCCAACTTTGCAAAATACTTTAGTGGTTCCAATTTGTACGAGAGAAGGATCGAGATCAAGATGTTGACACAGCTCCATTGCACCATTACGATCCTCCTTGCATTCGTAGTCTGATGAGAGAAGTTTATATCTACCAACAAATTCGTCAAATGGAAGTCGATTAGGATAGCCTTGTCGGCAGATTCGAACGCCCTCCAACACGCCATTGCATCTGAAGCAGTATCAGAAGAGACTGAACTACCACTCGATCTATGACTTCCTCATACAGGAAAGCAAATGAATGAAGAGGTAGAACGGATAAGTGTCACTTCAGCCGAAAAGTCCTAACTTTCAAAGAAAATACGATAAGTATTTCTACAGGATTTGGTAACACAAAAGAGTAGAAAGGAAAGAAGAAAGTATCACCACAAACGGACGATCACTTCCTAAATGAAAGAGAGACAGAAAATGTAAAGTTATGGATAGAACAAAGGAAACATTAATAAAATGAGTAAAATATTTCATATTATTGTTACAGAAAACACAAAAATTTTTCTCAGGAAACAATTTCAGTTGGAAAAAAACTGCTCGTAGCGATATCCCATAACGGGTTGGGACTTATTATGGGAACTTCATTTTGGATCGCATTAGAGAAGAAATCGAACAAGAAAAGTATAGCCACTGATATGAGAACGTGGCGAAACAATTCTGAAGAGATTCGATGCTCGCTTAGAAAGATCATTTTAAGATCGAGTAGATTAGCAATGTTGACGTCAGATGGTAGGATGAGGATGAAGCAGAGTGAAGATGAGGGGAATGAAAGAGCAGTGAGCCTATCATATCAGGAAGACCTAGAAGGCCTCAGGATGACCTTCAAAAGCAAACTCTACTATTTTGCCGACGATATTCTGGAGCATATAATCTCAGAAAGGATCGAAACACGAAAACAGATTCGTTTTATCATTAAGCTTCATTGCTTGTTGAATATCCTGCGGGAATTTGAGGTTTGCAAAATGCAGTGGCAACTTTCGAGCTCGAACAGCTGCAGAACTTCATAAGCTGTTGAGCTGACAAAAAACTTCGTGAAAAAGAGCAGCTTTTCAAAATTTTCAGCATTCTTCTTTCATTCCACGTCCTTCATGCTTGTACTTCTTGGCAACTAACATAAAAGATCATTTAACCGTCGTCCCTCTAAGGACCTCCATCAAATTGACCCCTTTCAGACTATCACAGGGGAAAGAATTTACTACAACATGAGTGTGCGCGTTTTCCATTGGATGATGATTAAAACTCAGAAGAAGATTGCAAGCGGTCCTCGAGGCGCTAAGACCTCTGAGCAGAGCAAGAGAAACGACCATGCGAGCGAGGTTCACCATCTCAACACTATCCTGTGATGTTTTTCCTGCCATTTGTGCTGAAGAGGCACCTGACAAATGCACTGAGAAATTAACACTTGCGGGAATAAGCACGATGTACTCACCAATAAGCTTTTCTTTGATTTCCTTTAGCCAAACTCATATATCCTGTATGGTGAATACGTTTCTCTGATAAATAAGTTTCAATCAAGCTACTCTTTGCTAGCATGTCGATGATCGTAAGAAGAACGGTAATTAAAAATTTAGTAAGTATACTATGTGAAAAATAAAAATAAATTATTTGCTCGATAAAAGTCGGTAAAATTGAATGAAGTCAATGAAACCTTAGCTGATGGAGCACAAGATGAGGATCGATAACACCCGGTTGACGATGATCATTCGGTGATATACAACGAATGAATTGTGCACGCGTAGTGTTCAATGTCTCGAGTAGGTTTAGCAATTGTTCCTTGAAAGAGAACCTCATTACTTTAATTGGTAGAAGCAAAATATTCTACGCTGGAGGAAGTTCTGAATGAGTGAATAAAATATAAAAATGAAGCAAGTTGAAATCGTATTTTAAAG
The DNA here is from genome assembly GCA_037389465.1 of Baylisascaris procyonis. Taxonomy (NCBI): domain Eukaryota; kingdom Metazoa; phylum Nematoda; class Chromadorea; order Rhabditida; family Ascarididae; genus Baylisascaris; species Baylisascaris procyonis. The sequence goes on along the minus strand of JAZARR010000032.1, from coordinate 2,138,981 downwards.
TATCAATTAAAGAAAGTGATTTTCTATTGTATAAGTGTAGGGAAAATCAAATTTTTAGAAGAATAAAAAAGCTCGTGAGAATCAATCATATTGTTATAAAGTATGGGAGGCAATTTTTGATTTAAACTACAACAAGAGAGAAATTATAGAAAAGCGTAAATAACGGTCTTTCGAAGAGCAAGAAAGTCGCTCTTTTGTGTTCTAAAAGCTTTCATTAAGAGTGAGGCCATAAAAAACAAAGCAAAACCAACCTTATACACATGCGAAACTGTACTCGCGCATAATGACTGCCTTCTTGATCTTGTCATCTCGTCGCTCACTAAAATAGCTAATTGAATGAAAGTTATATAGCTGAACCCGTTAACGCTCACCGAACCAACTAATACAGGCAATTTCGAAACAGTCTGCTGTTGTGATATTAATTTCGAGAGTTCATTTTCAGTGACTTCATGTGAAACCACCATAACGGTGCAAAGGAATGGAATTGACAGTGTCCACTTTTTTTTAAAAAAATTCTCATCGAGGCAACTGAAAACGCGACCGGACCATTCCCTCAAGCAAGATAATAACAAATTTAGTGAAAGTTTTCATGCCTTACTTAATAGGTTTAATAAGCCGATTCATTTGCTCCATTTTTTTTTAACTTTTGACGTTATCACGAATCGCTCGCCTTCTTCCCTCTATCATGATTCGTATTTCCGGCTAGAATTGATGGAAATTGCATTCTATTACCCTTGAAAGCTGGGGTGATCGATCTTGAGATGTAAAAAAAACTTTGGCCATAGTTTATTATAGGTGAGAAAAAACCACAGCAATGCATGACTGCTAACGTTCATGAATGGCGCACTCCTTGGAGTAGTACATTTACTGGTTGCACCTATTTATTGATAGTAATTCTATAATTTTGCATACTTTTTGGGAAGAGTGCTTTCATGATCGGTTTTGTACTCTCGCTGAGTACCTCAAGTCCACTCCTCTCAACAGCGTCTTTGTTCTTCTCCACCCATCCATCGATGTTGTATTGAACCGTGCCCGCATAATGCACCACACAAAAATGTGAAACTGTCGTATTCCTGCAAATGATATGCTCGTAGCTGCGGATTCAACAACTATAACCTGAGGTAATTCTATAAATTCCACTTGCGTAAGCTCGAAATACGTGATACAAAACAAAGAATAAGCGATAGCTTCAAAGGCAATAAAATTTCGAAAATTTTCTTAAGAATTTCGAAAATTTTATGAAGAATTCATATTGATATATCGATGATTTAAGATTTGCTGCTAAGAAATTGAAAAGGATTTTGTTATTTAGCTAATAGGTTTCCATATTTAGTGTATATATGATCGATTTCACATTACCTGGCCGATTGTTTCGAACGTGCGAATATAGGATTTGATGAGTGTGTTGTGATAAGCTTTTCAAGAAGAGAGCTATCACTTCCATTCGGGACCACACATTCTTCTTGTAGCAATGAAAGTAATCCCAAAGGCTGTAAATCAACAACAGTCGGATAAATATATCGACCAATATAAGCGGTAAATGCTTGTGATGATGGTCAATTTCCGTTAAGACTCAATTTACAAAGAAATATTCCTTGCCGCAATTTCAGGATAGTAGCAATACATCAACGATATATGCTTCAGTGTTGCTCCTAATTATAACAAGTTTTATTTGCAGCGCTATTGAATGTGAATATCAAACAGAAACGGCTGCGTTAAAGATCATTGCTGGAAGAATCATATTCATGCGATTCGCTTTATGCACTAGTATTCTTTGAGAAAGTCTTGTGTACATTTTGCAAAAATCTTCCCCAGAATTAAGTGATTTATTGCAAATTTTGCAAAAAAAAAGAAAAAAAAAACTTCTTTAAAATATCGAAAAGAAATGTTTTCGATACGTAAAAAAATATGCAAAAATTAGTTAAAACTTTGCTTACCTTCTCGATAAGTTCAATAGTATTTTGCATATCGGTACCATAGTTGACCTCTTTCCAATTAATTCCCTCACGCATATATTCTTGTTGCTCACGAATAAACATAAAGTCATTGAAGAATTGTTGCAATTTCTCGTTCGTATAATTTATGCAGAATTGTTCAAAACTGTTCTTCTGCAAATTGTTAATGCTGTAGAATGCCCACTGCCTTATGAAAGAAAAAAAGCCCAACCCTTTTTTCAAAAATTCTTTTTAATGAAAATTTTTCTTGCCAGTTCAACGCATCAAAGATAATGTGTCAAATTTCTATTCGGAATGAATCAAGTTAAACATTGTAAATTTGAACTAGAGCTGGGAAGATATGATAAAGAGTGATAAGAAGCACATCATGAAAATTGACTAGCAGTGATTTTGATCGAAAGTCGTGAAAATATTTCGACGATTTTAGGTTACAGCTTTTTTCTAAACCTCTAAATTTTGATCCCCATATTTCGAAAAAAACCTCCGAACTTTATATGTTTCACGTTGGTTTACTTTCGCCTTTCTTTCGCATATTTCGGTACATCTTTGTAAACGAACAATAAATAAAAGAAAAACCTTAATGATTTCGAATCCGGCCATATCCAAAACACCGATATAATTCGTTTTCGCTGAAGCCTCAACTAAAATTCGAAAATTGAATAAAAAATTGTGATCAAGATGAGCGATTCCAGATGAGAAATAATATTGCGAGACCAGTATGATGTAGGTGAATGAATTTAATGGTAATATTTTTTATATTTCGCTGCTCAAATAAAATTTGCTGACATTTGCCTTCAGCAACTTGCCGATATCGCAAACGCTCTGAATTATTTGCTCTTCTGGATCCCTCGCTTCAAGTTCTGCGAGTGGATAATCTTCTGTGAAGGAGAAAAGATCAGATAAGGTACTCCGTTGGCAAGTACCGACTGGAGGAAGGTTCCATTAGGAAAGCCTTGACGCTATTCACCGAAAGATGGAAAGATCCGCTTCCACCTTCACTGTAAACTGTAGAAGTGTTGGACTCCGAGGAAAGGTCAAAAAAATAGTGAGGCAGTCGACCGGCGATGAGATTTCCATCGGGTTCTACGTTTCGCTCACAGTTTAGGATTCCTTGCTGTTTTCATTTGCTACGTCATTTCTTTAACGAAAAAGCGAGCTTCACGAATATTCTGTGCCTTTCGAACAACTACTACGCATCACTACACGTTACTTATTCAAAAGCAATGCAATATTACCACAGTCAATTCTTGCATTAGCCCTAAAGCAAATCGCCTTCATTAGTAATCATTTTCTAACAATCCTGTAATATCTGTACTGCGCCATGCACGCTATTGCGTCCAACGCAAATACATCTTTTGGATGCTAGATGCATCGAACACATCGAGCCAGCTCCATCCAGAACGCAATGCTACTTTATGACCACAACATCTCGTAAATTGCTAATCGACCGCTGTTCTGTGCTGACATCGCCCGATGCAATAGCATAAGCAGTGTAGAAGCGGTTCTCTAACAAATCAAGCATTTTCGAGCCTTTCATCCCCCTGCTGGGACTCCAAATATTCGCCGCCCCGCAGGACACTTTCGAAACGCAAAAAGGATTCACGGACGCTGCGAAGGAAAAAAGCTTTCCCTTCTCGGCGGAATATATGATTTATCGTATCGCATAGGGCCCCTCCCCCTTCGTCCAAAAGCGAATGAGTTGTTTGAAAATTGAAGATTGTTTTGAGAGGAAGAATGTTTGAGTTATTATAACCGAAACGAGAAAGTGAAGGAATTTTGATAGAACGCAGTACGTTTTCACCTTCGAACAGATAGATGTTGTAGGTAAGTCGAGGATAAAACTTATGATCCACAGATTTAACAACAATGACAAATTGAGCGCAGGACGAGGATGGAAAACGAATTGAAATGTTTGAGAAACTTACGGGAGAACGATCGTCCAAGAGCTTCATTGCAACGTGCAAGGATAAAGTTAAACAAACGCTCGTAGATGCATTTGCAAAGTGCCGATAGAGAACTTAGAGTCTGAAATTTGCATGAAAATTCTAGAAATATTATTTCTATACAGTGATGGCAACCAAATTATCCAAACATTGGCAATGAATCGAAATCATTCACAGCGATAGTGCTTTCATAATGTTATACAATTTAAAAATTTAGGAAAATCAAGCAGCAAAACAAAGATAAGCTTCAAATATGTTTTGCCAGAAAATGCAGCAATCGTTATCGATAAAAGAAGTGGAAAATGAAATTCGAGCAATTCGAAAACAACATACTTTGCGTAGATTTTGACTTTTCTTTATGAGCGTATCACCGACTTTCATCGATGGTGCTGTTAATGCGTCGATGAGGCGATTTGTTTTCACTCCAAGTATACGACATGCGGCTTCAATTTCTATAAAATTTCACTAATTACCAAATAAATTCAAAATATTTCAAATATTCGCAAATTAAAAAAAAAATAGTCTATAATGGAAGGAAAAAATTCCATCGAACTACCCAAATCAACAATTAAATTAATACATTTTCATAGTTGGCCAACTGAACTCCGTTAGATGAAGCTGAAAGTTTGGATTGCCTTGTGTTTCGCTTAATTTATTTCCGTAAGCGTTTGAAGCATTTAGCTAGCAGTATTACTATCTTCGACACTAATGTAATAACCCTTAGAAATATATCAGATAATGGTGAAAGGGATTAGCATTCATATTAAGTAGCTAAATACTACATATCACTATCGTAGTGCTAATTACCGATTCTGGCGTTCTTCTCATAAGACGTTATCGTTAAATTTATATAAAACATTATTTAGATTCTCACAAATACTGATGAACTGTGCCATTATAAAGCATTAAATTAGCATCAGTTCGGGCGTTTACGAATGCTTTAAACTTTATTAATGGTATACAAATTGGGCATCGTAACGACGGTCTCAACTTTAAACGTTCGTCGCATTTCACGTTTCGCATGTCATTAATGTCGACTGCAGTTAAAAAGTTTAAAAGATAAGATAATATTGCCAAGAAATCTCAAAGAGTTTAAAAGAATTGCCCGCATTTATACAAAAATCGACCATATGTCACTTCAACGACTTTTACTTATAATCACAAAACAAATCTGGTACCTTTACTTCCATCAACATATGTGATATCTAGACCCGATCTCTCGTTGAATTTAATTTCTCCGAGTAAAACACACGATGCGACTGTCTCGTATATTTGTAGCTTTTCCTCCTCGGTGAAACCAATCATATTCAATGCGCGCTGAAGTTTATTACTGAATAGATTTATGAAAAAGAGGAAAGAAATAAATAAAAGAGACGCCTAATAAATGAGTTTCTGATTGCCGAATACCTCTCCACAAAATTGATGTCATATCCCATAAGAAATATTTCAAGGCTACTAATGTTCGACTGTCGCTTAAAAGCCGCCTGATATAATATATTTCAATTAATGAATTTTTGAGCACAATTAGCGCAGAAGATTTATGCTAATTATTACCTTCAGAAAAAAAATTTTCTGTTACTCCAAATTCGAAAGAAAAAGATCGAAAATTCTTTTTTGTTATTCTCTATATTTTTGGATGATAAAAATTCAGAAACTTTATAAAATTTCTATAAAATCACATTTTTCATCGTTCACCTTTTCGATGCGTTGTGCAAATAATAAAAAACTGGAGGGTGACTGCGAAAAAAAAAAAGCGCATGGACTGATAATGAATTAACGGAAGTATGCATTTCAATGAAAATTTATTCTAAATGCTTCACTAAATCAACCGTTCATATAAATTTTCGAATCACAATTCCATCACCGAAATTTTACTATTAAGTATTAACATGAATATAGCGTCATTTTATATATAAGGCTATAAATAAAACGTATAAATATAACACTAATCAGGCCGAAATGATATATGCATCAGACACAAATTATTGAAATCATATATGGGAATACCCCAGTTTCGTAGGCGCATTTGACGTCGTCAATGTCACGATCGATCGTTTTACCTCCACGATTAAGGAAACGATAAGCATCAGCACTTTGCCCAAATCCCATACCATAACGTATGTCCTCATCGAAACCCTCCGAGAGAAGTTGATAGAAAATATGAAAATTACGATCACCTTCGTTTTGACTCACAACACGTGATTTTTCAAGTAGATCTGAAACAGTTTTGCATGTTGCCGCCGCTTATTTGCCATTATATAACGTTTCTATTGACTTGCTTCGTTTTTATTATGTACACTCGTCTCTATTCCCTTTCTCACTATTAGGCAAACTTATGGGCTATTTTCCTTGATAAGCGATGTCGATTCTTCAGTAGTTCATATTAGTTTATGCTCATTAATATCCATCTTATTCTCACATTTCTCGCTATCTAACTTTGCTTCATTGATTTTCTCAACAGCGCTGACCCATTATTCTATAGTCGTCTTTTTTTTCACACCGTGGACGATCTGCTGTGCGAATATATTTTCGACTATATCATGCCTTGTTTGAATAAGAAAATCCTGCTTTCATAAAAAAAAAATTTGCGTTGAGCAACGAAAAACTTGAAAAAGCTAAATGCAAATTAAATTCCCTTCATGTTGCTTTTATACGATTGAAGATAATTTGTAAAAAAAATTATGAATCTGATCCGTCACCTATCAGCTAAAATTATAGAACTTTAAAATTCAGACAATATTACAGTGTATATCCTACCACTAGTATTTGTAACATTAACAATATGCGAAGATCATAAATGCATATACAAGGTATCTGAAATATCGAACGAATTCTTGGCGAGTTGTAGAAGGCACTGTTTTCTTCAAAGCACTCAATGGTTATCAATAAATTGACAGTACAGTTCTGGGCGAATTTTTATCGCAATGATATACTTCAATTTCAAAAAAAGTTGTCGTTTATAAAAGGCATTAATTAGTGAAGATGTTTGAAATCACTACTTTTTTATGCAGTTTTAAAGCGATGTCTATAAACAATTTATTGATGAGGGCGAAGTTTGCTCACTATTTCCGAAATAGCTAAGTCATTTTGTCACTTTGTCATCTTGCTATTTGTCACAAATCATGCCATTTTTGTGGTGCTTGCTTCATTAGCCTGATCCCTAATAAGGTGTTGGAAAATGACATTGCACTGACGATGTGCACTCGAACGTTGTAATGGGTTTCGTGACGGATAGTGCGAGATTTTCGGGAATTACAAACCCGTCTAATGCATGACTTTTCAAGTCAAAGCGCGGTCAAGGATTGTGTCTGCATCGCCACGATGGAATCCACTTCGCTGTTGAAAATTTGAAACAGCATCGGCACTATGCCACTTATTAAAATGTTTCATATGGTAAGTGAATTGCTCCTATAATAGCTCATACAGCCGTATGTACTAAGGATCGACATATTACATGTTCCCAAACGAACGCACAACACCAAAACTCAAGCAGTTATTTATAGCTCCGAAAAAGATCAACTAAAGATGAAAATATTGCTTACAGCATTGTATTTGGGCTCCTTTTAGTTGCATATCCTCGCCAAAATCAATTCGAATGAATTTACCCTGAAATATGCTAATTTAAAATTAGTGCAAATTAAGCGCCGAATTCATATGTTTTCCAACAATTTCAGTAGAAAAAGGAATATTTTCAGTATAAATTTCCGCCTAAAAAATCTATTTCAATACGATTTTCTCAATTAGATGGGAATAACTTTCAACGAAAATTGAATAAATTTTCACAGAGAAAAAATCCGACTCGGAATATGATAAACGGAAGAGATATTGAAAAAACGACTGCTAAAGAAATTTAAAAAAATTTTTTCGATGAAATTAAAGAATGAAAATCTTTGAAAAATTCGATGAATCGTACCACTCTTGAGCTGTTGCTATTATGAATAGTAGATGCATTTGCGAATGATTCAATGATAAGATTTGCGGCTGCAAGGCGTTTATCGGCACCATTACCATTCTTCTCAACGCCACTTCTACGATATGCTTCAGCACCCAAATAATCGATTATTTTTTTCGTATTTTCTGTTTTACCAGCTCCACTTTCGCCTCTAAAATATGTTCGATTGAATTCCACTGAGTGAGATTGATAAACACTTACTAATTTATTGAGTGAATTTGAGTTAGAAGCATTCAAGTTTTATAATTGCTGTCCTATTTGGAAATTAATGCAGCAACCGTAATGAATATGCAAAGTTGTTTTCATTTAAGTTGAGGAATGGCCGAAAATAGCCAAAAACTGTTGGACTGATCAAGATTCCGTCCTCACCGCCAGCTGTGTATTTCAACGGACACGTATCGCTTTCATGAGGCTGGATATGAAATTTTTAGTGCAATTTAATTCTGCCGTACAAGTTATGCGCTCGTAAGAAAACTCGCTCAAATATTTGAAAGACGAATTTCATAGGTTTTAAACTTTAAAATAATATCCATGCAACAAGGACACTAAAGATTACTAATGAACTAACCAGAATGACTCTCTTTTAAAACGTTCAAATGAGGAAAATGGAGCGTTTGCATGACGTCATAGTTTGATTATACTAACCATACTATATATAAATTGTAACAATAATATTATTGTTAAAATTCAATCAAAAATGTCATCCCAACAACGAGTAATCATAGTGAGAAACGTTGACTAACGTGATTAAGATGGACTGATTGGCGCCACTAAAGAGTCCATCATAAGCAGATTGTGCAACTGCGTAGACATGTGGTGGTAAACTTGTACCCTTATCGAGGGCATTCGCATATTCAAGCATAATTTCCTCCGAATAAATCGGTAAATTACGCCATGGATTCACCACAAGACAGAATAGACCCGAATAAGTCTATAAATAGCATTCATAATGAAGAATATTTTGCAGCCATATCAACAGTTTTTTGCAACTGTTTATTTCTTCTTACTAATTAATAAGCTCTCCAGAATATTTGCAATAGGTCAGATTCAATAATATATCCTGATGCATTCTCCTTTCTTGTATAGTTTCTTAGATATTTCTCAGTGAATTTTGCAAAAAATTGCTGCTTATAATATTTAGTCGAATATCAGCTCCATACTTTCTATGATACCGCTGACACCCTCCACTGGTGAGCAGAAAGAACGATAACTTGAAGAAAACTTAAAATAAAGATATAAATCAAACTACAGTAGGCTATCCTCGAATATCACTTTCACATGCACTGTTGCCTAATTACCACAAGGCCAATGAAGAGAAACGGTGCCTGCGCACACCTTTCTAGCCGTTTTTCCCTTCCTTTTCCCTTTCATACGGAACGGTGTTGTATCGACGAACTCAGGCCAATAAACCAAATGCAACCATCGTAGAGGAAACAAAGACAATTTTTAAAAAATTTGATTCATTGCATATCGGTCATGATCATGGTTTATTGTGAGTCGTAACGGTTGAAAGGTGTCCTAAATAACTAACTTAGAGAAAGCCGCATTAGCAAGAAGGAATGGAAATGGACGCTGGAAACAGCAAATGACCACAGAAACACTATGAAGTGAGAACAGAAAAGTTTTATTAGTGGTGAGATTTTGCTATGAAAACCTCTGTACTGTTAATGATTTCCTCAGAAACCGCCACGTTGACAAGTTTTTCTGTTCGATTTTCCTGAATATTGGTCTTATTTTTATCTTTCATGAAGCTTTATTGCTGCTACAATTCGATAAAGTGACTAAATCGTTTATCGCGAGAAAAAAAAAACTCATTCGATTATGATATTATAACATAAAAATATCGAAAATTTACATGAATAAGTTCAGTTTCATATCTGCAGCGAATTGCGTGAAGTACATTAGCATCGGTGAGTTCGCTAAGGGTACAAAGATCCTCGCAATAGTAGGATAGACTCGGCGCCTGGGTGTCCTCAATGGACACTGTTCTCTGAAAATAGCGAATGAGCGAAATGTGTTAGCATTCGAGAAAAAAATAGCGACTTGGAGTGCAAAATACTGCATCACATGGGTTCTTTTCTTTTTAGCCTTCATTACATATTCTCGAGTCATTTATGCGCTGGATTTTGTATCTGCGTTCTGAAATAGCTAAAGAAGACTTTTTCAGCACATTTTTGAACAATAAAACAGTGGTCGAATTGATTAAAGTTCTAGAGTTCACATGCATTCATCTTTCAATAAACGTTTTTAAATTCACTGAAAGCTATTTGAATTGCGCTCAACGCTTATAAGGCGTGAAGGCGAATTTTTAACCAATAATTTCTGAAGTTCATCGTTTGTTAAAAAAGCATTGCTTTCCAATGATTGTGCAACTAACATAGTAGGAATTTTTCAGAGTTCCTCTGCAAAGAATTTCGACGTCCTGATTCGTCAGTAAGGATCTCCGCGTTCTAGTATGTTAGATAAGATATTCGATGTCTTAATTCTTTCAGTGGGGATTACGAAACTGCTGGGAAGGATCTATGCAGAAATGAATGTTTATGAAAGAAGAAAAGACCTTCTTATTAAGCGAATGTTTGAGAATTGATGGAAAAGAAGGGGTCTCAGCGAAGCTAATAAAGAGATGAGATGCGTGAAAACAAGACGGAAGGAGATTGGTCAGAAAACACTTCTGCACTGTATCGTATAGATTGCGCCCCACTAAAGAATATTTCTATAGCATTCAGAAGGCACGTCTACTTAGCTGTGTTCTCTCACTGTAAAATACAGTAGCAGTGCACATGAACTACTCTTTCTACCTTTTCATAGAAGCCGTTTTCATCTCTGAAGCCAACAACAAGTTTATCGCCTCGTTGTTCGACGACCTTCGCAAGTCGAAACGCAGTATCAGCGTCGCTGATCCATACGCTCGATTCGAGTTCGTCGCGTGGTGCTCGAAATGATGGCGGAACTTCCAAACACCTGAATAGGTAACATTTCATGAAAACACCTCGCATGTGTTAACTGACGAGCTAAACAGTCGATCAATAGTTATCGATATCGGGATATTTCGACGAGAATATCAAACTCATTTCATTTCCTTTTGTGATCGCGATTCTGATTTATCCAAGATTGAACCCCTACCGGTACCAAAGCTTTGTACGCATATTGATCACCTCAGAATAACTTGCAATGATGACCTCTCCCATCCGCTTACCCAAAAAGGTTTTTATTCTCATCTGGCGGTCTCTCATAAGTTTTTCTAAGACAGTATACTAACATCTAATGCAGCTATCTTTATTTCTTTGTTTCCGGCATAGTACACATTATCTAGAAGCGAGCTATATTAAGCTCACATATACGAAGAGCAGTAAATCTTATTGCAGCAGTTGTTATCCTATCTCATTTATTCGTAGTTTACCATTAGCATGCAAACTAGTGAAAACTGAGGAAAAAACTTCACGAGCACATTGATTAAACCGATATTTTCTGCAACGAGTTAGCTCGAATTTCTATGAAAGCAATCAGCTGGCCTATTTTCATTGAAACTGTTCAGATAGTGGCATAATCGTCTAAATAATGGATACAAGTTGATTAAGTTCCCTAAGCAGTTGGTTTTCTAAAAATGCACCATTATGATATAAGCAATCCTTTCCGGAAATCAATAAAAACTTGCCCATAAACAGTGATTAGAATTAATGACGCATTACCTGAGTGAGCATTTAACCATTACTTAAAAAGTATATCTATCTATATTGGAACGTGATCAATAGTTCGATATATTAATTTAATCAAAGATATTCAACATACGCTCACAAGCATCATGCATATTAGAGCAAGATAATTGGATGAACTACGAGAAGACGTTTCAGTTACTTGATATTGAAGCATTTGAACCTACATCTTCCACGAAAGAAAAAATTTACTTCCAAATGAAGCTCGAGAATTTTCGCACCATAAGAGGCATTGGAAAGAACAACAAGAAACAAACACGATGCGTACCCTATCGACGTACATGAGAACACTGAATAAGCTGCGTGATAAACGAGTAGTTTCTATTCATATGATTTCGATCTTTCAGTCGTTTGATCGCAAAATCAATTATTGATTAACTAAACACGTCAATAAACAATTATCATTCGTCGTCGTTCCCTTGGGCTGAAACCGTAGATAGTTCCACTTAACAAATATTCGCTTTAGACAACTTATGATCTCCATTATAGTGCTTACCAATGCAGATGTTAATTGCTATATGCACATATAAAAGTAAGCTAGATCATTCGAAGGTAGAACATAGCTCAAATGGACAAAAAAACTTCCGCTATCTTAATCTGATTTTGACTCAACGGTAATGAATTTAAAAATGATGAAACATGAGCATATTTTTTAAAAAAATTGACAAATTCGATCAAAAATAATAGTGTCGATTAACAACACATCGAAGAATTCTAATACAATTTCGCATACAAATCCCTCAACTGAAATAAGACTTTCAATATGGTGAACAGTAATTGAGTGATCAGCGCCCTTACGAATTGTAAGCCCTAACAAGGAGATTTGTTAAAATAATGCAACCGCTGCTAGGCGCGTAAAATAATGCAACTTAACATAGCTCTTCTTGTTTCCTTATATTGCATCATAATTGTTTCTCACCGAATGAATGTAACTTCGAAATTTAGAGCATAGCTATTCGTATAAAACGCCTCATACTACGGAAATAACTAGATTTTTAGAAATATTTAGAGCTTGAAATCCAATAGCGATGAAATATGTTCATACCGCATTCTATCGTTTTATTTCAAACTAAAGCTGTTCTATGCTTTACGATGGAATTTTAAACTATCGCCTCCTTCGTTGTTGTTTAGATCTCCGTCAGAGGAACATAAATGCTGCTGATACAGCTGAATTTGAAATTGTCAACGAATTTGTATATTTCTCTTATACGCTCATTGTGTTCCCTTGTATTAGTAAGGAGACAATTACGATGTAGCAGTAACTAAGAAAGGAATGGACTTAACTTGCGCCTAAGGGAAACCGCATTGGCTATTATGTTGACTCCTAAAACTAGCAAAAAAATTTCCCGACAGCAAAGAGACAATTTCCGGAAAATTGAGTTTGTTTACCGTTAAGATTACCGGTAAACAAACCGCTAAGATTCTTTCTTAATTTCTTGCATCACAACTATTTTGCAAATGTCAATAGTGTATTAAATCATTCAGTTAGCAATCATTCGTATTCCTTTGCATCTTCACAATGCAACAATTTCGAAGATATCATGGCGGCCGAAAAAACCGATTATAACGAAACTTTCAATCAAAAAGTTCACCTCATCAACAAAAGCTCTTATTAGAGCGTTAATAGAGATAAGTGCTCTTAGTGCTCCCATTGATAAGGAACTTATTCATGATCGAATGAGAGAAAGATAAGATTATAATTGAATAAGTGAAAACTATCAAAGAAATATAATACTTTATATGAAATTTAATTTAAAACTTCCAGAAAAAAATTCTGCAGTTGCAAAATCGATGAAATCTATATTTTCTCCTTTTGCATTGCAGTGATATATGTGCGTGTATGTGTGTGTGTGTATGTGTATGTGTATGTGTATGTGTATGTGTATGTGTATGTGTATGTGTATGTGTGCGTGTGTGTATGTGTGTGTGCGCGCCATAGTTAAGAACATATGCAAGAGATAAATGTGAAGAGCAGTTTAGATTGATCACTTCTTGATTGATGGCGCGGATATATTACGCTATACCACTAGAAATATCTTAACGTTCATTTGTAAAGTGGTGGGCGTTGAAATATTTTACGTTGAATGTTCATCCGGTTTGTGATATTATGCACTCTTCATATCTTGAATAGAAAATTTAGTCACTCATCAGTTTTTCTTTTTTACGGTATAAAATTCAACGACGACAATAAATTCGTTTATGAAAAATGGGATATTTTCAAAAATTCCCCATGAAATAATAAGAATTAGATGAGAGCACGAAAACTGTAATCTATGAGAGGAATTAATTTATTCCATCGTGTTCATTCGCTTTCCCATTCCCTTCTCACTATTAACTTCCATTTTTTCCCTCCCCCGCCGGCCCAACCACCCTGCGCCTTTTGTCATGAAACATGAAAGAATGCCACAGCTAAGGAACTGTCTCAAAAAATCCTCGAGAAAAATTTGATGTTGTGGATGTTTTTTAGACGGCAGTAGGAATCTCGCCTATACTTTTACTTTGATGTTTTCAAGTTAGCCAATATATCAGCATAAATTTTCACGAGTTATCAATAAAACATTTTCATACATTAGCTGAGACTCTACATTTGGCAGTTAGCGAAAAAAAAAGCTTTTTAGTGAAATTCAGCTCAATATTTTGAAACATTTTTCTCTCATGTTCGCTAAGACGAACTAATAGATGGCAAGCGGAAATCTCACAAAGAAAAGCTTCACATTCGAACTTTTCCGTAAAACTTTGAAGTGATAAAGTAATGGCTCTTCTGTGAAAGTTTTCTAACGGTCTCGAAGAGTTTGTCGAATCCCTTATTTCAAAAAACTTTTTTTCCTTCTCAAAACGAAATCTTTGTTTCCTCAACGATAGGCTTCATTATCGAAGAGGACATGAATGAAAAAAATGATATGCGAGAAGCGTGTGATGACTTTATGACAGAAATGTAAAATCCATCATCCTTATTATGCAAATGCATCCATCCAATCTTTTGCAACAATTTTTGAAATTCTTTTCGTTTTGTTGAGTAATGGAAAAAATGAGAAGAAAAAGGTTTTTGAAAGATATATATTTGTAAAGCTATTTCGAGCATATTTTCCTTTCAAAGAGTTCTATGTTTCAGATGTAGGTAGGATGATTCTCATCGTTTTTTTTCTTTCTTCCAGCATTAGTTTAATATTTATGGCTTATAATTCGTAACGTTCCCTTTGAGTTGTGCGGAATAAAAAAATGAGACATAAATAAATGAAAAAAAAATACAAATCAACAAATCCAACAATTAATCAATCTGCAGCTTACATTGAGCACTACTTTCGTCGCATTTCTTTTTTCAATCCTATAGACAGCTACTTAAATAATAAGGTAGAATTCAACGGAAAGTGCTCATGTGAATTCATGAAAAACTCTATTTTTTTTTATATTCAGCGCAGTAAAAATTATTAACTATGAATTTATCGAATTATTCAGTTGATGAGTTTTTTAATGGTAACGAATCTTCATATATAATTTACTCGCAACCCTATTTTTCGCCTTTCTAACCGGCTTCCTGATTAAAATGACAGTTTGGATGTCCGTTTTTTTAAACGTGGTAGCCCAATCATCGAAGATTGACACCAACGGACACCTCGATAAGACCTCATTTATGCTGCCATCTCCATAAGAATTTTTTCGTAGTTTCATAGTTTTAAGGTACCTATTGCAATATGTTGTTGTCTTGAAATATATATGCCTCATGTTGTTTCATATCGTGGAAATTGCTATTCTTCAACGCTACATTGAACTGCTTAATGAAAACTCTTTTATGTGGGTTTGAATTGAAATACTCTTTATGCTATTTTGCTCTCTTTTATCACATTATCGGCAACAAATGCAGCAATAAGTAATTCTTTATTTAAAGTAATTTGGTGAGCAAAAAAATCTTTTCTTCTAACGGATCGATTTGCCGATCAATCGCATAATAATGCCAAGGAGCCGAAATAAACGTTCAACAAGAAGAAACCGAATATTGAGATTTTATTTGAACTGAAGTACTGAATTACCACAAAATTGTGAGGAATTTCTGTCTACTTTCATCATCGTAATTCTTCCATGATCTACTTGAATTTTGTCTTACAGCACAGCTGATGCCCTCTTGCTTCTTTTTTCGTTGACCTGCAGTCAGCAATCCGGCTCTATTTTGTCTTGTCACAAATCTCAATCTTATGACATATGCCAAGAGAAGAAAAAAATTAATATGAAGAGCTCATTTTTGAATGGAAAAAATGAGGATCTTCTTGAACAATTTGATGCAGTCAGCGAAAAAAATCATTCTACAAACCAAATTTTTCAGCACAAAAAAAACGTTTTTGCAAACACAGAGAGAGTATTCCTGCCCAAAAAATTTCCCAAACGATAGTGAAAAGTTCTAGGTCGACTAGAGTGAAAATTTAGTTACTTGGGAGAAGAACCAATAGTTAAATACTCTAATAAGTTTGAGATACTGAAAGACGACTGACGTTTCACCAAATTCTCTATGGTTTTTCACATTGAAGAGGATACACGAAGATTTGGGCAAATTTAGTTGCTCGGGAGGTATGTATGCTTATAACACTTTTCACGCATGTGAAACTTTTGCAAATTTTTTCACCGCATCGATTTCAGATTGGAATAGTAGTATTTGGAAAGTATCAAAATGCCATTATACTTTACGAAACGTGTGTAAAAATTTGCATTCAGTTTATATCCAGTCTATAGCCAGCTGGATGGCAACTGATGCTTTAAAACATAGAGGATTTTCACTAATGATTGGTCTGACGGCGATGAGCTTGAACGTCATCCAACTTCGAGCCTAGAGACCGATATCAAGAATCCGTTGAAAAGAAGAAAAAAGTGAAGAAATTTAATTGTACTATGCGAATAAGCAGAGAAAGGATAATGCATTTACTATATGACTGAAGAGTGTATCAATTTCCGGAGTCGAAGACTACTCAGTGGGAGGGATTAGTTACTCAAAGAAGCATGTATTTATGTTTCATCTATTGTTGAATAAATAAATGTATTTCCAATTAAAAGTTTTTTATGCACTATTTTTCAAAACGTGTTCGCAAGGTCGATAGAAGCTTCTAATCGAGTATCGACTCAAGAAGACCGTTTATTGAAGATAAGGAAGAGTCACCACCTCAAAGGTAAGGAGGAGTGACCAGCGGTCAGAAAAATGATCGAAGACGGTTTCATTTGTTTTTAAGCTTGTGTAACTCATGTTTATGGGATTGCATAAACGTAAAAATGAGAGCGTGACGAAATGAGTGAGTATCTTTTCAAAATAAACGGTCACAGCTGTCATTTGCAAAAGCATTTGAAAATCAATGTCGTCTAAACATTGCAACGTTGCAATTTGAATCGTTATTATGCAAAAATCATTAACGGCTAATTCAAGCTGATTTAAAAAGAAGCATAAATTTTAAGTTGAACTTGTTCTTGTTGCTTGAAAAGAAACCAAGAATAGACAGTAGATTTTTAATAATCGATATGGCTCGACGTTAGCAATGGATACAGATGGTCTTTCTAATTGAAGTGTTAACAGTTTACGATTGTCTAGATGACGTCGATAATCTCTTCGATGCAATGAAGCGCTCCTCCTTGACGATGAGGATCCCAGATGCCGCTTCCTATTCCGTCTACCCAACTGCATCTGCCACTATCCATACTTACAGCCAAACATTTGCGTCCTCACCATACGCGCTTACTCTTGCTTAATCTCTCATCAACTATTGATTGCCAAACAATATAATCACTGTACTAACATCAGTGGTTATTTAAAGAAACTAAACCTTTTTTTTTACTTGCCTAAAAGCCATTCACTAAGAAGTAGCAACGAAATCAATTGCTAGTCACAGAGAACGTTTTCAACAAAAAAAAAAAAAAAAATCTCGAAGTACAGTGATCAACATTCGATGAGTTGAAATAACGACCTCAAAAGATATAAAAATAGAACAAAAGATTTACTCTGCAGAAATCATCACTAAGTGCTGCATTTCGATTCCGAAAAAATATTGCAACGACTCGGTGTATAACTTCACAGAGCAAGGCAAAGATCAGAAGAAGACAAAAATATGTTCAAAAACGTTTTGTGCTAGACATGTTTATAGAAAAGCTTAATGAGTAATAGGCTACCCTAGGCGCATACTTATGGGATTTTACTGGTTTGCATAGCGCATTATAGGCAAATAGTACCTCCCCGTGGGTATCTGCATGCTCGTCTTTCCGGCAACTTTTAGTAGAAACTGTGAACTTTGGTGGATTTTATCTGTATCGTTGGATGACCGAAAATGTCAAGTGTGATATTTAGTCATTAATGTTGAAGGAGGTAATAAAGGACAAAAGACCGCCGGAAGACAACTGAAGCTCCAGAAAATTCTCTATCGTCTTTTTTTTGCTTACACTCGGGAGGATGCAAGTGAGGTGGTCGACAAGCACCTATAATTAAAATATTTTTTACGCTTATGGAAGTTTTACGCATTTTATGGTCACACAGATTTCAGGTTGAAACAAGCCCAATCGGGAGGTATCATTATGGCATCATTATATTCTATGAAACGTGCCTAAAGGTTCACATTTATTATAGCCAGCTGGGTGGCAGCGGACGCCAAAAATGAGCCCTTTACGGAGGATTCTTACGGATGACCGATCAGACCAACATATCAGCTTTTAAGAATTCAAAAAAAAAAAAATTTGCATAAATTATACTCCAAGGGAGTTCAAGTTGTTTAATTTTCTGCAAAGTTTTTTGCCGCATCTCACCGTTTGCAATACAGCTATCAATTAATCATATTGCTATTATCGCTTAGTGATCGAATTGCTTCGTTAGACATTTTTCACCGAATGATTTCAAACGTTGCGAAAGAGATTATTCTTAGAACTAGCAACCGCTTATTGAACCTTTAAAATAATATTACTGTTTTTCTCTCACTCTGAGTTGAACAATTTCCAAATAGTTCGAAAAATTTTTGTGGTAGAATGCTTATGGTACTCGCCTTAACCTGAAATATCGAAAAATTCAACAAAATCCTCATATACAAATATAAGGCAACCCCCTAAACACTCTCCGCTTGAGGTATGCATCGTTGCTTATTGAAAATTTATTCCGCTTGAAATTGATCGATGCGAAAATTTCATTGAGTGATTGTATGTGTACGATTGTTAATATCTATGCGCGATCGAAAAATTTTTAAATACTTTCATATTTCTAAACATTATTGCCTCTTGCTAAATGTTACTTTCAAAATCTGAAGTCAATAAATCATCAAAATAAACGATTATCCGCTGAATACTTAAAAGAAATAAAATCTGTTAGCGAAATAGTGATCGTAGAAAAATAAATTAAATCGTAGTAAAGAAGTTCTATTATTTGAATTTCTAATATTAAAGTTTCCTTAAAAATTGTCATCACCTGTTGTACCGCTATATTTTCCATTAGACTGAATCAATTTTCACTGATCCGGAATTTTTGTCTCACAGCAAAAAAAGTTTCATCATACACGGCTTGAAAGAGTTTTTCTTTTCATTTTTATCATATTTCGATCAAAAAAAAATTAGCATTTTAGAAATTTGTTCAACATTCTCATAAAATATAACAACAAAATAAAATAAGTCCTCTTGAATTTTTTCTTTAAAGAATATGTAAGAAAAAAGTTCCTAAATTTCACTTGAACGTACTTTTTAAGCGTTTATGTTCAGTAAATCAAATACTTTCAGTTCATTGCTGTATCATAAAGAATTCTTGCCTCAGCTAGCAGCACAATGAATTTTTCTGCATTATTCGCAGCAAAGCTAAAATAAGTTAGCAGGTGACGTTCGTTACTACGTGCAATGAGTGTACACTTTTTCAACACATTTGAAAGCTTACTCTTCTTAGTCGACTCACCAATACACTTGCTGGATAATTTACAAATGCACTAAATAGAATGCGCTAACGGCGGCAGAAATGTTTTGCAAATTGCAATTCGCCGAATTTGATGCTCTAATAAATTTTGAAACTTTACAATGAAAATTAATTTCAACACTTAGAGAAATCGATGCTTCTCGAATTTGTGCTAGACATTTTTTTTGCCTAAATTCTTGTGCAAAATTTTCCATTTAAAATTACTCATAACTATTCGTGAATTAATTGATTTCATATGCAAAAATAGTAATGAATATGAACATCATCCATAAGAATAAAACCGATATCACTCAATAAGTTTAGGATAGAAATGCGTAGAAGATTGGAATGTATGCAATGTGATGCCTACTTCTCTAAATGTTCAAAAATAACTTCAATAATTTATTACATCCGAGAAATCATCAAAATGAAGCATATGTTGCGCTCATCCTGAATTCTATACAAATTCGATGATGTGTCGTGAAAAAATTGTATCGAGAAATTTTTCTTTATTCATATGGCGTTTAATTTAGCCATAGTATGCGTCATTGGAGAACTTTTCATTGCATTTAAATACTGCAACTAGAAAACGATCCTATGTGAGGAGTCAACCGGAAACGCAAGCAAGCCTTCGCAGCATTTTTGGAAATTTACATTTACAATTATTATTATATCGTTTCTCTATTCGTATGCAAATAGTTGTCAATTTTTTCCGTAGTTTCAAGTTCGAGAATCATTGAAGATAGAGTGAGAAAATTCCACATATATAAGATGTAAAATAAAATGGTCGGCTTTAGAGCATCGACGTTAATCTGCCAACTTCGAAAAGCGTTATTGACATCATACGATTTCAAAAAACTAAGATGCATATTGCACGACTCCATCTTGCACCATTCGCATCAAAATAATAAAACGAATAATTCTTCCGATTTTTCACATACGATCGGATTAGTTGACGCGTAAACACCTTATTCCATTTATCTTTTCTACTTTTTTTTTTCGCGGTAATTTGTGACTTTTTGTCGTCTATAAAATTGGTTATTTCCGCGAGCTCACTATTATGCTTAAATAATGATAGATTTTCTTGTAGCTAGCGCAGTATTTTGCTTAAATAGTGACAGGTTTTTCTTGTACCCGCTTCCCTTTTTTGTAATTTGGTCTGCTAGGAAGATCAACTACATGAAAACTCATGAAACGACCACATTGCCTAATAGAGCAATTTCTTGTGAAGCGATCGCTGGTCTATATCGTTAGCCGTTGATCATTTCTTTTTCCCTCATAACGACCAAGTCAAGCGGAAATGTGTGCTTTAGAAATCAAGTCTTAGCAGTGAAGATGAGAGCGCAAATTAGCATCTATATTATTGGCTCTACAATAATAATTCAGAGAGAAATCAATTTCCTAAAAAATTAGGCGAATACATCAAGTAAACGTTGAAACTACGATAAGGAATTTAAATATTTATTGTTGGCAGTTAAAGAATTGAAACAGCGAATAATTTCATTGTGATTAGCATAGAAATCAACGCTGAATGGCAAATAATGCTACAAAGAAAGCCCAATAGTTGTCCGTTGAATAGCTGATGTTAAATCAACGCTGCAACCTCATTTGCTTTACTACTATTTGCAGTGATGATTCTTGCAGTAGATAAAAAACAGACGAAATGAAATCCTTAATTATGTTCTCTAAACTTTGAGTGATTTTGAATGGGAGATGAGTTTCGATGAATAGCAGAGAGCAATTAGGCCAAATCAAGCAATATTATATGAATGGTCTTTATTGTCGATGGTAACTTAACAAAGCCTTGCCACTATACATTTACCGAAAATAATGAACGGCAGGTAAGACTGAAATACAGAAACAGATTGGCTGACTGAGTGGTCAAAGAAATTCCCATAACGAAGCATCCAAAGTCGATAAAACTTACTGGAATAAGGCTTTATGGAGATTCGTCAGTCTCTCAGGACAACATGAATACTATCAGCGAGCAACGTAATCGGTTTCTAACGAAATAAAGTTAATCAGTCGAACAAGCTGTTCGATATGAACAGATGTAAATAACTAATCGTGAAAAATTCTTGTGAACGAATTGGTTAATTTCTATGCATATATAGTGATGTATTCCACTATCGCGTACCGTAATACTAAGGTACTTTCATATGCCAACAGTACTGTCGTAGATTATTACAATATATGTTGACGGTTCTTCCGGGTTTTACTAGGTCAGCAACCAATGGAAATGATTACCTGAGGACAGCGGATCGCACGCTAGAAGATTCGTCGAAGTTTTCAGCAGTTCGCATTTTAGGGATAGGGTAGTTGCAGCTCGCGCCTCTGCGGGGAAGCGCTCTCCCTCGGCGCGCTTTGCCTATGGAATGAAACGAATCGGCGGCTCATCGCCCGCCTTAATAGCTCAGCGCTGCGGCAATGTCGAGATCCTCAGCTTCACTAACTCTTCATTGAATATGTCTTAGCTGAGGTCATGATCCAGCCACTATTTCGTCTACTACAGCCACCTACATGTTTTGACCATATAAATGCCGCTGAGATTGGTCAATTCAGGAGATGACGAGTATGACGACCTCGTGTTCTGGCGTAATCAAAACGAATAAATTTCATGGTGGAGAGTTAACTCTATCATTCCTACCCGTTAGCCGCTAACAGGGAAGGATTTTTCACAAAATATATGCGTACGTGTATGAACGCATATGTGTGTGCCCTCATCGCTCAGATAGTTTCCATCCGATGGCCATCCAAAATGAGTCACGGAATCGAGTAATTATGATCTTTATAGATTGCTTCGCAGAAAAATTTTTTTGCTCTTAGAAAATGATTGATCAACTCTCGAATAAATGCTTAAACATTTTAGAAATTACGCCTCCATTGCAGATCCTTGTGGATAACAGTTTAAATCGGACGGGCCTATCTTGCTTATGATTGCGTTACAGAAGCGAACCTGTGTAAAAAGATTGCACCAACGATTGAAGCACATAAAACACGGAGTTCTATTATTGCAAATGCATCAGAATTTTCTCTAAACTTTCTAGAACTTTGCTTGTTGCAACGAAAAACCTGCAAATGCGAAAGTCGATTCAGGAATACCCTTTTTTGCAACTCCAACAGTGTATTTTTCTAATTCTAGAATTAAATTCTGATGTTATATGTGCATAACTAAGTGATCAATTTTTGCCGGTTTTGTTCACTGGCTTTTATTCAATGTACCATGAAGAGATGTAACATATTGTTGGAATCGATGCGGAACAGTTAATGAACAACATAGTATTTTATAATGGTCGATAACATCTGAGAACATTCCTCAGTTGTGCTGGGCGCTATTTTACCTACCATTCTCTAGTTTTTCGTCAGCCTTTACGCCCACTTCGCGAAACTTTCAGGTGTATGTTATCTTTTTTTTTTAATGTGCATGTTGCATATTACTATAAAAGACACGTTGCCAGGTTACTAACAATTGTACGAATTTACAACTACCATATGATGAAGCTGTTTGAGCTCGCCAACGTAGACCAAAACTTTCCTTGTTCTTCTCTGAAGGTACATGATTCAATCTGATTCTGTCGGAAATTAAATTCAACTACAATCCTCAGTTACGAATACTTCATTTCTTAGTCAATTAGAATTTTTGGTGATTGTGCTGAAATACGCTTTGTTCTGATGTTTAAAAAGCGTTGCATAGTTTCACTGCAAACGATCACTTTACGGGATATTTTTCTGAACCTTGCAAGTTGTTGAACCCGATACCATTGTTCATTTTCGCTAAGCATCCCACGCTAACCTTTTTCCACTAGTGGTGAAACGTCGATGACAAGGACGTTAATATTTCTCACCTGACGGGTCATATTATATATGTATTGTGTAAACTGTCAATTCGTAGAATTAGCCAACTCTTAGTGCCGTTGTAATATACACCTAAAAAATCACAGCAATAGCAAATCTTTACTCACTAGCTGTATTGATGCAACTGAGTGCAACCAGCCAGCTGGCGGCTTTCCAAAAACACACAGATTAATATAAAATATGCAGAAGAATTCAAAACGATAATATATCAAAAAAGAAATAGGGTTCGTAATAGTAATTTGGCTTTATTCATTTGTAAAATCTCACGACAACCATTGATCATTAAAAAAGAGTAAAACATTCACCGAATACGAGAACGCCTAAGATAAAAAACGCTCCATGCCCATTTTTGTTGTTCTACTGTAATCCATTTTCCATCGAAACTTGCATCGTATTGAAAGGATTATCTCTTTTGCGGTCATATAATAACATATATATATATATATATATATATATATATATATATATATATATATATGCTCTCTCGCACCCTTTTCACTCCAATTCGTTCTTCAATGAGAGTCATAGACATTTGAAATTATCAAAAATTAGTATGCATTTTTAGCGATTGTATCGCAGCAAAGCAAAGCATTATTTACGACTTCCTCGGACGTCCTCAACAATAAGTAATATTGATGTATTATTAGACAAACGTTAGCCGATAGATTGATCAGCAGAGAGTGAAAGAAGCATATTGTGTTGAATTCTTTTTGTTATTTTTTCAAATATATTTTTATTTTTTAAAGAAGATTTATGCTTTCTGAAAAGATAAGAAGGATATACATTTCCTGTAAAATCTGATAACGCAAAAGGTTTCTTAAGGCATATAAAACTGCCAAGTATGTTTCCGGCAACATCAACAATCAGTTTCACGATATTATGAACTTAAATTTCGCTAGTGAACGAAATCTGATTTATTGCCAAATGAAGTCGTCGTAAAAATTTCAAGATCGATAAAATACTACGATTAAAACCAATTGGAGTGAGATTGATGGTTTGCATTCAATATTGCATTAAAAGTTTGCAAATTTTGCAAATATTGCAAGCCATGAAAAATATTGCATGATTTGCAATAGCCGAAAAAAAAATTGATTGCTTTGGATTTCTGAATTCCATGATTGAATTCATTGAATTTACGAAACACAGATAGACGCAGACGTTCACGGGGATAGAAAAGCGAGTCGGCAGACGATTCAACAGACAAATAAGGAGACGACGCATAAATGCATGCAAGAAAATAACGCCGCACAATTGTGCTTTTGCAAAAATTTGATAAAAAGTGAGCTAAAACGGAGGAGTATTGTGCTCGCTGATCCGAGAATAAGTTTTGAAATTTTTTCTCTGTTTTCAGATAGTTCATTTTGGGTAATTTTTCATGCAAAGATAATTGTATCAGTATCTTGGCCAAGAGTAAATAAATTATCAATGATATCTTACGTGAACTGCAATTTCCCTTAAAAAACCAAAAAAAAAAAAAAAATTCTTAGTGATTTAAAATTCAAGACATATTTAGAATATAAAATTTTGTCTTCAAAAAATTATTTTGTATTCGATTTCGAAGGAAGAAAAATTTTTATCAATTGACCGTCTCTATCTCTTTCAGAAAGAATTTACGGGAATTAAAATTCGACGTTCTCCCAACTTTTGCACGAGTCTTTAGATACATTTTTTTGGTGATTCACTGCTATCCCTGCTAAAATACTACTTTATGCATGCTATTTACCATTCTGTGATAGTAATTTTAATGTTGTTAGCAATTTTTATTGCGTAAATGAACACCGACTAATATATATGTCAAGGAATTACATAGGTACATATACATTACCTGGATATTACGGTCCAGATTTTTTGAGAAAGAAATTTACCTTACAGTATAGATTATTTTTGTAATCGTTTTTAACATGAGAGAAAAGCAAACAATCGTTTCCGAATGTTTTGTACAAATTTTTTTTAGATGGGAAAAAACCCTTACAAATGTGGAGTTTTTTTTGTGAAATACGACCAATGTGGTCGATGCATTTCCCTTCCGCTGACTGATTTCACTCATAAATCTTTAGATCGTTGATGGTCTACAATTGTATAAATGAGCTGACAGTGTGGTAAAGAACTGAACGTTAGTTGTAGCATGTGAAAAAAAAAAATATGCGAGCATTGACTTTGACTCTTTACTGCCGCACCGACGGCTAAAGATTTATGCGTGAACTACGACCACCGTCGTTGCAAGAATAATCCCTAAAAATATAACTTAATACTCGAGGCTGCAATAATTTTTTCCTCTTAGGTTTCTTTTTTCAACTTTTTTTGTGTTTCCTGCAAATTTCATCCCCAAAAAAGTCTCTGAGTGACTCATTTCTATATTCCGTTCGCTTTTATGCTATTATAGTCTTACTTTACGGCTGCATTTATTTGCCTATTTCAATGCTTTTCTCAATCGCATGAGTTCACCAATCTACCATATCGTTCATTTAAGATCAACATATTTGGCACCTACTTTTCGTCCTTTTTATTTAAATATCAATGCATAATGATTGAAAAATAATCACGTATTTCAAAAAGTAACAACTCACATATCAAAGCGTCAATGCCCAAGAACCAAAAACTAAAAGACACAAAGTTCGCATGATGCTACTCTTGAACTTTACAAACTTTTCAACTTCAGCTTCTGAGTGCTTATATATTCATTTGTGCCGATAAGCTGTGAAATATTTAAATCGCGCTGCATTCAAAAAAGTTCATCAAATTTCATAGCAACATCACCTTCAGTGTTTCAACTTCAGCTTTAATAGCTTCAACCTCAAAACTAGGAAAACAGGAACATGCACCACTACTTACGCTCATATCCGCAGAGATGATCAGCCAATAAAGGGGCTTTGCAAATGTAAATCCGCAAAAGAGTGTCAAAGTCAAGTGAACAGATTGGAGATTAGAATACTCTCTACACAAATTTTTGCCGATATATCATTGCCAACTTTGCCTATTTAATAGAGAATACTTTGTATATTAATATGATCGATGCCGATCATTTTTCCAATCCTTTTTCAGAATGTTTTCCTATGTCATCGACTTGTTTTCCCAAATTTTTGCTTGCCTTAATTTACCCAAATCGTCTACGAATTTATATTCGTTTCCCTAAATTTTTAGCCGCTTTAGTCTCAAACAAAGGAAAATTTTACATTCGCCTCAAAGTAATGGCTAAAGTTTACGCGAAGAGATATTACCATGCTTTGAGTTGGTTGTTTTTCAACGTTGATACAATCGATCGCTTTCAACGTGGAATTACAAAATATTCACATCACAATAATTTCTTTAGCCGATATCACATTCGATTAATTATTAGTGATGCAGTATCGTCGTTTAAAAGAAATACTAATTTCATAACTAAAGAATAATAAAGATTTCAGCGATATCTTTCAGTACACTTTCCCGATCATATGTCATCACTCTTTGCCGCCGTTTCTCAGCGACTAGACGCACTATGAAAACAAAAAAGCAAAAATACTCATTAACAGCCCATCATTACCGAAAATATTTCTCCTTAATAAAAATTTTTTTCTAACCGTTCTGGACAGTTCGGCCATCATTTCCGGTCATAAAAATGACTGCTAACGGAGAAAAAAACATTGAGATTCTTCAAAAAATCATCAACGATTGTCTCAATGTTACCGATAATTAGTGAAGATTTTGCTAAACATCTGATCTGATTGAGGAGCACAAAGTGAAATAAATTTACCAGACTGATGTCTATTGGATTTGTACAATTAATGGTATTAATCGTTTGTGGGATGATAACACCCCAACCGGTTATTAATGTTGTTTTATTATAACAAGAAAGAAACCCTATAGAACAATTCAGGATAGAAATTCATCAAAATTCGTTCGTCCACTGAATTTAATGGCTACATAAATTCACCGACAACAACATTCGAGTAGGAAAACCCACAAAAGTCGAATATTCCAAGAGATAATTGGAGAAGCCGATGATTCGACCCGCTTCTTCAACTTTCTTGCGATGTATCGTCTAAAGACCACTTCTGCCTATCACAAAGAGTATTTATATGGAAGAAAATGAAAAATTTTTTCCTATATTATTTAATTAATTACTCCAAAAAAAAGAAATTAAATTCGCTTATTTCCTCATCATCACTAATCTCGAGTGCAGCTGAAAATTTGCTTGATAAAATCATTGTGTTGTGAAATTTTGGCAGTGTATTGTCAAGCACTTTTCAATACATTCATTCCACTCTAAGCTATGTATGATATGATGTTGCACCGGAAATGAGTGGAACAGCGGCTACGGCACTTTCGAGCAAACAGCCTCCTCTGCTATCGCTTTCTTCTCTTCTTTTCATTTTACACTTTTCAAGCACTAAAAACTTGCTTGCTAATCGACATTCAATGAGGTTTTCGGCAAAATCACCTCAACAAATGGCACTCACCTTAAAATTTAAAGCTTCCAAGGCTAGCTTTAACCCAAAATGAGCAGCATGCAAAATAAGTAATATCCGTTCGTGAAATGTTGGCTATACTTTCGCCTCTATACCATTAATTAAAGGTCGACAGTCAATTTTCGACGGCTATAGTTCGAATTCATGATATTCTAGCTGACATACAAGAATCATCAGAAGAATCATACAAGAATCAAGCTGAAATTTCCCGACACAGAAAAGGTAGAAAAACATCAACGCTGAATGAATCTGAGTAGAGAATATCTAAATTTATTCGTTTGACCTTAAGAGGTCAATTTGTGATTCACTTCTTTGCTGCTAAATTTTCCAGAAAAACATTTCTTCCATATTTCCTTATATTAGTTCTAACTTTTATGTGGTGATAATTTCTGTGAGTATTTCAAATGATAACCGCATATTCACAAATATAATTATATATGAGCGGAAAGATTTACCATGTAATTGTTTCTGCAAAAAAAATTGCCAAAAATGAGCGTCTTATGCGATAGAAATTCATAATAAATTAACATCAATAATCATTCAATAATTGATGATTTTCAATTGAAAAAATGAAACGAGAATCTATTCGGTTCAAACTGCTTTATTTTGCATTAATTATTATTTTACACTAATTATTATTCAATTATTATTTATTAATTTTATTTTTTAACAAATATTTCTAACAACCAACATAAAATATATAATTAAAATATCGACGAATAAGAGAACATATTCGCAATATGTATTTGAATGATGTTTTCAGTATATTCTAAATTCCAATCAAAAATTTAAAAGCAATAGATTTATTTCTGAATTCTCGTGACAATTATTCGTTTATTCTTGCTAATTTCATTGATGTTTACCTCTATTTAATTTGTTCCATCGCTTTCAGGTGGTGTTTTAACATTTCAAATTGATCACTTCTTCAACTGAATACGATCTTCTACGATCTGATCGTATCTTTGGTGTAGTCACAAATGGTCTCCCTCATACGCTCATAGTAGTGTCTGGGACTTCGATCGGCGATAGTGCTGAAGGATTTTCATGAACTGAGTCGACGTTACATAATAAGAAGCAATGAAAAGAAGAGGGAGAGCACTCTAGAAATAGGTGTGTGGAAAAAAAAGGCGTAGTGAAGGAGGTGGATAATAGGGAAAAAACTCTCAAACGTAAGAAAGATTACTTCCTCTGGCGCCTCATCCAATCCACTCAGCCGGTCATTTTGAATCATTATATGCCGTCCATCGAAATAAATCACTTCAAGCGACCGCAACTCTCACATTTCAAATTGTTCCTGCAACCAGCGAAGTATATAGTTTTATGAAATTCCCTTCACCGTAACAATCAGCTCATTGAAATGGAATCAAGTTGTAAAAAATGCGCAAGAATGCAGATATCAGCCGTTTGTACAATTCTTCTGCTTACGATGCGTTATCCGTTGAACGAAGCTCTACAATATGGAAATCCGGCTGATTATGATAGGGAAGCGAATTCTTGTGCGTCTCGAAGGGGCTATAATCCTTTTCAAAACTATAGCATCAGTTCGGGATGTGAACATAAGAGGATAGGATATGTTTCTTTGTCCATTGCACCCAAATTTCACGTATCTCAAAAATACCAAATTGCATATCAAAAACTATAAGCAGTAGTTACCTAACACCGAAAAATAGCGGTGTTCTAAATTTTCAAAAAATTTCTTTCGCTTTTTCTTCAAAATTTACCTCAACTCACAATTTTACGATTGTTTCTTCGAAAAATAAAGATGTAGATGGATGAGTGATAATCAAAGGCATCCAACGTTCACAGCACCAAAGTTGATGAAATGAGGCAAAAACCATGACTTTGGTAAGCGTTACGTTCGCCTTATTATTTTGCAACTTACCATAATCCCCAATATGCCTATCACTTTATTGTAAACACAGCTTTTCCAAAAAAGCTTTCCTTTCGAGACCTCACAAGAATTAAGCACCACCTATATAGGTTAGAGAATCTGTATCATCTCATGCCTCCTCTTGAACAGAATCATGATTATTTTGGATTTTCCCTCTTAATTCGATTAATGAAAAATACATGTTCTTCGACGTTTACCACCTTTTTCAATTTTTGTCTTGGGAATTCTTTCTTTCCCATCAAAGTGGGTAAAGGGAATTGTGCCATTCCGATCAAAATGGGTAATGCACAAAAAATCATTTCATGTGATATTTTGTTCTCCTGGATCAAATTTTGAGCATTTGCAATAAAGGATTATGTTACCCAGTTCAGAATTGAACGATGACTAGACAGCATAGCGTATTTCTCATTCATAGCTAGCTATTCACACGGAATTTTCTCTCATTTTCCCATGACGGATGATTTTATATGACATTTTGAAAGTTTTCTGAGAGATAATCGACTGAAGTCATTTCGCTCGAAGGAAGTTTTTAACTTAAATTCTCACAAATGATGTTGCGCCTAATTCTATATACGTGTTCCATTTTCACATGCCTGAAAAAAATGCGCCTTCTTCTGAGAATGGATAAAAGTTTCTCTCAATGGCTCTTTGAAAATGTTCACTTGGAATATTACGAGGTTGATTTAGTTAAATCCGCAAAGAAACGAGAACACAATCCCGAATGAAGATATGCAATGTGACTTGAATTTTATTGCCGAGTAAAACATTTGGCTCAAATTTTATGTAATGCACTTGAAAGACCATTTGAAAGATGTGACCGATTCGGACGAAAGAATTCAGCACACTAAGGGGCTACGTAACTCAAAAGAACGATGGTGGTGCCATCCAAATACGGTGCAATATAGTGGGATGATTTACGAATTGATTGCTTTGTCCAGCCAATATGCAAATATAGCGTTTTTTGCATACTTTCTGGACGATTATTTCTATCCAGTGAGACCCCCTTTCTTTCGGAAGGGATTCATGCGTCCCAAGAAATTTAGAATGATGTTGTCCTAGTCGTTGAATGTGAAGGTGAGAGTATGCTGGCACTCAAACGTGGAGTCCTTGAAGATCATGCACTTCTTTATTGAGCTATATAGAAGAGTACCAATTTTGCGAAATCCCAGACCATTATTATCTCAAGGTTTTTGGTTAAGTGGTGAATTCGGGATAATAACGTAGTATTTCAGACCTCCATTTGAAGTGCAGAATTCTCATGCGAGAATTTCAGGTTACATAATAAAATATGTTATATTTCATCGATACTGTTTCCCTCTCGAAAAAAAAAAGAATTGAAAATGTTAGAGCTCTAATATCAATGGTTCTAGCCAAGCTTAAGTGAAAGTATTATAATTTCTTTATCATCATTCTATTTTGCAAATTTGTTGATACGTTTAAAAAATTCTCAAAACGGAAGCAATTGTCCTAAATTAAAAGGATAAGATTAAATTAAACATTAAATCGTTCTTCAATAACGATCGCGCGACTCTTTTTCCACTGCCATAGAGACAATTCTATGCCCATCACTTGAACATGAAATATTTAATCCGATTCGACAAATTCATTATGAATGCACATTTTTCATTTTGTGAACTTTTTACGTTAAAAATTTCAGAAAAATCATTCGCTATGAAAATATTCTCAAATATTTCCAATTTTTGAGACTCTTAAATATGGAAATTTATATGTTCTTTGCAAACTGTGTACTCCTCATAATTTATTGAGAGATGACTAATAATCATGTTTAAAAAAAAAAAAAAAAGACCTTACTTTTATTAGAAAATTCATAGATTTTCTCGATATCAATGCAAGAAAAAAACGAATTTTAGGAAATCGTTGATAGTAAAGTAGAAAACAAATGAAATATTATATTTATTCCGTACTTCAAATGATATTAATGAAGGAAGAATGAGAGAGGCAAGGAATGACCAACAGGAAAAGAATATAAGAAGAACCCATTGTGAAGTTTTGACGTTTTCCGCGGATATTCACCGCTGCAGCAACACATTCTGCTAATGCCTTAAATTGATAGAATTTCTTTCCCTCCCCTCCCTCCCCCCCTCCCCGCCGCTCATAAAGTAGGTGCTTTTACTAGGTTTTCTTTAATCATCAATAATCAGCGAAGAGCTAAAAAAAGGAAACTCGGTGTTGAGAAGCTTTGACCATTGATGAGCAATAATAATACATTGTACGCTTATAGGTCATTGTTATAGTTTTGATATCCTTGTTGGAAAATATTGGCGATCCTCGTTCTATGATGATCTTCTTGTCGTTGGGCGTGGAAGAAGGGAAAACGGGTAGCGAAAGGTGTTATGCGCGTCATTGCCATATCCATCTTTTGAAGGCGATCTCCGAAATCGGTTTTTGGTGTACGCGCTATTGTCACCAATTTGTCACGCATTTACTGCATGAAGTTCATCGTTGAATTCATTTGCATCTGTTTATTACTACATAGTGTTAAATGCCGCATTCTATTTAAAGAATCACTCAAATGGAATCGTAGTCCAGGTATGGTTTTAACATTTAAATCACAATTATAACATCTCACTTAAATGTTGATGCCGCACTTCGAATATCGACTCCAATAGACTCTCTTATATGAAGATCAAATTGGAATTCCAATTGAAATAGCGCTATATTGCATACAATCTTTTATTCCTTGAAGGCTTTTTGCATGAACTAATCTGTATTGCGTTTGTGGCATCGAATAATCTGCGCGAGTAGCCTTAAGGGAATATAGAATGGGATTGTTTTGCGAACGATAACGCTATTTGAATCATTGACATTGTACAACTTCGACTTTCACTAACTGCTCTGTTTATTTCATCTATAGCAAGCATTTCTTTATGCGGAATGTTTTTACTCCACTATGAAAGAATAGATGAGGTGTAAAACTGCAAGAAGATAGACTCAATCCTCGACCTTTCATCTTTTGTGCGAATGCACTCAGCGATTCTTGTATTCATCCATTCATACTAATATGATTTTATGTTGTTTCAAATGAATTGTGGAATATGGAAAATATGAATTCTTCGCTGCAAGTATGCGTTTGATGAAATTATTGCTTTAACTGTTCGAAATATGTCGGAAATATCGTATTTGAAAAAATAATATATTAAAATATCGTAGCAACAGGATGTTAAGCTGTCAGGAGTTAAGAATCGAAGAGGCCTCACATTCAATGCATGAGGCAGTGGATTTTATTAAAAATTTTGCGCAGATTTTTTCGAAGTCTTCACCTGAAACTCCACTTTCTTGCACTGTTTTTTTTTTTTTCATTTTAGCGTTTTATTTGCTTTGAAGTGCTTCTTGCTTGAGAATAAATATATGTTGCATAAACTTATTTTCCTTTGTGTTTGTGCGATTCAATTACTTCGATGCGAAAGAGATTTGTGAATCCAACATCTACGCCCATTTTCAGTCGGTTGCAAACATCAATTCTGTATCAGCCGCAATAATAAATAAGAAAATTTGAAATTTATTGTTTTGTAGCAAAATACAAAATCAAATGAATATAACGGCAATGAAAAGCGCTAAGGAACTTCTAATAAAGAATTTCCATCTCTCCAGTCAGTGCGTTTATGCTGTCTGAGTTATACCTGGCTGCCATTTATATATGCAACGACATTCAATATCCCATGATCATAATGTGCCTCTCAATTTCTTTGAGATATTCGAATGTATATATATTCAGCAGTGATCGGGTTTCGCTGACGAAATTTCTAGTCTCAACTACGAGTGTTTCGTTGAGTATTTGAATTAATGACGCATTGCAACAACTATGAATTCCTTTTTTTTACTTCCTGCAAAAACGATGTTGTTTTTTTCTTTTCAAAAACGATAGTTCCCATTCCAATTTTAAAAAATCATTCAAGTTTTAGAACTTTTTTTTTTCAAATTTTCCATACGTAATCTTGATCTAAAATTTATCAATAAAAACATCCAATTGTTGAATAGAGATGAGTGAATCGTATTTAAGTGAAAGTTGTTGTTTCGCTTGTTTTTTTTGCAAAATGTGATCTATATGACTATTCGACGTGATAAACTCTTCTCAAAACAGGTTTTTCGACTCGTCATTAGTACATCGCCTACGCCTAAATCAAGTTTTCTCCGATAATCGCATATCCGGGAAAGTTTTCCATCAGAAAAAAAATTTTCAACCTTTTTTTCGCCTATTCAGATTTTTTGCAACACTTTTTCTAGTTGTTTTAGTTATTATTCTTTAGTTAAGAAATACCAAAGAATAATAAAGATATGCTACTTTATTATAGAGCTTTTGTATGTGTCTTGTCTAGTCAATTATTAAAGTGCTTTTGTCATGAACTGAAATTTCCTGGTAATTGCGATGGAAACTTTCAGGATGGCCAGGTGTAAAAATTCGACTCACAAGGAAAGGTGCCGAACACGTAAAAAATGTGGGCGTGAAAATATTGAATGAGGAGATTCCACGTTTGAAAGGTTTCAGCGCAGAGCATTCATTCTCTCAACCAGGTCGCTTTTTATTTATTTTCATCTTGTTTAATCCTGACAGCCGGATGTGAAATGTGTTTTTTTTTCATTGCAGAGTAGCTCAGCGAATAAAAAATAATACACAGAATCATCTCTTAAGGGTATTTCAAAAATGTATATATCGCCTAAGGCTATGAGCAAAACTTTTGTCAGTCTAGTCTTCAGCAATATTTGCAAATAATTTATTGTGTTGAAATGAGATTTATGAGACCTTGAGAGGTTTTGGCACCGGAAACGAAGGTTCGACTTTGTTCGTGAGCAAAAGCATTTCGTTATTGCCAACTTGTTATCGAGTTTCACGAGTGTATCGTTCCACTGTAAAAAAACTATGAAGCTTTGAAGTTTTTGACTACAGTTCAATAATGGATTGCTTTTTAGCCTCGTAAACGAAAGCATTTCGTGATACGTCCCTTAGAAAGAAACCCCATAACCATTGTTTCAATGGCACAAAGGTTATGATTCCATATAACCTCCTGCAGCGTCATGGAAGAGAGCGCGTTTAGTACAACTGCCGTGAACTTATGCGCTTTTAGGTAATTTTTTAAAGCAACTCAATATGGGCCGATTCATGTTGGTCAGCCCACCTACTTCTATAGGGTAATACATTTTGTTCAAAAAAGCTTTCTTTCCTTGACACAATTTGATCTAGGGTGCTGAAAAAAAGAGTGATTTTGAAGGATCATGTAATGGGAACATTAATAGATCGAAGTGAATTCTGCAACTGCGGCTCACAATGGGCTTAGTGTCTAGAGTGTAAATTTCTTGTGAGTCAGCATATTGAATCTCAAGTTGAAATGTGCCAACGAGTGATCATTCAGTGTCTCAAACAGAGAATTTTCTATGCATTTGCAATGCCTGTGATGTGTTATATATAATAATCTAAAATCTCGTCTTGCCCTGAATATAGGAACCAGGCGTATTATTCATAGAAGATTTTATTATATCTTTGAGCGGCTCCGATCTTCACAGTAGAGCTCCAGCTCCAGCAATCTCCACTCCCCATAGCGAAATGCTCCTGTTCTGTAAACGTCAGCACACGGCTAGAACGCTAATTGCCCTAGCGCAATAAACATAGGTGGTCATATTTCTTTGCGAAATACTAAATATTTTTTTTTCCTGAACAGTCTCATTGAACTATTCGACCTTTCATGTCACAAAAAAAAAGCTTTGAAGTGATCATATCAGGATAGCAAACATTTTTGCACGTTGACCTATGAGGAGGGAAAGACACTTTTTCGAATACAATTTGAAACATTCCAGATTTTAATACTGAAGTAATGTCAGAAATTTTTTTCCGACCAACAGAAATTTGCACACTTGTCTTAGGAATTACAATCTTTTCGTCGATCCCGAAATTGATCGACTATCTATCGGCATTCTTCATACAGATCTCCACTCAATTGTGTTCCTCGCTGATATATTCCATTGTTTCAAGGCAAGTAACAACCTTTATTAGAATCGGAATCTCTTTACAGGCATTGAGGGAAAGGTGCTACTATCGGAAGTGCAAGTTTTACATTATTCGCCACCTCGATTCACATCACTCAGCTTCTTACCACCGTCCTATATTCTTTTACAACTCGATGGGATTGATATCGCGTAAGCTTCACATCGATCGCCTGTATCTTCGCTGTCGTTGTCTTTTGCATACATATATATATATATATATATATATATATATATATATATATATATATATATATATATATATATATATATATATATATATATATATATATATATATATATATATATATATATATGTATGTATAAAATCTGAGCAAAACTTAATATTTTGTTTAATGGATTCGCCACTTAGATGAATGCCTTGAAAATACCAACCATGAAATAATATTTTCAATATTCTTTTAATGAGTTCCTCAAAAATTTCAGAAATTGAAATAAAACTTTTACTTTTAGACTTACTGGTCGCTTCCTGGGATTGATCCGTTTAATATCAATACAAGGTGCTGTAACTGGTGATTTGCGACAAATGGGAGTTGCTGTACAAACTCAATTTAAAACAACATCCGATGGTCTCATGCAAGTTAAGGTATGCTTGTGGTCATTTCGCATCGATTTAATTTCCCTCATATTCCTGCATCATTTTGTGAAAATGGCAATTTTTAATGTTGCTTCATTCTAAGCTCCAAGATAACGTTTGCGGATATCAGTCATTCTGGATTAAGATTAGGATTAAGGTTCGGGATTTTCTACGACAAATTCTGCGACACAGATCGATCAATATTTGATATTCTATGATGTGAACTAGGAATTTTTCAATACCAGGCCGCTTTCAGGTGGTCGATTGCTCGACAACGGTTCTTTACAGCCAATTCTTTATCGATGCGGAAGGTCCATTCAGCGGTTTCGTCAAAACTTTTGAGGTGATATTTTGTAACTTTTAATTTGCAACCTTTAACACCTTGGACTCTCCTATGCGACGAAGCTTCAATAGCGTTGAATCTATTTTTGATTAACTTTCTCCACAATATATAAGGATACGAAATTTCATCAACTTCTACTTGCGCTTATCAGTGATGGACAATTATCACAAAACGAAGCGTCCCCTTTCCAACTGCTATTCATGCTCTCACTCCAACTCTGTGAAAAAAGCCAAGCTCTGTTTATGACGACTCCGGTAAAAACTTCCTGGCTTTGAATCCTCTTCGAACAAGGGATTCGATTCTAGAGCGGGTCTTTTCTCATTATGTCCCTAAGATTTCACCATACCAAGTGTTATAAATGTTAGACATCAAAGAACATCGGAAGAAATACTGTTTAACATTCTCAGCACATGCATTCGACCATTGAAGCAAATTTTAAAGCAAACATAACCCATTTTTGCAACTCTCATTTACGATCCTCTACAATCGTTGAAAAGTGCAATCTCACTACCATGAACGATCCATAAAATTTCAACGTGAATCAACCGAAATCCTCTTTTGAGGCACTCAACAAATTTTCGGTCATAATGAGGCAGATTTTCCAATGCAACGCATCCTTATATTTCACACCATATCACATCTCTGCAAACTCGTAAGCTTCCGATCGGATATTCTCGATAGAGTTTTTCTCAAGGGAAAACTAATTTTCTACTTCTTCGCTAATACCTTTGTTGAATAATTTATAATATGCCTATTCAATTGTAGGTGCAAATCAATGATATGATACGTTATCGTATACCAAGTGTTTTCTGCAGTAGTCTTCAAAAATTCATCGAAGATGCTTCACCAGCGCTATTCAAGGTTCTTTTGTTTTTATAAATTTCTTTTCTATATAAATTCTTTTGTTGGATCTTCTGTATAAATTCTTTCGTTGGATAGGTAGGATATAACCTCAGGTTAGAAAATACTCAGGAGTTATTTAAACCGGTGATTAAGCTTTCAATATATTATGTTTATTTATTTATTTATTTACTTATTCATTTATTTACTTATTTATTTATTATTTATTTATTTGTTTATTTATTTATTTATTTATCTACTAATTTATTTACTTTTTTATTTATTCATTTATTTACTATTTTTTTTAAATTAACAGAGCATTCATCACGAATGAAATATGAATCAATATATTATCGGATGTTTTATATTCGTTTAGAAATCGAATTTAAGACACTCACTCGTGCCGATCTCAGCGATCCATTTAAAACTCTCGGACCAGTCGATAATCCAGTAGTGGAACGTCTTGTTCGTCGTTTTACGAAAGGACTATTTATTGATAATCGGAATATTGCCGATCCGACAATAAATTATGAATTTTTTGAAACTCAACAACGCGGTAATCTCTATTATTTGATTTCTCATCAATCACTGCAAAATTATACTCTCATTTTAAAAAGAATTTCACAAATATCCTGGTAAACTGGAATGTTATGCCCTTTCGAATTTCTCTACTATATTCATCTAATATCATTGAATAAGCAATAGATATGCGCAGTTATGCCTTTATACTCTAATTATTCCGCCTAGTTGAATAAATCTTCCATAAAAGAATTGCCCCTTTTTTGCTGCGTCACTAATATTTCATTAAAAATCGATCAATAATGAAATGTATTTAAACTTTTCTTAGTTTTCGATGTACAAGCTGTCATTTTTAGTTATCGATCTTTAGCTTACTTGATACTTAGCAAAATTTCATATCTTCAAATCCTTTTTAGACTTGAAAATTATCTCTACTAAAAGAGAAATGCATCATATACTTTCCCATTGAGGAGATTGCTAAGTGGAATATTCGTTGATTAAAGGCGAAATTCGTTATGAGGATGACGTTCGAGATACGCCATTTTTCCCACCTCCAATGCGAACAACGAATGATTCTGATCGAATGCTCTATCTATACGGATCGGAATATCTATTCAATTCGCTTCTCTTTCATGCTTACGAAGGCAATCGCCTATTACTTGAGGTGGGTGTTGTACTACAATACATGTCGAGCATATTCAATAAAAAATTCGTTAAGAATCAAATATATATATATATATATATATATATATATATATATATATATAGAAAACCACTAACTCCGTTTTTCTTTGTTCCGACGATAACTCTCTTTAAAATGGTGGAATTTTGAAATTTTTTTCTATTCTTTCCTCTGCCGACTCTCCTGGATGAGCTCTTTGGACAGTCAGATTGGTGATGGTGGTGAAAAGCGTGCTCAAAATTTTCAGAGAAAGTTTCCACCTTCACCATTTTTCTCCATGGTGGGCTTTCCACACAAATTTGGTATCCAGTGAGAGTACTCTTCGAGATGAACCGATTGCACACATCGCTCATGTATACATGTACATGGTAGAGGGTATGACCATTCCACTATGAAACATGACCATTTCACTAAGAGCTACAAAGACGGATGAAAATGACAGGGACTGCGTGGTAGAAAGGGATCAATGGTTAAAGCGGTAGGTTGGACTTGCTGGGGCGGGGAGTCGGATTCGGCTCTCTTCCGTTTTGTGTGTGTGTTATAGACGGGATGGGGGGCGAAGCCCCCTGTGTTTCAAAGCCTAGACGGAGTTGTACAGAGGTGTAATATCCATAGCAACAATTGTACGTGGACCAAAGCAGAGGGTGAAGAGGGCTGCAGTCCCCTTACGGGGGGCATGGGGCAGCGGAGTAGCCCCTGACCCTGGCATTAGTACTGAAATGAAGTCCATATAGACGATACAGGATCGTATCGTCAATTCTTCCTACACTCCTCATAGTTTCGTATCCTCCCTTCTTTATGCATGCTGTACGTGTTCTTTGTGTGTCTCTTTCTTGGGGTAGTGTTCACGTCTTTATCTATATACCTTGAGGTGCCATTCCCTTAGGGCTGTGCAAAAAAGGGCGTGTATGGCATACCTTGGAGCAGTCGGTTACGCACTGGAGGGAGCGTAAGTATACACGTGAAGAAGGGGAGGGGGTTCGATTTCGTGCGCGGTATCTGCGGTGTTTGGAGCTCGAGGGGAGGTGAGCATGTCTATGTCAATATGTATGTGGGGCGCCGTGTGTGGCCTATTCCAGCTCGGCATGTATGTGTGGGACAGTGTCGTGTGTGGTGTGTGTGGTCTGCTTCAGTTCGTGTATAGTATGGATCCCGTTTGGCATATATGTGTAGGAGGGAGTGGTATGGGTGTTCAGGGGAAGGGGGGGGGGGCGGGAATATGTGTGTGTATGTGTATTGTGTGCAGGTGGTGGGCTGGGTTTGTGGTGTGTGTGGTGGTGCGTCTCCTCTTAATGGACTCTTTTATCTTCATTTTTTTATACATTCTTCTTTAATGATATCTGTTTCTTCGGTTCATTTATTAACGGTTGCTCCACTCTAATAATTGATTTATGTGAAATTTCCATACAAATGTGCTGTAACCTAGATTTCGGATTTCTTTCTCGACAACAATCAGGCTTTTGCAGTTCGCACTTGCTCCTTTCAATTCAACATTTCAAGCTCTATCAATTGATATATAGTTTATTATATTTCGAAACAAAAGTTGAAATCCGATTCGACCGGCCAGAACTCCTGAAATCTCGATTTCTGCGATTTCGGAGGTTCTGATTCTCTGTCGCTATTTGATATCAGTTCAAACTTTCTTTTGTTTTCTCATCAGCTTGGCGAGACCTCTCGAACGATATGTGAATTACCGTCCGAGGAGGAACAGAAGCCGAAAAAAAAAATCCCGAATTTCGGAATTTTTCGATCGTAAGGGGGTAGTATAGGGAAATTATGGAAAAATATTTTTTGTCCTCGATTTTGATGATTTTGCTATTAAACGATAGAAGTCGATGAGCTGATCACTGTTATATCCATTGTTTGCTGCTTTATATGAAAAGAAGGAGACTGTAGGTGCGCGAATGTGTAGTTTCTATACAAATGTACTGTAATTGATATTTTCGAATCTTTTTTTTTGCAATTGTTAGACGTATGGAGTTATGGTTTGCTTTTTTCAATACAACTTCCAGAGCTCTATCAATTGATATATAGTTTATTATATTTCGAAACAAAAGTTGAAATCCGATTCGACCGGCCAGAATTCCTGAAATCTCGATTTCTGCGATTTCGGAGGTTCTGATTCTCTGCCGCTATTTGATATCAGTTAAAACGGTCTTTTGTTTTCTCGTCAGCTTGGCGAGACCTCTCGAACGATATGTGAATTACCGTCCGAGGAGGAACAGAAGCCGAAAAAAAAATCCCGAATTTCGGAATTTTTCGATCGTAAGGGGGTAGTACAGGGAAATTATGGAAAAATATTTTTTGTCCTCGATTTTGATGATTTTGCTATTAAACGATGGAAGTCGATGAGCTGATCACTGTTATATCCATTGTTTGCTGCTTTATATGAAAAGAAGGAGACTGTAGGTGCGCGAATGTGCAGTTTCTATACAAATGTACTGTAATTGATATTTTCGAATCTTTTTTCTTGCAATTGTTAGACGTATGGAGTTATGGTTTGCTTTTTTCAATACAACTTCCAGAGCTCTATCAATTGATGTATAGTTTATTATATTTCGAAACAAAAGTTGAAATCCGATTCGACCGGCCAGAATTCCTGAAATCTCGATTTCTGCGATTTCGGAGGTTCTGATTCTCTGCCGCTATTTGATATCAGTTAAAACGGTCTTTTGTTTTCTCGTCAGCTTGGCGAGACCTCTCGAACGATATGTGAATTACCGTCCGAGGAGGAACAGAAGCCGAAAAAAAAATCCCGAATTTCGGAATTTTTCGATCGTGAGGGGGTAGTACAGGGAAATTATGGAAAAATATTTTTTGTCCCCGATTTTGATGATTTTGCTATTAAACGATAGAAGTCGATGAGCTGATCACTGTTATATCCATTGTTTGCTGCTTTATATGAAAAGAAGGAGACTGTAGGTGCGCGAATGTGTAGTTTCTATACAAATGTACTGTAATTGATATTTTCGAATCTTTTTTCTTGCAATTGTTAGACGTATGGAGTTACGGTTTGCTTTTTTTAATACAACTTCCAGAGCTCTATCAATTGATATATAGTTTATTATATTTCGAAACAAAAGTTGAAATCCGATTCGACCGGCCAGAATTCCTGAAATCTCGATTTCTGCGATTTCGGAGGTTCTGATTCTCTGCCGCTATTTGATATCAGTTAAAACGGTCTTTTGTTTTCTCGTCACCTTGGCGAGACCTCTCGAACGATATGTGAATTACCGTCCGAGGAGGAACAGAAGCCGAAAAAAAAATCCCGAATTTCGGAATTTTTCGATCGTAAGGGGGTAGTACAGGGAAATTATGGAAAAATATTTTTTGTCCTCGATTTTGATGATTTTGCTATTAAACGATAGAAGTCGATGAGCTGATCACTGTTATATCCATTGTTTGCTGCTTTATATGAAAAGAAGGAGACTGTAGGTGCGCGAATGTGCAGTTTCTATACAAATGTACTGTAATTGATATTTTCGAATCTTTTTTCTTGCAATTGTTAGACGTATGGAGTTATGGTTTGCTTTTTTCAATACAACTTCCAGAGCTCTATCAATTGATATATAGTTTATTATATTTCGAAACAAAAGTTGAAATCCGATTCGACCGGCCAGAATTCCTGAAATCTCGATTTCTGCGATTTCGGAGGTTCTGATTCTCTGCCGCTATTTGATATCAGTTAAAACGGTCTTTTGTTTTCTCGTCACCTTGGCGAGACCTCTCGAACGATATGTGAATTACCGTCCGAGGAGGAACAGAAGCCGAAAAAAAAATCCCGAATTTCGGAATTTTTCGGTCGTAAGGGGGTAGTACAGGGAAATTATGGAAAAATATTTTTTGTCCTCGATTTTGATGATTATGCTATTAAACGATAGAAGTCGATGAGCTGATCACTGTTATATCCATTGTTTGCTGCTTTATATGAAAAGAAGGAGACTGTAGGTGCGCGAATGTGCAGTTTCTATACAAATGTACTGTAATTGATATTTTCGAATCTTTTTTCTTGCAATTGTTAGACGTATGGAGTTATGGTTTGCTTTTTTCAATACAACTTCCAGAGCTCTATCAATTGATATATAGTTTATTATATTTCGAAACAAAAGTTGAAATCCGATTCGACCGGCCAGAATTCCTGAAATCTCGATTTCTGCGATTTCGGAGGTTCTGATTCTCTGCCGCTATTTGATATCAGTTAAAACGGTCTTTTGTTTTCTCGTCAGCTTGGCGAGACCTCTCGAACGATATGTGAATTACCGTCCGAGGAGGAACAGAAGCCGAAAAAAAAATCCCGAATTTCGGAATTTTTCGATCGTAAGGGGGTAGTACAGGGAAATTATGGAAAAATATTTTTTGTCCTCGATTTTGATGATTATGCTATTAAACGATAGAAGTCGATGAGCTGATCACTGTTATATCCATTGTTTGCTGCTTTATATGAAAAGAAGGAGACTGTAGGTGCGCGAATGTGCAGTTTCTATACAAATGTACTGTAATTGATATTTTCGAATCTTTTTTCTTGCAATTGTTAGACGTATGGAGTTATGGTTTGCTTTTTTCAATACAACTTCCAGAGCTCTATCAATTGATATATAGTTTATTATATTTCGAAACAAAAGTTGAAATCCGATTCGACCGGCCAGAATTCCTGAAATCTCGATTTCTGCGATTTCGGAGGTTCTGATTCTCTGCCGCTATTTGATATCAGTTAAAACGGTCTTTTGTTTTCTCGTCAGCTTGGCGAGACCTCTCGAACGATATGTGAATTACCGTCCGAGGAGGAACAGAAGCCGAAAAAAAAATCCCGAATTTCGGAATTTTTCGATCGTAAGGGGGTAGTACAGGGAAATTATGGAAAAATATTTTTTGTCCTCGATTTTGATGATTTTGCTATTAAACGATAGAAGTCGATGAGCTGATCACTGTTATATCCATTGTTTGCTGCTTTATATGAAAAGAAGGAGACTGTAGGTGCGCGAATGTGTAGTTTCTATACAAATGTACTGTAATTGATATTTTCGAATCTTTTTTCTTGCAATTGTTAGACGTATGGAGTTATGGTTTGCTTTTTTCAATACAACTTCCAGAGCTCTATCAATTGATATATAGTTTATTATATTTCGAAACAAAAGTTGAAATCCGATTCGACCGGCCAGAACTCCTGAAATCTCGATTTCTGCGATTTCGGAGGTTCTGATTCTCTGTCGCTATTTGATATCAGTTCAAACAGTCTTTTGTTTTCTCGTCAGCTTGGCGAGACCTCTCGAACGATATGTGAATTACCGTCCGAGGAGGAACAGAAGCCGAAAAAAAAATCCCGAATTTCGGAATTTTTCGATCGTGAGGGGGTAGTACAGGGAAATTATGGAAAAATATTTTTTGTCCTCGATTTTGATGATTATGCTATTAAACGATAGAAGTCGATGAGCTGATCACTGTTATATCCATTGTTTGCTGCTTTATATGAAAAGAAGGAGACTGTAGGTGCGCGAATGTGTAGTTTCTATACAAATGTACTGTAATTGATATTTTCGAATCTTTTTTCTTGCAATTGTTAGACGTATGGAGTTACGGTTTGCTTTTTTTAATACAACTTCCAGAGCTCTATCAATTGATATATAGTTTATTATATTTCGAAACAAAAGTTGAAATCCGATTCGACCGGCCAGAATTCCTGAAATCTCGATTTCTGCGATTTCGGAGGTTCTGATTCTCTGCCGCTATTTGATATCAGTTAAAACGGT
This sequence comes from Baylisascaris procyonis, assembly GCA_037389465.1. NCBI lineage: Eukaryota > Metazoa > Nematoda > Chromadorea > Rhabditida > Ascarididae > Baylisascaris > Baylisascaris procyonis. The sequence goes on along the minus strand of JAZARR010000032.1, from coordinate 2,094,613 downwards.
CTTTTGTTTTCTCGTCACCTTGGCGAGACCTCTCGAACGATATGTGAATTACCGTCCGAGGAGGAACAGAAGCCGAAAAAAAAATCCCGAATTTCGGAATTTTTCGATCGTAAGGGGGTAGTACAGGGAAATTATGGAAAAATATTTTTTGTCCTCGATTTTGATGATTTTGCTATTAAACGATAGAAGTCGATGAGCTGATCACTGTTATATCCATTGTTTGCTGCTTTATATGAAAAGAAGGAGACTGTAGGTGCGCGAATGTGTAGTTTCTATACAAATGTACTGTAATTGATATTTTCGAATCTTTTTTCTTGCAATTGTTAGACGTATGGAGTTATGGTTTGCTTTTTTCAATACAACTTCCAGAGCTCTATCAATTGATATATAGTTTATTATATTTCGAAACAAAAGTTGAAATCCGATTCGACCGGCCAGAACTCCTGAAATCTCGATTTCTGCGATTTCGGAGGTTCTGATTCTCTGTCGCTATTTGATATCAGTTCAAACGGTCTTTTGTTTTCTCGTCAGCTTGGCGAGACCTCTCGAACGATATGTGAATTACCGTCCGAGGAGGAACAGAAGCCGAAAAAAAAATCCCGAATTTCGGAATTTTTCGATCGTAAGGGGGTGTACAGGGAAATTATGGAAAAATATTTTTTGTCCTCGATTTTGATGATTTTGCTATTAAACGATAGAAGTCGATGAGCTGATCACTGTTATATCCATTGTTTGCTGCTTTATATGAAAAGAAGGAGACTGTAGGTGCGCGAATGTGTAGTTTCTATACAAATGTACTGTAATTGATATTTTCGAATCTTTTTTCTTGCAATTGTTAGACGTATGGAGTTACGGTTTGCTTTTTTTAATACAACTTCCAGAGCTCTATCAATTGATATATAGTTTATTATATTTCGAAACAAAAGTTGAAATCCGATTCGACCGGCCAGAATTCCTGAAATCTCGATTTCTGCGATTTCGGAGGTTCTGATTCTCTGCCGCTATTTGATATCAGTTAAAACGGTCTTTTGTTTTCTCGTCACCTTGGCGAGACCTCTCGAACGATATGTGAATTACCGTCCGAGGAGGAACAGAAGCCGAAAAAAAATCCCGAATTTCGGAATTTTTCGATCGTAAGGGGGTAGTACAGGGAAATTATGGAAAAATATTTTTTGTCCTCGATTTTGATGATTTTGCTATTAAACGATAGAAGTCGATGAGCTGATCACTGTTATATCCATTGTTTGCTGCTTTATATGAAAAGAAGGAGACTGTAGGTGCGCGAATGTGTAGTTTCTATACAAATGTACTGTAATTGATATTTTCGAATCTTTTTTCTTGCAATTGTTAGACGTATGGAGTTATGGTTTGCTTTTTTCAATACAACTTCCAGAGCTCTATCAATTGATATATAGTTTATTATATTTCGAAACAAAAGTTGAAATCCGATTCGACCGGCCAGAACTCCTGAAATCTCGATTTCTGCGATTTCGGAGGTTCTGATTCTCTGTCGCTATTTGATATCAGTTCAAACGGTCTTTTGTTTTCTCGTCAGCTTGGCGAGACCTCTCGAACGATATGTGAATTACCGTCCGAGGAGGAACAGAAGCCGAAAAAAAAATCCCGAATTTCGGAATTTTTCGATCGTAAGGGGGTGTACAGGGAAATTATGGAAAAATATTTTTTGTCCTCGATTTTGATGATTTTGCTATTAAACGATAGAAGTCGATGAGCTGATCACTGTTATATCCATTGTTTGCTGCTTTATATGAAAAGAAGGAGACTGTAGGTGCGCGAATGTGCAGTTTCTATACAAATGTACTGTAATTGATATTTTCGAATCTTTTTTCTTGCAATTGTTAGACGTATGGAGTTATGGTTTGCTTTTTTCAATACAACTTCCAGAGCTCTATCAATTGATATATAGTTTATTATATTTCGAAACAAAAGTTGAAATCCGATTCGACCGGCCAGAACTCCTGAAATCTCGATTTCTGCGATTTCGGAGGTTCTGATTCTCTGTCGCTATTTGATATCAGTTCAAACTTTCTTTTGTTTTCTCATCAGCTTGGCGAGACCTCTCGAACGATATGTGAATTACCGTCCGAGGAGGAACAGAAGCCGAAAAAAAAATCCCGAATTTCGGAATTTTTCGATCGTAAGGGGGTGTACAGGGAAATTATGGAAAAATATTTTTTGTCCTCGATTTTGATGATTTTGCTATTAAACGATAGAAGTCGATGAGCTGATCACTGTTATATCCATTGTTTGCTGCTTTATATGAAAAGAAGGAGACTGTAGGTGCGCGAATGTGTAGTTTCTATACAAATGTACTGTAATTGATATTTTCGAATCTTTTTTCTTGCAATTGTTAGACGTATGGAGTTATGGTTTGCTTTTTTCAATACAACTTCCAGAGCTCTATCAATTGATATATAGTTTATTATATTTCGAAACAAAAGTTGAAATCCGATTCGACCGGCCAGAACTCCTGAAATCTCGATTTCTGCGATTTCGGAGGTTCTGATTCTCTGTCGCTATTTGATATCAGTTCAAACTTTCTTTTGTTTTCTCATCAGCTTGGCGAGACCTCTCGAACGATATGTGAATTACCGTCCGAGGAGGAACAGAAGCCGAAAAAAAAATCCCGAATTTCGGAATTTTTCGATCGTAAGGGGGTGTACAGGGAAATTATGGAAAAATATTTTTTGTCCTCGATTTTGATGATTTTGCTATTAAACGATAGAAGTCGATGAGCTGATCACTGTTATATCCATTGTTTGCTGCTTTATATGAAAAGAAGGAGACTGTAGGTGCGCGAATGTGTAGTTTCTATACAAATGTACTGTAATTGATATTTTCGAATCTTTTTTCTTGCAATTGTTAGACGTATGGAGTTATGGTTTGCTTTTTTCAATACAACTTCCAGAGCTCTATCAATTGATATATAGTTTATTATATTTCGAAACAAAAGTTGAAATCCGATTCGACCGGCCAGAATTCCTGAAATCTCGATTTCTGCGATTTCGGAGGTTCTGATTCTCTGCCGCTATTTGATATCAGTTAAAACGGTCTTTTGTTTTCTCGTCACCTTGGCGAGACCTCTCGAACGATATGTGAATTGCCGTCCGAGGAGGAACAGAAGCCGAAAAAAAAATCCCGAATTTCGGAATTTTTCGGTCGTAAGGGGGTAAGTAGTACAGGGAAATTATGGAAAAATATTTTTTGTCCTCGATTTTGATGATTATGCTATTAAACGATAGAAGTCGATGAGCTGATCACTGTTATATCCATTGTTTGCTGCTTTATATGAAAAGAAGGAGACTGTAGGTGCGCGAATGTGCAGTTTCTATACAAATGTACTGTAATTGATATTTTCGAATCTTTTTTCTTGCAATTGTTAGACGTATGGAGTTATGGTTTGCTTTTTTCAATACAACTTCCAGAGCTCTATCAATTGATATATAGTTTATTATATTTCGAAACAAAAGTTGAAATCCGATTCGACCGGCCAGAATTCCTGAAATCTCGATTTCTGCGATTTCGGAGGTTCTGATTCTTTGCCGCTATTTGATATCAGTTCAAACGGTCTTTTGTTTTCTCGTCAGCTTGGCGAGACCTCTCGAACGATATGTGAATTACCGTCCGAGGAGGAACAGAAGCCGAAAAAAAAAATCCCGAATTTCGGAATTTTTCGATCGTGAGGGGGTGTACAGGGAAATTATGGAAAAATATTTTTTGTCCTCGATTTTGATGATTATGCTATTAAACGATAGAAGTCGATGAGCTGATCACTGTTATATCCATTGTTTGCTGCTTTATATGTAAAGAAGGAGACTGTAGGTGCGCGAATGTGCAGTTTCTATACAAATGTACTGTAATTGATATTTTCGAATCTTTTTTCTTGCAATTGTTAGACGTATGGAGTTATGGTTTGCTTTTTTCAATACAACTTCCAGAGCTCTATCAATTGATATATAGTTTATTATATTTCGAAACAAAAGTTGAAATCCGATTCGACCGGCCAGAATTCCTGAAATCTCGATTTCTGCGATTTCGGAGGTTCTGATTCTCTGCCGCTATTTGATATCAGTTAAAACGGTCTTTTGTTTTCTCGTCAGCTTGGCGAGACCTCTCGAACGATATGTGAATTACCGTCCGAGGAGGAACAGAAGCCGAAAAAAAAAATCCCGAATTTCGGAATTTTTCGATCGTAAGGGGGTAGTACAGGGAAATTATGGAAAAATATTTTTTGTCCTCGATTTTGATGATTTTGCTATTAAACGATAGAAGTCGATGAGCTGATCACTGTTATATCCATTGTTTGCTGCTTTATATGAAAAGAAGGAGACTGTAGGTGCGCGAATGTGTAGTTTCTATACAAATGTACTGTAATTGATATTTTCGAATCTTTTTTCTTGCAATTGTTAGACGTATGGAGTTACGGTTTGCTTTTTTTAATACAACTTCCAGAGCTCTATCAATTGATATATAGTTTATTATATTTCGAAACAAAAGTTGAAATCCGATTCGACCGGCCAGAATTCCTGAAATCTCGATTTCTGCGATTTCGGGGGTTCTGATTCTCTGCCGCTATTTGATATCAGTTAAAACGGTCTTTTGTTTTCTCGTCACCTTGGCGAGACCTCTCGAACGATATGTGAATTACCGTCCGAGGAGGAACAGAAGCCGAAAAAAAAATCCCGAATTTCGGAATTTTTCGATCGTGAGGGGGTAGTACAGGGAAATTATGGAAAAATATTTTTTGTCCTCGATTTTGATGATTTTGCTATTAAACGATAGAAGTCGATGAGCTGATCACTGTTATATCCATTGTTTGCTGCTTTATATGAAAAGAAGGAGACTGTAGGTGCGCGAATGTGTAGTTTCTATACAAATGTACTGTAATTGATATTTTCGAATCTTTTTTCTTGCAATTGTTAGACGTATGGAGTTATGGTTTGCTTTTTTCAATACAACTTCCAGAGCTCTATCAATTGATATATAGTTTATTATATTTCGAAACAAAAGTTGAAATCCGATTCGACCGGCCAGAATTCCTGAAATCTCGATTTCTGCGATTTCGGAGGTTCTGATTCTCTGCCGCTATTTGATATCAGTTAAAACGGTCTTTTGTTTTCTCGTCAGCTTGGCGAGACCTCTCGAACGATATGTGAATTACCGTCCGAGGAGGAACAGAAGCCGAAAAAAAAATCCCGAATTTCGGAATTTTTCGATCGTAAGGGGGTGTACAGGGAAATTATGGAAAAATATTTTTTGTCCTCGATTTTGATGATTATGCTATTAAACGATAGAAGTCGATGAGCTGATCACTGTTATATCCATTGTTTGCTGCTTTATATGAAAAGAAGGAGACTGTAGGTGCGCGAATGTGCAGTTTCTATACAAATGTACTGTAATTGATATTTTCGAATCTTTTTTCTTGCAATTGTTAGACGTATGGAGTTATGGTTTGCTTTTTTTAATACAACTTCCAGAGCTCTATCAATTGATATATAGTTTATTATATTTCGAAACAAAAGTTGAAATCCGATTCGACCGGCCAGAATTCCTGAAATCTCGATTTCTGCGATTTCGGAGGTTCTGATTCTCTGCCGCTATTTGATATCAGTTAAAACGGTCTTTTGTTTTCTCGTCACCTTGGCGAGACCTCTCGAACGATATGTGAATTACCGTCCGAGGAGGAACAGAAGCCGAAAAAAAAATCCCGAATTTCGGAATTTTTCGATCGTGAGGGGGTAGTACAGGGAAATTATGGAAAAATATTTTTTGTCCTCGATTTTGATGATTTTGCTATTAAACGATAGAAGTCGATGAGCTGATCACTGTTATATCCATTGTTTGCTGCTTTATATGAAAAGAAGGAGACTGTAGGTGCGCGAATGTGTAGTTTCTATACAAATGTACTGTAATTGATATTTTCGAATCTTTTTTCTTGCAATTGTTAGACGTATGGAGTTATGGTTTGCTTTTTTCAATACAACTTCCAGAGCTCTATCAATTGATATATAGTTTATTATATTTCGAAACAAAAGTTGAAATCCGATTCGACCGGCCAGAATTCCTGAAATCTGGATTTCTGCGATTTCGGAGGTTCTGATTCTCTGCCGCTATTTGATATCAGTTCAAACGGTCTTTTGTTTTCTCGTCAGCTTGGCGAGACCTCTCGAACGATATGTGAATTACCGTCCGAGGAGGAACAGAAGCCGATAAAAAAATCCCGAATTTCGGAATTTTTCGATCGTAAGGGGGTAGTACAGGGAAATTATGGAAAAATATTTTTTGTCCTCGATTTTGATGATTTTGGTATTAAACGATAGAAGTCGATGAGCTGATCACTGTTATATCCATTGTTTGCTGCTTTATATGAAAAGAAGGAGACTGTAGGTGCGCGAATGTGTAGTTTCTATACAAATGTACTGTAATTGATATTTTCGAATCTTTTTTCTTGCAATTGTTAGACGTATGGAGTTATGGTTTGCTTTTTTCAATACAACTTCCAGAGCTCTATCAATTGATATATAGTCTATTATATTTCGAAACAAAAGTTGAAATCCGATTCGACCGGCCAGAACTCCTGAAATCTCGATTTCTGCGATTTCGGAGGTTCTGATTCTCTGTCGCTATTTGATATCAGTTCAAACTTTCTTTTGTTTTCTCATCAGCTTGGCGAGACCTCTCGAACGATATGTGAATTACCGTCCGAGGAGGAACAGAAGCCGAAAAAAAAAATCCCGAATTTCGGAATTTTTCGATCGTAAGGGGGTGTACAGGGAAATTATGGAAAAATATTTTTTGTCCTCGATTTTGATGATTTTGCTATTAAACGATAGAAGTCGATGAGCTGATCACTGTTATATCCATTGTTTGCTGCTTTATATGAAAAGAAGGAGACTGTAGGTGCGCGAATGTGTAGTTTCTATACAAATGTACTGTAATTGATATTTTCGAATCTTTTTTCTTGCAATTGTTAGACGTATGGAGTTGTGGTTTGCTTTTTTCAATACAACTTCCAGAGCTCTATCAATTGATATATAGTTTATTATATTTCGAAACAAAAGTTGAAATCCGATTCGACCGGCCAGAATTCCTGAAATCTCGATTTCTGCGATTTCGGAGGTTCTGATTCTCTGCCGCTATTTCATATCAGTTAAAACGGTCTTTTGTTTTCTCGTCACCTTGGCGAGACCTCTCGAACGATATGTGAATTACCGTCCGAGGAGGAACAGAAGCCGAAAAAAAAATCCCGAATTTCGGAATTTTTCGGTCGTAAGGGGGTAGTACAGGGAAATTATGGAAAAATATTTTTTGTCCTCGATTTTGATGATTATGCTATTAAACGATAGAAGTCGATGAGCTGATCACTGTTATATCCATTGTTTGCTGCTTTATATGTAAAGAAGGAGACTGTAGGTGCGCGAATGTGCAGTTTCTATACAAATGTACTGTAATTGATATTTTCGAATCTTTTTTCTTGCAATTGTTAGACGTATGGAGTTATGGTTTGCTTTTTTTAATACAACTTCCAGAGCTCTATCAATTGATATATAGTTTATTATATTTCGAAACAAAAGTTGAAATCCGATTCGACCGGCCAGAATTCCTGAAATCTCGATTTCTGCGATTTCGGAGGTTCTGATTCTCTGCCGCTATTTGATATCAGTTAAAACGGTCTTTTGTTTTCTCGTCAGCTTGGCGAGACCTCTCGAACGATATGTGAATTACCGTCCGAGGAGGAACAGAAGCCGAAAAAAAATCCCGAATTTCGGAATTTTTCGATCGTGAGGGGGTAGTACAGGGAAATTATGGAAAAATATTTTTTGTCCTCGATTTTGATGATTTTGCTATTAAACGATAGAAGTCGATGAGCTGATCACTGTTATATCCATTGTTTGCTGCTTTATATGAAAAGAAGGAGACTGTAGGTGCGCGAATGTGTAGTTTCTATACAAATGTACTGTAATTGATATTTTCGAATCTTTTTTCTTGCAATTGTTAGACGTATGGAGTTGTGGTTTGCTTTTTTCAATACAACTTCCAGAGCTCTATCAATTGATATATAGTTTATTATATTTCGAAACAAAAGTTGAAATCCGATTCGACCGGCCAGAATTCCTGAAATCTCGATTTCTGCGATTTCGGAGGTTCTGATTCTCTGCCGCTATTTCATATCAGTTAAAACGGTCTTTTGTTTTCTCGTCACCTTGGCGAGACCTCTCGAACGATATGTGAATTACCGTCCGAGGAGGAACAGAAGCCGAAAAAAAAATCCCGAATTTCGGAATTTTTCGGTCGTAAGGGGGTAGTACAGGGAAATTATGGAAAAATATTTTTTGTCCTCGATTTTGATGATTATGCTATTAAACGATAGAAGTCGATGAGCTGATCACTGTTATATCCATTGTTTGCTGCTTTATATGTAAAGAAGGAGACTGTAGGTGCGCGAATGTGCAGTTTCTATACAAATGTACTGTAATTGATATTTTCGAATCTTTTTTCTTGCAATTGTTAGACGTATGGAGTTATGGTTTGCTTTTTTTAATACAACTTCCAGAGCTCTATCAATTGATATATAGTTTATTATATTTCGAAACAAAAGTTGAAATCCGATTCGACCGGCCAGAATTCCTGAAATCTCGATTTCTGCGATTTCGGAGGTTCTGATTCTCTGCCGCTATTTGATATCAGTTAAAACGGTCTTTTGTTTTCTCGTCAGCTTGGCGAGACCTCTCGAACGATATGTGAATTACCGTCCGAGGAGGAACAGAAGCCGAAAAAAAAATCCCGAATTTCGGAATTTTTCGATCGTGAGGGGGTAGTACAGGGAAATTATGGAAAAATATTTTTTGTCCTCGATTTTGATGATTTTGCTATTAAACGATAGAAGTCGATGAGCTGATCACTGTTATATCCATTGTTTGCTGCTTTATATGAAAAGAAGGAGACTGTAGGTGCGCGAATGTGTAGTTTCTATACAAATGTACTGTAATTGATATTTTCGAATCTTTTTTCTTGCAATTGTTAGACGTATGGAGTTACGGTTTGCTTTTTTTAATACAACTTCCAGAGCTCTATCAATTGATATATAGTTTATTATATTTCGAAACAAAAGTTGAAATCCGATTCGACCGGCCAGAATTCCTGAAATCTCGATTTCTGCGATTTCGGAGGTTCTGATTCTCTGCCGCTATTTGATATCAGTTAAAACGGTCTTTTGTTTTCTCGTCACCTTGGCGAGACCTCTCGAACGATATGTGAATTACCGTCCGAGGAGGAACAGAAGCCGAAAAAAAATCCCGAATTTCGGAATTTTTCGATCGTGAGGGGGTAGTACAGGGAAATTATGGAAAAATATTTTTTGTCCTCGATTTTGATGATTTTGCTATTAAACGATAGAAGTCGATGAGCTGATCACTGTTATATCCATTGTTTGCTGCTTTATATGAAAAGAAGGAGACTGTAGGTGCGCGAATGTGTAGTTTCTATACAAATGTACTGTAATTGATATTTTCGAATCTTTTTTCTTGCAATTGTTAGACGTATGGAGTTATGGTTTGCTTTTTTCAATACAACTTCCAGAGCTCTATCAATTGATATATAGTTTATTATATTTCGAAACAAAAGTTGAAATCCGATTCGACCGGCCAGAATTCCTGAAATCTGGATTTCTGCGATTTCGGAGGTTCTGATTCTCTGCCGCTATTTGATATCAGTTCAAACGGTCTTTTGTTTTCTCGTCAGCTTGGCGAGACCTCTCGAACGATATGTGAATTACCGTCCGAGGAGGAACAGAAGCCGATAAAAAAATCCCGAATTTCGGAATTTTTCGATCGTGAGGGGGTAGTACAGGAAAATTATGGAAAAATATTTTTTGTCCTCGATTTTGATGATTTTGCTATTAAACGATAGAAGTCGATGAGCTGATCACTGTTATATCCATTGTTTGCTGCTTTATATGAAAAGAAGGAGACTGTAGGTGCGCGAATGTGTAGTTTCTATACAAATGTACTGTAATTGATATTTTCGAATCTTTTTTCTTGCAATTGTTAGACGTATGGAGTTATGGTTTGCTTTTTTCAATACAACTTCCAGAGCTCTATCAATTGATATATAGTTTATTATATTTCGAAACAAAAGTTGAAATCCGATTCGACCGGCCAGAACTCCTGAAATCTCGATTTCTGCGATTTCGGAGGTTCTGATTCTCTGTCGCTATTTGATATCAGTTAAAACGGTCTTTTGTTTTCTCGTCAGCTTGGCGAGACCTCTCGAACGATATGTGAATTACCGTCCGAGGAGGAACAGAAGCCGAAAAAAAATCCCGAATTTCGGAATTTTTCGATCGTAAGGGGGTGTACAGGGAAATTATGGAAAAATATTTTTTGTCCTCGATTTCGATGATTTTGCTATTAAACGATAGAAGTCGATGAGCTGATCACTGTTATATCCATTGTTTGCTGCTTTATATGAAATGAAGGAGACTGTAGGTGCGCGGATGTGTAGTTTCTATACAAATGTACTGTAATTGATATTTTCGAATCTTTTTTCTTGCAATTGTTAGACGTATGGAGTTATGGTTTGCTTTTTTTAATACAACTCTAAAAGCTCTATCAGATGATGTCTAGTTCATTATTTTTCGAGTCTCTGTTCTTTTCTTCTGCTTTTCTTGGCGTGACCTGCGGAAAGGTGTCGATGTTGAAAGGATGTGAGTTGTTGTGCTCGTGCGCCAGCTATCTGATGTCTTGTCTCAATCCCAGATGGTCGAATTTTGATCTGGTTTTTTCTAAATTTCCTATAAGAAGGGAGAAATATGTTTCGGTGTTACTGCACATGGAGAGATTGTAGTAAGTGAAGAAAGAAAACTAAAAAAATTTGCTTTCCCTTGAAGAAAAACTTTCGCATTTTCTGAAAAAATTTCTTACTGTGCGAAGAAATTTGGATCTAAAAATGTGAGGGATTTTTACTAAGGATTATGTTAGCATTTTAGCGACTGAAAAAAATAGTGTTTGATGTGAGGCATGAGTGGAATAATTTTTCCGCTAACGCGTGAAAATTAAAAGGATGATTTTGTGAGGAAATACACCGAAGATTTTTGAATTTGTGCAGAGTGAAAGGAAGCACAAATTCGCCAACATTACATGTTCCTCTAGCCTAGGCTATTATTGTACTTCACTTATGATCTGAAACAAAAATTTTTTTTTCAAATTTTTATGTTATCTAATGAGCATTGCAGATTCATTGGCAATTAATTTATTTCACCTTCATCGTTTGTAATTTTCTCCCTCTAAATAGTTTTCCCCACCGATTTTCTCAACAATTTTCCCTGCAATAGTTGTAAGACTGCGATGTTCTAGCTATACGAGTAGGACATAGCAAATGCTACGATGGAGCACGTCTGAGAACCTTTACGAAATGAACGGAATCAAAATTTATCCGTGAAATCAGAAAAAATCAAATTCTCACTGACTACCAAATTTAGTAAAAGTCGTTCGGCTCTCATCTCCAACAGCCGAATGTTTTTGAATTTTGGATCTTCAGTTAAGCAGTCTCACTATATAATTTCTTTTAACTCAGATAGATGAAGCCTCTCTTCCTACGCCATATAAACGGCTCGTTCGTACAACATGTGCAAATGCATCGAATGGTGATTTCATTGCTTCATTATGTCTTGGAAAACTAATTCCCGAAATCGCGAAACAGTTCCCGAATACTACCTCATCGTTCATATTACTACCGCATGAGTTGCCCGAATTTCAATTGGCCGATGGTGTGGGTACAATCGATCTCAAAAGTTTGTTACATTATTTTCGATTCTTTATTGCTTTGAGTATCTTTTAAAAAATATGCATGTTAAATCTTTAACCGTAATTCTATCTCAGTTTCCTCTTGAACTCTTACTTATTTTACTTCAAATCTTATCACCTTAAAAGATCCATTATTTCCTCTGCATAGCTTAGAAAAATTCGAAATGTTAGTTTCTCATAGACGACGCAAAATTACTTCTACTTCTCATTTATCCACTCACTTTTACTTCTTCAGGTGATATAAAAAGAAATTTCACAAAGTTAATCAGTACTCATAAATGGGGCATTTATATATTTTATTGCTCCGGGAGGAGTGCATTAAGAACCGGAGCCAGGGATGGGAAAATTTCGAAATTTTGTATTTTCTGCCACATTTCCCAATTATTTGTTTATTTGTTTATTTGCTTGTATTTATTTGCTTATTCGTGCATTTGCCTGTTTATATATTTATTTATTTGTTTATTTATTTACATTAATAAACGGAGAATTCATTATTTCCCCATTAACTGTGAAAAAATTTCCTCTAGTTTTCAGCTCGGGTAATAACTTATATAAAAGAAGGTCTTCGAAGGCGTCAGGTTTTGGTTAGTTCTGCCGATACGATTGCTGACGTTCGACTTCTCGTCGAAGATCGTAAATTTGCAGCAGCTTTCAAGCTGCATAAATTAGCCGTCAGGTTAATCTGCTTTTATCAGAGACTCTAAATGTAAATTTTTTGAGCACCTTGGAAATGGAAAATCTGTAAGAGATTCCCGTAAATATTAAGAAAAGTTATAGGAGATTATTTAGGAAATTTATAGTCATGATAAGATCAATGAGAATATGAAAATAGATTTTATTGTTTTTTATGAGAATTTGCAAAAAATGGTTTTGATTTAATTAATAAAGCTAAATTTCGTATTGTTATAGCCACTCTTGCATATTTCCTTACTTATTTTTTGTACTCTTAATAAGCAAAACAATGATTTTATTGTTCACTTATCGTATGAAATATCGTTTAGAAAAGTAGCAATCGAAGAAATTGTGTTGAAAAAATTTGGCGTTGTAAATGCTTTTGAATTTTTCTCAATGAAAATAATCCATAATTTAAATATTCAAAAATAATATGAAAATATCTCATGCATTTTTATGCAAGATCGATTGTTTCTATAAATTCTCAACCAAAATTCCTCCATTTTCTCAATTATCGTTATTCATTTTGGAATATGAATTGATTGCTAAAACTCTATATTTAGAAGTGTTTAAGATATCAATCGCCAGGCGATTTACTGAGGCGTTTCTTTTTCGCTTAGCGTTTATCAGCCAACTTAGTGAGAGAGTTCAGTTAATCGTTGAGTTTTTCTACCGTGATTTTATACCGTTTCTAACGCTAGAGACATGCTTCCTAAAAGCGCAACTTTCTACCGCGACTGCAACTGCTCGTACTCGTTGAGTGGGAAAATTTCAGTACTACATTTAGAAAGTAGCTCACAACAGATTCTATAGGTGCACAGCATTGTACAATGAGCTGAATTCGAAAAACTCCAATTCTGCGAGAAGCTCCGGTAGGCCCAATTTCGGAATTTGCAAGAATGACGGAGTTATTCAAATTACTGAGTTCACATTTCATTCGGGCGGCTCAAATTCTTTGGGCTCGGCGCGGTAGCAATTTTAGCCATGCGCTAGTTTTCAAATCCTAACAAAGAAAATCGCTCTTTGCATCATTTCTAACACGTAATAATACCATAAAAATAAGCTCTTGTAAATTTCAGTTTACATCGGAGTGCAATTGGCGGTGTTGTCAGTGATGATATTTCACAGCTAGCACCATTGGCTAAAACTTTTCTTGGTCCACAAATATCGAAAGCACTACGTAAAGGCGTTCCGTTTCCTCTACAGGTGAGATATGCTGTGCTGCTTGTTGATGTTCTTATAGTTCAGTTTTAGTCAGTTATTTGTGCTTACAAGGGCAATGAGTATTGTAGCAATCGCTCTACACTTTGCAGAGAACATAAAATGTGGTTCTCTTTAAAAATACCACTAAATCTAATCAACAGCTTAATTATAATTTGATGTTTCTTGTTAAGCTCGGAACTTGTGCTCTCAAAAATTTGTGTTTGCATAATCCATCAAAAGGTGGTTGTAAGAAATAGGAATATTCTTCTTTCGTGAATGAACGTTTCATCGTGATTGGTACATCAAATGTTAATTGAATGATTTTTTTTTTCAAGCATAGAAGTAGCCGATTTGTAGTGTCCGACGTATGTTCGCCTCTTTCAGGACTCATTGGAATTCATTAATCCACAGCTGACCGTACATGATGGATTCGTTGAATTGGCCACCGACTTCCGATTAGGTGAGACAAAATTGCGTAAAGAAGTGAAGCAAGCATTCGGATTGAATTTTTTTAGTAGTGAATCACCTTAAGGTGCATTGTTAATAAAAAAAAAATTTCAATTGTGCACACTATAACTATGATACAATCAGCTGATTTTATTTCTTTTCGTTTAGTAGCTGAATAAGATGATGACCCTATATTGGCTTTAACTCGAGAAGCGGATTCCGATAAGGCAATCTTTTTGCAATTTAAGAACATTTATGCAGCAACTGTTTCCTATTGTTCATCAGTCGTTGTCTTTGAAGAATATTTGAGACAGCAAAAGACTGTCGCAGCTTTCTTAATGAAATCTTGAGGTAAACCCTCTAGTCTTAGCAACATTTTATCACTAAGCTCGGAAATGGCCTCTCCGGTCAGGTCTAGGTCTATCCTGACGCTATCCAGATGACGCTGCATGTATGTAGGAAACAGGGAAGGGTGCCGTTGTCCACTTCAATGAAAAAAGTTTACAGTGAAGAAAAATTTCCAGCCAATGCATGCCGTGCTGTCGAGGTATTGGAAATCTCAGTCCCAAAAATGAGTATTTTGCTTATCTTTTCCCAAAGAGAGGGAACCTCTCTTTCCTTCCCCCTCCCCTTTGCATAAGGGCTTCCTTACGTCGTACTGAGGATGAAAAACGGCTTCGCATTTCAACGTTCCCCACTCCAGTCGATTCTGAACGAACGAGACACCGTCTAGCAATCTATGCCGAAAAAAAGCACCTTGTTGCTGCGTTATATCGAAGCTCGATGTGGAAAGAAGGAGTGGAGGGAGGAGAGGAAGGAAAAGAGAGGGAAGCGGAGATGCGCTCTAAGCTTGGCACTCATAAAATCGTAACCTACTCATTAAAAAGCGGTTAAATAAACAAGAAGAATTTTTATTATCACCACATAATTTGAATATACCACAGATAGATCACGTTAAATAAAACAAGACGAGTAATAACAAAACGATATATGGAACCGGAACATCGAAAGGAAATAACTTCATATGCTTATAGATAGAATGGACTAACAAAATGGATTGGAAACAATCAATATCCTCCATTTATATTAAAAAAAAACAAGAGCAAAAGAGTTAAGAAAGGAAAAACAAACAAATAAACAAACACCGATATCACGACAAAACCATAAATTATGCTACCCCCTCCCCTCTCCTAACGATATATTATTTGACAATTCATAATATTGCTCAGCTCTAATATTAAGTGGAGGTCTGAACCCAAAACAAAAAAAAAAAAATCCATCGAACGACATTCAACGTCAATGATCTAAACCATACCAGTACACCTTATTCAACTTATACGAAAGAATCGCTTCCATCCGTTTAAAAGGAAGAAACGCCTGAATTCATTTTCAATCAAAAACGTGATTCAGAAAACTTAAAAACAACGAACGCTATGTTCTCGAACTAAACAATGAATCCGATTTACACAATTAGGAAACTACCTATAAATACTGAAGGAAATAAAACACCGAAAATTATTTAACTAGGAGCAAGGACGACGTTGCAGAAAATTTAGGGCACATACGACCTCATACGTTGTCCTGATCTAACCCCTAATGAGCTGTATGCACCTTTAGGTGACAACCCTCAACCAAACATGGTCAATTTGCGGCATTAATTAAAAAAAAACATCCGATGCTATTATGCCCCACAAACATGCTTCATTAGATGCTAATTTCTATCGGAGACTTGCTTCTGAATCAACACTGAATATACGCATAAATTTCTAACAACAATCGACACAATCCACAGCAGGAAGTCACCTCTCCAAGTGCAGCAACATAACAGTTTAATGGATTTATGTGAGAAGCGCCTTCCCCTTCCCCTACCTTCCCCTCCCCACTAAGAAGGGAAATATTTCTAAAAGAAAAATATGCCATCTCACAAACAACACAACAGCAGAAAGCGAATAGTGGAGCAAAGCAAATAAATTAATGACTCGCATTCGATGACTTCATGCTCGGATGTAGAAAATGGGAAGTGCTTGGCTGCGATGACGAATCAAAAATTGACTCGTCGGCGTCTTAGTTGATCTTCTTTTTCGAATGCTGATCCGCCTCTGGCAAATCTCGTACCTGAAAGCGTTGTATTTGGCCAACAAGAAGAGTTAATCCCTTCCCACCTCAATGAATCAGAAATATAATCGAATAGGTACACCAGGAAGAGCGTTAGCGATGAAAAAAAAGATACGATGATCCCTTCCCAACCCCTAAATGACAAAAATGTTTTGAGAAAAGGTATCGCGCAATCTTACGGCACTATTTGGTTCGCAATTTCATCGAAAATGATGAACTAAATCAAACCGTCGCTTAGATATCTCAATCAAACTATATTCTACTGAAAACTTCATAATCACAACTTCCTCATATCTACATATCAGGCTGGAACTGATAAACGAACAAAGACTGGATGTCTTTAATCCACAAGTTTCATGAAAACATAAATACAACACCTATTATAGGGATCGCGTTAAGTTGCAAACTTAATAAATATAAATGAAACATATTCCCTGACAATTATAGTATGTTGAAAAAATAGCATATTTTAACATCCGTTTCTTCTTAGAAAAAGACAAAGAGGCACATACCTATATTGGCTGCTATTTTCTGAGAATGGTGCCGAATGTTTCAGAAAACAAAGGCAAATACAAAACATGCTCAAAATGCCGTTAGATTGTGCTTGTAAATTATGCAAAGAAATACACCAAAGCAGAACAATAGAAAAAAAAGGTAATTTCAAAGGCTCACATCGTCAACGTTATGTTTCTTCTTCTTTTGCTGCACTCGTGGTTGCTTCTCGGCCTTCGGTTTGCTATGTCGTTCTCTATATCGACGTACGTGGAACAGCACAAAGTTCCATAGCATATAGAGTTGCAATGCGAGCGCACATAGCATACTGTTTAGTCTATAACGATCGCATTTAAGTCCATCAAGATTTTTGATATTCAAGTGCCTCATACTTCTTAATTACCAATCCAAGTGCTCGGAAGAATAAGTTCTATCACCTGTGGGAATACTCTTAATCTTTAACTATTAACTTCTGTTTAGGAGTTAACTTCAAATACATAAAACAAAACACATAATCGCACAACTCTGACGGCCGTGGTAGCTGGCAAGCTCACCAACCGCGCATAAAAATGCTTTCCCATATGTAAACCCAGCAAACACAATATCTGGGCGACCAATTGGAAAAAAAGTGAAACATTCACTACTAAAAACAACGCATATAGCACTCCGATTCGCGGGTATTAACTCCAGTATTGGATAAGCGGCCTGTTCTCGGAACTTCTTCGTCACTCTTCTATATTTCTTCGTTTTCCTCACTGTTCCGCCAAATTCCACCTTTCGCTCCTTCTTCTCCTCCTTATGGCTCCGAGTAACCAAGCTAATGTTTAGTTCAATTCCACTCTTCGAGTATGGCTAACCGAATAAACGCGGTGTTGAAATTGCCGTTTGCGGGATCCATATAGGGTGTCTCATTCGAGCGAAGTCCATACCATAGGGTCAATACCGCAATGACCGCGCTTGCCAATCGAACCAAAACAAATACCGCATTCCAAATTTTAAATCTAAAATCTCCGTCAATAAATTACTGTTTCATTTGTAAACGACATCAAACAATTCGAGCTGATCGATGCATGCTTAATTTCCTAGACAACAGCTGTCATCTAGAACTCAAGATTAAGACTCAAATCTGTGAACTGTCCATTCAAATCTTTAAAAACTTATCCCACTTCTTATCCTGGCGTAATTCGCATTTGGAACTATCCATTTAAATAAACGCATCAGAAATCACTCTCAAAAATATTGGTGTCCAGACATATGTAAAATGCGTACAGCACAATTTATCGTCTATCTTCAGAACGATGAATGAAAAAAAAAAAACGGATCTACAAGAAACACTACAGACAAAATTAGCAACGAACCCGGTTTTTGCGAGATTCCATTTTTCAGCGAAATGGAATAATCGTGTTAGATGAAATACTGACTGCGAAATATACTCGAGAAATAGTAGTGCCAATGCCAGACGATTGAAGCTGCAATTTTTGCTCTTTATGTAGAGCAATCAATAAATATTCATTCTAATGCAGAGATTTATACCTCTACCACCTTTGAGATGTGCAATTTCATACTTATAATATCCTTGGGATACACAGGTCTACACCTGCGTCTTTATCCACTACACATCCCACCTGGAAAAATTCATACTCTTTAGGTCTGTGTGCGAATGGAAGATAGCCGACATTTCCTTTGCTCATTATATAAAAACATTTTCATGAATTGTTCGTTCATTTGCTTGACATATAAACGGCTGTAAAAATGTTCATCAGTGATAAATGCTTTTACAAAAAAAAAAAAAAGAAATTCCAGTCGCAATGCTAGAGATAGATAAAAAGAAAATAAAAATAAAAATAAAACAACTATGAAATATGCTTACTTGAGTATATATGCCGCAAGTGTGAACATCAAATAAATCAGTGAATAAACCGTTCTCGGTTGCATATCCTCTTTACGTACTTTTTGGAAATAAAACTCTGGGAATTGATGCACCCAATAGGCGATCTACAAAACAAAAAATCTGCCGTCTAATCCGCTAAAATCCTCGCGAATCATAAGCAGTATTCGTTGTTAAAACAACGATTCTAATTTCAAACGGTATTCGACCATGTTGCTCTTACCACCGAACCATCCCATCCCACCGCAAACAGTGCTTCGGTAGAAAATTATCTAAGCGATGACTAATGACAACTAACAAATGGTCGTTTTATGAACCACACCTAAAGAGAATCGAACCTCCACCCACAATTAGATACCTCATTCAATCGAACATGTGCAAACCTATTGATGTGCTTACTCTTGTGTATGCTAAACGTAACAGAAAAGGTAGCATTAAGCAAAATGGACAAAAAATTATAAGGTAAGTTGCATGGAAGTAATGAAATACCACCCGATGTTAAGTGATACTTCCGTTAATAAACCTCCTCTTTCTAAACTTCGAGAATCCTTAAAGCCCTCGATTATGAATCCTGAATTTTCGTCCATTGTATTCTGACCTTCACACTATCAATGACTCTGCAGTTTTCAATGCCCATCTCAAATAAGATGAAATAAAAAATACGTCATAAAAAACCTGAAAAATGAAGAATAATTTAGCATGAAGAGTAAGATGGCGATGGATTTCTGGATACCCAACCCAAAGTTTGGTGATGTCCATGTGGATATGCAAATCATGCAGCACATACCCTGCAACAGTATCTCTCATTTCAACAAAACATAAACCTACAAGCATTTATCACTCCAAATTAAAGGTAGCTTATCTCTTTCTAGTATTTGGAAATGGCTTAAACCTGAGCTTAAAAATACGAGCAGAGTGTTGATCAAGAGAGATACTGAACGGTAATACACCGAGTTCTAATATCAATGATAGCTGGCCAGAATTTCCACAAAACAACCCGATTTGCGCTCCGTACTATCCTAATGTTACAACAACAACGTCAACGTGCCCATTTATCACCGCTATAACGTAGAGTGCTGCCAATTCATACAGTTATAGCATTATACAATAGTGTTGAATTTTTCACTATTACCCACAAACATTGAGCACATTTCATACTGCCAAAAAATTTTTCTTTATAATAAAAGAAAGATTAAAACATTGAAATGCAAAAAGAAAAAAACCTGCATGAATCGCCGAATAAACAGCGAAAACGAAGAGTTGTCCCGATTCGGCGAATTTACTCATTTTAGTTTTACTCAGATGAAATTTGCGTTGTAATTTATCAAAGATGTACTCTTGTAGAATTGCATGTACGGTAATCCAACCAACTGCATAAAATGCGATCGCTGCGATATCTTTAAATCCTGTACGATAATAAGCAGCCGGCTCTGCAAAAAATTTCCCTAACTAGATGAAAGACATAGTACTGAGAGGACCATACTTCAATAAACAGGTAAAATGAACTTACTTACCTTCGATATGAGCAGCGGCAGGTAATATAGAAGAGTGAAATTCACTTGGTATTGATGAATAGAGTTATATCATTCATAAGCAGTTTTTATCTTCCTTTCGAACAGTGCAAAAATACTAATTAGTTTCTATAACTACTGTCGATTACTATTGTATTGAATAGGTTTCTTCAGTGAAAACATCTCAAAAAACCTGCCGCTATGTCTTACACCGCAATAATCTTATATTTTGGATGCATGGATGAATACCTGTGTATATCTGAATGCCTGAATGTGTATCTGAATACAGGAATCCTATACCAATAATGAACGAATACCTGAATCAGGTGTCAACGCAAACGTTTCGTTATATTGCGGTACGACAAATATACTCGCAAACGAGGATGTTGCCTAAAAAATATCCATTTATATTATAATTTCATCGAAATGTAAAACATCTGAGTAATAAATAAATAAATAAATAAATAAGTGATCACTGCTATGGAATGAAGCCATCTCTACCTCACAATATCTGGATATTAATTAAGGCTATCACCTTAAAGCACTACGTTAGTTTTTTTAAGTATGTACAAGTAACGTGCAAACATAAGTGAGTCATATAATGCCCAAAATCGTTGATTAATAAAATCTTTGATGCACGCATCGAGTACTCTTTTAAGAAACACATAATATTCCGATCAATTTGGTCGGCGATTAAGGCGAGTAGAAGTTACCTGGAAAAGAAGACCAACGATGACAATCATAAGAATACATGACATAATATCACCATGGTTTTGAATGATGAATTCATGTGAGAGGAATGGTGGTGATGCCTTTTTGCCTCGTCCCCCCACCGAACGACGTGATTCCACCATCCTCTGCAAATATCCACCTCAGAGTATACCTAACATTTACCGGAAACAATCGAACGCAAACATAACTGGCGACAATTTAGGCGGAAATAAAGAAATTCAAATCTGATGCTTGAAAGTATAGAAGTTGAGAAATCCTTCAAAAAAGCAACATTCCTGTTTTGTGGTATTATAACCAACCGCAAACCGGAACTTATATACTAGATAGGAAACCAACCGCCAAATCAACCAAATTAGCATCGTCCGATGTTCAGTTGAAAGGTGGAAAATAAACCAAATCTATAATATTTACTTTATTTAACTAAGCTAATATTTCACACAAATTGCCCACCATACCGCTTATTAGCCACTATTTTGGTACACTACATTCCACTATCATATATAAGCTATTTGAAAAATAAAGAATCTCCATATTAAAAAAAAAAAACGCAAATCAACATATCA
Source organism: Baylisascaris procyonis (assembly GCA_037389465.1). NCBI lineage: Eukaryota > Metazoa > Nematoda > Chromadorea > Rhabditida > Ascarididae > Baylisascaris > Baylisascaris procyonis. The sequence goes on along the minus strand of JAZARR010000032.1, from coordinate 2,073,165 downwards.
CAATTTATTTTACTCCGTCGAATCGAATAAAAACATTTTAAATTATAGTGATGCGCAACAAAGACGTTTTGCGTGGAGATATACTACACCCGAGTAGTGAGGTGCATCTATAATTCTGCAGTTTGATTACGGTAACAAAGAAATGCGGCAAATTTGAATCGCGTTCAATGATCTCAACACAATCTAGTGCAATCATTCAAAAAACGCCAACGATCTAAAAGAAGCTAAATAGTTGAAGCTAAAGAAAAGCATCAAATGATTGAGATACAGCTAGAGTGTAATGTGCAGAGAGATAAGGTGCGAAAGTGTCATGTGGTGATGCTCTTCGATCTAAGTAATCCACAATGGATTGGCTATTTGACTTGTGCAAGTAGTCAGTGGTTTAATTTCATCTCAATAGTCGTCAATTTCTTTTCGTGTGTGTGTGTGTGTGCAAATCGAATGTTTCATTCGATATGTTTACTTGGAGGACCACCATGGGGATTTCGTTATGCTACTACAAATGATGGTAGCATCGTTATAGTACAGGTATTACAATTGCAAATCTCATAGCTAATGTTGAAGAAATTCCATAACATCACTTATATTCAGCTTAAAAATGCTTATAATATCATCCAACACTATCGATAAAAATCTTGATGAATTTCTAGAATTTAGTTAAGCTGTATTTACCTTTTTATGCATTCTAATTATGCAAATTTTACAACATCTACATAGCCACTTTTATAAAACTTCTTTAATCAAATATTGCGCAAATATGAAGAGAATCATTTATATGCCTTAAACTATAATTTAAACTTCTCTAGGTTACTTTATTAAATATACCACCTAAGTATTACTCTTTAGGCATAAATTTATGGCTATAATTTGTGTTATTTATATGATTCACTATAACTAATGATGGAAATTTCTAAACCATTTCAGTTCATTTCATCTTCGATTTTCCCATATTATCCTAGCACAATAGCTTCATTATATTCGAGGCGATGATATTTAAAAAAATAGAAAAATTAAATAATAAAAAGTTTGAAAATTTTTTGAAAAAATATTTAATTTTCTCAACTATTGCTGCTTATCTTTTCCAAGGGATAAATTATGAATGTAAATAATTTTACACAATTTGAATTTTTATAATTTTCAGAAAAAATTCCGTTTAAATATTAATCTCACATATGAATAGAAGAGTTTTCGTTAATTTTTTATGGAATAAAAATAAGATTTTTATTGCTTATTTTCACGATTAGGATTGTTCATTCATTTAGCTATATAATAGCGAACTCTTAATGAATCGAATAAAAAATTCTCTTGTTATTTCGCGTAGAAAAATAAAACAAATCAAATTCAATCATATTTAATTGTATTTAATGAGCTTATTATCGACTCATTTTAAGCGTTTGTTTTACTTATGATTTTATTATTAAATGAAATTTGCAAGAAATTTGCATATAACATTTTTTTGTGCAAAATTTCCATTCCATTCATTTGCATCGTCGATTTCTAAATTATTAAGTTTTCTTATTTTTTTATTCGCTGATTGTTGACGATTTGACAATATTATATTTTGCATGATGAAAAATATACCGGAAAAGAGAAAATTTCGGAATATTTGGTGATATTTCACTAATCTCGATTTTTAATATTTCTATACGGTGATGCATATTTTTGAATTTTTTCGAATATTTTTTTATCATCTGATTACGTTTAACTGTATTTGAATCTTCAAAATTTCTTCTTACATCATTCCTCCTTCCTCCCTTCCAATCTACAGGGATCGATTAGAGGGTAGGACTTATGATAATAAAGTGAAACTCATCTAATCGGTATAAATAATAGTGAAAGCTGGAAAGATGACAGTAGCCGGTTGTAAAAGTTGCTTTGCAGGTTCTACCAGATGGTCGTGCAGATAAAGAAGGTATTCGAGTCGGTGATGTGATCGAGGCAATCAATGGAGAACAGTGCTTCGATGTGTACACATTACAAACAAAAATGCGTAATGCTCAAGGCATGCTTAAACTCAGAGTTTACAGGTTTCTATTTAATTTGCATATTTAGAGGAATTATTTTGCATATATCATCCTAGTTGATTTTTACATTCATATCAACAACACGAAGATCGCAATATAATTTTTAAGTTGTTGTTTAGTGGAATTTTTATTGCATCATAACTGCTCAACACTATATAATGCATTCTTTCATTAACATCATGAGCAAAGAACGTCCTCGAAGGCACAGGAAGCAATATGAACTTGTGCCCGAAATCGATCCGCCATTGTTCGAGCAATAACCTTTAATCTTTTTTTTTACTACCGCTCCACGTTTCATGTTTTGAAGATTTTCTTCCCAACAAGCAAAAGGCATCAATGCTTCACGAAGCGTTGAACGCGATCGCAGATGAAAGGCATCGATTAATAATATTTGAATTAGTTTACTAATTACATCTGTTTTTCTCACTAAATGTGGCATTCTTTTAAGACTGCCTTTGTTCATTTTTATGCGATTATTTTTTTTATGCGACCTATTCTTATAGTACGGATACTAAGATTAGATTGTTACTAATATCCATAAGAAAGTTTTTAGAATTAAGTTAGTAATTTTCATATTCTTCCATACCTACATAATCATCCACTATTGTGTTGGTAGTGATTGTTCTTGAAAGGGATCTTCATTGATGAAAGCCGATTGATAGTGCTTCAAAGTGCTTTTTTTTGCCTAAACGGAAGATGTCGTTAGAAAATAATGAGGAGATGCATTATTCAGAAATTTAGCGCGTTGACCGGTCGGTGAAGCACATTAAAAATATGAATACTAAAAGATAATAAAAAAACTTATAAAGTTATTTAATATTGTAATTGAAAAAATGTAATTTTGCTTTATTTTCTGCGCAAAATCTTTTCACTAACATGCACTTGTGTTTATTTTTTATTGATTTCTAAAGGTGTATTTTTTTTTGATTGAAACTGCCGTTATTTTACTTTTTTCTGCATTTTTTTTACCATTATTAATTTATAGTCGAAAATATTTCCAATAATTTCTTTTTAGTTCATTCAGATGATATGATTATTTATTTCATACGATGAATTGGATCGAACACAGATTATGGAAATTATTAAATTTGTTATAAGCGAGAGCTATGTCATTTTCGCTGGCTTCATTTTTCGACAATCTAAAGGAGTACCCATGGGGGGTAACGCAAGTCCCGATATAGCACATCTGACTCTCTCTGTTATGGAGTACACATATGCCAAAATTTCGCGCTTTAATGATCTCTGCTGTAGATATGTCGATGATTTATTAATATTCAATAACGAAACTTTAAGCATACGGCAAATTTCATTTACGGTGAAGCGTTACAGATTGAGATTACTTATGCTGGTAATGTGGCCAATTTTTTGGATTTAAACTTATGTATTACACGTAATGGTGTGGTCACAAATGTATATGATAAGACCGATCAGTTTAACTTTCCAGTTAACAAATATACTCAATTGGATAGTAATATTCCTCTGTTTATACATAAAAACCTCATAGTTTCCCAAATCTATAGGTTTACTAAACTGTGCTCCGTTAAAGAAGATTTCATCAACAAGTGCAAAGACCTACTTAAAAATTATAGGGATAAAGGTCTTAGTATTTTCATTATGAAAAAGTTTATATACAAGGCATTGATCAATAAACCGGAATTGATATATAAGTTTGTTTACCCAAACAAACAGAGTATTAGTAATTTGCTTGATACAATTTTTTATGGGCTTTAGTATCTTACACATGGTGAGATTAAAGACACAGGTACTTCATGGAATAAACGGGTCTGGTGCATTCTAATAGCAAAATACAATTAACATAATAGCTTGATTTTTATGATTACATTAATAGAATCTAGGTTATTAACATTATTTACTTTATAATGCGGTGCTCCATATCAGAAAACGTGGTTTTAATTAACTGCGATAGTGCTAACTTCATGAAAAAATATATTTATTGGTTCGCGAATCACGGTTCTCCTTTATAAAGATTCACTAGAATATTGATCTGACAATGGTCTACAGCACTATATAGCGCCAAAATTGATGCATTGCTGGATTGATGCATTGCTGGACCAAATCGAAAGTTTTCACCTCTGCGGCATTAGAGTTTTAATAAGAGCTAAGATAGCGTTTAGTGAACTAGTAAAACGCTTCTGCATATCTTCAAGCAAGTGTAAAATCAGGAAACAACATAAAGGGACCACATACATGTGCAGTATTCCAGAAGCGATCGACAGTACCTAAGGAAGGGATTACGGTAACATTCAAAATTCTGCATTTTTTACAGTAATCTTTCATATTTTTTCTCTTGAAGTTCAAAATGCATTCAAAGAATGAGTGATGTTTTATAGGCTTTAAGAAGTCATCATTGTGGGGGCGCTAAGAATGTTTTTAACGGAAGTTGCATCCGAGAAATAGTGTCGGCAATTTGAGGAACGTTGTTATTTATTAGCTTCATTTGCTCAGCCATCATTCTTTAAGCTAAGCTTTTCTTCCCCCGTGCGAGAAAGACCGATTGAATAGGTTTCGCTAGTTAATTACACTTTGACCATTCAATAAACAAACTTTTAAAGTACATCAAACGTATTGACAGCTTTAGGTTTGTTAATTGCGCTATAGATTATTTTCAAGTGATATTGTTATTTAAATTTTTCCTCCATCTCGGAGAAAGCAGGTCGATGAAAAAAATCGAAAATTAGCAAAATTCTTCTATGTATTAACTGCTAAAATTACCGTATTCGACATATTATTTTACAGCATACTGTAATCCTTCTTAGTAACTTTTATTTCAATAATCCTCACTCCAAAGTGCCTTATTGCTCTGAATTTTTTTTTTGAAATTTGTGTCAGTAAATCGAAATGGAGAGAAAAGGATCAATAAATCACTTCATAGCGAGTGAAGAAATGATTGAAATTTTTCTATTTTCTAGCAGTGTGAATATTTAGCAATAGATTAAGGTCATTTATCGATCCTAACCGTTGTCGAGTTAAGCAAAAGTAAACGGATACAGTGAAAGGTTTGCTTTTTGATAAATGGCATTAGGCTGATACACTTAGCAGTTTTTACTCAGTGCCGTATGTTTTCGTAAAACTTCACACATCATTCAACTATCGCTTCTCGATGCTTTTCCCGGAAGCGAGCACTCAATGTGCAATTGAGCGGTTAACGAGAGAGGGACCAATTAAATTATATCTACCTTGATTCTTAATAAATTCACTCTATTACCATCAATAACAATTTATTATAAAATAATTTATTAGTCAAAAATTGAAAAAATTTTCTACAGGCAAATATATTCAAATAAGTACAAAAATATCATAAAGCTATTTCAATTTGCATTATTTATCCTTATTGGTGACAATTTAAAGTTTCCTATAATTTCTTATGTGACCATCACTCAACGAATTCGAATTGACCGTTGTGAAAGTCGAACAGCCATTGCATTTTTACAACCGCTTAAAGTAGCACGAGTAGAGTAGATCTACTCGTAGATAAATCAAAAAAAAAGTTCTTTCCCTCATAGTTGTAGTTTAGGATTCAAATTTTTTTGTGCTATGTTCATTTATTTCATGCAAATATATAGCGATAAATGAGCCAATTTCATCGATCGCTTTATTGTATGAAAGATAGCATTTAAGAAGCTATAAAAATATTACAGAATAAACGATATCACCTTATTGCAATAAATAACCAATTTCAAAGTTGGTTTTTTTTTCTTTTTTCTCAAAAAAAGATAGGAAAACCGACAATACTACAACGCTTTCACAGGGAATATTTGCTAATCGCTAGGTGAATGATACGATCTCAACAAGACCAATGAAATGTAAGGAAATCGTCGAATTTTCTTTCTCTCAGTTGATGTTAGACAATCCTTCAAGGAATCCTGCATATAATATGCTCAACTTTTTAAGATTGTTTCCGATGAGATAGTAAACGTCTAATGCATCCGAGTACTTCTATAATTCTTCTTACTATTCAGCACTGCAGAGTTAGACAAATTAACTCAATAACTAGTGGAGAAGTGGATTAGGAAGATTGAAGCGATATGCGTTTTGCATTCTCAGATTTGTGGATTTATGTGTGGATCAATAAAATCTCTATGAACGGCGAGGAGAAAAAAAAAAACAAATTATAAACGAATGCCAAAAAAAAAAATAGCAGCTACTTCTAAACCAGAATGAGTTTTTATTCGAGAGTTGGGAAAAATGTACCGGAGCCCACGCAGGAATATACGGGAACCGGAACAGGAACAAAACAAAACCGGAACTGGAATTTACTGGATAGTAAATAAATTAATTAATGAATAATGATAATTTATAATATGCTAAAAATAAAGCTTCAAATGATTTTGGTTAGCGAATTCACTTTGAACAAAAAAAAAAAATTCTTTGACAAAAAACCATTTTTCCAAAAGAGGCGTAAAAAGTTTTTTCTCATCAGCGTCATACCTTTATTTAGATATTGATTACATGTGGATCCGGCAATTATAGTTCCTATATTAATTTCTTTCAACGGCAAAGTTTTCGCTTTGATACAATTCTATGGCCACTCAGAGATATTTGAAACTGGCACTCTACCGAAAAATGTCTGCTGAAAGCGTATAATTTTTCTTACCGTTTTTCTTTGAACCGATCACTAAGAATAGTGTAAGAAATCTCGCTACCATAGCGGATTAAAAATCATGTCTTTCATTTATAAACGGAAGGAAAAAAAAATGCAGAATGCATCGCAAAAGAACACTTGCAATGCAATGACATTTGCGCCACATGTAAGACATTCTTGCATAGATGACGAGGAATTGAAAATAATTTGGTCAATGTTTACGATCTTTTGTTGCAACAGCATCTTCACTTCGCAATATTCTGCTTCTCATTGCGGTTTTAAGTGCAAATTTTTTTGGAAACAGGAAAACCTGAAGAAAAACCTGAAGCATGAAGGAACATTGAAGTACAGTGGGTTTCCTTTACCGAAATTTCGAATTGAACCTTGTAAAAGTATCAAATTTCATACCTCTAAACCATAAAACACTTTTTACGCTCATTATATGATTTCTCAAATTTATGAAATATATAGGAAGTTGAAAGAAATCTAGAAACTAATATTTCATAGTAATAAAAAAGTAATCTTAGCTAGCTTTAATTTTTTTTTCTGCTCCTATATTTGCATCATTTTGGGGAAATTTTTTTTGCAAAAATAAAACCGTTGTTTATGATATCATTAAGGCTACAAATATATCTGAAATAAATTGTTATCTTCAAGCGTAATTGCTGATGTATGCACATTGGAAAAATGAGTTTATTTACAGTATTCATTGAGTGTTTTAAGTGGGAAATTTTCATGCTATTTTCTTCTAGTGTTGCAATATTTGTTAACTACTACTCTCTTCGCAAAATCCACTTCAATTGTTCACGTTAAACTCGCTTCATATCTTCTCTCCTATATTTTCTTAGTTCATTTTTTTTTAAATTTTTTTTTCCAGTTGCTATATTTTTGGCGCTATTTATATTAAGAATACAGTATTTTGTTTACTCATAAATGAGCTCTGTAAGCTTCTTTGATAGAACATTAGAACTGAACGTTATGATATAACTTTATTCAATCGACGATGAAATATATGCAATGTGGAGAATTGTAAATATTATTTTATGTTCCAGCGTGATTTGCATTAAAGGTATAATAGCTATCTATCGTTTCCTCTCTTTCCCGTCCCCCTTACTTCTCAAACTATTTGTCACCTATCGCGTTTATGCATTTCAACGAGAAAACAGCGATCATTGTTACCGTAATTGGAGTTGCAACTATAAAAAATGCTCAATAATCAATCTCTTCAATTGTAACGTATTACTGTAATTACTATAATTACTGTAGAATATCGTATCATCCGTTTATATATGTAAACAAAATGCTTTTTAATTATTCGTAATAAGCTATTAGAATGCTATAAAATGCATAACAATATTCTAAATTTTCCAGCTTACTTTGCAACAAATTTTTTACAGTATAAAATCAATGAACATAAATATACGTAAAAACTATCGATGACGTCATTTATTATTTTATTTCATCAGCTATATAAGGATCTCATTTGCTAAGTAATTTCTTTGTTGTTATCGAAATCGTTGAAAATGTAATTTTCTGCATTCGCCTATAATTAACCAGACCCCTCTATGTATTCAATGATTCGTAGACTACATTCTTTCTATTCGTTCCGCGTTAAGCTTTCTCTCAGCTAACAATGAACGTTTGCGTGAACAAAATTGTCTAGCTAACTACAAGAGAAAAAGAAAAAAAAATGTTCGTTGCATCGTTCTTCTTTTTTTTTTTTTAAATTTTGTTGCGCTTGAAATCAATACATAAGGAAAATCGTTTGTCTATCATGAAATTTTTGCTAAATTTAGCATTAATTCTTTGTGGTAGAAGGCCCCCGAGTTGAATATCCACTTTGGATAGTAATTGAGAGCAGAACTTTGGCTGATATTCATCCCACTTACCCATGACTCTAAGAGAATCAGTTAAACTTGGCGATGATTCATTTCGGTGATCAAATTCAATCCAAGCGAGAAAAAATGCAAAACTTTCGGAAGTTTTAAGACATCTTCATATAGTCAAGGATTATTTCCGGTCTCTGTTTCCGTTTCAGTCGTAGTCGGGATCAGGTTTAAGTCACATTTGAGGCGAATTTCAACTTTATATATAAGTTGAAAATCTAATCTTGCCGCATTAACTCAGTTCGCTCTATCTCAATGTAATTTCTATGAAAAGCTTCCTTCCTTTCAGCAGATTCTCTATCTCCACTAATCCCTTGTGTGAAGAAAAAATCTTCTCAATAAATTTTATTGTCTTTCATTCTTAAAATTCGACAAGATGATTTATTTTCATAAGTATGAAACATTATGCATTATTTATTCTACCCTTAATAAAAAAAATTGCAAACAAAACCAATTTCCAACGTAATGAAATCCTTATTTTCAATAAAATCCCCTAATAGTTAGAGAAGTTATAAACTTCCGGTTTTGTTTTTTGTTGTTTTGTTGAGTTTTAAGTTGTCAAATTGAAAATAAAAAAAAATTTTTTTTTAAATTTCGTTCATGCAGCGAATTTTCTTTGTTTTTTGTTTTTTTTTTTTTTTTTCAATATGCTTGCAACCCATGCTCTATATGTTCCCTCGCCCACAGTGAGTCAGTCATTCTAATCCTATAAGCCAGCTCGCTTCCTCTTGCTATTATGTAACCCAAAGCGAATATGCGTGTGTTTACCTTAGCAGTCGCTAGGCGATATTTGCAGCTGTCATCATTTAAACGACTAACTATGCATTTTTATTTGTTATATTATTATATACTCTTTAATGTATGCAGATATGGCTGAATTAATGTACATGCAAATATGGCTGTTTTTTTTCACTGTTAAGGCACACTAACTGCTGTTGAGATCGTTTCTATACAAATATACCACCTAGTGAGAACTATTGAAGGCATTTATATGATTCTCAATCGATATATTTCATTTATACAATTTTTTGAAATCAATGCAATTGCAAAAAAATTTTCACATTTGTTTTTTTTTAGTAAAAGACCGTCAACGTCGTTTGAAGTGAGCGTTCCTAGAGAGGACGATTATCTGCGATAAGCCTTGTAAAATTTTTAAGATTCAGCTTCTTTTTTCGCTGTTGATATAATAAATTTTTCATCGGAACATTTATCTATGCATTATTTAATGAAGTCAAATAAAAGTATTTCCCTCTATCAGACATAAATAAATCTGAAAATCAAAATCAAAAAAAAGCCGATTTATATGAAGAGAAAAATTTGATAATTTATTCTTCTTATCTATGAATTATTTATGTTGAACATTTTGTATTTATAAATTGATTTAGAAGGTTTGAAATTATTCAACGTTTTTGAAAAAAAAAATCTGAAAAATTTAAAATCGTTCGAATGTTTTTGAAAAAAAAAATCTCTTCTTTCTTTTTTCCCACCTTCAATGTTCTTCAGTAATTCCAGAGCAATCGTATAGTACGATAAACGTTTAGGAGAAAAATTTTCATCTATATGAAAATAATAATAGCTTTAAACCTCTTATTATATAAATAACAAATACAATGAAGTGCTATAAATCAGTGCGCATAGATTGTCTATGTTTTCTTCCCCCTCTCCCAAAAAAAAAATCGATATAGTGCATTCATTTTGTGTGGAAATGATATAATGTTAGCACACAACTGTGTTAGCGGATGAGCGTAAAACAAGAGACGTTGTAACTTAGCGCAATGAGGCGTAAAGCATCATTACTGCCTGAAATTCCACATCTGCTAACGATCGAATATACTTCGACAAGTCGCTTCGCTGCTCTCTTTTCACACAATGCGTTCCGCTTCATTCGTAAATATTCAGATAATATGAACTCTTTAAAGGTAATTTTATTTGTATCTCTTATTTCTATACTTTTAAAACGCATCTTAAAGAATTTGAAAATAACTTTACAAGGGAAAAATAGTTTTGAATTTTAGCGCCCTTATCAATATTTGTTGTAAACAATCAATAAGATTAGTTGCTCCTATATGATGAGCTCATCAAGATTTTCAGTGTAGATAAATTTTACGACTTCACTCATACATTCAATCACTTTTAATTCTGCCTTACGTTTGGGATTTAGTTAGAGCATTCAAGTAGAATCGATGAGTTGATGCTACTCGAAATTTGTTGATTAACGCAATCTCATATATAGCCATTAGATTGAGTTTGAAATTATGAGTTGATTGTTTTTGTTTCAAGATTTTTTTTATGTTTTTAAATATGAAATTTTCCGATACAATTCTAGAAGAAAATTTTTGCATCATTAACACCTGCTTCATTGCGAACTTTTGCAAATTTGCTTGAAGAAGTGCAGTGTAATGACGTCATGTTTATTCGTATGTATGTGTTTGTCTGACTACATGTCTGGTTAAAAGAATTTGATGGATATGATGTAAACTATGCATCAATTGCGTCTCTATAGTGCACCTTTACCTGTCAAGTTTGAAAGAATCTATAGATATTTGAAAGTGAAAAAATTCACGTCCACTCTACACCTAACATTCGGATACTCGTTTGGCACTGATCGAGTCGCTAAATAAAAATAATTTTCTTGGGAGAGATTTGCACAGATGGTTGGATCTGTTAAAACACGACGGTATTATTCGGTCTGTTTTTACTATTTATTGTTCTATTATGATTCATCGGGTGGACGAAAGATAAAAACATGTATTTTATTTCCAAAATGAGGCGTCTAAATTTTAGAATGTTGAAAAATTTTTAAATGAATAACCTGAAATTAAATTCTTTAACAATGTATCTTCAAATATTTTGGTGTTTTATTGCAAAAGAATGGTCGCTTTGCCAGCAAAGAGAATTCACTGCAATAGAATGAAATTTTTTTTTCAGGGTTAATGAATTTTATGACCAATTCTGCTAAGAGACGAGCTAGAGAAATTAGTTGCTTTCATTGACGATGAATTTTTGACTATATAGAAGTCATTCTTCTCATATTTCGTTTGCCCTTCCGCCTCATTCTATGCAATACTTCCGCTGAAAATGTGCGAACGTTGGAGGCTTTTAAAGGAATTTTACCATCGAGTTTTTAATGTGCTGAAAACAATTTTCATAATCCAATGAAAATTTTTTTCACTATAAAAATTATGATTCAGCAAGAAAAAAACTGCGCAAATTCTTTAAAAAACATTTCTGTTTTATTTTTTTTCTAAAAGAATATTTACTACTATTTTTTTACAAAGTTTCTTATAACAAATGAAGGAAAAGTTGGAGCAGCTTTGGAAGAAAGAGAATATTTTTATGAATTAATCGATTGTCAAACTATTTGAAAATTTTTTTCATTCTTTAGCAATAATTTCCGAAAAAAAGATTCATATTCAAGCAGATCAACATCTGAAGCACTGCCATATGCGCTTTCTAATTTATCATCCATACGGATATGCATATCCAGTCTGCGCAAATAAGCATGCGCTAAGGGTTCCCTTGATAGATGGAAGACAAAAAAGCGGAAAAAATAGTCAATTTTTTCATTCATTGCTGCATGAGGCAACGGTATAATCTGAGCTCAAGAGGTGGAGGTAATCACAGGTAATAGATATTTAGCTATATAAGCATATACGATGGAAGGTTTGCCAACTGGTTTTTGAGAAATGACAAGAAGAGCGAACACTTGTAGAGCGCCTCCTTAATAGCATAGAAGTTAAGAAATTGCATGCATTCGTAAAATTTCACATAAAGCAAAAAGAAGAAAAGCGATTGATCAATTATATCAGTGATTGCTATCAAGGAGAACTGATTAGACGAGGAAAACTACTGAGGTTAATTAATTTAAGTGGAAATTTTATAGAACAATGTATTGTATTTTTTCAACTTAAATTCAAATCATTTAAAAAGTTATGCACGTAAATATTATTTCGTACTTAGTTAAAAATATGTCTAATAGTGAAGAATATCTAAATGTTTTAAATGCGTTTGAAATTGTTGAGGCAAAATGGTGATAATCGATTATTCATTGAATCCATTCCTATTGTTTAAAGAAAAGCTTCAACAAATCACTAGATAATCATATTTAACGACATGTTTCAATATAGATTATTCAATTTACAAATCGTCTAGTTTGTGAATGACTTTGCGCTTTTCTTTTTCAGATCATACTTGGCTATCATTTATATTCTTTCTTCATCGCTAATATTCCAATTTTCCGGCCATCTGAGGAGTTGCTGCTAATAATAGTTGAATCATAATAGCTAATAGAAGATATGTGCAAATATTATTCCTTTTTTTTGGCACAAATTACTGAACAATGCAAAAAAGATTTCACCAATATGCAATGTTTATGTCATAGTTTGTCGATAATCAGCCCGACTTAAGCATAAAAATGTGAACGGAATTCTTTGCCTTATGTTTACAGATAGTTTCAATTGTTTGATCAACGCAGTTTCCATTATTTTGATCTTCGTTGTCTCGCAGCCACGACCCGACTGTCGTCACTCTTAAGTGCGGCGCTACGGTGTGTTTCGAACACAAGTAGTCACCCCACTAACTATCCATAGTACAACCTCTCAATAGCACTCAGCTTCGCTGCTAAGAGCATCAGCTCCGATGGCGATCGAAAAGCTAAAAGGTTAGGGGAGGAGAAAAAATCGCAAGTGATATCCGAAATTTAAGAGAATTAGGTGACATATTGATCCTCAAAAACGACTGTCGCAATAAACATATATTGTTCATACCGGTTAAATGCTATTGCAAAGTTTACTTGCGATCGTCAAGTCTTTTCACGTTTCGATTATATGTCTTCTATCTGAGCGATTCAACTCGCAAACCATTAAGTCAGGATAATACAATTTTTATCAGTTCCCATGATCTGCACATATTGCATCAGTATGAGGGATTTTCTCTTGTCGATCCATGAAGATTGAATAGATTTATAGGTGTGTATCAAGAGAGTCGCATTGTATTTTAGAGTCAAAAACAAATTTTTTCAAGGGAGTCGAATTTTGCAACCAGTTGCACTTTACACTGTTCGCTGTTGCAAGAAATAATTTTTGCGAAAAAATTTTTGCGTGGTTGTTTGGCTTAGTGGAAACATATACCCCGTTATTACAATTGTTTTAATATTTATCGCAAAACGTGCAAAAGTGACATTTGTGATGGGTGGAATTCAAAACCAGCCGGTGTGCGCCCAATCAAGTTACAGCCTATATATATATATATATATATATATATGTATATGTATATATATATACATATATATCTATATATATATATATATATATATATATATATATATATATATATATATATATGTGCAGATTATGGCTACCAAAAATCGTAAAATTTTGTTAGCCATAATCTGCACATGATGACCTACTGACCCAGCGCTCCCAGATTTATACCGGCTAGAGCAAGTTTTTGCTACAGCCGGTCACAGCCAAAAGAGCGCCCAAACAAGTTGCAGCCCATAAAAAAGAGTTTTAAGTGAAAGTTTGCGCAAACGGTAGATTTTATTGGGAAATTCAACATTAAGGGTTTCTTTGCTCTCTTTGATTAATATGGCATGATAAAATGCAAAAGCGTCTACTGTGCTATCTGATCTGGCGCGTTTTTCTAATCGTTCCAATATTCTAAACGAAATCGACTTTCTCTCACGATCACATTGTTTTTGCAATTCCTGGGCATGACTTTATGCAATATACGAGGTATTTGGGTGTGGCTGAATGCCCGTACATCAATACACGCGAATTGCAATACACAAACGTTGCACATCCGCACATCAATAGTATTTGACGAGGTGAGACATTGCCTAAAGTGTGTATACTTTCGAGAGGATTATGCGGATGACGCGTGCAATATAAAGCGATTTTATAAGCGCGCCTATAAGCGGGATATACGTCATTTGACAGCCGACAACAAAAATATATGGGCATTCCATGTGCACATTTCATGCCTCCACATTTTATTATGTGCACTTGCCCGCAGTACTAAGTCGTTCTATGTGCTCATTGTTGATCTGTACCAGTTGATCTATACGATTTGCATAATCGTATTGTTTAGGTTGCATTTACTCAATTAAAACCTAGGACATACAGTCCTCTTGTAGCCATTTAGAGGTACATCTATGATTAAGAAACATTCAATTCTCGAACGAATATACTAAATATGAATCGATTTCAGCAGGAATCTTTGAAGAGCAAAAATTTTCGAAAATTTCTTAGCTGATGTATCGTTCTTTCAACTTATTGAAAGTTGAACAAAAAATTTCTAGCTAACAACATTTCATCGCAAAAAAATTTATCTTTCAAAACGATATACCACCTATTCTCGCTTAAGAAGGTAGTTGTTGTTTCGTTGACATTACTTAAATATATTTTTTACCGATAATTTTCCAATTAGAAAATGAGTTAACTTTCTGCTATCGGTGGGCAAATAGAATTAAGGAATCTAAGTGAAGGAGCGCCAAATTTTCTATTCTATCGCTTTGGCTTAATTAATCCCAAAGCAAGAATTATATCTTCTTTATAAAATGACATCTATTTATTTTTATTAGCATTGTGCTGGTTATGTTTTCAAGGAAAATTTCTTTTTATTCTCATAGCGAAATATTTATTCGCATTGTGGGCACTATGGAATCATTTTTGAATTGAGGAAGTAATACTTGTATAGTTAGTTGAAAATGAATAAAATATATGATGAATGTTGGTTTCGTTTATTTCATACATTTATTCCTTTTCATTCGTTCAAGTTTAGTTCCACTGTGGATTTTATCATAGGCGAATTTACAAGAATCATTTCCCACTTTCATCTTGAAATGTTACGCTTCATTTTAATTTTTGCAAATAACATCCGCTTACTCCTTCCCGTCTTTTTTCCCAGATAAGTTCCAGTCCAAATATGCCTCATCTTTGAAGAGCCGAAAAGGTATGAAGTCTGGGCTTCATAAAGGAGCTAAACCGTAGAACAGCATGCTACGATGCAATAATGTTATACTTGCGAAGCCAGTAAAGCAAAAAAAAACTCAAAAAAGATGTTCAATTAATGAATTTGTCACCTGATAAGTTTCCATTGAAATTCACAACTTCATCAACTATTCGGAGGAAACGGAGTGGGGATTGGTGAAGAGAGAGAGGAGGGAGAGGGAGGCGGATGCGAGACCAGGATTGGACTTCCAACGGACACTTATATTCGGTTGAGACCGTTCGTGATCGTAGAAATCTCTGTGTTCTTAGCGCAAATAATTTTCTTGTCCTTTTCCTTGTTTTCAATAGTATAGCTCATATGCTTACCAGATGCTCTACAATTTGCCATTTGCTTACTGCCACTATCCAACGTTCATGTTTAAATGATCGCTCTTCGTTAGGTGCATGAAATAATAATTGAGGATTCATTTGTAAGTTCCCACCTTCCTCACCTATTGACCTGGACGATGCATCGCATTATTCAACGGTCATTATAGGTGGCAGATTTATGACAACTATGGATTTTTATATGATGGGGTCTGTAAGGGGACATAAAGTTTTACAAACGAAAGTTTTACGATATTATACAGAATCCGTATAAAAGAAAGGACTCTGTAATATAGTTATACGATATGCCTATATTATTTCATACAACCTGAAAAATTCTGATTTAATCGATTCATTTTATATATCGTTTTCGATAAATTTTTCACTAATGATTAGACTATTTCCTCAGCACTCTTCAATTGCACTCGTAAACGTAATCCAGACGATATGAATTTATATATGTTTCCCAAAGAGTCGCATATAATTTTTTGTATTTTTACATTTTTTTGCTTTTTTAAATTTGTAATTTTGTGCAAACTCGCTAAAAAATTTTAGAAAATATTCTTTTTTTCAAATATTTCAAAAAAATTTTCTTATTTCGATGTTTTCTGCTTTCTGCGAATATAGTCTTCATAGGATAGTAATATAATTGAAGATGAAGGAAATAACAAGGCGGTTTAAAGATCAAAGGGATAATTTCGCATTGAACACAATTCCCTATCACATAAAAACCGTTCGAAATGCACAACAAAGAAATACGAGAAGAAAATCTCCAAATTGCTTGAATAGACGTTGCTCATCGTATGTTGTACACACAATGCATTCTTAACGCCATTAAAATTTTCCTGTTTTCTTCTCTCTTCGCATCTTTGTACCTCAATATTTTCATTAATTTTACTCGAAGCATTTAACTCTACCTTAATGGGATTAATTTTCTATTGGAAAGAAATTTATTTACAATGTTTTAACTATTTTTTAAAATTACTTTAAAATTAAAAAAAAAACAAGTTTTCACTGGTCATCAAAAACACTCATTATCATTCTCAGTCTGAGCCGGACTTCAGTTGGCTCAAAACTCAAAAACATCAAACATACTTTAAAATTACTATTTTTATATTCCAGCTTTTTGGATTATTTGCATTTTTTTTTTTTTTGCAAACAGCACACCAGTGCATTTTTGCGATGTTTTTTTATTGCGTGTATGTACAACTATTAGGCTCTTTCAGCTCATCAATTGCAAGGTCTCATTTTTGTGCCTCAAAGGTGTACAACGTTTTTAATGCGTTTTTTTTATAAATTTTCACCTGCAATGCGCATTGCGGTCATTTCAAAATTTTTGCGTATATACCCGTCCATATGTCTTTGCGCATATATGTGTATGTGCGTCCATATGTCTTTTCTACAGTTTCAACTCTAAGGAATACGCACCACAGCAGCAACTCTTATATTGTCCTTTACGCTTATCGCTCAGCTAGGAAAAGATCTGTAGATTGCTAATGGAATATGCATTCATTTCATAACAGTTGATTTTAACTTCACACTCATCGGATTGCAAAAGAAGAAACGCTCCTGCTGTAAAAGATTTATTAATAGGTGCGGTCGGACTTGCTAAAAAATGCGGGCATTGCTCGCAACGTTCTACAATTTCTTTACGATTTATCAAATTCAATAGTCAAGTAGGTAGAGTGCAGACGTGACTATCATGTCTACTCATGCAACAAGCTTGTTCATTTGATTATTGAAAAAAAAATTGCTGCATTCAGCTCAAGATTGCATATTTGATATTATCTCATTATTTTAATCAGATTTTAGCTTAACCGGTTCGTCGAAGCTTTATTTTATAGTTAATTCGAATCTAAATGTGGCATTGGATTGCCTCAGTTATTCAATCACGATATCATTGCACAAATTTTTTCGACATTTTTTACCCCTCTTGGTACCGAAAGACGTTCTATTTTTGCAGGAATCCTCAACGACGGATTGATCAACATTTGGGTCGTCCACCATCTGTCCTCAAGAAGACTTCCTATTCGGTTCATTTCCCGAGTGTTACTTTTGCGGATATGACCGAAGAATCAAAATTAAACTCAGATGCACCGCTAACGATCGAAACATCAGAGAAACCAATTCCACATCCTCGACAGAGAAATTTCGTCGATGCGCTTAGTCCCCGCATAAAAACGCATCGTGTTGGTCATATTTCATTACCGCAAAAAACGGCCGATTATATGTCTGTCGATGGATATAGCGGTAAGTATTACAAATGGAAATCCTTCTTTGGCATATGAACTTTACTGGAGTCAAAATAAAGGAAAAGCGAGGAAAGTTTTGGTTGAAAAATTTTTTTTTATTTCGGTAAAAATGCAATATTTCATAATAGTACGGATTTCTATGAATCTTTCTATTTGAAATTTCAACATATTCGCGGATAGTTTAATGAGTTTATTCAATTTCGCATTTTATGCATTTATGCATATTCAAACTTATTCAATGCTTTAATGCAGAATTTTTGCAGAAAAAAAAGAGTTTTTTCATATTCATCTATTAATGCATTTAGAAATATTTTTGAAATAAAGAATTGTGAAAGCGAGAACATCGAGCTTATGATGCAATTTATGGGCGACAGCTATAATGAGCGATATGAATAATCGAAGAGAATCGTTGTTAATATTTTTTCAAATATTCGAAAATTTATTCAAATATTGATTGATATTGATTGATTAATGATCTTTATTGATATTATTATCACATTCTTTTAAAATTGATTTTACTAAAATCGAAATTTTTGAATAAATAAGATTTTTGACAGAAATAATGAGCATTAATGTGAACAACAAATTGAAATGAAAAATTATTGAGATGGAAGAGAATTTGGAAAAAAAAATTTGAAATGTACGTAATTAATTTCCATTGTAATATGAGTTCTTTTGAAAGTTTTCGTTCATAATGACTTATAGCAGCGTTGAGGTGATGAAAAACGACACATCATAATGGATGCAATGTTCACTTTAAATTATGTTTAGAGGTTCATGAGTTGGCCCAACAAACGTTACCTTATTCTTTAAGCTTTTCCTCACTTATCATAAACTTTACTATTCTTAGTGACTAGAATGGTTAAAAACGTCTTACCGATCTAGACATTTAGCAAATAAAGTAATTTCTACTAGTTCGTATAAGTTAGTCTCATTTCAAAACGATTCATCGATGAACCACTGATATTGAAAATTCTGAAATCAGTTTTATTATGAAATTATACATCCTCAGGTCATATATCAAAGAATTGTGCATTGAATGACGTCATAGAAGATCATAGAAGAATAAGTTGAAATGCGTATAAGTATAGGTGGGCATCGTGGTTCAACTGAGGACAAGAGACGATTCTTTGAGATGATCGCCAGTAGGCAACAACTATCACAACCACGCTCACACACCGACCGCTTACTACATCAGAAGATACAGATGGGCGGTTCGATAGGGTTGCCCAGCGATCAGACGACCGTTATTTCCGGATATGACTCAGTCGGCGGTGATTTTGCTGCTCTTCATCGATCCACTACTACTACTGAGGCCAGTAGACATTCACCAACCAGGCTCGTTTATATCTCACTTCACATTGATTAGTGATTAGAAACGCAGGTGATCGAATAATATAGCAATGAGCGACACGAGGCGTTTTCAAAAAAAAAAAAGGAATTCAGACGCTTGTAGTATAAACTATTTCCTTATGATTTTCGAGTATGCAGGCATGAAATAAGGTTGTCCGACATTTGTTGGCGAAGAGATGATTTTTGGGAAATGATTTTTCCGAACCTTTTATAGAGAAATAACTTTTGTCTATTCTTAGGTGTTCAATAATTTCGAAAATGGCCTGGAATAATGCGATATTTGGAAAACGTTTTTCAGATTAATTTTATGTCTAATGACATCACTTTTATATTTTTTCTGTAAAAAAATCTGGCGATTTAAAAATTTTTCTCGAAAAATTGTGCATAATTTAACTGATGCAATTAATTTCCCCCCCCCCCCCCAAAAAAAAAAAAATTCGCTAAAGATATAACTTTCCGATCAATTTTTTATTTTCAAAATTTTTAAAAAACTTGATCGCTTTATCGATTTTCACTTAAATTAATAAAAGATTTAGAAAAGTCAGCTATTTCCGTTTCTGTTTTCAGTTCATTAGCATATAGTTCTGCATTGAAATACAGATAGCATCATTGAAATTGGCACATTCATTGCTTTGAAAATCGTCTTCACTACTAAAATTCTATCATTCAGTGTTGTTGTTTCTCAAAATTTTGAATTTCTTCTAATATATCTAAAATTTGCATCTTTTCCTGTGTTCTTTCGGCGATTCTGAAAAACGCATTTTCAGTAATTTTTTGCAATCATTTGGAATAGTTTATAAATCATATTTGATCACTTATAACACTTTTTTCATCTATTGATTCTTTTTTTAATGTAACTGAATCCAGAAGGTGCAAAAATAATCAACCGGATCCGGAACGTGTAAAAATGCTCATTTATTTGAGTAATGCCCATAATAATCCACCAACTGATAGCTTATCTAAAGCATCGCTTAACAAGATATATACATAAATTTGCGTTAACCATGGCGATTAGTGCATCTAAATGGAAAAAGATGATTACAAGCGCTAACTGACAATGATCGATGATCATTCGACCACATGAACGCTGATATGATAATATGCAAATATGAGCGCTGATAATATGCAAACAAATAGAACACTATTGTCATTTGTTGTGTAATTAATATGCTATTGAATTTCAGTTGCGATTTAACCGAAGATGAATGGGTACAAGATAAGCCTCATGGTTGGTTTTTTGATATTCGATCATTGCTGCAAAATAAATTCCATAGAAGGTTTTTTGACGATGCGTGCCGATCGCAAGTTTGCATCCACTCAACAACCCTCTCATTTGTGGCTCAATTGCTATCTTGT
This sequence comes from Baylisascaris procyonis, assembly GCA_037389465.1. Taxonomy (NCBI): domain Eukaryota; kingdom Metazoa; phylum Nematoda; class Chromadorea; order Rhabditida; family Ascarididae; genus Baylisascaris; species Baylisascaris procyonis. The sequence continues at coordinate 2,052,372 of JAZARR010000032.1, read as the reverse complement.
GGCTGTCATAGCGTTACGTTAAGGTGATGTGTTTGCCGATGCAAAGTGTTCATATAAAAAGTGACGACATACTTCTCTCTCTCTTTCCACTTGCAGATTGAGTGCGAGTGTGTGGAATTTTGAGCTAAAATGTAGCTGCTTTTTTTTAGCAATATGTTTTGCTGGGAAGAGGTGGCACGATATGTGTTTTTTTGCAGTTCCATTCATTAAATCAAAAGCATTTATAAAGTCTCTTAAAAGCAATAAAATGCTCGGTATTGCATCAATCGAAGACGAGGTTATAAAATTTTGAGTTCGTTCATCTCAAAATATACATCACAACTTTTAATTAATCTAACGTCCGAAAGAAAATTTCCATGTGCCTCTTCTTAATGATTTGAAAGATTCCGGAAAATCAAAGCCATACAACTGTTGGAAAAATTAGATGAAAAGAAAGACTTACACCTAAGAGTATGAACGTTCGAAATGTAGAGATGCCCTCTTCTCGTTCCCGTTTCCCACACTCAATTTTTCTCAATGAAACATTTCTGAACCATCTTCTCCCGTTAGCTTCCGGCTAGCTGTCTGTAAAGTCAGACCAAGAGTGCTAAAATTAAGGAGTCAAAGTGTAGAGGTTGACATTAACGAGTCTTTGTTTCTTATCGATGATTTCCATCAGAAACTCCATGGTGGAAGGGTAAAAAAATTCTAAGTTGACTATCTTATAGATAAATGCACCAACAACATTAGGGTTAATAAGACTTATATTTGATGAAGTGAACAGGAATATATGAAGCCGATCGGGCATGATACCAGTTTTTTCTACATCCCACGCGCCATATTAAATATATCGTTGAAACAATTTGTTAGCGATTGCTTTTTGCGTTAAAGCCGTCCTGTGGTTTCAAGATTAAGCACACTAAGTTTAAGTTCTTCCTTCCTACTCAGCACTCTCCTCCCATCGACCCATTCACACAAGCATTTTGAATAAACCAGAGCCGATGGATTGAAATAAATAAATGAGAATCTATCAATTCGCCTTTTCTTGTTGATATTCAGGTGAACTTAATGTGGATACTTATATATATATATATATATATATAGACAATGCGACTTGATAGAAGGAACATTGACGCGACGCGTTTATAGATGGAAGATTGTGAAGGAAAAACTCTGCATGACATATTACAAAACAGAACATTCCGAAAATAATTAATAACTTGGACAATTGGGAGGCCGAGAACAACAAAATATGTTTTCTCACCACAGTGTGATGCCGCAAAAAAAGAAATGTTCTTCATTAGTAGCATTTACCGAACAAATAAAATCGCACTTATTTCCTTTAAATAAGAGGAGTCAATATGAAATAAATAACGAAATGTAGTGGAATAACATCTGACACAATAAGCACTTTTAGATTTCGCACACTTGAGCGGAAGTCTTTATATATTACTGCGCAAGAGTAAAGTCAATGAAATAATTCATTTTTTTAAAGGGTTATTACCTCTTAAACGAATCTTATAAAAGAATTTGCTCTGTTTTGGCCACCTGATCGGTATCACCTATGTGCAGATAAACTAAAAAATGAGTGCGCAACTTTCTATCATCTTTATACGCTTATAACTTCGAAATTAATCGGTGAATTTAGAAATTATCGTGAAGATTATAGCATGCTCATAGCGTATTATTCCCTTGTTTTAGATCTCTACCTCAGTGATTTTTAAACTCAAGCCGTCACGTAGACAATGAGAGAGACAGATGCACGTACGTACAAACAGACTGGATCTCTCTATTAGTGCTTTTTACAAATCCAGATTTGCAATGACGAACAAAAAACGAGATTCTCATAAAATGCTGGTTCTGTTGTTGTTTTTGCTTCATTATATCAACACTTAGATGGCTCCATTTCCCCGTTCATTAGTTGCTCTTGCATCTTGTGCGATCGTTTACGAGGTTCTTGGATTCATTTTTCTTTCTCTCCATACATTATATATATATATATATATATATATATATATATATATATATATATTGTAATATTAATTGCATTGTTTGCATCAACACTCAAGCAGACTATTAAAAAAATCCAAATTTTCTTTCTTATTTTAGCTATATCTTAAATAAGATAACCCATATTAGAAACATTGCGATGCAACTATTTCACTTTACCATCATATCCACTTTAATTATTGCCTACTGATAGACTTATGTTTCCATCGTTGATTTTTAGCATCCATTTCAATCAAATTTTCTGTCTGTCTCTTGAACTAATCAATGAAGCGGTTTGCATAGAATTCACTATAACCATTCTATCATCTGAAATAAATATTTTTCGATATGAATAGCGCAATTATTTGAACATTCTTTCACATCCCAGTTTCAATATCACTTTTATAAGAATCCTCGAAAAGTTGCATATTTTCATTTTCTTCCTTAGATTTTCTTCCTTTCTTCCTTATATGCTTTTCAATCTATACTAAATATACGATGAGAAGGAAATACAACATAAAAAGTTAAGCTCAATAAAGACATTGGAGAACATCTAAGTTGCAATTTTTCTCAATTTTTCTCAACCTTTCAAAAATAAAAGATGCGACGTTAAGCGAACATTCTGCAAAAGTATATTGAATGCATCTGAAGCTTTTTTTAAAAAAAAAAAATTTAACGAGTATGTAAACTTTGCGCTAAGTCAACATCTTTTCGAAGTATGTCGATATGAGATGCATAAATGTGACATTGCTTGGGAAATTTCATTTGTTGTTATCATTCGTTGCCTTCCATTGTGATCTTGTTGAATTTCGTTCGTCCTTAGTTAAAACCTTTCTTCGAGATTATTTCATGTACTGATATAAAAAGTCAACCCTATTTTCTATACCGTTATGCTTAACCTATAGCCGTCCATCTTCTATTTTTTTGAAGATGGCTGAAATTTCTCGCTTAACGATATGATGAGGTGGAATTTATGAGTTGAAACCATGTAGATATATGATGACTCATCGCCAGCTAGACGTGATAACTCATCGCCGAATAGGCCTGATGAGTCATCGCCAACTAGGCCACTTTCTCGATTAAATATCACTTATCTACGTATGATGCCTAGAAATAGATTTATTCAACTTTTATGCTGTCGCACAAATCTTTCTTCAGTTATTGAGACAAATTCAAGCCATTTGAAGAGCAATGGTGCTAGTGCATAATTCCCTCACTAAATTTGATGCTATCAATAAAAATCGTCCTCGTTTAAAAAAAAATGTTCCTTGACTAATGGGAGCACCGTTCTGATCTACTAATTGCATTGGTCGGTTCAATAATCTCCTTTTGTATTAATCAGATCATATTCCGTTCCCTTAATCATTATCACTCATTTCCGTTGCCAATTGATCACAACGATGTGGCGAATATTTCTTCATCTAGACATTACTGAAACATCATCGGTAGCCGTTGTTGTAGGCGTTATGGAAAGACCTCAAAGATGGTTCATATAACAATGGAAGTATGAAAAGATCCCTCAAACAACGGCGAGCAAAACTCACCGTCAGTTGAATAGTTAGGTTGAGCGATAGCTACATCATTGGTGACCAAAGTAGAGCATAGTCAGATATAAAAGATTTTTTTGCATTGTATTTGATGAGAGAGCACTAATTTTGCTGATTGCTAATTCATAAATCGAATATAATTCAAACAAAAATAGAAATAAACAAAATACTATCAAAAATTGATTTATTATCACTAATTATTATCACTGTTGTTATTGCAATTATTTAGTGTTATTAATACTATCTTAACTATGAGGCGAGAATCAATTTCAATCAATGCAATTCGAAAAATTAAAATTCTCTGAGTGGTTCTTAATGAGGAAATAGTGGTTGACAGGAAGTGAAATACTGGAAAAAAATTTTCCATAGATTTGTTCGTTAAAAAGCCTTAATGACCGAAGAGCTCAGATATAAGCGTCAGCCGGTTGTTTCTTCTTTCATGTCAGTGTCAGTGATAGTTATTTATGGCAAACGAAAACTATTTGTGCATAGGAAATCCTAATTCATGTCTTTGACATTCTGTGCCAAACAAACGCCAGCATAACGATGCAAGAGGTGAAGAATGGTTAAAGGGCGACTTAGCTAATTTAATAAAGTATCAAAGAGCAAAGTTAAAGATTTCTACTTCGGGGCCTTTTTTCAGTCATTGTGTTATGATAAAACTACATTTTTCTATACTCCTGATTTTTTTGCTGTATCTCTGGGCCACCTACCTAGGTCGGATGTATATCCTTTTATATGAGTTAACAAAAACATTGATGAAATGGAGTTCATTAATTCTTTAGTCCAAAGCAAAGTGCGAGTTGAAGCTCAAAAATTGGTTATGATAGTCTCAATAGGCCCACGAAAACCAACCGATCGGGATTCACATGTTCCTATTAGCTGCATAGCATTATTCACACTACACGCACCCAGAAAAAAGAGTGTAGCTACGCAATATCTACGGTAGTTTGTTTATGATAACTTAACGGCAATGAGCCCGCCGATAAAAATATGCTTCATCTGCTAGCTAGTAGAATTGGAACGGAACAGCGGGATTAAGAGAGGAGGTGAGGATGCAGTGAAGGTGTGAGTTTATGTGGTGCAGCTGAGCGTTGTTGCTTTCAGGAGCAATCCATCTGGCAGGTATGCTATCGCCGGGAAAGCCCTCAGGTGATATGCCGTCGGCCAACCGCTATACGCCCGTTTGTTTCAGCCCACCACCACAACAACAGACGGTTCGTTCACTCATTGATTATTTTGCTCATACGTGCTTTCTGACGGCTGCTGCAAGTCAATGCGCTTTTCATTTACATCCTTACGGACTCGAAAATTTTCGTTGGAGCCGTTTGACGATTTGCCATGGAGATTCTGCTGTGATGCTTGAACCCTTCGCTGTTCCCTTCTCTGGCTTCTTCTCCACCCCCTCTCTCTTAGTATCCGCTCTCCTTTGTTGTCTTCTAGTAGACTTGACTACGTCGTTGAGCTTATGTGTAAAAGGTCGTGTTCTCTGGCGTTACAACACACGTTACAACACTTGGAAGAATTGAGCAGTTGCGGAAGGTGGGAGGCGATGAAGTAGAACAGAAGGAATTGCTTGGAGGTGAAAGAGGAGGCGAGGGTAGCAGATTTCCCAAAGATCTTTGCGGGAAGGAAGGAGGGGAGCAATTGTCAAATTTTCTAGCCACTATGTAGAACTGAGAATCTGTGAGAAATAAAAATAAAATATGCGCCATCTTCTGCTGGGGAAATATTGCATACAGCGATAATAGTTTTTGATATACTAAGCGTCACAGTTGGATCTTCAAAATGTCTTTATTCGCATTTGATTCTATTTGCGATTGAAAAAATCCAATTTCAACATGATCATGCCTATGAGATCATTATGTCTATAGGGTAATCGTGCTATCGGTTGTTGAGTTGTTATTTTTAATTTCTTTGTTAGAGGTCGGTCGCATTCTTCAATCTCACGCTAGGAAATTTTCGCTTACTTTTAGTTCTATCGCTTCACTCATTGATTTCTTTACCTGTATGTAAAGAAAAGAGGATCTGTGGGCATATATGCAGTATATATATATATATATATATATATATATATATATATATATATATATATATATATATATATATATATATATATATATATATATATATATATATATATATATATATATATATATATATATATATATATATATATATATATATATATATATATATATATATATATATATATATATATATGAGAATCAACTTGCTATATTTTGCATTAATAAGCAATATTATTGATTTTGTGAATTTTTTTTACATATATTTAATATTATTGAATTTTCATGAAGTGGATTTTTTTCGCATTGATGCATTACTTTATCGCCTAGGTGAATTGATAAATTGTATATATTATAAGGAAACGCATAATTTCTTTCAATCATTTGATGACACTTCATAGAACAAACAAACTTCAGTTATTTTACTTTCAATGACTGATATTATATCGAATGATATCATCGACGTATTTGACGAGCATTTTCTTAAGGCTTTTTATCCATTCTATAGGAATTCATAGAAGTTAATAACAGCATATATATGACATAGCATAATTAATAGTATATAGTATACGTATATGATAGCACTTGTAATTTTTAAGCTTAATAATTGTAAAATATAAGAGTTGAGATATATTTTATCAATTATCGAGTGTTATCAGATGTTTTTTTTTGTGCGTAAATTAACTCGAAATAGTATCATTTGTAACTTATATTTTAACCTCATTTCTTTTGCTCTACGTAGTTTTCATCAACTGATCAATCGAATAAGTCACGCTAAGTTTTCTGTTCATCCAGCTTATAGATTTCTTCCTGAACGCAAAAGAAATAGACGAATAGCTTATAGATTTTTTTTTTACTTCAATTAAAAAACAATCCTTCCCCTACGTTCATTGATGGGCACTGTTTTAATAGTGCGCAATTTATCGATGTCGGTATTTTTTTATCTGCTTCCGGCGATTCACTTTGCAAAAATGATACATGAAGATGTCCTGTCTGTGCATATCTGCTCTTGTCTGTTTGTCTGACTAGTTCCGTGAGAGTTGTCGGGACAACTAGGTTAATTAGGATCCGGAAATATGAATTCTCAAAATTTGCATATGATGAAACCATTTGACTGGGTATTATGAATGCAAAAGTGCGTATCGTGGCAACTCACTTGGCATGCTTCTTCAGCCGTCTAGGAACAAATGTACTCAAAAATTTATACACTTCGTTGAAGTATTTGCACGAAACAATGAGCTATTACTAATTTCTGCATTTTTTCGCATCATTTGCTTGATAAACAGCTAAGTATTCCGATATCCTGAAATGCTTTCAGGAAAACGACAGGAACGGATTCCATCAGCGGTCACCAACTCCTTTGGCTACCGAAGAGGTTCGTTACTCTGCTTGTCCTTTCTAATTTTCACTTCCTGGCAGTATTATCACATGCGAAGATCTCTCAATTCTATCGGAAAATATGTTTGACATTCTTCTACGCGTATTTCCTTGTGATTATAGCCGCATTCATGTGGTATCTTTTCCTCACCTGTGAAAATTGTTTATGAATGTATTTATCTATTCGATATTCAAGAGGTAGTCATAGAAATAAATGGTAAGAAAAAAGAAAACAAAAGGAAATTAGAGTATTCGTGAAGAATTTTCTTTCAAAAACAAAAATCTAGTGTAGATATCATTTATTCGCATAGATTGGCGTCAGTTGGCATTGATCAATTGGTAAAAATTAAATCACTGCAGAAAATTTACTAATGAGCAAAGAAAAGAGCACAAAAAAAACGAGTTGAAAAACACTGATTAATGATGCGAGAATTTGTATTGCTTCAATTATCATTAACGTATTTCTTCGTTTCTTTTTTCTACTATTTGTTTAAAAAAAAAAACTTATTTCTTAAATAAGATTAGAAGGTAACGAAAATTTTAAGGGGAAATTTAGCTATAAATAGGAAGAATTGATGATTTAAGTGCAAAAATATCGTGCAAATTTGAGAAAAAAACACATTGAAAATCATGCAAACGCCTTTAGAAAACATACGAAAAACGTTTCCGCTTCAAATGTTGACGTTTTATATGGATGATATGAGTAGGCTGTATAGCGTTATATAATACTCGCTCGTGTTCACTTTCCCTCAACCAATAAATCAGCCTTCGGGCCATGTTCAATCCAGTTGCTCTATAATATTCACGCTGATAACCGGAAAACCGAGATATTAGTGAAAGGAAAGGGTAGATCGAGAGTAATACATTAAACCGTCGAGCATAATTCGAAGCAAAAAAAAACAAAGTGTTATAATGATATCTCAGTAAGATTATTATCAGCGTCATTGATATTGGAGAAATCATAGTGAAACATTTAAAAAGTGTAATTTCCCACAAAGTATTGCCACGAGGTATTAGAAGTATCGATGTACATCAATTCGAAATAAACTCTTATTCCACAATTTTCGAGTTTTAGATTATACTATCCTAGTATTGGTTTCATAACTTTTTCATTGTTCATTTATTAGAAGAATGTAACGAAATTCGAGGAAATTATTTTCAAATTTTATCGAACGAAAACCAAACATCGTTATTTTGTTTATATTTACTCGTTATGATAGGTTTTCTTAATTGCTTACTGATCTAAGCGATTAGATCAGCGAAGAATTCGAGAAGAGTTCTATGTGTGTTAGCAAAGCTAACATTAAAAATGAGCATTTTATGCAATGAATAATAGAATCCCTCACCTCCTCGACCTCACCTCTCCGTACTCCCTCTTTCCTCTTCCTCCTCTTTTGAAATAGCGATATGTGGAAAATTTTAGTCTTAATACGCAGCGCTTGTAATCGTCTAGAAATGGGAGCCGATTGTGGAAAATAAAACTTCCTTCCTTATCTATGCCATATCATTTCATAAATGATATTCTCAGCTAGAAATGTTATGAAATATTTTGAAAATTGAAGCAGCTATCAGTGAATTAGGGGGGCAGTATGACGATATTTAAAATGGATTTGGAAGAAATATATGAGCTACTCAACTATTCCTTCCTTTATGAAATTCAAACTTTTCGAAAGAAACTTCTTCCAGCGTTTAAGCTCTCTCAACGAGAATTTCACTTGAATCCTTGTCGAAGGGCGTTTTTTTTTTCCAAAAAGCGCTAAAATCAATTACAAATGCATCTTATATTTTCCACTGATCACAGTATAATAACTGCAATACTCTGCAGTACTTTGCTCGTTCCGATTCTTCGTCCCTTCTCCCTCCTCCTCCGCCCCCCCCCCCCCGATCCCATTCCTATCAATGTGTATGTGTGTGTTTGTGTGTCTATGTGTGGGTCGTGCAATTTCGATTCATAAACCACCGTAGAAACAAAATTACAAATTTCGATTCGTTTAAAGAGGTCTACGCCCATCTACGGTCGGTCTTCCTGCCAACTTCATCCACCAACTTTCAATGAAGTTATAGACACATAAATGTGCCTAAAAATTTCCGTGCATTTTGCAATCAGTCCTTTCAGTATTTTACAGCTATAGTGTAGCAAAAAAAAAACGAACCATTTGTTGAAGATTAATATGAGCGGCCGATTCATTCAAATCCTTTATTACATACGTTGTAATGTTTGCTGTTAAATAATGTGAAACTTGACCGACAGGAAGAAGAAAATGCAAATCGCTCGTTGTGCAAACGTTACTAGCACATGCGGTTCGTTTTGAAGGATTTGCCCTGCGAATGCAAGAGATGATAGGTGTAAGAGGATATGCAAAACATGGTGCTTGAAATTGGAATTTGAAACAGAAATTTTACTGTTTAAATTCATCCGCCATTAAGACTGGTAGAAATTCGAATTTTCATAACATGCAAATTTGAATAAAAATTAGCATCGAACAAAAGTTTTAAGGTATGATTCGGAAGTGAGAAAAATTCTAACATCTGGAGATTATACATATTTATGTACATTTAAAAAAAATTATTCTTGAAATGCGCTGTTGATAGGGAACAACCTTCATTGCTCATTCTTCTTCTGCCCCTCTCCCCGTCCAATCAGAAACAACATAAATACGAAATTCGAAGGTTTTATGTATCTCTTGTCCTGTTTTTACAGTGGTTGAAAAATTTTGGCTAAATTAAGTAAACCTAAACAGATGTGAATTTCGGTGCATACAGGCAAATGAATATTACCATCATAATCGAATGAATAGGGAAAAAATATAGGTCAACGTTAGATAATAGTAAAAATATTGAGAAAATTATATGAAAACAATGTGGTTTTTCGAAGCGATGATTAACAAATTGAGGACTGATAGTGAATAGACGCAATGATAAGTTTCTTCAAAAAATTGCTTATATTTTCGTAATATTTTTCATTTGTTTTTAATACCCTCTATTAAGGTGTATCACTTCCGTTATCTAATTTCTTGAACAATGAGTGCGCTATAACCTTTCAATGATTATAATAAAATTGTATCTAAAAAATTCAAGTATTTGCATGAATAATTTCTATAATATATTCTTTTAATAGCTTCATTACGTAAGTCCCCCTCCATCTAAATATATAATCTATGAAATGTGAAAATTTCCTTAAAATTTCCAAGAAAAAAATTTTCAAAGATAAATAGAAATGTTTTCTTCATATATACCTCTCTTTATGATGTGTATTATATATGCAAGCATTCTCTATTTATAGATGAAAATATTTTTTTCCCGAAAACTATAAAAATTTATGGATAAATGCTTCTTTCAACAATTTCCTGTTTTCATCAACGAGCATTTTTGTTTTGTCTATTTTTTTTCTACGTGTGCTATACATGGCAACACTCAATGATGATCAATTCAAATGTTGTTTCGCTTTCATTTCTAAAACGTTCGTTTCATGCAACAGATATCCAATTCGATAATTTCCTTCTCATCTACAAGTATCGACGTAAGTCTATGTCGTATTTCATTCATCTTAGATTCATTGTTGATGATGTGCACTATACGAGGCACATTCAATTTCAACGCTCACATCCTGGATGCATTATGGTTACCCTTGACAAAATGGTTTCATTGCTCAACCTACCCATTTCGTTTTTGATAGCTTCCGAGTCTTTCTAGTGTCCCTAATTTGGTTCCTTCATTTCCCTCATCTTTGTTTTTTAATATATAGTACACCTCGAAGATTTCAAGAAGGAATGTTAGGAAGCCATTGAGACTGTAATAGATGTAATAATCATATATATTAATATCGTCTCTTTCAGAATACAATAGTGAAAAGTGCCGCAACTGCACTCGACGCTTTAGTCGCTCAAGTCTCCAAGGTTAATTTGCATCTAAATTTTTTTTAAACATATTTTCCCTAGCAAAGAATCATATTATGTACACTGTTGGCTGCTTGCCCATGGGTATTTATTTGGGCAAAATTTATGGACTGAGTACATAGTACCATTGTTGAATTCGATGATTTTTACGGAATGAGAAATGAGGAGAATTTTTAGCATTAAAAATTGGATCATCTAGTCGACGCGGCGCCTCCTGAAATTTGTAATTTACCTGTTCTTCAATTAACGAATATGCTAAAAATTGCCCGCGAAATTTTTCATGCCTATGAGTTCATTTTGAGACTTATATAAACCGAAATATCGCTGAAGAAGAGCTGGTGACTTGACCCGCTGTTTTTTTTTTTAGAAGTCACGTAATGTAATATTGATCCTTTCCTCTTCATATAGCAACCGTATATTTGTCTGACGCGTGCACCCATAGGCTCTATTTTTTCTTAATCAAGCAGTATGAAATTCATATAAATGGTAAAGCAGCAACAAGTTTCCGAAGCATTTCAAACGTAGAGATTGCGTTAAGCCAATAACGAAAAATTAGGGGCGTTCAGTGGTGAATTAGCGTCGAACACTTGTATCCTTCATATCGAGTGGCCCCTAAGTGACAGTCTACTATTCACGTCATCGAGAGTGCGGTATTAGAAAGATACGGTGTTGAGAGGCGCTCTTTTAGAATCTTTTTAAGATGAAGCTTCAAAGGTGCTTTCGTTTGCGTACTAAATTAATGAAACCTCTATTACAGCTTCATTCAAACTTTCATACAATACAACATCCTCAAGGTGATTCATCTTCGAAGGTAACGTTTATTGTTTATTTTGTTTATATGCAAATATCGTTGGGATGTTTTATTTATTAATTAATTAGAATAACGGAGTGGTTCGGGTATTTCACTATATCGACAAATCTCGAACGATTCCGATCGTTACTTGAAAAGAATAAATGGCATAATAATATACCGTGTTTTATTATTTCTATTGGTTTTTTTCAAGTATTTTTGAAAGTCAGGCTTGAATGAAAAAATTTTATCTGAGAAATTAATATAAATTCCTCGAAAGAGGTATTTGAAATTATTTAATACGTTTAAAAGAAAATCACCTTAACTTAACACTATTAAGAGATTTTCAGTGTTATCTCTTGCAAAGTATTAAGCGGAAACGAGGTTTGTAATAGATCGCTTAATGCATTTAACATCATAACGTTCTGTGAATTTTTTGCTTTTAGTGGTACTTTGTGCTATATTGTATAACACATTGTGCTATATTATTCGACTGTTGAAAACTTAAGAGAGGATTTAAAATCATTTACGACAATAAACCAATAGTTTCTAACGAATAGTTTCATAAAGTTTCTGATTTTACTGAGATATTCCAAAAATTAAATAAGATATAAGTGTAACAAATTCCTAATTCATATATATAGTAGATATTTCTAGGAAGCAATAAATATTCTATGTATGAAAAAAGCTTCTATGAAGCAAGATTCTTAAGACACCTTTCAACTGCTATGCTTTTATTTTATGTATCTATTTTTGGTTTTTTTTTAAAGATTCGTTACCTTTATTAGGCTGCCAATAAGGCAAACATCATACAAAGATGATTTTATTAACTCATATATTCCCATTGATTTCATACATTTTTTTCAGTCAATTAAGTGATTCTATGTAGCTAGAGAATGTGAAAATATTTGCAGAAAGAATCAAACAAACAAGAAATGTTTACCAAAGAAGTGCTTTACTGTGTTTAGGAAGTGTTTGGCGAGAGTTCAACATCGACGGCGGTCGTTGACGCACACAAGGTGAGCACAATTCTTCAGCTTATTTCTCAACACGTTAGAGCAATCCACTCAACGCAATCTATCGAATAACTATTGCCAAACTACTGAGAATCTATGAGATTTATCTTGAGCTACACCAACAGCTCAAGAATAAAATTTTGGGAAATATTTTGGACTGAAATCAAGTTTTTTTTTCCATATTTTCATAGCTCCCCAGTCAGGTAAATGTTCTATTATCATTGATACTTGTATTCGATAGAGAAATCAATGCGCATTCAAATTGTGAAAATGCATCGTTGCGGTGCGAAACTTGGAGTTTTTAACTTGAGTTTATAGTGTAATAAGATTCTTTGCTTTGACGCAAGCTTATCTGTTTGCTTAAAAGTTTCCGTTCCATTATCTAATCGAAGTGACTAGAGTTGCAACGCTGCTGAATAGAAGACGAATTTCATTTCAAGGATTCTTTTGGGCTTGCTCTTACTGCAGCTTATTTATAGTATACCAAAGATTTTTTTTTTCTGTTGTGGGATCCATAGTATTTAGGCAATATTTAGTAAAATAATACTACATTTATGAGCAATAGTGGCTGCTGGAGTCATTAGTTATGAGTGGCGAAGGTCGTGATAAATAATACACCAGCCTTAGGTGTTTTATATTGTTGCATTTTTGAGTAATTAAAAAGTAAAGAGATGTGAAAAATTTGCTGACAGCATTAATAATAGGTACCAGATCTAGCGTCAAAGGAGACTTTTTGCTGTGCTATGTAGAATTTAATGTGATTTAGTATGAACAGTCCCTAAAAATAACTGATATTAATAAATAATATAGATATCACTAATGAAAACGCTATCATTGCATCGAATCCAACATCATTTGATATTTGAATATCACTAAGCATAGCAGTAATTAGTATCAAGTATTTCGAGTATAGACGGTAAATAAGCGGCGTAGATTTAACGTTAGTATTACTGATAGTAGTGATAATAAGATAATGCTGCTGTTTTTTCCATTATTGTGGAATGGACGGTCAAACTGTTTTGCTTGTGTTAGAATTTGGCAATTGCTCCGTTCCGGATTCATCAATGACTGCACCGATGCAAAGAGAACCATTTGCTATCACTATTTTATTGATTTCTATATCAGCAAACATTTAAAAATGAAAAAAATTTTAGCACAAGCGATTTTCAAAATTTCACGAGAAAAAAAATCGCTAAAAATTTCTTCGAAGAAATTATAAATTTAAAAAAATTTTATACTGATAAAGTTGCATCCTCTTATACTCACCCAAATCTCGCATTCAATTTGGAACTTCCTGTAGACTAGCAAACACAGATAAGTCTTTATAGCCACAAAGGTTTTGTCTATCACGCCAACAGTTGCTTCTACGTCTCTCCGATCAGCTCACCATTATTATCCTAGTTGCTTTATCGATTGTTCTCGAGTTATTGTTCGGGCGTGCCCAATCACGATGTGCTCTCATATTATTCACACTACGTTTCCTAGTTTTACAGTTTCTTTGAAAAATTTTTTATTCATAATTTTCTATCTATTATTTAATTAAATGTGGCGATATATCAATTTCGTTCTATCAATATATGAGGTGAAATCTTATTTTCTAATTAAATGGGTCTTTCATCAAATATAATAGTTTTTTTTTTTTTGGTTATGACCATGTAATGCATCGAGTAAAGATGGAATAATAATTTATGCGGAGATTTCGGCTCTTTGAGCAATAATCATACCACATCAAGCTGAAGCTTGGGTAATTAAATCGAAACCTAGGAAAAGAATTACACGATCGTAACCAAAAAAACTATTATACTAATACATCTATCGATCATGCATCTTCGAAACAGCAGTGTTATAACCTCATCGTCTTTCATAAATATTTGAAGAGTAATAGTAGAGATATAAGCGATCATACTATACGCTTGGCTATCATACGCATTTCATAATGCCCAATATTCTATAATTTGAGACTGAAAAACAAAGTATATTTTATGCAATGCAGTGATGATACAACTATCAACTGGGTAAATATTGTGTTATATTTTATAACACATCATATCGTTATTTATAGCACTAAATTTTCATGACATTCAGCGATAGAATTATACAGATGGAAGAAGTTTTTATTTACGGACGGTGGGGAAAGGGGAATTTAGCAATGAATTAGAGGGGTTTAATCGAAATATTTATTAGAGCTTGGATTCAAACTTTTTGATATTTGAAATTGATAAATCTATCACCTAAAAAAGTATATCCTCTTATTCTCATCAATAACGCTATTCCCTCTTTGCTTCATGTTTATTTCGTGTACAATATAGTCCGCTATTGTGTTTCTCAGTAGTTCATTTTTTTCTTTTCTTAATAAGGATTCGTGATGCCAATCTTTGTTTTACTATTATATGTTCAAACTTTCAATGCAAGTAAATTCTTACGTAGTTTCAAATGCATGCGAAACTGTGAATTCCGCAGAGAACATCATTTGTTTGCATTATTTTCTTCTACGATGATTACTTCAATAACTCTCATTTTTCGGCATTGCAACACATGAAAATCGAATATTTCATTTCTTTTTCAAAAAAAAAAAAACCCAAAGAATTATTTTTAGTTCACCATGATTCGTATAAAGGTACCAAACTATTTTGTCCCCTTTGGCAAAGTAAATTTTTTCATATCATTTCATCGCTATTCTGCATTATAATTCGTATGTTCAACTACACTAGAATTATTCATATGCGGATCACCCTGTTTTAGAAAGCTCGAAATAACTGTTGAGAGTGATTGCGATTTTCGTTTATGCCGTTATAATTCGGCCTAGTGCCGGGCTTAGCTATGATGCATTTCGTCTTATCTGAAGCATAAATCTCATCGAAAATTAAAATATATCGTGGTACCCGATGTGAAATTTGAAAAAAAATGAAACGAATAGACAAATTGTTTAGCCGATCTTGCACACAATGTTAGGAAACTTTTGAAACGAACATTCTATGTGTAATACGTTGAACCGAAAAGTTTGATAAGTTGTTGGAGCTCGGCTGGTATTAAAAATGTTTGTTGCAAAGAAATTTACAACCGCTAGCAGCAAATGCTTAAGAGTGAATAGTGCCGTGTATGTTTTTTTTGTTCAGCTACATCCAAGCTTTGGAGTCTGATTTTGCGTTTTTTCCGCTCATTATATTCGATGAGGAAAACTTTCAAAATTTCATTAGATTCACCTCGTGATTTGCGGATGTGATATGTTTCAAAGTTTTCTGTTCATCCACGATTGTAATAATTGTATGTTACAGATGACATCACCAATACCATCTGCGCCTCCACCTCCGCTCAGTCCGTCGTCATCGTTTGGTAAGACAAGTTGGTCAATGAAGGTCGAAGGCAGTAACGAAGGTACCGCTGAAGGTTCGGTGGAGATCCCGGAACGGCAATCGGTTGCAACGCTACGTGAGCAGATCGCCAATAAACTCGAGGTTAAGGCTCCAAATGGTACGAAAGCGGTAGTACATAATGCACGTGAACGTCATCGTTCAAGCATCACACCGTTTTCCACAGAACTACCACCCAAATCGCCGGTGCCTTTCCAAAAATTTATGGCCGACAGCTCAGCTTCTCAGCTTGGAAATCACCAACGTATGCAAACATCCATGCGGAATCCGACATCAGATTCCACAGCACAAGTTGTGAAACCTATTGTTCATGAACCTGCAATGCGTCATGTCTCATGTATAACGCCACTTCCGTTTTCTAGATCTGCACCACAAAGTGCTTCACTTCAATCGACACCCATTTATACTCCAGCTTCTGAGAAATCCTTCCCCAATGATTTCCATAGGAGCTATGATGGCACAAATCTACAAGAGAGTACTTGCAATGGTGGCGTTTTTGATGAGGGAAAATACACCACAAAGGCAGCTATACGAGACGATGGGATTGCATCTGTCGCGAACAGTTTGAGTTTTCTCTCGAAGTCTGACGCTAAAAATGAGGGCAGTGATTCGGCAATCGATCTAACGCCACCAGCGACGAAAACAACTAGCGAATCAACAAAATATAGCAATGGCTATACAAGTGACTATATGCTAGCATCACCATCTAGCACATCGATGCAATCACCACAACCTGAAATGCCACCATTTTCCACACCGTTCGATCCAGAATCCGAACGTTCAACGCAAGCGCTAACAAGTCCCGCCTCTCGGAGTGGTGCCGCGGCTGGCAGCGGTGATGTGCCATCGCCGCTCGATGCATCGGCGATGCGCGATGACAGTTCAAAGCGGTGCGCAAGCTCGCAACGCTTAGATATGAACATACAACAACAATCAGATACTTCCTATTGGTATAAGCATATGTTCAAGAAAATGCATCGAATCGAACAAGGAGGTAAGCGATTTTGTTCACTTATTTCTCTTCTAAATTTTTAATTGCCTCATTAGATGGCTAATAAATCAACAGCGCTATTTACCGATTTATTACCGAACGTTATCTTAATTCATTAATTATACAATTATAATACTGTGGTCTTGTATAGTCAATAATGTTGCATCAAAAATATGCTCGCCAACGCTTCTATTAGATTATCATTGAAGAGTGTTATTCAGCTATCTTTATTCAATTTATTGAATTTTCATAGGGAAATGAAATTGCAATTTTCGGAAGTAAAACATTTTTTTTTAAATTTATTGTAAATTGCAGAAAATATCACCATTGAAGTATGCTTAATTCATTTCTGTTTGCGCATTAAGTTGATAGTTAAAAGTGAATAGAACTATCATATCGCAAATGTGTTATATATGTTGATTGATATATGCATCAATTCTATTTGGCTATCGCTTATTCCTTTATTTAAGTTCCTCATAAATGCCAATTTTATGAGTTTGTTGAAAGTTGGTGTTGTTTTTTTTTTTTTGGTTGGCAAGTAGCTAGCTATTTTGCGTATCATTCGAGATAGATTGAGTTTCATTTTTCGATATACTTGTGCAATTTTCCTTCTCAAAAGTATATTATTGGCAACGCTCATCTATGTATACTTACACATGCGTCTATCTAACTGGTAGTACTTATTCAGAGAATATTGTGTTATGTTTACGAAATTTGATAGCCATCATATGTTTAACGTTTTTTTTCACGATACTAACTTCATGCTGATCCATAAATTTCAACGAAAGATCTCGACATCTAAAGGTGGAGAGCGCAATTAAAATTTGAAGCCATTATTCTCCATATTTTATTGTTTTGTTAGAAATTCGTATAAGCTATTGGCTGAAATGAGTAGACACGAAGGTGCTTATATTTGTTGCAACTTCACGTGGCGTGTTTCTCTATTGTTGATTGGTTTTGAGATTTTTTCAAGATTTATCGAAGGAAAATTCCAACCTTTTTTTGACTTTTATCGACTAAAATATCGATGTGCAAATTACGAAAACTAATTTTATGGTGTGACTAAATTGGGATGATATGAATATTTGGTGATTTCAATGATATCATATTGTTACATTTATTTTTGCTTTTTTTTCTATATTTTTAGAGAAGAAATGAAAACTGAATTAGCACTGATAATTAAAATATTGCTAGGATCATTAATATAGATGATGTAATCCATTTTTCCACCTAACTATTAAACACGAGAATCATTTCGGTTATCATATTTGTGCTGACCAACGATGGTCACTCTTTGGCGTATGCTTTATAAGCGAATAAATCCACAAAGATCGCCTTAATATATCGATTATGCGTTGTGTTGTGATTTTGATTTAATTGCCTAGGCCACAAATATAGGTATAATCACGAGCCTAGCGATGCTTAAAGAACAACAGTCATCACTTTTGAATGCTTTCTCGATGCTAGTTGGCAATGCTAGCTGAGGCATATCCGTATTGGTTGTTAGCCAAAAAGATTGCTTAGCATCGATCGAATTGCTTGTTTGTTGCGATTCGTTTGTTATACGAAACGCAATCGTTTTGTGTGATGTTAAAGCACATTCTTACAAATACATTGGGATGATTTGTTTGCTCATCTCTATCTTTCGATTTGCGCATCTTCGACATCAACCCAACCAAGTAAAATTAGCAAAATGCAAACATAATGAAATTTTGCTGTATTATTCCTCATATTCACAATACAATGCCTTTGAAGTATTGTTATCAGTTGATGAGTGTTGTAAACAGTGATTGAATGATGAATAAGATTTCATGGGGTTATTTTAGTGGGTCTTTATAGATACCGCTCGCCTCTTGAATTTGTGTATATATATATATATATATATATATATATATATATATATAAACGTGAAGTCATTTGATGTCTGTGGCTACAAGCTTTAATGAATGATATCATTTAAAAATGTCTCAATGGAAATTAAACCAGCAATCATATTTTTTGACTGATCATCAATGATTGAAAATTTCGCTTTCGATTTGCTTATAATAGATTTCATCAAGAAATGAGCAATTCGAAGCGTAAATTTGCGTGAAATGCTACAAATGTATCACACCTGTGCACACTTGCGTAATTTGTGAAACAAATCGGTTGTCGTTAAGCGTCGAAATCGATTGCGTATGTTATTTGCCGATCGAATTACATACGGATGCATTTGCGATACGTACGTTAGTAAATACGAATGCGTTTTTTTTGGAATTTGTATCACACAAAACATCTAAACGAGTTTAGAAGAATTGTGGGATAATAGGATTTTACGCATTTTTCGTTTTTTATTTGCTATTTTTACCCAAAATTAAAAATACTGACAAAAATTTCCATTTTCGTCAGTGCAAATTCCTGGTATGTGTGCGTGCGTACGTGTGCATTTATACGGCTGCATATGTGCGGACGTATATGTGCGTGAATATGTGGAATTGCATGCGTCTGTGTGTTTGCGTGCGCGCACTTACGTGT
Source organism: Baylisascaris procyonis (assembly GCA_037389465.1). Lineage (NCBI taxonomy): Eukaryota > Metazoa > Nematoda > Chromadorea > Rhabditida > Ascarididae > Baylisascaris > Baylisascaris procyonis. Next base: position 2,032,875 of record JAZARR010000032.1, on the reverse strand, counting down.
GCATACGTCTGTGTGTCTGTGTGTATGAACACAGACGAGCCTCATACGTTTATTTTAGACATATATGTGTCTAAAATATGTATATATGTGTCCCAATTAAAAACTAATCTTTGCATAGATCAAAGGGAAAGGGAAGAGGTCAACTGAGAAAAGGGACTCTCTGCCTTCTATAATTTTCATCTAATAAATGCTAGGTAAATAGTCTAGAAACATTTAGTTTATTGACGAGATTTTCTCTTCCAGAACTCGCTGGTTGCGTTCGAAGGTGTCATCTGTAGTGTTTCGTTTTAGAGGCGCGTTGATGAATCATGAATAGAAATGTGAAATCGTCATTGAAATACATTCTAAACCATGATGAAATTTTCAATCCTTCGAAAAGAGGCAACATTTTCTATTGTTATCTCGAAATTTCCCATAAGCAAAAATCCGATAAATTTGATTCAAAATATATAGAAAGTATTCGTTTAATATTTAGTGAGTTCATTTTAATTTGAATTTAAAGAAGGAAATGGTGAAAAAATATTCCATAATGATATCTAAACTTCTTACATTATTTTTTTTTACTTTTGATAGGGTTACTTTTTTTCTCTTTTACCCGTTTTTTTTTGTGAAAAATCGAGCCAATCTTTTGCAACATTTTTGTTTGTTTAGATAGTTTCCGATTACCGTGCAAAGAATTTTCTCAAAGATATCAATATAATTGTAAAGAGAAAAAATATATATTAGTGAGGAATATCGTTAAGAAATTTGATACAACGAAATGTAGCATTGATTAAAAAATATTTGAGAGAACAAAACAACTACGTTCAGTTTCCCATAGTTCAGTGCATTTGGTGTAATCCGATTACATATGCAAATGCGTTTCAATCATTTAGTATCGGCATTATTCTTCGATAGTATTTCATATCAATATTGTCTTGCCATTTAATGCCCTTCTAAGAATTCCTCTTCGAGTTTATCAGTGTTAAATTATTTGCCAGCTTTTAGTTTATTTAACTATTTCTTTTGAAGCATTTTGTCAAGTCTCTATTTGCAAAGTCCTTTATGATTGCATCGTATTTATACGTATTTGTTTGTTTATCAATTAATCAGCTCGCCTATTTATCTATGTGATTGCCTTAGCTCGGAGAAAAAAATAGAAATTAGTATCACAAAATTCATGCATAATAATATACATCTTGCATGAAATCTTCTGCTTAGCGTATTAGATTCATTCGAAATTATAAGCATTTATAAATAGCTTAATGCAAGAGAATATCTGCAAAGATTTTATGTTACCGAAAGTTGTATACACTACAATAATATATCAGCTAAGGAATTTTCCTGTATGATCGGTAGAAACAGTTGGGTGGTCTAAAATTTGAACACATTATGAGTACGCTTTATCATTCGTTGATAATTGGTAGAATTTAAATATAAAGAATTTCTTAATTCTCCTATCTTGAGAAGAGAATTTTAAAAAAATTCCCTTTTTCTCAAAAAAAAAAAAAAATTCTAAAACTTTTCAGTCCTCCTATTTGAGTCGTTTTAGTACCGGAACTAATGTTTCGTCTCTAAAAAAAAGTTGATTTTTTGTTAAAACTAACATAACCTGAATATATTTAGTCATGCTTCCTTTTTCCGTTAGCAAGGTGAAGCAAATATGCATCCGGGCAGCATATTACGTACTGATTTAATTTTTGAAAAATTCTTTAATAGATAAATAGGCATCTTCTGAAAGATTTAATAGCCTAAAATCGACAGCCCAATAATCGAATAACGATTATCTCTTAGAACTATTATTCTCAAAACGTTGTCAGCATATTACAATGATTATATTATTTGTTTAAAAATTTATGAATTACATAATAAAACAAATTTGTGAAAAAAATTTCCTCGTTGAACTTTTTTTTCGTCAATTCGAATGCCAACATTTAAAAGTCGATAAAATGGGATGCTTAATGATGGCTTCTGTTATATGTAGGCCATTTTTTTTTCATCTCTTCTCTATGCAAAATATTTGTGCGTTTCTCAAAAAAGATTGGCCCATTCGACGATGCCATCAGTCATTCTGCAAGTGGTACTCACTTTGAGGCTAAAATCGATTTTCAAATAAGCTTCAACGAGTAAAATAGTTTTTTCCGCTTCTTTTGCATTCAAGAGTGCTGTTTTCTTTCTTAAAATTCAAAAAAAAAGGAAATATTCGATAGAAGCTGATGGTTGCTTTTTTTAAAGCAATAAAAAGTCGCAGTTTTTTGTTTTTAAAAAATCTTTCAGTCTAAAAATTCGTTGCATTTTATATGCGACAAATGCGACAAACATATCCTGAAAATTTCAGACTTCTGAAGCTAAAAAGTCCTCAAGCCGCAAAATTGGCCAGCATCTTCGGAATGGAGAATAAAATATTTGCATTTTTAGGCATTTTCCACCAAACTTACTTCCCTCAGGCATTCTGATTTCTCCGTACAAATAGCAAACTTTTCAGTTCTTTCCAATGCTTATTTACCGATCGATCGTTCATCGTTTATTGAACCCTCCTCCCTTCCCCCTCTTCTTTCTGTCTGTCTCGAAAAAACAAACTTTACAGCTAACTGTTCTAACCTTCGTATTTCCAGCTGTTTAGCAATGAAAGCGAAGCAACGGTTTCTTGCTAATATATGATTGAATTTATCGCATTTAATGTTTACACATCTCGGATGCTTTACATAAACGAAAGAGTTTGCAAAATGGAATGCGAGTTCCGCAATGGTCACGCGTTTTGATTTTCTCCAATATAAACATTCGAACGAATCATCCACACAAAGTGCTCACGCCTAACGTATTCCTTGGTTGCAATTTGAAAAAAAAAAAATTCCGGAAGTTTTGCAACTTCAGTTCGCTAAATATATTTCTGTATTTCAAAAACAGGAAAGCACATTGTCACCTGACGAAGATTGGACTTTAGTGCATTTTATATGAGATTTTGTTGGGGGTGATTGGGGTGGTGGAGCTTCTGAGTATTTTATTAAGCTAACATTACGAAATTTGACGGATATAGGTCTACACGCTAGAGTGACCCCATCAAATTGTAGTTAAGCCATCAATATCGTCAGGAGTGATAGGCAGTAGGATTGGCCTAAAATTTTACTCAATTTTTCTAGTCAGTTCGATTTGCAATTACAGCTGGTCAAGATGTAAAACGAATATTTTTATTCATTTATACGAACGACATTTTATGCACTTTTTTTTTTATAATTTCTTGGGAATTTATGGAAATGGTTGTTCGGAGGAGCTGAATTGGAAAATCCCCCGATATGCCAAAAGCTCTTTTATTTGCCTTCAGGAAGAATGTTAGATTCCTTGTTTCTCCACTCGTTTCCGCCTATTTGCGTCGAAGAATAGCTTTCTCTTTAACGGCCAAAAAAAAAATTGAAAGAGGCTGCAAAGCTAATGCACAATGCACATCAGCAGCTAGGTCAAGCTGGTCAGCCGGTTGCCTTGAATTTCAAAAGGAATGAAGACGCTTAATGAAGCTGCTCTGAGCAAAATTGAGCCTTTCTACAAGTTGTCAATCAAAAAAGAGGGTTTCTTTACTTATACCTGACTAGTGTTGAAACAAAATTGACAAAATAGTTGCAATTCTTATGACATTTTATGCTTCAATGGAGTCACTCGACTATAAGACATAACAAAATTGAGGGCAGGTATCCGCCTCCTTAGACTTTACATTTTAATAACTTTTGTTTGTATGAAATATAACTGCCACTCATAGTTTGAATGACTCGTTAGCTGAGGATAAAAGATAGACAACTGGGCACAACTATAGTCTATGGAAATTTTATAGCTGCACTGCTTTTTTTTTAAAGCTTGCAAAACCGCGAAAAGATACATAGAAGAAAAAGTGGAAGAATGGTTGTATGGTTATATGGGAAATTTCGCGTTGATTTTATGTGCCCTATTACGGGGAACGTTTGAAGATTTTCTATGCAGATGGGCCATTTGACTGCATCGCTTTCGAGCTATTCGAGCGTAAACTTATCTCTTCATTCAAATTCCCGTCTCTTTTTTTTCTTTCTTTCGAACGCTTCTAAATATTCATATAATTTTTGTGTGAATTCTTTGTGGAAAAATTCTTTCAATAGAGCTTTAAAAGAATGTTTTAACATTAAAATTCTCATCAATATTGAATCTTTTATTTGTAATATTTACTTACAAATATAACTTGGAGTTGATGGTTATTAAATGAGCTTTGCACTTTATATCGTATAGCTTGAAAATAAATCTTATATCGAAATAAATCTATTGTTATGATACCCGCTAGGAATGCTACCATCCACAAGGACTGAATATTTTCTGGGCTCATATTTGAACTGATATTATAGACCGCAGACCAAGAAGCACGGATTATCTGTACCGAACGAAGCTTCATATTGTAGGAGTCTTTTCTTCTGTATTTTCCATCATTTCATGCCGTTTTCTGGATCGTATAAAAAATTTTGTTTGAGATTAGAAGTGGATGAATAGTAACATCACGCTGTAGAAATAGAAGAGAAATGAATGCAAACAAATTGAATGAATTGAATGAATCAAATCAAATAAAATAAAAAATCTCAGCATTATTCGAGACATCGAATGTTACAATCGGCTTCAAAAAACTCTTCTAACTTTGCATAGATTTAAAAAAAAAAAAGAATGAAATTTCCCAACATTTCAATCTTTCTCTTCGAAAATTCAACTAAAATTGATATCAACAATAAGATTTCCGAATATGAAAATTTTCAAGTATATTTCTCAAATAAAGCAATTATGAATAGAATTACTTAACTATTATTGTTAATAATAAACGCTGATTCGCCTGCACACATTGGTCAAAAATCGAATTGTTCAAATAGTAATCAACAAACAAAGCGAATATATGAGAGAGGAGAAAGACTTATTTTACTTGGGATAGAGTTGAAAATCATTTAAAAATAATCGGAGCAATTTATTCGACTCCATTGAAAAGTGAAGACTATCGTTTTACTTCGGAGCTTTATGCTATTTAATGCTAGCAGACGAAATTTTGCGACCGGTCCGCAAGAAGTATTGGTCAACCTAAAGATCAGAGGGGGCCAGCTGGATCAGAGGGCGAATGGGTCAAGATAGGTGGAAGCGATATGAAGAGATATTTATTCGTTATGAATGTAGCGTAGATTGACATAAACAAATAAATAAACAAATAAATAAAGACGAAATTTTGCTGCTTGCCTATTATCATAGTTCATGCAAATGTTTATCGTATTGCGAAGGTTTTATGGCTTCTTTTTTTTTTTTTTAATTAATTGCTTGCAAAATTCTATTACGAATATTTGCAAGAAATTTGCGTTGATTTTAGATCAATCAGTGCTCAAATATCGCGCTCGTGATTTCGCATCACCCACTCCATCATATCATAGCAGCCGTGAGTTATTACTTTTCTTTATCTATAACAATTCGTTACATTTTTACTCTGCATCTTAAAACATATAATGAATTTGTTGTTTAAATTTTTAATTAAGTTATTAAATTTTTCATCCCTGTTAAACTCTTTTTTGAGACTTTGATCTTCGTTTAAATCAACGCATGTCTCCGGTCGTCCTTAATTTTATGGATGAGGTATCGCCTAACAAACTTATCTTTATTTATTATTGTATTGTAGCCACAGATGGCATCAAATTATTTGATAACGGATTTTAAAGTAGCAAATCGAAGGAACCGAATGAATTATTTACGAACTTTAAGTGTTTTTTATGGATTGTTTTTTATGGATTGTTGTTGCTGCTAATTGATGTTATTATGGATGTTGTACTTCAGAAATAATTTTCTATAGGATACTTAATTTTTGAAACATATGTAAAGTCAGAGATTTCAAATCTTCATAAGACCAAATTATTTTGAAGCTATCAACCATTTCCTGAAGAATCGTATTTGTAACGCAAAAAAATTTTTATTTTCTCCTTACGAGGTATCGTTTCTCTCATAATTTAGGCGCTTGGACACCAACACCACGCTTGGAATCACGCCCTGAATCACGACTCGAATACGAGTGTGCTCCACGCCGAAGTAAAAGTGTGGGGCGTTATATCGACTCATCGCTACACAACGACGAGAATATCGTCGAACGATGGCGAGAAGAACGAGCACGACTCTCGGCACGAAGTCCGACTTCAATACAAAAAAGCTTCAATTCAACTCAGTCTTCAGCCGCTGTGCACGCGAACGGTGTGTCAAGTTGTGGTGCTTCACCAACACTATCATCGCACGAGACTAATAACCGCTTTGCGTGGGAACGTTCAAAAATTGCTCATTTTCATTTACCAACGTATCGTTTCCAACGTGACGAGGACTCACGTCCAATTACGGGATGGACGATGAATTGTATGCGTTGTGGACGTATGCGTCGTGAATTATCATGGCGTGAAATCGAATTCCTTTATAATTCACTTGGCAAGAAAGGCGTTCATCGTGAATCTATCAACGAATGTCTCAATGGTCGAATCTCTAGTGCAATGATTGGTGAACGTCTTGATGAAACATGCCGTCAATTGCAACAATTCCTTGAATCACTCGATGGATATCGTCGTCGTACATATAGCTCACCACAATTGTCAACTCTTTCGGCCGCTTCTAACAATCCACTAACCGAGTGTATTCCTTCCACTAGCAAAGGTTCGCTGATAAGTCAGCCTCCTATAATTCTTTTCGCACATTGCTAGCACTCATCAGTTGTTAATGTTTGCTGTGAACTGATAAATTTACCGTAATTGCACAATAGTACAACATTATTGCAGTGAATTATCGCTACATTAACACGTTAAATTGAAGTAATTTGGTAATGTAAATTAGTGTGATAGAAGGGAGAGAAACGATTGATTTCATGCAGCAACAGCTATCGTCATCTGGCTCAATAGGCTTAACTAACGACCATTCGACGGCGCCTCTTCCGCCATCATGCTAAGCCTTTTTACGTTTCCTAGCAATTTCTGCAATATTTTTTAGAAGCGATAGAGCTTATGAGATTAGATTACTAAATCAAACAACTTTTGGCAATGAATTATCAACCGTTGGAAAAAACCCAGTTTCCCATGAGGCGTTCTGACTACCAGAATATCGACGGAAGAAAAAAGAGGTAGAGATGGGTGAGATAAATTTGAAAAAAAAACAACAAATCTGATTGAGATTATGATTCTTGATGCTCAATGAAACTTTGGGAGTTGATTAATTCTAGAAAGAATCTGTGGTTACATAGTGGTAATTCCCTCATATTTTGCAATAATTCAATAACCAAACATTTCTTTGAGTTTTTTTTTATCTTTGAATATTATTAGCTAATAGGAAAAATGTCATCAAAACAAAAATGTTTCATAAAAATACAGCCAAATGAAACTGAAGCCTACGAATCAGCAAAAGATAGCGCAACAAATAAATTCAATGCTATCGGTCTTTATCGGGTTGCAGCTGCGTTCGCTTCTCATACATTTGTTATCGATCATACGCACAAGCATATTTACCAGCTTAAGGCTAAATTTATGTGCTTTTATTCGTAGGCTTTTTGGAATATGAGTTTTTTTTTCACCAGTAAAACTAGTGAAGTTTATTGCTAAAGTAGAACTATGAAAAGTGAATGTAAACCTCTCCTGCCTCCCTCGCTTTCTTCACTTCCATTTTAAAAACTTGCTCCACTGAAATCAGATTCTCTTACTGTTTTTTTAAGACGACGCATCATAATCAGGAGTGGTGTATAGACCGAAGTTGGTGTTCTTTTCTGAGAATATTTTCTGAAAAAAAAATATTTTCATCGTTCTTGATATGGTTTTTTTCTTTAAAAAACCATTTTTATTCATTCAAGTTTAGCATATTAGGCATAAATTTTTTAAACTAAAGATATTAAGCATAAACTAAATATATTAAGCACATTGTCAACATATCAGCATTTCATGACGTTCATTGTTGACAATGCCGTTCCATCTAGACGAAAAAAATTTCTATAAACTTTCATGTTGTATAAATATCACTAATAAATTTATCTCTTTGCACTCTCATCCTTTTCATAATACGATTTAAAAAATAATCACGCTAACTATTAACTAGCTTCCTATTCAAAAATTTCTCACACTAATTTCTTAATATTATTTGTTACTAAAAGAGAATTTTTACAATTATATTATTTAATTCTTCATTGCAGGATGAGTTTAATTTCATTGTGCTTCAATTTTATAAAATAAAATGTGAATATTTTTCTTTTTATGAGTTAATTTTCTAAAACTTTTAAACCCTGCAAAAAATAAGTCATTTCAGTTTTGTGCTTTTATGTCGATTTCTGAGTTTTAATCATTGCAAGCATGAAAATGCGCTTTTTATCTCTATTATCATTCAACGAAACATTCGAATATTCCTATGCTTTTATTCTATAGTGAAAGAAGAGAAAATTCGAAATAAAAAAAAATTTTTTTTTAGAGATTTATCCGCTTATTTTTTTCGCTTATTTATTGGAAATCACAACTTTTTTCCTCTGAGCATTTCCCGGTTTATGTGTTGAAAAATCTTCACATAACTTTACAAGTCTATTGACAGCTGACTGTGAGCATAGCTCTTTGCAGTCTTAGAATACTTCTGTTTTTTTGTTCAAAAAATGCATTTTGTACTCTCTTTCTCAGAGAATGGCTCTACGTCGAGGGATTTTTTGGAGTTGAAGAAATCGGTCAAGGAAGAGATGATCAATCGACAACGAGTGGAAAAACTTACTGAAGAGTTGGAACAACAACGAAATAGGAGACACGGCTATGTGTAGGTGTTCTTATTTCAATTTAAACTATATATATATATATATATATATATATATATATATATATATATATATGAAACATTAATAACATGGCGCATATATGGCATAAATTTCTGTTCCAAAAGGATTCAGAAAACAAAAAACACTTTTCAATAGCACCGAGGATTAGTGTTTTCGACAGAAAACTGATGCGATCTAACCGATCAGATACTGAAGTTTGAGGTCAATAAAGGCGCGTTCAAGGGGGCATTTGCTCTATTTTACACAAATTTCTCATATGATTGAATTGGAAGTCTTTTACGACCGCATCGTACTTACTGCCACATTCAAATAGATCGATAGTAATGTGAGACAGGAGGAAGCTATTAAAAAACTATTAAAGCACCGCAGATATCTGCATTGAGGAAGCGATATAAATGCAGCAGAGATTGACGAACGCTTTAAGGGATCTCTCAAACCATCTGAAATTTAGCACAATAAAGCGATCTTGATGGGCACTAAATGAAATGAAAGGTTTGAAAAAAAAAAAGTAAAACTTCTAGCGATTCTTTTGCTTTTCAATGCAATAATTTCTTTGCTTGTGTCCTTTCTTGCAGTTTGCAACGACGAGCAATTTCAGGCCTTCGGCTTCTCCAGCGTTGCAAAAGAATTTCGATCGTTTTGACGGGTTGCTGAACGACTTCGGACGTGACGGTAGACGGAGTGTTACACCAGCTCGGACCACTCCGGCAATCATCGCTACCTGTACCGCTTTGTACTCATTCAGGGCGCAATCGGCAAGGTTCGTTTACTATCGTCACATAAGAAGATTTTAATTGACATGAAGGAAGAAAATAATGAGATGAATGGTGTCGATATCGATAAGACGGGAAAGAATAGATTTTCTTTTACTATTTATCACCTCACTCGACTAGAAGAGCATCTCCCTTCCCTGCAGAGGGAAACTGGGCATTTCGATTTCATATGTCGAATTTTACAGATACTTTCGTCTGTAATGGTAACGAGTAAAGACGGTCAAACGAATTCACTAAATTTGCAAAATTTCTTACGTAGCTCCAAATTGGGTGTTTATTAGGCAGTGAGTTAGGTGATGTTTCTGTTGAATTGGGGTTTATATTCCACAAATTTTTATGCTTGCATTTCTTATTCCACAAGCTTTTACATATCCAATGCTAACTATATCATTGTAAAATTGATACTATACCTTTCATACTCCTCATAGCCGGCTGGTATTTTTTACACATTCATTTACATGCTCTAATTTCTCTCGTTTTATTTCACTTTATGTTTTTTTGGGAGCTTTTGTGATGACAGCCGCACTATGTGTTGATTTTTTATGGGGTAGCATTCAAATAGTATTGATAGGGATGTTTTATCTCAGATGTCCACTGAGTATCTCAAATGTCTACTGATTGCATGATTACGTTGTTAATATATCTTTAGGCTGGAAAATTACAAGTTTATAGCAGCAAAAAGCTTGCCAAAAATTTCAACGTCCAAATTCAATTCGACCAAAAAAATTTTCTTCTGACTTTTAGCTAACTGCATCAATTGCAGTCAAATTTTTTGATCATAGAAAAGAATATTTCCGTTTAAAACGTCGAACAATACGTCATAATTTCTGGTTTTTTTTTTTTAAATGATTTTTGAAATCATTTTCTTTCAAATAAAGATTAAGTGGATTCACATATGAACACTAGTTCTTGCATGATTTTCTTCCCAAATTTTCACATATTATCCTCCTATTATCTTTTGTGTATTAGCCCTCTCCCCTCACTCCCCTCGCCGCTATAGACTTATTGTGTAATAAGTATAGAAAATTCAGAGAATTGTCGTTTAATCGAGGTGATGTGATTCGAGTGCATCGTATCGTCGATTCAAATTGGCTTGAGGGAGAACGAAACGGTCAAATTGGCATCTTTCCCTCCTCATATGTACAGGTATATCCTTATGTTTAATTTTTATTTAAAAAATTTAATAGTTTAGTAACAGAAAGAACGAGTACAAATTGTTTACCCAGATTTTACACATTCGATTACGAATTGAGATCGAAATTGCGTTGAATGGCAAAGTTAGGCGCCTATATCAGTTAGAAGTTCGAATGAATCGCTCCATCGTTTGTGACTTCGAAAATTTCGCATGACGATTTATCTATGTTTGCGCATAAATGTTGACCGCAATAGCGTTCATAATATCTACGAAATAACTCGAGTAACACTGAAGTCATTGAAACAAATCGTAGGGTGAGAGCTTGAAAAATTGCAATAGGAGTAAAGCAAGCGATTTATAGATGTAAGAAAAACTTCAATTGAGAGATAAGCTAAAATCGATTGTCTTTTGGAAATAACTTAAGACATATATTAGGAATTTTCAATTTCACAAAAATGAAATTCGCCGCTAATTTAGTCAAATGTTCAGATTTTTTTTGCAAAATGTATCTCCAAATATATTCATTATAATTGGAAAAGGTGGACGTTTTCATAGCTGCGTAAAATAATTCAAATCAACTCGAAATCAGCGCAATTGATGGATTTTTTTTGTAGAATTTTCGAACGTTTTATAAAGAAACAATGATCTATAGATCGAAAGATTTCTTCAATACGTCATTATGGTTGTGCTATCATATCTGCTCAGTTTTAGTTTTCATTTGCTTGTGTGTTATATGGTCATCACGTCTGCGTTCATATGTGTGTCTATATGTTTCTCTGCTAAAAACTTTCACTTTATTAGCTGAGAAAGGTAAGGCGATTGTATTTTATAGTTTCACGTTGCCTCATTTAGAGAATCTTCTAAGTTGAGTTTTTGTTGCTATAGACGTTTATAGATGTTATGAAAATTGTGAGCGTAGTTTTTTTTTGCATAAAATTGGCCAAGTAGGAATTTTTTTCCTTCAGAATTCACAAGACTAACTGCGCGTCTAGCACATTAATTTGCACGATTTGTTTTTTTTTTCGAAATGTCACAGCAATCGATTCGTGCATAGTATGCTTATGCAGCTGCTAAAGGCTATTTAAAAAACCTCACCCCAGTGGGATATTTTTTTTTAACTAGCCAAAGAAATATCCTCACCCAATATGCTCCGAATTTACCGATTTCTATGGCCAATAATCGTTCATATTCTTCAACAAATTTTTTTCGAACCATTCGCCATTCTGCTCGAAAAATCTTTTAAACACTTTTCATATGATGCTCAATTGTAGCGAATTTGTTGTTGTTGAATATTTGACGCGAATAAATCGTTTAGATGGACGAAAGACTACCTGAAGAGAGGATGAAACTTATTGCTTTATTCCCTTTCTTTGCGAGGAATCGTAACGAACTTTCTTTGAAAAAGGTTTATTTTTGCACGATGATATTCATTTTTATTTTCGAATCAAATTATGACATTTGCACCATTCTGCGATAGCGGTTGTGATGGTATACTTATGCATATGCCTAAAATATATGAAGTATATGAAGGCATTGACGTTTCTTAATTTCTAGCCAGTGAGAAAATTGAATTACCTTCATATTGAGCAAACAATTAACAATGTTGAAAAGCATGTTTTACTCCGAAGAGCATGAATTACTCTTTATGCATTAACTATTTCTGTTCAATTATATTCGATTTTTTTCCACGGCAAATTTTGATCAATTTTTCAAATTTTTTTTTTTTTGACGATGAAATTCTTATATAATATTTTAAAACAAAGTAGTTGGCATTCAAACAAATCACCGAAAGAAAAATGTTTTCAATGATTTCGAAGCATCAAAATTAATATCACATTGCCAATTAAATATTTTCTATAATTTTTTTTTCTAAAATTTCTATAAATCCGAAAATAACTCGAAGCAGATGAAATCATATCGAAAAATTGAACATTCCGATATCGATATGGTCATTATAATCAGCGCGATAATTGCCTATCGATCCCTTAAAAGTATTAAGTATAATAATTTCCCAAAAGCAGAAATCAGAGTATAAAGAAAGTGTTTTTTTATAGGGTGAAATTGTACGATATAGACGATCGATTGATAGCAATTGGTTGGAGGGAGTGAATAGTCGAGGCGAAATTGGAATCTTCCCAAAAACATATGTGCAAGAAATTCGAGATTCAAGCATCAAATTCACAGCAGATTTCGATATCGATAGCTGTACGCCTGATCGACCGAAAACACCGAAAATATTCACATCGATGCCAAGGTTGGTTTCCTAATTGCTATGAAATTTGTAAATTAACGAAGATGATTGACTAGATAGTGGAGTGTATTTATAAGAGTAAAGCAAAATATGGGTTATATATATGGGAAATTTGCATATTTTTTGTATATTTGCGTATTTTCACTTCTAATTTTGTCGGAGATTGACGTTTAAATAGAATGAGTGGAAAAAAAAAGAAAAGGAATCATTTATATTTTCAACTTTATTATGCGAAAAATTCAATACTCTCTAATAATAAATATAGAATCTATTATGAAAAATATAATAAAAAGTTTTCTTAACGAAGAAGTTGAATTAAAATCTCTGATGTAAATTCTACGAAATAAATCACTAATTGAATGCGCTAAAAATATTTCATCAAAAAAATAACAATTAATTCAAAAATTGAAGAAATGAGTAACAAATTGTAACAGCTATGCAAATTAATATTGGGAAGAAAAAAAATTTTTAAATTAAATTGAATTAAGTTGAATTAAAAATATTCAGAAAAAAAAATTTTTTTTATTTTCTCTTTTTTTTAGTGATAATGTAATATGAAAGAACATTATACGGATAGGTAAATTTCTTTATTCTGATAGCAAGATATTAGTCATCGTTTCTGTTTACTCATTTAACAAATCCAGTGGCATTCACGATGCTCTCCTCATCTAAACAATTGTTACTCTCTTTGATCTTTGCTTACACCTCTCTATTCTCTTATTTCCTCTTGAGTGATGAATTTCGTTACTCTGTTGTTCTTCGCATATGGATAGTTCAATCTTAAATCCATTCAATTGAGGGTTAATCACAAGTTTCGGGATTTTTAGGGAATTTTAGGGAATTTTTAGAGATTTTTTAAGGAGTTTTGGGATTTTTACATTCAGATGCTAAATATGAACTAAAATGAACTGAAGATCTCCAAAAATTTTGAAGGGATAATCCATTAATGCAAATATTCTAACATATCCGATATCGCTTCAAATCAAAATCATTTATTCATGATTTTTTATTCAGAATAATATGATTCGAGTTTCTTTTTTTTTGTGGGGAAACGAGGGGATAGGGGAGCAAAGAAAGTGGGAAATGAAAGAAGGTTTATGCTTGACTAGGTTTATGCTTCATTTGTGACAAATTTCTTCCCCTTTACTGCGCTTCACTTTGATCGAAATTGAAACAATGGGCATTCTATAGCGCGTTTTGCTTTGGCGAAGTATTTCATTGTTTAAACTTTGTAAATGATATTCAATTGTTGCACTCGACTTCCTAAAGCTTATGTTTTTATGAATGAAAGAGTGCTGACGTTACAGTGATGAATGCTCCTCTACGTTTAGGAAATATTGACTCTTCTTTTATCGATAAATTCTGGAAAATTTTTATTTCTGTAAAATTTGTGGAAAATTTTATGGAAAATTTGTAAATTTATGGAAAAGAAAAACTCATTCATAAGTGGCGAGTGAAATATAGAATATATAATTTTTTTTTTCAAAAAATAAACTTTTTCGTTCCTCATTGCTTTCTTATGTAGAGAGAACATTTTACTAATTGTTGCAATATGGCCTGAAATGTGATATATACCTGCGTTTAGGTCATTTCACTTATTAACCTATAGCAAGGAAATATTGACGAATTCATTGATATGCATCTCATAAATTGGTTCATTCTTGTGACATTTTGTGATATTAGAATTGAATGGAGTAATTCTCAAGGGAAACATTCACTGTGGTACCATAAATAATTTTTTGCAAGAGATGGGGGATTGCGCTGCCACAAAATGACGATATTCGCGACGCCATCCATATCTTAAAGTCGTATGTAAATGTGGCATTTGCATAAAGAATCGTTTAAATAGTGATGACGATTTTCAATTGTCAATGCTGTAAGTCTGCTATGAAATGCAAATGAATTTTCAACATAACTATATTGCGTGAGATGAGTGCATTTGTTTTAACGGCGCATTTCTTAGACGAACGTTGGGTTTGCCTTTTTTCCCCAAATGGAATGAAACGATTTCTTTTTTTAAAGAAAAGAAAAATTTTTTTACTAGTAGATTTAAAAAATTGCCCCTTTTTTATTATGATTCCGTAGCCTAAATGTGGATCTTATTCTTGCGCATCGATATGAATATTCGTAAAGAATGGAAACTAATGGGAACATTCATAATGGGATTGAAATTAATATTTATCGGCTATATACGATCGCTGTTGTTGATAATTGGCGGATATAGCGTAGAGAATTTTCGAATATATGGATAATGCTATTCAATGCAAAATTATTTCGAGAATAATTCCATCGAGAATAGCAAATAATTCAACTAAGAATTTTGCATTTCATATTTTTGCATATCTATAGTACAGTTATAACGTTTTTTTTTTTCATTTGACAAGTAGAGAGATAAAAGTGGCTGTCAAATGACATTCAAATTGATTTTTATGTTGATTGATGTGAAACATCAAAAATGTTGAAATTTCAGCTAACGTCACATGACAACTATGAAATCATTTAACGTATGGTTTAGCATTTAGTTTTCGGTTGTCATTTAACAACGATAGCAAGAGTAGTTATAGCTGAGTTCTTCATAATTGAATGCCTTCTTGATCGATCCATCGAAAATGCTAAAGTGTGGGATTTTACTAGTAATGCATCTATATGAATGGTCAAATATTTTCAGATCAAATCAAATAAAACATGAGAAGAAACCCCTCAAATTTTACCACAGCATCATCCTTATTTCTCACTTCTTTTATTAAACGGAGGTTCATCTTCTTTGCATCAGTGATAACTTTACACGTTCACTGAAGCAAAATGTTGTTTAATTATCTAAGATTATAATGCATTGCATTAGGTACAGTTGGATACCATCAAGTTAAATATGATGTTATCGGCCAATAAGTTCGAATCGAGGTTCGTAAGACAACTTTAATAGACTGTCTTACTGCTATTTAATGTAGGGAGCATCGCCGTTGCCTTTCTCTTGAAACTCAGCGTCTCATCCCAATGGACTCCTTTTTCTTTCTCATCCAAGTAGAAACTTGAGATTTTTCAATTCATTCATCCTTGGTCACGCCTAATAATAGCAAGTAAATAATGCTCCATAATAATTCGTCCAGTTTATACCACGACCTCATCCATATCGAAACGATACGACTAAGAGGAAATAAGGTAGCCGAGAGGAAAATTAAATAAAATACAAGCAAATAGTGTGGATTTTTGGAATAATAGGTACCGTTTATAAGGAGCCATATTGATGCTGGATAAATATACAGTTAGTAAGCTCATTTCTTCAATATCAACAATAATTTCTCTCCATTTTTAGCTGAAAACGTTTCCACCCACATCTGCCTCATCTAATCAATCCTTCATGTCATAAGTGTCTACATTATTGTTTTACATCTCAGTGAATCTACATGAAATTTTCTCGAGAGAGAAATAATATTTCTTTTCCCATTTTTATACCCTCAAATATGATCATAATTACCATCGAATTTGAATATCGCAAAAATTAATGTTGTGATGATTGTACTTTTCGATGATGGCATAGTTCGATGACTCGTTTTCACTAATTGAATGATTGTCGTGTTTCATAGTGAGAAAATAAGGCAAACTCTTGTCGATATTGCCAATCTTTAAAGTGTTTTCTTTTCCTTACATCCGCTCAAGATCAAATAAAATAGCAACTAGGGTAACTATGAAATCTAAACGTAGAGAGAAATAATTATAGTGAATTATAATCGACAGATCTATAACACCACCGGAAATGTTTACCTTCTGTGGCTACTTATCAAAGCTATTTATATGATACACGTCACATCCTTATTTACGCCGTTCTTTTGGGAGATTTCCATTCACAATTCATTTATATTCCTTATAAAATATTTATATGTTTGTTATTTATCTTTATTAATTTATAGTCCCTCTCGTCGCGTTCCCATATATCTTCTTTCGATTTGATTGCGTTTAAATGAGAGAGATTCAGAGGTCGACAACGAGGTGTGGTAATAGCGCAACTTACTCGGTGGCAGATCATGAAAAAGATTTTTGTTACGCTTTTAGAAGGATAAGAGGGAGGGAAAGAATTTTCTCGGATGAAAGAGAGGATTATTTATGCAAATAAAATTCAAACCATGAAACAAACAAAAACTTCAAGCCGATGTTTTAGTTCTATGCCATTTTTTAACACAATTCATCCGTAGCTGGTAGCATTCAACATTCAAGAACTAAAAATTTTATGATGATTCACAAATTGCACAAAATGGGATATTTTATCCTCTCGATTGATTTCAAATTTATGGAAATCCGACCATTCGAAGCCGATATATCGATTGCTACAACTGCGGGGTCGTGCCACTTGCCACATGAAACCATTCAAATAATGTCTTCATAATACTGCTGTATCGTTGCATCTTCATAATAATGCCGCTGTAAACTAGCAATTCTAGCACAAAGTTGAGATATCGCACTCAACTTTGTTGGAAATGAAGAACGTTGTAAATTGGCCATCAGGAAGATAGAGGTTAATCTGCAAAGTGCACTCTTGCGCCTCTCATTTGTTGTGTAACTTCATCCTCACAGCACAAAGTACCCTGTTTAAAGCGCCCTTGCAGGTTTGCAATAGTAAACCATGTTATGGCCATACCATTTCTGTGCATTTATATGTGCACATACCTGTGTTACCTGTCTTCAGTAGTTTCAACTTGGCAACCACCGGAGTCAAAGTTATAAAATATGGTGGTGATGACAATTCAAATTCAAACCATTGGATGAATCTTCTCTACCAACTATTTCTATTAACTTCTAAATACATATATATGTGTGCTAAAAATTTGTGTGCAATTCGCAATCGATTCGAGTGGCATTTCAAAGTGTTCGTAAACATACAATCTTCTATGGAAAATTCACACAAGTGGGCTATGTTTTTGAATCTCTTCTCCTCTTTTTTTCAATCTTTTCTAATCGTTTGAAATCTTCAAATAATCGATGGAATTGTTTTATTACTTGCCGACGAGTTATTTAAAATTTAATGATTTAATAAGCAAAAAATCGAAAGCGCATATCTGAACAGTCTATTTGGTACGTTTCCATATCTCCTTTTCTAGATCTTTGTTTACGAAACTCTTCGATTAGATAAGTAACCCAACTTTATAGAATAATCAAAAATGTTCATGCATAAGTGTTATAATCATTGGATTCTTATCTGTGATAATGTGATAGCATCAGATACTTCACGTCATTCATATATACAAATTCCTACCCTAAATAAACGATAAACGAAGTCTGCATCCAGGGAGCAATTCAATAAAAATTCTTTTGGGGCGTGAACAATTGTCGTATGCAACTGCGCTTTGTGGCCAAGCTGTGGCTCGAATGTTAGTGTGCCAATAGCCTGAATACTCCCATTGGCAGCCTCTTTTGTTCGTTGCATTCGGCAGCAATCGATCATAATTTACTGGTGAATTCCATTGTGCTTCTTATCCACCATTAGCTACCTTCAGAGCTGTTCGTTGTCAACTCTCACACGTTGGTTATCGAAAACTGCCAATTTTATGGGCTCTTCAAAACATCACCCATTACGGGCATCATGGAAAATTGTTCGTAATAAAGTGCTTCGTTGTGCTACCCTAACAACGGATGCACCTTCAGGTCGTGCTTCAGAGAAGGCATCAACGTCGACCTCGACATCATTGTCGTTGTCGTCTTCATTTTTCGACATAACCGCTAGTTCATCACTTCAGAAGCATATCTATACAATAATCGTTCGATTCATTGAGCAAATCTTAGAGATGCGTAAAAGTAACTATCAATCACAAATCTATAAGAAATTTGGACGTCAATTAGCAAGTGCTTTACGAGCAATTCCCTTCGATCAAGGATTATGCTGGAATTTATTGGAAAATCGTCTTTTCTATTATTTGATAGCGTCACGATGTAATGTTCGTACTCTACTCGCTTGGCATATATTTATTGAAGAAGTATCGAATACTGTTTTCGAAGGATTCTATGAGGCAATTATTGCCGATATACCAAATCCATTGCCAACAATCTTCGAAGAGACACCATTTCAATGTTTTCATTTTCAATGCTTCACACCATCAACAAATTTTGTCGCAAAGTTGCTCGCAAAATTTGTATGTCATTTTTCGTTGCATTGAATTGATGACTTCATTGTTATTGATGAGAGTGTGTTATTTCTCTGCCTGAATATTTTCTCCATAATGTGCAGTATTTTTTTATCTCCGAATCAGCATGCCGGAATGTCCTGAAATCGAATGGAAATCACTGTGATTTCGATTTCAGTATTTTCAAGTGCTATAAGAGTGTTAGATTATTACAGTTGGCAGAATTATCAATATTGTTTGCTAGCACGATATTGTATTGAACCTAATGAAAAATAATGCAAAACAGAGTGGAAGTATCCACAATTTCTTATTCGACAAATGACTTATCTGTTAAAAAATTTCTTCAAAAAGCGCTGTTTCGCTGCCGTGTAGCACAAATCAATGTTACAAATCCTATACATTTGTTTGTTTTTGTGTTACACAATTGTTTTTTAAGTGATCATCTCAGGTTTATGAAAGAATCCATTCACTTATAGGTTTATTGTCGTTATTTAAGGGAAGAAAGCCCATTGCCGTCGAAAAAGATGAATCATGGAGAGGAAGTTCAAGCATGGCAGAAAAAACATACAAACGACGGTCTCTCGGGACCCGCTCAAATCATACCCAGAAATGCGGAGACGTATGTTTTTAGAATTTATTGCTACATTACTGCAACACAGCAGGAATTCCAAGTTTTTATGAACCATTGTGACACGCTCTAAAAGCTTTTACTCGGAAGTGAAACTTCTATAAATCGACATGTCTGTTTTCTTACATATATATATATATATATATATATATATATATATATATATATGCCTTTCACTTTTTCTCTTTTCAGTATTTTTGCTACCTTTGTAGTATATGCTCATTTATGTTGCCTTTTTAATGTTTTTTTTCGAAAGGTATTTCAATATTTCTAGTTCATAAATTGCAGTGCAACCTGAGGTTCTTCTGTTGCTGCTATTTTGAGTATGAAGATTAAATATGAATTGATGAGCATAAGTAGGAGAATGGGTCACCGAGTCTTTCAATGACACGCATTGATGGGGCATTTAAAATACTCTGTTGGGATTTGAATGCCAACAATGCTGACTACATTTATGCGTTTCGTCAAATTTTTGGAACATTTTTGGAACGGTCACGGTTCCAACTATAACTTGCACCATTTATGCAACCTGATTTTCCGTTTTCATATGGTTTTTTTTCGAAAATTTTCCAACGTTCGTCCACAAAATGTTAGCGTTTTCCCTTACGACTTCAAATTTTTATTCAACTAATTTATCGTCTGATTAGAAGTTGCAATCTTGGAAAGGCAAAATTTCTATCTATATATGTCACCTCCTTAAACCGAAGTTTCAAATTTATATTTCTTTTGAAGCGATATTTAGTCAAAATTTACTCGACTCTAGAAAATATCAGAATAATTTGAAATGAAAGACAATTTAAGATTTGAAAAAAGTTCAAATAGGTAGAAGGGTTTCCATCAGTGATATCTAAGTCGAATTGGACACTACAATTTTCAGATATCGCGCCCTTTATGCGTACAAACCTCAGAATGTGGATGAACTCGAACTATGCGAGAACGATATCGTCTTCGTTGTTGAAAAATGTGACGACGGTTGGTACATAGGTGAGGTGATAGATCTTAAAATATTCCAATTAGAAATCTTATATTATTTTACTAAATAATTTTTACAAAAAATTGAATTTTAATGATGTGTGCTCGTCGATAATATATCATCAACGGCCATGATTGGGATATCAATGAATATTATTTACCCAAAGAAGCACTTCTGAATAAAAAATGTCAGATCAAATTTGAGTAGTGATATTCGAATATTATTCAAATATGAGTTTATTTCCATATGAAATAGCGATTAAACTCTATTGTAGCGGAAATCTGATGCCGTTCAGTCTAAATTATATTCTTTTATTTAGAAAAGTGTTTCTATATGAGGGAGGAGAGTATTTTTCTATGAAAATCAAAAGTCCGAAAAGGGTTATTTTTCAGCTATGATCAATGGTAACTACCACTGTATTTTGAAATAGAACGTCAGTCTTGAAGAGGAGATAATTGCATATACACAAATGAATGCCACTTCTACGTTACGTTCCGATTTATATCAATACCTTATTAGCATTTAACTTATAATATTGTCATCGGATATCGATTTTTTCCGGTATTTATGCGATTTTTTGAATAACTAGAATAAAGTATAATCTAAAGTTCAAGCTTATCAATTTACTGTAGTAGTGCGGTAAATCACTTCTATTCGAAGAAATATCTTCCATGCAAATGTTACTTGTTAACCGATTTGTTGGTTTTTTTAGGTACTTCGTTACGAAGCGGTCAATTCGGCACCTTTCCAGGCAACTATGTGGAGAGGCATTAAATTTTTTATTTACTACATTATTTCATCGTTGTTCAAACTTTGATTGTTTTCTGCTCATTGAGAGGCATTTCTAAATTTTATAATCAAGACGTTTCGCTACTAATAATGCACTTTTCCACTATTGCAAAAATCCGCTCATTATATTAATAAATCTATTAATGTATGTAGAAATTAATGACTTCATTAAACTATAGCTGATGAATTATTAAATTATATTTACTTATCGAATACACTTTATTCAAAGGAAATTTATCAATGAATTGAAATTCGAGCGCAAAATGTGTGTTTTTTTTTTCAATTTTTATCCTTCATAAGAGGTCAATGAATCGATCGATTTTCATGAAAATATTGCTAAAAGATTTATTTATGATTTAAATGTGGAAAGTTGTACAATTTCAATTTTCTTGAGATTATCATTTAGTAGTCGGATTAAGTTCTAAGCGTATCGGAATTGAAATTTAATAATAAAATTTTTTCTTATCAAATTTTTTTAAGAATATTTCTTCGATGTTTTACCCCCAAGAGCATTTAATAAATGCATACATAGATTTTCGTTGAAATGTCATAAATGCAACGAAAATACGACAATGTGTTTACTACAAAATCATCAAACAAAAACTGAACTGAAAATGAAAATGTTCGAATGGTGAGAGTTAATAGACACGTACAAACCGGATTGTATCCTAACGCGCATCACATGTAAATCTCCTATAATAATATATAAAAAGAATTGAGGTAATTTAGAAATAATCTGGAAGGTCTATGCATAATTGGGCACATTTGAAAGGGATATTATTGGAATCGCAACTTCGGAAAGCAATCGTATTTGGCTGGCATCATGGAACTTTATAATCGCACGCGTATCACACATTAGTCAATAATTATGCGACGATAAAACACTTCTTGATATAGGCCGAAATTTTGACACCACACCTGTGCCTTCACCTTTCCCTTCTCTCCTCCCTCCCCCATCCGTCTCTAAATTCCCTATTTTTTTCTTCTGCAGAAACAACAACTGCAGTAATATATAAAAATCCACATCACCAAAGCACCAAAAATTTCTCACACTTGCAAAGTTTTGGTGCAAGAAAAGGCAAAGAAATTGGAGGAGACAAAAAAGGATTAGTTAATAAATGCTTTCAAATGATTTTGAGGTTCTAAAAAGAAAATCATTTCATTCCAATATTGACGAGGAAATGTGAATACCTCAAAAATACTATGAAAGCGAATATTAGCGATGAAGGATATTCCATGATAGCATAGGAAAACCTCAGCATAAAAATTACCGCAGAATTTGTGAGGTTACTATTCACGTAGTATCGTGTTGTTATTTTTAATGAACACAAACAACATTCCGCAATCAAACGATCAAAAGTAATAAGTTCGTCTGAATGCATCGAAAGAACAATGATGGAAGGAAATGATCGACGATATAAGCATATTTCGATAGATAAACTATATTTGTTAATGCTATAGTTGAAATTTTCTCCTAGTCTATTTGTTTTTGCTTATAAGCTTACGTTTTAAGTGGTTATTTTTTTTCGCTCTAGGCAACTTGCGTGTCTTGAGAGATACGAAGATTATCATTCATTCTTTAATAGGAAATTGCTTCTTTTTTTTTTCCACTTGAGCATAAGGCTATCAAACTTAACATGCAAAAGCTATAAGTACTTGAAATCTAGTATCTAAAAAAGATTAGCTGCATTAATCGAATTGCAAACAATGCTCCCTGTAATTGCGAATTTGAGGGCGAAATTAGAACTAGCAAAATATTTTCAGAGGTTGCGTTAGGTGTGTGCAATCTTATCACTAAATATCAGTGAATTTTTCATCGCCATTTGATCGATTTTGATCAACACTGAATAATCAATATTATAGGCGATCGACTTTTGAAGATCAACTTAAAAGATATGTTGTTGCACCGTTTCTGTGGTCAATCTTCAGCACACGAGCATTTTCTCTATATATCGCTTCACTTTTATTACTGCCTAACAGAATAATTCAAAATTCAAAGAAAAAGCCATATTTATGGAGAGAATTAGTGTAAAGCAAGAAAAATTTGTAATATCGGCCAAAGAATGATGGAAGCTAAAAAAATTATTAAAAACTCTTAAAAGAATTTTATTGTTCTCAATTTCTAAATATTTTTGAATTCCAATCGGTAATAACACTTTTGAGTTATCTTACAAAGAAATTATATGCTTGCAATTCAAATCGACGTTTAGCAACTACAAAATATTTCCTTTATTTTCCCCACAAAACAGTTACAAATAATACATTGCGTCATATTCGCTTCTTAAGGCGCTTGAAGATTGCTTTCATTTATATGTATTTGGTCATATATTTTAAAGAAATTTTACTAAGAGAGTCAAGAATAAAACTTTCACGCCAATAAATCTCGAAGCATCATGCAAAAACAACTAATGCAAATTTTCTTGCTTCATCGCTATTTAAATGACGGTAGAAAGCGGGACAAATTTTTATGAAATGTTATGGTTAAACTTGAAATATACTGAAAGCTACTGAGAGCTGGAAGACATAAATTGCCTTTATTTCTCATCTCATTCCTCCTATCGCCTTTTTTCTCATTATTTTTACGAATATTTTCATTGTTTGCTTACTTCTTTCTGAAAAGAAAGCATCCGATATTCGAATCTATCGATTTATTTCACAACAAACTGATCGGGCCAATCATTCGTTGATTGATAAATGCTGACAAACGCTGATATAACACAAATTATGCCAATATTTATTAGACTCCAATGATAACGAAGTAAATAGAGGCGAATACTTATTTAACGACTGTATTCATTCCTTCGAAGCGGATGAAACATCAGTCGGGCTTGATCAATGTCTTATATTTATAATATTATTTCCGCTATATCTAACAAATCAAATCATTGTGTATTGAATTGCGCAGAACTCACTTCGTTTATCAGTAATTTTTGTCGATTCGTTAAAAATATATTTTACACAGGCACGATACCAAAAATAATTCAGAAATAATCTCAGCCGAATAGGTGATCAGGAGCTGGATCCTGGAGATGATCTTTTCTCATCCAGAAATAATAATAATCTTATCTGACCTTCCGTACAGAAGCTTATAACTTCCTGAAAGTCTAATCAAAAATAGTGCTATGCAATTGAAATACTTTCTCCACTTACAAAAAAAATCGAATCGTTATTAGTATAAAATAAATAAATAATATGACTGAGAGTTGAATAAATAAATATCACCACATTTTTTAAATTCAATAAAAGAAATATATATCTCGTTTTTATCTAACCTGACTGACATATAGTCATGTATATCACCAAATTTGCATATCATCACATATATCACTAAATTTGCATATCATTACTATTGTTACACTAAAATTTGATCGGCGAAGTGAGCCAGCGTAATGGTGAACAAATGAAAATGTTGAAGTAAAAAGTGGAAATTTCTTTGTTTATAGTGAAAGCGGTTGCAATGTCATCAAGAATCGAGAAAATATCATCGACATATTTGCATCCTTTATGCATACAGCATTCTCTTCGACATGATGCGTTGAAATACTCGTAAGGCCATGGGAGGAGGAAGTAGACTCCATTATCCAGGCCTATAACGTTGTGGAAGTGCCCATCCCCTACCAAAATTACTACCGGTGATAGCAGGTTCAAGTTGTGGCGATTGATTGCCCGATATCACATCATACGCTTGTCCAATCTGAAATTTTATGATCACATGTAAATTAACTGAAGATTTCAAAGTAAATTAAGTGAAGAGCTCATAAAAAGCACCGTTTAAGAATATGCATCTTTAGCTGCAAAGTTTCGTAAAATTTTCCACCAGATTCGATAGGATATCAATGCGATCACGGTAGAATATACGATCTACAGCATTCGCATTCATAAATAATAAATTCGCCTCACTGATGCCGAAAATGTGAATTGTTAGAGAGCATTAAAACACCACCATACTCCTCATGAATGGTGTTTTTTTTCTGAATAAACTATTATGGTATGGGATGCAAGAATAGATGCCCATAAACAGCGAGTGAAAAAACGATCGCATAAAAATTCAAATGCATCAAAGATCAATTTAAAAAATGAATAAAATGTGGTAATAACTCACAGAAGTTGAATTTTTGAACAACAAAAAAAATTTTTTTAATACGAAAAAAAAACTATGTGCCGCGATCGCAAAATTTACTTTCATATTCATCGAACGGCTCATACTTCAATGCACTTTGAAAATTTGCACTTGCAAAGTGCATTACGATGACACTATATTAATGCATATGTATGTAAATAAGTCTTTCTGTTGGGTTGTTCTAGCTCAAGATTGCAATGAGGACAATGCTGTAAAATTACGGAAATGATCATCTTGAGCATTTTTCAACGAGATCCACTATCATCGAATTTAATTGCCGCATTGAAAATTGATATAAATGAAGGCAATAGCGATGTTTATTCGATGTTTTTTTTTTAAACTTCATCGAATATCCGGCAAAATGTAATTGCGAAAATGAAACCACTCGCAATTCAGTGAAAAATTTTTTTTAAGTCGAGGAGATTTCATTGAAACAATAGTTGTATACAAAAGCTTCCGTACTTCATAAATGATTTGGTTTGCAAAATCGAATTATTTGGTCGAACAGATGGAAAAATGCTCATTAAATTTTGTGTATTCTATGGAAATAGAGATGAGCACAAAATAGCCGATCCCTCGGAGATTTCATTTATGGGATTTCACTTTGTCTCGCAAATTACTGACCGAAAATTTATTCTTTCCCCCTTCCCTCCTCCTTCAATCTCTTTTATAAATAAGCATAGAGAAATTCAATTCGGAATTGACTTATTCGTTAATCTCTATAACTCGATAACTCATTAAATCACTCATTACCCAATGATTCGTTAATGAGTAAAAACATCACTCTACAACATACGATCAATAAACAAATCTCTAAGAAATACATGATTTTTACTGATTTTTAATAATAAAGTATAAATTTTCTAGGCGAATCAAAAAAAAGCCAATTCTATAAAAACATCGAAGTTAATTCTCTCCAAAATGATTTCAATTATTCACTTCCCACATTTCTTATTTTATTTGAATAAAAAAATGAGTTTTACAAATTTTTAGTGAATTTTTTTTTAAACGGTTCCAATGAATTCCACTGTGGGATGAAATAATTGCGTCACGATTAGGGTAAATATTCTATTTATGCAAAAATTTTTGCTTATATTATTCTAATAATCTTATTTTCTCGATAAATTTCTTCAATTTTCCTTCAAATATCTTTTCGTTTGATCAACAAACTCAATGAGCAACTATTTAAGTACATTTTCATAAGCGCGTTTTCTTTTAAGAAAACAAATATCATCATATTCGCCCGAAATATTCATAAGTGGATTAAAATAAGCCAAATAAACTCTAGTGATCTACAAGTCTTTCGAAGGAAATATTTTCACTTTTTATCAGCCTCTCATAGAAATCACAGCACAAGCCTAATTTTGTAGGATCGTTCAATCTAAACTTCAATATTTTTGCATTTAAATCATCAATTTAATGCATTCGCATCATTCAAGTATGATTTTGAATGTATATTGCAATCCTTTAACATCTTCCAAATATAATTTTGAAGGTTTAATAGTTGTAATTATAACCAAATGAAGCAACAAACTTTTATTAGATCGTTCATTCCATTCTCTTTTTTCATGAGAAGACATTGTACTGGACTGAAGTAGCATGCACGTGATATACGCGATGGATATGTATTTGATGTCTGAAATGATTAGAATTGATAAGGATTATTCATAAATATTGAAATAATCTTCTTCTTTTAATTTCCTATATATATATATATATATATATATATATATATTTTAAATAAGTGTTCAATTATATTCACCTTCGTTAGAATTATGTAAAAGTTGTAATTTATATAGTTTTTGGCTGCATATATTTCACGTTTCGATAAATTTTTGCATTTAAAGCAAGTATTTGCTGAACTCTATCGATATTACAATTATTTAAGAAATTAACCGGCTCCACTTGAAGTTCTCGAAGAAGTTGTGCTCCACGCATAAGTGCACTAAATCCTGCCAATTGTTCGATGAATCTTCCGTTATCGATATATTCACCATTTTTTTCTACGTTGTCTTTTTCACTGAAAATATTTCTACAATATCTATTTGAAAAATTAAATTTGCAGAAGCAAAAAAAGAAAAATCAATCCCAACCAAGAATTTATTCACCTCCCTCCGGCTCCCGTCCATACAATATTCCGCCTCCCCTAATAATGCAAAATTCCGTTTGCTTATATAAATCTTATTCAAAGCAAAGTCTATTTTTAATTCCATATTAAATTGCATCATCATAAATGTTCTATATGCTTATGCAATTCAAGGATACATTCACAACATAAGAAAATTTAAAAGAATCTCGTCAATTCCACGTATATTACCTATTAGAATATTGCATATCAGGAAAAATCGCCTTGACAAATGGAATGAGAATAACGCAAAAAGTGATCAAATAGCATCGCATTCGCATTGTGTGATACCTTAAAAAAACACCTTCAACATTAATGGATATAAATATTTTTCGATCATACGCTAAGATTCGATCGAATGTATCAAACATCTCGTCGAAATTAATCACTCTTAAAAATGCTCCAGAAAACTAAAAATTTGCAATAATTGATTCTCTTCTTGAAAAATTTCGACAATAGCATTTATTATTCATCCATCTGAATATGCGAAAATCAAGAAAACTTTTTTTCAGTAAATATATTTTTATAAATTATAGATAAAATGTTACAAGTTCATCGATAAAATACACGCAATTAAGTTAATAAATATTCATCGACTAAAGAATATGGCATTGCGTGTCGAGCGTGTATCCTTAGAAATGCTCTCACAAAGAAAATGTAGAATCTATCAAAGATATTTAATCTAGAGGCTAAAAATATTCTCCACACATGAATGAATATTTTCAAAGAATAATACTGCTATTGAAAATGCAGCTTTATCTACAGCATACAAATAAGCGGTAGATTGTATGATTTGCTGATGTCATCTATCTTATGCAGCTTTTATTCATTCTCACCCATGCATCTGAATTATGCTTCTCCAACATACCAATATTAGAAGCTTGAGAAAAAAAAAACGACAATATTTTCTAGTTTAATTGAAAAATATTTTTTAGCGCTAAAAATGAAGAAATTAGAATCGAAAAAGGATAGGAAAACGATAGGAAAAGAAAATAATAAATTAATGGTTGAGAAAAGAATAGGTTGGTGAGAGAAAAAAATCTGAAGGCATTGTGCAAAAGAAAATCCTCCTTATAGCATATGGCCAGCGGATGCCCCTCATCGATGATAGATATTCTCCATCCTCCTTTGTCTTCTATCCACAATACGTTCTCAATTTCCTTCTCTCATATTATCCTATCATCCTTCCCATACTCTTATTTATTTGTTTTTCCTCTTATTATTTCCTTCCTTTAACTTCTTTTTTCTAGTTATTACCATATTTGTGAATAAAATATACAACATAGTCATTTTTCAACTACTGATTTTGTTAGAGCGCTGAAATTAGTGCAACGCATAAACAGCGTTCCGATAAACACTGCCTAAAACAACTCTAATAATCAAAGCAGGAATAACCAAGAAAGCATTACAATATTCCATGACAATGGAGGAGTTACGTCAGAGTGAGGCATATAATACGTCTGTCCATACACCCACCAATTTGCTAATCTTTTTTTTTGTAGTAATGATTCCCTAAACGCCTACATGAATACATATATATATATATATATACATATATATATATATATATATATTTTTTTTAAGGCATATCAAGGCACGCGATCTGACTCAACCATATAGAGTGTCGTAAGCCAACGACAAAACGTCTGGTAATGCTTTCCCCTAGAGAAGCGATCTGATTATTCAAGTTTTCCATCACGAAAATTATTTTTTCCATTTTCGATCGACTTCATCGAACAAATAAGATTGTAAACAATAAGAAAAGAAGCTGCCAGAAGGCGAACAAGCAGACACACACACAAGCACTCTCATATAAATAATCAGACACAAGTTATTGACCTGATGCATATAAGTGAAGCAAATTTGCAGAAACGCATAAAAAGGATGTAATAGTGAACAGTGGTATTGAGACGGTTGCCTCGTGGAATGCGATAAGCGGCAAGAAATACGACCTCAGGCATTCAGTTGAAGAAGTTTATTAGGATAACGGCATGATCTCATTGAATCAGTTAAAAACGGGAAAAAAATTTCCAGGATTGGAGATCTAAATAATCCGATCGCTTCCCTAAAAAAGCATTGCCAAACGTTTTGCCGTTGATTTGCGACAGAACTTTATACGTTTGAGTCAGGTTGCGTGCCAATGCGTTAGGAATGTATATTCCTATAGGCGCTTTGTAGAACGATTACTACTAAAAAAAGATCCGCAAGTTGGTGAGTACATGAAAAGACGGATTATATACGTCTCTCTGACGTAATCCCTCTACTATCATAGAACATTGTAAGACATTTTTGGTTATTCGTGCTTTGATTATTAGAGCTGCTCTATGCAATGTTTATCGAAAATTGTCCATGCGTTGTCCTATTTTCAGCTCTTCAGCAAAATTACTAGTTGAAAAACGATTATGTTGTATATTTTATCGATAAATACGGTAATAATTAGAGAAAAAAAAAGGAAGTTAAAGCAAGAAAAATAATACGAGAAAAAAAAAACAAATAGATAGGAATTTATAAAGGATGATAGAGTGATATGAGAAAGAAAATTGAGAGGGTATTGTGGACAGAAGATAAAGGAGGATGAAGAATATCCACTATCGATGAGGAGTATTCGATCGCCGCATTCTCTACAGAGAAATTTCTTTTTCATGATCTTTTTCTAGTTTTTTCTCTTATCAGCATATCCTTTTCCTAATCTTTGATTTACTATTTTCTCTTCCTATATTTTTCGTGCTCTAGTTTCTTTATTTTTTAGCTCTTCGTATATTTCTCTTCAAAGTGAATAACCGAGCAATAATGGAGGAAAGTGGATAATGCATAAAAGAATTGAAATAAATATAGAGAGAATATTGTGAAAACAAAAAGCAATTGCGAGCTTCTATATAATTTCACTTAAAACTATCGCATCATCAAATATTTTTTATTGTTTTCAACTAAAAATTTTACCAATTTTTTTTTCAGTGATCTCTTAATTGTCATAGCGATCGTAATTCCTAATGTTTCTCAGCTGTAGTTTCATACTTGCGCTGAATTACTAATAAATATTTGGCATGTATGTCACCGGCATTTATAACTATATGTTCGCATTAAAGCTTTCTAACTGAGACATCATAAGCAAAAAATAGCATTCTACACGAATCGATTTTTCAATCTACGCCGGTCACTTCACAGAAAATATTCTTATAGATAAATTGAATATGAATCTTTCATATTTAATTTTCTTTCAAAGCTAAGCACTACTCTTTAGTACCACTACTATCCAGTTTGAAACAGAGAGAGAGAGAGAGGGAAGTCGATTTTACTAAATTGAGAGCTGTAATTAAGGACTTATATACCTCGAAGGAAAGAGGAAGTTCAGCTTATGATTCATAACAAGCATTTAAGCCTAATCAACAAATATCTTATGATAGCACGTTTATTTTGCTCTCTATGATCTAGAAAACTGCAAGAAGCAATCATCCTAAATGTTCTTCATAACTATATAAGCTATAAACATATCATTATTTATGCTATACGCGTCATTGCTTTAAATATTTGATGCATGCGTAGAGCAATTGCTTATTTATTTCCTTATTCACTATATTAGTAGCTATATGAATATGTACTATCTTCCCGTTTAGTGATTAATCAGTTCGGTTATTAGGATTCATATTTTCTTCCACTACTTTCCCTGCTCTTCTCTAAAGAAGAAAGGGGGAAAGCAATTTCACTTCTCCATCTGGCTATGCTCATCGTTCAAAGTCCAAATGCGACGAATATTGATTGCTATGACAATTTACGGTTAAGCATTGAATCTTTTCTTTCAATATCATTGTGTGTTTCAAAAATCGTTCCAAAAGTGTATTCCCAAGGGTTGATGCTTGAGGTCATCACCGTCTATTTCCTCTAGCTAAAGAAGAAAACTTCTTAACGTAATTAAATTTATAACATAAAAAGTACTAAATAAAAGACGATATCCGATGCATTCTTTCAACGACACTTAAAGTGAAATTTTCTGCAACAAAACATGGAATCGATGATTCTCAATGAACAAAATTGATATGATTCGCTATAGTAGTTTTGACTACAATTTGGCGCAACTGAAAAGTTGGAAGCCATACGGTGGTAGTCTATCAATATCAGAGCAGTGAAGGCCATTGCTAACACTCAATGACAGAGAATATTTTCTATAAAAGCAATTTTTCAACGAGTAATGTGTTGACTATGCCGATAAAGCACAAAGTCGTTCACAACTATCGACCTATACTCATGCATACACGTGGAATACCCGCAGTTCGTACACGCAAACACGCAATGCACCGATGTGCTCTCATTTTTGCTACAACTCTAAGGATACCCCTCGATTAGTTCCACGCAAATCAACAATTGCATTCAAGCGATCTCGAAATGAGCCAATAAGCGGATAATTGCGATGGGATATTAGCAAGAGAAGAAACGTGCTAAAGTATAATATACAGTATATGACTTTTATATTTGTATAAAATGTTGTGAGTTTCTATTGCGTGTCATTTGACAATATACGTATCTCTTGCATTGCATTGCATTCAAATGAATGAATAATTTCACAAGTTATTGATGAGAAATAAATTATGCAAAAAAAAATCGCCTAAATCTTTCATTCACATGAATGCACACATCAATTTACCGCCTAAACATCTGTTTTTACTGCCTAGTTTGCTGCTTAAATACTGCATGCTCGTAGATGTTAAACGCAAATATAAGCGAATTTGCGCGAACTTATTACTCCTTTAAATTCTCATGGCAATCTTCGAATTTTGATAGATGGAGGCGAAATAAGCTATAGAAGGTCATAATAGAGCCAATATTCTATCGGACCCTCAGCTTCAGTGGGATTTCTGAATTCAAACTGCCCGACACAGACATACAGACACACTCATGAACAGACACATGGACATATATACAGACATACCATCACACAATAATAGCCTTAGGCAAAACAAAGCTATAAGCCTACATATGCGCATAGATATATGCCGATATGATCCCGTATAATGCGCCTTGCAACTGTAAAACTTCAAAAGGTCATAAAAACGGCATCCAATTGTTTCCGTTCTTGTTGCCAAGTGCGAACAAACGACTTCCTTATAAGTGCGAATACTCACTTCCTCGAATGCGATGCATATATCGGAATTTGTTGTCGCATCGCATTGAAATTTCAATAGCGCTTATATCAGAAATGGGAGATAATTGCACGTAATGGTCGCGAAACAAGGAAGCTGTCTATAAATACTTCTAGAAATGCACATTTTGAATTGCGTAGTTGATTTTTTTTGACACAGAAAAACTCGTTTTCGTTGGTACTCGGACGTTCAAATTTGTCATCAAACGATGTGGCTTAGCGAATACACCCTAATCATAGAGTACTTCCTTACAATCATCACGGAATAGCTCCGTGGTAGAACACTTGCCCGGTAATCACAAGGATTCAAGGTCGTACCCCTCAACGAAAAGCATTTAGTATTAGTCATCGAAAGTATTCGTTGCCGTCTGGAGCCTAAGATATACTTCAGAAAACTTGCCAACCACCTGAACTTAACGATGCAGCCATCATATATAGAAAACTACTTGACTTATCTAAAGATAATAAATTCTTTGAGTGAAAATATTCGAGCCACAGCAGCTGTCAATCTCAATTAAAGCTGAAATGAACAAAATGACCAAATTCGCCGCCCATTCATATCGTTGATGAAATAAACATTAGTGAAAACGTTTGTGACATTTTTATTAAATAGATGCAAAAATATATTAGAGAAATTAGCACAATATGCGCTCTTTCATTACGCTCACCTGAGCAGCCGACTTCAAAAATTATTCATAAAAAATTGAAAATTTGACAAATAATTTCTTCATATTTCAGTTGACCTAATTCATCAAAAAATGTTCGTTTTTTTTACGACGATAATGTTACAAAATGAAAATCTGACTTGCATAAAATGCACTCATATTTTTAGTCCCATTAAACATCTAAGATTATTTTCAATCGAATAGAAGAAATTAATATTTTCAATGCAATAGAAAAAAGTTAAAATTCGATATTATGGAGACAAATGGAGATTATTTTATGATTTACAGTATATCAATTTTAGTAACTCAAGTTTCAATCGATTCGAACTTGAAACTATAACAGCAGCAATCGACAAAGCAATCTAAGCTGAAAGACAATTAGCGAATGCTTTTCAGAAATGAACATTTTTTGCAAACGACGTTTCAATTCAATTTAACAAAACAAATATGAGAATTGCCAACAAAACGAAAAATAATCCATTCGTTGTGCAAAATGAAGTATTTAATGGAACTGTTGCATTAGCGAAAGGAATTTTTTTAATACTAGCCAAAGAAATTTTTACATTAAATTCTTTCGAAATAATTGATATTCAATTTCTTTTTAAATGAAATTTTCGATGAATTTCTCAATTTCGAAATGAATTTGAAATTTTTTTCGACGGAAAAATGGAAATTTATTCAACCGAGTTTATTCATTGGAAATCTATCAGCAATATTCATTGCAAATTTCGAAAATGCAAATTGAGTGAATAAAGAGATGCGAAAACAGCAGAAATTGAACCAAACTGTTACACATATTTTGGAGCAATAATAAAATAAAGCGAAGGCTATAAAAATTTCGTATAATAAAATAAAACCAAAATTCGATCTAGCGGTCGAATGGATGATTTAGAACCTCGGGCATCTTAACATTCGAAATATTCTCAGAAAAGTGTACAAGTTCCAGCATTACGCTTATTTCTATTAATTACGCTACTTAGCGATGATCTATTACGCTACTTAGCGATGAAATTCGACGAGGAGCATCTATAGAAACATGCAAAGTCAGCAAATGGGGGAGACGGGAGGGACCATTACGATCATAAACGCCTCATCAAAAGTAAGTCTTCCCCAGAGGCTACAAGTACGATTTGCCGATCGCGAAGGCAAGCACCGCGGAATGCAAGAAAGATAGCCGAAGGCTAACGATACAGTATGGCATTGCCGATAAACGATTAAAAGAGGATGACAAAAGCCGAGTTATACAACTATCCTTGAGAAACATAAAAGCGCCATCATAGGTAGAAGTATCATCATAACCATACTACACAACAGTTCTTACATTTCAATAAAGCCAGCGACCATATACTACATAGCATAATCAACATGCTGAGAATAGTATTCACCAATCATCACACCTGTAACCAACGGAAAATGAAGTAAGAACGTAGCTGATTTTCAAAGTCTTCGGCGGAAAAAGAATATTAAATGAATAAGAATAGCTTTACGTTTCTGATAATACAACGCATAGCATACATTCTCCAAGCTTTAGCTAATGGCGTGCGCAAACAGGAGACGCAACCGCATATGTGTACCTTAGTGGATAGTGCGTCCGGCTTCGAACCAGCACGTTCCAGGCTCGATACCCCGCATGTGTCAGGAGTTTTCTAAGATTTGTGTCATTTCGAGCTCGATTTCCAATTAGACTTGAAACCTTCCCAGTCAGGGAGAGTTTAGTTCCTCCAAAAGTCAGTCGTAATTGCTATGAGATCTGTGGGCCGAAGCAGCTTTATGAAGTAGTACGCGCGTTCGATCCCCACCTCTCCATCAGGAGTTTTCTAAGATTTGTGTCATTCCGGGCTGGATTTCCAATCAGAGTTGCAACCCCGTCTCATGGAGAAATTAGTTCCTTCAAAAATCGGTCGTAACTGCTATGAGATTTGTTGGCTGAAGCACCTAAACGAATAGACTGAACTGGGCTGCATTAAATTAAATTGGCTCTAGCAAATAGTAGTCAACTTCGACCCAGACTGGCTCAGGAGAGGCTTTGTCCCCCGTCCGTTTTGTATCACATGTAAAAGTGCAGGAGAAGCATCGCCCCACCCCCTACGTAACACATAAACGGGGAGGGGAACCCCATCCAACTTCTCACCCCCGCAATCCCAACCAATCACTTTAACCACTGAGCTAATTCTACCAGGCGATCCCTGTCATTTTCACCTGTCTTTGTATTTCATAACGAAATTGTCATATTTCATAGTGAAATGGTCACAACCTCCTAGCCTGCTACTTTATATACACGAGCGGCCCTGAGCAATGGATTCACCTCGAAGAGTACTCTTCCTAGATACCAAACTTGTGGGGAAGTTATATATATGCATATATAAATATATATATATATATATATATATATATATATATATATATATATATATATATATATATATATATATATATATATATATATCACGCTGAGTAAATTTGAAGTGAAAAATGTTTCCTGACAATAGCTGCTGAGGAAATTTTTCAGTGATTGAAGTCGATGCTAAATGCTTTTCTGCTTGTTTGAGTGAAAGAAAAATGGCTGTTAAAGACGTTGCCAATGAATTCCATGTCCTCCTGCTTCTTGTTTGAGTTCATTATAGAAGAAAATTGATAGCAAGAAATGCCATGAATAGATCGTGCACTGTAATATAGCCTGTCATCCCCACCTCAATACGGTGGCCACTGTCATGAGTTATTCAAACTTAATGCGCACAAAAAACGAGCATGTTTATGCGCCTTAAATTGTACGGAAACAATTACGCTAAAGAAAAAAACCTTTACTATGCGGAAAGCAATACCACAAGAGTTTATGCAATATGAACCCCTACCAATGGTGGAAGATGCGCTACATAATATTGTCATGTTTTAACCAAAACAACCCGCGCCCCACCTCCATCATCCAAGTTCCAACTGTGGAGGAGCAAAGTCGGGAGCTCTTATTGCTGCTACAGTTAGCGTGTAATATTATCGGCAACAGGTTCTTGAAGGAGAATATAGATATGCCGTAGTGGTGATGATTGGGATACGAAAATCAAAAAAAAAAAAAAACAAAAAAACAATTGAAGTCACCATCTTTAAGTGTTTTGCTTCTGCCATATACGAGAGATACAATCGAGAGCGATGTACAGGTAATAAAATTGGTTTTAAAAGCATTGCTCACTCCTCAATGATAGCAAATACTCAAGAGACATATATTGTGGAAGCATAATTAAAATTTTGCGATATTTTCTTTATTCTCCAATGTTCAAATCAGTAAAAATACTTATGTCATCAGTGGTGTTAGCGTCTGATAACATTCTATGCTGTCTGTATTGCTAGCGCTATTGAGTCTCAACAGTAGAAAATGTAACGGGGAGATACGTTACTTTTAGAATCACTAAGAAGTTCGGTGTAAAATATGTTATGGAGCTAATTTGCAGCAGGGAAACTTTACTCGACTAGAACTCCGACCCTCCGTACCATACCCGACGGATGGTAGTGCTCTCATAATGGGATCAACCCAAAGGCACTTAAAGAGGCGAAGATATATAGATTAAGAAGAGTTCGGGAATCATTTGGTATCTCCACAACGAGATTGGAATGCAATTTGTGAATGAATATTTTATCGATAAAGTCCTCGCAAAAGTTGCTGAGACGATCACCATATTATGGGGATTATAGAGCGAATCTGCCAAATGGACGACATGTTATCTCGATACGATAGCGGATCTTCAATGAATAAATCCGTTGAAAGCTCATACTTGACTTGTACGGTCAAAATAAGTTTTAAATAACTAATAAATTGAGTAGAATTAGTAAAACATGCAATATCATAGATGGAAACATCGATGTGGAGAAAATCGCACTAAAAGAAGCTTCATACATTCACTCCATTAGACACTATTAGGAAATTCAATACATTTTTAAAGCAATCGGTTCGCCTAAGAGGAAAATTTAATGCATACATTAATGTATAACTCATATTTAAATAAAGAGCACCGTCCAGCTAATATGATGGCCTTTTCAATCATTCGTCGTAAAGCAATTGTGAAATCCATAGCTTGAAACCCACAGCTTCAATTGCAACTTATTGCCACTAAACGTCTTACGAAAACTGTCACATTTAAATTTTCAAAGGCCAATTCTCTCCAAATTAGCGGGGATTTTTCCTTTTCTGTGGACAGATTCTCAGTAGAAAAAGCCTCAGGTGAGGGCATTAGTGGATGATGCACAATGATCATGGCCAATTGCGATAAAGCGAAATATGGACTTAAATGCAGTGTGGATGCAAAAGTTGGTATACCCGCTAAGCAAAATATTTTCTACAGGTGGAGGACAATAAAAGATTACGAGCAGAACTCATGCTCGCATATTTCGTTTCTTCTCTATCCATGAGAAAGATAAAAAATTTGTTAAAAATCTCTCTTCATCTACTTTGCAAATTTCTTCGAATAAAAATCCTCCTACTAAACGATCGTATAATAGAGGCTTTTTATTTTATTTATTCTATGAATACTTCGGTTCATCTATGAAAAAAAAACGACTTCAAAGATCCAACATTCATTGTTCAATTTTTCTACCGCACAAAACGGGTGAGCGCATTCGTAGGGAATGGTGAAAACACCGTCGACGCGAATCGCTGCCTATATCACTGAAGAAATACTGCCAAAGTCGATGACTTTCATAGCGCAATGGTGTATACCTGCCTCAGGCGATAATCTTGCATTCGGTGAAACGATTTTCTTCATGACGTCATACCGTTTCGATTCTTACGAATGGTTAGTGGTCTATAATAAATGTGATAATGTTTTCGTTTTTCGTTTACAGAGAAAAAAATCGATTTTTGATGATGTGTTTATTTCTGATTGTACGCCTGACTTGCAGTAATTTCATTGATGACAGCTGTTTGCCTATTTCCGTTCGAAAAAGTGTTTAGAAATAAAGCGGAAATGCAAATCTCATGCTAGACAGTTTGAATTTCACTATGCAGATTAGATTAACACTTTGGAGCGTAAATTTTCATGCAAATTTGTAAAATATATGCAAATTTTGATTCGGTTAGCGTTGTCTTCTTCATGTAGAGTATGCATGCCTGTGTGTGTGTATGTCGCTGTCAAGCACATATCATTCATGAGCATATGAAGCTGAAATTACGGAATTTTATAGGTATAACGCGTTCAAAGAATGGCTTTCTCTAGAGAATTTTGTGTATCCATTGCGCTTTGAAAAATTCGCAGACGTATTTAGAAGATGTAAAAAAAATTTTTGCATGAAATCTGCGTTCGGTTGCAATTTTTAAGTGGCCAAGTTGAAATGGCACAAATACCCTGCCGAACGCTCATACGACCGATCGATGCAATTAAAAGATGAACGAAATATTGCGCATTTTGTTCTATTACTTAAAAATTTTTGAAACCGATTGAGCTAATAGGTGAAAATATAGAAGCCACATATGATCTCGCTAGCTCTTTTGACAGAGTTTTGCAGTTCTTTTTTTTCATTTGAAGGAATGCTCGAATATATCAAGATTCGACGATCAACAACGTTGATAACTGTTCATTGGAATTGACAATCGAACCGATGCGAACTGTCGAACGGCAACATCCCCTAGCTGAGGAATGCAAATTTCTATTTCAAATCATCGAAAATGATCGCCTAACCTCATTTCCTCAAGATGCTTTGCGAGAATGTGATGTGGGTGAGTAAAAAACACATAATGCGCAATTTAAGTGATGGCGCGAAAGGGTAAGATGAGCGTAAATTGCTATGGATGCAGCGTAAATTTCTGATTAAGTTGAGCGTTTTCTAATAAAAGATGGATTCAGTCGAAATGTTAATTGGACGAATTGCAGATTTTACATCAGAAGAAGTGTGTGCTATAAAAGATACGAATAGTACTGATCAAAACGTAATATATCGTCTTCCTCATGAGACAAAATTCTACAAGAGGCTCTATGAAATCTTCAGCAATCGGTCATTGACTGGTTAGTGAGATAACTATTGTTTTGCTCACACTTCGCCTAGGCAGATATCTGAAGGCTTTCGCGATGATATCTTTACCGTCCTTGAAGACATATTTGCATAATCTGGATGCACATTGTGACCAAACCCTGCTTTATCTCCATCACCATTTACCAGCTACCAAGCTTTATGAGAAGATGAGAGCAGAAACGAACAAAACTATTCAAAACCTTCAGGAATTTTTAAATTCTACGTTGCGCAGGGATTGAGCTAGTAAGCGCGTTTTTGAATTTTTATTCATAGACTGTTTAGCTACCCTATGTCTCTTCAGCTTTAGCAACCACAAAAGTCAGAGTTGCTGGTGATAGGAGCACTATCGCCACAACGATGCTCAATATGCGTATTTCCAAAAAACATCGATTTATTTTTAGCTTTTTTTGAAAGCATCGAATAAACTATTATCACATATACGAAAAAGATTGGAAACATTTCATCCGTAAACTTTTGATCGCAAGCAATGTTAACTCAAAGAGATGGCGCATTCAAAATGCTATTATAAAGCGCAGTTTGCGTAATTTGCGTTTGGTGCTTTTATTTTCAATGTTGTTGTCATATGCGCCATGATATCACGATTGAGAAGAGCTAAATTTCACTCTCGCTGCAAAAATATCGAGACGCATGCTATCTTCATATTGGGCACTAAAAATTATCAGTGAGTGGAGAGAGATATATGGCACATTACCCTTCAATTCCTCTATCCAAAACTTCAATTTCCCTTTTTAAGGCAACAACTACCATTGCTTCATACGCTATTACGTTTATGAGAACGCTATTTGTTGCAGTTACTGCAAATATAGATGAGTAAGGAAAATGACATTGTGATGGAGTGTGATATAATTTCTGCACAACTTATTGGCCAGATTATTTTTTTTTTGTGTTGGCATTTTGCTGGCCATATGACATTCTGTCAGTCGGATTTGAGGTCGTTACTATATTGGCCTTTCTTTGTTTTAAGGGCCAAAAAATGATATAACCACTAAGATATTTTCCACATCATATTGTTTGAGGAAATCGTATAATTCTAACCATTATTATGAGGTTTGCGATAAGTGACTTTGAAAGTAATTTTCACAACTTTTCATCAACTTCAACGACTATTTGTCAAAACGATTATTGGTGCCGGGCGATTGAAAATGCTCATCGGCAAGTTTATTTATTGTTACTTATGAGGATCTCTCTTGTTTAGTATGGAGACCTTTGAGCTGTGCATTCCTTCAAACGAACATTGCAGCATGAATAAAACCATTTCGATCGACGTGACAGTGCCTTAGGCTATTATCAAGAATTTATACACGATCACATGTTGTGCTCCCGAAACCTCAAGCAAAATATTTCTTCGGTGTTGCGCTAATGGTCTTGAACAACTTCATCCACACATTTGCAAATTTAATGCCTGATGAATCTTTTCAAAAAAGATATTTGTGTTCATTAAACTGAAACCCTAGATCATGCCTCTCAAATATAACGATCCTATCCTAAAACAAACTCTTATAATCGGTTATGGTGATCTAATTGAGATCTTTCGGTCTCTAAGTCAACTAGCATCCAAAATATCACTGGCATCCAAAATATTTTCTTATTTTGAATAAATTCAGCGCATTCTATGAGATGAAATAATACATTCGTTGTCTTCTCGCATACCGCACATTTATTTCGACACACGTTCGTGCTGATTAAATTATCGGTCTTAGTGGCATTCTTAGAAGTGAAACTTTTCTTTGGAAAATTGACAATTGTCGAGAACTTTTTAAAAGAATTTTAAGAAGTAGTACATCAAATTCAAGTATATATATATATATATATATATATATATATATATATATATATATATATATATATATATACATAAATTTTATAGTCGTTGGCAACATAACTTCCTGAATATCTGCTTCACTGCTCTCACCTTTCAACATATTTGTTCATCCCCCACCTTCCCTCCAGCTCCTCCTCTCAATTCATTACATTCCTGTTTGCTTCAACTTAACCTGCTGAATTATCGAGCTAAGAGCGTTTCGTCTTTCATCTTTCCATGTTTTGATTATAGTGACTATAAATTGATCTGCGTGGATGGAGAGTTGGAAACGTCAAAGCATCTATTGTTTCTCTCATCTCCACGTTTTCGCAAGCAATTTCACGACGAAGATAGCCCATCTTCAGAATGCTATTTGGAATTCACGTTTGCTGTTGTTGAACAGGTTCACTATTATCCAACAATTCATATACGTCGCAATCCACATCATACTAAAAAATTTTTATCGTCCATAAGAATTTGCAAAAAAAAAAAAAAAAACAAACTTTCCCAATGAATATGAGAGTGAAGATTATTATTACTACTAATATTCATGTTATTTTATTTCCGTGCAAAAAGCTATCATAAGGTTGCGTTTATTGTTGTTTTATGCAGATACCTTTTCGAAAAATACGTCAGCGGAAACTACCTAATAACTCCTAGGAGCTATTATAAGTCTTTTTTTTCATAGATATCAATAGCCGTGTATCTACTATTTGCTTACGTCCATGTCTTATCTAGAATGAAGTTATATATTTTAGATACTCGTCTTTGTTTATACGGAAGCGTTCGTTCTCGATGCGATACACACTAATAGTGCTTATATACGTCAATTAATCGCTTTTGGAAAATATTTTCACTTAAGTTATTTAGAGGATCTAAAGAATAAAATTGAAATACAACTATGCAATCATCTCTACAATGTAATGCGGTTATTTTTTGTTGTTCTTGTTGTTGTTGTTTTTTGAAAGGTAGGGATTTATAGAAGTAAAGATATGAATCCATGAGGAATATGATTGGCGATTAAGGCGATGAAAAAAGCTACTTTTCGAAGTGAAAACATCGACTCCACCTTTCTTTAGGCATATTAGCGACAACGTTCAATGAGAGCAGTACAGTGGCATTTATATATCGGCGACGAAAATTTTGGGAGTTATATGATGGATATAAGACTCATTTTGATTGATATTTTCTTTTTTTTTCTCATAAGAAAGAATATTTCCATAAATTTGCAGCATCTGAACAGTATATATATATATATATATATATATATATATATATATATATATATATATATATATACTTTTGCCAAAGATTATGCGACTTATTAATTTAAAATAAAGAAGCTTTTGCTTCGATTTCAGCATGTGAATGAATTGAAAGTTATTGTTGATTTCTTACTGTTGGCAAGTGATGTTGGCTTTCTGCAACTAAAGAAACATTGCATATGTGGGATTGTTAGTCAATACTACTCGGCATTCAAGAGAAAATATAATTTCAATGTTCGTTTAATCCCATTCTCACATTTATGCAATCCCTCCCCCCACCTCGCCTGCCCCTAAAATGATTCGATGAGGGAACGATGAATGATTTCATCGATCCGTTTAAATTACAATTTTTCTACCCCTTCACTGCATTTAAAAAGTCGGCTAGAGTACACATAATGCAATCAGTTGATAAACGGAAAACGTCTGATTGCTGACTGTCCTAAAGTACTTCAAAAACAATTTTGCTTTAAGTACCAAGAAGTGCTTCTATTCTATTATTGAACATCATAGAGAAAAACAAAAGCCTTTCAAGGTTTAACTCATTTTTCACTGTTACAGCTCTTGATTACTTCAAATAAATTTGCATATGAAAGACCTTATTTATGATTTTCAGTGAGATTTCCTTCAAAAAAAAATTTGATTTACATAAACGCTAAAAAAAAAAATTCAAACGAGTTGAAACACTGCTAGTGTAAAATGCTGAAAGGCCGATTTCATACTTACATCTATTCGCCATGGCGTTGAATACGTTTCTCTTTAGAAAAAAGTTACTGAATACCAATATTACTTTTTTTCCAGACTTTATACGCTAATAATATTCACTTAAAATGTTGAAATGAATAATGAATTATAGCCGAAGATATGTTGAAACGAAGAGGACGAATGCATTGAGGCTGTAATGCTGTATTCGGGATTTATTGCAACTAGATAAACATATCATTTTTCTTAAAGGCAATTATATTGTACTTCAACGGATAATATTAGCGATCAAATATTTCTGTCGTTTCTTTCAAATAATTTTTATTCATATAGTTCAACGTAGTCGTATGTGGATCATTGAAAATGATCTTCTGAAATTGCAATTGAAATAAACGAATGAATTTCAGACCATTTATATGACTTCTATAGGGACAGTATTTATAAGATGCAACAAGCAGCATTGCACATTCATTGCATTAATCAATTCGATTTCAGGTTGGAAATTTCGAGGATCGTGATGTGTTTAATAGGTTGAATAGAGGTGAATCAATATTTTCACCATCTCTTATTCAGAAAATCGATGCAAATCATAAGCTTACGAGGAGAATAAGCATTGTATATAATTATTGAACGAAGACCTATCAAAGAATTATTCATTATGTGTTTGTTCATTAAATAGAATTTAAATATTTTTGATTAATGCAAAAAGCCTTGCCTTGTGGTTAATTTTCATCGAATTAGAACTCGATTACCGATGTTTTGGTAATTGTTTCTGATTCCCACTTATACGAAATGTTCTCAAAGTGCTGTTCACAAGTGCAAATATTTTCAGC
Organism: Baylisascaris procyonis; assembly: GCA_037389465.1. Lineage (NCBI taxonomy): Eukaryota > Metazoa > Nematoda > Chromadorea > Rhabditida > Ascarididae > Baylisascaris > Baylisascaris procyonis. The sequence goes on along the minus strand of JAZARR010000032.1, from coordinate 1,988,774 downwards.
AAGGAGAAAGACGCCATTTGGCTATCACATGTATGGAAAAAAGCTTGTTAAAATAAACATCATCCAGAAGAAAGACTACATTTACAACGTCCTTCAAGAATAAGATCGGACATCGGAGAAATGCACTCAGGAAGTTGAAAAAAAAAAAATCAACGCTCATTTTTCGGCGCTACTCCGTTTTTCAATTGTGATACTTGGACATTGCTTCATTGGAAATAATAGGTAATTTACATTTAGTGCTGTTTCCACGCTGTGCTAATTTGTACTGCACGTTGCATTATCACAACGCATCTCTTATCACAAGAAAACATTTGTTGATTGCTATCGGGACAAACGTTAAAGACTTGGCAAAGGAGGAGAAGGGGGCGGGGTGGTGAAGGGGAGGGAAGGGGTGGTGAGGTTTATTGCTGAGACCAGCTCAGTTTGTTAATCGTTAACGAGTAGAAATATCCACTGTCCACCTTAGATCTTCCCGTTGGAGACCATATCGAAGATGACTATCGGCACCATAATAATCAACACAGACGTGGAAGTGCCGATAACCGAAAGAAAACGATATACACTCACCCGGATGATTCGTCTATTTCGTTAATGGCGTCCAGAAAAACTCGCCGTGCTCACTTCAAATCTCTCCCGCTGTATTTCATTGCGTGTATATGATGCATTCAAGAAACAAACCACTCTATAAGCGATCAGATCACATTCGAGGAATATAGTGACCATCACAGCAGCCCATAATTGATCAGATCATATTCGTGAAATATAGTGGCTACCACAAGAGCCCATAATCGATCAGATCATATTCGTGGAATATAGTGACCACAAGAACAGCCCATAATCGATCACATCATATTCGTGGAATATAATGACCATCACAGCAGCCCATTTTCTTGTTCAATGATTTTTTAAACAGTAAATGCTAAAATATATCGGCCAATGCAATAGTATGCCTAAAATATGAACAATTGCAAACATAAATTTCCGAAGAAAACATTATTAAGGACTATTAATATCCTCGATGGTTTTAAAATAATATACCTCCAACTAAGTCACGACGTATAAGTGTTTCTTTCATCGTTTAATTAAGAGAATGCAGCGCCAGCAGAACTCTTAAAGATAGTTAGGTAGTAAGGAAAATATTTTAATGAATTACACTATCTCTCCTTAATAATGTACGGGCTACAATGGTATATGTTTTTGGTATGAAAGGACACTTAAAAACGCCAAAGATTTCAGATGGCCAAGCAAAAATCAAATGTCAGCAAAGGCAATTCTGGCATTCAACGCGAACTTGATGTGGTCATAATGATCTCCATAGGTTAAACAAAAAAAGAGAATAATGCTGCACAATATATATATATATATATATATATATATATATATATATATATATATATATATATATATATATCCACATCGACAGATCCCGAACATTTATCAATTCAGAATCCTTTTCTCTTTTTTGCAATAGAGAGAATCTTTTAAATTGAAACTAAATTCCTTAGGGTTTCTATAGCATATAAGATTTGTCGATCACGTAGAGTGACAAGGAACATTTAAAGCGAGCATAACGGAAGCTAAAAAGATTTGCTCGAGGCAGTAAGTCGAAAGCGAATGGCATTATAACAAAATTATTCTTATAAAGTTTAAGATCGCTACCTTCGATCTCCGATAGGCTATATGATATCGAGGTTATGCAGTGAAAAGAGATACTTTCACCTTGTCACAACCGGACACTGGATCGTCTATAAACCCTTTGCGGTTCCATATTAATGCCCAAAAAAGTTGATGTTCGATGGTGCATTACTCCATCTCGAGGTGAATCCAACTATCCTCATTTATCTTAGTAAACAAAGAAATAAAATTGGCACACTCGCATGAATTGCTGAACGAACATGAACAAGGAATATGCAGGCCAAAGATCTCTCCCTTCTAGTCGATGGAAAACAACATTTAGCTCATCGATCGAAAGGAAATACAGCGATGAAAAATCCTACCTGGATGAAAAAAAAAAAACAGCTAGAATGAAGCATCGTCTTCACCATATTCTATTCATCGTCCAGAATTCGTATCGTTGTAACGTTTGTGAGTTAAATATTTGTAAGCGAAATTATTTTTAAAATTCGTGAAAAATATGCAATTTTTTTATTTTTTTTTTATAAATGCGATTTTTATTTACGTAAAGTCGACTAATATTGCAAGCGGACGGTCATATTTTGCATAATGATTACTTCATTTGCATAAAATTTGCAAATTTCGATTTGCATATAATACCGAAAAAAGCTATTTAAGGTTGTTTGACCTTTCCTCGCTTATCATTGTTTAGATAGTTGTACAGCTTATAAGGTACACCTGTTGGAAGCGAATGTGTTCAAATATGAATGGATTAATATGGCCATATATTGTTATAGTAGTTCAGGTTTGTTTTCATTATATTTACTTATATTATTTGAATCGGCAAATAATCAAGGCGCAGATGCTTAAAGCTAGAAGCGCCCGTGGAGCACGCTTCCATCATAACAAATCTCAGGAAGCAAGAGAAAAGGCGAATGGGTACGGCAATGATTTCCCATCCAATTTCGCGGGTATGACTCCATCATAAATCGGCTCACTTTAACCGTACAAGTTTAGCTTCATCCAACTTTCAACTATCACGTATTCCCATCGGAGCATTAATGCCGCATTGTCGAAAAAACCTGGATGGTGAATGAAGTCGGGACGAAAAAGAGCTATGGAAGCAAATCCAATAGCGTTCACCTAGGTCTATGGTGGAGGTTTTTGGTTTTTTTTTTTTTTTAAGCAACGACTTTTCATGATGGAATTCAAGAGCGGAAGGTGACTTTTTGAAGCTAAATTTCAGCTATGTGCATTCATGGTGACAACAATATACGTTGTCACTTGTATACGGAAGAAAAAAGATGACCTTCCAGATGAATATGACCCAAATTGTGCGGCGATTATTTCCTATCCAGAGGTATTTTCTTACCATTGTATCCATTTTCCCGAACATTTCTTACGGATTTAATACATAGACATATTATCAATGATAAGGAGATGGAATGATTTGATGAGGATCGATGATCGATCGATCCATTCTAGTTTAGGTTTAGCCTAAGTTGGATTCACATGGCATCAATGATCGTTCCAAAAAATTTCATTTCATTACTTATGCATATTTATATTTTACCGTTTATAAATTTCTTCTCGATGAATAGCTGCAATTGTATGCTTCCTTATTGGAGCCATTATGAAAACTCAGATGGCAATTATTTGCACTATGAGTTTTCTCACTTTATATAATTCACTCAAGTCTAAAATAATCTGTTAAAGATTTCTACCGTCTCAATAATTAGCATTCATATAGAAGTCCAGTTTTCTTGATCAACAGATGCAGCATTTTTATTTTATTTCATTTTATTTTCAATGGCAAACGATTTCAGAAGCCAATGTTTCCAGTTACAAGTTCGACGAGAATTGCAGCTAGTGAAGTGGACGTTGAACTAAACCTAGATCAACCGGCTCCACCAGAACAACCACCACTTGAGGTCACCAACAATGCCCCTGCTGAAGTAAGAGTAAAATTTCTTTGAAATGGATGCTGAAGTGAATGCCTTCAAATTTCACTCTATATGCTTTCAACCTATTCCAGCTATTTAGTGCACCTTCAAGCGTTAGCTGACGTTCGTTAATAATATGTTCCCAGGGGTTTTTAGCTCTAGAATTGTAATTCCAGCTCTTTTTCATTGATTGCAAGTCTACCAGAAAGAACTGCAGAACTGAAAATCCAGAAAGACCAGGAAGACCTCAGGAAATCATTCAATGAACGTCAAATACCTCAAGATAAATATGGATGAGCAAAATAAACTTCTCCCATTATATGGGGCATTTCTAGTTATGAAGAATTTGGTTCCTTCAAAAATCGGTTGTAATTGCTATGAGATTTGTCATCTAAAGCAGCAAAACGAATAAACTGAACTGAGTCATATTGAATTGAATTGAAAACCTTGAAATGTTTTTAAGTGATCCGTTTAACTATCCGTTCACCTTTACCTATATTATTAGCAATCTTTTTGATTAGATCCGTTCGAATTGAAATTAGATCCGAACAATGTCTACGTTTGAATTTAACGCATTGAACAAAACCAGCTTTGCAATTTTTGAGCTCTTCACTTTTTTCAGTCACTTAAGCGGGCAACTCTCTGCAAAATTTTTACCCATATTGGTAAAAATATGGGTAAATTACTGTGTCTACATTTGGTTCTTCTTTTTATGAAAACTTCAAAAAATTAAGAAATTTATGCTGTTCTGGTTAGCACGTTTAAGAGCTTAGAGATTGATTTAATATACTGCTTGATTAATCTAAAAAAATAAAGCTTGCCATCTTACTCCTTTTTCAGCTGAGGAGAGGGAAGTGAGGGGCAAAGTGGAGATGGGAAGTGAAGGAGATATGAAGTAAAGCTAGGTCTAAATGGAAAATGAAGTAAGACCGTAGCTGATTTTCACAGTCCTAGGCGAAAAAAAGAACACGAAACGAATAAAAATAGCTTTATCTTTCTGATAATACAACGCATAGTATACATTCACTAGGTCTTAGCTATTGGCGTGCGCAAACAGTGCAAACACGCGTAGCTGCGTGGCACAGTGGATAATGCGTGCGACTTCAAACCATCAGGTCGCAGGTTCGATACCCCGCATGTGTCAGGAGTTTTCTAAGATTTGTGTCATCTCGAGCTCGATTTCCAATTAGACTTGAAAGTCTGTCCTGTCATGTATAGCTGAGTTCCTTCAAAAAGCAGTCGTAATTGATATGAGATTTGCGGGCTAAAGCAGCTTTATGAAATATAATACCTAGGTTCGACTCCCGCCTCCGCGTCAGGAGTTTTCTAAGATTTGTGTTATTTCGAGTTCGATTTCCAATTAGACTTGAAACCCTTCCCAGTCATGGAGGGTTTAGTTCCTCCAAAAGTCGGTCGTAATCGCTATGAGATCTGTGGGCGGAAGCAGCTTTATGAAGTAGTACGCGCGTTCGATCCCCACCTCTGCGTCAGGAGTTTTCTAAGATTTGTGTCATTCCGCGCTTGCTTCTCAATTAGGCTCCTAAGCCTTTCCAGTCATGGAGAGTTTAGTCCTTCAAAAATCGGCTGTAATTACTGCAGGATTGTGGGCGAAAGCAGCTTGCCTCGTTCTGAAAGAAATCCTGGAAGATTTTCCTCCTCCTGAGGGCACTGACTCTTACAGTTAGGTCTTTGTCCGCGCAAACGCAATGTTTGAAACGAAATAGTACACTAAAGCATTTTATAATTTCCCCAAGCTTTCAAAACATGTTGATGCACCGATTGGACATTAAAAATTGAGGAATAGTGAATATATAAGTGATTCTTTCTTTTTGGCTTACAGAAGGAAGTCAAGAATGCTTTCGATCCAAGTGGAAAGCCTTCAGAAGACGGCAAAATAGGTGCAGAGAAAACATCGCCAACAAAAGCGATAAATGTAGAAAAAAGTGAAAGAAATTGGAAAGGGTCACCAATGTCGCCTCTCGAGAGAACACAATCCAGCAAAGAAATAAATATTGAAGGGGATGATTTGGTATATTTTCATCTCTTATATTCATTGAAAGAATTTTAAGAGGCAAATTCTATCATAGATAGATTTACGCATTTAATATTAGAAGGAAGAATTTGTTGGTCAAAAGAACTCAAGACTGGAAGAATAACGGAACGGAATTGGAAACAATATATTTCAAGTTCATAAGAATCGGATTGAATTAGCAAATAATTGAATATTTATTGAACGTTTAAGAAAAACAATTTCATAGAAAAGTAGAAAAAAACATAAGAAATTTACCACAAAAATATAAAGATATAGAAAAAGATTTAAGCAATGAAAATAGCAGATGAAGATTCAAATGAATAATGCAAGAATTTCTAGTTTTACTTATCTTCTTGAACTCTTACTTATCTTACTACTCATTTTGCGTATTTTTAAGTAAAAACTCTCTAGCAACGCTTCGTGAAAACGTTACGAAAGGCAGAAATGACCGACCATATTGCATAAAAGATTATTTCAGACTTAATTTTGTACACATTAGAAAAGTAAATAATTGCTAATTTGTAAGCGCATTCATGAGGCATATGCTTGCATTCGTTGGCTATCGAATCGTCAAATGTGAATATTTACAAAAATCTATTAAAAATTCAGAATTTTTTTCATGTAATTCGATATAGTTTTTATTGCTAGCTGCAGCTGTAAATATTCGAAGAGATGTGCTTATCATTTAGAGTATAGTTTTGCTGCAATTCATGTGATTTCCGCACTCTAAATGTTTCTCAGTAGTAAATTTCACTCATCATTGATCACCTTCTTAAGCAATGCTAACCCATTTCAGCATGAAAAACGACTATTATGTAATACTAGTATCGTCTTTAAGTTAGTAATAGTGTTGTTTGGTATTGCATAATATTTTTAAATGCTCTCTCAAGGCGAAAAAGTCCAAAAATATGGATGAAGAAGGACGAAGCAGAAGGGACGATATGACGCAGCCAAGTATAAATACAGAGGAAAGTATGAACAACGATAAGGTTCCTCTTAAAAAAAAAACCTTTAAAAGTGTGGAAAAAAAGAAACTTTTTTGCATAGGAATCAGTAATATCCGTTGAGATAAATTCATGGAATTTATGAAATCCTTTACTTGATCGACTATGACCTCAATGGTCATTATATAGTAGATCAAAAGCGAAATATTTAAAGACGATATGTGATTTGAAATTTCAAGAGGGAACATCGATAGCGTTGTTGGGTTAAGATGAAAAAAATCAATTGCTCAATTTTCAATAGTTATGATTTTAGGCGTTTTGTTAATTCTGCAATAAAAGCCCTGGGTTTATGAATATTTCGGATACGGTACGATAAACTTCATAATGAAGCAGTAAGAAAAGAACTTTTTTTAATGAAATATTATTTCCAATAGTTGTAAGAATTTTTTTTGATGACTAGTAGAGACGTTATTTATAGAAAACTTCGGATGTGTGCCATTCCACTTTTCCTTGCAAATCCTTTTTTATATGAGCTAGTAAACGTTTACGTTGATATTCTAAAGTAACTCAATTGATGAATATCCGCATAAAAAGTTAAAAATTATGAGCTTGAATCTCTTTATGAAGAATATTATCATTGGCGCGGAGAATTTTTATAATCTAAATTTGAATAATGCTAAAATTGGGCATAAACAATTAGTCAAATATTTTTGTATGGAAATTTAAAAAAAAAAAATCCACAGTATGACAGATCCGTCTTACCTGATACAGATATACTGTAGATGACGTAGATGTGCTGAATTTCTGAAAGATTAAAGTCATGGTTAAGAAGCAACTTTCAAAGAACTATTCTTATTAGAATGAAAGTGCTGAACTTCTGTAAGATTTATAAGATGAGGAAACATGATCTAATGCCGACTAATTATGATTTTTTTTCTCTCAGGTTGAAGCACCAATGCCGAGTAATACAGGAAGTATTCGCTAGAGTTGAATCGACGGACGATCGGAAATTACTTCATAACGCTAATTGAATCGTTTATTGTATGTGAGAAAAAAAAAGGAGTTTTCGTTTCAACAAATTTGACGATTAATAAATAAAAAAATTTTTTTTCATCAATCTTTTTCATCAATCAACATGTAAACACACAATTTTGCATCATTTCTGGCTCTGGACTTACGACCCATATTTGTGTGCGATATAAGCCTGGCCTTACTAGGCTTGTAAAACTATAACTGCTCATAATAGCAAGCACCATTTGATATGATTCTTCAGCATCACAAAACTGCACTTCATAGGGAATTGTGTTCTCCATCATCGCATTCCCGAACTTTTGTATATTAAGCCGCCCTCGAAACGCGCATTTTGCGCTTTTTATAACGCAAATTGGTCCCACGTCAGGCTATCTTTTCACTCTACGGCATTATACTTCAAGACTCTCGAGGTGCAAATATTCACATCTCTATAGCTGTAGAGGTTGGCATTTTTGAAAAAGCTCTTCTTCTTTGTTGTAGGTGGTTGAATGGATACGGTAGTTGAAAATGTCATCCACTCCGCATCGGAAATTCTTCACTTTAGCCGACGAATACGTCGCAAGCTGTCCAACGGTTTCTTGATCGTATAGTTGAGATTGGTGTGGCAGTGTTGAAGTTGAAATCAAGACCGTTGGTTATCAATTCTATAATCCAAAATGAGCCGAGGAAGTGGTAGATTGTGAGTTGCTTTTTTTCTTTTATATTGGGTCCTTTTTTTCTTCATATTATTAAATGAAGTTTACTTTTCGATAGCCTAGACTCATAGAATGAAGGTATAAACAAATAAGCCATCATCGCTTGATCTTTGATCAAGTTTATTTTAACTTTACCAACTTAACTAAGTTTATTTGTTTAGGTCAAGCCATTTACTAATTTTACGACTAGTTAAAGATAGCAATTGACGTCAACGATACGTCTTGCAGTTTTAAGGATTTATTTGAAATATGCGGTGTAGGCTGCAATTTATTAATAAATTTTAGCAACAAAACAATTTCATGATTGAATTTTTTCCAATAGCCTAAATAAATAATATTGCTGTTGAAAGTATGCTTGCAAAATGTTTATTTTGCTCTGCAATTTATATGCAAATGACCTTTCCATGTCACTAGTTATTATCAATCATTAACAATCGTATGAATTGATTACAAGCAGTTGCTCTTGGATTTACAGTGGTGGTGGTGGTGGTGGATATGGAGGCAGCAGTGATCGTGGATACAGCAGCAGTAGAGGACGCAGTTTTGGTAGTGGAAGTGGAGGCAGTTACAACGGTGGACGAGGCGGTGGTTTTGGAGGTATTTTCTAATTTTGTTTACTTTAGAGATGATAGTCGCGAATTTGCGTTTTTGTTTGTTCGATTTCATACCCATAACGATTAAAACTGGCGGAACAGACATAAATACTTCTATTCAATGGAATATAGTACTTGTTTTGTGACTATTTAGCGTGGATTCATTGTATTTATCACTGTATTTGTCTGTATTTATCACTGACATGACTATATCTATCAATTAACCTTGACTATATCTATCAACTAATCTCGAGGTCAAAAGCTGATATGACATTTGGTGAATAACTTTTTTATTTCAAGTTCAGATTTCAATTTGAGCGCAGAAGTAAACGTAAAATTTCGAATTCACCAAATTCCTAATCCTCCATGCAAAATTAGAGTTATAAAAGAAAGCTCCACACTTATTAAAAAAGTATGCTTATTAGGCACAATCGAAATTGATAATATACTACTCGTGAATGCTTCGATGATGCGTCTGGAAATTCTTTTTGGATATGCAGTAACACTCGTTTTGAAGCTATAATTTTTACAAAATAGTCCTTTGCTTGATAGCGGTATTTAGCAATAAAATCTAGGTTTTTTTCTGGAAATGCCGTTTTTAGTGCCGCATGTTTTTACGAAGTCTGGCAATAAGGTGGTCATTTAGGCGGGGGGAGGGGGGGGGGGAATGGGGCCTCAATTCTGTCATAGGACCGCAGAAATGGGTCATCGGCATTAAACAGATGCTTAGTTATGCATGTGAGCGCAAATATTTTATTGTTGAATATGGCTGAAATTTTTCATTTGAGTTTACTTTTTTCTATTAACTATAAAATAGGGAATTTTGCAATAATTGAGTAAATGAAGAACAGGAATATGGTTAACTGATAGATGGATTGGACAAGCCAGAGATAATATCCTTTAAAATACCCATTTTGTGGATTTGCGCTATTGGGGCGACTTTCGTTGTGGAATAGATGCTGAAAAGGATCTTTCGCCGATGTTCATAGCACTGCACGGATCAGCGTTTCTTCTGAGCATCGGTAAAGTTCTAGGTCCTTATTGTCAGATTGTGGCATGATATTACTAGAGTGACTTCTCTAAGGTGTGCACTTCAAAATTCCTTACTTATTCGAAAACGAAATAATGAATCATTAAATTTTCATCTGTCCAAATGGTAGTTTTTATTAGTTTATTCTAAAGATGAAGTTTTATATCAACGGCAGTTTAGGTGCTTCGCGAGGAGGAGGGGGATCTGCAGGTGGCAATCTTCGGTCGATCGATTGGAGTCGTGAAAATCTACGACCTTTCCAAAAGAATTTCTATCGCGAGCATGCGACAGTATCGCGTCGTAGCCAGGTCACTCAGCTCCCTTTTTTGCTGTCTTTGCTCTCTTAGTATTGCACATTGTTGTTTGGCCGTTGGTCACACTACCGATGAATTGACCACCGCCGTTTCATATACGCACCTGATCCGTTATTACTGAAAAGACAAGGTGATTCAACGGTGATTGCTGGGAATAAATAACATTAAACAATGAAATCAGTAAGCGCTATAGTTCAAGGATGTTAGGGGACAATATCTATAGAACACTTTGAGGTTGGACAGACTGTCCAGCATTGAAGAATTTGTGATAGAATGCTAACGTTTCGTCTTTCCCTGAAATCCTGAGTTCTTAGCATTTGTGGTTATCAAGTAAAGTTTAGGTAATGATGGCTCCACTGGAGCGTGATTGTGTTGATCCAATCTAGAGGAGGTTCACCTGAACCACTGCTTTTTAGCATATAGTGTATAGCTACGATTTTTGAAGGTGTTAGGTATTGCTTACAGCAATCTACCATTGAAAGTTAGATATGGTTACTTCTATATCTTTATCATTCTCTCAATAAGTTCGCTTGTTGTTTTCTGATTTGTTCCGTCTGTGGGAATGAGTTAATTCTAATTTTTCATTCAAAGAATTGAACAATATCTAAAGATGTGATTTTAGTTTGAGGTCGATGCATGGTATCAACAAAATCAAGTCGTAGTGGAAGGTAAAAATATTCCTCGGCCAGTGTTCGAATTCACCGAAGCTAATTTCCCAACGCCGATAACCGATCTGCTTTATGGTAACTTCCAAAAGCCTACCATTATTCAATCAATCTCATGGCCGATCGCAATGAGCGGAAGGGATATCGTTTCGATTGCGAAGACAGGATCTGGGAAAACGTTAGCTGTAAGTCGTTTGTTGTGGTCTATAATTTTTTCGTATAAAGGATATTGCTTTACAACAATAAGACCTTATTTTATTTACAAAATTTTTATTTACAACTAAATTCTTTTATTCGGTTTTTTTTTTTAATTTATAGAATTTCTTTCCGCCATCAGCCACACAAGTCGAAAAACAGTTGATGCTACAATTGTCCTAGTTTTGCACTAAGCACTAAATGAATATTATTTATTCGTAGTAAATCCTTCAAACTTCTCTATTCCATAGAATAGCTCACCACAATAATGATAGCCTCAATGCTACACTTAAATATAAGTGAACTTGTTCTTTCATCAATCGCTTTTGTTTGATGACATTTTACACAACTGAAAAAAAAAAAGGTGAAACGCATATAATTTAGCTCAAATATTTTCTGCTTTAATATTCGCTCATATTCGATATGCTCATGATCAATAGCAAATGAAGTAGTATTAATATTTAGTAGATGAATAGATTACTACTGATTTTCCGATTTGTCGGGTTAGAGTTTAAAAGAGGGAAATGTTACGGCTTAGATTATATGCCATTCGTATGGGCAGGTGATAAGCGCTATATGCTTATGTTAACCTAATAACGTTTGGCAAAATCGTTGTATGGGATAATCGCAGATTAGACACTTTTTTTTGTCATTTTCTGTTTCATGGCCCATCAACACTGTTGTTTTGCGACGCTTCTTATTGAGTTGAAGTTTTTTGCTTTATATGAGGGCTTCAAAGTTGATTATGATTGTTGGAGGTAGTAATTTTTAGTTGAACAGTTGTTATTGTTTTTTTATAAATCAAGCTGAATTATTGAGCTTATAAAAGTTGAGCTGTTGAGTCTATATTTCCTATCATTGCGTGTCATTATTTCAAAGGTATAATGACTGATACACCTTTTTTTCTGAGATTGCATTCATTTATTGCTTTATTTTTTCTTAGCTGATTAAGGTGATGAGTGTGTAGTGGAGTGTTCGTAGATGAATACCTCTCAGTCTTTCATATTGAGGTGTTTTTATTATGTGGGCACTTTAACATCCATCATGAAAATTTGTTTTGCATTGGAAAACCATTGTTTAACAACTCCTTCGCATCAGCCCTTATTCATGTTTTTGCGTTTTTTTTTTCTTTCTATTCATTGCCACGTATAAGTTAGATTGGATCATTGCGCTATTGTCTAATATTATCTCGATTGCTGAAGTATTTGGAATATGTTTGTGAATTTGCATGACAATTTCAGTTCATACTTCCGGCAATTGTACACACCGCTAATCAACAAGCGCGCAGTCATCGTGAAGGTCCATCGGTGTTGGTTTTATTACCTACACGTGAGCTGGCACAACAAGTACAGGATGTAGCGAGGGATTATTGCAAAGTGATGGGTCAATCACTCACATGTCTCTTCGGAGGTGCACCGAAATCAGGACAGGCACGTGACCTAGAAAGAGGTATGCGCAATTTTTTGCTTTCTCATTGTTATGTTGAGCGACCACCTACCGACTCATTTTGCATACATCGACCATAATGATATCTGATCTTCTCTGCCTTATTATATTGCGCCTTTCCTGTAGTTGTCTGGCTGCGTGTCTCAAACCCGTTTGCTGCTATATGTATTAACTCGGATATTTTGATTGTTTTTCGTCAAGCTTTGTTGTATGCTACTGGAAGACAAGTCGCACCTCGGATTGTTCAATTAGCCGACTGTCAGTGTCGGATATCGAGAAGTATGGAACGATTTAAAAATATTCTGGTTGTCAACTAATAAATGTAGATGTGCTACTGTATAGGTGTTGATCTGATCATCGCAACACCCGGTCGTCTAATGGATTTTCTCGAATCGGGCAAAACGAATCTGAAGCGTTGTACGTATTTGGTGCTCGATGAAGCTGATCGCATGTTGGATATGGGTTTCGAGCCACAAATCCGTAAAATTGTGTCGCAAATACGTGTACGTATTTGCTTCTTTGTATAATCATATCTTTGTTTTTTGTTTGTTTTTTTGTTCGGTAGAGAATAATTCTACTCATCCGAACATAATTATAAAGAGAGCTGTTTCGAGAAAAGCGCCTTTTCGAATAAGAGAGCCTCTTTTGAAATTTTTCTGTTAGGTTGAACAAAAGAAGGCTTGATCTCCGGCTTTTTTTTAAGGAGATGCCATACAAGTTTCATCTGAAATGTACGTTGGTTGTTAGCTTCGTGGGTGGCATTTTTCTGGTTGCCTTGACATTATTGCACAATTATTTCAGCGATAAGGTCTTATTTTCAACATCTTCTGCTTGATAGTTTTGGATTGATTAGTTTAGGTAATAAAGGAGAAACCAGAAATAAGTTGATTAACGTTGAACGTGTTTGTCTTTACATGGGCATGTTAATGCGTCTATAGGTTTTTAGAAATTCTTGAATTACATTCGGCGCCTACAAAGGTAGGGAGTTCATGGTTTTGAAGATCTCATGTGCCAATATTATCGCTTCCGTCGATATTCCGTAATTTGAAGGCATGTAGTTTGTTAGACCTTCAAAGTTGTAGAAAATTTGAATTTAAGTTATAGATCTTCTAATTGCAGGTAGCAACCGGGTCTTGTTTAGACATTCTAAGAGTCAACATCAACTTTGTGTTTTAGCCCGATCGTCAGACGTTGATGTTTTCGGCGACATGGCCAAAAGATGTTCGCAGGCTTGCAATGGATTTCCAGACCGATGCGGCACATTTGAATGTCGGATCTCTGGAATTGGCGGCTAATCACAATATTACGCAAATAGTGGAAGTGTTAGAGGAATCAAGCAAGCAACAGCGTCTTGTATCTATTCTCAGCGATATTATGACTGAAGTACGTTATTAGGTGATGCGATTTCATTGTCGTGCTGATGAGAATTGAGGTGGTCGGACGACAGAGATTACGAGTTAATTAAAAAGATTTGTGGATTGGCAATGATTTCTGGATTTCTGTCTTATCCTTGCGAATATCGTCCTTCCCATTCTACCGATCGACAGATTGTATGAAGAAGTCGAATCGTATTGCAAATATCATAAAGAGCATCACAGTTCCATAAAAAAGATTGCGCTGCAGCACTATGGGCTTTCGCACAATCTGTGTGTCACTAAAGTTATCTTGGAGGTTTGTTGTTGCCGACATAGGGGAAAGAAGAGAGACGCGCACTGAGTGTAAGAATAGGGAGATGAAAAATCCAACTAATAAAAAATTTAAGCACCATCTTTATCTATGTGTAGAGAAATATATATATATATATATTTTTTTTTTCCAAGCGCTAACGCATCATCATATAAAGATTCAAGGTGACTATGATAATTTTGGTTCAGCGGTAATTCTAGATCTTATCCTCCCTCATAGCTTTGTTATTCCAAGGTGCTTCGTTACAATGTATTTACTATTATTGCCGCTTAATGTAATAGAGGAGTGCACGGGCTCCGTTTCAGATACAGTCAAGGTAGGCGCGATGATTCGAAGAACACTTTTCTCTATCGTTCAATTTTTGTATTTGCAGCCGGAATGTAAGACAATAATCTTTGTTGAAACGAAACGTAAAGCAGATGATTTGACGCGTTGGATGCGACGTGATGGTTGGCCAGCGCTATGCATCCATGGTGATAAGGGACAGTCGGAACGTGATTGGGCACTAGGAGGTCAGTCTTGTCGCCCACCTACTATTTTGCAATATTATAGAAGAAACTATCTTATATGCGTTAAACAACAATTGTTGTAAAACATCTCCCGGGTGCAGTATTTCATTTGAAAGATGTAAGGAAATTTGGCTTTGTGGATTATATTTTGTCGCCGCAAAGCGAATAGTTTATTTTACTAACCGGTCGTTAGGTTTTATTGGAACCCGGCATACGAAATAAATAGCCTAGGCCAAAAGAGTCACCATCTACGTATATAAAAATAACTTTATTCATGAAACACACTTCCTATCACGTCTTGCGTGAATCATGTGATAATATGTGTCTCATTTTCCATTTCAACGTTTCTTCTTCCGTAATTTATTTGTTTACAGAATTTAAAGCTGGTAAGACACCGATATTGTTGGCAACAGATGTGGCGGCTCGTGGTCTTGGTAAGTCATTTATAAGCACTTTGATTTCGTTTCGCTTTCTCTCATTTTGCTCTACGTTCTTGTTTACGATAAAATTTTCGTTCTACAAGTGCGTGTCGTTCGCATCCAATCGTTTCATTGACCGAGAAAAGAATTCCTACCGCAGTCAAATTTTCGCTTTAAAATGTAATCGGAATCTGACGATATCGTCAGCTTTCGTCCTAAGCTGCAGGTGTTCGCATGATGCCGTTTGCTATGCCATTGAAGAATGATAATCAGTGATGGTAATAGGCAAGATATGTTCCTTTCATTGAGCTTATTGGTATACCCTACTGAATTTCATAGATCCTTGAGATATGCTCGGATATGATATATTACTTGATCATATACTTGATCATGTAGCAACATTTTATTAAAATCTGCATCGCCGCTGGAATCTCTTAGCGCCTTCGAATGTGTGTGAGTTTGACCAAAGCCGAATTGCCTTCGTGACTAATGAGAGGATGATTCATGCCTTTGCTTCACTTAGAAATTCTGATGATGTAGAGAAGTTGCCGATTATTGAGAGGCCATCGCTGATACGTATCTTCGCCGGTGGAAGCACACCGTATTATGTTGGTTGGGGCACATGGACACTGCTTGCAGCTTGTTATTTTTTGTTACAGAATTGCTATTGCGGTTGGTAATGTTGCAAAGTTTTGTTTCGCATGGAGGCTGGCTGACTTTGTTGGCAGTCTGTCGCCGAGCGATACCTCAAACAAGGAACATGGGACATGCGTCCTAAAAGGCAAAAGCTTTGTATACGAAGTATACGAGGCGTACTAGCAGGCTAGATAGCAGGCTAAAAGGCGTAGGTAGTAAGTTGGATCTTCTGTTGTTAAGGATTTTGGAAAAGCTTGGGCAGAAAGCTTTGTAAAGTTGGTCGAAATGTACCGATATTTACTGCTGACGCAACTAGTGCGCGAAGAAAAGAAGAGCTTTATAATTGAGGGGGATTTTGCTTCGACTGTGGGATGTCTCACTGGGAAAAGTGCAGGGGCTAATTGAATGAATGAGATCAAAGGAGGAGGGCAGAGGGGGGATGGCGTAGGGTAGAGGCTGCGAATACGCAGAGGACGAGGTGTGTGTGTCGGAAGTGGCCGGCGTTCCTCCTCGTTGGTGCGTGCAGTATTCGCCGTCGTTCCTGGCTTTGCAATCTGTCTCGGTCATTGAATTCGGATGCGACTCCCACAGCACACTTATTCAGGTTAGATTTTGTGTTATTCTCTTCTATGAGTCTAAGCAACCACTACTTGAATCACTGTGCAAAATTTGCTTAGAATCAACGAAAAAAGTGAGGAGCGCATGACAAAATACCACATTCAGAAATCGCGACTATTGAAGTGATATCTTTTTATTGATTCTTGCTTTTATCGAAACCGGTATTGAATTTCCCACACAGGTGGGTGAAACTAAGGTTCAAGATACCCACAAAATTGAGGCAAAAAAAAGCGTCTAACATGTCCAGTGATTGAGTTTCGCTAAAAAGAATGTACCAACTTATGACTTGATGGGGTTATGCTTAGATCCCTTTTTTGTGGGCGAATTCCAATAATTTCTTCAACCATTAGTGGGCTTTGCGAGCATATATCATTATTGTCGCAATTTATGTGGTTCTTCATTTATAAAGCGATAGCGTCGTATTGTTCGAGAGCTATGCCATTGGCCAGATTTGACTCCACCTACGTTCTTGTCCATATTTTCTTTGCCAGCGGTTTGCGGCTGTCACAGATGCTTTCGATTAGGGTTTTAGTTGTTGCCGTTTTGGAGTTCCACTTACATTTAGAGCAATTCTGGGCGTTTTGCTAGTTTGAAGACCAACTCTCCAACGATGTTTTATCATTGGTAGAATTCCTTTGTCTGCAGATGTGGATGATATAAAATATGTAATCAACTACGACTATTCAAACAATTCGGAGGATTATGTGCATCGTATCGGGCGAACTGGTCGATGTGAAAAGAGGGTTCGTTCTCATTCATGTTGTCTCGACTTTAATAGTGTGATGGGATTTTTTTGATAATGCTGATACGTCCTTATTGGTTCTCCTTGTGAATATGTTCAGTGTTTATAGGAACTCGAATTTAATGGAATGATGTTGTTTACCTTGCTGCGTTTTTTGGTTTTACGTCTTAGTGCGAAAACATTTTGGCATACTCATTGCAGGAGCAGAGGCAAGGAATAGGATTTCTGAAATAATGCACTTGACATTCGAATAATGGTTGAATCATAACCGGAGAAACAAGTTTGGAGTCACTTTCGCTTCAATAACATGGACAGGACGGGAGTTCCAAAGACCTGTTTTGCGGTCTGTATAACTGTTTTTTTGTCGGATCTGTTGCAGCCATTTGTCGCCGAAAAGATTCCTACATCCTCGGGACAGGTGAATATCGCGGATTTATGAAGTGCTACAATATTGTAACATTGTCCTTAGCACAGAATCCACTCGATTATATAGATCTTAATGGGGCAATTCTACGAATGATATTTGAAAAGAAACGCACATTATAGGGTACAGCATATACGTTTTTCACTTACGCGAATGGACCCAAAGCGCGTGATCTCATCAAGGTGCTGGAGGAAGCGAATCAAATTATCCCACCTGAGTTATGTCAGTTGGCAAAGACTTCAGGTGGAGGCTCTAGTGGTCGATCTCGGTATGTTTTCCTTTCTCTCTTTCAAGGATGCTGCGCTGGTTTTGGTAAATTTTAGCACACTAGAGAGAAATAGTTAAATGCTGTCAGAGTCAGACCGACGTACTTTACGAGTTCCGATGTCGAATCGTGGAGGCTTCTATTGATATTAGGCAGCTTGTTGGCTGATGTTCATGCCAACGAGCCATGTGCCAACGAAGGCATTGCTAGTGGGGACATTTTTTGGTTGCCTTCAATTTTTGACGGTAATTTGATCACGAAACTAGTGAAGTGAGATCTCTAGAATTACGGCAGGATGTTTCGATTCTCTAACAACAACGTGTGGACTGGATGACGTCAAACATTTGTTTGTGCTGCATGGGTTTATTTTATTGTATTGCAGTTATGGGGGTGGTGGTGGATTCAAACGTAGTTATGGTGGCGGAAGTGGTGGCGATTCATACGGAAAGAAACCTCGCTATGACAATGTACGCAATGGCTATAGTAGTGGAAGTTCATGGTGAAGTGTATCTAATCACACATGATATGATACTCATTTAATTTTATCCCTTTCAATTTTTTATCGTAATATTTCAGCATCTATTATATTATTACGATTGTTGTTGTTGTTGTTGATTAGAGAGTGATGTGGTGAGTTGGTCAATCTATGGGAATGGACTATGGACTTTGCAAAATTGAACTAGGCTTGGTTTCAATTGCACTCAGAGATTTTGGCTGATTATGATTGCACATTTGCTTTAGGCCTCTTGTCGCGGTTATGTTTCAGAGAAACTTTTTGCATTAATTTATTGGGATTTAATGATATCGTTTTTGAGGCTATAAAATTGAGTGATATGGCGTAACAGTTGAGGATTTAATGCATAGTGCTTATTGTATTCGTTATTGTTTGATTGACGCTGAACTCTATGTCGGTCGTTAATCTTTCCGAGCTTTGGCACGTATGATATAAGTCCTACGAGCAGTTTCTTAGCCAGATTTTGTTGCATATGAGAGCTGATCTCGGCGCATTTGGCTATTATAATCTTCAATCATCTTATGAATTCACATTTGATTCACTTTGTTTATTGTGTCACATTTCACTCAATAAAGGCACATTTGTTGATTTGCTCGCCCTCTCTGAATATATCTTAGCAAAACGATGGGCTAAAGCTAAATCTTTACAAGCTTCCTATGAATTTGGAAGCAAATGTAATCACCGCCAGGTGTTGGTGGCTTGACAACAATAATTCAACGAAAATGTTCTTCTCATGTCAATTCCCGAAAACATTTCGCCATCGGCTTTTCTATCCGTGAGCTAGGTGACCCTTGCATTTCGAATATGATTTGTCCATTTTTTCGCCTCGGAAGTGCCACGAGCAGGTTCTCGTATGAGCAATGAGTTATATTCCGTCCGTCCGTTCGTTTCGT
Source organism: Baylisascaris procyonis (assembly GCA_037389465.1). NCBI lineage: Eukaryota > Metazoa > Nematoda > Chromadorea > Rhabditida > Ascarididae > Baylisascaris > Baylisascaris procyonis. The sequence continues at coordinate 1,969,565 of JAZARR010000032.1, read as the reverse complement.
CCATTTCTTCCAACTCCCCAGGCTAACTGGAGCTACCGCATAAGCAAACTGTAATATTTCGTGGCAACTCACTAGGCTATCAGGAGTTGTGCACGTTGCTCTGGAATAGGCTTTCATTCCCATTGTTAACCACTAAACTTTATAGTTTTGTATGGACTCTTCACATCTTGCATAACAAGCACACTATAATATTTCGTGGTAGTTTAAGCTATATTGAACACTACCATTCTGAAATAAAGCCTATATTTTTCATTGGGAATTAAAGAAAATATGAAATAGTTGGAAATGCACTACAGTGTAACATTTTTTTAAGACTATAAGAGTGCATTGTAATACCATTATATCACAAGAGAATTAAGGTATAGTAGAATGTCCTATATATATATATATATATATATATATATATATATATATATATATATATATATATATATATATATATATATGTAGCATTTTAATCGCGTTGCAAAACAAAAGTTGGTTGTATACCGAAGCCGTCATCGTAGAATGCATGATTCGGAAATGCTGGAATTGAGGCATTACCAACGAATATATTCAACAATGTGAACCCTGAAAGCACAGAACTTACTCCCCATAAAGCATCTCAATTTACAAGATAGAAATAAAAAGCATTGATGCGTCATTTGTGAAGCCATGCGTTATTATCGGCTACAGACTTGTTATTGGTCGATTATGTTGGAGGAGGGGGTGGGGGGGGGGCGAAAAGATGAAGTCTGAAAACCTTCAAACATCATTGGCAATCGAATTCGTCCATATAATCGATGCGCATTGAACCATATAGCATCCGGACCAGTGGGAATTCCAATAAAGAGTAGACCACCCTTCTTTAATAGACATTGAATTTTTTGCATTTCTCGTAAATCTCCTATCGGATCTAAAAGCATTAGAATTAGAAGCATTGATACCAATGCAAGAAAGTGTTAAAAATGGTAGACTTTCTGAATAGCAATGTGGTAAGGTGATATCTAAGACTCGAACATTAGTCTCTGCGAATATTAAGTTGGCTGATTGTATCGATCGTGAACGGGCTGATATGCTAAACACAATTCATCTTCGATTTGTTTGATCGACTCCGTACTTTTTTCTCGCAATCTATGAATGTGGTGATCAATAAGTGAAGTATGTCACATCTAATCAACTCAGTACCGTAATAGAACTACGATTGCAGAAGCGACAGTAATTAATTGAATTAATGACAGTAATCCAAATTTCGTTGAATCGATCGTATTTTTTAAGACGCGGTTACAACCATTTTTATTGATCTTGATGAATTTAAAACCTTGATCCTCTTAGCTATGAGAGTGCATAAGACTATGACAAGAAAACGTCTGCCTTAATGCCTTAAAAGAACTGTACTACAATTGTATTGGTGAGAAGAAATTTTTTGCACTATCCTGCTCACCCACCTAATGGATCACCAAATCGTCCTAATCCACTGTGTTCGATACTGGAATATGATACGACAAAATCGAACGCTTCATGATAGCTGAAAATAACGCAAACTCTTCAGAAAATTTGCTTTCATTTATTATAATAATTTAACAGTAAAGAATATGCTAACCTGTTAATATTCATCTATAGCATTGCATCGTCTATATTAAATTTTTTTGTGTATAAAGTCTGAGTCAAATATATCTCAATCAATAAGTTCTTTATGCATTAACTGCTGGAGAAATAGATTTATGCATTTTTGCATAATTTTTTCATGTGACCTATTCGCCTCGAACACATCAACCTCTCAATAGTACTGTTATATTTATGCAACAAACTTCTTGATGTATCTATCAGTTTTATGCGCAATGAATTTATAGAGAGGTGCTAACGTGGTTTAAAAAAAACGAAATCCTCGGTAAGCGTTCAAGAATCTATATTTGTAGTCTTCTTCAAATATTTCACAAACATATTTTCTGTGTGCTTATTGAATAATTGAATAATTTCTGATAACTGATATCAATGATCAACATTATCCCACGATTAAATAAATATAGTATTCAATAACATCGCATCGATCTTATTTAATGTCTTCGATTCGATAGAAAATAATGCATTTAACGTTGAAACATGCGAATATTTTCACGCTAAAGATGTATACGAAGCATTGGTTTCAAATAAGCGAGAAGAAATTTGAAAGAAAATTATATATAATATATGAAAGCAGCCCTAATCATCTAAAAATTTAGGATAAACTTCGAGCTTTGAAATAAAACGCAAACCTTTGCCAATTTTCGGCGAGTTTAATTGGATGAATGTATTCGATTTGTGGATGAGTGGAATTGATTATCCTATATTCGACCGTCAACACCTAAAAAATTTATTACTCTTATTTATATTATCACCTCTAAATTAATAATATAAAATGGATTTTTCGCTTATAATCATAAAATTCCTTTCAGCGGTCGAATATATCAAATATTTAAGGGGAAATCCCTAATTATTTAAATGTATCAAATAATATGGAAAGAAAGAAATATTATTCGATGTGGATGTCAATATTTATTTGTTGTTGATTTTGATAAGACAACAACAATAGGGGGATCTCTAATTATATAAATGCGTAGAGAAAATAATTTTTGCATTCGAAAATGAATGAAAATTAAGTAAGAAAATCATAGTGATGGAAGGGGATTTTACGGGAGTAAATCCATTTTACATTATCAATTTAGATGTGACTACAAGTATGCTTATTCGTATCTATATCAACGAAAAGTCATGCAATACACAGATTGGATTCTAATGGAAAACGTATGCCGTATTGACGTGAATGATTAAAACCAGAATGAGAAGGAAATAGAGGGAAGAAGGTCACAATTCTGAAGAGGAGGACATCATTACGTGCAGAAATCAACCACCGTATACGTCTCGAGAGTGTTGCTTGTCTCAACAATGGGACTTTGAACGAAAAAGGATAGAGAATGGGGTATTTCTTGGCTGTAGTCCCAACTTCAGTACGGATATGTCGATGAAGTGATATGAAAAAAATCCCAATAGGTTTTCGGATGGTATGACAGTTTAAAAATTTGAACACTGCTGAACGCCTCAAGTTGATATTGCAAAGAACCCGGAAACTGATATTCGAAAGAAGAGCGGAATTCAATTCAATTAAAACTAGCATGGGAATGCTTATATTTCACGATTTATATTATATTTTCGAGTAAAACCTATAAGGAAAAGGAGGGAGCGAGGTCTAAATGATATAAGATGGCTAGTCGATCAAACACAACTTTTATGATATAATTGCTATAGGATTAGTCATCGGGATAGCATCAGTTTTATGCCTTTTAAGCAATCATTCATAGATTCTCATAACATTGCAATGAAGAAATGGAATCATTCATGAAAGATTTCAGATTGTAATATACGATTGACAACGAATTTTATGACTATTCGCATAAAAAAATTGATAGCTTATTAGTGCATTATGAGGCAGAAGCATTATCGATGTACATTAACGACTCAAAAAGAAAATACCTTTGCCGCTTTATTCCTCAATAAAATCGTTTCAGCCCATGGCGTCAATGATCCAACCAATAAGCCTGACATTCCTGCGACCGAATGAAAAGCTGTAGCCGAATAGACAGACACTATAAGTAAATTTATATCATTAAATGAATCAATCGAGGCATTTCTGAAACGTTTAGATTAATCAAGCGGATAATAGGCAAGCATGGAAGCATATTCCTATATGCTTGATGCTTTTTTTTGCAATCAACCCTCCCAATAACTATGGTTGGTTGTAATTGGCTGCTTGTTGTTAGAACTGCTTAATTGTAGCTATCTTTTAGCGCCTATAAATGCAAGGGCCATTATCACAAGTGGCAGCAAGAAAAAAAAAATTTACTCAAGAAAACAAACATTAGAAAATAGCAACTTAGCAATAATCAGCGCCTAATGCATAACCATGAATCGATGAATATCCACAGCTCATTGTTCTCGAAGGGCCATAGATTCTTTAACGATCCAAAACCAAAAACTTCTACTATTTTGAAATGATTTTGCACTTGTAAATATACGGTTTCAGTGATGTCAACATGAAAGGAGAGGAGAACAAATATTGATCTAAAGATGGCACAAGTGTTTCGATCCAAAGTGCTACTCAAATTAACATTCTATACAGTTGCACCACGGGAAGCCAAATTATGGAAAGGTGGATGTTACTTGCGCCAATTTAAAAAAAAAAAAATGCAAAACTGAAGAAAAATAAATCGTTAATTGGTTATGCGAAGAAGTAGTGGTCACTTATTTGGAAACAGTGGTCATTTGTTTGGAACAATGGTCATTTGTTTGGAAATAGTGGCCATTTCCTTGAATTATAGTGAGCGATACTTGCACAACAAATGAAGCATGCCGTACGATATTAGAGGTTTTTTTTTTTCATCGGATATTTCATATCAATTTGAAATGTTTGAAGATGTAGGGAATTTTCCCGATATAGAATTTTCGTCTTTATGATTTTCGAAGCAAATGTGTCTTCTCTTTTATTTATTTATTTTTCTCATTTTTTTGCGACGTTCTGAATGATTTCATTAGTAATAATCATTGTTAAATGTCTCTAGGGTACTCTTGAGGTCTGCAACGTTTGCTAAGAAGATATTAGATTTGTTGAGTACACTTGCTCTTTGCGAAAAAAAAAAAAACTAGGAATCAAACGTTCTTTATTTACAAAAAAGAAAAATAAAAAATAAAAAACAAAAAAGCAAATTCTCAAAATCGCTTTGTTGCCCATGAAAATGTCTAACAACGACGATGCGCCAAAGCCTAAAGAAATGAAGCCAATAAGTTATACAATCAATGACATGCCTCCTTCAATTGCATAAGTTGTCTGTTTGCCAATATCGCTATTTCGGACATAATCATCAATCATTTCTTTCGTCCAGATCAACGGTTCATCTGTGTTCATATTTTCATTGAAATACCTGCAAGAGAGCAAAAGTATCGAGGAATTTTCTCAAATTAGCGACATTGAAAGCGATTCTTCCGGTTCATGCTAATGTAAAACGAGCATTTAAATCACATGAAATTTAAATATTGTTGTTTCTCTTTCAAAAAATGAAAAATATGTTAGAGATCGATGAGCGCTTTCAACAGTCTAATCAATGAAACGTTTTAATCCCCATCATATGAAATAGTGAATCATATCCTCGTGGTGGAGAGCTCTTCGCATTTGCAAGCGCCCTCGCAGGTGGGGGAGGGGGATTGGGTTGAGTCCTCAGGATCCGCCGCGGAGGACACAGGATTTCCGGAGAGCAGAGACCCGCGAGAGCAGAAGGTTGGGAAACGTCGGGTACTATTAAGAGACTATTCGCATCATTCACGCTATTGTGATGCATTGTTTTCAGAAGGAATAGTTTTGCTTCAATAGGAACAGTTTTTCAAAAAATTGCAATTTTGGCGTATCTTCATCCAACTCCTTTGATATAGAAATCGCTGCTAAAGTCCAAGATGTACATTCCCGATTCGACGATGAAATGATCGGTTTAAATAGCTAACCATTTATTTAAGCCAGCGGTACTATTCATAGTGAAGTCGGATAGCAAATTCTGTGGAATTTCTTTTGGCGGATTTTGCTTTGGATTATAAGCGTTTGCAATAGCCAGCCATTCTTGGAATACCTTCAATTTCACAAGCGTGATTACATAAGATTTCCATTTGAAACTCATTCGGGGTTCAACGCCACTAGAACATTCGCATCAATGCTTAAATACGGCCAATTTCTATTGCGCTTGCTTTGCTTTACAAGCTTCATATGCTGTAAAAAGCCTGTTGTAGGCATATAAAACTTGCAAACTTCGTCAAGAAACTTGTCTTGTCTCATAACACCTATAAAACTTTTCCAATGCTATCATCGCGGTTTCAACCCGCTTTTTGAAGAGATTTCAACCTGATCTTCAAATTTCCTGCATAACCAAGAGAGAGTTTTGAAACGCCTAATGCTTCGAGTCTTGCCCAGAATTGTACCGCCTTTTTAACAAACGTTAAACCTTCAATGTTTTACTGTCTAGTAGCTTTCAAAAAGGTATTCCGACAGTTGAAAAGGTGCGTATTTTTTGGCTCTATCTTTGCAATATTCTTGAGAATGCCGCAAATGCATTTCATATGCAATCATTTCGTATCGATGTAACCAGTCACTGTTTTGTATTTCTTTTCGATATTTACTATCTCACAACTTCCGCATTTTCCTAGAATTTATTTCCTAAATATCATTTCTTGGATACTATTTCTGAATAGTATTTTCTGAATACTTTACGGCTTTTTTTATTTCTTTAAAACCTACTAAAGCGTGTGCTGAACATTTCATCGAATTTCGAACTCAGCAATTTCCTATAGTTTTTCGAGAGGGAGATGACACAAGAATGTCAACCAAGTGAGTGATAAGAAATTCATCAACTCTCTACAACATCATCATTACAATTCATTTTTATTTTCTCAGTGATTAGAATCATTTAATAGCAGGAGTTTTTATGCAAATTTTTGCTGCAAAATCATAGGCTATATAAGTGGAAAATATACCGCCGAACATATTAGCGATTCTCGACGCTTTAACTTAGCAAAAGGATCTTTCAATTGATCGATCATAAATCCATATTTCTCATAGACTTCTTCAGCGATATTCGAATATCGTGCCCAACCATATGCAGTTTTCACTTCTCTAAAGAATAATATGTGAGTTGTTTTTAGAAGAAGAAAAACTCAAATATTGGCCATATTAGCTTAACGCCCTAAACAATTAGATGGCAAAGAAACCCTCATTAATATCATCTCGAGCATTGCCAAACAAATGAAAAAATATACATTCCGAATACCTCAAGCGATCGCAAGTTATTCAGAAAGGTCAATATAGATAAAAACATCGTGAAAATTTGATATATTTCTTAAAATTGTTTCATAAGCAAACCGGAAATTAGGCCATCATAAAAATATCAATTTGCTGAAACGGCCTTCTATAAGAAAAGCTACATAACATTCAAGAAGCATAGTCAGATAGCTGCCAACAACGAGGCTAGGAGCATAGGCTAACTCAGTACTGACTATTAAACACGCATAAATACCTGTGCAAAAAAAAAGCAATTTTCTTTGCGCCCAGGAATTTACTAGGAAAGGACGGAAAAATCCAAACTACAATAAAACCATAATCTTATTCCTCATCACTCATAAAGCTTTTAGTGATGAAATCGTTGAATTTCTGCTTCTTAAGCAATGCTATGATTCTGTTAGATAATACTGGTCGTATTATTTTCAGGCGATGCATAATTTTAGAGTGATTTTTTTAGAAAATATTAAATAAATCTCTCACAGTAAAGTTCATTTCACTAAGAAACTCACCTTATCACCTCTTCTGTATATCCACTAGTTGTAGGACTAATTATTTGATCTTTTCTTGTCGAATCGAATCGTAGAAATAGAAAAATCGAAATGATCACCATAAATAGAAATGGAAATAAACGCATCACAGTAATATTTGAATATGTGAAACGTGGCATTTTGCTCGAAGAAAAAAAAAAATTAATTCTCTCAAGCACGACTCCACCTATAATTGATTTTCAGAATTATTCAATGATAAAGCGTTATATTTTAATTCCGATAAACTATACACTCAATGTAGAATAATTCATTAGTACTAAATAACACAAAAAAAACGAGCGTTAAATGGATTCAATGTACTCAGATGTAGGTCGTTATAATTCAACTTATTTCAGTATTATTTTGAGCAACGCTGAAAAGAAATAATAAACTATTATGAAGAGAAATGATCGCGCTGTAATGAGTTGATTTTTCACTATTTCGACGCATTTGAATATTGCTATTTTTTTTTGAGAGGGGGGGGAATTGATGAGTCAGTCTATGCCCCTTTTTTTCGTTTTAAATAAGTGAGGCAACCAGAAAAATACTTTATGTTTCTGATAATAGAACGCATAGCAACATTCTCAAAGTTTTAGCTATTGGCGTACGCAAACAGAAAACGCGAGCGCATATGTGTGGCTTAGTGGATAGCGCGTCCGGCTTCGAACCAGCAGCTTGCAGGTTCGATACCCCGCCTCTGCCTCAGGAGTTTTCTAAGATTTGTGTCATTTCGAGCTCGATTTCCAATTAGACTTGAAACCCTTCCCAGTCATGGAGAGTTTAGTTCCTCCAAAAATCGGTCGTAATTGCTATGAGATTTGTTTGCTAGAGCAGCTCTATGGAATAGCACATGGGCTCGACCCCCCTCCTCTCTGCGTCAGGAGTTTTCTAAGATTTGTGACGTTCCGCGCTTGTTTCCGAATCAAACTCCTAAGCCTTGTTAGTCATGAAGAGCTTAGTTCCTTCAAAAATCAGTTGTAATTGCTATGAGGTTTGTCGGCTAGTGCAGCTTAATGAATAGACTGAACTGGGTTGTATTGAATTAAATTGAATCTATCAAATAGTACTCAGGTTCGACCGGGCAATCCCTGTCATTTTCACCTGTCTTTGTATTTCATAACGTAATTGTTATATTTCATAGTGAAATGGTCACAACACCCTAGCCTGCTACCTAACACATGTATACATGAGCGATTGTGTACAAAGGGTTCAGCTCAAAGAGTCCTCTCCCTAAATACCAACCTTGTGGGGAAAGCCCACAAATGTGAGAAATTGTGAGGGTGGAAAATTTCCCTCAAGATTTTGAGCACACTTTTCAGCACCATACGCTACACCGATCCGGCTGTCCAACGAATTCATCCAAGAGAATCGGCAAAGGAAGTTGCAGAGAAAAAATTCAAAATTCCACCATTCTAAAGAGAGTTATCATTGGAACAAGGAAAAACGGGATTAACGATCTATATATATATATATATATATATATATATATATATATATATATATATATATATATATATATATATATATATATATATATATATATATATGACTATTTTTATTTGTGAAGGAAAATTGGTTGAATCAAATATCATCTCTCGATTGCGATAGTTTGCATTAATCATTGTAGCATCGCATTAAAAGCGAATTAATTATGCGTGCAAACTTATCTACGATGTAAACGAAAGTATCCTGCAGAGCGAGTCGTCAATGAATATTGCGGTTCTTGAAGCTGCGATTCCTGCAATGTAACGCTATATATGCTTATAAGTAACGAATACAAAGGTTATCGGTCACCTTAATCACTTTAATCAATGAAGTCATTTAATAAAGACTATTTTATGAGAGGAAGTTCAGGTGATCATTGAAGTGAAGCAATAGTTATTTCCGGACATAACATGAATAAAGTTCTGAGCGATTTCGATGTTATAAGAGATAATCAAACGAGGGTCGTTGATTGAGCAAAGAGGTGAAAATTCTCAGCGGAATATAATGTCGTTGTTTGCAAATATGGCCGATATTACATTAACGCAACGAATTTGAAAGAACGATATGCGAAAAGATTTTATCAAAAATTACGAAGAGATTTGATCGGAGCATCGTGTAGCGATAAAGAGTGGCCGCATTTATTTTCTGCAAAATATTTTATAGTAAGAGTGTTGAAAAATAAAAAGAATTTTTGACAACTTAATAAATGTTCGCATAAAAATATGAAATAATTCGACAAGAATAATAATGTGTATCATTCATTCAGATCGGAATAGATTCTCTGGAATTTTCGACTAGAGTAGAATGTGATAGTAAAATGCAATGCATTCAATAAGAATGACGATTAATTTATATGAGGCATAATGAGGAATAGACGATGAAAAATGGCATTGTTCTAAAGTTGACCTAATTACGAGTAGAGAGCAAAATTCGACTAACACATAGTCAACAAAGATGAAATCATATTACTAGATCCGCATAGGTGAAACAATGAATATCGAACCAAAAATATCGCGCATCGATAAGACCGACATATTGGAAAAGAGAGATTCATGCTGGTAACCTCTCGTTGAACAGCCGAGTGATTTACTGAAGTGAAAAATGACAAAAAAAAAATTAGCAAATTTGCAAAACTTTTAGCGGAAAAAAAGAAATGTATATTTTTCACTTCAAGCTTTTAACGCATGAAATATGCTAATGATCAACTCGATATCTGCAAAAGAGCGCTCTTTTGTGGGGAAAATTTCGACGAGCTCCCTCTTCTAAGAAGATATGTTATGAATAACCGATCGTGAAATTTCAAACAATAATTTGATGTAAAATTTGGTTTATCTCTCATAAACTTCTTTTTTATTCTTTTATTTTTTTTATTCTTTTATCTTCTTTTTATATTTGCTAAATATTAGATCAAATTCACTATTATCTCTTCAGCAGTTACCCGAATAGGTAAGTATTTGCTAATGGGAATGGGTATTCGATTTTCAACGAGCAATTGCACTCTACACGATAACATTATGATGCGCCCAATGTTGAACTACAGCGATCTATTTAGATCTTTTTTTTTTTTTTGTTCTTACAAAATACACAGGAGTTTGCTATATGGGAGTTCATTGAGCTCACTAACGCAGCAGATATAAAATTATTCGTTTAGAATTCGATAGTATTATCTGTGGTATTTTATAATCGTTCATACTTTTTTTTTTTTATAAACTGAGGATGCTTTTAAGCGTTTTTGACTTTATATTTCCATATAAATGTTAAGTGCTAAGAATAATTGAAAAATAAATAAAGCGTATGTCAACGTGTTTTGTTCGATGTATGAATAAAATTTCTTCGGAAAATTATATTCAAATTTGTGCATTGAATTAGAAATTATTTTTTGCTTTAGATTTCTCGGTTGTTTGTCGTAGTCATTTGTTGTGTGAACTCGCTCAAAGAAAATTTATTAATCAAACGAATCAATGGTTAGTTAATGAAACACTTCGAAACTCCGTGGAGGACAAGGACAATAAGCAGCATCAGCTCCTGGAGGAGCGCTATCTCCTGGCTCTCCCGGCGCACCATCCTTCCCTGCTGGACCAGGATTTCCAGCTGGCCCTGCTGGCCCTGGTGGTCCCATAGGACCATCGGCGCCATTCTGTCCATCAGGTCCCGCCTCTCCAACCGGTCCTTGAGGACCAGGAGGTCCCTTCGGCCCTCTGGCACCTTTTCCGCTCACTCCAGCTTTTCCAGCTGGCCCATCGGGCCCAATAGGTCCTGGTGGTCCTACAATCGTATTTATTTTATGACTTCTTGACAATGGCTTCCTGGTAGTCCTATAATGAAATTTTTTTTGCAAAGTAAATCCATCTGGCATGGACGTGCATCCCTATGATCTGGGTAATCGTAACTCGTTAATCCTATGAGACAACGTAAAGAGATCCGACGTATATTCTCGCGACCATGTGATATCCACGAGGAACTTTCTTCCACACGATCAAACCCTAAATGATTTATCAACATATCATCTTGCTGGTAAATATGCAAATTGATTGATCGTTTTGCAGTACAATAATCAATTTAGTCCAAAAATAAAATTGTTTATTAGGAGAACGTGGAAATAAATCACTTATTTATTAAGGTGCTCTTTCTCATGCTAAACATTAAATTAAGAGCTCTCTTATGCGTCAAATATCCGTTTACAAAAGATTATGACTAAGCGACAAGATTCATGCTTGTATTTTCACATCTTTGCTAGTTTCATTCAATGAACAACTGAATTACGAATGGTTGTAGTCTACATGGTGGATATAGTCTACATCATAATGAATCCGCTCTACTATTTTTTTTTTTACTTTAACCGTTCAATTATAAACTAAGAAAATAACATTCATGAATTCGCATATATTTTGTGACCGATACAATGCATTTTCTTCACTAAAGTGAGTTTTATAGAGAAGAGCTGCATAAAGAGTAGTTTCACTTAAAATTAGACACCAACATTGTAGACTTTTGATTATTTGTTGCCAATTTATTGTACCCATTGAAAGAATGAGTGTGACAATTAGATCACGAGGCTGATACGTTTTTCCACTTATTTTTCATAAAATAAGATCCCTTTCTACGTTTCCTCTAGTTAGCAAGCAATTCCACAAATATTTCCAGAAAATTGCAATACGCCAACACTGTGCACTTTTCTGTGAATGTTTTTCTGCCTCAAAGTTTCAAATTTTCAACCACATTAGATAAGACTATCCAAGATAAGACTATTCACTTTACAAATGTGCTCACATCAAAGGTTAACCCTATGTTGCCGACTTAATTCGTGCCGAAGCCCTATACGAATTATCGGCGTTTATAGTTTCCTTAATATGTTTTATCGTGAGTCGCTTACCTCATTAACCGAACTTATAATTTTCTACTAACTAGAGAATAATGCAAGATAATAGATTCACCTCTTGCTGATCGAAGCGTCTTTATAAATTTTCAACAAAAAATTCAACTTCACGCGCCAATAGCGATTTGCTTTTCACAAGAGCATTAAACAACATCATTTGTTTGCATGGATATGTGCGCTTACGCGTAGATGCATGTCTTACCGGCGAGTCCAGTAATTTAATTTGTGAACAACTGTATTTAATACTAAGAAGATTAATACGCACAAATGCGCATTAAAGTACTATTCTATAGGATATTTTAGGATGTTCGTATGAGGAGCATGAACACCTGAAAGTTTGGTTCATATTTCGCGGCAGAAATGCGATTGATTAGATCCGAAATGACGATAAGAGAAAATAAAATCGTTTGAATCTCACCAGTAGGCCCAACATCTCCAGGTGGTCCTTGAGCTCCAGGAGCTCCATCGATTCCCGGTGCTCCGTCAGCTCCCAGACTACCATCAGGACCAGGTGGTCCAGGGGGACCAACTGGGCCTTCTGGTCCCGGTGGTCCAGGTTCGCACTTGACACATCCAACTTCAACTGTCGCACCAATTGAAATTCCGTCAAGTCCTTTTTTGCCAGGAGCGCCTGGTAGTCCGTCCACACCATCGGGACCTGGCTCTCCGGGGGGCCCGGATGGACCGGATGGGCAGTTTTGGGCGGTTAACCCGCAGTTGCATCGAGACTGCCTTTTTTCTCGTTTAACGAATAACCCAAAAATACTTGGCACATCGCTTGACTCCATTTCAATCATCGACTTCCACGCGTCATTTGCAATTATGTGAAATTCGTTTATTTCCCCCAAAGCGTCTCCATAAAATGTGTTCAAATTATACAAGAGAACGGCGATCGACGCCAAACATCCTAACAGCACCAATAAACATCCACTTGTTGCCAATACGATAGCTGCTTTCGCCGACATTTTTCGCCTGAAATGTCGATACGGAAATCAGCCGTGAAAGATTTTTCGTATATATCAGAGGGCAAGCAGATCGTATCACTGAACAAATCCCAAGTGAGCTACACACAGTTAGAATGCTCGTCCTGGTGAAATTTTTAGCTATCCAAGGAGGAGAACAATTTTGAGGGATAAACTTTTTCATATTATATTTGGACGCATATGTGCATATCCGAACCAACGCATGAACAGCAACACAAAAAGCATGGGCAATAAGTCAGTAGCAAAAGTAGTGAAAAGAAAATGAAGGCGCACTGCGGTCTAGTTCTCACCACGAAGGACATGCTTTCGGATTATGGATCGGCTCGAATTCAATAATAGAAGAAGGTTCAAATGGTTCGTGATGTAAGCTGTAATTACAGTCATAGAGCGGCCGTACCAGATGTTGATACGTGAAGAAAATGCAGTATCCTTTTGGAGAGTGCAGGTATTAAAGTTGTATTTTCTATCGTAACGGAAGGATCACAGTCAACACTCCTATATTGGTTTCCCTTGCAACTGCCGTAAAAATTTATTGAAATAAAACAGCGAAGATTTTGACAAAAGTGAATGTAAACATAGAGTGCTTGAATGAGAATGTGAATAGTTATTCTAATATTCGAATCACTTAAAAGACTTAACGCCGCTTTTAGTGGTTTACGAACCTCGTAAGTGGTAGTTCACATTTCTAATAATGCAAATAAAGAATACAACCATCTTTATGCCTCTCAGTCGAAATTCGCCTCATACGATGACGCCTATGCGATCTTCAGTAATGTGATATGCGTTATATCCGACCATTAAAGGTATGACTTTTTTAGCTATGAAATAAGCGAGCAAATCAGAATAAATTATAGAGAAGACAAAATTGCTCCTGAATTCTACGCACTTTCAATTCACGCATGATAGATTTAAAATATGGAAGATGCAAAAAAAAAAGATTTTTTTTTTCGAAATGAAATTGAGATTCGATGAAATATTTTCCAACAAAATGAATAATATACGCTCGACGAAAAATTGAATGCACTTTTATATCGATATGATTGCTTATCGAATCCTGTTTTTAGCGAATTGCTCAAGTGATGAATATTTGAGAAACCAGCTTAAAAACAAGAAATAATCGTATCGATATCAGAAAAAACTCGTAGCAAAAAAAAAAAATTTTTTAAAGATATTCGAGCAGCTAAATTACGCTTTCATTGATTGATGCACAGTACTTAAATTCAACCGATTATTGTGTCACTGTTGCATTTTCTACGCTATTTAACGCTAAAGAATAAAACGAACGAAAACATAAATGCGCAGTGCATCATCGATTGCTTTTAATGTAGAAAATACACAAATAGATTTCTGATTTATGAATGAATACAATTAATGATGAGCAATATATAATAGCGCATCATCTAGGTTAACACATTTGAATTTCTTCATATTTAATGTCAGTTTTTTCCTTTGTGTCTATTCTCATTCCATCCAGAAAAAAAAAAGCGCTTTATGAAAATTGAGCCGCAAAAATCACTTCCCTCTTATTCGATGAAAATGCAACGAAATTTGATGAACAATTAATTTATTGCAAATCATAACCATATAAAATGGTTCAGTAATTAATAAACATATGGAAAAGGTACTCGAAGTTTACTATGTTGATTTTTTCATCGATAATAAAGTAACCAAATAAAAAAAAGCCAAAAAAATCAACAAAAAAATCATACGAAACGAAAATAAAGCAAGAAAATATCAGTTGTAAAATATCTATAGAGTTAAAAACTTTACTAAAATTTCAATTAAGAAATTAAATTACTTAAGAGCCTAACAAAAACATTGACATTTTAAAGGATTACATTGGAATAGAACTGAATACGGGGCAAAAGCAATTATATTAGCAAAATAAAGATTTTTATATAAATTGATTTTTTTAAATCACTCGAAACAAAGAGTAACGATTAATTTTCAGCAGTTTTAATGAAAATTTCTACAAAAAAGCGCTAGTTATATATCGCATAACGATTCTATTCCTTTAATTCTGCTGGAAATTATGCAAGCTCATATATTTGTACTACGAAGGTGGGCACTACTTCGTACAGCTGTATGGCCGCTTCCCTCCCACATCGTTCCCGTTTCACACAGAATTTGCTAGGTAAGCTAGTTGTGGAACTGATTGGGCATAAGAGAACCACTTTCGGTAACGTGCATAACTGTTCGGTTCAGTAGGAAAGCGTATCATTAGCCATCTTATTGCTATTTCTTTGCAAGAGGCAGCTGATTGCAAGCTGTACGTTAGAAGTACAAAAGAACATGTCATACCTAGCACACTATTCACTTTCCCTCGAAAAACACCGCAACACATATGTATATCTCAGTCGAAATGAAGATAATCTGTATATGAGCAGCAATCATCAGTGGCGTCTGTACGGAATGATTTTCTTGATGCTTTTGATTTGTTAGCGAGACAGATTTTCGATCTGCTATATAGGTCATTAATTGAATCTCTGATCGAATTTGGCCATTATATCTGTAATTAGCATAGGTACTCATCATCGATTCACCATGCACAAACTCGAGAACAATTTGACTCTTTTCGATCAGAACGTTCGTCGAACGGCGGATTCAGCAAATTTGGTGCTTCCAACTTACAGTTTTTGCCAAGTTGAATATACCGAACAAACAGATATACACTAAATGAGGAGATACTAGCTGAAATGGATAGCGCTGCTTTTCCCGATAACTGCATCTTTCTTCAAAGTTATTGCGGTATTGATAGCGTTGAAGAAATTTCACAACTTTCGAGAACGCCAAGGAATTCGAAGTTTGCAACTAACCGCTGACAACAGCAACATTAAGCGCAATCTTTTACTCATAGTATTCAATACCATGGTACGTTTGTTTAACATTTAGCAGATGCCAGAGTTGTACCAAAATTTAGTTGTGCTAGTGAGAAAGAACATCCCCATATTTGGAAGACTTCGGAAGCTCATAAAAAGTTTTTATTGGTGCTTAGCATGATCAGCAATAAAATTATCAAAAATTAGAGCTAGAGATGAAGAAGTCAGCGTAAATTCGACATTACCAATCGTGTACGAGAAAAAAATGCGATTGATTCGCTCAGCTGTGAATACTCAAATGGTTTCAGGATCGTATTTCCGAGAACTCGATGAGGTTTTTTTTCTACTATTGGCTTCGTCACGAAAGGTATGGAATCTAACCGAAAAAAAAAATTTAAGGGCTGATGAATTATTTTCAAATCATAAAGTCGTTTTAATATAGATTTATAATTATCGTTTATTACTCTTTCGAGTATTTTTCCTAACTTCTTCACAAGTTTTTGGCTATAATCGTTAGCTCTGATACCACCTCAATGTGCTTCTAAAATCGATCATAGCACAAACTCGACTACGATATGTTTGTCTCATAAAATTTCTCGATTGCTTCTTGATATTTAATTGTAAGGGGGATTTTTACTCTCTCAATTTCACTTTATCATGAAACTAGTTTATATGTTCGAACCTCATAGGAAAATTGATTAGAGACCGGTCATACGAGTTTAGATAGACTGTATTGGTCTAGCAAGAAGATTGAAGCTCACGCTTCAAGTCGAAATTTATCAAGGTTCCATTTACGCTTCTTAAATTTTCCACTTAGCTACATCTCAATGGAACTAGCAGCTCGTATGGAAATGTAGTTAAACCAACGTCACTATCATTTGCACCATCTAAACTCACCTTTCGTGTCTTGAACTACCTATTGCACAAAGTGGAACTTTCAAAGTTTTGCAGGGCATTTATGACTGTAGCTAATAGGCGTATTCTTTCGGAATACTGTAGCCAAGTGAACTGCATGGTTGCTAATGCAGCGTTTTACACCGTTGTGCTAAAAATGCATGCCTTTACGATCCGTTTTGTCAGAAATTCTGTCTAGCTTAGCCTCGGTCGCTTCTCGACATCTTCGGCCTCATACATCATGCCTTCAGTGATTGGATCTGCTCAACGGCTGCTTCCCTTATGGGTGGGGGCAGGGATTATTTTTTGGCCGTTCTTCATCCAAAAGCGGAGAAACTTGAAGTCGACTATCCCTCAGGCAATGCTTCCATTCTTACCGTAGAGCATAAACAAGCCGACTATAGCAATCAAAAATGGTTTTTATTCCCTAATATTCAGAACTATCATTATACCTCCTTTCTCTCTTTTGTATGAGTGCTCGTATCATGCTTGTGGCATTGAACATCCATTGTTGCTTGATCGTATCTCAAAGAAACAGGGTCGCTTCTTATCGGGAAATCCTTTGCACAAAATCACCCTCTATACCATCGTATTTCTCTAATCCGATAGGCAAGTAATAGAAGCGAATATCACTAAAACAAAAAAAAGGTCACCGTCTATATATTCATTTTAGCTTGAAGGTAACCTTTGTTTTCTAATAATTAAAATAAAAGAAGTGAATATTCCACTTGTTGGTCTACCTTTGCTCAACGGTTACGTAAAGATGCAAACATTTCAAAACGATTTCCATATCTTTTGTAGTTTTTTCTTTACCATCTATAAATATTGATATTACAAATAAATAAATAAATAAATAAATAAATAAATAAATAAATAAATAAATATATATATATATATATATTTACCTGTATTGGTTTCATTAACTCACCTGTATTGATTATAAAATCTGGAGCTTAGTGGCGAAGATGAAAGATCTATGAGCGAATTGTGCTCAATATTCAAGGATTAATGTGAATGGTTATGTATGCTTATCGTAAATCGATAGATCTATCTTTTAGCTATTATAGGCTCAATTCTCGTAATTTTTAACTAACATTCCAATAATCTATTATTTATAGCTGCAATATGTAAATAATTGAATATTTTTATCCCTTCTACATACTTCCGGTTGAATAAATTCTACTGTTATAGCTGCAAAATTTTATCACCGCAACGGTGTTTTTCTAAACGGATTTCGTCATAACGATAAGGAAATGGTTGGCGAACGTTGAATAGGGGGCAGATAAGTAGGTAGACGGACGCCCGCATACGTTGCGCTCACTTGGCGCTTGGCATGACCACACATAGGATTGAATGATCGAGTTTGATGGGTGTACGCGTTGATATGCGTTGTATGACGGTTGTGTACGTATTTGAAACGGTCATTTGTTTCTAGTTTTCTGGTTGACGTGGAATATTTCTACCCAACGTTGGCCGAAGTTGAGCTTTTCCGCGATGTGATGCTGCTAGGTGAATTCAATGAAGTTGCGAAGCATTTCATTGATAAGTTGAATAAATATTCAGCATTAAGCTGAATCAAGTTGATTTCAGGTTTTATTCTATTATATTAGCATTACATCTCAATATTTACTGCTATGATCGTTTAGCTGCTCATATTCTACGTGACTGCATATGATCCATATTTATTGTTAACCGAATTTCAAGAGCTCTAAATAGCGCGTAATCTGAGCATATTTTCAACCTCCTCATTAAGTTGGAACTTGTCACTAAGTTGGAGTTGCATTTTATTTCCTATCATTCTTTTAGAATAAAACCTGTTTGTTAGAAAAAAAAAGACAAACATTTCAAACATAAAGTTGTGCAATCATTGGCTTTTTTTTTTTTAAACAAAATATTTTATGTATTTTAAATTGATACTTAAATGCGTCACAATGTTATTTGCGATTGATCAATCCCGATCGGTGTATCGATCGAATTCGAGAATTCAATTTAGCGTTTTAGATAACATATAGCATAGTAATCTCGCTGTTATACACGCCAAACTTCTCTATTTTTTACATCTCTATCTTGATTGCTAGTTCGAAAGACGATACATCTTTTTTTCCTTTTTTTTTTTAATATTTAAGGTGGTTTTTACCATTTCAGAAGGGTTGAGAAGGTTCGTTAAGGGTTGGTTATTCAAATGTGAAGTAATGTTATGTGTCGTTTAGGTGGATTTCACTTGCGCTGTTTCTACGAGTAATAATGGCATCTATTTATATTTTAATCAAAGTCTGCTTAGTATGGTAAAGCCTGTCAATTACATACGCCTTATGCCTGTGATGCAATCTTCATGTGAATCGACTTCATTCTCTTTGCTTCGTCAACGAAGCTTCGCATTTCCTCTTCCATTTTATTTGAGTTCGTTAGGCTGATTGTGTGTTGTGGATGAGAATTCAAGTTTGAAGTGGCAAATCCTGCCGAAATTGGTTTCTTCTGATTGCCGAATAACTTATGCTTGACGTACTTATTGTCGGTGACTTGCCTATCGTTGAGTCGAACACTTGTGTTTTAGATCAAGCTTTCAAGCACAAGAAGGAGGAGATGGCTCACGAAAGTCGTATCTATGTGGGCAACTTGCCGACGAGTGTACGTACGAAGGATATTGAAGATATTTTCACGAAATTCGGCAAAGTGCTTTTCGTCGATTTGAAGGATAAACGTCCGCCATATTTCGCGTTCGTCGAGTTCGAGGATCCACGGTTAGAGCTCCATTTTTAATCGTTAGGGTTCAGCGGGTGTTACCCGTGGACATGCATCTGCACTTTGGACGTTAGATACTGCTTCACCGTGCATTTTTATTTGCTAGCTTACACATCCCCACTAGTCCGTGTTATTATACAAGATGTGCAAAAATTTTTTAGACGATGTGGGACGGTTTTGTTGGGTTGTTCATAGACTTTCAACGATTTGAACGAGGGACGGATCAGCGCTATTACATGAGAGTATGCTAGATGCTTATACAACATCCCTGCATTCAATAATCCCCGAACAGCCATCCTCCGTAGGTTGATTTTAGGGCTTCGATGTTCGCAATTTTGCATCTTCCTTCGCACTACGCGACGAAATCTTGCCACTCAGAGCAATTCAAGAGTACATTCCCAGCTAGAGCTCTATCATGCCGACTCAGAATTCTAAAAACTTTTGTGTTTTTCCGTCGTAATTTGATTCTGATGTGCAGAATATGGCGTGGCACAAGATACAGCGCTTGGATCGCTTATATTACCAAATGCACTGTACACTGCTATGTGTAATTTGAGTCCGGTTTTCAGTGACGCCGAGGATGCGGTAAGAAGCAGGGATGGTTATGATTTCTATGGCTATCGTTTGCGGGTGGAATTCCCACGTGGTGTAGGTCCTCGTGGCCCAGGAGGACGACCGCTGCATGGCAACGACCGTGGCTATAGTGGCTCACGAGGAGATGGTGGCCACGGCGGCGGCGGTGGTTCTGGATCACGTAGCGGCGGGCGGAGGACAAACTATCGCGTTATCGTTACTGGATTGCCCACTTCAGGTAAAGGTTTCATGGATGCTTCCGCTTATGGTATCCATCTGTCAAATTTATTAAAAGATTGACCAAAACTTCGTGTTTTAAAAGTATTAACCCAAAGATACCCGTGCCTTAAAATCCTGAGGTTACCACACATTGCACATATTTCGCAGTCGACTTACCGGTTTAGTGGTTCCAAATCCTGATAGTTACAAATACCTAAACTTCATGGAAAAAGCACTTTGACGTTAGTGTTTCCAGCATTTCCACAATGCTAGAAAAAATAGGAACTTCGGGGTTTCCTATTCACAGGAGTTTATTGCACTATCTTGGCGTTCTTATGGACATACAACGTTGATTCACGTTATCTACCTTTGCAGTTTTGGATTGGGCCAAGACTTCACCTCTCGTCTTGATGATACGCAGTTTAGTTTTCACTCCATCGAAAGCGATGACAGGTTCATCCGAGACTGCTACAGAACACCTCTCGTATGTTAGCAATGAAAACAGAATGGTGTCAAGAGATTTCGTGGAGTTAAGAACAGAATAATTAAAGTAAGCTTGGGGTAGTTGTATATATGAGCATGTTGCAACACATAACGACTTACCACATTTGTATGAGAGTGTCAAAATTAGCGATCCTTGAAAGTACTTCGAAAATACTGTAATTTGGAGGTACCTTATATATAGGACCTAAGAGACGGTTTATTTTGGTTCATTACTGCTTCATAAAAGTTGCATCATATTGTCGTTGCAGGATCATGGCAAGATTTAAAGGATCATATGCGTGAAGCAGGCGATGTATGCTATGCGGATATAACGCGTGACGGTACTGGTGTTGTTGAGTATGCACGATTGGATGATATGAAATATGCGATACGCAAACTCGACGATACAAAATTCAAATCACATGAGGTTGCTTATGGCATAATTAACTCTTTCATCGTTTAAAACGACTTATCAAAGCAGCTCTTCTCCGCAAAACATAGAGATTTATGGATCTACAGCGGTTAGACGACGCGATTTTTAGATGTCTTCGACTGGAGAGGATTGTCGGACATAAATGAGGAATCGCCGATTTCAACGTCCATTTGCAGTTGCCCGTAAAACTTTGAAAGACTATGGCTGCAGAGCTACAGAAGTGGCAGTGTTTTTTAACATGTGAAGCAAACTCCATCCATTGTACTCATACTTATTGGAAAACGATAAGAAAATTTTTTCCTTGGTAATCAATTTATAGGGACGTTCATTTTCAGCTTTCTTTAGGGGAAAATGTCGAGCGGATTTTCGAATGCAGAGCAATTTTGCAATACATTGTTGAACTTATTATGTTGGGGTCGTGTATATTTGTATCGCCGTAAATAAGGGTCCCATAGCTTGTGGGTGGGCAGAGGATGGGTGATTTTGCAGTTACATCGAACTGCATGCACTATTGCTATAATTAGATAAGTCAAGCGGAACTCGATTTTTTTTCAAACTCTTATAGAAGTGAGATTTCAAAGCTTCTTCGATGAATTTATAATACCTTCTTGAGTTCGAGAGAAGCCGAGGATTTTTAACTTTATTTTTTTTACATTGTATTACATCTGTAGCAGTTTCAGGGAGAGACGGCTTATATCCGTGTACGCGAAGATGATGCCAGTGGTGGTGGTGGTCGTTCACGCTCACGTTCTCCGATGGCACGAGCAACGCGTGGATCACCACAGTATAGTCCTAAAGGTGGTCGAAGCCGATCGCGTTCGACCTCTTAGACGTCCGGATAAACGAATCACACGGCCGTCGATTACATCCGGCAAACACGCGCTAATATTCAACTCTGTAATGCTCTTCCATCCTGCATCATTGTGGACTTTACAAAAGTATGCAACATATATATGCTCTGTATGCATTGAAATGTTTTTTCAACTGCAAATAGTAGCCATTGACGATATGAATATTTATTTGCAATGCGATTTGAAAATATCGTCTATGCTTTTCTTCGTTTGAGTCGACGATGCTAATTTTTTTTTTTCGATTCTTAAAAAATCAAATGACGTTCAAGTTTCACATAAATGATTTGACTTAAATCAACGACTATTGAATATAGAAATGCGAGATTCAAATATTGAATTGAGACACTTTCGATGCAATTGTTCTCTCATTCGAAAAATGATCACTAAGGAATATTATGAAAGGAACATATATTCGTCACATTTGTTTTTTCTGCATTTTTGGAAGTTTTTATTTCATTTTGTGAAAATGCATGCCTTTTTTTGTTTTTTTTGTTTTTTTTTTGCATTATTTTGACATGTCTTTGCATATATGCATGTATGTATGTTTGTCCGCTATCTTCAATTCGACAATAAGTGCAACTAAATTTACATTATAATTACGGTGTAATCTGCGTTATAGGTTTATCTTATACCGTGCTTTACACTGATCGTTCAATTGAAGAAAATTTTGCATTTTTGCATTTTGCAATGCAATGAAAAAAAACAATTGCTTGCAATTAACGTTGATCGATATTTCATTTTGCATCGGATGAAAAAATGCAAAGGCGCATATCATAGCATCTGAAGTGGTCTACTTCCCCACCTCTTTTATAAAAAAAAAGCTATTTTGAGTCCCTTTCAAAATTTAACCCTTTTGGGTATTGTTGATTTTATTTTCTTTTGTTTTCGACATTTCTTTACAGCAATTGCTTACTTATGGAGCGTCGTTTTATTCTTTGAAGTAAATTCACTTTTTTTGCAGTGCTCTCGGGACAATCCCAACAACGGAGCACAAACAAACAACACAATTTGGATTATTTGGAGGAAAAATTAAGGATATTGGAGAGCATCAAATCGGAAAGGAGGATTAGTCTCGGTTGCAAATGGATGTGTTTACACTTCGTGCTCAGCATTGGAAATATTGGGAGCATTGCAACATTCAACCAACTAGAATGAGGATCTTTAGTGATTTATGCCCCCAAAGACTCTCGACGAATCACTTTGTCGACAATTATGCGTATTTGCATGCTTGCAAGGGTGGATGGATATTTAAGGATGATATATCCTGCAGCAGTTCGCATATAGTCATTCACTGATACATTTGCTAGGGAGCATTTGCGCTAATAGGAGATTTTCTCATTGCTCGCAATTTGAAGTAAGTTGAACGTCGTCGAGTATGGTAAGTTGTTCGGTGTGGTGTGCTTTGTGTGTTTCAGGGCAATTTTAGTGTTTCAGGCTTGGGCTATATGCGCATCTTGGTTGCTGATCGTATTATCGAATTATCGAATTTGTTTTGCTTTCTTCAGCTTGTTTAATTAATTTTGCAATGGAATGATCGATGATAACCAACAGTATTGTCGATCGGGCTCACATTGATGTTGTGGAACTATTCACAGCTTCCGTAACAGACGATTGCAATTTTTTTAATGGTTTTTTGTGCGATTGATGGAAAACCCTTCATTTTTCGTTTATGCATGCATATATATATATATATATATATATATATATATATATATATATATATATATATATATATATATATATAGCTTTGAATTTTTGCATGTATCGGACTAAATAACGTCATTCTAAGTTCAATTTCTTGTGATGAGCTTGGGAATTGCGAGCATATGTGAGGTATTACCTGTTGGAGTCGATGAGAGTATCAGTAAGGTGTTGAAATCTGTCGAACAAATGTGCTGACAGGCGTTCTTTGATTTATCTACCGGGCTGCGTTTTTCCACCATCAAACAAGTTCTGATTATTTGATGAACGGTTTGTTGGACTTGGTGAGTCTATTGCGTTCACTCGTGGAATCAGTGGTGTCTGCTGTGAGTAAGAAGTGTGCGAGAATCTTTAGTTGCTGGTTGTTTCTGTCTATTTACTGCTAAGAAATGAAGTGCAACAATTATTTTGTCATTGATGTCAAATTGACTTCTATCATCTACTTTGAATTCTGAGGTGGATCTTCGATTTTCAACGATTGCATTCGGATATTGTCTTCAAGTGAAGTGAACTGTCATTAATTCACATTCAAGTTCTCTCATACGGAGTTGATAGCATTTGACAGCCCTGGAAACGAGGTGAGGAGTTGGCGCTTGTTGGCCACAATGATTTGACTATGTTGTTTTATCAGCATTTCATTGAAATGTGGACATAGTGTCGAAATTCGGTGGTAAACCTCTCTGGCCGATTGTTGACGAAGTGTGCAGGTGATTGTTGAGAAGTAAGGAGGCAACGACGGAATCAAGTAATGAGAGAAGAGGAAGAAGGAAGATCGAAGTCAGCTTGATGCGGCTCACAGATGCCTAATGATTGCGAGGACGAACGCAGCGATATGCAGACGTATTGTTTAGATCCAAGGGAAGCTGAATCTAGCACAATCCTGGTTGATATTTTATTTTTTTCAAAAAATTATTTGCTTTTAGAGAACTAAATTTGCCAACGTTTTATATCGTTTTCGATCATTAAAATTCGTGCACTGGTCTAATTTACGAAGCACAAAATCATGCTATGTTATACTCTTTCTTGCGATCGTGCTATCCATATGCAGCTCTTATTTGTAATAAATTTAACGCATGCTTTGTGTTACATCTAAACAGTATACTATGTATATTGTTGCATAATTCCATCGTTCGTAGCATTCTGAAATGCCGTCAATCGGTGAGGGAATTGCGTATAATCATTGAAATCGTCGAACAGGATTCACTCTGAGAAAAAAACCTTCAGCTTAGGAGCCTAATGTCCTAAACTTAGCACATCAAGCATTAATTGCTTTGAATTGCTGCTGTTAAACAATACTCCATCTTCGTCAAAGCATACAGTGGCGTACCTAGGTGATTTAAATATATCAGCACAAAAATTATAGGTCTAGCTTCGTGGTGAAAGGGAGGAGCGGATGTGAGGTAAATACACAGCTTTGCTTTGAACGATGCAAATGCGATTGAATTTGGCAATCGACAGTACAAGAGCCAAAAATATTCTCTCCCCTTTCATTGCAATTTGCGGCTTTATGTTGCGCTCATCAGATTTCATCGACTTTTTAAGAATAACTTGAGAATAATAGTTGTATAGTAATTTAATGGAGTTGCATTTTGTCGATTGATGTAGAAAATGTATGCATGATTTTGAGATGAATGTTACATTACGAATGATATAATTTAGAAGATGTACGAACAAAAGCACTTTATTATAATTGCATCAAAGATTGTAATGGATGAAAAAAAATTTTTTTTTTTTGAATTGCATCACATACTGCTGAATAGCATAATTGTCGAAAATCTTTTCCACGAGTAACAAATATGATCATTGCGTCGATGTGATCTTAAAAGAAAATTACCTTTAATTTTCTTTAAAATTTTGTAGAATTAAAGTTAATAAATACGAATAATAAAGATTTAATATAAATACCATCGTGAGTTTTAGGCTTTACGATAAGGAAATAACCTATGCAAATTGGTTGGTACCTATGCTAGTAAGTAACATTTATCCTTCTATCGGCTGTCTCTAGAGTTGGTATAACCATATAAACCACAGTCGAGGAATGCCGTTACCTTATTAATCTCAATCAGGGAAAATAAGTCGTCCATCTTTTCTCTGTAAAGTGGTAACTACCAGATGTGTTTTCTAAAGGGAATAATATAACACCGAGGGTTTCATTTCAGAATGAAATGAATTTCCTTAGGAGATGGGAGAATGATTGTATTGGCACCTTTTTTTGAAAGTTTGTTGCCCTAGTTCATCTTTTGTATTGCCTTTTCGTCGTCATTTTTCATCTCTGGAATTTCTTTGTCAGGTTTTTCTTCATTTATCCCTCCATATGGGCGTCCAGTTTGCCCGTCTAGTGCCGGCTGTAATTCGACATCATTGCCAATTGGTTGACAAGGTGGTTTAATGCTTTCAGATCGTGTTAGCGTTTTTACGTTCCTTAATGTGTCGTCGTTCTTGTCTCCCCAACCTTCTGGTGGTTGCGGTGTTACGCTGAAAATTCACACTTCATGATCACGACACTAAACTATAGTTCATTGTTTCTTTTTAATCGTCGCATCGTTGAGAAGTTCGAAACCTCAGTTGACGGCGAATTTCCAAGGATCCATATGCAATGTAGTGCTGCAAAATTATCCATAGGCTATATTGCATGAAATTTGTGGACCAAGCGTGACGCCTCTCTGACATATCCATAGCGGCTGGGAAATGCATCTAAATGTTTGAATTTTGTCTCCGACAACATATGATTCTCATTCAATATAAACAAAAACAATTGTATTTAAGAATCGTTTCATCTCGTTTCTCTATTGTCTCATTTTTCATTATGTAAATTCCTGAATGATGATTTTCTATGTATACTTCATATATCATCGGAGAATCGCTCGCAATATTAAATATTGAAATTATTTTCATTGAATTTTCAAAAATTTGATTAGTTTAGTAATATTTTGTTGATAAGTATAGGCTATTGTGTTATTCTTACGACTGCTTTATTCAGCTTATCTTCGATCAACGCTTTCTATCTATCATTGAGATGGTATACTCACTTTTGTGGTAGATCTTGTGATTGAGGGATATTAGCATCTTTCACGAGAACATATCGTTGTTTTTTGAAGAAGCATAATAGTAGCAGCGATATTGGCAATAATAGCTGCAATTAATTTCTCAATACACTATCAAAATTTTCTTATTCATTGTAATGAATTTAAGCTTTAAATTTTCTAAAAATGATTAATATAAAGATGTATATTGCGATTTTCCACTTTATATTTTATTTAGCATTTAATATTTGTAATTAATTTCTCTTAAAGATTCAATAGGTGATTTCATGATGAATCGCCAATCCTTAAATACATAATCGACAATAACCGTTGCAAATAATTCTTTAAGCTAAATGTTTTCATTGATTTCCGATGAGTCGGAATGAATATGCAAACGAATTTTTCGCGAAAAAATTTCAATCTTTTCAATTGTCTATCATAGACAGTACACAACACGAACAACGCGATGATTAAATTTGTTTGAATCGATGACAATTGAAAAATTATTGAAAAATAATTATTAAAAAAGCGTTATTGAAAAATATTCAGGGAAATGACAGAAGAATTTATCTGTACGCCTTTATAGCTCACGGCTTCCTTTCTAAAATCATTGTAATATTGCGCAGAAGAAAAAAATACGTTTATTTTTCTCACAAAGACTGCGATTAATCAACGTTTGCTGTGCTTTCTCAAAGAAGCACTGGGGTAAATAGCCATCCTGCTTTATCTTGTTTGTGACGACTTCTCCTCTCTTTCCTACCCACAGACATACCATTGTGATCAACGAATCATTAAATAACTACTACGGATACAACAGGATATTTTGCATGCTTTAACGCAAAGCCAAATGCTGAACTATTTCAGCTATATAACGTCCTCATCGGCGATTGTCTTCGAATGATTCAGAGAAACTCACTGAAGAAATAAAAGCCAAAAGATGGTCCAATAACGACCAAGTCCAACTCATTCGTGATGAAGATGAAGGAGAAATCCGTTACCCAACCTCCGACAGCCTTTAAAAATATATAAATGAGCCAACGATGGGCATCTATTGCGATTTGGACAAACCAATCGTTTTCATATTCCGCATGTTAATAGCTATATTTGAAGGTACTTCTATGCTTGGCCAGTCATTTGCATATTCGTCTTGTAGCTGCATAGTGCATAGATCACTTTTCCGTCGACCTAATCGAGTTCAAATTTGCATATTTTAAAATGTTGTTCGCGAAGTCGTACGACTGCGAGAGTAGTCATGCTCTAAGCAACAACCGACTATATTCGAAAGCCTCAATTCTCCATTGTATGATTTCTTTAAATATCTTTTGAATCATGGGCTTTTCGGAGCAGAAAGAAAGTTACAGCGTGAAAGGGTAATAGGGACAAGCAGTTCTAATAGAGACTATTGTTACCATATTCAGGTGACTTTTTGTGTTTTATTAGCTTTCTCCTTTTTTTTTGATTGCCGATAGAAGAGTATTCCATATAAGGAAGGAGTTTAGTTGAATTAGTTCCAAGAGGTTTTCGTCTTGCAAACGATATTCGGCAAAAAACTTTTGCCTTGCAAAACATTAAATTTTGAATGTTTCATAGAGAATTAATTCATTTCTATAAATAAAGAGGCAATAATTGAATATGATTTCAATAAGATGAAACATAGAAGTCATTTATAGTTGTGTGAAGTTTATTGAATGGTCGCTGATTTAAGTTTGCTTTATTTTTATTCAAATCAATTATCATTGGTGATTTCATTTGCAAGAAATGCTTATATTTTATGCACCATTTCGGTGAGTTTTTAATTGTTTATTTCTATCATGCCAATGTATACGAATGGAAAAGCATGCTAAAGGAATTGGCATGACTCAAGCTGTAAGGTTTCAGTGAATCAAGCCAATCGATTGGCAGAAATACAATAACTTGGTGATCGTGGGATATATATATATATATATATATACATATATATATATATATATATATATATATATATATATATATATATATATATATATATATATATATATATAGATTTTTCGCGTCTTGAACAATCAGTTCTATAAATTACTAAGAAAAATAGTGATTATGCGAAGTGAAGCCACGCTGCTCTAATTGTTCGAAGGTTCGGACATCTCAAACGGCTTCCACAGAAAATGATGCGACTTTAAATTTTCCGCTGAAGCGTTCAGACTACCTTGAATTACTGATCTTATCACTCACTCTTTTCGGCTGCGTAACTTTCAAGTTTTAGGGTTCGGTACATTTTAGGATTCAGTATATTCCATTAAAAGCGCATTTTGCGCCGTATTTAATGATTAATTCGTCCGGCTGGAATTTGAAGCTATCTTATTTCCAAATGCACACTTTAGTGGCAAATTTGAAAAATAGGCTAACATTTTCCGACCTCTAAGATTTAGCAATTTAGCCGTCCACAAGCACTGGGATCCAGCGAGGTCTGAGATTCCGTCGATCTATGTTCTTAGAGTCGCTCATACGAAAGAAACGTTCATTGTAGTTGCTCTGTTCTTCGAGATTTTTTATGCTTCTTTAAAAACGTCAACACAAAGGTGTAGGTCATCGATGTTGCTTGCAGTTGACAGTGCCAATTTCCTTGCTGTGTTCCTGCTTAAGGAGGAAAAAATACGTCCTCGTGAAAGATATCGACATTCCACTATCGCAAGATATGCCGCAGAAGTAAGCCCGTTCTACTTGGTTACATGATCGCTTGACAACAGAACAGATTCTTTTAGCGTATATTGTAATATTTTAGCGTATATTTTAGCGTACAGCTGCTAAAGATTGTAGTGAATCGCATAGAATAGAAAGTGATGGACTTTTGGCATTATAAATAGTACCTTCAGTGCATACCTGAATCATTGTTGTGCAAATCTGCAGCCGTAACGATCTGTAGACTAAAATTTGAGAGAGATAGGGTTTTAGAGTGCGGAGTTGAGTTACAGCCGTTGTGCAAATTTGCAGCCGCAAAAATTCAAAGACCAAAAGTTAAGGTATGATTCATCTGTATGGATTCTCGGGAGATAGGATGTTGAGCGTGATGATTGGTTACAGCCGACCGACCATTGCGTTTGCTCAAATGATTCTCACATGCTTAGTGACCATCATTTTTTGTATGAAGAGATCCCGTTAAAGCTGTTCGTTAAACATGCTACATTATAGTTTTTTGGCATATTCTATTGCAAAAGTTTGGATTCTTAGATTAGACTTTGTTCAGTTTAATCAGGTAATAGTCACCTATTGAGACAGTTAAAATTTCAAAGCACAAATTGCTAGTATCGAGCGCATATAGGTGGAAAACGAGTTTCTGGCTGACTGAAAATTTCGGCTAACGGCTTACCAAAAGAAAACTTCACTAAAGTTTTGTCTGCATTCTTTTACGTTTCTGCCGATCACTGATACAATTTGTTAAACTGCAAAAAGCGCGCACCGTTTCAATTCTGCCATGCTTTCCCGCTTATACAATTCCGTGAGATATGCTGCAAAATGCTGACAAATTAATTGTGCAAATAATGAGTGATAATCGGTAATTCTTCTCATCACTTTCTTTGCATGAGTAGGATCGGTGTTTTTTTTAACATTTCCGGTTCTAGAATGCACCATTCTCAAATATTGAGGCATGAAAACATCGCTTATTGGGAATATCTTATATCACTGAGTAATCTAAACGTCATAATACTTATAATTATAAAGGAAAAAAACAAATAAACTTATTCATATACATTTTTCAGCTTGACACGCACACCACCTGAAGGTTGGGGAGATCGAAATGATGATACACTAAAGAACGTGAATACTTTGACCTACTCGGAAAGTGTACAACAATCAATACGTCATACATTTGAAAACGACGATGCAAATGCTAATATTGCCCGATCAGGAAAGAAGAACGAATAAGATGTGAACGATGAGGCGGAAAACAAAAATGAATAAAAATCTGAAAAAAAAGATAAATTCTTAGATCAAATCAGAAAATATGATAGAGATGTATTTACATTGATCTAATATTTTTAAGAAAGAAAGTATTATATCGGTGGCAATGCCATTTGGTAAAAACACATAACGCATATCAGCATGCAATTTGAACATGAATTGCACCTTAGAAAATAGAATTAGAGGTCATTGGGAGCGCTTTTGGTGTTTATTTATTTTTGGCGACTGATACGGACGTCGACAATATGAAGACAGAAATTGAAAGTTTTTTGGAAACGAAATATCTGAAAAGCGGCAAACAATTGTATAACAAAGAGACCAAGTCGTATCTCAGTGTTCACAATTGAAAAATTTTTTTTAAACGAAACAACGTAATTTGGCAGGTTCAGACAACGGTAAACCTTATGGGAAATTAAATGAATGAAGCGTTTTTTATATTCTTTAATAATGTGATATGAGGTAGCAAAAATAAGGAATGAAAAGGAATGCAACATCCCACAATGCGTCGACACTTACTGATTGATGAAGGATTTTCGATAATGCTGAGCGAAGGTGCACTATAAAGATTGGAAAGTTCAAGTTGAAATTTCTTACAACTTTTCGATAAAAAATATTACACTACACGCTCGAGTGATGCTCACCATTGATTATAACATCAAGGAGTAGAACAGTACCCGTAGAAGAAAGAATATCATCTTCTAGTGTGAGGAAATGTTCAATCTGGAAGTTGATATGAAGGATAAGGCATTATTACTCCGCACATTTTGCATCTCCGCGAAGATTCTTCGAAGTTTGTGTTGATGAGACAAGCTTACAGCCAACTCCTTATCAATGGTCACAAAATTTGAATGCATGATTTTGATAACATTCTAAGATAATGAGTGAAATGTTTGAAGCGTGAATTTAGTTGTTGTTGTCGAAACTGCACTAAGCGGTCGACGGGGAGGGACGCGACGTTGCGCGGATCAGATTTGGCGAGCTATCTGGAGCTGCTACATTACTAAGCCAAGCTCGCCGATTTTTCCGTGAACAAAGCAGTTCTGCGATCCCTCCAACAAATAGCCAGCAATCGAAAAGACCGGACAAAAAGGTGAGCAGAGCGAGTTTTTTATGTCCCTTAATCCATGTTCTTATCAACAGCCGATTCAGAGTGCATAAGATTTGTAGTACGACTAGATAGGAGGCTTTTTCCGTCTGTGAATCCTAAACCGAACAATGTTTGAGGTTGAAAAGAGCTCGAAGCTGCCCATTCTACTGGAGTGCACGACAAGCCAACGTTGTGAGCTCAAGTGACCTCTGTTCTGTCATTTTTCTAGAAACAGGTGGTTCTGATTCATTGTAAGCCCCAAATTCCTCAGATGGCTTCAGCTCCAAAAATGTCCAGAAATGTTAAAGGATTTCAAATTTCCACTGAAGCGTTCCGGAAATATCAGCACCTTTAGAATCCCATAGGACGAATTACTTACCGACTATCGGTGATTACCGGCCTTTTGTGATTTCCAGTGATTTCCGGTTTTTGTTAGGTTCCAGAATTTCGGGACCCTGAATGCCAACTCTACCTTTCGTAACCTTCACATTCTTATATCACCGCTATTTCTGACACATATTATTAGTGCAATACAAAGAGTTTTCACATTTCAATTACCCTTTATTATGTGCACTAATAAACGAAAATTGTCCCCGAAGTAAAATTTTATTTTACTCTAAAGTGTTATATCACAAGAATTGCTGTCATTATATATCCAATGACACTTTACTCTTATTCACTTACAGTGCTTCATCTGGCTTTACCAAAGAAAGCGGAATGAGTGAAACAGCGACGAGACAAGCGAATGCATGTTATCATCAAGGAAAGCGATATAACAACATTTTATGTCGTCAAGCGCAAAGCATTCACCATTGCCTAGAATGCAATCCTCACAGGGTTAGTTTTAATATCGTGAGTGACATTTTTGGACACGGCTGTCATATCGGTTTCTAGAAAAGACAAGCGCATTGCCACCTTCGAGGCAGGTGCAAATAGGTAACGTAGGCAATCTTCACCTCTTCAGATTGCTATATGGAAGCATTCAAAATTTGCATATATATGATGAGCCTGATTCTCATTGAATCTCATTCAGCTCCTTTTGCCGGATATGAAGTTCAACGCTCCGAATTTAGTGCCCCTCAGAAATTCACTTCTTACAAATTTTCATCGTTATCTGAAATTATGTGCCAAATGAAAGGTTTTTTATTGGTGTCTGATGGTTTATTTATTGTTGGGGAATTCAGTTAGTGTGACATCAATATTCGCTCTTCTCCTACTCATTTCGGGTGCCCGAAATGGAATGGAAATCCTCGTGAAACTTAGTCGCCACAGACGTTCGACAGTTCCCAACGGATTATGTTCTGCCGTGAATAGAAATTTAAAGACGTGCTGAAAGGTTTCCCCTCTAAATAAGAAATCGAAGAGCATTTATGCACGCTCAAGTGACCTATAGTAGATAGCCTTAGATAACACGCGGTTTATATTGGCAATATTGCACTATTCTTTCACATTTCAACATCATAATAGTATAACTCTATACAACACTCCATCAATTGAAAAAATTTTCAGCAAACATTTCACGGAAATGAAACACCACATAAATATGAACGATTGAGTACAAAAGAGATTCTCAATAAACATGGATTTGCACTCGCCGAATGTGCAAAACTTGGCTATGGTCGCTATAGTAAAGTGTGTAAAGCGTTACATATGCGCACTGGTCGAAATGTAATTTTTTAAAATTCCATTCTCGGGCTATTTGAGTGTGATAAATCAATGAAGGTTTGCCTGAGAAGAATGTGAGAGGAAATTATCGACGGAGGCGTCTATAAGTCTTGCAAGATGTGAGCCCTTTAGAGTCTATATGTGCAGCTCTGCTGATTATATGAAAGTCGTCAATCCCTCGTTCGTTCTCGAATTTCCTCGTAGTCAGCGCCATTGTCTATATGAAAGTAAACCCTATTAGTTGGTTGTTTTTCAGGAATAAATATTTCAACAATGAGTTATTTATTCCTCGTCTCTTAGATAAATGCGGCTGCAAATGCTCATAGCAAAAAAAAAAAAATAAATGATTTTTTTATATGATGCGTTTACTAACAGTTGAGAGAATTTAAGCACGACTTCGGAAAGATTTAAAATCGGATATACTTTTTGAAACTATCTCAGATTCTTCGAAATGAACTTTTTACAAGTAAACCATTCATATAACAAATGATTATTGATGTTTCCGTTCTCTTTTTCATTGAGTGAAACTCTCTTCATTATCTCCTCAACCGTTCGCCACTTATAATTCAATCTCCATATCTGTTTAATCCACATAATTTTCCACAACTCATGAATCGTTTCTATTGAGCAATTTGCAATATTTTGTGGGATTTGAGTGGGCTCTCTAGGGTTGTCGACAATATCTCTAGCATAAATTTATAGCTGAAAGAACACAATTTCTGTAAAAAAGTATCCTCTATAGATGAACGAAAATGTGACAAATTTATACTAGATGCGTTGAGATTGAGATATTTCCTCAAAATAATTTTCAAAAGATTAACACTAAAAAAACAAAAACGGACTGCAGATTGCTATTAAAATTATTGACACACGAAAAGTCACTCAAGAATACAGGAAAAAATTTTTACCACGAGAAATTGCCAGTTGGAGAATATTACATCATCAAAATATTGTCGCACTTCTCGCCGTTTTCGATGAAGGCAATAAAATTTTCTTTGCGATGGATCTCGCTGAGAACGGTGATCTTGTACGCTCTGATATTCACTATAAATTCAACTATTTCATTAGTTGTGATAGGAAGTAATCATGAAATAAAACTGTAAATAATTATCCAATCTATAATCTTTTCTTCCTTCTCGACAGAGATTTAATTTAATGGTAAGTTAGAACTACCAGATAGACTATTTAATTTAGTAACAATTTACTGTAAAAAGCAACAAGATAGCTTTTCCTATATGTATCTATGTTCCAGTAGAGGCTATCGAATCGAAAAAGTGATTACCCTTTTCATGTTTTTCAATATATTGGATCGCTATCGATTCCATTATGAATAAAATTGCTTAGTACTGCTAACAATAGCCATTGACGTTGCGAATATCCTATTTTAAAGCGACTAATGGGATTCACTTCTTCCAACTTTTATTCATTTATTCATTTTTATCATCCACTTTAGAAAAAAAAAAAACTTATTGGAGAGGCAAAAGAAAGAAAAGAATATAAGGCGAAACAAAGAAAATCTTGGCATTGTGAAAAGTTTTTTCTTCTTCAAATTTCAGCTCACTTATGTTCAAGAAAATGGCGCACAATCGGAACGCCTAACGCAAAATTGGATGTGTCAATTGATTTCAGCTGTACGATATATGCATATGCGCTGGATTGCGCATCGTGATCTCAAACTCGAAAATATTCTCTTATTCGGCGACAAATCGGTGAAAATAGCCGATTTTGGATTTTGTCGTGAAGTTGTAAGTTGATGGATTCGTTTATTTACATATTACCATCTAATATTTTCAGCATTAAGTATTATGTAATGGAATATCTTTTGAGCGATTACTTATTGCATATGAAAACTTTAGATAATCCCTTCATAATGATTTAAGCATCGCATTGCTATGTAGAAGGTAAACTAAAAGATATGCGATATATAAGAATAACAAAATCTTTCTTTTTATTTCTTTATCTTACGTTGCTCTTGCAATAATACGTAGCCATATTCATTAAGAAATCTGAAGCCGATCTGTCGTTAACGTTCTGTGGATCAAAGGCATACTCAGCGCCAGAAATCCTACTTGGGCGCGCATATCCGCCATTTAAAGCCGATGTTTGGTGAGTTTCTTGTCCTGCGATTGAAAAAAAAAAGAAGAAATACAACGTTGATGCTAAATTATCGTCCTTTTCTAGCGGCTGAAGCGCTGGTGCAAATTTAGTAATTATGGTACAATGAAGGTTCTTGCATCCTCTCAAATTTATTCTCGAAAAAATTTCTATCGGTAATCGTTTCAGGTCATTGGGTGTAATTGCGTTCGTAATTGTTACAAATAGAATGCCATTCGATGAACGTGTCTCTAGTAATACGATGATTGTAAACGCTCAACAAGAGCGATCATATCATTATCCACGAAATTTAATGATTAGTGAAGAATGTCAACAAACTATAGACACAATGATGACATTCGATTATGAAAATCGACCAAATATTCATGAGGTGAATTTATTATTTCATCTAGTATATGAGATTTTTTTTTCTTTGAAGAATTGAAAACAACTGCTAGGATACTGCGCATTTTTTATAAAAGCTAGTCGATTAGATATGCTAAAATCGGCTTGTTTGACCGCGCTAGTCACATGGAAAAATTTCTTTTGGGCACTATT
Organism: Baylisascaris procyonis; assembly: GCA_037389465.1. Classification (NCBI taxonomy): domain Eukaryota; kingdom Metazoa; phylum Nematoda; class Chromadorea; order Rhabditida; family Ascarididae; genus Baylisascaris; species Baylisascaris procyonis. The sequence continues at coordinate 1,933,281 of JAZARR010000032.1, read as the reverse complement.
TATTTGGTTTTCGAAAAGAGAAATTTATGCAATATATTGATACTATGGTTTGAACTAAATGATTTTTATATTGTGGCGGCTCATAATTCATAGCTGCAAAATGAGATCAGTTTTTTTTGCGTATCCACGAAAAAATATTTTGATGTGAATTTTTACCACTTTAAAGGAAGGAACATTTTAGGCGATGAATTTACCTTGGTTCGATATTATGAAAACATTCAGAAGGCAAAGGAACAATATGCATGACGCATTTAAGCAACACTATTGACGAAATACTGCAACAGCGAATTGTGATGGAATTCATTTTTGAAATTTTAAATGTTTTGTAAAGAAAAGCATTGTGATTTGTTGCAATAAGATTCTACATCTCAATCATCTCATATTTTTTCTTCTTTTTCCGCCTCATTTCACTCTCTGCAGAAAATTAATTTCCGCATTGGATTTAATCGGATTCATCGTTTTAAATTAAATATTTTTGTTTACTGAAACGTCAACTGTGCAGTTTTCGTTTGGAAAAAACGCTGAAACATTTTCATTGGTAAATTTGTCTTAGAAAGTGATTGATGTTTGTTTAGTTCACCCCTTGCTAGTTGTTCCCTTAACATGTTGCTTTTGTTCCCTTAACGTATTACTTTTTAGATGGTTTATATCTTCAGCGAGAATTTCCACCGCTCAATGATTGTACACTAAGTGATCAAAAATGTGACAATTTCAACGTATGAGAGAATTCGTACGACGCATTAGTATTTGTGAAATTAGTGGACGAGCTGAAAAGTTCTCTTGTGTTTCCCATCAAGAATGCTTTTGATCGAAAGCCTTTCTCATATTTCTTTTGCGTCTTTTGGTGATGCGGTGATACGTGGTGATGTAGACGAAGACAGAGTGTTAAGGATGAAGCTTTATTAGACGAAGATAGCACATTGAACATGGCACGCACACACACAAAAACAATGGAAAAAGGCATAACTTGTATAGTGGTCGTCACGTGACAATTCATGTTAAAATATGATCGTGTTAAAATATAAAAAAATATAGAAATTAATTCCTTCAAAAATCGGGGTTGTAATTGCTATGAGATTTGTCGGCTAAAGCAGCATAACGGATAGACTGAACTGCGTTGTATTGAATTAAATTGAAAATCCTGAAATGTTTTTTAAGTGATCCGTTTACCCATCCTTTCACCTTTACCTATATTATTAGCAATCTTTTTGATTAGATCCGTTCGAATTGAAATTAGATCCGAACAACGTCTACGTTTGAATTTAACGCATTGAACAAAACGAGCTTTGCAATTTTTGAGTTCTTCACTTTTTTCAGTCACTTAAGCGGGCAACCCTCTGCGAAATTTTTACCCATATTGGTAAAAATATGGGTAAATTATTGTGTCTACATTTTGCTCTTCTTTTTATAAAAACATTAAAAAATTAAGAAATTTATGCCGTCCTGGTTAGCACGCTTAAAAGCTTACAGATTGATTTAATATACTGCTTGATTAATCTAAAAAATAAAGCTTGTCATCTTACTCCTTTTTCAGCTAAGGAGAGGGAAGTGAGGGGCAAAGCGGAGATGGGAAGTGAAGGAGATATGAAGTAAAGCTAGGTCTAAATGGAAAATGAAGTAAGACCGTAGCTGATTTTCACAGTCCTGTGCGAAAAAAGAACACGAAACGAGTAAAAATAGCTTTATCTTTCTGATAATACAACGCATAGTATACATTCACTAGGTCTTAGCTATTGGCGTGCGCAAACAGAAGACCCGAGCGCATACGTGTGGCTTAGTGGGTAGTGCGTGCGACTTCGAACCAGCAGGTCGCAGGTTCGACACCCCACATGTGTCAGAAGTTTTCTAAGATTTGTGTCGTTTCGAGCTCGATTTCCAATTAGACTTGAAACCCTTCCCAGTCATGGAGAGTTTAGTTCCTCCAAAAGTCGGTCTTGATTGCTATGAGGTCTGTGGGCCGAAGCAGCTTTGTTAAGTAGCGCGCGTTCGATCCCCCACCTCTGCGTCAGGAGTTGTCTAAGATTTGTGTCATTCCGCGCTGGATTTCCAATCAGACTTGAAAGTCTGCCCTGTCATGGATAGCTGAGTGTCTTCAAGAAGCGGTCGTAATTGCTATGAAATTTGTGGGCTAGAGCAGCCTTATGGAATAGTACACAGGCTCGACCCCCGCCCTCTGCGTCAGGAGCTTTCTAAGATTTGTGACGTTCCGCGCTTGTTTCCGAATCAAACTCCTAAGCCTTGCTAGTCATGGAGAATTTAATTCCTTCAAAAATCGGTTGTAGTTGCTGTGAGATTTGTCGGCTAGTGCAGCTTAATGAATAGACTGAACTGGGTTGTATTGAATTATATTGAACCTATCAAATAGTGCTCAGGTTCGACCAGGCAATCCCTGTCATTTTCACCCGTCTTTGTATTTCATAATGAAATTGTCATAATTCATAGTGAATATATATATATATAAACAATAAGATTGCTAAGCAAATGGATGGTGCGGAGTGGTCACGTCGTGACTTCTTGGATGGTATGCACTTCAACATAATTGCTTCTTCATTGCACTGAATAAACAATTAGTCATTTCGTACCTTTATAAGTGACGCTTTATATACTTCAAACCATTTCGTTCATTCAAATACTGCAGCAAGTGCTTTATTTATGAATCGTTTTGCAATAGCAGATAGTTAATCATGTTTGAGCAAAATTATGCTCGCTTTATTTGAATACACTTCAAATCAATATTCTTAAGTATGAGTATCAATAAATCAATATTTAAGTATCAATAAATGGGTTTTCTTGGTTTACTGGGGTTTATTTTCTCTTTGAATTTTATAACTAGTTAAGTTTTGCAAGTGTTGAGATTTTTGATGCTATATTTGTGTGTGCTTTGAGAATTGTGCCTTCGGTAAGCATTTTTTGAATTTTAGACTGCAAAAAGATTTGTAATTTTGAGTTTCAGAGTGCAAAAACATTGTGAGTTTGAATTTCAGAGGCATAATTGAAAGCGCGAAGTGATGCTTGTCGAACAATACAATCATACCGCTGAAATGAATCCTTCACGCTACAACGTATGGGAATATCCATCAAAACAAGAGGTTGGAGAATTAGTAAATTATAGGAAGAAATTTCGTTCCTAATGCTCATCATCACAAATTTCTAGCGTTTCTTATATTCCGTATTCCTCTTAATATTCTTTGAAAATCTGAATAAAGTAACTTATACATCAAAAATCGCCTACATCTGCTCTTGTTCAATGTTCGTTTATACAAGAAATTAAAAAAAAAAAAAACTCTCCAGCTCCATCAGTGCTTTCTTAAGTAACGTATCAGTATAGCAGATGTCATTGATTTCTGAAGCAAGAAAGTGCTTCATTAGGAATTGCCTAAGGATTAGGGGTGATTCTACATCTGGAAATATGCTAGAAGGCGCTCGAAATCCACTTATTTATATCGTTGAGCGTTGCGTTTAGGGGATATTGAGTTTTGAAAATCTTCGACGCATATAAAGATGTAAATCGACCGTTAAACAAACACATTAGATGGCACAACGGCAATTTTTCTAAATATTTTATTATGGTGTCCTTTTCGTGAGATTTTCGACAGATGAATACGACTGAAATAGTCAACGCTGCAAAATGCTCATATTTGTAGATCGTTAAGGAAAACTTTTGCTCGAAAAGAAAGTTATATGTATTTTTTTTTTTCATCACTAGAATATTGAATAAATATTTTGATGAGTTTTGTTGAATTTTTAGATCTACTTTTATTCTTAAATAGTTTCAACTAAAGTCGATCAAATTTACATAAAATCAAAAGTGCGTTCATCAGTGAATACGTTCTATTTGCGCGTTGATAAGAGAAACGACGAATGAATCATATTCTCGTTGAACACTCCCAAGAACGTAATCGATATTCCCGTGACAGCGCTTTTCGAGAAAATGACATGTAATTTATGGGATTTGTAAAAACTGCACAATGAGTCAACGCAATGATTCAGCCGAATATTTCCGGTTGATTGTACTATTCGTTACTTAACCGCATTATTGAATTGACGATTACTAAATAACGCTCATATAAATGCATTATTTCATTTTTTGATGAGACTATTTTAAATGTAAAACTAATGCTAGCACTATTAACTGAAAACACTTTTTTTCAAAAAAAAATTTTTTTTTTCGCTGTATTCTGGAGTTCTGCGGTATTTTCGCGGTATCTAATGCTAGCTGACGAGATTGAGAATGGTAATGTTCGGATTTGTCGCTAAAATCTTTAGTTTAAAATATGCCTCAGGCATAGAAAATATTGCACTGTTTTTGTCAATAGTATTTTATTGTTGCTACTAATTTCTGTTCCGTTCGATTTTATTTTATTTTATTTTATTTTATTTTATTTTATTCTATTCTGTCCTATTCACATTTGGCAAGCAATTCCTCCATTTGCTTTTACCTGTTCAATTTATTAATGAAGTCTTTGGGTGTTTATAATATGTATTTCCTGCTCATTTTATGGAATGCTTCTGATTCTACGCTAAGAAATAGATAAAGAAATTTCTTATTAAAAAATTTAAAATCTTGCAGGTGCTCTCACATAGTTCCACATGAATTTAAAAAAAAAAAAAACGTTTTTACAAATAACGAATCGTTTTTCATAGAAAATGCCAAAAAAGGTTTTCTTCACTTCCTTTATTCCCTTTTGTCGGATATTCATGATGCAGTCATTTCTTTTTAACGACAAGACTTCTTTGAAACACCGCCTTCGTATGGCTATATAGACCACGTAGTGCGGAAAAAAATGCTCTTTCTTTATTTGCATGACTATTTCGTAGTGTATCGTTCGTTTCCCTACACATGCCGAAGAACACTGGCAGAAAATTTAGAAGATATTAGCAAAACGAAAAAAAAATACCCACACAATATATAATATTATCCGAGGAAGAGAAACATGAAATATATCGCTATCATCGTTTTAGATCCTCATCATCATTCACAGTCATGACGCCACAATATTTCCATCGAGTTGCTTCTATCGCAAGTTTTCCTACTTATCTAATTTATTACATAATTTGAGCAGATAGACTGATGTATATTATATTGTATTGCTATCGGAATTGACAGTCGAATTGTAGGTGATATGTATAGGCGTTTGTAAGAACGACTTGCAATGATCTTCATGTCTCTAGGAAGGCATGTGCACATTGAGTACCTCATCTGATCAATCGATAATTCCCAATACGGCAATCGGAAGAAGGAAATGCAATGAGTATATTTGCATATCCCGAGATCATGTCTTGAAATTTTTTCTTTTTGTTCCTTGAGTCCTCAACTATTGAATTGATTCCTTACCAAAGGCTCTTATTATGCTTGGAAAATTTAACTTAAGAAATTTTTTTTTTTGGAAATTTTTAGATTATGCTTAAAAAATTCAACTTTAAAAAAATTCAATTTTTTAAGAAGATATTTTCCAAATACAATAGCATTTCAAAAGAATTGTGAAAATTAATTTAGATTGAATGCTATGCATAAATAAAATAGTGCGAATTTTTCTCACCTTCATGATAAATAAATCACATAGAAAAGATTTTATTGCGAAGATTTTTTTCACTTGGCACACTTAAGGAACATTGCGTAACAAATATTTTTCCCCAGTGAAAGAGTTGTCTACCTCGACACGAGAAAAAAAAGCTAATTTTCGTAACAATGTGTGAAATATCGCTGAAAAACTGTCGCAATTTTTCATAGTTATTCCTCGAATCTGTGCTTAGCACATATATGTCTGTGTCTGTCTGTCATCCAGCTGTATATATGATGGTTCAAGCTCGGAAACCATTGGAGCTACAACCCCATGAAGCTTGACGGGTACGATATGCATCACGGAATGACCTCCTTGACCACTTTTCATATTGTTATATCGAATTCAAAAGCATGTATAGATATTTAATGATGCTAAGAAATTAGCTTATGTCTTATATTAGTTTAAGTGTAACTATATCAATATAAAAGTTGCATATCTTTATTCGAAAAAAACGAATTCTTACGAAAAATTTGGAAAATTTAGACTCTGAATTTTTGTAATTTCAGAATTTTTGCTTATTGAAGTGTAGAATTGGTATATAAGATGAATAAAATGCAAAAGCCGTTGTGCAAAAATGCAAAAATAAAATGCAAAAAAAAAATGCAAATATCATTACTATCTATCATATTACTGATGCGATTTCTCGAAAAAAAAACGCTAAAAATTTTTGAGAATTTGAGCAATGAAATGAAATAGATTCTCTACGACATTACAACAAGTATTCATTAAACTTATCTTTGCAACTTTGTTTATCACAAATACTCGAAAAACTGCATAGTATATTTATATTTATTTATTTATATTTATTACATTTATTTATAATATATTTATTGCATACACAATAGTCGAAAAAAAAACATCCGTATTACAATCGTTGCATAAACGATTGATTGGAAGACGTCTTTCTGAAGGTGTTGGCTGTTGATGAATGTTGATTACCTTTGGCTGTTGATGAATCTACGATTGATGGAATTCTTTTAGTAAGAGCTATTTAGCATATATTTTCATATAAACTGAAAAAAAAAAATTGTTCAGCAATCAAAAAAAAATCTAAAACTAACCTATTTCATGAAAGGTTTTCCTTTGTCAAAACAAAATTCATATTTGGGATATTTGGTGAAACATGAAATCGAGGAAGACGACGTCGAAGGTCTTCCTGTTAAAAACACTTTCATGAAGTTTTCCTAGCATTTTAAATTATAAATTGTTTTGAAGATTGCTGAAATTCTCGTTTTCTTGAATAAATGCTACTAGTAACTATCATAACGTTGCAAAATTGAAAGTAAATTTATAACCCCTTTGGGGTTCTATTCGAGGTAGAATACGATAAATTATTGCCCCATCTAAATACTGGAACACCTTTCTTAATGTAACATTGCTTAATTTCAAGGTGTATCAATAATATTTTTGTTGATAGTCATAGTAGCACTGAACGATAATATGAATCATGAGTGCGTGCGTTCGATGTTGCGTACGTGTCCATTGGCGGGCGTTGCGCTCCTCTTTTCGTTTGCCCATTTTTGGACTATCCTCGCTGTGTGGAAACTCTCTACGCGTATGCTTCGCTTCCGCATCCAGTTTTCACTTCTTGTTGTTTCACGTTCTCTCATCTTCGAGCGTTCCTAGAGAATGTTGCATCGTATAGGTAGCTTGTAGCTCTTTTTATGATTGAATTAATTTATAAATTTAATTTTTTCTAATATTTATTTACCTTTATTTCCAATTATTATTATTATTTTATTCTGTTTTCATGATGGTCTCAAATTTTTGCATATATATATATATATATATATACATATATATATATATATATATATCGAATATATATGTATATATTTGTTTATTTATTTATTTATTTATTTATTTATTTATGTGTCCATCGGTTTCGTCAAGGAAATCACGAAGTCAAAGATTGTAATATTTGCTGAGTTTAATTTGCACCTTAAAATTACTTCCCTTTGATTTATCAACGTCGAAAAAATTTGTCAACATCGAAAGATGTAGTGCTAAAAAACTTCTACATAATTTATTGAATCGTTCACGTCAGAAAAAGATGGAAATTTTTTCTTGAAGATTTTTACGGACGGTCGAATTTTATGACAATATAAATATATTAATTTGAGTATTTTATTTATTTATTTATTTATTTATTTATTTATTTATTTACTTATTTATTTTTTGATGGTATATTAAGAAATTGGTTGCTCTTTATATGTGAAAGCGCATATTTGTGCTATTTCCTGTTCGAGTTTTCTCCATTTATTTTAAAATAAGCCACTTTCTTCGTTTTTCTTTTTTCATCTCTTTTTTCACTTTTATTGATGTTTTTTATTCTCTCTTTATTCTTTATTAATTTACTTCTACAGGAAGTGCTATTATTACCGTTTATAGCTCTAATATTATGGCTATCCCCATCATTGAAGGATTTCTTAACAAGCATGCCTTTTTTTTTTCAATGGCTACTCTCACATGTGTACTTCATCACAGAGGCATTATTCGATACGCTCAAGTTGTAGTTTTGATTCACATCCATGCATGCGAAAATTTTCTCTTCTCTTGGCTGCACTTGATTAAGGATAGATTAGATTACATTTCATTCATCGAATACTTATAACATCCAAAAAACCTATAATATGATTTACTTTATAAGATCTATTAATAAGTATATAATGCACAATGAAAATCTCTCATAGTGCATAATGCATCTCCCATCTTTACTATTGTCACTCATTTTCATCATCTCTATGTGAGACGTCCAAGGTGAAACTTTTTCAGTGATCTTAACATCCTTATCTCCGAAAAAATTTACAATTCGCTTCATTCAGCGAATTTCTTGTAAACTTGGCGCAATCTCTAGTGAAAGCAGTTGTCTTTCAACGATGTTGTAATATTTCTCTTATGAACGTTTAGTTGTAAAATTCATCCGGAATGGAGGCCAGGGTAGACGTTTCTACCGGAAACGGCCATAAAGGCCACGGGTGACGCACGTTGATTAGTGTGTGGTGTGGTTGTCCTTGGATGTTCATCGTTTGCGAAGATGAACGAGTGCTAGCACAAGAGGGTACTGAATAGTGCTCACAAATTTCTTTTTTTTTTCTATCCATTATTCCATCGTCGGAGATATATGAGTGAATTTGCGCGTTGCTCAATGTTTTGCCTTTGTTGAAACGAAAACGTTAGTACTGCTGCTTTTATGTTCGTTACATTACAACATATACTATTGTTGTTGTAGTAAATTTTGCAGCTAAATTTTCCTTTCGTATTCTTTTTACCTTCTTTTTTTTTTGCTTTTTCAAGTCATTTTTATTGATGGGCTATTGAAGCGTTTTATATCGAATTTCGCTAGAGTTCAAAATGACCAACGGATTTGAGGATCTAAATTTTTATTCCTTTTGCATGGTACTTAAATATTTTGGGAGTGACCGTTAGGTGTGTAACTCTTGTGACCAGTTACCATTAACCTGCCCCATACAATTTTACGTCAAAAGTGAAATAATTTTTCCCATTTACTATTTGATTTTGAAAATCTCTTTTCCTATAAATTTATGAGCTGCCTTTAATAACTTCCTGATATCAAGTTCATGCATAATTCCCGTCCCCCTCTTCCATCTCCCTTCCTTCCACCCACCTTGTCCCTTCCTATCCCTTCCTGCATCTCGCTCCCTTCGAATCATTCCTTTAAATCTTTTGTAAATTTACAAATGCCTAGTTTTCATTCATGACTATATGATGAATATTTGTCTCTATTAGGCTTACTTTCTACTCGAAGAGGTAGCTCTAATAGAATTGCTGATTTTGCTGTGTGATAGATACACCTATAACGACAAGTAAGCGGAAGGAGTTCGTGCTTCATAGGCAACGATTAAGGCGGTTTCTGTAAGTGACAGCTGGTAATTAAGTACCGTCCAACGTTAGATAGCTGGAATATTGATTTGAGAAGAAAAAAAAATCGAAGTTGGCAACGCATAAATTGATTCGCTTCATCTTATACCGATATACTCAGAACAAGATTATTTTAGCTATTAGCATCCAAATCTTGAATGAGTCATCACGATTTGAGAATTTTTTCAAATCTTTTCGGCAATCAAAAATTGAAGTTACCTAGCAAATAATAAAAAAAGGAAGATTTCGCTTATCTAAAGAACTAAATGATTTTCAAACAAAGAAAAGAGAGCGCATTGGCCAAGCAAGCATTCGTAGAGCAACGAAGGCATAGATAAGTATTTGTGTTCCATGAGGGGGCACTTAGTGGATAAGAGCGTTGATACTACTGAACATAAAATGACTAGCGGTGATATTAGAGAAGGTAGCTTCAAAGAGTTTCTGAGACTTTCGATAACGTCCAGAAAAAAGTCTAGGATAAATGTTTCTCTTCACGATTTCATACGACCCGTAGGAGTTCATGAAGAACGGATCGATCAAAGCATCAAATAATTCCTTTATTAATGTCGTTCATACGGCAATATATTTTGATGAAAATTTTCAGATTTGTTGATAGATAAAGATGTTTGAATTGTTTGTTGTTTTTTAGTTTTTTTTTTTTTGCATTTCTATCAGATTTTCATAAATTTCGCGATGATTTATTAATTTTCTAAGAGTATTGAACAAATATTCGAACTTAATGATTTATTTGATCTACGATAAGAAATAAGCCATTTCTCTTTGTGAATTTTCTACGTAACAATTCTCTCTACACTCATTTATAGATATGCTTCTTTTAGCACTCTAATTTATTCTACATATCATTGTGACATTATTTAGCACCTCAGCTAATACAAATATTTCTTTTCGTTTGCAATCGATTTTCATCGGTAATTAATGGAATCTTTACGTCTATTCAATCATTTACATATGTTAATGCTTGTTTACGCTCTATTTTTCAAAGATTCTTATAAGGCATGAGACGAGATTTTCACAAATATCATCCTTGATCTAATTTATATTATTATATAATCGGGTTGGTACTTAAGTAGGCATAGTGGATGAGAAGCACTGAATCGGACAATTGCGAGAAGATGAGAGCAAATCCAAGCCGCATGACTCACTTGTTCCGTCGACCGATTGTGACGCTATCGGATGTTTTTTCTCTCGAATTTTGAGTTTATATATATATATATATATATATATATATATATATATATATATATTCATGTGCATATTACGCATATATAATGTACGCAATCTGGCTTAGTGTTTAAACTTAGAATGTGTAATGAGAGCAGAGGTTCTGGCAAGGACTTTGCTGTCCCTCTCGGATAGCCTCCCAGAAGATTTTTATAGAACATGCAAAGCTATGTGTGCTATGTGTTTGTTTGTATGAGGGAAGGGGGAAGGAAGGAAAGGTGGGGGTGGAGGGGGAGAGGAGAGCAGAGGAAGGATTTGTGCTTGCCGATTCATAGTAGCACGGCATGGATATTGACTTCTTCTGCGCGAGCATTACTCGAACAATAAGGTCAATGTGCTGCAAATTCGATCGGTTTCGTTGTGCTATTTATTTTCGTTCTTCGTATTGCCCATTCGATGCGTATTGCACTTTCTCTGTTCATCGACTTCAGCTTCGTATAGTGATTTAGCGATATTCTTTTATATTCAGAGATATTTTAATATTTTTTAATATTTTATTTAACATTTACGATGTTTTTTTTTTAAGGAAAAAGACCTTGTATACTATCGTTGATAAGAGTTGATAAGAAAATTTAGAAGACATTTGCATAAAAAACTGCTCTTCGACCACAAATGATCCTTGAATTTAATGCAAAAATATAGCCTCTAATATGAGTTATTTTTTCGAAAATCAGTTCTATCTATACGAATAGAAAATCCTTGGATATCTATTTCCATACTCTTTTCTCACCATAATTTCTCTTCTTTCATCTTTTCCTCCAAATATACGATAATTTAACTCGATAATATCACCAATATATGACAGTAACCATTTTTTTCCGATTCTAATTCATTCGTAGAGACTATGCGTTGGTCATTTTCTCACAAATGCTTCAATCACTGATTGTGAAATTATTTAGCAAGCCAAATTTATAATTCACTGACCTACTTCTAATGCTTATCTTGTTTATAAATGCATAAAATATACATAATGATGCATAATATTGGACACTAATAATCTTATCTAGGCTTAAATCTTTTTTTTTTTTGCTGTTATTTTATGCATTATCGAGCGAAATTGATATCTTTGGAATATTTATCAAAAGGGAGTACGCTTATATGAAATAAGTAAATATAAACCAACAAAATATCATTTCTTTTTTGCTTTCGTTCATCTCAGATAACGTCATTTATAGAATACGCTATAGGAAATTTTTTTACTGAAATTTATTCTATCGATTGTATTTTACAATCACTTAGCAACAAAACGATGATACGTTTATCCGTATAGTAGAAAAATAATTTTATAAAAATGTGGAATAAAAAATTTGGGAAAAAAAGAAAAAAATCCGCCTGAAAACTGAGAAATTGCACCATGAATAGAAATTGAAAAGTTTTTTTTTTTTTTAATTGCTTTTGATTTTGAAATGTTGAAAAGGTTGAGAAATTCATTGAGCTTGTAAAAAATTCATAAAAAAGTACGGCCTAAAAATTTGAATACTAGAAAAATTTATCATTAATTTCTCAATTTCCCATGTTTGTCACCGATATTTGATGTATTATTTACCTTTGAGATGAGAGACTATCATCTGAAAACTACGACCTCATTTATTTTTTATTTTTTGCGATGAAAAAGAGTAATGACCTTGTTTGAAATTTCTATCAATTGATATTCGCTGCTGAAGTTGACGAGCGTGTATGAACAATACAAACCACTCATGTTTTTACCATTCAACAAAAACTACCCAATGATTGCGAATTATTACCAGCCGTCTTCCTATTTCATTTGAAATTCGATCCATTCCAATAAATATTTGCATAATTCCCTTATTTATTGTCACTTGTAAAGTTACCCTAATAAATTTCTCTATAGTCATCTATTTACCACTATGCTTTAAGGCTTTGATTAATTACTTCTGATTTGTATGCATTTCAAATGAAATAGTATTAAAAAGGAAATTAGCGAGGAAATAAGCTGGGGAGATTTGACATATTAGAGGTTCATTCTCAATTTATTATGACCATCTCGGGAAACAGGTGAAGCAATTTGACGCAGCAGATGTTTCCTTTACTTGCCATACCTTTGATGACGAATGCACAACATGCAAAATAATGCATCCTCTCGAATATTGATAAGACAGATATAGCTTACTTGTCTCAAGCAGCTAGAATAGCCGTTTAGATGAATAAGGCAGTTTTTTTTAGTCCAACGATGAACTAATCAAAAAATAAAAGTTTAATTAATATCAACATCTATCAAAAGGTGAAAGGTGTTTTGTTGAAATAATCTCTTCGGATGATCTCTTGCAGAATAAAATTAGATTATTGGCTGTGGATTCCATCCACAATCATCATATCAACATCCGCCTGCTTCATACTACAAGTCTTGCACAAATTCTTTCGTAATGTTTATTTACTTCTCAATATTATTTGAACATTGCACCATTTATGACTATCCTCAATTATTCATTCTTTGGAATTTCAAAAAAAAAGCAAAGAAATTTTTGAGGAGATCAATTAGTTGGCAATATGTATTTCCTTCCTCTTATGGTTATTTGGTTGTGTTTGTATTAGTGCTACAGATGCCCATATATATGTTTACCAATGGTGACACTTCAACGATGGTGTTGTGTATACTTTTATGATTCACTTCATATATAACGTCGTTCATTCTAGCAACAATTTTATCTCTCATTGCATTAAACTATTCATATGTGTTGACGCATTCTTCGAGGCGGCAGTCACCTTCTCACTTTCGTTATCCTTTTCCATCCTCTTCTTCAAATCAGATCATTGAATATCATATGCGAAAATAATATCTTCGTATCTACCATCCACTGATATATATAAATGGTGGAGATATACGTATACCTGGGACGCATCTTTATATATCCCAGGTAAATCTAATGTTCAAGCCGTCGCGAGCATTTAATTGCGCTACTATGACGATGATATTCGGGTGCTTTGTAGTGTCACTGTAGCGTTAAAATGAATACATTTCGAGGAGAGTAGTAGAAATTCGTCCAGTTTTCTTTTCTTTTATTCTATTTTTAGATTTTTTAAAGCCAATGGAATGTTCCTTGCGAAACTTGTTTTCCTATATTCGAAAAAGCTATACACAATATTCGGTCGATGGTTTGAGACAGCGCTATTTTATTTACTCATTTTAAGCATCATTTTACCTTCCCAAATATTAATTTCTTTTCAACCTTTTTTTTAATGCATCAACCTTAACTTGTGAATAATTGGCTATACTTTTTGTGCCGAAAATTTGCATGTGCCTTGCAACAGATTGCCTTTTTGCAATCGATCTAATTATAAAACCAAATTTTTTTTTTTTTTTTTTTGCATTTAATATCGATTCTGTTGGGGGCGAAACGTTTGTGTTTCGCTCTCGATTCGGTTCGCATTATGCTTTATGTTTTATTTATTCGACAAGTAGCGCTCATATTTCATTGCTATTTTGCTTTCGCTCACATAAGCCAATTCTCATGAATGTTTTTTCAATTGTTTTCATTTCGTGCATTCCTTTCCCTACCTTCACATATAATATTATCGAGATCTGTATTGCAATATCTATGTTGTTTTATTTCTTTCGTACAAAAAAATATCGGCAAATTTTTTATTTATTTTTTCTTTTTTTGGAAATTTCACTCTATTCAAAGGAAATAAATACTTCATAGTCCTCATAAAATTCACTGCCGTCTTTCTTATAAAGAATTTATTGTTCTAAAAAATCGCTAAAAATTTTTTTAAAAGAAGTTTTTATCGTATGTGACGATCGCAGAAAAAAAAGAACCTCTTTTAAAAGAGCATCCTCTAAAGGTGGATCGACGAAATCCGCATCAGTCGGTCAAATTTTCATCATTTGCTCTTGATTATATCAGCTGACCACTGGTCTAACCATCCATTGGAGGAATATTTTAAACTGACCACTACTGACCAATTCCGGCGATGAGCGGTCGAATCCATTCGAGTATTCAATTTTTGCTAGATGCCTTTCGAAACTTATCTGCATCTGTAACGTGCCAGCTTATTTATGCTCTCAAAAACGTTCAATCGACTGGGAGTACTTGCTGTCTTTGTGTTGACGACATGAATCTGCCAAAATGGTTGATAGTCGATTTTATTTGCTGTTTTATTTTATTTTATTTTATTTTTTTTTCATTAATGTATTTTGCGATCTTCTTAGCTTTTATTCTATTTTTGTAATTTACATTCGTTGCAATTGTTTTCATGATGGACTCCATCCCTTCTCTTATTTTCAAGTATTTTCATAAGCTCATATTTTAGGCGTTAAATTTCCCTACAACATATTCACGAACTTTTAAGGATCGCGTTTTGCATAGGAAAATTTGAATTTAAACTCTTTGAGTGGCTACAAATAGTTTATATTAAGTGAGAAATTTAATAATTGTCTGGTTATATTTTTTATTTGTTTTTTTAATTGTGAGGGAATGTTCATAAGGTATTGCTTTCGACTGGTAACATAATGAGTAGATTTTTGATTATGCAAATGAGTAAATAAGGTTGATAAGAATGTTATAATAAGTAAGTAAATAAAATAAATAAATAAATAAATATATAAATATATATATATATATATTTATATATATATATATAGGATTATTGATCGTTTTCAGGAATTTCTACGGAAAAAAAAGTAAACTAAAAGAGGGTGAATTAAAAGAGAATGCGAGTAGAGGATGTAGGGCGGCGTTAAGCCGATAAGCACGCTACTCGATTTGTTGGCTATTCGCAATTTCAACTTCGGATTAAGGTGTTTAGAGTGAGCTGTATGCTTTGGTTGAATTTTGTGCATCCGGTTTTCCTATAAGGCCCAATGTCAGCTATCTATTCTCATTCTCCTCTTCGTATCCTCAATTTATATTGTTCTCTTTCTTTTATTTTGCGGTTAGTTTTCTTGGTCTCAGCAAAAATCAAACTCTTATTTATTTTATTTATTTATTTATTTTTTATTTATTTATTTATTTTTTTTTTTTGTCTGAATCGTTGCCTGTCTGAATCAGTAAAATCACAAAGCTAAACACTGCACTTTCCTATATATGACTTTTCGTTGTGCATTTTTTGTTCTCTTCAAGTAAAGGAAGAGAGGAAAACTGTGAAAGTATTATAATCCCAAATAAACTTCATATTTTTATATCTTTTTCTTTTTTCAGAAATATTTGAACGAGTTAATTATAAATATTGGGATAGAAGATAGTTCAGAAAATATTTAGCGAATTTTCTTATTAGCAATTTAAAGTGCTCTATAAGACGCTTATCGATCACATTGATTTGTCTCTAAATGTAAGTTTTATAAAAGAATTTTTGCACATTGTTGCTAGGTTTTTTTTTAACAATTGGTAGTACGTACTATCAACGATTGTTATACTAAAGGTCACACTTCTGTATGCTGGCATCGTGTATACAACTTTTCTAATTGAACTACTCCTTTCAGTTTCTTGTCATTCCTTAAATTTTCAAAAACCTTCTTTCACTTTTCCCGAGTTTCCAAGAAATTTAATCCACGCTGATTGTTTTCATAGTTTACAAGCTTTCCCGATGTTCTCAAAGATTTTATTTTCCCATATTTCCTCTGCATCCCACAAAAATATGATTATCCTTCTCAAATATTTATCGGTTCTTGCCTCTCGAGGTTTCACATACACATTTGAGACGTTGAAAACTCTCCGCTAAGCGAGCGAATTTTTCTCAGCGGCTTAACGCATTTCTGCTGTTCTTTTTTTTTTTTTTTTGTACGCCTTTCTATGAGCATTGAAAGATTGCTATGACAATCTTCAAACTTCGAGGATTTTTTCATGTTGTGCTTTTATTAGGATTTAAGGGAGCATTGTACACATACATATATATATATATATATATATATATATATATATATATATATATATATATATATATATATATATATATATATATATATATGCATATTGATGAAGATAAACCGCGTGAATTGATGAAGATAGGGCTGTGAAATTTGATGGATATTAACTGGGCGCTTCTTACACGACTCCTGATCTATTGGTTTGAAAAGGAGCTATGAATAATTTTAGGTATTTAAATGTGTTCAAAAATTTGCATATGTCCCACAAAAACACGCAGTTTATTGCAGAAAATATGCAGTCTATATGCATGTTTTCTGCAATCAGCTACACATTTTCTGCAATGTACCCTCAATAGCGCATCTTTTTCTTAAAGCACTCATTTTTTATGCATACATGTATATTTATGCATTCAAAATTTGGTCTTTATTGAATATTTTTGAATCTTTTTAGTAAATTTTTATGATCCCGTTTAGAAATTTTTCATGCTTCAAACTTATCGCTGTCGAAATTTCTGATATTAACAGGTAGAAATCTTCCTTCTGGAATTCAGATTCTCACGGAAATATAGCAGCAGTATGAAATGCCTGACGTGATTTCAGGATTCGAATCTCATTATAATATGAGAGTTTTAAGTAGATTTATTTGCGTGCATTTTGATGGATGATTTTTGATGCGCAAATACAAATATAAACGATAGACAGACAATGTCGATTCACGTGAGTCCCGTCGTATTCTGCACTGAATATGAAACATTAAAAAAACCTTTTCTACTATAAGCACAAATCTTTATGCCCATTATATGTGGCTAGCTACCAATGGAATGTGTGTATAGATTTACGTTCTCTTATACGTGCACGCATCGATATAGATAAGAGCATTGATAAGTCGCGTTAGTGTTACCAGCTAGCGTATAGCTATACCTTGCTTACCTATCTGTCCCTTCTCATGTTTAGTTGTCACCCTTACAATCTTTTGCAGTCGATTTCCTAAGTCAATCACCTACCGTATTATTATTTATAGAATTGATGCTTACTGTTTTTATTATCAATAATGAAGTGTTTCGTTTATCGAACGCTGATGACTCTAGTATTTAATTTTCACATGTTCGTTTTAAATTATTGTTAATGCAAATTTTATTTGTAAGAGTTTTTCAGTGACTTTGTTCTGTTGTTGTTGTTTTTTTTCGACAAATTGTAAAGAAGCGCGACATTTTTAATAGACAAGAACCATTTGCTCTTGGAGAAGAACTATTCATATACGAGTCTTTTGAATATTTTTAAATTTTATTTATTTCAATAGACAATTTTTAAAGGTGCATTAAGTTCAAATTAGATGTAATTGAGTAAACAATGGATTTTCGCTGGAACAAATCAACTCATCGTCGAACCGTTGTGACAACACTTTAATTTTTGATGAATGTTCGTATTCTTTCGGTTAAAGAATTTCATTATTGCCTAATATCTATAAAAGTCCTCGAAGAATTGAGAAAAAATATATAGCACTTTTTTGCTCATTGCTCATTTTATTCATATGAGAGCCAAAAAACATATATTTTTAACAAATTTATGATGTGTCATATTTTACTCATATTCACTAAACGGTAGGAAAAGTTCTTTGGTAAAGCATTATTAAACTGCAACTTGGCGGAAAAATAGTTTTTTTTTTCTCATATCCTAAAATCCATAGAATAATTCAACTTGTACAAGTAGAATGACGTTGGAATAACGTATTTTGACGTTATTTCGTCAGCATCTCCATGGAAATCAATACAAGCACATCTTTTAAGATTACTTTTCTCACATTCTAAATGAGTTTGGCTAGCGATTTGTTCTTCTGAGCAAAAAAAAAAAAATTTGCATTTTCATCTGCCTTAATCGTTTTGTGCTCATATTATTGTTGTGACAATTCGAAAAAGGCACATTGATGTTTGAATACTCGTTTCGATGTGGTTCACTTGTTTATGATGGCACGGATTAGTGGCGCAATTTTTGCATCCTTATCGCCCCCTAATTTACGCAAAGCCATCATCATGCAAAAATCTTCTGGCGATTCACATGATACTCGTCGAATAGGTATCATCATCATCGAAAAGGTATGAGCGAACTGTTTTATTTCTCTATATTTAGTAATATTAAATTTAGAATTTTAGTATTTAAAATAGCAACGATAACTTGAGAGCATTTATTTCTCAGCTTCGCTTGCGCGATCCTCACGTGATTCGAATATCATATAACGATCAAACGTTTTAAGCATGCTTTGAATCTTAAACAAGGAACTTTTATTTGTTGGAACTCTGCGACGTTTCCGTGGTGAATCCGTTCATAAATTACTTCCACCAACATCGTTCCGGGTAATGCCATTTGCTTTAATATCTTTGGGAAACCCATCCCGCATTAGCTTCAATCGGGATCTGATTTGTCTCACAAGAATCGTCCTTTTTAGCTATCGATCAAGCAACTTCGTAGTTCCTCATTAAATTCTGAAAACCTAAAATGCTGAACATTTCTTTGCTACTGAATTGCTAGTAGTTGATGATTATGCGATCGTGGAGTATATATTGGCGGTACTTCTCGATGCTTAATCTGATGCTTTTCCAAAATTTCGCATCATCTACCGAAGAGTGCTTTGTTTCGCATTGCTCTTGTCAACAGTTCTTATTTCCGTTTTTGTAAAATCTTTTCAAACGGCATACGCCATACATATGAATGTTTGCAAGTGAAATTTGCACTGATATTCATTGGAACTTTACTATGGTTAGAGCATCTTTTTCTTTGTCGAAAATCATTCTGCGATGGCATTTAATACTTCAAAATCGTTTTTGCTTAGAACAGTTTTGTTGAAAAACTCATCGAGATGCTGCATCCTACGATGCTTATCATTTGCTAACTGATAAGCTTGAATCTAGATTGTATTGCAGTGATGCTTTAATAATTGCTTCTCATCGCTCGATCTTTATTATGCTTTATTTTCTAAATTTATGCGCACATTTTATATATTTTCTTTAATTTTGTTTAAATCATTATCGTTGTTTTGTTCGGTTACGACTGTGGGATAACACTTGGAGCAGCTTTAGAGCTTTGATGGATGTATGAATTTATTTTCCTTTTTTTTTATTTTTCCGTTTTTTTATATTTCCTTTTTTCCTTTTTTATTTTTTCCTTTATTTCTTATTTTTTATTTATTTTTTTTATTTTTTCCTTTTTGCCTTTTTTGGATTCTCTAATGTCTCACAATTTTTCTACGCTCATAGTGGGAACTTTCTCAAATTTCGCCTTGCTTTACTCAATTTTTTTAGTAATTTTTCTTGGTAATTTTAGTTATCGACTAAAATTGTTTGTGTTTATTTATTTGTTTGTTTTTATTTATTTATTTATTTATTTTTGAATGGTCGATCGTTCATTATCATCGTTGATTTGAATTTCATTTGAATATTTTATGGAATTGAAAGGCAAGAAATTTACTCATAATTAACCAGACAAAGATTTAATGTTGGCTGAGAAAAAATTGAAGGGAATATGATATTCTGGATCAAATAATAATATTCCGGAAGAAATTTGCATGAATTGATTTCATAGTGAAAGAGAATAGTTTACATTGTTGCAGTGTCATTAAATCATTTAAGGAAATACTCATATAAAAATAAATTGAGTTGTGTAGATCGCCAGATATGTTCATTTGCATCAACAAGGATCATATAGACTATAGCGCATCGATATTTCAATTGAAATAATCGCACCCACAATCTTCCTACAACATATTCATCGTTTCAATACGACCAATATTAAATATTAAAATACGAGTAAATTTCAAGCATAATAATCACTATTGTGGTCGTTAGAGATCTATCAATCAGCATCAAAATTAATGGCACTTGAGATTCCGAAATGAGTGCAAGGAAGTTTAGGCGTTTCAACTGAAGCTTTCGTCTAGACATTTTGGAATCTCAAACATTATTTACTTCCCGAGATTGCCAAAATTCGAATCACTTAATCAGATTGGCGTCTATCTTTGAAGAGCAGCCGGCTACTTCAGATTAAGGAGTCCCAACTTTATTAGTGGATTACCCAAAATTATCAAAGCCAATGCTTAAAACCTTCTCTGCCGACATTTACAAATCGATGCAACTTAAGCATATGAGGTTGTTTATGGTTGTTTAAGTTCTACAGTATCTCACTATGTTCGATGGCAGTTGATGGATGAATTGATCTACTTGGTTATTGCGTAGAGCAAATACGAGAATACCTTAGGTAGATGCAATTATAACCATTCTAAGAACTCGAAATTAGCATAATGGAGGTTTGGTTTCCTCTACTACAAATTGCCTACGGCGACGAATATGCTCTACTACAAATTGCCTACGGCAACGAACATGGATATTACTCATTTTATGCAAGTTGTACTAAGTTATAAAATGTTTCTATATCTATGAATTTTTTTTTCCAAATATCCTCGTAATATCGCCGAAACGAAAACGTTTGGCTTAATAGAGCGAACAGCATGCGTCGTGTGCGCCGCCTTTCTTGGCTTGAATCCGTTCGAGAGTCTCGTTTCTAGGTGCGCCGACAACGTCACACGTTGAATCGGTGTTTTATCGACATTTGGGTGGATGGAGAGTTTTTTAAAAATAGTTGTAATTATGATTGAACTTGAACGTTCGAACTGATAGCTTAAATTAAGGTTGAACTATTTCCTGAAAATCCTGAAATTTTCCTGAAATATATATATTTATATATTTATTTATATATATATTTTTTTATTTATATAAATATAAATATATATATATATATATATATATATATATATATATATTTATATTTATATTTATATGAAATATATATTTAATATATCCTGAAATAAAATTATATATTTGTTATTTATATATATATATATATATATATATATATATATATATATATATATATATATATATATATAAATGATATAGATGCATCGATTTACTTCCACCAATTCGTTGCAGCCAAATAGAAATGTCCATTTGTATCGATATTATTCTGGTGATTGTGCAATTTCGATGGAGTTTTTTATGTTTTAAGCAATGTGACAGAATGTTATTTATGTTTGTTTGCGCCTTGATTGAGATTATTTATAAGAGTTTGGAATAATTACTGAAATAACATTGCAATATCCGAACGCATCATTGGTCGATATTTTTTAGCATATCATGGATCAATATTTTTAATACATTTAAGATCATATATAACTGATAGATGGAAACTGAAATCATAGATTATGTAGTTTGCATTCTATATGTATGTTTTGCTCTTTGCATCGATCAATACAGCAAGTACATCATCACCATGGGCATCATTATTGATGGTGTCGTGTTTGTTGCTGAGATGAGCTTTTATGGGATTGTCGCTTTCTGTTCGTTCGTCTTCTAAACGATTAGTGTTCGTCTTCTTTTTCGCATCCGAACTCTAAATCATCGCATGAGAATTTAATCGCGAATTATTTTATTTATTCCATTATTCCTGACATTATTTAAAAATATATATTTAAGTATGAAGTAAATGCTGCAAATGCATTTTTATAAATTGATAACTTATCAATAATTTATCAATTTATAAAAACTTTTTGTAAAAAGTTTATTAAAGAAAGTTTGTATGCTTATAAAAAATATTTTAGTATTTTCTTCAAATATATTAGCCGAAGAATAAATGCCCATTAATTGATTATTGTGATCGTGATATAATCTCTCCCCCCTTTTTTCGGGAACTCTATATAACGGACGGACATTTTAGCCGCATAGAAGGTCAAGGCAGTTGGCAAAGCCAGCCGCACAAATGCTTTCAAAAGAACAACTCGCTGATTTAGCCGATAAATTCCCTACTGTAAGTTTCTTTTCCTTTTTTTTGCAAATTTATTAACAATTATAATTTTGAAATTTTATAGTTTATATTGATGATTCTGATAGTGTTTCTAACCGTGCATATTGCGATAATAATTTGAAGTTTTTCCAAAAATATTTTTTATTGTTTGAAAAGATGACGTCATATGGGATTGATTGAGTAGGAAACTATATGATTATAAGGATATGTGAGTGTTCATCGAGGAATTGCATCATTTGATTCGATGTTGCTTGATTTTTTAAATGAGAAATAAGTAACGACTATGTGAAATAGATTAAATCTTTTTTCTTTCCTTCCAATTATATTTTCATTTTATTGCACCTATCAATTCGGCTTCCTTTGCTGTTTGGATAGATAAGCATAAAATTTGCAATTTTAATTCAAAAATTTTTTTTCTGTCATTGTTATAGATCGATGAAAATGGTGGAGGTACAATTGCAACATCGGATGTGCAAGAT
This sequence comes from Baylisascaris procyonis, assembly GCA_037389465.1. Lineage (NCBI taxonomy): Eukaryota > Metazoa > Nematoda > Chromadorea > Rhabditida > Ascarididae > Baylisascaris > Baylisascaris procyonis. The sequence continues at coordinate 1,910,440 of JAZARR010000032.1, read as the reverse complement.
GCACTTCGCCTTACCGGTATCGATCTACCTGGTTTCCAGGTTCGATTTTCCTTTTTCTTTTTCATTTTTCATCACTTACAAAGAGGAAATTTTCCTGAAAGTTCAAATTTATTTGTTTAGAAAAAATTTTTAAATTGCCCGTATTGCGCATAAAATTAGATTGAGATGATCATCACACTAATCACTTTTTATAATTATTTAGGTATGCGAGGATATTGGGAATCCTGAGATGAGGGGCTAATTTTATGGATGCTAATCATTGATGAAATAGATTACAACAATTTACGAAAAGATAATATCAATTGTTTCATTTAAATATTATGAGTTTTTTATGGTCTTATGGGATGTTATACTTTCATGATTTAGAATCTTGCTTATTGATATACATAGTGGTCACTAGTTCAAAATCAAATCGCAGCACATATAAAAGTTATGAGACAAATGCACTTTCGTTTCATCAAATCTAAACATATTTTATTCCAGTTCTGTTTAGTTCTGTTCGGCGTTCTTGTAGACATTGTTTTCCTAACGTTTACTTAGCCATATGAATATCACTATTGTTGAATGTGTTAACGTAAGACGTGTAAAACGGGATCATGCAGCAATGTTTATATATAGATGATATTGAGAGATCGAATAAACCACTTTTTCAAGCTTTCTACAGTGTTGTACATATTGCTGATTTTATCCTGAAACGAATATATCGTTCAATTGATCGTGATATTTACTTGTCCTTTCAAAATCAAATTTCTTATGTGATCTTATTGATATTATTTGCTTAGAAAATAAGAAAAAAAATAAATCTTATGGATTAAATTACCGATCATCGAATCGTTTGACGATTAAATAAAGGCGGATAAAGCGGAAATCAATACAGAATAAAGAAATCTCTATCTTATATATATATATATATATATATATATATATATATATATATATATATATGTATTTTAATATTTATATTCATGTTTATATTTATGTCTGCATTTACATTTATATGTATATTTTTTAGATTCGTGATCTTCTGAAACGTTTTGGTAGTGCGAAAGTGATGAGTTTCGACGAATTTCATCGACTCTTTAGTGAATTGCGTTCACAAAAAGATGAAGAAGTGAATAAATGGAAAGAACGTATCGGTACAGTTACGGGCACATATACAATCAAAGGAATGTCTGAACATAGCAATGAAGAAATTGTGCATACAATTCGAGTTGAGGTAAATTGCGTCTTTTATTCGTTTATGTTTCTTCAGGATGAATGAATCCTGAATTCATATTGCGAGCAAACTTGTTTCTTTTTTCTCTTCAGTCATCGATTTTTCAATGGATTCTTTGTGAATTTTATTCTCAGAAATCAAGATGAGATGTGATCATCTCTTCGCTATTTAAAGTCAGCTAAATCGAATTCCGTAGTTGCATATTCTACAGGTTATGTGTAATAAATATATAGTTAAATGAATTTGCATAAAGACATCGCAATCTCATTCAACCGAGAGCAAAATATTTGATATATTTTTCGACAGTTGGCGGTGATATCGTTGATTGGAATTGTTTATCTATTATAGTTGAGTCTCAATTAATTTTCCATGTTTAATGATGTAATGACCGATGACCAATCGATGAGTGGACAATCGATCAATCACATTTTTTCGAATCATTCCGAATGATTAGTGAATAAATATGAACGGAATTTAGCGATAAAGTTTATAAGTTTTATCAGCCAAATGGACAATTAGTATCGTAGAGTGATTTTCGATTCGATAACCGATTGCAGGAGGAAGTGGCATTCTCGAATTGGATCAACAGTAATCTGCTAGATGATCGTGACTTGAAACGATTATTGCCAGTGAAAACCGATGGAGGTGATCTATACGTTAAAGTGCAGGATGGATTGATACTCTGGTTAGTTATAAACGTCTTTCTTAATTATGTCCTACGAAGCATTCAGCGAAGATAGCGAGAGAAGAAAAACCCGAAGGTTATGGGGGAATTATCAAACTTACTAATCGAGGAAGCTCTTTTTTTTTAAAGCGATATTGGCTATTTCTTGATGCGGATTGCTTTCGAGTGCCTAAAATATGTTCTGTTTTTTGGTTACTTATTGTTGAATTTCATTAATGGTGCCGTTTTTACACGTCATAATTGTTGAAAAAATATTTGAAGCATTTCGTTGTTTTAAGCTGAGTATTATCTCTTAAAAAATATTTTTTTTTAATTTTTTAATTGCAACTTTTTATTTTTTTTTTCTTTGAATTTTTTTAGTTTTCCATTCAGAGATTTTAAAACATTTTTGTCGAATTACTTTCATCAGAGTTTTATTTACACAGCAGATCGATTTGTAGAGTAAGTAGTTTTTTGACTATCACTTTGCATCAAGGCGCTAATGCGCTGTGACATAAAATACTTTGAAATGCGTACGCTTAGATTGTCGGCTACTTGCTCTTGAGCTAAATTGTGCTCTCATATTTCATTTCAAAGTTATGCAAATGTGTTCTCGAAGCGCTATAGGGAATGGGATGTGGTTGTTTCGACATTAAACGATAGGGACTATTGGGCCATACATATTTCACGTAGTCCAAGTGGCTGATTTATTCAGTCTTTCAAGTACTTCCTGTTGACGATCGTATCAAGTGGCGATTATTTTTGAATGAAATTGTTTATTAGCAGTTTATCGATTAGGATATCCGAGAAGCCGTTTTTTATTGTTGGCGAAACATGACTCAATTTTTTTCACTCTTAATATTCTGTTTCTTATGAATAATGTTTTTTATCTATCCTATCAATTCGAATAGAACACCTCGAGTGCCTTTGATTTATTGCTTTGGCCAAAAGAAGCATTACAATGCCGAATTGAAATAGATATCTGGGGGAAGTTGAGCTGGAAACTTACAACAATAAAACCTATGATGTAGTGCATTGTTAGATGCTGTTTTCAGGCTAAATTTAATTTTACTAATTATTTATTCACAGGTAATTTTCATATGTTTTATTCTATCACTATATTTTATTTACGTCAACAGGCGAGAATTTTACGTTATATTTATAATTCTCGAATTTTCATAGTACCAATTTGAGCTTCAAAGTTGATGCATTTCATCGGTGATCTCAAAATATTTGCAGTAAATTAATAAATCTTGCTGTACCGGAAACTATTGATGAACGAGCGATGAATAAGCGTAATTTAAACACCTATACGAAATTAGAGAATTTGACACTCGCTTTAATGTCCGCTCAAGCAATTGGATGCAATATCGTTAATATCGATGGTGATGATCTTAGCAAAGGAAAACCTCATCTCGTACTTGGACTTCTTTGGCAGATTATTCGAGTAAGACCTTTATACTTATCTTTTCATAGCGTAGAATGGATATGAAAAATCAATAAAGAACAAACTGGCACCATTAGTGAATTTCCGATTATCTATCATCTATCATCTTAAAAGCTTTGTAATGACTATCCGATGGGTTTTTTTTTTCACTAATTGCAACATTTTAATATTGAAAAAATTTTTTTTCTTGAGGGAATAGGAAATTGCAAAGAAGAGGATGAAAAAGGCAATGAATATGAAACAATGTTAAATGCTAACTTACTATAAAATAGGGTTTTTTGTTGGGAGAAGATTGTGTTTCAAGTGCATTAAAAAATTGATTTGATTAGAAAAAGTTTTGAATAAATATTTACATATTCATTCATATTAGCATCTTTCAGATTGGTCTATTCAATCAAATCGATTTACGTCATGTACCTGGTCTTTTTCGTTTGCTGCTCGAAGGTGAGACACTTGATGATCTACGAAGATTATCGCCTGAGCAGATTCTTATTCGTTGGGTTAATTATCATCTCGAAAAGGTAAGTGCAATATTGTCCGTCTATCGATTTCATTGATCTATTTTCTTGCAATGACTTCCAATGGAATATTTGTTGAGCGTTTGAGGGATCTTAAGGTGTAATCTTCAAGTGAATTCAAGTCATTAATGAAGGTAAATCTTGCAGGCTGGTATTGAACGACGATTGACTAATTTCACAACGGATGTGGTCGATTCAGAAATTTACACATATTTAATGAACGAAATTGCGCCTAAAGATAGTGGCGTAACGTTATATCCGCTTACCGTACAGGTATCATTTATATTTCTCCTGCGTTTTCGTAAATTTATAAATAAACTATTGATGGTAATCTATAAGTTTCTAAAAAATCATGTAATTTCATTCGATTGACAACATTTAGCAAAACAGGAGCCGAGATTTCAATTTGCAGGGAAATTTTTTCTTGTAGTAATAAATGGATTGCTGTCATCAAAAATAAAAGAGTGTTGAAAGTTTTTCCAGCCACTTCTTATATAAGTCTCTATAAGTATAATTTCACTCGTTTTTCAACATCAAAAATAGAAACTTTTTCGTTTTCTTTGATAGAAATGCGATGCTTTTGAGGTCATCTTCTTTACCTTATCCACACTGATTAGTAAATTGTTTGAAATTTCGATAGTGGAGTTACCGACGGAAAAACTACATAGACAGTGCAATATCTGTCAGATCCTGAACAGAGATTCCCAAAAATTCCTTAAATTGAATGGGAAATGATTATAGTAGAAGCGATTATAATTCCATTCGTATAGAGAGCGAAATGTTGGATATATCCATATAGGTTTATGTTTAAATCCATATTCATTCATTTAAGGGCAACTTAGAGCGTGCGGGTGCGATGTTAAATGAAGCAGAGAAACTCGATTGCCGTGAGTTCGTTACGGCGAATGATGTCGCTCAGGGTAACTATAAATTGAATCTAGCATTCGTTGCAAATCTCTTCAATAAGCATCCAGGATTACCCGAACCTGGTGCTGATGAAATTGGTTCGTCTTTTGGCTTGTTTATTTTTGGCTTATTTTAAAGTGTATTTTCTATAGTTAGGCTTGTCATTCTAATGGATAACTTGTTAGAAACATTCTGTCAATTAAATCACTAAGGAACGAGGTCGATAGGAGTAAGCACCGGGAAGTGTAGCATGCCATCGGTACATCAGTAAACTTGACGCTGATAGCAACACAAGAATGATCGTAAAGGGGATAGAAGAGCTAAAGAAAATGTCTCTGACATCCTTCATCACTGATGACTAAATCTATATCAAATATCTAAACGATACATAACTATCAGCTATATTAAATGTAGTATGCGATGAATCAAAATATCTGTAAAAGTGTGTAATTTCTAAATGCAATTTTTTTTAGCAGTCATCGACCTATTTAAATAAATATAATAAGAATTTTTAGAATTAATTTTTCTTATTGATTTATTTGTGGCAATTATATAATATTCAATTTACAGTCGAAGAAGTTATTGAGGAAACTCGTGAAGAGAAGACATATCGTAATTGGATGAATAGTATGGGTGTTAATCCATATGTTTATTGGCTATACAGTGATCTTGCAAATGGCGTTATTATTTTCCAAGTGCGATTTTATTTTTCTTCTCTTATATGCTTATCGCTGCAATTAGATTATCTGTTAGAATGGTGAGAAGAGAGATTTTATTGTGATCGCCATCTCATTGAAGCATCACATTTAGAATAATCTTGAATTAGATCAGTAAAGGATAGAGGAGATAGGGTATATCCTCTAGTATGATGGGATCAGAAGGAATTTTTTGAAATCACTACTCCCCTTCCTCTCAATCCTCTCGTATTTTGTTGTGTTCACCACCATGAAAAGATAAGGTCGTAAAATTTTCGATACTTTTCGGGTGTCTAAAATTACACCTTGCAATATTACTCCTCAAATTTTCAATTTCACGTTGTTCGAAGCAATCTCCAACGATGTGTAAATTAAGATTTCTAGATGGGGCATGGTCCTCATAGGTTTATGTCCGCTGTTGTCGGTGATCCTCATAGGTTTGTGTCCGCTGTTGTCGGTGATCCTCATAGATTTGCGTTTGCTACTATCGACTATCCGCATAGGTTTGCGTCTTTTCCTCTCGATTTAAATATATTTGCGCTAAGTTTTTTTTTTAGTTGTACGATATCATACGACCTGGTATGGTGAATTGGAAACGTGTTGTGCAAAAATTCTCCAAACTAAAAGGTATGATGGATCAAATACAAAATTGTAATTATGCGGTCGAATTGGGTAAACAATTACGTTTTTCACTTGTTGGCATTCAAGGAAAAGATATCTATGATGGCAATCAAACGCTTACTCTTGGTTTGTTTTTTCCTGTTTTTAAAATTTTTTCTGCTAATTTTACTTCAGTTTCCAAAATATTTTCGATCTTATCATGAACGAATTGATGAAGTGATGATTTAATACATAAAAATTGGTAAACAGTTATTACTGCAAGATTATGAAGGGCGACTATTGAAATGCATATGTGATAAGTGACATTCAATATGTCTCACCGTACTTATGAATAATTTTTGACTTTAGCTTATTTATGTGAAAATGGCATTCATTCATAAATTATGGAACTTATTTTTTATTTAATTATTTTAAGTTTTACGGGAAAAATTAAGGCTATAGTGATTTTGCATTTTTTTTAATATTTGTGTTTCTTCCTGTTAATCTGTGTTCGAAGTGGTTTCAACTCATAAAGCAAAAGTTATTGCGATGAAATATCGTAGGTTTCTTTTAAAAAAAAGTGTAATTTTTTGTGAAATCTCGCAGATTCATTTCATAGACTGCTTCAAATTATTGAGCGTATGATTATATTAGTTGAGTTAGTTTTCGGCAATCTTCGCATTTCTCTAATCTAAACTATCGCCGAAAATTGCTCTCAATTGCTTCTTTATTGAGCTATATTTGCCACTTCGAAATGAACTTTAAATAATGAAACATATCACAAAATATGTTGATATTTAAATTGGGTTTATGGTCTGCATTTCATATGTAATTTTCAGCACTGGTATGGCAATTAATGCGTGCCTATACGTTAACAGTTTTGGCGCAATGTACTCAAAGTGGTGATGCATTAGCGACCGATAAAGAAATTATCGCATGGGTTAACAATAAGGTTTCTCTCTTTTTTTTTTCTCTCTCCTTTATATTCTCGGAAAAATTAAAAATAATAGTAAAAAGAATAAAGATATATTAGCATAAGATAATGAATGAGATTTAATATGTTCATTAGTCGGTTGCATTTTTATTGCCGTATTTTTCACAAATCGATGTTAAAAGTTGGCATTTTATGTGAATTGTGGATTGTATTATCCGTAGAGATTACATTATCTGCTTATAAAAATACTATTCAATTGAGATTAGAAGCGATGATGTATTGGCTGTTAGATTTTTCTTAAGATGTAGAATGGAAAAAGAACAAAAGCTTTTAGAGATGTTATGGTCGTATGTAAACCATTTATTTAAGCAATTGATGGACCATATTTCCTGAAATGTTACCTTCTGAAATCGATATATAAAATTCTCTAAATAATGAAGTGCCTGTTTAGTTAGCGAAGAGTTCAAAAGCATCACGAATAAATAGCTTCCAAGATCCGGTAATCGCCGATGCACGTGTTGTGATCGATCTTATCGATGCAATCAAACCAGGAATTATCGACTATTCGTTGGTTCGAACTGGAGGTCTCGAGGTACGTAGAAATTTGTCGATCGCTTTTAGAAGCTCAGATATGATACGATGGAGAATTGGATCGTGGAAGTGATCTTCCGAATTGCCTTACAGTAATAAAACTGTAATAAACTTGTTGTCGATGAAAGCGTTTACTTATAGGCGAATATGGCAAATGCGAAATACGCAATAACATCGGGACGAAAAATCGGAGCAAAGATTTATGCCTTACCAGAGGATATTGTTGAGGTATCATGAATGATTTTATTTTCTTGTTTTATTATTTTTTTTTATTGATTATATACATCAGTCGGATGAAGTTTTCTTTGTGAAAGAGATTTTAAAAAATTTCATAGAGAATAAATATTTTCTGTTATTATTATTTTCTTTTTACTCTTTCACATTTATAAAAATGATTTGTATAATATGCATTTTGAGGTATGTAATGAATTTTAATCCGTTGTCGTAAGTAGATGCTTCGAAGGTGTTTTTTATAGATGGAGGGGGCAGAAGAAAAGCCTGAGAAATAGTTTCTTTTTTTTTTTCAATTTTCGCACTCTCGTAAAAGGGAGGAGGTTGCCTTCGAGAATGGTTCTCTAGAAACATAGTTCTTGAAAAAAACAAAGTTATATGGGAAAAATTCTTTGTCGCGTGATAACGCAAAATGAAGAAATGTGCTATCATGAGATCTCTCTGCTGTATGACCAACGGTAGAAACTCCGCGAAGACCACAGATGATAGAGTATATATACAGTACTAAATTCTGTAGGTATCACTGTGATTCAAGAATCTCTTGGATTAGCTATAAACAGGCAAAGGTCGATTGGTCTCTTGGAAGAATACATATATCCGAGTTCTAGGAGTCACTTGGATAGGAATAAATCGTAGCAAGCTCTTTCCGCTCTTCATTTTAGCTTTCATATAAACCTAGTTGAATGAACATGTATAGTACTTCCCATCCATATATACATAATCCTAACTTCCCATGCACAGATACCATCCACCTGTGCATATTTCCGTCTGTATTTACGCCGTTTGCGAAGTTTAGTCCTTCCAATAGCTGAAATCGATGCTTGGCGATAGATTATTGTGCCAGAAAGCGGAAAACTTAAAATTAGTTAGTAGTTTGGCCTCGTTATCAGTTGCACGTCAATTACGTAAACATATAAAGATATATTCATATTTTAGGTAAAGCCACGAATGGTAATGACAGTATTTGCATGTTTAATGGCACGTGACTATATGCCCAATATGAGGGAAGAGCCTCTTGATTCGCCGATCACCCCAATGAATAATCACACCGATTATTGAGCATCTCGATGAATTCATCGCGCTATCTATATGGCCATCGTTGATTTTCCGCTGCTCATCACTTCTCGTTTCTAATCTTTATTCATAGAAATTTACACTCCCCTATCATATTTTTTAGTTTTTATCTTTGTTGAAATTTTTCAGAGGATCGATTGCAAATATTTCTAATTGTTTTGTTTAAGGAAATTGAATAATCTTTTTTTTTCTTTTCGTTTCTAAGGAATGTTTTTTGAGTTTATTTGTTTTGCATTTCAACTTATATACAATAAAGATCATATGCAATCCCTCTTCAATGAAATATTTTCTTGCCTTATTTCTTTTATAGCCTTTCACTTGAAAGATTTCATGCATGAAAGTATTGTTTATTTTGAGTGACAACTATTTGATAGTTATACTGCATCAGTTTTCGATTTCTTTGAAAAATATTATCTTCTATTTGATTTTCTTATTTCATCGCTTGAATTCATCAATGAACGTTTGAGTGAAATTGGATATATGCTGCTGTTCATTCATATAGCTTTAGTATATTCCTTTTTTTTTTTCTAAATTTTTACTTGTATATTGCATTCCACATCCTTTCACCTTTCGTTGTGTATCTTTGATGAGAACATTTGTTCTATAAGAGGCTGGAGTTATGATTATATTCGATTTAAGTTGCAATATGCGGATTGTTACTTACTGTTAAAAGGTCCCGAAATTGATTTTTCCCAATACTGTATAGTACAGTAACGATTATTGATATATATCAAAAAATTGTACTGACCGGGGATATTACATAAATTCTTTACGTTATTTTTATTTTTTTATTTTTTTTTTAATACGACAATTTGATTTCCTTCTTCCGATGAAGAAAACTCCTTTGCATCTTCTATGTTAAGCAATATAATTATGCTGATTGTTCGCCCAATCCCGGAGAATATTGTCATATATCGTTTCATTTATTATTCGGTTCAAATTAGTAAATTTTATTTGATGTATAATATTCGATTTTAATGTATATCATCGGTGAATTTCAAATTATTCATTTGTGCATATTTATTAGTTGCATTGAGCGTATATATTATTCGTTGGAGATATACGATATTCTCTTTTTCATCTTTTTTTTTTTTTTTTAAGTGTAAATTGAATTGTGCCAAGTTGAGGTGTTTCTGATGAAATGTTTGAAACTTTTTTTTTGGGGGGGGGGAAGGGGGTATATTACATGCGAATATTTTTCTCTTGGATTAATTATTGCTTTTTCGCTTTAAAATATACGTATGAGGTATCGGGGGGGGGGGGGGGGGTCATCGCAATCACCAACATCATTGATTGCAATATAAATACTGTAAAATAGAAAAGATGAAGATCATAAAATGAAACTTTTTCGAAGAAATTTCATATAGGTAGTTCAAATGGCACTCGATTTCAATATTCTTACGTCTCGGTTTCGTTACATTTCGCCGATCCCATCACCGATAAAGGTGATCGCTTTGCGTGAATGCGCCTTGAAGTGATCGTTTTGCAACTTAATGATTTTCATCGAGCCTCATTTCATTTCCACTGATATATCGATGTTGATTTTTTTATTCTTTTTTCAACTTGAGTAATTTTTATGCATTGTTGAAACAGTCTTTAATAAATTCTTTTAAAGCTTTAACATATTTTTCGAACGTTTCATTGAATGCGCTAACATATTGATTAGCAATAAAAAAGTTTTTTTCTTTCACGAATACTCGTCTGTGGGAAATGAATGCGTTTGAGCTTTAAGATGGCTCTAAGTATATGTATCTCCCCATTTATGGAGAAGTTGCCTTCAAATCGGATGCAGTGTTTAGTGAAAATACATGTGGTTATTTTCCAACGCTTCTAGGTAGCGACGATGTGTCAAATCGTCGGCGGGTCGACAAACCTCTAACCTTCACTACTGAGTCCGTTTAGTGAATGATGATTGGTCATGGATCCTACCCGGTAGGCGGTTTGACCAGACCGGATGGTGGGTGATCGGCTGGTGTTTCGCCACATCGGTGACGAATAGCAGTCTTGGGGAAAGGGTTGCTCTAGAAAAACGAAATGCTTCAAGGGAAGCCTACGGGGAAGAAAAGGGCACTTTGGGCAGGAGGTTTGCATGGCATATATCATCATTCAAGGTGGTGAGCAAAAGTGAAGAGTGCGATTGCCGAAGACGCTGAGGATTCTCGTTGCAAGATTTAAAGATATGAAAAAAGACGAGCATTCGCAAAGATAATAATTTCCAAATAGGTTAATGAGATGTACGATGGTAAGTGGAAACAACATGCCGCAAAAGAGTGGCATTTACAAACCAATGAGTATTGTGAAGCATGGAACAGCTTTTCATCACACTATACCGTATTGGAGTCACATTTCTCACTTTTCACGTATATTTCCTGGTCAACACTTTCTGTGGTATTCACACATAAACCTCTTTGAATCCAGTAAAAAAATATATTATGCAGATGATAATCCGTAAAATACTTTCTGCCTATCATAGGATGCAGCAAACATCAATTTTTTGCTCACAAACTGACTAATATTGTATTGTTGGTAAATAATTTTTTACCCTTTTATATGGGAAATACATCGATTATATGGGAAATAGATCGACCTTAAGCATGGGATAAAAGGGATCGCAAAATATGCATGTTTAAATTATAGAAAAGAAAACTAACATGCACCAATCAGGAGAGCGGCTTTTCCCCGAGAAAATTTTCATAAATTTTCATCATGTTTCTCTTTCGGACATAACTTTATCCACCAATAGCAAAAAAAAAAAAAAAAATGTTCGACATTGATTGATTGATTCATTTATTTCATTTTCAAGCAAATCGTTTGTGCAATTTCCCACTGGAACAATTCATAGATCTATCGGCAATATTTGAAATTTTTTAAGCTCACTTTTGCAATTGATATGGCTTCCTCAACTATCGATGAATTATTTCCGTTAGAAAATAACTCTAAACAAAGACTCAATATGCCACTTTAATTTGCATAAATAATCACCTCATTATGGCTTGTTCAAAAACATAGTAGATAATGAGAGAGAAAATACAAATGTTTCGCAATTGGCAACAAAAATTTGCATATAGATAAAAAAAAATTCCGATATGAGATGAAGGGGAGTGTATTTCCTACAGCAAAGTTCACATCAATAAACAATTTCACACTTCTTAGTTCATCAAATGATTTGTGTGTAATTTCTATTTATAGATGATCAAACTTTTTGCTTTAAAATAAGAGCGCTGATAGAATCTATTCTATTCTATACAGAATACATTTATAGAAGATCACTAATTCCTTTTTTTTTTCTTGTTCCAACAATTAATGACATTAAAATGGTGGAATTTGCGGGAGGCATGGGAAAGTGGAGCAGCTCCTGCCCCTAGCATTAGTCATGAAATAAAATCCATCTAGACAGTAGAGGTTCGTACCCTCACTTTGACGCATATTACTCGTAGTTTCGTTTCCTCCTTCTTTCTATATGCTGCACGTGTTCTTTGTGTGTCTCTTTCATGGAGTAGTGTTTACGTCTTTATCTATCTACATACTATGAGGTGTCATTCTTTTAGGGGGTGTACAAAAGGTCGTATATAGCATAGCACGGAGCAGTCGGTTACGCATTGGAGGGAGTGATTATGCAGGTGAAGAAGGGGGAGGGGGTCCATTTCGTGTAGAATGCCTGTGGTGTGGTGCGGGAGGGGGAAATGTGCATGCCCCTATGTCAATATGCATGTGGTATGTGCGGGGCGTCGCGTGTGGCCTGTTTCAGTTTGGCACATGTGTGTGGGATGGTGTAGTATCCGATGTGTGGAGCGCCCTGTGTGGTCCGTTTCAGTTTGGATACTATAGATTCCGTTTAGCATGTACGTGTGGGAGGGAGTGGTATGCGTATGTGGGTGTGTGTGGGGGGGAGAGCGGGGTTGGGGGTGGAAAGTGGGAGGGGGAAGAGAGTGTGTGCATCTATGTCTGTATGTGTTGTGTGTAGAAGCTGCGCTGTGGTTTGTGTTGCGTGGGGTGTGTGGTGCGTGTGGTGTGTATGGCGTAGTGTGGCGCGGTGCGTGTGGTGTATGTGGTGGCGCGTCTCCTTTTCTAGGATTCTTTTATTTTCATTCCTTTATACATCCTTCTTTAATGGTACGTATTTCTTGGATTCATTTATATTCGTTTTGTTCACTGTAACAATTGATTTACATGAAATTTCTATACAAATGTATTGTAACTAAGATTTCGGAATTTTTTTCTCGGCAACGGTTAGGTCTATGGAGTTAAGGTTTACTTCTTTCAATGCAACTTCCAGAGCTCTATCAAACGATATATAGTTTATTATATTTCGAAACAAAAGTTGAAAAGCGAATCCACCGGCCGGAATTTCTGAAATCTGGATTTTTGCGATTTTGTGGGTTCTGATTCTCGACCGCTATTCGATATGAGCTCAAACGGCCATTTGTTTTTCCATGAGCTTGCCGAGACCTCTCGAACGATATATGAAGTACCGTCCGAGGAGGAATAGAAGCCGAGAAAAAAAATCCCGAATTTCGGAATTTTTCCATCGTAAGGGGGTAATACAGGGAATTTTTGGAAAAATATTTTTTGTCCCCGATTTTGATGATCCTGCTATCAAACGATAGAACTCGATGAGCTGATAACGGATATGTTCGTTGTTTGCTGTGTTATGGGATAGGAAGGAAATTATAATTGCTGGAATGTTGTACTTTTATACTAATGTACGGTAACTGATATTTGCGAATTTTTTTTCTCGGCAACGGTTAGGTCTATGGAGTTAAGGTTTACTTCTTTCAATGCAACTTCCAGAGCTCTATCAAACGATATATAGTTTATTATATTTCGAAACAAAAGTTGAAAAGCGAATCCACCGGCCGGAATTTCTGAAATCTGGATTTTTGCGATTTTGTGGGTTCTGATTCTCGACCGCTATTCGATATGAGCTCAAACGGCCATTTGTTTTTCCATGAGCTTGCCGAGACCTCTCGAACGATATATGAAGTACCGTCCGAGGAGGACTAGAAGCCGAGAAAAAAAATCCCGAATTTCGGAATTTTTCGATCGTAAGGGGTAATACAGGGAATTTTTGGAAAAATATTTTTTGTCCCCGATTTTGATGATCCTGCTATCAAACGATAGAACTCGATGAGCTGATAACGGATGTGTTCGTTGTTTGCTGTGTTATGGGATAGGAAGGAAATTATAATTGCTGGAATGTTGTACTTTTATACTAATGTACGGTAACTGATATTTGCGAGTTTTTTTCTCGGCAACGGTTAGGTCTATGGAGTTAAGGTTTACTTCTTTCAATGCAACTTCCAGAGCTCTATCAAACGATATATAGTTTATTATATTTCGAAACAAAAGTTGAAAAGCGAATCCACCGGCCGGAATTTCTGAAATCTGGATTTTTGCGATTTTGTGAGTTCTGATTCTCGACCGCTATTCGATATGAGCTCGAACGGCCATTTGTTTTTCCATGAGCTTGCCGAGACCTCTCGAACGATATATGAAGTACCGTCCGAGGAGGAATAGAAGCCGAGAAAAAAAATCCCGAATTTCGGAATTTTTCGATCGTAAGGGGTAATACAGGGAATTTTTGGAAAAATATTTTTTGTTCCCGATTTTGATGATCTTGCTATCAAACGATAGAACTCGATGAGCTGATAACGGATGTGTTCGTTGTTTGCTGTGTTATGGGATAGGAAGGAAATTATAATTGCTGGAATGTTGTACTTTTATACAAATGTACGGTAACTGATATTTGCGAATTCTTTTCTCGGCAACGGTTAGGTCTATGGAGTTAAGGTTTACTTCTTTCAATGCAACTTCCAGAGCTCTATCAAACGATATATAGTTTATTATATTTCGAAACAAAAGTTGTAAAGCGAATCCACCGGCCGGAATTTCTGAAATCTGGATTTTTGCGATTTTGTGGGTTCTGATTCTCGACCGCTATTCGATATGAGCTCAAACGGCCATTTGTTTTTCCATGAGCTTGCCGAGACCTCTCGAACGATATATGAAGTACCGTCCGAGGAGGAATAGAAGCCGAGAAAAAAAATCCCGAATTTCGGAATTTTCCGATCGTAAGGGGGTAGGTAGGTAATACAGGGAATTTTTGGAAAAATATTTTTTGTTCCCGATTTTGATGATCTTGCTATCAAACGATAGAACTCGATGAGCTGATAACGGATGTGTTCGTTGTTTGCTATGTTATGGGATAGGAAGGAAATTATAATTGCTGGAATGTTGTACTTTTATACAAATGTACGGTAACTGATATTTGCGAATTTTTTTCTCGGCAACGGTTAGGTCTATGGAGTTAAGGTTTACTTCTTTCAATGCAACTTCCAGAGCTCTATCAAACGATATATAGTTTATTATATTTCGAAACAAAAGTTGAAAAGCGAATCCACCGGCCGGAATTTCTGAAATCTGGATTTTTGCGATTTTGTGGGTTCTGATTCTCGACCGCTATTCTATATGAGCTCAAACGGCCATTTGTTTTTCCGTGAGCTTGCCGAGACCTCTCGAACGATATATGAAGTACCGTCCGAGGAGGAATAGGAGCCGAGAAAAAAAATCCCGAATTTCGGAATTTTTCGATCGTAAGGGGGTAGGTAGGTAATACAGGGAATTTTTGGAAAAATATTTTTTGTTCCCGATTTTGATGATCTTGCTATCAAACGATAGAACTCGATGAGATGATAACGGATATGTTCGTTGTTTGCTGTGTTATGGGATAGGAAGGAAATTATAATTGCTGGAATGTTGTATTTTTATACTAATGTACGGTAACTGATATTTGCGAATTTTTTTCTCGGCAACGGTTAGGTCTATGGAGTTAAGGTTTACTTCTTTCAATGCAACTTCCAGAACTCTATCAAACGATATATAGTTTATTATATTTCGAAACAAAAGTTGAAAAGCGAATCCACCGGCCGGAATTTCTGAAATCTGGATTTTTGCGATTTTGTGGGTTCTGATTCTCGACCGCTATTCGATATGAGCTCAAACGGCCATTTGTTTTTCCGTGAGCTTGCCGAGACCTCTCGAACGATATATGAAGTACCGTCCGAGGAGGAATAGAAGCCGAGAAAAAAAATCCCGAATTTCGGAATTTTTCCATCGTAAAGGGGTAGGTAATACAGGGAATTTTTGGAAAAATATTTTTTGTTCCCGATTTTGATGATCTTGCTATCAAACGATAGAACTCGATGAGCTGATAACGGATATGTTCGTTGTTTGCTGTGTTATCGGATAGGAAGGAAATTATAATTGCTGGAATGTTGTATTTTTATACTAATGTACGGTACCTGATATTTGCGAATTTTTTTCTCGGCAACGGTTAGGTCTATGGAGTTAAGGTTTACTTCTTTCAATGCAACTTCCAGAGCTCTATCAAACGATATATAGTTTATTATATTTCGAAACAAAAGTTGAAAAGCGAATCCACCGGCCAGAATTTCTGAAATCTGGATTTTTGCGATTTTGTGGGTTCTGATTCTCGACCGCTATTCGATATGAGCTCAAACGGCCATTTGTTTTTCCATGAGCTTGCCGAGACCTCTCGAACGATATATGAAGTACCGTCCGAGGAGGAATAGAAGCCGAGAAAAAAAATCCCGAATTTCGGAATTTTTCGATCGTAAGGGGGTAGGTAGGTAATACAGGGAATTTTTGGAAAAATATTTTTTGTTCCCGATTTTGATGATCTTGCTATCAAACGATAGAACTCGATGAGCTGATAACGGATGTGTTCGTTGTTTGCTATGTTATGGGATAGGAAGGAAATTATAATTGCTGGAATGTTGTACTTTTATACAAATGTACGGTAACTGATATTTGCGAATTTTTTTCTCGGCAACGGTTAGGTCTATGGAGTTAAGGTTTACTTCTTTCAATGCAACTTCCAGAGCTCTATCAAACGATATATAGTTTATTATATTTCGAAACAAAAGTTGAAAAGCGAATCCACCGGCCGGAATTTCTGAAATCTGGATTTTTGCGATTTTGTGGGTTCTGATTCTCGACCGCTATTCTATATGAGCTCAAACGGCCATTTGTTTTTCCGTGAGCTTGCCGAGACCTCTCGAACGATATATGAAGTACCGTCCGAGGAGGAATAGGAGCCGAGAAAAAAAATCCCGAATTTCGGAATTTTTCGATCGTAAGGGGGTAGGTAGGTAATACAGGGAATTTTTGGAAAAATATTTTTTGTTCCCGATTTTGATGATCTTGCTATCAAACGATAGAACTCGATGAGATGATAACGGATATGTTCGTTGTTTGCTGTGTTATGGGATAGGAAGGAAATTATAATTGCTGGAATGTTGTATTTTTATACTAATGTACGGTAACTGATATTTGCGAATTTTTTTCTCGGCAACGGTTAGGTCTATGGAGTTAAGGTTTACTTCTTTCAATGCAACTTCCAGAGCTCTATCAAACGATATATAGTTTATTATATTTCGAAACAAAAGTTGAAAAGCGAATCCACCGGCCGGAATTTCTGAAATCTGGATTTTTGCGATTTTGTGGGTTCTGATTCTCGACCGCTATTCGATATGAGCTCAAACGGCCATTTGTTTTTCCGTGAGCTTGCCGAGACCTCTCGAACGATATATGAAGTACCGTCCGAGGAGGAATAGAAGCCGAGAAAAAAAATCCCGAATTTCGGAATTTTTCCATCGTAAAGGGGTAGGTAATACAGGGAATTTTTGGAAAAATATTTTTTGTTCCCGATTTTGATGATCTTGCTATCAAACGATAGAACTCGATGAGCTGATAACGGATATGTTCGTTGTTTGCTGTGTTATCGGATAGGAAGGAAATTATAATTGCTGGAATGTTGTATTTTTATACTAATGTACGGTACCTGATATTTGCGAATTTTTTTCTCGGCAACGGTTAGGTCTATGGAGTTAAGGTTTACTTCTTTCAATGCAACTTCCAGAGCTCTATCAAACGATATATAGTTTATTATATTTCGAAACAAAAGTTGAAAAGCGAATCCACCGGCCAGAATTTCTGAAATCTGGATTTTTGCGATTTTGTGGGTTCTGATTCTCGACCGCTATTCGATATGAGCTCAAACGGCCATTTGTTTTTCCATGAGCTTGCCGAGACCTCTCGAACGATATATGAAGTACCGTCCGAGGAGGAATAGAAGCCGAGAAAAAAAATCCCGAATTTCGGAATTTTTCGATCGTAAGGGGGTAATACAGGGAATTTTTGGAAAAATATTTTTTGTCCCCGATTTTGATGATCCTGCTATCAAACGATAGAACTCGATGAGCTGATAACGGATATGTTCGTTGTTTGCTGTGTTATGGGATAGGAAGGAAATTATAATTGCTGGAATGTTGTACTTTTATACTAATGTACGGTAACTGATATTTGCGAATTTTTTTCTCGGCAACGGTTAGGTCTATGGAGTTAAGGTTTACTTCTTTCAATGCAACTTCCAGAGCTCTATCAAACGATATATAGTTTATTATATTTCGAAACAAAAGTTGAAAAGCGAATCCACCGGCCGGAATTTCTGAAATCTGGATTTTTGCGATTTTGTGGGTTCTGATTCTCGACCGCTATTCGATATGAGCTCAAACGGCCATTTGTTTTTCCATGAGCTTGCCGAGACCTCTCGAACGATATATGAAGTACCGTCCGAGGAGGAATAGAAGCCGAGAAAAAAAATCCCGAATTTCGGAATTTTTCGATCGTAAGGGGTAATACAGGGAATTTTTGGAAAAATATTTTTTGTCCCCGATTTTGATGATCCTGCTATCAAACGATAGAACTCGATGAGCTGATAACGGATATGTTCGTTGTTTGCTGTGTTATGGGATAGGAAGGAAATTATAATTGCTGGAATGTTGTACTTTTATACTAATGTACGGTAACTGATATTTGCGAATTTTTTTCTCGGCAACGGTTAGGTCTATGGAGTTAAGGTTTACTTCTTTCAATGCAACTTCCAGAGCTCTATCAAACGATATATAGTTTATTATATTTCGAAACAAAAGTTGAAAAGCGAATCCACCGGCCGGAATTTCTGAAATCTGGATTTTTGCGATTTTGTGGGTTCTGATTCTCGACCGCTATTCGATATGAGCTCAAACGGCCATTTGTTTTTCCATGAGCTTGCCGAGACCTCTCGAACGATATATGAAGTACCGTCCGAGGAGGAATAGAAGCCGAGAAAAAAAATCCCGAATTTCGGAATTTTTCGATCGTAAGGGGTAATACAGGGAATTTTTGGAAAAATATTTTTTGTTCCCGATTTTGATGATCTTGCTATCAAACGATAGAACTCGATGAGCTGATAACGGGTATGTTCGTTGTTTGCTGTGTTATGGGATAGGAAGGAAATTATAATTGCTGGAATGTTGTATTTTTATACTAATGTACGGTACCTGATATTTGCGAATTTTTTTCTCGGCAACGGTTAGGTCTATGGAGTTAAGGTTTACTTCTTTCAATGCAACTTCCAGAGCTCTATCAAACGATATATAGTTTATTATATTTCGAAACAAAAGTTGAAAAGCGAATCCACCCGCCGGAATTTCTGAAATCTGGATTTTTGCGATTTTGTGGGTTCTGATTCTCGACCGCTATTCGATATGAGCTCAAACGGCCATTTGTTTTTCCATGAGCTTGCCGAGACCTCTCGAACGATATATGAAGTACCGTCCGAGGAGGAATAGAAGCCGAGAAAAAAAATCCCGAATTTCGGAATTTTTCGATCGTAAGGGGTAATACAGGGAATTTTTGGAAAAATATTTTTTGTTCCCGATTTTGATGATCTTGCTATCAAACGATAGAACTCGATGAGCTGATAACGGATGTGTTCGTTGTTTGCTGTGTTATGGGATAGGAAGGAAATTATAATTGCTGGAATGTTGTACTTTTATACTAATGTACGGTAACTGATATTTGCGAATTTTTTTCTCGGCAACGGTTAGGTCTATGGAGTTAAGGTTTACTTCTTTCAATGCAACTTCCAGAGCTCTATCAAACGATATATAGTTTATTATATTTCGAAACAAAAGTTGAAAAGCGAATCCACCGGCCGGAATTTCTGAAATCTGGATTTTTGCGATTTTGTGGGTTCTGATTCTCGACCGCTATTCGATATGAGCTCAAACGGCCATTTGTTTTTCCATGAGCTTGCCGAGACCTCTCGAACGATATATGAAGTACCGTCCGAGGAGGAATAGAAGCCGAGAAAAAAAATCCCGAATTTCGGAATTTTCCGATCGTAAGGGGGTAGGTAGGTAATACAGGGAATTTTTGGAAAAATATTTTTTGTTCCCGATTTTGATGATCTTGCTATCAAACGATAGAACTCGATGAGCTGATAACGGATGTGTTCGTTGTTTGCTGTGTTATGGGATAGGAAGGAAATTATAATTGCTGGAATGTTGTACTTTTATACTAATGTACGGTAACTGATATTTGCGAATTTTTTTCTCGGCAACGGTTAGGTCTATGGAGTTAAGGTTTACTTCTTTCAATGCAACTTCCAGAGCTCTATCAAACGATATATAGTTTATTATATTTCGAAACAAAAGTTGAAAAGCGAATCCACCGGCCGGAATTTCTGAAATCTGGATTTTTGCGATTTTGTGGGTTCTGATTCTCGACCGCTATTCGATATGAGCTCAAACGGCCATTTGTTTTTCCATGAGCTTGCCGAGGCCTCTCGAACGATATATGAAGTACCGTCCGAGGAGGAATAGAAGCCGAGAAAAAAAATCCCGAATTTCGGAATTTTTCGATCGTAAGGGGTAATACAGGGAATTTTTGGAAAAATATTTTTTGTTCCCGATTTTGATGATCTTGCTATCAAACGATAGAACTCGATGAGCTGATAACGGGTATGTTCGTTGTTTGCTGTGTTATGGGATAGGAAGGAAATTATAATTGCTGGAATGTTGTATTTTTATACTAATGTACGGTACCTGATATTTGCGAATTTTTTTCTCGGCAACGGTTAGGTCTATGGAGTTAAGGTTTACTTCTTTCAATGCAACTTCCAGAGCTCTATCAAACGATATATAGTTTATTATATTTCGAAACAAAAGTTGAAAAGCGAATCCACCGGCCGGAATTTCTGAAATCTGGATTTTTGCGATTTTGTGGGTTCTGATTCTCGACCGCTATTCGATATGAGCTCAAACGGCCATTTGTTTTTCCATGAGCTTGCCGAGACCTCTCGAACGATATATGAAGTACCGTCCGAGGAGGAATAGAAGCCGAGAAAAAAAATCCCGAATTTCGGAATTTTTCGATCGTAAGGGGTAATACAGGGAATTTTTGGAAAAATATTTTTTGTTCCCGATTTTGATGATCTTGCTATCAAACGATAGAACTCGATGAGCTGATAACGGATGTGTTCGTTGTTTGCTGTGTTATGGGATAGGAAGGAAATTATAATTGCTGGAATGTTGTACTTTTATACTAATGTACGGTAACTGATATTTGCGAATTTTTTTCTCGGCAACGGTTAGGTCTATGGAGTTAAGGTTTACTTCTTTCAATGCAACTTCTAGAGCTCTATCAAACGATATATAGTTTATTATATTTCGAAACAAAAGTTGAAAAGCGAATCCACCGGCCGGAATTTCTGAAATCTGGATTTTTGCGATTTTGTGGGTTCTGATTCTCGACCGCTATTCGATATGAGCTCAAACGGCCATTTGTTTTTCCATGAGCTTGCCGAGACCTCTCGAACGATATATGAAGTACCGTCCGAGGAGGAATAGAAGCCGAGAAAAAAAATCCCGAATTTCGGAATTTTCCGATCGTAAGGGGGTAGGTAGGTAATACAGGGAATTTTTGGAAAAATATTTTTTGTTCCCGATTTTGATGATCTTGCTATCAAACGATAGAACTCGATGAGCTGATAACGGATGTGTTCGTTGTTTGCTGTGTTATGGGATAGGAAGGAAATTATAATTGCTGGAATGTTGTACTTTTATACAAATGTACGGTAACTGATATTTGCGAATTCTTTTCTCGGCAACGGTTAGGTCTATGGAGTTAAGGTTCACTTCTTTCAATGCAACTTCCAGAGCTCTATCAAACGATATATAGTTTATTATATTTCGAAACAAAAGTTGTAAAGCGAATCCACCGGCCGGAATTTCTGAAATCTGGATTTTTGCGATTTTGTGGGTTCTGATTCTCGACCGCTATTCGATATGAGCTCAAACGGCCATTTGTTTTTCCATGAGCTTGCCGAGACCTCTCGAACGATATATGAAGTACCGTCCGAGGAGGAATAGAAGCCGAGAAAAAAATCCCGAATTTCGGAATTTTCCGATCGTAAGGGGGTAGGTAGGTAATACAGGGAATTTTTGGAAAAATATTTTTTGTTCCCGATTTTGATGATCTTGCTATCAAACGATAGAACTCGATGAGCTGATAACGGATGTGTTCGTTGTCTGCTGTGTTATGGGATAGGAAGGAAATTATAATTGCTGGAATGTTGTACTTTTATACAAATGTACGGTAACTGATATTTGCGAATTCTTTTCTCGGCAACGGTTAGGTCTATGGAGTTAAGGTTTACTTCTTTCAATGCAACTTCCAGAGCTCTATCAAACGATATATAGTTTATTATATTTCGAAACAAAAGTTGAAAAGCGAATCCACCGGCCGGAATTTCTGAAATCTGGATTTTTGCGATTTTGTGGGTTCTGATTCTCGACCGCTATTCGATATGAGCTCAAACGGCCATTTGTTTTTCCATGAGCTTGCCGAGACCTCTCGAACGATATATGAAGTACCGTCCGAGGAGGAATAGAAGCCGAGAAAAAAAATCCCGAATTTCGGAATTTTTCGATCGTAAGGGGTAATACAGGGAATTTTTGGAAAAATATTTTTTGTTCCCGATTTTGATGATCTTGCTATCAAACGATAGAACTCGATGAGCTGATAACGGGTATGTTCGTTGTTTGCTGTGTTATGGGATAGGAAGGAAATTATAATTGCTGGAATGTTGTATTTTTATACTAATGTACGGTACCTGATATTTGCGAATTTTTTTCTCGGCAACGGTTAGGTCTATGGAGTTAAGGTTTACTTCTTTCAATGCAACTTCCAGAGCTCTATCAAACGATATATAGTTTATTATATTTCGAAACAAAAGTTGAAAAGCGAATCCACCGGCCGGAATTTCTGAAATCTGGATTTTTGCGATTTTGTGGGTTCTGATTCTCGACCGCTATTCGATATGAGCTCAAACGGCCATTTGTTTTTCCATGAGCTTGCCGAGACCTCTCGAACGATATATGAAGTACCGTCCGAGGAGGAATAGAAGCCGAGAAAAAAAATCCCGAATTTCGGAATTTTTCGATCGTAAGGGGTAATACAGGGAATTTTTGGAAAAATATTTTTTGTTCCCGATTTTGATGATCTTGCTATCAAACGATAGAACTCGATGAGCTGATAACGGATGTGTTCGTTGTTTGCTGTGTTATGGGATAGGAAGGAAATTATAATTGCTGGAATGTTGTACTTTTATACTAATGTACGGTAACTGATATTTGCGAATTTTTTTCTCGGCAACGGTTAGGTCTATGGAGTTAAGGTTTACTTCTTTCAATGCAACTTCTAGAGCTCTATCAAACGATATATAGTTTATTATATTTCGAAACAAAAGTTGAAAAGCGAATCCACCGGCCGGAATTTCTGAAATCTGGATTTTTGCGATTTTGTGGGTTCTGATTCTCGACCGCTATTCGATATGAGCTCAAACGGCCATTTGTTTTTCCATGAGCTTGCCGAGACCTCTCGAACGATATATGAAGTACCGTCCGAGGAGGAATAGAAGCCGAGAAAAAAAATCCCGAATTTCGGAATTTTCCGATCGTAAGGGGGTAGGTAGGTAATACAGGGAATTTTTGGAAAAATATTTTTTGTTCCCGATTTTGATGATCTTGCTATCAAACGATAGAACTCGATGAGCTGATAACGGATGTGTTCGTTGTTTGCTGTGTTATGGGATAGGAAGGAAATTATAATTGCTGGAATGTTGTACTTTTATACAAATGTACGGTAACTGATATTTGCGAATTCTTTTCTCGGCAACGGTTAGGTCTATGGAGTTAAGGTTCACTTCTTTCAATGCAACTTCCAGAGCTCTATCAAACGATATATAGTTTATTATATTTCGAAACAAAAGTTGTAAAGCGAATCCACCGGCCGGAATTTCTGAAATCTGGATTTTTGCGATTTTGTGGGTTCTGATTCTCGACCGCTATTCGATATGAGCTCAAACGGCCATTTGTTTTTCCATGAGCTTGCCGAGACCTCTCGAACGATATATGAAGTACCGTCCGAGGAGGAATAGAAGCCGAGAAAAAAAATCCCGAATTTCGGAATTTTCCGATCGTAAGGGGGTAGGTAGGTAATACAGGGAATTTTTGGAAAAATATTTTTTGTTCCCGATTTTGATGATCTTGCTATCAAACGATAGAACTCGATGAGCTGATAACGGATGTGTTCGTTGTCTGCTGTGTTATGGGATAGGAAGGAAATTATAATTGCTGGAATGTTGTACTTTTATACAAATGTACGGTAACTGATATTTGCGAATTCTTTTCTCGGCAACGGTTAGGTCTATGGAGTTAAGGTTTACTTCTTTCAATGCAACTTCCAGAGCTCTATCAAACGATATATAGTTTATTATATTTCGAAACAAAAGTTGAAAAGCGAATCCACCGGCCGGAATTTCTGAAATCTGGATTTTTGCGATTTTGTGGGTTCTGATTCTCGACCGCTATTCGATATGAGCTCAAACGGCCATTTGTTTTTCCATGAGCTTGCCGAGACCTCTCGAACGATATATGAAGTACCGTCCGAGGAGGAATAGAAGCCGAGAAAAAAAATCCCGAATTTCGGAATTTTTCGATCGTAAGGGGGTAATACAGGGAATTTTTGGAAAAATATTTTTTGTCCCCGATTTTGATGATCCTGCTATCAAACGATAGAACTCGATGAGCTGATAACGGATATGTTCGTTGTTTGCTGTGTTATGGGATAGGAAGGAAATTATAATTGCTGGAATGTTGTACTTTTATACTAATGTACGGTAACTGATATTTGCGAATTTTTTTCTCGGCAACGGTTAGGTCTATGGAGTTAAGGTTTACTTCTTTCAATGCAACTTCCAGAGCTCTATCAAACGATATATAGTTTATTATATTTCGAAACAAAAGTTGAAAAGCGAATCCACCGGCCGGAATTTCTGAAATCTGGATTTTTGCGATTTTGTGGGTTCTGATTCTCGACCGCTATTCGATATGAGCTCAAACGGCCATTTGTTTTTCCATGAGCTTGCCGAGACCTCTCGAACGATATATGAAGTACCGTCCGAGGAGGAATAGAAGCCGAGAAAAAAAATCCCGAATTTCGGAATTTTTCGATCGTAAGGGGTAATACAGGGAATTTTTGGAAAAATATTTTTTGTTCCCGATTTTGATGATCTTGCTATCAAACGATAGAACTCGATGAGCTGATAACGGATATGTTCGTTGTTTGCTGTGTTATGGGATAGGAAGGAAATTATAATTGCTGGAATGTTGTATTTTTATACTAATGTACGGTACCTGATATTTGCGAATTTTTTCTCGGCAACGGTTAGGTCTATGGAGTTAAGGTTTACTTCTTTCAATGCAACTTCCAGAGCTCTATCAAACGATATATAGTTTATTATATTTCGAAACAAAAGTTGAAAAGCGAATCCACCGGCCGGAATTTCTGAAATCTGGATTTTTGCGATTTTGTGGGTTCTGATTCTCGACCGCTATTCGATATGAGCTCAAACGGCCATTTGTTTTTCCATGAGCTTGCCGAGACCTCTCGAACGATATATGAAGTACCGTCCGAGGAGGAATAGAAGCCGAGAAAAAAAATCCCGAATTTCGGAATTTTTCGATCGTAAGGGGGTAATACAGGGAATTTTTGGAAAAATATTTTTTGTCCCCGATTTTGATGATCCTGCTATCAAACGATAGAACTCGATGAGCTGATAACGGATATGTTCGTTGTTTGCTGTGTTATGGGATAGGAAGGAAATTATAATTGCTGGAATGTTGTACTTTTATACTAATGTACGGTAACTGATATTTGCGAATTTTTTCTCGGCAACGGTTAGGTCTATGGAGTTAAGGTTTACTTCTTTCAATGCAACTTCCAGAGCTCTATCAAACGATATATAGTTTATTATATTTCGAAACAAAAGTTGAAAAGCGAATCCACCGGCCGGAATTTCTGAAATCTGGATTTTTGCGATTTTGTGGGTTCTGATTCTCGACCGCTATTCGATATGAGCTCAAACGGCCATTTGTTTTTCCATGAGCTTGCCGAGACCTCTCGAACGATATATGAAGTACCGTCCGAGGAGGAATAGAAGCCGAGAAAAAAAATCCCGAATTTCGGAATTTTTCGATCGTAAGGGGTAATACAGGGAATTTTTGGAAAAATATTTTTTGTTCCCGATTTTGATGATCTTGCTATCAAACGATAGAACTCGATGAGCTGATAACGGATGTGTTCGTTGTTTGCTGTGTTATGGGATAGGAAGGAAATTATAATTGCTGGAATGTTGTACTTTTATACTAATGTACGGTAACTGATATTTGCGAATTTTTTTCTCGGCAACGGTTAGGTCTATGGAGTTAAGGTTTACTTCTTTCAATGCAACTTCCAGAGCTCTATCAAACGATATATAGTTTATTATATTTCGAAACAAAAGTTGAAAAGCGAATCCACCGGCCGGAATTTCTGAAATCTGGATTTTTGCGATTTTGTGGGTTCTGATTCTCGACCGCTATTCGATATGAGCTCAAACGGCCATTTGTTTTTCCGTGAGCTTGCCGAGACCTCTCGAACGATATATGAAGTACCGTCCGAGGAGGAATAGAAGCCGAGAAAAAAAATCCCGAATTTCGGAATTTTTCGATCGTAAGGGGGTAGGTAATACAGGGAATTTTTGGAAAAATATTTTTTGTTCCCGATTTTGATGATCTTGCTATCAAACGATAGAACTCGATGAGCTGATAACGGATGTGTTCGTTGTTTGCTGTGTTATGGGATAGGAAGGAAATTATAATTGCTGGAATGTTGTACTTTTATACTAATGTACGGTAACTGATATTTGCGAATTTTTTTCTCGGCAACGGTTAGGTCTATGGAGTTAAGGTTTACTTCTTTCAATGCAACTTCCAGAGCTCTATCAAACGATATATAGTTTATTATATTTCGAAACAAAAGTTGAAAAGCGAATCCACCGGCCGGAATTTCTGAAATCTGGATTTTTGCGATTTTGTGGGTTCTGATTCTCGACCGCTATTCGATATGAGCTCAAACGGCCATTTGTTTTTCCATGAGCTTGCCGAGACCTCTCGAACGATATATGAAGTACCGTCCGAGGAGGAATAGAAGCCGAGAAAAAAAATCCCGAATTTCGGAATTTTTCGATCGTAAGGGGGTAGGTAGGTAATACAGGGAATTTTTGGAAAAATATTTTTTGTTCCCGATTTTGATGATCTTGCTATCAAACGATAGAACTCGATGAGCTGATAACGGATGTGTTCGTTGTTTGCTGTGTTATGGGATAGGAAGGAAATTATAATTGCTGGAATGTTGTACTTTTATACTAATGTACGGTAACTGATATTTGCGAATTTTTTTCTCGGCAACGGTTAGGTCTATGGAGTTAAGGTTTACTTCTTTCAATGCAACTTCCAGAGCTCTATCAAACGATATATAGTTTATTATATTTCGAAACAAAAGTTGAAAAGCGAATCCACCGGCCGGAATTTCTGAAATCTGGATTTTTGCGATTTTGTGGGTTCTGATTCTCGACCGCTATTCGATATGAGCTCAAACGGCCATTTGTTTTTCCATGAGCTTGCCGAGACCTCTCGAACGATATATGAAGTACCGTCCGAGGAGGAATAGAAGCCGAGAAAAAAAATCCCGAATTTCGGAATTTTTCGATCGTAAGGGGGTAGGTAGGTAATACAGGGAATTTTTGGAAAAATATTTTTTGTTCCCGATTTTGATGATCTTGCTATCAAACGATAGAACTCGATGAGCTGATAACGGATATGTTCGTTGTTTGCTGTGTTATGGGATAGGAAGGAAATTATAATTGCTGGAATGTTGTACTTTTATACTAATGTACGGTACCTGATATTTGCGAATTTTTTTCTCGGCAACGGTTAGGTCTATGGAGTTAAGGTTTACTTCTTTCAATGCAACTTCCAGAGCTCTATCAAACGATATATAGTTTATTATATTTCGAAACAAAAGTTGAAAAGCGAATCCACCGGCCGGAATTTCTGAAATCTGGATTTTTGCGATTTTGTGGGTTCTGATTCTCGACCGCTATTCGATATGAGCTCAAACGGCCATTTGTTTTTCCATGAGCTTGCCGAGACCTCTCGAACGATATATGAAGTACCGTCCGAGGAGGAATAGAAGCCGAGAAAAAAAATCCCGAATTTCGGAATTTTTCGATCGTAAAGGTAGGTAATACAGGGAATTTTTGGAAAAATATTTTTTGTTCCCGATTTTGATGATCTTGCTATCAAACGATAGAACTCGATGAGCTGATAACGGATGTGTTCGTTGTTTGCTGTGTTATGGGATAGGAAGGAAATTATAATTGCTGGAATGTTGTACTTTTATACTAATGTACGGTAACTGATATTTGCGAATTTTTTTCTCGGCAACGGTTAGGTCTATGGAGTTAAGGTTTACTTCTTTCAATGCAACTTCCAGAGCTCTATCAAACGATATATAGTTTATTATATTTCGAAACAAAAGTTGAAAAGCGAATCCACCGGCCGGAATTTCTGAAATCTGGATTTTTGCGATTTTGTGGGTTCTGATTCTCGACCGCTATTCGATATGAGCTCAAACGGCCATTTGTTTTTCCATGAGCTTGCCGAGACCTCTCGAACGATATATGAAGTACCGTCCGAGGAGGAATAGAAGCCGAGAAAAAAAATCCCGAATTTCGGAATTTTTCGATCGTGAGGGGGTAATACAGGGAATTTTTGGAAAAATATTTTTTGTTCCCGATTTTGATGATCCTGCTATCAAACGATAGAACTCGATGAGCTGATAACGGATATGTTCGTTGTTTGCTGTGTTATGGGATAGGAAGGAAATTATAATTGCTGGAATGTTGTACTTTTATACTAATGTACGGTAACTGATATTTGCGAATTTTTTTCTCGGCAACGGTTAGGTCTATGGAGTTAAGGTTTACTTCTTTCAATGCAACTTCCAGAGCTCTATCAAACGATATATAGTTTATTATATTTCGAAACAAAAGTTGAAAAGCGAATCCACCGGCCGGAATTTCTGAAATCTGGATTTTTGCGATTTTGTGGGTTCTGATTCTCGACCGCTATTCGATATGAGCTCAAACGGCCATTTGTTTTTCCATGAGCTTGCCGAGACCTCTCGAACGATATATGAAGTACCGTCCGAGGAGGAATAGAAGCCGAGAAAAAAAATCCCGAATTTCGGAATTTTTCGATCGTGAGGGGGTAATACAGGGAATTTTTGGAAAAATATTTTTTGTTCCCGATTTTGATGATCCTGCTATCAAACGATAGAACTCGATGAGCTGATAACGGATATGTTCGTTGTTTGCTGTGTTATGGGATAGGAAGGAAATTATAATTGCTGGAATGTTGTACTTTTATACTAATGTACGGTAACTGATATTTGCGAATTTTTTCTCGGCAACGGTTAGGTCTATGGAGTTAAGGTTTGCTTCTTTCAATGCAACTTCCAGAGCTCTATCAAACGATATATAGCTTATTATATTTCGAAACAAAAGTTGAAAAGCGAATCCACCGGCCGGAATTTCTGAAATCTGGATTTTTGCGATTTTGTGGGTTCTGATTCTCGACCGCTATTCGATATGAGCTCAAACGGCCATTTGTTTTTCCGTGAGCTTGCCGAGACCTCTCGAACGATATATGAAGTACCGTCCGAGGAGGAATAGAAGCCGAGAAAAAAAATCCCGAATTTCGGAATTTTTCGATCGTGAGGGGGTAATACAGGGAATTTTTGGAAAAATATTTTTTGTTCCCGATTTTGATGATCCTGCTATCAAACGATAGAACTCGATGAGCTGATAACGGATATGTTCGTTGTTTGCTGTGTTATGGGATAGGAAGGAAATTATAATTGCTGGAATGTTGTACTTTTATACTAATGTACGGTAACTGATATTTGCGAATTTTTTTCTCGGCAACGGTTAGGTCTATGGAGTTAAGGTTTACTTCTTTCAATGCAACTTCCAGAGCTCTATCAAACGATATATAGTTTATTATATTTCGAAACAAAAGTTGAAAAGCGAATCCACCGGCCGGAATTTCTGAAATCTGGATTTTTGCGATTTTGTGGGTTCTGATTCTCGACCGCTATTCGATATGAGCTCAAACGGCCATTTGTTTTTCCATGAGCTTGCCGAGACCTCTCGAACGATATATGAAGTACCGTCCGAGGAGGAATAGAAGCCGAGAAAAAAAATCCCGAATTTCGGAATTTTTCGATCGTGAGGTAATACAGGGAATTTTTGGAAAAATATTTTTTGTTCCCGATTTTGATGATCCTGCTATCAAACGATAGAACTCGATGAGCTGATAACGGATATGTTCGTTGTTTGCTGTGTTATGGGATAGGAAGGAAATTATAATTGCTGGAATGTTGTACTTTTATACTAATGTACGGTAACTGATATTTGCGAATTTTTTTCTCGGCAACGGTTAGGTCTATGGAGTTAAGGTTTACTTCTTTCAATGCAACTTCCAGAGCTCTATCAAACGATATATAGTTTATTATATTTCGAAACAAAAGTTGAAAAGCGAATCCACCGGCCGGAATTTCTGAAATCTGGATTTTTGCGATTTTGTGGGTTCTGATTCTCGACCGCTATTCGATATGAGCTCAAACGGCCATTTGTTTTTCCATGAGCTTGCCGAGACCTCTCGAACGATATATGAAGTACCGTCCGAGGAGGAATAGAAGCCGAGAAAAAAAATCCCGAATTTCGGAATTTTTCGATCGTAAGGGGGTAGGTAGGTAATACAGGGAATTTTTGGAAAAATATTTTTTGTTCCCGATTTTGATGATCTTGCTATCAAACGATAGAACTCGATGAGCTGATAACGGATGTGTTCGTTGTTTGCTGTGTTATGGGATAGGAAGGAAATTATAATTGCTGGAATGTTGTACTTTTATACTAATGTACGGTAACTGATATTTGCGAATTTTTTTCTCGGCAACGGTTAGGTCTATGGAGTTAAGGTTTACTTCTTTCAATGCAACTTCCAGAGCTCTATCAAACGATATATAGTTTATTATATTTCGAAACAAAAGTTGAAAAGCGAATCCACCGGCCGGAATTTCTGAAATCTGGATTTTTGCGATTTTGTGGGTTCTGATTCTCGACCGCTATTCGATATGAGCTCAAACGGCCATTTGTTTTTCCATGAGCTTGCCGAGACCTCTCGAACGATATATGAAGTACCGTCCGAGGAGGAATAGAAGCCGAGAAAAAAAATCCCGAATTTCGGAATTTTTCGATCGTGAGGGGGTAATACAGGGAATTTTTGGAAAAATATTTTTTGTCCCCGATTTTGATGATCCTGCTATCAAACGATAGAACTCGATGAGCTGATAACGGATATGTTCGTTGTTTGCTGTGTTATGGGATAGGAAGGAAATTATAATTGCTGGAATGTTGTACTTTTATACTAATGTACGGTAACTGATATTTGCGAATTTTTTTCTCGGCAACGGTTAGGTCTATGGAGTTAAGGTTTACTTCTTTCAATGCAACTTCCAGAGCTCTATCAAACGATATATAGTTTATTATATTTCGAAACAAAAGTTGAAAAGCGAATCCACCGGCCGGAATTTCTGAAATCTGGATTTTTGCGATTTTGTGGGTTCTGATTCTCGACCGCTATTCGATATGAGCTCAAACGGCCATTTGTTTTTCCATGAGCTTGCCGAGACCTCTCGAACGATATATGAAGTACCGTCCGAGGAGGAATAGAAGCCGAGAAAAAAAATCCCGAATTTCGGAATTTTTCGATCGTAAGGGGGTAATACAGGGAATTTTTGGAAAAATATTTTTTGTTCCCGATTTTGATGATCCTGCTATCAAACGATAGAACTCGATGAGCTGATAACGGATATGTTCGTTGTTTGCTGTGTTATGGGATAGGAAGGAAATTATAATTGCTGGAATGTTGTACTTTTATACTAATGTACGGTAACTGATATTTGCGAATTTTTTTCTCGGCAACGGTTAGGTCTATGGAGTTAAGGTTTACTTCTTTCAATGCAACTTCCAGAGCTCTATCAAACGATATATAGTTTATTATATTTCGAAACAAAAGTTGAAAAGCGAATCCACCGGCCGGAATTTCTGAAATCTGGATTTTTGCGATTTTGTGGGTTCTGATTCTCGACCGCTATTCGATATGAGCTCAAACGGCCATTTGTTTTTCCATGAGCTTGCCGAGACCTCTCGAACGATATATGAAGTACCGTCCGAGGAGGAATAGAAGCCGAGAAAAAAAATCCCGAATTTCGGAATTTTTCGATCGTGAGGGGGTAATACAGGGAATTTTTGGAAAAATATTTTTTGTTCCCGATTTTGATGATCCTGCTATCAAACGATAGAACTCGATGAGCTGATAACGGATATGTTCGTTGTTTGCTGTGTTATGGGATAGGAAGGAAATTATAATTGCTGGAATGTTGTACTTTTATACTAATGTACGGTAACTGATATTTGCGAATTTTTTTCTCGGCAACGGTTAGGTCTATGGAGTTAAGGTTTACTTCTTTCAATGCAACTTCCAGAGCTCTATCAAACGATATATAGTTTATTATATTTCGAAACAAAAGTTGAAAAGCGAATCCACCGGCCGGAATTTCTGAAATCTGGATTTTTGCGATTTTGTGGGTTCTGATTCTCGACCGCTATTCGATATGAGCTCAAACGGCCATTTGTTTTTCCATGAGCTTGCCGAGACCTCTCGAACGATATATGAAGTACCGTCCGAGGAGGAATAGAAGCCGAGAAAAAAAATCCCGAATTTCGGAATTTTTCGATCGTGTAGGTAGGTAATACAGGGAATTTTTGGAAAAATATTTTTTGTTCCCGATTTTGATGATCTTGCTATCAAACGATAGAACTCGATGAGCTGATAACGGATGTGTTCGTTGTTTGCTGTGTTATGGGATAGGAAGGAAATTATAATTGCTGGAATGTTGTACTTTTATACTAATGTACGGTAACTGATATTTGCGAATTTTTTTCTCGGCAACGGTTAGGTCTATGGAGTTAAGGTTTACTTCTTTCAATGCAACTTCCAGAGCTCTATCAAACGATATATAGTTTATTATATTTCGAAACAAAAGTTGAAAAGCGAATCCACCGGCCGGAATTTCTGAAATCTGGATTTTTGCGATTTTGTGGGTTCTGATTCTCGACCGCTATTCGATA
This sequence comes from Baylisascaris procyonis, assembly GCA_037389465.1. Lineage (NCBI taxonomy): Eukaryota > Metazoa > Nematoda > Chromadorea > Rhabditida > Ascarididae > Baylisascaris > Baylisascaris procyonis. The sequence continues at coordinate 1,877,017 of JAZARR010000032.1, read as the reverse complement.
TGAGCTCAAACGGCCATTTGTTTTTCCATGAGCTTGCCGAGACCTCTCGAACGATATATGAAGTACCGTCCGAGGAGGAATAGAAGCCGAGAAAAAAAATCCCGAATTTCGGAATTTTTCGATCGTGAGGGGGTAATACAGGGAATTTTTGGAAAAATATTTTTTGTTCCCGATTTTGATGATCCTGCTATCAAACGATAGAACTCGATGAGCTGATAACGGATATGTTCGTTGTTTGCTGTGTTATGGGATAGGAAGGAAATTATAATTGCTGGAATGTTGTACTTTTATACTAATGTACGGTAACTGATATTTGCGAATTTTTTTCTCGGCAACGGTTAGGTCTATGGAGTTAAGGTTTACTTCTTTCAATGCAACTTCCAGAGCTCTATCAAACGATGTATAGTTTATTATATTTCGAAACAAAAGTTGAAAAGCGAATCCACCGGCCGGAATTTCTGAAATCTGGATTTTTGCGATTTTGTGGGTTCTGATTCTCGACCGCTATTCGATATGAGCTCAAACGGCCATTTGTTTTTCCATGAGCTTGCCGAGACCTCTCGAACGATATATGAAGTACCGTCCGAGGAGGAATAGAAGCCGAGAAAAAAATCCCGAATTTCGGAATTTTTCGATCGTAAGGGGGTAATACAGGGAATTTTTGGAAAAATATTTTTTGTTCCCGATTTTGATGATCTTGCTATCAAACGATAGAACTCGATGAGCTGATAACGGATGTGTTCGTTGTTTGCTGTGTTATGGGATAGGAAGGAAATTATAATTGCTGGAATGTTGTACTTTTATACTAATGTACGGTAACTGATATTTGCGAATTTTTTTCTCGGCAACGGTTAGGTCTATGGAGTTAAGGTTTACTTCTTTCAATGCAACTTCCAGAGCTCTATCAAACGATATATAGTTTATTATATTTCGAAACAAAAGTTGAAAAGCGAATCCACCGGCCGGAATTTCTGAAATCTGGATTTTTGCGATTTTGTGGGTTCTGATTCTCGACCGCTATTCGATATGAGCTCAAACGGCCATTTGTTTTTCCATGAGCTTGCCGAGACCTCTCGAACGATATATGAAGTACCGTCCGAGGAGGAATAGAAGCCGAGAAAAAAAATCCCGAATTTCGGAATTTTTCGATCGTGAGGGGGTAATACAGGGAATTTTTGGAAAAATATTTTTTGTTCCCGATTTTGATGATCCTGCTATCAAACGATAGAACTCGATGAGCTGATAACGGATATGTTCGTTGTTTGCTGTGTTATGGGATAGGAAGGAAATTATAATTGCTGGAATGTTGTACTTTTATACTAATGTACGGTAACTGATATTTGCGAATTTTTTTCTCGGCAACGGTTAGGTCTATGGAGTTAAGGTTTACTTCTTTCAATGCAACTTCCAGAGCTCTATCAAACGATATATAGTTTATTATATTTCGAAACAAAAGTTGAAAAGCGAATCCACCGGCCGGAATTTCTGAAATCTGGATTTTTGCGATTTTGTGGGTTCTGATTCTCGACCGCTATTCGATATGAGCTCAAACGGCCATTTGTTTTTCCATGAGCTTGCCGAGACCTCTCGAACGATATATGAAGTACCGTCCGAGGAGGAATAGAAGTCGAGAAAAAAAATCCCGAATTTCGGAATTTTTCGATCGTAAGGGGGTAATACAGGGAATTTTTGGAAAAATATTTTTTGTTCCCGATTTTGATGATCTTGCTGTCAAACGATAGAACTCGATGAGCTGATAACGGATGTGTTCGTTGTTTGCTGTGTTATGGGATAGGAAGGAAATTATAATTGCTGGAATGTTGTACTTTTATACTAATGTACGGTAACTGATATTTGCGAATTTTTTTCTCGGCAACGGTTAGGTCTATGGAGTTAAGGTTTACTTCTTTCAATGCAACTTCCAGAGCTCTATCAAACGATATATAGTTTATTATATTTCGAAACAAAAGTTGAAAAGCGAATCCACCGGCCGGAATTTCTGAAATCTGGATTTTTGCGATTTTGTGGGTTCTGATTCTCGACCGCTATTCGATATGAGCTCAAACGGCCATTTGTTTTTCCATGAGCTTGCCGAGACCTCTCGAACGATATATGAAGTACCGTCCGAGGAGGAATAGAAGCCGAGAAAAAAAATCCCGAATTTCGGAATTTTTCGATCGTGAGGGGGTAATACAGGGAATTTTTGGAAAAATATTTTTTGTTCCCGATTTTGATGATCCTGCTATCAAACGATAGAACTCGATGAGCTGATAACGGATATGTTCGTTGTTTGCTGTGTTATGGGATAGGAAGGAAATTATAATTGCTGGAATGTTGTACTTTTATACTAATGTACGGTAACTGATATTTGCGAATTTTTTTCTCGGCAACGGTTAGGTCTATGGAGTTAAGGTTTACTTCTTTCAATGCAACTTCCAGAGCTCTATCAAACGATGTATAGTTTATTATATTTCGAAACAAAAGTTGAAAAGCGAATCCACCGGCCGGAATTTCTGAAATCTGGATTTTTGCGATTTTGTGGGTTCTGATTCTCGACCGCTATTCGATATGAGCTCAAACGGCCATTTGTTTTTCCATGAGCTTGCCGAGACCTCTCGAACGATATATGAAGTACCGTCCGAGGAGGAATAGAAGCCGAGAAAAAAAATCCCGAATTTCGGAATTTTTCGATCGTAAGGGGGTAATACAGGGAATTTTTGGAAAAATATTTTTTGTTCCCGATTTTGATGATCTTGCTATCAAACGATAGAACTCGATGAGCTGATAACGGATATGTTCGTTGTTTGCTGTGTTATGGGATAGGAAGGAAATTATAATTGCTGGAATGTTGTACTTTTATACTAATGTACGGTAACTGATATTTGCGAATTTTTTTCTCGGCAACGGTTAGGTCTATGGAGTTAAGGTTTACTTCTTTCAATGCAACTTCCAGAGCTCTATCAAACGATATATAGTTTATTATATTTCGAAACAAAAGTTGAAAAGCGAATCCACCGGCCGGAATTTCTGAAATCTGGATTTTTGCGATTTTGTGGGTTCTGATTCTCGACCGCTATTCGATATGAGCTCAAACGGCCATTTGTTTTTCCATGAGCTTGCCGAGACCTCTCGAACGATATATGAAGTACCGTCCGAGGAGGAATAGAAGCCGAGAAAAAAAATCCCGAATTTCGGAATTTTTCGATCGTGAGGGGGTAATACAGGGAATTTTTGGAAAAATATTTTTTGTCCCCGATTTTGATGATCCTGCTATCAAACGATAGAACTCGATGAGCTGATAACGGATATGTTCGTTGTTTGCTGTGTTATGGGATAGGAAGGAAATTATAATTGCTGGAATGTTGTACTTTTATACTAATGTACGGTACCTGATATTTGCGAATTTTTTTCTCGGCAACGGTTAGGTCTATGGAGTTAAGGTTTACTTCTTTCAATGCAACTTCCAGAGCTCTATCAAACGATGTATAGTTTATTATATTTCGAAACAAAAGTTGAAAAGCGAATCCACCGGCCGGAATTTCTGAAATCTGGATTTTTGCGATTTTGTGGGTTCTGATTCTCGACCGCTATTCGATATGAGCTCAAACGGCCATTTGTTTTTCCATGAGCTTGCCGAGACCTCTCGAACGATATATGAAGTACCGTCCGAGGAGGAATAGAAGCCGAGAAAAAAAATCCCGAATTTCGGAATTTTTCGATCGTGAGGGGGTAATACAGGGAATTTTTGGAAAAATATTTTTTGTTCCCGATTTTGATGATCTTGCTATCAAACGATAGAACTCGATGAGCTGATAACGGATATGTTCGTTGTTTGCTGTGTTATGGGATAGGAAGGAAATTATAATTGCTGGAATGTTGTACTTTTATACTAATGTACGGTAACTGATATTTGCGAATTTTTTTCTCGGCAACGGTTAGGTCTATGGAGTTAAGGTTTACTTCTTTCAATGCAACTTCCAGAGCTCTATCAAACGATGTATAGTTTATTATATTTCGAAACAAAAGTTGAAAAGCGAATCCACCGGCCGGAATTTCTGAAATCTGGATTTTTGCGATTTTGTGGGTTCTGATTCTCGACCGCTATTCGATATGAGCTCAAACGGCCATTTGTTTTTCCATGAGCTTGCCGAGACCTCTCGAACGATATATGAAGTACCGTCCGAGGAGGAATAGAAGCCGAGAAAAAAAATCCCGAATTTCGGAATTTTTCGATCGTGAGGGGGTAATACAGGGAATTTTTGGAAAAATATTTTTTGTTCCCGATTTTGATGATCTTGCTATCAAACGATAGAACTCGATGAGCTGATAACGGATATGTTCGTTGTTTGCTGTGTTATGGGATAGGAAGGAAATTATAATTGCTGGAATGTTGTACTTTTATACTAATGTACGGTAACTGATATTTGCGAATTTTTTTCTCGGCAACGGTTAGGTCTATGGAGTTAAGGTTTACTTCTTTCAATGCAACTTCCAGAGCTCTATCAAACGATGTATAGTTTATTATATTTCGAAACAAAAGTTGAAAAGCGAATCCACCGGCCGGAATTTCTGAAATCTGGATTTTTGCGATTTTGTGGGTTCTGATTCTCGACCGCTATTCGATATGAGCTCAAACGGCCATTTGTTTTTCCATGAGCTTGCCGAGACCTCTCGAACGATATATGAAGTACCGTCCGAGGAGGAATAGAAGCCGAGAAAAAAAATCCCGAATTTCGGAATTTTTCGATCGTAAGGGGGTAATACAGGGAATTTTTGGAAAAATATTTTTTGTTCCCGATTTTGATGATCTTGCTATCAAACGATAGAACTCGATGAGCTGATAACGGATATGTTCGTTGTTTGCTGTGTTATGGGATAGGAAGGAAATTATAATTGCTGGAATGTTGTACTTTTATACTAATGTACGGTAACTGATATTTGCGAATTTTTTTCTCGGCAACGGTTAGGTCTATGGAGTTAAGGTTTACTTCTTTCAATGCAACTTCCAGAGCTCTATCAAACGATGTATAGTTTATTATATTTCGAAACAAAAGTTGAAAAGCGAATCCACCGGCCGGAATTTCTGAAATCTGGATTTTTGCGATTTTGTGGGTTCTGATTCTCGACCGCTATTCGATATGAGCTCAAACGGCCATTTGTTTTTCCATGAGCTTGCCGAGACCTCTCGAACGATATATGAAGTACCGTCCGAGGAGGAATAGAAGCCGAGAAAAAAAATCCCGAATTTCGGAATTTTTCGATCGTGAGGGGGTAATACAGGGAATTTTTGGAAAAATATTTTTTGTTCCCGATTTTGATGATCTTGCTATCAAACGATAGAACTCGATGAGCTGATAACGGATATGTTCGTTGTTTGCTGTGTTATGGGATAGGAAGGAAATTATAATTGCTGGAATGTTGTACTTTTATACTAATGTACGGTAACTGATATTTGCGAATTTTTTTCTCGGCAACGGTTAGGTCTATGGAGTTAAGGTTTACTTCTTTCAATGCAACTTCCAGAGCTCTATCAAACGATATATAGTTTATTATATTTCGAAACAAAAGTTGAAAAGCGAATCCACCGGCCGGAATTTCTGAAATCTGGATTTTTGCGATTTTGTGGGTTCTGATTCTCGACCGCTATTCGATATGAGCTCAAACGGCCATTTGTTTTTCCATGAGCTTGCCGAGACCTCTCGAACGATATATGAAGTACCGTCCGAGGAGGAATAGAAGCCGAGAAAAAAAATCCCGAATTTCGGAATTTTTCGATCGTAAGGGGGTAGGGTAGGTAGGTAATACAGGGAATTTTTGGAAAAATATTTTTTGTTCCCGATTTTGATGATCTTGCTATCAAACGATAGAACTCGATGAGCTGATAACGGATATGTTCGTTGTTTGCTGTGTTATGGGATAGGAAGGAAATTATAATTGCTGGAATGTTGTACTTTTATACTAATGTACGGTAACTGATATTTGCGAATTTTTTTCTCGGCAACGGTTAGGTCTATGGAGTTAAGGTTTACTTCTTTCAATGCAACTTCCAGAGCTCTATCAAACGATGTATAGTTTATTATATTTCGAAACAAAAGTTGAAAAGCGAATCCACCGGCCGGAATTTCTGAAATCTGGATTTTTGCGATTTTGTGGGTTCTGATTCTCGACCGCTATTCGATATGAGCTCAAACGGCCATTTGTTTTTCCATGAGCTTGCCGAGACCTCTCGAACGATATATGAAGTACCGTCCGAGGAGGAATAGAAGCCGAGAAAAAAAATCCCGAATTTCGGAATTTTTCGATCGTAAGGGGGTAGGGTAGGTAGGTAATACAGGGAATTTTTGGAAAAATATTTTTTGTTCCCGATTTTGATGATCTTGCTATCAAACGATAGAACTCGATGAGCTGATAACGGATGTGTTCGTTGTTTGCTGTGTTATGGGATAGGAAGGAAATTATAATTGCTGGAATGTTGTACTTTTATACTAATGTACGGTAACTGATATTTGCGAATTTTTTTCTCGGCAACGGTTAGGTCTATGGAGTTAAGGTTTACTTCTTTCAATGCAACTTCCAGAGCTCTATCAAACGATGTATAGTTTATTATATTTCGAAACAAAAGTTGAAAAGCGAATCCACCGGCCGGAATTTCTGAAATCTGGATTTTTGCGATTTTGTGGGTTCTGATTCTCGACCGCTATTCGATATGAGCTCAAACGGCCATTTGTTTTTCCATGAGCTTGCCGAGACCTCTCGAACGATATATGAAGTACCGTCCGAGGAGGAATAGAAGCCGAGAAAAAAAATCCCGAATTTCGGAATTTTTCGATCGTAGGGGGTAGGTAATACAGGGAATTTTTGGAAAAATATTTTTTGTTCCCGATTTTGATGATCTTGCTATCAAACGATAGAACTCGATGAGCTGATAACGGATATGTTCGTTGTTTGCTGTGTTATGGGATAGGAAGGAAATTATAATTGCTGGAATGTTGTACTTTTATACTAATGTACGGTAACTGATATTTGCGAATTTTTTTCTCGGCAACGGTTAGGTCTATGGAGTTAAGGTTTACTTCTTTCAATGCAACTTCCAGAGCTCTATCAAACGATGTATAGTTTATTATATTTCGAAACAAAAGTTGAAAAGCGAATCCACCGGCCGGAATTTCTGAAATCTGGATTTTTGCGATTTTGTGGGTTCTGATTCTCGACCGCTATTCGATATGAGCTCAAACGGCCATTTGTTTTTCCATGAGCTTGCCGAGACCTCTCGAACGATATATGAAGTACCGTCCGAGGAGGAATAGAAGCCGAGAAAAAAAATCCCGAATTTCGGAATTTTTCGATCGTAAGGGGGTAATACAGGGAATTTTTGGAAAAATATTTTTTGTTCCCGATTTTGATGATCTTGCTATCAAACGATAGAACTCGATGAGCTGATAACGGATATGTTCGTTGTTTGCTGTGTTATGGGATAGGAAGGAAATTATAATTGCTGGAATGTTGTACTTTTATACTAATGTACGGTAACTGATATTTGCGAATTTTTTTCTCGGCAACGGTTAGGTCTATGGAGTTAAGGTTTACTTCTTTCAATGCAACTTCCAGAGCTCTATCAAACGATGTATAGTTTATTATATTTCGAAACAAAAGTTGAAAAGCGAATCCACCGGCCGGAATTTCTGAAATCTGGATTTTTGCGATTTTGTGGGTTCTGATTCTCGACCGCTATTCGATATGAGCTCAAACGGCCATTTGTTTTTCCATGAGCTTGCCGAGACCTCTCGAACGATATATGAAGTACCGTCCGAGGAGGAATAGAAGCCGAGAAAAAAAATCCCGAATTTCGGAATTTTTCGATCGTAAGGGGGTAATACAGGGAATTTTTGGAAAAATATTTTTTGTTCCCGATTTTGATGATCTTGCTATCAAACGATAGAACTCGATGAGCTGATAACGGATATGTTCGTTGTTTGCTGTGTTATGGGATAGGAAGGAAATTATAATTGCTGGAATGTTGTACTTTTATACTAATGTACGGTAACTGATATTTGCGAATTTTTTTCTCGGCAACGGTTAGGTCTATGGAGTTAAGGTTTACTTCTTTCAATGCAACTTCCAGAGCTCTATCAAACGATGTATAGTTTATTATATTTCGAAACAAAAGTTGAAAAGCGAATCCACCGGCCGGAATTTCTGAAATCTGGATTTTTGCGATTTTGTGGGTTCTGATTCTCGACCGCTATTCGATATGAGCTCAAACGGCCATTTGTTTTTCCATGAGCTTGCCGAGACCTCTCGAACGATATATGAAGTACCGTCCGAGGAGGAATAGAAGCCGAGAAAAAAATCCCGAATTTCGGAATTTTTCGATCGTAAGGGGGTAGGTAATACAGGGAATTTTTGGAAAAATATTTTTTGTTCCCGATTTTGATGATCTTGCTATCAAACGATAGAACTCGATGAGCTGATAACGGATATGTTCGTTGTTTGCTGTGTTATGGGATAGGAAGGAAATTATAATTGCTGGAATGTTGTACTTTTATACTAATGTACGGTAACTGATATTTGCGAATTTTTTTCTCGGCAACGGTTAGGTCTATGGAGTTAAGGTTTACTTCTTTCAATGCAACTTCCAGAGCTCTATCAAACGATGTATAGTTTATTATATTTCGAAACAAAAGTTGAAAAGCGAATCCACCGGCCGGAATTTCTGAAATCTGGATTTTTGCGATTTTGTGGGTTCTGATTCTCGACCGCTATTCGATATGAGCTCAAACGGCCATTTGTTTTTCCATGAGCTTGCCGAGACCTCTCGAACGATATATGAAGTACCGTCCGAGGAGGAATAGAAGCCGAGAAAAAAAATCCCGAATTTCGGAATTTTTCGATCGTAAGGGGTAAGGTAGGTAATACAGGGAATTTTTGGAAAAATATTTTTTGTTCCCGATTTTGATGATCTTGCTATCAAACGATAGAACTCGATGAGCTGATAACGGATATGTTCGTTGTTTGCTGTGTTATGGGATAGGAAGGAAATTATAATTGCTGGAATGTTGTACTTTTATACTAATGTACGGTAACTGATATTTGCGAATTTTTTTCTCGGCAACGGTTAGGTCTATGGAGTTAAGGTTTACTTCTTTCAATGCAACTTCCAGAGCTCTATCAAACGATGTATAGTTTATTATATTTCGAAACAAAAGTTGAAAAGCGAATCCACCGGCCGGAATTTCTGAAATCTGGATTTTTGCGATTTTGTGGGTTCTGATTCTCGACCGCTATTCGATATGAGCTCAAACGGCCATTTGTTTTTCCATGAGCTTGCCGAGACCTCTCGAACGATATATGAAGTACCGTCCGAGGAGGAATAGAAGCCGAGAAAAAAAATCCCGAATTTCGGAATTTTTCGATCGTAAGGGGGTAGGTTAATACAGGGAATTTTTGGAAAAATATTTTTTGTTCCCGATTTTGATGATGTTGCTATCAAACGATAGAACTCGATGAGCTGATAACGGATATGTTCGTTGTTTGCTGTGTTATGGGATAGGAAGGAAATTATAATTGCTGGAATGTTGTACTTTTATACTAATGTACGGTAACTGATATTTGCGAATTTTTTTCTCGGCAACGGTTAGGTCTATGGAGTTAAGGTTTACTTCTTTCAATGCAACTTCCAGAGCTCTATCAAACGATATATAGTTTATTATATTTCGAAACAAAAGTTGAAAAGCGAATCCACCGGCCGGAATTTCTGAAATCTGGATTTTTGCGATTTTGTGGGTTCTGATTCTCGACCGCTATTCGATATGAGCTCAAACGGCCATTTGTTTTTCCATGAGCTTGCCGAGACCTCTCGAACGATATATGAAGTACCGTCCGAGGAGGAATAGAAGCCGAGAAAAAAAATCCCGAATTTCGGAATTTTTCGATCGTAAGGGGGTAGGTAATACAGGGAATTTTTGGAAAAATATTTTTTGTTCCCGATTTTGATGATCTTGCTATCAAACGATAGAACTCGATGAGCTGATAACGGATATGTTCGTTGTTTGCTGTGTTATGGGATAGGAAGGAAATTATAATTGCTGGAATGTTGTACTTTTATACTAATGTACGGTAACTGATATTTGCGAATTTTTTTCTCGGCAACGGTTAGGTCTATGGAGTTAAGGTTTACTTCTTTCAATGCAACTTCCAGAGCTCTATCAAACGATGTATAGTTTATTATATTTCGAAACAAAAGTTGAAAAGCGAATCCACCGGCCGGAATTTCTGAAATCTGGATTTTTGCGATTTTGTGGGTTCTGATTCTCGACCGCTATTCGATATGAGCTCAAACGGCCATTTGTTTTTCCATGAGCTTGCCGAGACCTCTCGAACGATATATGAAGTACCGTCCGAGGAGGAATAGAAGCCGAGAAAAAAATCCCGAATTTCGGAATTTTTCGATCGTAAGGGTAGGTAATACAGGGAATTTTTGGAAAAATATTTTTTGTTCCCGATTTTGATGATCTTGCTATCAAACGATAGAACTCGATGAGCTGATAACGGATATGTTCGTTGTTTGCTGTGTTATGGGATAGGAAGGAAATTATAATTGCTGGAATGTTGTATTTTTATACTAATGTACGGTAACTGATATTTGCGAATTTTTTTCTCGGCAACGGTTAGGTCTATGGAGTTAAGGTTTACTTCTTTCAATGCAACTTCCAGAGCTCTATCAAACGATGTATAGTTTATTATATTTCGAAACAAAAGTTGAAAAGCGAATCCACCGGCCGGAATTTCTGAAATCTGGATTTTTGCGATTTTGTGGGTTCTGATTCTCGACCGCTATTCGATATGAGCTCAAACGGCCATTTGTTTTTCCATGAGCTTGCCGAGACCTCTCGAACGATATATGAAGTACCGTCCGAGGAGGAATAGAAGCCGAGAAAAAAAATCCCGAATTTCGGAATTTTTCGATCGTAAGGGTAGGTAGGTAATACAGGGAATTTTTGGAAAAATATTTTTTGTTCCCGATTTTGATGATCTTGCTATCAAACGATAGAACTCGATGAGCTGATAACGGATATGTTCGTTGTTTGCTGTGTTATGGGATAGGAAGGAAATTATAATTGCTGGAATGTTGTATTTTTATACTAATGTACGGTAACTGATATTTGCGAATTTTTTTCTCGGCAACGGTTAGGTCTATGGAGTTACGGTTTACTTCTTTCAATGCAACTTCCAGAGCTCTATCAAACGATGTATAGTTTATTATATTTCGAAACAAAAGTTGAAAAGCGAATCCACCGGCCGGAATTTCTGAAATCTGGATTTTTGCGATTTTCTGGGTTCTGATTCTCGACCGCTATTCTATATGAGCTCAAACGGCCATTTGTTTTTCCATGAGCTTGCCGAGACCTCTCGAACGATATATGAAGTACCGTCCGAGGAGGAATAGAAGCCGAGAAAAAAAATCCCGAATTTCGGAATTTTTCGATCGTAAGGGGTAGTGTAATACAGGGAATTTTTGGAAAAATATTTTTTGTTCCCGATTTTGATGATCTTGCTATCAAACGATAGAACTCGATGAGCTGATAACGGATATGTTCGTTGTTTGCTGTGTTATGGGATAGGAAGGAAATTATAATTGCTGGAATGTTGTATTTTTATACTAATGTACGGTAACTGATATTTGCGAATTTTTTTCTCGGCAACGGTTAGGTCTATGGAGTTACGGTTTACTTCTTTCAATGCAACTTCCAGAGCTCTATCAAACGATGTATAGTTTATTATATTTCGAAACAAAAGTTGAAAAGCGAATCCACCGGCCGGAATTTCTGAAATCTGGATTTTTGCGATTTTCTGGGTTCTGATTCTCGACCGCTATTCGATATGAGCTGAAACGGCCATTTGTTTTTCCATGAGCTTGCCGAGACCTCTCGAACGATATATGAAGTACCGTCCGAGGAGGAATAGAAGCCGAGAAAAAAAATCCCGAATTTCGGAATTTTTCGATCGTAAGGGGGTAGGTAATACAGGGAATTTTTGAAAAATATTTTTTGTTCCCGATTTTGATGATCTTGCTATCAAACGATAGAACTCGATGAGCTGATAACGGATATGTTCGTTGTTTGCTGTGTTATGGGATAGGAAGGAAATTATAATTGCTGGAATGTTGTATTTTTATACTAATGTACGGTAACTGATATTTGCGAATTTTTTTCTCGGCAACGGTTAGGTCTATGGAGTTACGGTTTACTTCTTTCAATGCAACTTCCAGAGCTCTATCAAACGATGTATAGTTTATTATATTTCGAAACAAAAGTTGAAAAGCGAATCCACCGGCCGGAATTTCTGAAATCTGGATTTTTGCGATTTTGTGGGTTCTGATTCTCGACCGCTATTCGATATGAGCTGAAACGGCCATTTGTTTTTCCATGAGCTTGCCGAGCCCTCTCGAACGATATATGAAGTACCGTCCGAGGAGGAATAGAAGCCGAGAAAAAAAATCCCGAATTTCGGAATTTTTCGATCGTAAGGGGGTAGGTAATACAGGGAATTTTTGGAAAAATATTTTTTGTTCCCGATTTTGATGATCTTGCTATCAAACGATAGAACTCGATGAGCTGATAACGGATATGTTCGTTGTTTGCTGTGTTATGGGATAGGAAGGAAATTATAATTGCTGGAATGTTGTATTTTTATACTAATGTACGGTAACTGATATTTGCGAATTTTTTTCTCGGCAACGGTTAGGTCTATGGAGTTAAGGTTTACTTCTTTCAATGCAACTTCCAGAGCTCTATCAAACGATGTATAGTTTATTATATTTCGAAACAAAAGTTGAAAAGCGAATCCACCGGCCGGAATTTCTGAAATCTGGATTTTTGCGATTTTGTGGGTTCTGATTCTCGACCGCTATTCGATATGAGCTCAAACGGCCATTTGTTTTTCCATGAGCTTGCCGAGACCTCTCGAACGATATATGAAGTACCGTCCGAGGAGGAATAGAAGCCGAGAAAAAAATCCCGAATTTCGGAATTTTTCGATCGTAAGGGTAGGTAATACAGGGAATTTTTGGAAAAATATTTTTTGTTCCCGATTTTGATGATCTTGCTATCAAACGATAGAACTCGATGAGCTGATAACGGATATGTTCGTTGTTTGCTGTGTTATGGGATAGGAAGGAAATTATAATTGCTGGAATGTTGTATTTTTATACTAATGTACGGTAACTGATATTTGCGAATTTTTTTCTCGGCAACGGTTAGGTCTATGGAGTTAAGGTTTACTTCTTTCAATGCAACTTCCAGAGCTCTATCAAACGATGTATAGTTTATTATATTTCGAAACAAAAGTTGAAAAGCGAATCCACCGGCCGGAATTTCTGAAATCTGGATTTTTGCGATTTTGTGGGTTCTGATTCTCGACCGCTATTCGATATGAGCTCAAACGGCCATTTGTTTTTCCATGAGCTTGCCGAGACCTCTCGAACGATATATGAAGTACCGTCCGAGGAGGAATAGAAGCCGAGAAAAAAAATCCCGAATTTCGGAATTTTTCGATCGTAAGGGGGTAGGTAATACAGGGAATTTTTGGAAAAATATTTTTTGTTCCCGATTTTGATGATCTTGCTATCAAACGATAGAACTCGATGAGCTGATAACGGATATGTTCGTTGTTTGCTGTGTTATGGGATAGGAAGGAAATTATAATTGCTGGAATGTTGTATTTTTATACTAATGTACGGTAACTGATATTTGCGAATTTTTTTCTCGGCAACGGTTAGGTCTATGGAGTTAAGGTTTACTTCTTTCAATGCAACTTCCAGAGCTCTATCAAACGATGTATAGTTTATTATATTTCGAAACAAAAGTTGAAAAGCGAATCCACCGGCCGGAATTTCTGAAATCTGGATTTTTGCGATTTTGTGGGTTCTGATTCTCGACCGCTATTCGATATGAGCTCAAACGGCCATTTGTTTTTCCATGAGCTTGCCGAGACCTCTCGAACGATATATGAAGTACCGTCCGAGGAGGAATAGAAGCCGAGAAAAAAAATCCCGAATTTCGGAATTTTTCGATCGTAAGGGGGTAGGTAGGTAATACAGGGAATTTTTGGAAAAATATTTTTTGTTCCCGATTTTGATGATCTTGCTATCAAACGATAGAACTCGATGAGCTGATAACGGATATGTTCGTTGTTTGCTGTGTTATGGGATAGGAAGGAAATTATAATTGCTGGAATGTTGTATTTTTATACTAATGTACGGTAACTGATATTTGCGAATTTTTTTCTCGGCAACGGTTAGGTCTATGGAGTTAAGGTTTACTTCTTTCAATGCAACTTCCAGAGCTCTATCAAACGATGTATAGTTTATTATATTTCGAAACAAAAGTTGAAAAGCGAATCCACCGGCCGGAATTTCTGAAATCTGGATTTTTGCGATTTTGTGGGTTCTGATTCTCGACCGCTATTCGATATGAGCTGAAACGGCCATTTGTTTTTCCATGAGCTTGCCGAGACCTCTCGAACGATATATGAAGTACCGTCCGAGGAGGAATAGAAGCCGAGAAAAAAAATCCCGAATTTCGGAATTTTTCGATCGTAAGGGGGTAGGTAGGTAATACAGGGAATTTTTGGAAAAATATTTTTTGTTCCCGATTTTGATGATCTTGCCATCAAACGATAGAACTCGATGAGCTGATAACGGATATGTTCGTTGTTTGCTGTGTTATGGGATAGGAAGGAAATTATAATTGCTGGAATGTTGTATTTTTATACTAATGTACGGTAACTGATATTTGCGGATTTTTTTCTCGGCAACGGTTAGGTCCTTGGAGTTACGGTTTACTTCTTTCAATGCAACTTCCAGAGCTCTATCAAACGATGTATAGTTTATTATATTTCGAAACAAAAGTTGAAAAGCGAATCCACCGGCCGGAATTTCTGAAATCTGGATTTTTGCGATTTTGTGGGTTCTGATTCTCGACCGCTATTCGATATGAGCTGAAACGGCCATTTGTTTTTCCATGAGCTTGCCGAGCCCTCTCGAACGATATATGAAGTACCGTCCGAGGAGGAATAGAAGCCGAGAAAAAAAATCCCGAATTTCGGAATTTTTCGATCGTAAGGGGGTAGGTAATACAGGGAATTTTTGGAAAAATATTTTTTGTTCCCGATTTTGATGATCTTGCTATCAAACGATAGAACTCGATGAGCTGATAACGGATATGTTCGTTGTTTGCTGTGTTATGGGATAGGAAGGAAATTATAATTGCTGGAATGTTGTATTTTTATACTAATGTACGGTAACTGATATTTGCGAATTTTTTTCTCGGCAACGGTTAGGTCTATGGAGTTAAGGTTTACTTCTTTCAATGCAACTTCCAGAGCTCTATCAAACGATGTATAGTTTATTATATTTCGAAACAAAAGTTGAAAAGCGAATCCACCGGCCGGAATTTCTGAAATCTGGATTTTTGCGATTTTGTGGGTTCTGATTCTCGACCGCTATTCGATATGAGCTCAAACGGCCATTTGTTTTTCCATGAGCTTGCCGAGACCTCTCGAACGATATATGAAGTACCGTCCGAGGAGGAATAGAAGCCGAGAAAAAAAATCCCGAATTTCGGAATTTTTCGATCGTAAGGGGGTAGGTAGGTAATACAGGGAATTTTTGGAAAAATATTTTTTGTTCCCGATTTTGATGATCTTGCCATCAAACGATAGAACTCGATGAGCTGATAACGGATATGTTCGTTGTTTGCTGTGTTATGGGATAGGAAGGAAATTATAATTGCTGGAATGTTGTATTTTTATACTAATGTACGGTAACTGATATTTGCGGATTTTTTTCTCGGCAACGGTTAGGTCCTTGGAGTTACGGTTTACTTCTTTCAATGCAACTTCCAGAGCTCTATCAAACGATGTATAGTTTATTATATTTCGAAACAAAAGTTGAAAAGCGAATCCACCGGCCGGAATTTCTGAAATCTGGATTTTTGCGATTTTGTGGGTTCTGATTCTCGACCGCTATTCGATATGAGCTGAAACGGCCATTTGTTTTTCCATGAGCTTGCCGAGCCCTCTCGAACGATATATGAAGTACCGTCCGAGGAGGAATAGAAGCCGAGAAAAAAAATCCCGAATTTCGGAATTTTTCGATCGTAAGGGGGTAGGTAATACAGGGAATTTTTGGAAAAATATTTTTTGTTCCCGATTTTGATGATCTTGCTATCAAACGATAGAACTCGATGAGCTGATAACGGATATGTTCGTTGTTTGCTGTGTTATGGGATAGGAAGGAAATTATAATTGCTGGAATGTTGTATTTTTATACTAATGTACGGTAACTGATATTTGCGAATTTTTTTCTCGGCAACGGTTAGGTCTATGGAGTTACGGTTTACTTCTTTCAATGCAACTTCCAGAGCTCTATCAAACGATGTATAGTTTATTATATTTCGAAACAAAAGTTGAAAAGCGAATCCACCGGCCGGAATTTCTGAAATCTGGATT
The DNA here is from genome assembly GCA_037389465.1 of Baylisascaris procyonis. NCBI lineage: Eukaryota > Metazoa > Nematoda > Chromadorea > Rhabditida > Ascarididae > Baylisascaris > Baylisascaris procyonis. The sequence continues at coordinate 1,860,508 of JAZARR010000032.1, read as the reverse complement.
TTTGCGATTTTGTGGGTTCTGATTCTCGACCGCTATTCGATATGAGCTGAAACGGCCATTTGTTTTTCCATGAGCTTGCCGAGCCCTCTCGAACGATATATGAAGTACCGTCCGAGGAGGAATAGAAGCCGAGAAAAAAATCCCGAATTTCGGAATTTTTCGATCGTAAGGGGGTAGGTAGGTAATACAGGGAATTTTTGGAAAAATATTTTTTGTTCCCGATTTTGATGATCTTGCTATCAAACGATAGAACTCGATGAGCTGATAACGGATATGTTCGTTGTTTGCTGTGTTATGGGATAGGAAGGAAATTATAATTGCTGGAATGTTGTATTTTTATACTAATGTACGGTAACTGATATTTGCGAATTTTTTTCTCGGCAACGGTTAGGTCTATGGAGTTAAGGTTTACTTCTTTCAATGCAACTTCCAGAGCTCTATCAAACGATGTATAGTTTATTATATTTCGAAACAAAAGTTGAAAAGCGAATCCACCGGCCGGAATTTCTGAAATCTGGATTTTTGCGATTTTGTGGGTTCTGATTCTCGACCGCTATTCGATATGAGCTCAAACGGCCATTTGTTTTTCCATGAGCTTGCCGAGACCTCTCGAACGATATATGAAGTACCGTCCGAGGAGGAATAGAAGCCGAGAAAAAAAATCCCGAATTTCGGAATTTTTCGATCGTAAGGGGGTAATACAGGGAATTTTTGGAAAAATATTTTTTGTTCCCGATTTTGATGATCTTGCTATCAAACGATAGAACTCGATGAGCTGATAACGGATATGTTCGTTGTTTGCTGTGTTATGGGATAGGAAGGAAATTATAATTGCTGGAATGTTGTATTTTTATACTAATGTACGGTAACTGATATTTGCGAATTTTTTTCTCGGCAACGGTTAGGTCTATGGAGTTACGGTTTACTTCTTTCAATGCAACTTCCAGAGCTCTATCAAACGATGTATAGTTTATTATATTTCGAAACAAAAGTTGAAAAGCGAATCCACCGGCCGGAATTTCTGAAATCTGGATTTTTGCGATTTTGTGGGTTCTGATTCTCGACCGCTATTCGATATGAGCTGAAACGGCCATTTGTTTTTCCATGAGCTTGCCGAGCCCTCTCGAACGATATATGAAGTACCGTCCGAGGAGGAATAGAAGCCGAGAAAAAAAATCCCGAATTTCGGAATTTTTCGATCGTAAGGGGGTAGGTAGGTAATACAGGGAATTTTTGGAAAAATATTTTTTGTTCCCGATTTTGATGATCTTGCTATCAAACGATAGAACTCGATGAGCTGATAACGGATATGTTCGTTGTTTGCTGTGTTATGGGATAGGAAGGAAATTATAATTGCTGGAATGTTGTATTTTTATACTAATGTACGGTAACTGATATTTGCGAATTTTTTTCTCGGCAACGGTTAGGTCTATGGAGTTAAGGTTTACTTCTTTCAATGCAACTTCCAGAGCTCTATCAAACGATGTATAGTTTATTATATTTCGAAACAAAAGTTGAAAAGCGAATCCACCGGCCGGAATTTCTGAAATCTGGATTTTTGCGATTTTGTGGGTTCTGATTCTCGACCGCTATTCGATATGAGCTCAAACGGCCATTTGTTTTTCCATGAGCTTGCCGAGACCTCTCGAACGATATATGAAGTACCGTCCGAGGAGGAATAGAAGCCGAGAAAAAAAATCCCGAATTTCGGAATTTTTCGATCGTAAGGGGGTAGGTAGGTAATACAGGGAATTTTTGGAAAAATATTTTTTGTTCCCGATTTTGATGATCTTGCTATCAAACGATAGAACTCGATGAGCTGATAACGGATATGTTCGTTGTTTGCTGTGTTATGGGATAGGAAGGAAATTATAATTGCTGGAATGTTGTATTTTTATACTAATGTACGGTAACTGATATTTGCGAATTTTTTTCTCGGCAACGGTTAGGTCTATGGAGTTAAGGTTTACTTCTTTCAATGCAACTTCCAGAGCTCTATCAAACGATATATAGTTTATTATATTTCGAAACAAAAGTTGAAGAGCGAATCCACCGGCCGGAATTTCTGAAATCTGGATTTTTGCGATTTTGTGGGTTCTGATTCTCGATCGCTATTCGATATGAGCTCAAACGGCCATTTGTTTTTCCATGAGCTTGCCGAGACCTCTCGAACGATATATGAAGTACCGTCCGAGGAGGAATAGAAGCCGAGAAAAAAAATCCCGAATTTCGGAATTTTTCGATCGTAAGGGGGTAGGTAGGTAATACAGGGAATTTTTGGAAAAATATTTTTTGTTCCCGATTTTGATGATCTTGCTATCAAACGATTGAACTCGATGAGCTGATAACGGATATGTTCGTTGTTTGCTGTGTTATGGGATAGGAAGGAAATTATAATTGCTGGAATGTTGTATTTTTATACTAATGTACGGTAACTGATATTTGCGGATTTTTTTCCCGGCAACGGTTAGGTCCTTGGAGTTACGGTTTACTTCTTTCAATGCAACTTCCAGAGCTCTATCAAACGATGTATAGTTTATTATATTTCGAAACAAAAGTTGAAAAGCGAATCCACCGGCCGGAATTTCTGAAATCTGGATTTTTGCGATTTTGTGGGTTCTGATTCTCGACCGCTATTCGATATGAGCTCAAACGGCCATTTGTTTTTCCATGAGCTTGCCGAGACCTCTCGAACGATATATGAAGTACCGTCCGAGGAGGAATAGAAGCCGAGAAAAAAAATCCCGAATTTCGGAATTTTTCGATCGTAAGGGGGTAGGTAGGTAATACAGGGAATTTTTGGAAAAATATTTTTTGTTCCCGATTTTGATGATCTTGCTATCAAACGATAGAACTCGATGAGCTGATAACGGATATGTTCGTTGTTTGCTGTGTTATGGGATAGGAAGGAAATTATAATTGCTGGAATGTTGTATTTTTATACTAATGTACGGTAACTGATATTTGCGAATTTTTTTCTCGGCAACGGTTAGGTCTATGGAGTTAAGGTTTACTTCTTTCAATGCAACTTCCAGAGCTCTATCAAACGATGTATAGTTTATTATATTTCGAAACAAAAGTTGAAAAGCGAATCCACCGGCCGGAATTTCTGAAATCTGGATTTTTGCGATTTTGTGGGTTCTGATTCTCGACCGCTATTCGATATGAGCTCAAACGGCCATTTGTTTTTCCATGAGCTTGCCGAGACCTCTCGAACGATATATGAAGTACCGTCCGAGGAGGAATAGAAGCCGAGAAAAAAAATCCCGAATTTCGGAATTTTTCGATCGTAAGGGTGTAGGTAGGTAATACAGGGAATTTTTGGAAAAATATTTTTTGTTCCCGATTTTGATGATCTTGCTATCAAACGATAGAACTCGATGAGCTGATAACGGATATGTTCGTTGTTTGCTGTGTTATGGGATAGGAAGGAAATTATAATTGCTGGAATGTTGTATTTTTATACTAATATACGGTAACTGATATTTGCGAATTTTTTTCTCGGCAACGGTTAGGTCTATGGAGTTAAGGTTTACTTCTTTCAATGCAACTTCCAGAGCTCTATCAAACGATATATAGTTTATTATATTTCGAAACAAAAGTTGAAAAGCGAATCCACCGGCCGGAATTTCTGAAATCTGGATTTTTGCGATTTTGTGGGTTCTGATTCTCGATCGCTATTCGATATGAGCTCAAACGGCCATTTGTTTTTCCATGAGCTTGCCGAGACCTCTCGAACGATATATGAAGTACCGTCCGAGGAGGAATAGAAGCCGAGAAAAAAAATCCCGAATTTCGGAATTTTTCGATCGTAAGGGGGTAGGTAGGTAATACAGGGAATTTTTGGAAAAATATTTTTTGTTCCCGATTTTGATGATCTTGCTATCAAACGATAGAACTCGATGAGCTGATAACGGATGTGTTCGTTGTTTGCTGTGTTATGGGATAGGAAGGAAATTATAATTGCTGGAATGTTGTACTTTTATACTAATGTACGGTAACTGATATTTGCGAATTTTTTTCTCGGCAACGGTTAGGTCTATGGAGTTAAGGTTTACTTCTTTCAATGCAACTTCCAGAGCTCTATCAAACGATATATAGTTTATTATATTTCGAAACAAAAGTTGAAAAGCGAATCCACCGGCCGGAATTTCTGAAATCTGGATTTTTGCGATTTTGTGGGTTCTGATTCTCGACCGCTATTCGATATGAGCTCAAACGGCCATTTGTTTTTCCATGAGCTTGCCGAGACCTCTCGAACGATATATGAAGTACCGTCCGAGGAGGAATAGAAGCCGAGAAAAAAAATCCCGAATTTCGGAATTTTTCGATCGTAAGGGGGTAGGTAGGTAATACAGGGAATTTTTGGAAAAATATTTTTTGTTCCCGATTTTGATGATCTTGCTATCAAACGATTGAACTCGATGAGCTGATAACGGATATGTTCGTTGTTTGCTGTGTTATGGGATAGGAAGGAAATTATAATTGCTGGAATGTTGTATTTTTATACTAATGTACGGTAACTGATATTTGCGGATTTTTTTCTCGGCAACGGTTAGGTCCTTGGAGTTACGGTTTACTTCTTTCAATGCAACTTCCAGAGCTCTATCAAACGATGTATAGTTTATTATATTTCGAAACAAAAGTTGAAAAGCGAATCCACCGGCCGGAATTTCTGAAATCTGGATTTTTGCGATTTTGTGGGTTCTGATTCTCGACCGCTATTCGATATGAGCTCAAACGGCCATTTGTTTTTCCATGAGCTTGCCGAGACCTCTCGAACGATATATGAAGTACCGTCCGAGGAGGAATAGAAGCCGAGAAAAAAAATCCCGAATTTCGGAATTTTTCGATCGTAAGGGGGTAATACAGGGAATTTTTGGAAAAATATTTTTTGTTCCCGATTTTGATGATCTTGCTATCAAACGATAGAACTCGATGAGCTGATAACGGATATGTTCGTTGTTTGCTGTGTTATGGGATAGGAAGGAAATTATAATTGCTGGAATGTTGTATTTTTATACTAATGTACGGTAACTGATATTTGCGAATTTTTTTCTCGGCAACGGTTAGGTCTATGGAGTTAAGGTTTACTTCTTTCAATGCAACTTCCAGAGCTCTATCAAACGATGTATAGTTTATTATATTTCGAAACAAAAGTTGAAAAGCGAATCCACCGGCCGGAATTTCTGAAATCTGGATTTTTGCGATTTTGTGGGTTCTGATTCTCGACCGCTATTCGATATGAGCTCAAACGGCCATTTGTTTTTCCATGAGCTTGCCGAGACCTCTCGAACGATATATGAAGTACCGTCCGAGGAGGAATAGAAGCCGAGAAAAAAAATCCCGAATTTCGGAATTTTTCGATCGTAAGGGGGTAATACAGGGAATTTTTGGAAAAATATTTTTTGTTCCCGATTTTGATGATCTTGCTATCAAACGATAGAACTCGATGAGCTGATAACGGATATGTTCGTTGTTTGCTGTGTTATGGGATAGGAAGGAAATTATAATTGCTGGAATGTTGTATTTTTATACTAATGTACGGTAACTGATATTTGCGAATTTTTTTCTCGGCAACGGTTAGGTCTATGGAGTTAAGGTTTACTTCTTTCAATGCAACTTCCAGAGCTCTATCAAACGATGTATAGTTTATTATATTTCGAAACAAAAGTTGAAAAGCGAATCCACCGGCCGGAATTTCTGAAATCTGGATTTTTGCGATTTTGTGGGTTCTGATTCTCGACCGCTATTCGATATGAGCTCAAACGGCCATTTGTTTTTCCATGAGCTTGCCGAGACCTCTCGAACGATATATGAAGTACCGTCCGAGGAGGAATAGAAGCCGAGAAAAAAAATCCCGAATTTCGGAATTTTTCGATCGTAAGGGGGTAGGTAGGTAATACAGGGAATTTTTGGAAAAATATTTTTTGTTCCCGATTTTGATGATCTTGCTATCAAACGATAGAACTCGATGAGCTGATAACGGATATGTTCGTTGTTTGCTGTGTTATGGGATAGGAAGGAAATTATAATTGCTGGAATGTTGTATTTTTATACTAATGTACGGTAACTGATATTTGCGAATTTTTTTCTCGGCAACGGTTAGGTCTATGGAGTTAAGGTTTACTTCTTTCAATGCAACTTCCAGAGCTCTATCAAACGATGTATAGTTTATTATATTTCGAAACAAAAGTTGAAAAGCGAATCCACCGGCCGGAATTTCTGAAATCTGGATTTTTGCGATTTTGTGGGTTCTGATTCTCGACCGCTATTCGATATGAGCTCAAACGGCCATTTGTTTTTCCATGAGCTTGCCGAGACCTCTCGAACGATATATGAAGTACCGTCCGAGGAGGAATAGAAGCCGAGAAAAAAATCCCGAATTTCGGAATTTTTCGATCGTAAGGGGGTAGGTAGGTAATACAGGGAATTTTTGGAAAAATATTTTTTGTTCCCGATTTTGATGATCTTGCTATCAAACGATAGAACTCGATGAGCTGATAACGGATATGTTCGTTGTTTGCTGTGTTATGGGATAGGAAGGAAATTATAATTGCTGGAATGTTGTATTTTTATACTAATGTACGGTAACTGATATTTGCGAATTTTTTTCTCGGCAACGGTTAGGTCTATGGAGTTAAGGTTTACTTCTTTCAATGCAACTTCCAGAGCTCTATCAAACGATATATAGTTTATTATATTTCGAAACAAAAGTTGAAGAGCGAATCCACCGGCCGGAATTTCTGAAATCTGGATTTTTGCGATTTTGTGGGTTCTGATTCTCGACCGCTATTCGATATGAGCTCGAACGGCCATTTGTTTTTCCATGAGCTTGCCGAGACCTCTCGAACGATATATGAAGTACCGTCCGAGGAGGAATAGAAGCCGAGAAAAAAAATCCCGAATTTCGGAATTTTTCGATCGTAAGGGGGTAGGTAGGTAATACAGGGAATTTTTGGAAAAATATTTTTTGTTCCCGATTTTGATGATCTTGCTATCAAACGATTGAACTCGATGAGCTGATAACGGATATGTTCGTTGTTTGCTGTGTTATGGGATAGGAAGGAAATTATAATTGCTGGAATGTTGTATTTTTATACTAATGTACGGTAACTGATATTTGCGGATTTTTTTCTCGGCAACGGTTAGGTCCTTGGAGTTACGGTTTACTTCTTTCAATGCAACTTCCAGAGCTCTATCAAACGATGTATAGCTTATTATATTTCGAAACAAAAGTTGAAAAGCGAATCCACCGGCCGGAATTTCTGAAATCTGGATTTTTGCGATTTTGTGGGTTCTGATTCTCGACCGCTATTCGATATGAGCTCAAACGGCCATTTGTTTTTCCATGAGCTTGCCGAGACCTCTCGAACGATATATGAAGTACCGTCCGAGGAGGAATGGAAGCCGAGAAAAAAATCCCGAATTTCGGAATTTTTCGATCGTAAGGGGGTAGTACAGGGAAATTATGGAAAAATATTTTTTGTCCTCGATTTTGATGATTTTGCTATTAAACGATAGAAGTCGATGAGCTGATCACTGTTATATCCATTGTTTGCTGCTTTATATGAAAAGAAGGAGACTGTAGGTGCGCGAATCTGTAGTTTCTATACAAATGTACTGTAATTGGTACTTTGGAATCTTGCAGTGGTTAGACGTATGGAGCAATGCTCGTCGGATTTGCAATTCAGGCGTTGTGTGTGGTCTGTTTCAGTTGTGTAGTGTAGACCCCGTTTGGCATATGTGCCTGGCAGGAAGTGGCATAGGCGTGTGCGTGTGTATGTGTATGGGAGAGGGGGGGAAGGGGAATGTATGCGTCTATGTGTGTACAGGTGTAGGGGAGGGGTGTGGTTGGTGGTGCGTGGGGTGTGTCGTATGCGTGGTGTAGTGTGGTGTGGTGCGTGTGGTGTGTGTGGTAGTGCGATGTCGATGGTGTGTGTTGTGGACTTGTGGTGTGGTGTGGTTTGCATTAAGCGTGCGTAGTGTGTGTGCAGTGTATGTGTGGCGTGTGCACTTCCATTCGCATAAATATTGCTGACGTGCACAACACTGCTGAGTACCTCTTGGTCACTATCTATAAAAGGTGCAAGGGTTGAAATCTGCAAACTTAAAATCTCAAATGTGATAGATTGGGAAGGTTTTTTTTGAATAAAATTTTTCTTGAAGCCGATCACAAGAAGAAGTTTTTTGTTGATTGGGTTCGCAGTGTGGTTGTACACTTTCTGAAGAAGAAGTGCTTGCGCGAGTTGAGTTTAGTTTGTCTATTCAACGCTTGCGTTATTCTTTGCAAAGCAGCCTTTTCTATCGATTATGGCTTATGCTTGTTGGCTTCACATAAACTCTTATCCATTACATGAATTTCTTTCGAAGCGATATGGCCATCCATCTAGTATAAATAATATTATATCATGGGAAATGCTTTTGAAATCTCCCAACTTCCGGCAGTGCCTATTATTGCTAATTGTTTCGATGGTTTTAGACCATAAGGAATAAAAGTGAAATGGTAGCGTAGTGCTTCTTAAGAAGTTGAAAGGCACATGATAGTAGTCGTGATCGCACTGCTGGCGAGTGTTAGATGATCTAGTGTAGGGAGTATGTCGTTCTTCTTATAGAAGCTTTGTCGGTTCAACTTGTTTTTAACAGCTGTATGTAATCATTTTTGTTTGGTCCACTTTGAATGATCTTTCTTAAACACATCAACACGGCTCAAAAGATTATTGCTTTGGGGAAGAAATTATGCAGAAAAAAGGAACTTTGGGGGGAAATTTCGGTGGATGATTACATCAATAGTATTATGATATCATTATTTGGCATGTATCGTTTTTTTCTATAGGAAACTTATATACAATGAGAAGCATATATGGTGCTGTCCTCGTGTGCATCCTTTTTTCGTTTTTTTCTTTTTTTTTTTTTTTTTAATCGGCATCAATGCAAGCGAATAACAGAATTCTGGCTTATTTACTTCAAATTTTTGTCTCTTTTTTTGTCATGTGTTTCATTGCTCTGAGCTTATCAGTAAAAACTCATCTGACGAATGCTTGTGTTCGTTCATGCGCATAGACACATATTTGAGTCCGCATGTAAGTGCATTCATGCATGTTTCTTTCGTTATTGACGTTGACAATCAAATAGTCAGCCATTTCTTTACTTATAAGTTTCGACGAGGTTGACTATTTAATCGTCCATCTAGAGTGTGAAGTTGCATCCTTTAAGAAATATCTACGAAATGGTCACCTATATACTTAGCTGTCATTTTTATTGTGGCCCAAATAGACTGTTAGTGATAAGAATGCGCACATAACGCTATCTTTTTCGATGATTAATTACTATATAGAATTTTAAAAGTTTGGAAAAAAAAAATGATTTCCTTCTCATAGATTGGAATCTGTGCTGATCGTTCTTACTTCTGACAGTTTCTATTATTTATAAAGTGAATTATTTGCTGATCGACTACTTAGCTGTTAAGAATTCAAGGTATTGTAAATTCTTGATATAAAACATAAAAATTCTCATCTTTATAGACACGCTCATATCTACGCCACGCTGCTCATTTGATTTTTTCTAAGCTATTACACTAGCTTTTTATAAAGTTCACTTCTTTCAATGGATAATTACTGAGGTTTCATTTATGTTTTTTTTTTCTATCTTCTAATGCTATGCAATCTATGATGACTAAGAATTTCTTCGTTTTGTTAAAAAAAACAACAACTCAACATTGTTTTATTTTTGATCTTGTAACGAGTGAACACATTAAACTTCCTCTCCTAAAAGCATTTTACTATGGCATTGAAAAATTCGATCTATTTAAAAAGGAATCTATAGAATGCATTTGTTTATTCGATTTCTTTAGAATAGACGAAAGTATAATAATATATCCGAGAGAAACAGGAAATGCGGAGAAAAAACTAGCTAAAAAGGATTCTTCAGAAAGAGTATTTGCAGATTTCAATCGGAGGAAGAAGGCCATCACTTTTTTTTTTTGCTATTCTTTGCGATTGCATTACAAGCACTTCGAAGGAGAATAGTGAATTTAATTGTGGATTCTAACATGTGACTAATGTGGCCATTTGACGAGAGCGTTACGATTCTATTGGCACTATTAATGCTTCAAGAAGGCGAAGCATTTGAGATTGATCTCCTTAACGATTCGGTTACTTCACGAAATGAGGTATGTTGTATTTCGGCCAGCTATACCTGGACAATTAGCAGATATCTGCAAATGGCATTGATCCATGGAATAATCCATAATATGTTGTTACATTGTGAAAGCTAAAAATTTGAAATCATGTAGAAGTTACTGTTTAAGCATTAAAAAAGATTAGTGGGAGAGCGATTTTCAATCGTGCAGTTCTCGATGCGAAACCGATGGTAAGGGTGAACATCAGGGCAATAAAGTTGGGGCGCAAAAGTTGAAGAATTGCAGCATGACGTGGGTCTTGTCAGTTAACTATGATGTCATACTATGCTGCATTGCTTTTATCGACAATTTTATGTTTCACTATCAAATCGACGCCATACTGGAGCACTCTTTAAACGAATGCAAGCTGATTTTGAATCATTGACATCGTGCCATTAAATCGATAGGTCAGGAAGGACTTTGGCTTCAAGGTGGATGCCACAGTGGTAAATATTAGCACAGGAAGTCGATTGGAAAAACAAAACTTCTCTAAGCTCATAAATTTCAGAATGTGCCAAGCATCTCGGCTAGAAAGAATCGTGACTTAAGGCAAGAGGTTATAATTTCAACACCTCCAACAACGAAGGTATGAGATATTTCATCGTAACTTTTTGAGTGCATCAATCTCTCTTACAGTGCAATCAATAAAATAAGTGGTTCATTATTGCCTAAGAATTATTTCTTGAAATGACTTATATACTTCACCTAGTCATCTAAATAGGTCGTTTGCTAATCTCTTCTTTCTTCCTTCCTTCAAATTTGTCTTCCTGCTTTAAGCTGGGATCCGGTTGAATCTTTCTCTTCCTTGCCTCGTTACTTGCCCAATTATTTCAATCCGTCCGTTTCGCATGAAATCACCTGAAATTAGCGAAACATTTACTGAAACAGTTTATAGACTTCCATAGGAAAAAATAAATTCCTTCATCATCAACCATAAAGTTGTAAATCATCAATAATCATTTATGAAAATCCTGCAGTTCAATTACGACACGAAACAAATCTCTTTTACAGTAAAGTCGCAAATTTCGCTAAGGCTATTAGCTTATAAGATAATATCTTTTTGAAGTTGTCGTTTCTATAGCGCAGTCTTCAGTAGTTTCTCATTCATTATACTGTTTTATTCCAATTTATTAGCATATTGAGCCGTAGTCAATAGCAAGAAGAATGAATTGAAGATAACGCAATGTTTTTCAAGAACGCAAAACCATATTGTCCATTTATTTTATTTAAATTGGACAATTTGATCCACTCGTTAAATACTATACATTCGCATCATATAATGCTATCAAAAACATATTGTAAAGTTGAGTACCATTATTTCAAATGTTTTAGATAAAATCGCTTAAACGACGTAGAGATGAGGCGGTTCGTCGATTAAATGCGTGGCGCAAACATCATATACGAACTCATAGAATTCGTCGACTGAGAAGAAATCATATTAAAAAACCAAAACGATTAATCACATAATTTTGTTGAAATCTAACAATTTGAGAGGATTCTTTCGAACGTCTTAGATGTTTATTGATTCTTTATTTCTGGATGTTCTATTTAATCCAATAAGTAAAAAACTGTTTCTCTTATTGTTGAAATTGACTTTATATTTCTCATTGAAGGGGAAGATTGAAAAAAAAATTAATTCGATATTTTCAGAACGTAAATAATTCGATTTCCTCTTGAACCGGACTTAAAATGAACATATTATTTTATTTTTAAGTGGCGTAAATTGCTAAAATCGTTTTCTCATTTCTTCCCGAATTTCCTCGCTGAGGATAGAGGTTTTGAGAATATTCTCTAGTTCCAGTTGAGTTTCCCATTATGGCACTTTTATTGCAAATTGCAATATTTGTGATGCATTGACTACTTTTTTTTTGCTTTACTTTTACCCGTATACAGCGTAGATATATTGGATCTTAAAATTGAATTTTAATGCAAACACGAGCAAATTTTCATTTCGGTTTTTCAAATATTTTTAATACGAAATCATCTAATTATTTATTGTTACAATCGTTAAAATTTGCTGTTTCAATTGTTTTTTACGATTTAAAAATTTGCGATTTAAAATTTTATAAAAAAATTAAAAAATTTAAAAGATTTACGATTAACTAAATATTGGAGTGAATAAAGTTTACTTTATTAATGCTCAGCGAAGTTATCCTTCAATTCAGCAGGCATTACTGAATCGAACAATTTTCCTCTCAGATAAGAAAAAATTTTGTGCAAATGTTTCATTCATTCACTAATTGAATTTTGTTGATATTTTCCATCTTAGGAAACCATCCAGTAATGCTTAAATTTCTTATAATATTTTATGAAACGACCCTATAATAACAATGAGGAAATTTTTCGATTTTATTTAAATATAATTCACTCAGTGGGTGCCTATTTTTCATTATTGTTCTCTTATTAGCAGCAAAAAAATAAATGAATAAATAAATAAAATTTGAAGTGCGACAGTCAATAAGATTGTTTCCATTCGAATATCGTATAGTTTAATCGATGAATCAAAAAGAATATAAGAGAACATGGAATGGCATGAAATTTTTTATCAGTCTAGTTCGGCCAGCCGACTTCACAAGTTGTCAGTAAAAAGAAATATGAAAAATACTAGTATCATATTCTATTGAAAACACAAACTTTCTTCATTAAATTCCACTCTATTGCAATCTGACGCATATAAAATCTATAACAATTAATTATCGTGTTCAGATTTATACAACTTAGTCGGAGGTCGACAGAAGTGACATATGAACTGTTCGTATGGTGCGAATTATACTCGTCAAACTTTGTCATTCTATGACTTCACTGATTGCCGAATTGAAACTCTCACGCAAGCAGACAAACATAAAAATGCGCTTAGATGGGACGTTAGCGTGACGTACTTTTTTTGAAATGAAATTTGCAAAAACGATCATATTTGCCCAAGAATCATCGCAAAACTTCAAATTAATGGCTTTTGATGCATAACGAAAATACGACTTTTATTGGACGAAAAATTTCGATCTTAACCCTCCGTAGAGGATTGATATTTTTAATAACTGGAAAGAGTATAGCAATACCAAGAGAATCGAAATCTCCAAAAAAAAAACTGTATGACATTATTATATCGCTGCAAGTTGTGGTAACGTGAAAAGTCTATTTATTTCTTTCGCTGTTCTAACGGAATGAAAAAAAAATTTTTTTTTTCGTGTATTTTTCACTTTTTCTCAAGGGGATCTCAAAGTTAGCACTATTCTATTTATGTCGTAATGCCAAGAATATTCTACTATACTTCACTTTTCTTGTCATAAATCTGCGCTGTAATATGCTTTCAGCCCTCAGATAAATTATTTATACTGTGCAATGCTTCCTGTCAAGTTTCATGGCACTGCCTGGCATAGCATGGTTGTAATACAGCACACAGCATTGTACACTATGTTATCGTATTGAAAAATATTTTATAATTCATAGATGCAGCAATTGTCATTGATGTTTTTGCTCATAACATGTGCCGCATTTCAGGTGATTTCGTCTTGCTTCAGTGATTGCAAAAAAAAACCCGTTCCATGACGCTGTGGGATTCCCACATGATTTGTTTGTGGTGGCGTATTTCGATCGAAGATCCGCAATATTTCTTGATCTAAATTTACCAAATGCGGTTTTCGGTGATGATTTAATGACGCATATTTTTAATACTTCATTTGCATCGATGCCGTCCGTATTCGTTCTTGCTTCACATTCTAAATTCGCCTTATTCAAATGTGGTAGTACCCTGTAGACCATAAATCTTTTTACTCGCTTCAGTGGATCAATTTTCGTTCTTCTCTTCATTAATGGACTACAAGCATTTGACAAAATAAATGAAAGAATGGGGCAAAAGAGAGTTGATACTGATGATCACCGTTCCGTTCTATCTATTTAACTAACCGGTTTCATCATGGTCTCAACAAATAAAAACGAATGCATTATAGTAATACCTTCTTATTTCAACTAATCGAATGATCATACAATTCATTTAAAGAGGATTAATATTTTTGCGAAAGGAGCAGGAAAATGAAAATCTAATGGGTCTAAAATATGCATAATTTTTGACACCCTTTAGCATGTATGAGACATCTTGAAGTTAATCGATCGACTCTACGTGTGACATAGGGAGTTATTCTACAGCATGTCTTATGTATGTCAGATTTTATAGGTTCAGCTTCAGCATTCTCAAGTTGGAGCTGTCGGACAGACAGACACATACACACAGACAAATGTAAACGCCTAGACATCACATTCCAACAGCGCTCATCCTTGAAATAGGTGCGTAATAAAAGCTTTCAAATAGTTAGCTGGCCGTTATTTCGCATCGCGTTGAATATACATGGCTAAATTTTTATTTACATCCCATTATGAAAAGAATTGGAACTAGGCAATGCTAGAACAGTGAAAATTTCAAAGCTTAATAATTCATATAGAGAGTTTCTAGTTGCGTCGAAATTCGGGAAACCAATTTGACAGAATTCGAAAAACACATTTCGTAGAATTTTTCACTCATTTCTTCAAATCACAAGCCGCTCATTTATTGTACTTCATTGCGAAAAAAAATAAGTGTTTAAAAGTGTTTCTGCTCCATTTTGGCGATTTTCCACGTGTGTGTCAAACTGTTTGAAAAAAATCATAACCACATTTGTTGCAGCCGAATATAGACCCTTCGGCTCACGAAGTTGGGAGTGAAGGTGAAGAGAGAGAGAGAGGGAAATTTTCGAGGTAAGAATAACAAGTCGAAGCTTTTTTTGAATGAGCTTTCAATATTTATTTTCTATGGTCCACACTCTTCACATAGAAAAGCTACACGAGATGAGTTCCCATTCTCCTTTTCGCTCATTCTTTTCCATCCACCTATCTGCGTAGAATTTTCTCGCATGAAACCTCTTCGTATGTTTTCGTTCAAGATGGCTTGCGATGAAGCGGAGGATTAATTACACACTTCTATGGTAGTTCTTATACGTGTTGCTTTGCTTTGAACATAGAGTTTTAATCGTTATAGCGCAATCTGCAGTAGCAAGACATGTTAAGCTTTTCCTCGTATTAAGTGCAGATTGCATCAGAAGGATGCAACCAATGATCACTTTCTAGCATGCGAAAAATTAGCCTCGAAACATGCTCGCATGAGAAAGCGATCTCTTAACGAAGGATAATTTTACTTCTGCTCTGTCCTCTAAATGATCAAAAACAAACTTTTATCGGCACATGAAATCTTGGCCAGCGAGAGAAAAAAATTCGCCTACGATATTTGACAGAAATCCTTATTACCTCTCGCTTTCGTATAAGTTTCCATTGCTTTGAAAGCTTTTCGAAAGGAGATCTTCCGGCTTATTTGAAATTTCACAAATAGTCGATTCATTGCTTCAAAACATTTGCATGCTTTATTTATGTTATTTGCAATTCGCTAAATATTATAAGTACATTCGACGGTTGTTGATTAATAAGTTAGTGGTTGATGAATTTTGCTCAGTGATTGAAACCAAAACCAGTCAGCTTTATGCCTAATGAGTTATTGTCATGAACGAATAGAGAGCGTATTACAAATAAGAGATTCGCTCTAGTTATTGAAAACACATTGCAATAAATGTGTTTATTTTCGCAATTCTGCAACGTAGTTGTAAAATTCGCTTTCCAGCCAATCTAGTTCACATTCTGAGTTAATGAAACGAATAATATTGTAATTTTGCAAAAATTTGCAAAAATCGTCAATACAATCGATATCCCTATTGGCTTTCTATGGAAATCAACTCATATTTTGCAGTGGAAAATTTGCAAAAAAAAATCCGTATTCACATAAGAACATCGACGGAAAAATTTCAATGCGAATTGCAAATGGTGATGGTGTTTTTTGATCGTTTGCAATCACTTTGCAATGTGCATCATCATGTAGGAGGTGTATTGCGATGTGCATCATCATGTAGGAGGTGCACTACTTCAATTATCAAATCCATTCATAGCCAATGCTAATATTCCCTCTCTTTTAATGCTCTATTCGAAAATTGTTCGTCTCATTACATGAGCGTTATTTCTGATCGCGTAGTGTGAGGTGCAAAATTTTGAAAACTCAAATTCGCATTGCGTTTTGATCATAACAATAATCCTCCCTTTGAATAATATAATTAAACACTTCTAATTGTCGCATTTACTTCCTCTTGACTTCTAATTGTCGCAATAACTACCTCTTAATCGAAGGTTATTGCAGGTATTCGCACTTGACCTAATGTTTTTGCATTCACCTATTTTAGTTGTAAATAAATATTATAGTGCATCGTTTAAATCGAATAAATTCAGCTCGCTTAATATTACTTGACTAATTATTATACGACAGAGAGATTTTAAATAGATTATTTCAATCTTACAATTGGATTCTGATCGATATACTTTACTAGTTCAGGATTAAATTCAAAGTCGAGTTTTCCGGCGATTCATTTAAGTAACTTTCCCACTATCTTTTGCATCAGCATATCTTTAATTAATTGAATATTTGGCTATATGAAGAGAAATAAAATGGTTCCTTTGTAAGTTTTTTTGATGCCACAAATCTTTCTGTTGAGTCGAAATTTCGTCGAAAAAAATGTCTGGCATATTGTAAGGTTGTGTCCTGTTGCAGAACCTGTTCAGCGTGAATTTTTTTTTCCGCATAGCCTTCAGCGATCTCTTACGCAACAAATATATTATTGGCGTTAATTGCAATAGTGGTGATTATGGTGAGTCGTAGAAAATTGGCCTCGTCGATCGACAAGCACTTTTCGGAAATCACGACAAATCATCACACAATCATGGCTTTGTTCGTTGCGTTCGCTTTGAATTCTGCTCTCCCATACGAATTCGATAACCTGCTGGACAGCAATCAGTTTTTTGGCTCCGTTTTCTATTGGTTACTCTTCTATTAGTTACAGCAACGACTTTGTGGAGAATTTATTTGAATTTCAGGATGACCTTATCTAAGTTTCTAGAGCATTTATCCATTATCTTTCGTTTTTCATTCTCCCGTTGAGCAAAAAGCACCGTTGCAATGCTGAAACATTCCCTGCTGTCATGCACACGATATACAGCCGTTTAAACAAATCGTTTTAGTGTCCGAATGATGCATCTGTTAAGAATCTCTAATAAACCTGCAAACTTTTGCGCAAACTGATGACAAAAAACGGAAAAGAACCTTATTATCTGGGATTTTGTAATGAGATGCACTGAAGTAGAGAACTGTTTATAAGTCCAAAGCATGGGATTATCATTTCTTCAACAAATATAGGGCGATATTTTCCTGAAACACTTTCAGTTTAAACTATTACTTGATTATTTGGGTTCTTGTAACTTCTTTTCAATAGCGCTTTTTGGAGTTTCATCACCATATACAACACTGAGAGCAATCAAAACAGGAGACGATATACTCCCATCTTTGAATTGAATGCGCGAGGAATAAGTCTACGTGCGAATGAAAGTGTGCACTGTGTTGTTTCTGACAGCAATCACAGATTGCGCCAATTTCTGTGGTGTGCTAAAATTTACTACCTGCTTATTAAATTGTTGATATTGATGCTCATTTCTCATTTAAATCATCCTACTCACATGATTATACAGGATGGTAATAGGTATAGAACCTGAAAATGAGTATTCTCGAGTTTAATTCTGAGTTGCTTTTATTAAAATTAACCAAAGATTTTTGATCCAATAAATCTGCAGTTTGATCGAATCATCATTTATTATTTCATTTGAATCAGTTTTTTAAACTAACACATTATATTTGAGCATCTTTAATACATATCGGATATGATATCATTGGATAGTCTCAACAACATCGTTGAGCTGAGAATGGTGCTATAAATTAGGATTCTTTATTATGAAAGTCTTAGAGAAT
This sequence comes from Baylisascaris procyonis, assembly GCA_037389465.1. Lineage (NCBI taxonomy): Eukaryota > Metazoa > Nematoda > Chromadorea > Rhabditida > Ascarididae > Baylisascaris > Baylisascaris procyonis. The sequence goes on along the minus strand of JAZARR010000032.1, from coordinate 1,842,464 downwards.
AATCTCAGAATGAGCTAAACATGAGTATAGGATGATCTAGTTGTCAACTTTTCAGCAATTAAAAAATTCATTGCAACAAATGAATTTCTCTGAGAAATTGCGCAACAAATAAAAACTGCAAAATAGCCGACGTGAAAAATTCGCTACAAAATGTTGAATGATACTCCTTTCAAAGTGTATTTTTTCGTACTTATCTTCATCTATGATATCCTAGTTGGTCAACGTATTTAAAAATATTGATCAACCAGATCAAAGATGCCGTTTTGCAAATTTAATATTTCATTGGAAATGTTTTTTTTTCAGTTACCCATTTTTAGAGGTAACTTTTCTGGGCAAATAAATTTACCCTTTATGACATCTCGTCGGCTATTCATCCACCCACATCTCCGTCGTTTTAGCACTCTGTAACGCATGCAATTTGCAATTGCGATTGCATATAATCAAAGTGCAACCACTCAAGGTAACGAACATATTTGTGCAAATCATTGTGAGTGGGCGAATTCAGACGCTACACTGCTCGATCTATGATTATAAGTGCAAATTGTCAGTCAAAAAGTTTGTAGAAGATTTTCTGTAAAGGAAAATAATTAATAATGAGTTATAAAATGATTATAATTTCAATGATTTTATAGAGATAATTTTGCAAACATACGAAAATTTTGCACAATCTAGTTATAGATGTTATTGTCACTTTTCGTAAGCAAGTTTCATAAAAACTGGAGATCACTACAAACATCGTATGAGCAAATGTTTTATTTTCATGTGCAAAACAAATCGCTTTTTCATTTAGTGGGAACATTTGAAATTTTCATGCATGTTGATCCGTAAACAACGAATTCCTCTTGAATCTTTGAAGAAATCGAAGCCTTTTTTACAATTGTTAAGAATATTGCAATATTGTTCAGCTAGTAATGGCTCGTGCAATTTTTTATCGAGATGATTATTCGTCGGTTATTCCTCTTCTTAGGCGCATACGCTTAGGTCTGCTTTCTTGTTCGAATTGTAGCGTCAACTCGAGAAGAGTGACCAAAAATAAAACGATGAAATATGATGAATTTGAAATATGTAATTTTGTGCAGTTTTAAAGCTTACATTCCCCTGCAGTCATCTCTATATGGAAAACGTCTAAAAAACAATGCGTGATATGATAGCTTTGATATATTCGAACAGCCATTTATCGTAGCGGTTGAGATGTGAAGATGTTCGTTGTGCCAGCCAAGATATCGGCACTTAAGGTTATGCCGAAAGATAAAACATACGAACAGACGACTGCCATTTTAAGCCCATCAGCAGCAGATTAAACGGATAAATTTGAAATGGGTTGAAAATCTTATAGTTTTCAAACGTCAACAACATCACACTCGATGCTACTATAACAGTATTTACTCACTCTTCGTGTGAAACACGTTTTCGTCGGTACTTGACCTATTTCTCCATTATTTTCGGAAGATTTGATCAACTTTTTTCCGTTATTCTGAGCATATACGTTCTTGATCTCCAAATAGAGAAATTTTTTACCTTCCGAGACTTACTTCTATAGAGTAAATGAATAATTAAGTTACTGCTTGAAACAGTTCTTGAAGTAACCCTCGCTGGTAATATATCATTTTACATTTTTCTCCTACATAGACGAAAACAAAATTTCTTTTTTTGTTTACTGAAAAAAGAGTTGGAATTCGGAATTGCTTAATATTTCTCAATAAATTTCCTCTTGTCTATCATTTTGGAATGAATTGTTTTCTAGGCATACCACATTTACAGCGAATTATTAATGAGCTCGAGGTTGTTTCGCGCTGGAAGTTTTATTGCTTCAATAGAAAAACACATATTAATATAAGCATAGTTCTCGCACATACAGAATAAAAAACTATCATTTTGAGTGCAGAAAAATCAAACTAAGCCATTGACATGCTTCATCGACATATGCCATGGGCAGAACATTCCATCCTGAGTTGTTATTCATGGTCAATTACGCTGTCTATAATTATATCATTGCCGATTTCCTGATAGCATAAATATAAACAAAGCGCACTAAAAAGTTTGCAAATCATCTTCGCTGTATACTCGTCTGGTGTCGCCCACAATTGAATTTTATTGGTAGCATTTGCAAATTCAACCGGTTCCTAATGCATGCGCATTATAAAATGTCTGCGTTTTAATGCGTCTTTGGAAAGATATTTACAAAGAGTATTGGGCGATTAATGTGCGTTGTATGTTTACGTCTGTTGGTCTATTCGCCCATTTCAATACGGTATATATTAAGGCTGGAAGTGGGAAGTTTGACGTTCTTTAAGGTGATGAAAGTTCTTATATAGTACGCACTCCAGAAAAAGAACTTCCTTAATCATCTTGCACACTATGACCTGTAGGTTTAGAAAAAGCTTCCTTTAATTTAGCATAGTCCGATATATGCATTTTATATTTGAAAGATGCACAAAAATGTATCATTTATCAACCGTGATATTAAGTTAAATACGTATGTGCCATTTTGCATGGTTTTTTTTGTTTCAAGTCTATAAGACCGATTGATGAGGTGAATGTTATTGCAAAAGCACATATTGCGCCATTTTCGCTGGCGCGTTTTACTGCTTACTTTGTGCGTATGTAATATCGCACATTACATCCAAATGTAAAAGCGTATGCGGTATTAGCCGCACTAGTATGCTTTTGAAGTTGTTTTATGTGTGCATTATTTCCGTTTCTAGCATCTCATTTTATTCCCTCATAATCCCATATGAGAACGATGAAGAATAGTAATACTTCTTCTTAGCATTCAATGCTTTCATTCGAAAATATAAGCACTCTTGTCACCATGTAATTTCATTGTTTAATTCATGAAAATTATTCTACTGCTCGCTTGTTTTTCAATTTTCAATGTTGATCATTAAATTGGTTTATTTCATATAATTTCATCTCATTGGCAATATTTTTCTAGCTAGCTGTATTTTTTGTAAATGGCTTATTATTATATCTATTATTGCATTTTTTTCCATTTCAATTGAGAGGAAACTATAGCCTAGAGTCATATTTTCATTGAAAAAAAAATTTGTTATGACCAATTTGATCAGTTATGCGCCAATTATTGCTAAATATCGCTTCAAAAAAAAAAATAAATAAAAATAAAAAATAAAAGAGGGACGCTAAATGATCTAGTTTGCGTGCATTAATATCACCGTGATGCACTGGTTTAATGCATCATATCGGACGGCTGTCCATCACTCCGATACTTGTTGTGCTCGTTCTATGCGGTTCGTTGCTGTCATCTATGAAGAACGATAGATTTCTGCTCTGTGTCTATCCCTCAAATTACAAGCGAAATTCAAGGAGGCGCTTTTGAATTTCAACTTTTTTGATTTCAACTTGAATTTCCCCAAATTTCGATGGATTGGGAAACCATTTTGTTTTTATTTCATGGCTTTTCTTATTGTTAACGCCTCTTGATAATTTTTAATTTAATGCGCAAAATAGTAAGCCGCCATATCATTGAGGCATCTATAATGAACTTTTATGCTTCCGTTACCTCTACTATGCTTCAAAACTTCTTTCTGCACAAGTGCACAACGCAACTGGTTTATTTAGAGGCTAAATACAAGCAGAATGTCGATATAGTGGAAATTTTTCTTTAAAAAAATGTCCGATGAAACATCGAAAGAGCCGAAATGACCAAAAACTTGCCTCTTTGTTTTAAAATATACATTATTATTAAGGCATTTGCAGTGTTAAGCTAAATTATTTACGATGGCATAGCGTAGCAGTTTTTTGCGTATGCCATAAAGCAGCCCCTTTTAACACGTTTGTATGTATGTTGTTTGTAGTAGATGACTTTATTTTTGATGTAATTAATGCAGGCGGTTATTGTTCACTGCGACTATTTGATGTAGAGTCATGTACCGATGCTCATATCTGCTTTAGAGGTGGAAGAATCCGAGGATAAGCTTGAGTTACGATCTTTTTTCGTCAAGAAGTTCCTGATTATATCCTGGAAACCAGTAGTTCTCTGATTTTTTGGGGAATTTTGCATGATCTATAGAGAATGAGCCCGTCAACAAGCGATCTGATCAGGGAATAGTTTTTGGAAAAATTGAGCCACGTGAGAAATGGGTTCTTTGCCGGGCCTTGACGGACGTTCCTTAATAAGTCTAGATATCTACCCCACCTCCCATCACCCTTACCGAATTCATTTTACTGCACATTTTTGCGGTTCTCCTAGCAGTCCTTCAAAAAATAATCTTCGCCGTGCTGTGCAGAACCTTTCAACGTTCTCACAATTTTAAAAGACGGCTGTCAACACAGCTTAATTTCGAATTATTTTGCTCCTATCATGTTAATTTCGAACTACTACGATGAATTATTAGCGCTATTTCCGTCTTTAAAATGTTTTATTGTAAATTCCTTATTGTTCAATATTTCAAAGCACCGCTCAGCACCTTACGATTTTTGAGCAATCGCAACCCAATAAAATGGAATGTGACTACGATTACTATAGACAGTCAGCTGTCTCGATGTGTTGCAAGACAAGTGGACGGACGAGTTTAATTTGCGTCAGATTTTCGCAAATATTGTTAGGAAAGTGCTTACTTTCGCAAATTTATAGTGCAAACTGTGCATTGTGCTTTCGGATAGGAAAAAACATCCTTAACACAAAAGATATAAGAGGCATGTTGCGATTGTGCGCATTTTTCACGAAATATTATACGAGGAATTGTTTTGTTTTGTTTTATTTTATTTTTCAGTCAATTTAATTACTAATGAGAACGCATTTTCAGAGACCAACAAATGGCACCCATTATAACGGCAATCGGCAATGGTTCTGCAAATGTTACAACAGACGCCGAAAAAGTCTGGTCTATTTATGTTTTCATGCATAAAAATAGCATAGGCTTTTTCTCTTCTTCATTTTCCGACGATAATAAATCCTTCTTCTTTGAATAGCGCTATGTTCTATGGGAAATGGCAAAAGCCATATGCATGTTCTCACCGTTGGGCGAAATATTACTGTTTTATTTGGTGAGGGTTAGCAGGAGAGAAGACGGAAGAGAAAGGGAAGGAAAGAAAGAGGAACAAAGGGTTGAAAAACGCGACAAAAAAAAACTATGGAGCAATGAACGTTAATTTATTTATGAACCGAAAATGATTTATTTGAATCATTATGGGAAAATTTTCTTTTTTTAATGCAATAAGACAACTACTTCAGGTCTGATCAACCCATCGTGCTAATTCACTGAGTAACACAATTGAGAAAATCTAAGGCGGAAATAATTCTTCGCTAAGTTGAGCTATGCAAATTATTCACTAACTCTGAGTAATCTTTTGTGTTAAAAATTTCGTCAAAATTTCTAAAAATGATTGTGACAAACAAATATGCCATTAAGGAATTAATTGTTGAATTAATCGACATAAAACATATTTGTTTTTTTTTAAGTATGCGGAAGGATTACGTAGAGCGAACGATGCAATGAGAGATCTAATGGAATTGGTAAATATGCCCGATTTTGAGCAACGTGATGGTTGGAAGCGTAAAAATTCGAATAGAAACGATGTGGTCTATTCGAAACGCTATTCGATGGGAAAAGTTTTCACAATGAGGGTAATCAAAAATTTTTGAATTATCTAGGAAAATATTTTATAATCAACAATGATTGATTAATTATATTATTAGAGCACATCACCATATCGCTTTCAGCGCTGTTGAGGAGGCGAGAAAATAATTATTCAACAAAACTTAATGGGTTTCTTTTGCGCGACATTATTGATATCTATATCTGAATGAAACGAAAATAATTTCCTCTTCGAAATCAGTTTTCGAGGTTTTATCGTGAAAGGGTTTTTTTCTCAAATTTAGGTGAAATTTCTAGTGCCTCTTTCAAAGGTGGAATTTTGAAGGGATTTTATTGCAGCTTGGGCTATTATTGAGGATTTAGAGAGTTCGTTTGCACAATATTGCATGAATCATCGTATTCGAACTTTTAGAGCCATTTTTTTTTGATTTGCTATTCTCTTTCATCTAGCAATAAATCAAAACGTCTACCAGTTTCCACAATTTTCAAGATTTTTTTTTTTTTTTTTGAAGACATAGGATTATCAACGAGGTTGAATGAATAATGATCGTTATTGCATCAAAAATCCTGTTCTCTATGACAGAATTACATCCGTAGCTAGCAAAGCAATTTTGAAGGTTTTTAAAAAAAGCGTCTTTGGAATCACCGTTCATAGATTTTCATTGTATGAGAAGAACGACCTTATAACAAGGAATTGTCGGGGTGAAACATAAATGAGATGGTTTGGAACTTGATAGCGAAAAGAAAGCGATCCCAAGCAGGTAAGACGAACAAAGGGTGTACTTGCAAACTTGAAGTAAGATATGGGAGTGTACGACATATCATGTTGGATGAAAAATCTTAAAGTTAGTATCATTTGTATAAATGCAAATGCTATGTTTTGTCTAGGTAATCCTATTCAAAACCTGAACTATATGTTTGTTTCCTGAATTATAAAATGGCTATCTGCAAGTATGCAAGGATAGCAATTTCATAGTAATTGTTGCTACTTTCACGCAAAAACTGCAATCTTTTTAAACGTGTAACAATTACCAGTCGATAAGAGAGAGAAAGAAAGCACTGTGGAAAATTATACGCTTCCGCTTCCCCTTTTTTTGTCAATTTCCTTTCTTTCAATTTTTTTGTCGTGCGTCGATTTTGCATTGATTGAGAGTCTTACTGTATATATGGCGATAATATATTACGCAAATATTGCTGCGTCCTTTTCAAGGTGAATTTTGCACCTATTAGTAGCAAGCAGGAAAAAGAAAAAGCAAAATTATATTTCGCCCATATATTTGAGTAGTAAAATTCGATAAACGAGCATATTTAATGGTTCATTTCAGACTGTGTTCGATTTTCCATTGCAACAAGCATTCGCTGAACATTGGGAGAATTTCATCGATATTATTCATTACAATAAAAACATCTCAAATGTTCGAGTAATCACTGAACTCTCTTCGCATGCCGACGTTGTCTATGTAAATTTTTCACTTTTGCAATTTTCCATTTGCATATAAAAATCTATAAAACGGCTAGGAAAGGAGTTTTAGGGCTAGTAAAGAAGCATTTAATGTTTACAATAAAAGGATATGGATGATCTCACTTCTTCATCGTACAATCAGTCCACTTTGTCGAAGAGGTGCAATGAAAAGTGTGCTAGAAAAACCCGAATCATTAATTAGCACGACTGACTTAGAAAAATCTATTCCCAACTTAAAATATAGAGAATGATGGATGCTGAAAAAGATTTCAATTGTGCAAGACGTATCGGAAACGTGTTCTTAGTGTTCCAACGAATCTACGTCAATTATTCGATAACCAGTTTAGCATAACCATAGTTTTGGTGAATTGTTGTTGAGTGAATGCAAATTGGTAAATAATCAATTTATGCAGCCGTTAATTATCTATTTTGAACAAATACCAAAAATTCATCGCACATCCACAATTACTATCTCATAATATTGTGCATTTTGGTGAACTATCCACTTAAAGAATAGAAATGCCTTGTTTGGAATAAATAAAACTGAGGCGTTCGCAATACTTTTGCACATGCAAACTTTCGACGTTTTATTTTTATTTATCGTCAGCGTTTGAGAGTAAAACTATAAACACAACGGGAAAATTTCTTGCAAAGATGCTTTCTTTGAAAATTTAACCGAAAAAAATAAAAATCTATCCTCTCTCCTCTTATGCCCTTATAATAAGTGTCTCTATCTGCACTAGGAAAAGTGTAATGAGTAGAAATTTCAAGTGGTAAGCGAACATGAAGCATTTGAGTGCAATAAACGAATAAATGCAACAAAATTTCTAGATTTTGGAATTTATGTGACATTGTGAGACTGATGAAATGGAAAATTATTTGCCTCGGGAAAGAATAATTCCAGAGAAATAAAGTTTGAGAGGAAATAATTTAGCAATTCCTTAGCAGAAAACTCAGGAATATCCGATTTAAAAAAAAAAATAAAAAATAAAAAATAAAAAATTCCTTTTTCGCTATGGAGAGTCAAAAGTTATGCTATAAGGGTGAAAGAATAATGCGAAAAGTAATTTCCTCACTCAATTTGTTAACGATTTGATTTGTTGAATTATTAGTTGCAATTGCAAATATCCTCATTTATTTGTAATTCAATGAAATGTTTAAAGCTAAATCGATTGTTGATTTTGTTATTTTTTATTTTTTATTTTTTCTATGAAATGAAATTTTGCGAATGATTTATTTCAAAATCATCTATGAGTGAAATTTTATTATTTTCTTAAAATGTAGTATGCAATTTTCCACCATATTTTTTGCAATAATCGTTGACACTCGTATAGAAATCTATCTCTTAGCAAGGTGATTGTGAATTAAATTCGCAACGCTTATTACACTAATTTTATTGCGAAGGAAGCGTAAATTTGACATTCATTTTTGCAATTCCCACTTTATTAAGTGATCGAGTACTTCCTTAAAGTGCAAAAAAATAATTTTCTTTGAAAATTTTATTTTCTCTTTTCGATCGATACGTCTATTCTCAACACTCCGAAAGAACTTTCATATAGTTGCTGCAGCAATTTAATCAACGCACAATGTAAAATGCGCAACGCTGATTTGATCTTAGATAAAACTAATAAATATTTTTGTAAAAAAATTGATTATTTGTAATGCTAATAATTTACAATATTAGAAATTTTCGAAATTAGGCTTGCATTTGAGAGAGAGAGAATGGATCCATCATCGAGAAGAGCTTATATAGGTCATAAGAAGCGAATATTTGTTGAAGAGAAAATATGAAAGACGGTATAGTGGTTGATAAAAATAAATGAGAGTGAAACCATATGGACGAGATTTTCATTTTCCCCTTTTAACGTTCTGTTAAGAGGATTTACAGCGTTCTCATTCCTCGAAGTGGATCATCTTTCAAGGTGGACTTATACAGATGGTCTGCTATGTTCGAAAAAGATATAGATGGGCACACGTTTAAATATTGACGATAAAGGAGAGGTCTGGCTAGCAGAACACATTGAATTTTCTTGCGAGGTGGCCAACAATCAAGCTGCAAAGCATTGTTTCGGGTGTTCTCACATCCGAATTGGCTTATCTTTGGTGACTCTAAACTTTTTCATGTGTATTCCAGTATGCTATGAAAGACTTCGCCGTTGTCAAAGGTCGTGAATTTCTCACATGTCGAACGTTTCGTCGTATTGGCGATGAAATAATCGAAGCAGCAAGAAGTTTCGAGTTACCCGAAATTAAACGAAATCCAAACAAAATTCGGTTAGTGTATTTATCGATACGTTTTATTCAACGTTTGAATGTTAGAACAATGAATTACTATGATAGCATTTGTATTTCTTGCATTTGACACTTTCAGAATTGTTACTTATTTGGTTAACAAAATTGTATTGGTTTGCGAAAACTCAAATCAACATTGTTACCTTCAAAAATCGTGAAATTTTCTTAACTCACCACATATTTCACGTTGAACCAATTGTGCAGCGACGATAATTTGTGATTCAAAAATCACCTTACATTTCAAAAACGTTCTCTTACATTTCAACAGATCTTCAATATATTCATTCGCCTATGTATGAATAAAGGATAAATTTGTCGACGATCGCAGAAATCATTTGTAAGTATCGGTAATCACTTGTTAGTGGATGTGAGCTGGTGATCTAAATGGTCATTTATTGGTCATTTATACACATGCAATCATTTCGTCTTATAGCCCAACAATAATTTATATAATGAAGTGGTGCTATCCGTTGGAAGTTGTTGATTTTCTATTTGAATATTTGCAGTGGTGAAGTGGTATTAGCTGGTGGACGTTTCCGAATGGATCCAAAAGATGCGACAAAAACAGTTGTTGATTATGTGATGTGTGTTGATTTCAAAGGACCCGATATACCAAAAGTGATTATGGACGCAACAATTGGAATGTTTATAATGCAAGATGCAGATTATACACGAAAACAAATCGAAAAACTCAAAAATGAAGCCACCTAAATGAGCAACAATCAAAGAGGCATTATTCTACTGCCATTAACAACAAATATTCCCACTTCTTTTGATTATTAATTCGCGTACCGTGCATGCATTTTTCCATTCAACTTTTTTTCTTAATCTTATTTGTGATTCTCCATTAAAACTTCTCATAAAGATGTTCATTAGCATAAGCTATGTTATTTAGCAATAGAAGAAAATTATTCAAATATAGCAAGTTATAAAAAATATTCCACATTTTTTTATTGTATCATTGAAATGTTTCTAATTCTCAATAATATGATGAAGCAATATCTTACATCTGTGGTGTTCAATTCATAATTAATATTGCAACACTCTGCAATGTGAAAATGATTTAGAATTTCATGGGAATAGAAAATTCTGAATGCTAATATGATTGTCATATATTTTACCATGAAGTTTTTTTTTTGTCGTATTCAGAAATTCGGATCAAAGAGCGTCGATTGCATCCAGAAATGCAGAAATCAAAGTTTGATGCATGGTTTTTTGATTTGCACTGCTGTACATATAAATGATTGATGTGTTGGGCATGTTTTATTGTCGCTTATTCATGAGTTGGCAGAAGTTTAGTTTTATGCATGCCGAAACTGAATTTTTTTTTTTTGAATTTATTGAAAAGATTAACTAAATTTTATCGAACGTCGACATTTTTTTTGTCTATCAAAATTGAAATTCACTATGAGAGTATTCTTTGACCAAAGTCAACTTAATTGGCCGCCTATTAAAAAGTCTAATTTTGTTTGCACTTTCAGTTCGTTCTTTTTGCTCTTTCGTCTTTTAATGTTTGAAATTTCATGCAATTTGATTGAATGAATTTTTTTTTCTGGGTTTCGTCTCTCATATTTCGAATCATAAAGTGCATCAAGTAAATAAATGCTGACTAGCAAAAGAAATTCAATCAAAAATGAAACTTTTCTTCGAGATAGTTGTATATTTATTCCCAATAAGACAGGCAACTAACTCATCAATGTTCTTTACCTAACCGTATATGTTTTTTTTCCCGGAAAATTTTTCAGCAATTTTCTTGTTTATTTGGAATGCTTCGCATTTATTCATTTCAATATGTTCAATAAATGTACAGATTATAGGCTATCGCGTTGTTTGCAATTCAACAGAAAACTGGAAGTGATTAGTGGTTAGTGTTATACGTTCGATAAATGCGACACTAGAATGGGAATTTGTAATTTCAATTCAATGTTTAAATATCAATAAATTCTAGGTGAAAAAATTTATCAATAATATTAAGGCTGGTTGAAATATATCTAAAGCCTAAGAGTGAACATAATTCAACGTCTTAAATTTGATGTCTCCAACAAAGGGGGTGTTCATCGGGGGCAATTGTTACCCCTCTGCATAACACAGGCATTTGCCTTTGAAAGATGCGAAATTGCTTGTAATTATCTCTATTTGCCCCAAGGACATAATTAGCAGGGAACATGGTACTATATGATAAGCTATCATAAGGATCAATGTCTCAGTATATTATTATTTCTATTCGCACCGTCGACGTACTCTAGATCGATGCCTCTCAAAAGCGTTTATCACGCATCAAAATCCTTTTCAAGGTTTTCTTCGTACTGTCCCTCTTTCAGTTCATGTCTTTCTCATGTCTCACGGTACGCATCAGCTAGAACATTAGTGGCATATTCTTATCTGATATAGACACAAAGGTAGTAGAAGAAATATTCACGAACATATAAGTATAAAAGAATGTCAATGAAAAAGACTAAAAAGCCTTTCATTTTCTTGTCCATCAAGAAAGTTGATATCAGCGTTCGGCGTATTCCAGTCGCCTTCTTTGTTAGTGAGCGACATGTCAGTCTAATTTTGCTCATATAAACGGTCTCAAATGAAGGTGTAAGGAAATATTTGCAAAAGGCAACGATTTCGTTGAAGAAAGTTGAATGAAAGCGAAGTCAGGAAGCCACTAATATGTGAAAAACTTTATGATGAACACCATATCCGCCGCTCGCAGTTGCAAAGGTGACAGCAGAAATCACATTAGTAGTGAGAAGCAGCGAAGGATAGGCCATCACTACAGACGATTGCAACAATACCGTCTTTGCCGCGGAAATTTTAATTTCACCAAAGGAAAATCATCCTTCGCAAACTATTGCCAAGTAAGCCACAAAAGCAGAGTTCCGGAAATTGGCATTAGCGAATGAGGGAGAGGGTGCATCAACGCATCATTGAAATTCTCATTGCAGCATTGTGATAAAAGTTTAGTCGAATGGACGAATGACAAATTGAAACGAATGGATTAGTTGAATCCAACGAAATCGGTTGTAGATTACGATGAGCAAAACGTATTCATCTGGGTCTATACTAACGTTGTGCACATAAAGGACTTGACGTCAATATTATCTCATTACAACACTTTTATCGCTTTCGATCTATGGATCATATTTCATTTATAAAGGTTTTAAAAACTGTACGATGCTGATCAGCGATGAATGCACTTTTAAGGAAAAAAATAGTTTCGTGTAAACGCTACATAACATTTTATGCACTTTACAGCGAAAACCTAATTCAGATTAAATCTATAACATTCTTATTTATGTTTTACTCTGTTTTATTTTCCTTCTAATAACTTTGCTCTTATCTGAAATTTTATATAATATGTAAATTATGCACAAAGCACATAATTACCTAAATTTTAAATCACAGTATATGTGAGTTGAAACTTGTTTTACCTTTGAAACTTATTGAATTATTTGAACTTGTATATTTCAATATTTATACTGCTGTTAAATAATAGCTCTTTTATTAAGTAGTAACAAAAAAAAATTTTTTTTTTCTCAACTCTCAAACATAGCGTTCACGAATACAATGTTACTATTTATGTGCTGGAGATAGCTTCATAAAATCCGAGAAATGATTGTAGAAAATGCACGCATTTAGTAAATATTTATTTATTACGAATAAAAAGAAAACCTAACAAAGAATCAATGCAAAAGGCAGTTTTACAATATACTTGTCGCAGTATTAAATTACCTAACATGTGGCAGTTTAATAGCGAAATTATTCCAACAATTCATGGGCAATAAAAATAAATTGCACTTTAAACATTTAAATAAAGCGTGCTTGAAAAAAAAAACACTCAACAAATTTCTCAATATTAATATGAAAATAAGGCGGAAATTAATGAATGAGAAGAAAAACTTAATTCGGCAGCCATTTTATTGTCTTTCACATAATAGTGCGCTAAGCGGAAATGGTTGTGAAAATTTGAAAAAGCCATACATTTCTAAGAAATCAGCCAATGATCAAACTCTTTTCCGATAGTATCGAGCCTTCTTAAAAGATTGACATTTCTATATTTTCCTGTTTTCTAATTCATTGAAATGAAGACATTCTACTAACGTGGAATCTCTAAATTCAAGCAAATTGCAAATCCGGAAGCTCATTTTTGCCTAGTAATGGTCACATTGTTGAATTATTGAGCAAATTTATGCATGAAAAATTTCCATTGAAACATTTGTTATATGGGTGCAATCGACAAAGAAGACAGGAGGAAAGCATAATTTAACGCTTGTGAATTCTTTAGCCTGAAAATCCATCCTCGTTAAAACCAAAAAAGAACGTACGAGAAAAGAAAAGAATGCTTCTGCTGTGCCAAAATGTCGTTCTGAATTTCAACCGAGTTGAAATTTTCCATTGTTTTTTAAAGGTCTTGATTGTTTATCGCAGAATGAGGGCTCCAACTTATCTCAAAGAAGATAAGTTGGAGCCCTCAAGCTTCTGAGCAAATCAAAATAATGCAATTTCAGGAAAACGACGAAATTTCTTAACACCTAACAAAGATCCTGCAATAATGATTCCGATATTATAGCCTTTTCGAAGGCACTGGTACAAGTCCCAACGTTATACAACACCTTTTTTCATGGTTTTAACTGCGAAAACATAGTAATTTGAGATACGGAAGCAAGTAAAGCTTTACGATTATATGAGTGGGAGCCTTTCAAAATGCATGCAATGAAAATGAGAGAGAAAGAACAGAACAGAACAGAGCAAGACAGAACAAATAGAAATTAGCTACTGTTCCGCTGTAATCATAACCTAATTATTAACTATCGTATTGGATGACCAGCTATTTACAGTTCAAATTCGTTCCTCAAAGTTCATTCGATCACTTCTTCAAATTCATCTGTCTCATATGAGGTATTTGACTCATTACGTAGGCTACCCTCGACGTCAGCCCAGCTAGATTACATCATTTTCCTTTTTATGTGATTTCACCTGATCTGTTCCGGGATAGTGGAATATCGAACCAGTGTTTAGGTCTTTTTGAGTATGTGCAAGCTCCGACATACGTGACGTCGACTGGGTGCCCCGAACGATGTTGAAAAATGTGGAATATGTGGGAGTTTATTGGCGATTACAGGCTAACTATGCAGGTAAGATCTACCTATTACTTTTATATTCCTAGTGACATTAAACTTGGTTTGTTCAGAAAACTGTTGTGCCGATATTATATCAACTGGTGAACGCCAGATCGAACCGACAGATGTCGTCGGATAGAATATTGTTGAGTGAAACGTTGGCGCCGAGTAATAGGCGCTAAAGCAGACGCAGATGATTTGTGTTGCATTTGCATGTACGTTGTAGTATCTTGTGGAATTGTATGATCGTATTGCTTGGAGACGTTGTTTGATTCATTGAACTTCTCGTTCGACCAGCCATCAAACTGAAAAACTGATGAAAATTCGATAACACCTCTCCTTGGGAGAGGTGGAAAAGGAAGGAGATATCGTTTTCGAAATGTTAATTGCCCTTATATGCATTTAGACTTGCGATTCAAATAGCGATCGCATTTTTATGGCGCTGAGCTGATCCAACAGGATTACAGATTAACTGCTGTGCGGCTCTCATTAAATTTCTTAACAAGGCTCACTTTTTTCATGAGTGATGAGAATCGAAATCCCACTGAATGTACAACGAGTGCAAATTTTTACCACTTCCACTATTCAGGAGTTCATCATCTAATAAGTATAACGCCGCTTAAGTTGTATAACTCTAGCTTCATTGCTTCTTGGTTGAAAGGATGCGGTAGACAGATGGACGCGCATAGACACGCATATTAGCACACATACAAATACACATTTATTGACACATACGAACGTTTTAAAGCACGCATTTAGAAAACGACATTATGCAAATCAGAATTAGAGATATTGAAGGATTCACGATTGTTTAGAAAAGCCGAAAAGAACACAAACCTGTTCTGAACTGAATTTCAAATGAAGTGAAATCTTGTCGATTGAAGAGAATCACAGGTAATATACCTCCGGGGGCGATAATATATTTACCCACCGAGTTACTACAACAAAACCTAAAAGATTAGCAATAGCAGACCGGGATCAAGAAGGAAAACACACCTTTGATCGCAATAGCAAGAGAATTTTTTCCTTTTCGATTTGTGTAATGCGCTTACATAAAAAGCAAGCGAGCGCTAATTTTATTGAGATGTGTAGGATGTGGATTATAGGTTTTAGCAATGGTGATACCAAAATGAGTATTAGCAAAATTTGCTGATTTAATCGAGTTTCAATCCAAAAAATTCATTCCTTTTCGTTGCCAAAAACCTTTCACCATAACTAATTGTTGGTAAAAGATGAGCAAAAACTACTCTTTTGTAATATAATGGTTGCGAGCGATCAAAAACGACTGAGGACTAAACAGTTGAGCATTTGGCTAGCATTTCAAAAGTTATACAAAATTGTTTCCTGGCGAAGCAAATGAATAAACTACAGCACAATTCATTAATTATGCAAAATTCACATGTATGGCAGTGAAAAAAGCGATTCGATCGCCTGAATATCGGTTCATATGTAAATAGATTGCCAGTGGGCGCTCATATACGGATTTAAATAGAACGCAGTTATGAAAAATTAGATCTCGTTTCTTTTTCTGTAGTCGTGCAGTATGAAAGTCTTCCACAAGGACGATAAATACTGTAGCTAAGCACTTGCCTATATCCAGTAAGCCTTTTATCATAGGAAGCTTTCACTTCGAGTCCACCGAAGAGGCATCCTTCCCAACATTGCGCATGCAATCGAGTGATTTTCACTTCAATTTGCTCATCCGATGGCGACTAAAATAGGCAACAACTATTGATGAGGATTAGCATTCTTCACTAAGCAATGTATGACAATAATTTCAATATTTCACACATCCATTCTACGTTTTAATGCAAAATATTTTCGAATATTATTGGGTGATTTTGACTCACATAATGACATCCAAAGATTTTGGGGCAAAAACGATTATCACCTTAGAAAAAAGAAGACTACTGAGATAAGTCTAAGATTGTTCAGACAGATTTCTTCATCATAAAACGTCATCCTTTTCTTGAAGGACCTGTTTTTAGTAGGGGTATTAAATAATTCCAGCAGATGGATTTGCTCCTGAAATTAAAAATATTTTACTAGCATATTTCGCCACTCATTTGTATCAATAATAATAACATAAGAAATTTGCGACATTATCAAAAATTCATCTTAGAAAAAAAAAAAAAGGATGAAATGATAGAGAGGCTGGTACGATACCTGCTCTAGCATTTTGCTTCGTTCACCAACGACCTAAATAATAGTTACAAAAGAAGCAACAAAACATATGGGACAATGCTTGCATATATAGTGACGATGATGTAACAAATACATACCTGTATCCACCAGTGGCAATATGACATATCGTCTCTTGTACCTTGTTGCCCTGATGTCCAAGAGAGCAGTGAGTATTGATTTGATGCAAAGACTGTGCCTCCGCAACCAAGTGAATCCTCCTAAACTGCTATATCCTAAGGCCGAAATTACCTTTTAATTATACCTGGCATTAAAAACTCACGTGGCATGTATTTCAAGCCTCGTCAGTCTACTTCACAAAGTCACTGTATAAAATCAACCGTCCGTTAAAAATTTGCGTCCAATAATATTGGGGGCTTTTTTCTACATGATTCTGAAGCCCAAAGCCCAAAAGCTGATATCTAATAATTAAACGAGGCGATGGTCATTTCAATTTTCAATGAACACCAACAAGAATTGAACAAAACTTCATAATCGAAGGAGTAATAAGCACATCACTTTTCTGCTTGCAAAAATGAATATTTTTAATTGCTTGCAAATCTTGGATCGATTTATATGAACTTGCCTTGCTTTCGCAGAATTTTCCTCCAAATCCGGATGGGCAAGCGCAAATATCGCAACGTCTCGGATGGGCATAACCACCGTTTGCACATTTCGTATTGTAATTTTTACATCGATCTATTAACAATACTCGATTCATTTACTATCTAAACTTGACTGATAAAGCTGAAATTTGCCATTCGGTCAGAAGCAACTGTTGAGTTGACTTCTTGGCCTCATAGCTGCACATAAAAATAGTTGCAAGGTTGGAAACTTTTTACGAGAGCTTTAATGCATCAATAATTGAGTAAGTAAACTTTTGCAAAAAAACAAACAAAAAAAATTACAATGTATTCATTCATCTATAGGCTGGTGGGAACAATTTGTCTGCATTGCGATTTCCTTTCACTCGAAGAGAAAGCAAGCCGCCTATAGTGATTCTAAACCCGAAAGCAGCACTCAGCTATATATTTCCTCCTCCGTACCAAAATTAGGCAATATTCTGCTCTTGCAAAATATTTGGAAAATTGATTTAATGAAATATCTGAATTGAGAAAAAAAGAGATTAAATAATGCAAATTATTTCATACAGGTATACTGAATGTCATACAAAGTTTTACCAATTAGTTCAATTTCCCCTTACTATTTAATAGAAGAGAAAGATAGAGCAATTCTACTCTTGCTAATATGTGATGGATGATCAGTGCAGCTCCATATTGCTTCGTTCTAGCAAAATGGACGATAATTTTGTTCAGAGTATTGGCTATGATTAAACTATTTAGCTTGTAATATCATATGAAGTTTAGACACAACACTGTGAAAGCTGAAAGAAAATATACGCGTAAATAAATGTTTCCCTCATCCTTCTTCCAGAACTTCTAGGCTAGCAATGCATTCAACTCCAACAAATTCTTTCCCTATTTCCTTAAACTTGAAAATTAACCATCGATCACCGCTATAATTTTTTGCATTATCTCGAAACATCGTAGACTGGAATAACGTTTATTCTATGAAAACTTCCCAGATCAAAACTGCTACATAATTTTCAGAAAGTTATGACCCCTGGCGGTTTATTTAGCGCCTATGCAATAAAAGGTCTAATCGAAGAACTAAGAACCACCTTCGGTAACACCAAATTCGTGCAGACTAGGCTTCCCTTTCGCATGCATACAAGTGTGCAGAACATTGGCAAACAATAGATTTGAAATTTTAGTGGGCGCAGTAGCTGACGCATTTTCCCAAATCCTTCCCTACCATAAATGAAGGAATTCGTCCAGCAAATACTTGACGGAAGAAAATAATATGTGATCGACTACAGATTTATAAAGTACCACTTATGTATGATTATTGAAAATTTTACCAAGGCAATTGTAATGTTTGTTGACAAGAAGCACATCGAGGAATGATGGCCCTGTACCGCTGCCCATTGTTTGCTCATGAAGAGGATCACGTGGAACTACAGTTGGAAGTTGATTCATTGAAAACCTATAAGCAAGTGATATCAGTGATCGACTTTTAAATTTCTAAGCCACGAAATTCTCAGTATTAATTAAACGCTCAGCACGTACATTGACTATGAGCTTCGAGTTTTGTTACGTTCGTTGTTTTTCGGTTCAGAATGCTGCCAAATTTCAGAACCGTTGTAGATTGCTGGGTTATTTAGTTCGGCTTTAAGCAATGAGGAATTAAAGCATATGCTACTTGAGATATGATACGATCTACTTGAAATAATATACTCTCATTAGTCGATACAAATGAAACGTAATCGAGAACTTTTAGAAGACATTAAAAAAACCATTAAAAAAAGCAAACACGTACTCATGATTCCTATAATGCATCACACTTCCATATTCATAAGGAATACCATAGTTTTCGCTTAATCGTGACGTTTCGGCGATGAAATTACTTCTCTGATTCTTCTGCAATTTTATCATAAATATTCAGTCATTCGCTTCTCTTTGCATAGTCTATTTTGTGGATTACAATCTTTACTTAAAAAGTGCTTATTGATAAACTGTTCAAAGCATACCTATAAATATCAAAAATTGTTTTTACTAGTTTCATGCGTTCGTAACTCGCAAAGACCGACGAACGACAAATTTTTCGAAGTTTCTCTTCTACTTCTAACAGCAAAACATTACACAATTTTAGATGCAATTACAAAATCAGCTTACACAAAAATTTCAGATTTAATTTTTTTCTCATTTAAGTTGATCAAAGAAGTAAGCAAAGAGAGGATTAGGGTGAATAATGCGTCCAATGATCTGATCACAGCCACCTTATCATGGATAGGATTATTACCTGATAATTGGAGATTTCAAAAGTAATTTTAAGCTGTCACTCGATATCGTTGCCTAGTGGAAATTTAATCTTTTGGGATAACAGGGTGATTGTTTTACTTTCAACGTAAACGATGCCATAATTTTACACTAGAAAGTATTACGCCCTCGAGGTCTTTTAGTAGCTAGTTGTTAGTAGATTAAAGCAAAAAAAAGCAATAAAGCAGTTCAGCGACTTTCTTACACGGCGCAATGCGACGCATTTAGCAAACTTCGATTCAAATCGAATCGTATTCCTCAAACACCTCTAAATCTCCGAGTAATTTGGACCAGGCCAGAGTGATTTCGAAGCATTAGACTGGAATATAACTTACGGTCAGAAATGCTCCGAGGATATATTTATTTAGCGCATATACACATACATGGCATATAAAAGGCGAGCGACGACGATCAAATACGGTGCTAAGCTTTAAATGCAAAAGACCTGCGCCACAATGAATATAGAAATTAGCGTTAACGATACCTCAGCATTTCCGGCGATGATTGTGACGTATTGATCACGATCAGAGCGACTCTGCGTATGAAAGATACCCAAAGCATGAGCGAGTTCGTGAGTTACCGTATGAAACTGAGATGAAAAACTTCATAAACGCAGTTGCGAGAGGAAATAATATTCGATACGATCAAAGACAATTTAAATTGGGGCAAATACAGGCTATTTGCTATAGGTGGGTAATGAAATTATTCTCAGACCAATGTTATGAGATAAAATGTGGAGGTATTTGATTGCGATTGAATTTTCCACTGAAATATTTGCCGCAATCGAAATTGGAAATTCAATACAGTTCAAGCGAATGATAGGATAACCGCAGAATCATATTGCAGCAAAAATTTTAGAAAAGTAAGAATCTGCATTTTGCTTCCCTTGAGATTCAAATACACTCAAATTCTCACCGACATATTTTCCCACCTATGAAAGATAAATGATGATGAACCACGCTAAAAGCCAAGATAAACTCAACGTGACAGATCCACAAGAATTGAGGAAATTTTGAGAAGTTCAATGGATTAATTTATAGCAACTTCAAATATTCGCTAAGAATTTTCAGTTATTTACTGATACATCGTCCTCAGCATAACCGAGGCAAATAGGAGATTGTGAAAACACTTCGGCCAAATACTTTTTATAAACCATTTTTTCATCAGAATAGGCTAGCATATGCAGCTATATCCTTCTACCTTTTTTTAAATACAAACAATGTGTTTTCCTAGAATTACTGATAAGCAAATAAACAACACTTACGTGTTCGCATTCTTGGCCCACTGAGAGTGGTTGACTTCGTTGATACCAAATGCGGCCAATGCTGCTATAACATCCTCTTCCCTCAAATAACGAAAATGTAGAATTATGGCAAAGAAATTTCACAAAGGAAGTCAATATTGAATTTATTTGGCTTCAGTATTTGCCAACAAATCTATATGCCCCACAAAAGTTATATTTTCACCCTTGTCCTTGTTATATCAAAAGGATTTTTTTTTCTTTCAGAAATATCTCGAAAAAGATTCGCTGAGCAAATATGAAGAGAAGAATAACTAATGAACTAAAAAGCGAAGCACCAACTAGGCTTCTCTGCCAACATAAATTTCTACATCACACGATTCGTTGAAATTCAATAAAAGCCTCCAGTATGGGAAATTATAAAAATTTTCCAACGTTGAGCATCGAAATTCGCAAAATTATGCTAGAATAAGACAGATCTACGGGAATAGTAAATAAATGAAGCCCATTCGCACATATTTTATTGAATTGAATATTTACTGCTTCAAACACGCTGCCTACAAGGAGCCATTCTTTTTATTGAAAGAAACTTCTAGATAACCTTATCATTTCGAGAGTGACAAGAGAGCGGACTCAACGCGCTGCCGCACGATTGAAGCAATCACTAAGTAAAATGACTAACACGAATAAATGAAATTGAATTGCGCCCGCGACCATTATATTCAAAATCGATGCATGTGTTGTCACGCCAAAAGTTGACCGATTTCCAAACAATTGACCTGGCGTGTTCAGCTGAGAATGATATGAAATATTAGATCAAGATCTATTCAATAAAATTAGCTAGACTTTTAGAGGTCATCATGCATTGAGTAAAACATCATTGGGTGGAGATAGGTTTGTAGATGAGTGATCTTTGGAGATATGATCGCTGGTAGGGGAAGGACTGGGGTGGGATTGGAAGGAAGAGTGAAAAACGGACAGTGGTAGAGCAAAGCCACAGGTTTAGGGATTCGTTGGTGACACATTTGATTACCGCTTTCACTTCGATCCGTACTAGTCAGTAATAGATCTACCACATAAATTTAAAGTTAAGACTGGACACGCTTCACGAAAATAAGCAATGATGAAAAAATCGACAGCATTGCTAGCAGACCGGAAGTCTCAAGCTTTTCAGTTCTCAAAAATTGCGCTCGTTACATTTCATAGCGTTGAAAAAATCTGTAAAAATACATCTGCATAGCTTTTATAGAATATGCTAGAATTTGCTTTACTTGAAAGCTACTCTTTCGAGAAAACAAGAAAACAATACAAAAAAGTTTCATCATTTCAGGAAATTATTCAGTTGTACTATATTTCATCGCTAAAATTTCTCCAACATGGTGACTGGTCTCAATGAGGCAATAAATTCCTTTAAATGAAGTTCCAAACGCATGCTGTCTAAATACTTCCATGCAATATGGTTAGACGAGTTCACGCCATTCAGAGCTTTAAAATATGGATTAAAGCTTTCAAGTTGAAATTTGGTATGGCATCTAGAATTGCCTCAGTAAAACTGAGGAAGCATAAAGAACAACGAACAACCCATTTTCGAAAGAAAACATTTTGTCGTGAAGCCGAAACTTCGATAGTATTCGGCCTTTGCATTTGTATTTACGTAGACTAATATTGAAAGGCGCAAAGCACATGAATCGATGTAGACCATTTTGTATAGTAGCCATTACGCACAATGTTAAGCAATGGAATGCAGTAGTTTTTGAGAACTGCATTTGTCTTTCGCTGATGGAAATGAAATCTTAAAGCATTCCCAATTTGAACTAAAGTTAATAGTAACATAAAGACACTGCAAAGCCACAGTTTCATTTTATAAATTTCAAGGATAATTTTCACAAAAAAAAGATCTCAGGCACACCTAGTTCGACGAAATTGTTTCTTACTCATGAACACGTTGAAAACCTTTGAAAACCGGCCGTTTTATGTCGCGTATGGTGCGCTGATCAATGAGTGTTCAAGGACGTAGAAAAGTTCCGGTCTCAAGACCATGAAATCTGATGCATACTAAGTGCGCCAACCAGGGTTATTTTTCCAGCCTTGATTATGAATAAACAAATTTATGTGATGGAATATAACACTAACTCTTCAACGAAAATACGACGCTAACTCCTAAAGTTTGACTGATTATAAATATTTCGTGAGTATTAAAGCCATAACTTCCACGAGGAGGACAATAACCTAATTTAGGGGGTTTGAGGGTTTTTTTTAGCAACCCCCCCCTCCCCCGTCTTTATGGTTATGAATCGAGTCGACGCTGAAGATCTGTTTCATGAGCGATATCAAATAAACACTTGCTGCATTGTTGTTGAAGTGAGCTTTATTATGTAATTGCGCAAAACATTATACTTTTATTGCACTTGATCTAAACTTTGTCTAAAAACAACATTGTATGCCACCTTAATTCATCGATTAAACGATTATATATGACGAGTGATTAAAAATCGATTTTCAATTTCAATTTGGAACACCTATATTATATTATCGGTAAATTTTATATTCTCATCTGCTCGAACACACAGTTCTTCCCTGAACGGCAGATTGAAATTTATGTGACTTATAAGTTGCACTTTTCCATATATGAGAAACTTCCGGTTCATAAAAAATCGGTCAATCTCATTGAGGAATGCAATAATGATACATCATGCAATTTAATCAATGATCAATAAATCAAATCACAGCAGGAAGTACGTTACAAATTTGTTATATTAATATTGGTTTGTTTATTATAAAACATTGACTATTCAGACTTACGTAGTGCATTGTCGAGAGTGAAAGGAATTGGCCCATCACCCCATATCGTTAAAGGATAGTGACTATCTCGATAAGCTTGTCGCTTCGGACGATACAAAAGCTCATTTGGTGATAGCTGATCGTTGCTTGCTGAGGTGCGTGCCTAAAAATATTATTTTTTTTTTGTGGAATACTGCGATGATCATTTGTAGCGAGGCAGGTATTACGATAGATGAATAGTGACAGAGGCTAGTTCAGACGATGCCTCTATGCCCTCTTATTTTTTTTTCTTTTTAGGTTATGATCTGTGCGAAAATGCAGCTAAGAACGCTGATCTGTGCATCAGAGGGTTCTACGTTTCTAGATGTATAGGTGAAGGTTATGATGCTAAGTGCTAACATTCGAAATCGCGAAGTTCAACAACCACTGAAACTAAAACTCGGCGCTAATATTTCCCATGAAGAGTATAAAATTCGTGGTTAGAAGATAGAAATAAAAGCTACTTATGATCACGGCTTGTTCCATAGCTTTGTCAGCAATCAATAGATGAATACCAAACCACTGTCGAGAAGAATATATTTGCACCTTGCATTTTGCATGGAGGACAGTAATTGCTTAAAAGTAGAATATGTGTTTATTGAATGTGACCCATAGCAGATGCTACTGTGGTACTACTGAGGTCATATAATACTGTGGTACCACTGAGGTGACTATGATACCCATTCTATCATTGCCTCGACGACGGTGCATCGTATGCAACAACGAATTATACTTCAAGCACACGTCCGAATTTGGTGTTTATATGGAATGAGACCTATCTTAGAAATGCCCATAAAGCATAAAATTTTAAATCTTTCGAATACTTAAGACGTATTATTTTTTCTATGCTCTAGCAAATGGTATTTGCCTCAATATTATGAACTTTCCGTGAAAAAAAAACACATTTTCAAAGGCAAAGCTTTTTATCGATCATTGATATCCAAAAATGCACTAGCAATACTGAGATTGACAATGAACAAAGATGTTTCATCGAATGAGACAATGAGAGTGTTTCCATATGCATTAAATTTCAAAAGTGTTTATATGCAGATGTCGACTAATTTAAAAAAAAAGAAACCCTAGTTACCTGAACTTAAAAAGCTTTATGTCTAATATATCTGTTAGATTTTCAATTGAATGAGGGTTACCGAACCGAATCGAACCGAATAGGTTTTCGCTCTGGCGAGAACATGTAAACACTTTCGCCTTAATGCAGAAACTGTCGCCATCGTATATATAGCAATAAGACAGCGCTATGCATCACTTCCGATGTTAAGTGCAGCTTGAGCATTTTTGCACTTATATTAAATTCATTATTAGTCGCCCCTGATAGTGTTCTATCACTGATTAAATGATAGGCATGTTTCGAAGCGAAAATCATTCGCTTCTCATCTCATTTACAATAGAACTCAGCATATATTTGTTGTTTAAAAGTGTAAAAACACACAATAACACACCTTTATCAAAACTTCGCTTTGATTTGGTCGTGCTTTGACTATTGATCGATGATCACTGCGCATAATCATTACTATGATAACAAATATGTTCATCGAAATGTTGTACATAACGCAAAAGTATATGCGCTTACCTAAAACGACAATGATAACATTCTACGATCATAGCCTAAAGGCATTCAAAAAGATTTCTAAAGCGAAATATCTCACAACATATTGTCACTAGTCGCTCGGAATGAGTGACAAACCAAAAACTATCCTTGATTGAAATGAACTATGAAAATGTTGACTAGAATGTTGCGCGTTTCTTGATATATTTTGATGCGAAAGTGAAGCTACCGGAAGCGTGAAATAAAATACTAGAAGCAAAAAGAAGTGCATAGAATTATATTTCCGCTGTTTCCATAACATTCTTTGTTCGGCGAAACTTTGCGACAGTGGTGTTTTTCCTTGATGTTGCAACATATAAACCTCTATCACTTAAAAGTGCTTATCGAATGATAGCAAATATTTGTGCCAAAAATTTATCTCGCAGTTTACCTTGCGAATCATCTTTTCGACAAGGAAATAATGTCAGAATGAAAGGAGATTTCACTCATGTTATAGCGATGTTTAAAATTGCTCATTCATGTTTTCCAGGAAATAAGAAACACCAAGAAAAATTTGTGGTTGCATAATTTTTGAAGGTATTCCTATGAACTTCTAACGTGTTCTTTTATGACAGCTTCTTTCATGTTGTCAGAACATCATTCAAAAGTGTGTAATACCGTTTAACACAGATGATATGACATATAATATTTAAAAGACTCATTGCTGTCTTGAGCATTGCTCATATATTGCAGATATGTGCTTTTATACCGTATTACGTTAAATACAACCTGAATAACTGATGGTTCAGGCAATAAATGCAGAAAACATCGATTGAGATAGGATTACAAGATTGTATTAGTGAGCAGTAAAGGCTTTTATGCAAATCCACACTAAGTGATCAAGTGACAACTTGTTAAGACGTATATGTATCTTTAAAAAGTTTTTCACAGTTATGCGATACCGAGTGGCATTGTCCCAACTGACCGATTGCTCATTATAGGTTGATTATTTTTTCTTTTTGCGGATCTTGTCGTATATCTATGTTATACTGACTTAATTTTGCTTCTTAGCACTATAGTGTGAAGCCATTCGTAATGGCGAAAGTGGTCTCCGAGATCGAGCAATCAATCACCACTGGCTAGTTAAGAGATTTTCGTCGGACAATTTCACTTATGACTAAGAAATAACTAATTGGTCACTTTGATATACACAAGTCATATATATGCCTTACTCAACTAGCGATAGTATGAGTATTGCCAAATAAAATAACGTTCCATCTGATAAAAAAACGCATAAATCAACGATTGTTTCGATCGATGCTATAAAGAATATGCTCTCAAATGAGAATATGTTTTGAGGCACAAATATAATCAAAATTTATGCACACCTGTGAGATGAATATTACTTCAACTCACCTTATTTACTAATAAATACAGCATTGATGTCCTAATCTTATTTATTCGCCTTAAAGTTTTTTCTTGGTATCCTAGGAGTCGAGCAATTCGATTGATGAATCCCTAAGAAGCAAATATATAAGCTGTTAAATCGCTAAAAATGAAGTCATTATCACAATGAGTCACCAATAGCAATGTTCACACACAACAAAATGAACCAATGCTAAAGAATTTCATAAAGTTCTCTTAATATATTATCGTAAGCAACAATCACAAATCTGATTCGACGGTCACGTAGACTGAAAATGAAGTTATTAAATAGAATTCGTGATATACTTTCGATATTTGCGATAATATAAGTGATTCCTTCAGTTTAATCATAAATTACTGCTCCGTTTTATCGCCGACTGAAGGTGTGAAAATGATTTACGAAAGAAAATTCGAAGCCAACATAAAAGTGTCGCCGACTCACCAATTTGTACAAGCGAACGTCTAGAGTCTAGAGTTTTACGATTCGGAGGCAACTGGGCGGTGATGAAGTAAGCGTCGCTAAACTTGAGGGCATCATCATAAGTGCAACGTGCAAAATTTTCTCTTCGTCGTTTCCTAACGTTTTATAATTCTTTAATCGTTTGTAACGTTTCTAATAGCTACAATTATTGCGCTATCTATCGTTTTCGTTTAGTGTTTTTTTTTAACTTTTCAAAAGAGAAAAAAAAATCTTTGGAAATTTCGACGAAAATCATTTTCAAATCAAAAACTTTTTAATTGATTCAATTGTCGCATATTGATAACTACGCTATTTTTTACGCAATCAACGAATTGCATCTTTAGCAATAACGAATATACAAGTTTAGTTTTGATTGCCGTTTTCTTCTATTTGTGAATTTCATTCCTCCTACGCACTGTATAAAATGTTTCTTTCTTTGCTCTATACTGTTAGAAAAAATCTATCAACAAACCAAACAATAACGATAACAGAGTTTGCAAATGGAGAATAAAAACAAATCGAACAAAGCAAAATGTCGATAAAGCACTCGAACGAACATGCATCAAATATTTCATGATCGAATATGTGAAAGCATCAAAAATATGAAGATTAAAATTCCGCGAGCGCAGTTTTGAAAGCATGAGCGATATTAGCAGAAAATAAGTCACAGATTTTTAGATTCAATATTGCGAAAAACATTGCAACACCTTTTCGTGAACGCCCGAACTGATTCCGTCGTCGGCTATGAGAAGGAGCAAATTGAAAAATTTCTGAAAATGGACCATCTGAAAAGCAGCGCATAATTTCATGACAAAAAGTCATGTTAGACTTGAGATTGTTTTTTTTTTCATTGCTTTCAGCTCAAAGATTTTTGATTTGATAGTAAAATAAGCGTGAATTGAAACACGATAGACTTTGGGAAGGTCAATGAGAGTGAAACGTTTTTTTTTTAAACGTTCTCTAATAATGTGACATCAGAAATGAGAGCGTTTTAATAAACTCTAGAATATTCGTGAATGGATCCGCAATAAATGATCAAGGTTTTTTGACAATGCTCAGTATATAAACGTCACAAAGCTCAGAGAATATGTTCAGCAATTTTCGACGATTTCAGCGACAGTGTAAAGTGCATTCATCAATGAGCATTAGCGTTAAATACAAGGTCACGGAGAGCATCTTATAAGAGAATATCCTGTCATCTAGATTCTAAGAGTTTCTGTGCATATTTTTATTCCTATCTGTCTGACGTGTTTAACTTCCGGCCAATGGAAATTTTTTTTTCCTGGAATTATAAAATCTTTAAAACCATAATGACCATCGCCGATCGATTGCAAAGGTGTGATAGCTAGTCGTAGAAGACATGGAACTGTCCAATTTTCCCCTGTGATAAAGGATTACATCACGCTAATGGAATATCAATTCGCTTCAGTTAGAACACCAACGTTCGAAACGTCAACCCCCAAAAGCACTCTACTTATGGGTTTATGTTCGAGCGCGTTAGATTTACGAGCCGAAAGACTTGAGCTTGAAATGGGCTTAAAGTAAAAAACCGTGCAATATTTATGCATCCACGACACTATTTTTCTCATGTTCATCGTTCTTTCAATATGCGATCGCTCCTCTTCGACAATTTGAATAGCCGACGCCAGCAACGAATTGCTATGAGATGACCGAACATTTCAACCTTTAAAGTGCCACAAAATCTGAATTGCTCGACCTCTAACGGCCGCGGTCGTACACCGAGGTTTCCAGTGATGAGTCCATTTTTCCCGAGCTCTCATCGTACCATGGAGATCACAGTTTACAGAATGTAATCCATATCCTGGGATAAAATCTGGAAAAAAGTAGATCAGGGATAAGACGAAATACTCATCGTCAGAGGTGGTCGGTTGGGTTCGACAGTAAAGACCTGCTCACATTGCAGATTTAAATTGCCGAAATACATCACATTTTGCTTCAAACCTTGTTATAATGTTGACTACAGTCAAAAATTTTCATCATATTTGAAGCTTTAGACGAAAAAGAAGAAGAATCTCTATTTAAAATGTAATAATGAAGAAAGGTGGAATAAGCAATCAGATATATACAGTAAGCACCCGACTGTACAGCAGATGTAGCTAAAGCACAGAGAAGGTTTAAAAAAAAAAAAACAGCAGGCAAATTGAGTACGTAAAAATAAATATAACAACAGCAAAAAAGCGATAGGAATGGAAATCAGTTGGGAGAAAAGAGAACGAAAACGAAGAACGAAATCAAAACAGAAATGATCCACTATGGCTTAAATCCCAGCTTTGCGGATCATTGTGCAAAAAAAGGAAAGTTTAGACCATTGCGCTAATGATGTCGATTTCAAATGCAGAGGTGAAATTTGTTCAACAGGCTTTACACTAAAGGATGTTCCTTCGCCCTCTTCACGTGATGTGAAGAATGCCGATCATATATGCCGATCAAGTTCACACTGAGTTGCATGGTGGAACTTCGTGCTTCGGTGAATGGCTGTGCACATGCTTTGTTTTAAATTGCTGAAAAAAACAAGTTTACTTCGATTGTTCATAGGCAAAGGGAATTGGGTGACTTTGTTTATTATCTGAGCATGAAGAAAGGAATCCTCGTTTGAGGTCACCGAAATCCATGAGATTCCGGTTTTTGAAGACCCTAAGTTTTGAGGTTATGTTTTTAGGCTTCAGAGCCTCCGCTCTTTTAGGGTTAGAAAATCTAAGTTCTCACTTTCTGTGGGACTCCGATTTCGTCCGGACATCTCCGAAAATTCAGACACAATATTTCTAGAGTACGGAAGCTGTCCGGTTAGTGTTTTCATAACCTTGACTGCTACAGTAATTTTGTTAGTACTAAAAGCCACCTAAACAATGAATTGAATAAACTCTCGAAACAAGCACCGTTCATATTGTGAGCAAAAATGTTCGAGTTGGAACCAGTGGATTGTAAAACCAATGGATATAAAGACGCGCATACACACAAGCATACATGATGCACAGAAACGGTCTAACCATAGTGCATACTGGAAATGCATATTTGCTTCAGCGCATAAAAATTTGGAGATGAACGCCTCAGGACATCTTTTAATTTGTGCAATGCACGCATGCATGTACGCACGAACGTACACAAGCTTGCACACACATGCACGCACATATGCACGCAGGCATGCACACAAACGCAAGCATGCATGCACGCAGGCATACACGCATATCTACTTTCGGTAGCATCTGATTGTAAGTGTAACACTTCAGCTGTATTTTGAAAAAAAAACAGTGGTTTATCGGTAAATTGTTGGAGACATTCATATTCCCTGCGGCATTCTATAAAATCATATCTGTCTCATTCTATGATGACGTATTCGAATGCATTATGTGAAGAACATTGAAGGTTTCAAGTACGCTAGCTTCAGCAAATACGTAACTGTCATGTTGTTGCATCACAGCATTCTATTATAGATAGGAGTTCATTCGAATAGGTTGCATTCCCTTTGAAGATACGTCAAATTCGTTACGAAACGCGTTCTTATCAAAATGCTCAATCGTTATTTTAGCATTCCATTGAAATGTGAGGAGGCATCATTTCGATTTCTACAAAACGTTATCGTCGAAACAAAATTTGCGCTAATGATTCGAAAAAACTTTTTTTTTCGAATTTTTCTCTTAAGGATGTGCAATTTTCAAGTTTAAATGCGTGAATGTGAAAGCATTTTCATGCGTTTTAAAATTGATAATTTTTTATGGAATAATGATAGAGAAAAACTTCCTACAAAGATGTTTGTTTGTCTACAGAATCAATAGAAAATTGCCTTGTAGACACCAAAAAAAAAATATAAATAGGAAATTTCAAGACGAATTTGCTGCGCATTCAATGTTTTTCCTCATTTTATCTCTCACTTCTTCCCAATAAAACTAACTGTTCGATTGTATAATCATCATTTCTTGCACATACAGGTAAAAATATATGAGCAGTCGCTATTTTTGCTATTTCTTCGACGACTTGTAGACGGTGAAAGTTTCAAGCCTTTAAAGCACCGAATTTCGAATAGATGAGCCATAAAATGCTAAGCGCTTGCATAACTTTTGAGGAAATGGACAATACTTGCGCATATTAGAGGTCGTGAGTTTCCTTGATGATGCAGTTGATTCAATAAGTTGTTTCAGCGTCCCTATGGCAGCATTATAATAAAAATGGAGAAATGATATCTATAACTTCTATCTATAACTCCAACATCATAGTGCATCGAGGGAAAAAAGAAAAAAGATCTATTTCTTTTTCTACTAAACAGGAGTTGCAGTATTTCCCATAATCAGAGGCAAAAAAGACTACTTTACTTCCGATGGAATGTTCGTAAAAATCGGTATTCATCTGGAATGACCGATATTATACTGAAAAAAAATTCCCATGAAAGTTATTAGGGCATTACAAAAAATTGTATGCATCTATGCACGAAAATTTTTGTGATACGATTATTCAGTAAATAAAAGAGTTGATGCGATCATTGCGAGAAAATAAGTTATTGATCTAAATTGACTCGTTGAAATGATTTATTAAGAAGGGATTCTAAAAGCGGACGATTCTCTAGAGATATGATTTTTTACGATGATTGAGTGAATCGCCCTTATCTTGTTGCGTGCGATAAATCCTCGGAAGAAACCAAAATGCAGCGCAAAATTTCCCCAATGATTCAATTGAAATAATGAATTTTTTCAGGAATTCGAGATCGCTTCAAGTGATACGACGAATTTGCGTTGAATCTCAAAATTGATTTTTGAACAATGTGGCAAATATTTAGTGAAAATTGTAGACGATTTTTAAGAGCTGATTTAACCATCACGTTTAATGATTTCGTGTAATGTGAGTTTTAAAATGACATTTAACGATATCGTTGAGCTTTAATGATTGGAAAGCATCGATTAATGTGTTGGAATTTTAGTTAGCATCTCTCTGTTTGTCTTTTTTCTCCTTTTCTCTTTCTCTCTCTCTCTCTCTCTCAACCTCTCTCTACCTTTTCTCTCTTTTTTTCTCTTTTTCCTTCAAATATTTTTGTTGCTCCACGA
Organism: Baylisascaris procyonis; assembly: GCA_037389465.1. Lineage (NCBI taxonomy): Eukaryota > Metazoa > Nematoda > Chromadorea > Rhabditida > Ascarididae > Baylisascaris > Baylisascaris procyonis. The sequence continues at coordinate 1,810,439 of JAZARR010000032.1, read as the reverse complement.
ACAAATAAAACAGAAAAGATTGATTATTATCCAGATATTTTCGACGTTAGGCTGATTGCCGCCATCTAAAACTCTCCAAAAAAATAAACAAATAAATAAAAATAAAAGTCAAAGAAACGAAATCTGAGTGGTTAGGAGGGGTCAGTTAGTGAATGAGAGAAATGAATAGCAAGACACATGGTCTCCCTCTCAATTGAAGCAAATAGTATGTTCAAATTCTGGAGGAAGTTGCCGACTAGTAGTCTGAGATTAGCACCAATCGTTTTATTGCAGCGAGATGGTATCTTTGATCTGATGTTGTCAACTTTGGAACATCTCTTTTTTGGATACCTCTAAAACTTTCAAGGAATTGTCCCAGAAAATTGAGTAAATTTTTTCAGCTAACCTTCATAAATCACTCATACTGAGCGAATAAATAATTTACGGGGTCGCGTAAATGTGCTACTACTTTCAAAAAAAAATTTTTTTTCACGCATGGAAACACTTCCTCTAGACGTTAAATTTTCGTCAAATCTAACAGCATAATTACGGAGAGTACTTTAACGCAATGAGGGCGCCAATATGGCTTTGGATGAGCACAAAGAACATTGTTGCAATCATAAACCGGATTGTTGAATGTGCAAATGAGACTGAACTTTTTCTTTGGCTCGCCACTAAGCCTTTCGTAATTTTTCGGCGACTTTTTTTTTTTTTTGCTCAAAATCACAGTCAATTCTTGGTGAGTAAAGATGTCTAATTCAAGTTGCAGAGAAATACATCAAGTCGCAATTAAGTTTGAGGGGACGAAGTATTTACTCATAAATGGAATAAATGAAGCCATACATTATCAATAAATGAAAATCAGTGGTGAAAGATTATTTTTGAATATATCAGCATATGCATATCTACATATTAATAACACAAGGAGAAAGTAGAATATAGCATCATTATTAATGGAGGTCAAAATTGGTTGTCTCGCTTACCAGGAACAATTGCTTTCCTCATTGAGTGTACTCTGTGGGATTTTGTTCCAAGTGATAACCCACTTGGTTATTATATATATATATATATATATATATATATATATATATATATATATATATATATATATATATATATATATATATGGGCGGCCACTAATTCCGTTTTTCTTTGTTCCGACGATAATTCTTTTCAAAGTGGTGGAATTTTGAAATTTTTTTCTATCCCTTCCTCTGCCGACTCTCTTGCATGAGTTCTTTGGACAGCCGGATCGGTGTAGTCATGGTGGTGAAAAGTGTGCTCAAAATTTTGAGGGAAAGCTCCCACTCTCACCATTTCTGCACATGGTGGGCTTTCCCCCTAAATTTACTATCCACTGAGAGTACTCTTCGAGTTGAACCCACTGCACACAGTTGCTCGTGTGTACATGTACAAGGTAGAGGGAAAGGGGCGTGTGACCATTCCACTATGAAGTATGACCATTTCACTATGAAATACTGACGGGTGAAGATGACAGGTATTGCATGGTGGAAATAGCTCAATGGTTAAAGGGGCGAGGATTCAGTTCGGCTCCTCCTTCCGTTTTGTGTGGGTTATAGAGGAGTAAGGGGCGAAGCCCCATGTGTGTCAGAGCCTAGAGGGAGTTGTATAGAGGTGTAATATCCATACCAATAACTGCACGTGAACCAAAGCAGAGGCTCAAGAGGGGTGGCAGCCCCACTGCGAAGGGCACGGGATGGCGGAGGAGCCCCTGACCCTAGCAGTAGTACTGAAATAAAATCCATATGGACAGCAGAGGTTCGCATCCTCAGTTCTACGCATATTCCTCATAGTTTCTCATCTTCCCTTCTTCTATATTCTCTACGTGTTGTTTGTGTATCTCTTTCTTGGGGTAGTGTTTACGTCTTTACTATATACCGTGAGGAGTCATTCTCTTAGGGAAGTGTACAAGAGGGTGTGCGTGGCATACCACAGAGCTGTCGTCGGTTGCGCATTGGAGGGAGAGTAATTATACAGGTGAAAATAGGGGGGTTCGATTTCGTGCGGGGTGTTTGTGGTTGTGGTGCGGGAGGGGAGATGTCCATATCCATGTATCTATATGTGTGCGGTGTGTGGGGCGCCGCGTGTGGTCTGCTTCAGTTCGGCATGTGTTTGCGGGAGAGTGTGGTATATGTGGTGTGCGTTGGGCGCTGTGTGCGGTCTGTTTCAGTTTGTGTGTGGTATAGACTGAGCTTGCACGCGTGTGTAGGAGAGTGTGGCATGGCGTGTATATATGTATGTGTTCTGTGTGTGGGGGGTGGGCTGTGGTATGTGGTGCGTGGGGTATGTATGGTGGTGCGATGTGTATAGTGTGTTGTGTTGTCGTATGGTGTGTGTGATTGGTATGGGTGCTGATGTGATGCGCATATTGCTCGCGTGCACACTGCCATTTGCATAAATATTGCTGACGTGTACATTGCTATTGCGTACGAACTCGTTAAAATGTGATAAAGGAGATAACCCGTCATTCGTCGTGTGTAGGTCAGTTTCGAGCGGTTGGGTTTTATTATTTTTCTTCCCTCTTTGAATGAGATGCGTTTCTTCGGTCTGCCGTAGTATATTGCGATGAAATCCGATCTGGCAATACGTTTTACGCGTTACCACATACAGTAGGACTTTTCTGTATTGCGCTGAAGGTCGTGAAAGTGTTTTTTTTTGCGTCTGTCAGTTCATGCTAATGTCGATGATGTACATGAGCAGATGAATTGTTTCGTTTTTTTCGCCTGTCATCTCTCCGATGCATCGAATGCACCAGAGTTTTATCAAAGATAAGTTGTATTTGCGGTATATGGTGGTGTAGTGTTTTATCCTCTGTTCTTTTCTTCAAGTTTTCTTGGCGTGACCTGGGGAAATATGTCGCTAGTGAGATGTGTGCGCGACCACCAGCTATCTGATGTTATATCTCAAGCCCAGATAGGCGAATTTTGATACATTTTTTTTAGACTTCATAAAGACGAGGAAAAGTGTGCTTGGATGTTGCTTCACGTGAAGAGATGCTAATATAAATTGAAGAACACTATTCATTTTGGGTGATTTGCGAGTGCATCGATAAAGTGAACTTGAGCGTTTTTCCTGCCAAATGCAGAATTATATTGAATTCGGCAATACAGGCAACGTATCATTATATAAAATGACCAAAGAGTGGTGCGATTTGTACGATGAGTTATCACGTTCGATGAACTTAAAAGTACTGCTATGCGAACGAAATCTCCCGGAAACTGATTTTTGTAGCCCAGTTGGCGATGCTTCATTTAGAAGTTTTTTCCAACATAGCTAACCGAATTTCACCGAATCAGGAGGAAGGCAGTGGAGCTGTTTTTAAGAAGTTTTGACCATTATGAATGTCATTGTGAATAAAGTGGTTCCCGGTGATATCTGAAATGACAGTCAGCGCTGTAAAAAATTGCTTTGTGAAAGATTATAGAGGATTAGTTTACTCTTTCGCTAGCAACTGGTAAATTCATCGTCGTTATAGTTTCTTAATCGTTAACTTTATTGACTACGTCTCATCAATCAAACTTAATATTTTCTGTTTACTATAGATTTTTTAAATGTTCGTGCATTTATCCTAGTCGGGAAAAACGGCTTCTGTTGAATTTATCTTTTCTCATTTACGGTTTATTAGTTTTGAATTGAATTTTCCTATATGTGTTGGAATAAAATTTTCACCGGATGCCTGTTTTTCCTTAATCTTTTAGAATTGTCGATAGTTCATCTCTAGTTGATGGTAATAATTGCTTTGTTCATATCATATGGGTTCCCACCGCTTTTATCAACTCATTGCATTACTGTGGGAAATACGTTTTTCGATAAACACGATTTCAAGGTCCTTTGATATTCGCTTTCTTGCAAAATGAAGTGACAAATTTTGCCTCACAACGCTTCCGCCGATCTTGTGTACCATAAAAGCAAATCGCTCTATAAAGCTGAAGAAGGCTATAATGAAAGGTGTATTAATGCTTAAGGAGTTGTGATTTTTACATTTATCTAATGCAGGAGCTCATTCACTAGAAAGGAATTTCATTTAGAGACATTCATGTCATAAGTTGGCGGCCAAGCAAATCGAGTGTTTCATTGGGATCGCTTTCTCGGTTCGCAGATTCAATCATATGAGCAATCAAGTAAGCGCACGGTTCCATGGAGCTTCCCGCAAGATAGATTCACAAACGTCATTTTTTTGTGCGTCTATTCAACATACAGTACTCATTCACCTATATTTCAATACGTGATGAGTTCGTTCTGTTTGTTTGGCTCTTTTTTTACTTTATTTATGAAAATGTTACAATAAACAAATTAAGAAGAAAAAATTTATTGATGCTCAACACAAACAAAGACGACAAGCACGCCTGTGAAATGTGATGCGCTAATGATACATTTCTGAGTTGTTAAACGAATTACTCGGATCGATGGATCAATCACGCTTACAAATCGAATCGTCGTCGCGTAGTGGATACGTTCTCATGCAAAAGCAAACGGTGAACGTTTAGCAAATGCAAAAGCTGCTCGTGCAAACCTTGCGAAACGTTCCTCGTCCACTGATGGCTCTTCGAATGCGAATTGCACTAAAATTATTGAAGATATGAGTGCGCTAAATTAAATCACGCAAAAATTTATCCGTAGAAATCATTGTAGAACTATTCAAATAACTTTTAAGTTAGTCGTTTTTTTTTCTAGCTAAATGATTTAAATAGCGGGGTACGCTTTTATTAATATGTGGCATTTCGGAATAAATTATCGTATGCGTGCAGTTGTTCGTCACATCGATTTGGCTCCCTAGCAAACCATGTATGACATTCTAATAAGGACATAAAGATATGAAGATTTATTTCAATGTGAAGTGCGCAAAATAGTCAATATTTGAAAACAATTCAGCAAGAAAAGTAACATTTAATCAGCACGAAAATTGCATCTAACAAGTGTAAATACAGCCTTCAGAAGGCAGCGTCTCTTTGTGAGGGAAACATTATTCGAGTTTAAAAATATATAATATTTCATATTTTCTGATGCGCCTATATTTCATATAGTGGTATTAGTTAGTTGACAAATACGTTCCTTCGAAATAATAAAGCGACAAAAGACTGCTAGTAGTAGGATATTGAAGAAGAGAGAAGAGGTCTAAGCCGTGCAGATACTAGATCTATAAAGGTTGTGGCGGACTTCCAAATTCCCACTGCATTTACTTACGAGTACTTCAGGTACCTTCAACTGTCATCGCATAGAATGCAGTAAGATGGAGGCAGAACTTACTTTCGCGCTTTGCGAAAGGTGCCCGTTTGGCGAATGCAAATGAAAGCTCATTCCGCTGACCGCTAGCATGCCTAGCAAAGCGACCAGCCTTCTTGGGTGTGAATGCGAAGCTGCCTGAAACATTGCCACGACAAAGTTGAGGGACCCTATTGTTCTTGGAAAAGATTCTGAGATAACTTGTGTGAAGCAATTTGGCACATTGCGTATTGAACAGTTGCAGGAATTGAACGGTACTGAACGGAGGTACTTTATAATTTCGCATGTAAATAAACGGGCTATGTGAATTTCAAGGATAAATTTATAAATGTCGCCGTCTAAGAATGTTTTCCAAAAATATCTCATATTTTTTAATCAAATTTTCCAAGTTACATTTATTCATCGAATTCATATTCTGCAATTGTACGATAACGAGGAGAGCTGAAACAAGCGGAAACAAAAGTGCGTAACCGATTCCATTCATCCTATCTTGCTGGACTTTTTAGACAGAATCAATATAATGGTCGAAGATTTCTGCATGACGCAAAACACATCAATTAAAAGTGTGAAAATAACTTGAATGAACCAACTTTCAGGATCGCGTTTCACAAGTTCGTATGGCTGATCACCGAGTGCGAACACTGAAAACGACCGAATTTTAAATCACATTTCATAGGCCTCAAATGCAATCTAAGAGCCGAAGATTACATGGAAGTGAGGTCCGCACATGGAGAGGGGAGGCAGGGGTTAGAGCAAGGGGAAGGAGCAAGAAGCGAGATACTGGGATGGAAAAAAATGAAGGCTTGAATAGACTCTCCCTATAAGTGATATTTCTGAGACCCCATGTCGCCATTGGTGCTAATAACAACTTAATATTTTCAATATCAATTTACAGGTTCGATGAAATTAGACATAAAATGTCATATTCCAGGGCATATAATATGCCATAGATAATCATTCAGTGGCTCTAAATCTCTACAGTGCGGAAGCTATCATCCTATTGTGTTACACGTATAACGCGTTCTTATGTCATTTTAGATGCACTCCACGATAGGGCTGCTGTAAGAAGTTATGTCTTAGCACTACTGGCTGAGATGTGGCGATGTGTTTTTTTTTCACACTGAAGCTCGAATTTCACTGCAGAAAATAAAGATTTGAATTGAAAAATCTGGAACCTACTTCTGGCGAAATTTCCTTGGCCGACTTTTTCGGTGTTCAAAGCGAACGCTAAAATGAAATCATTAAAAGTGTCGGACATAAGACTGAATCGATGCAGCTGCGATAAGTTCAGTATGAAATGGCTGCAGCATTGAAAACTTTCAAATTTTGGTGTTAAGCACATTTTTAGCCATTTTCGTTCCAATATTTCTGACTATTTACTAGCCCCTAGAATTTTCACACTTAGCTGCTTCATTTCAATTGTTATATTCTATTTGTCAGTGTTTTCTGCTATCAATCTAATCGTTGTATGGTAGCATGGAAGATCTGAATGGAGCTGTGATCGTGTACTTCACAGGAAATCCCGTATTTTTATCAACGCCGAAATTTTGATCATCTACTAACTTTTTGGCGCATCATTTTAGAGTGTTGTAATTGCTAACGATATGCACTTGACTTGGCATAAATCGTTGCAAACTCCCAACGGATTATGTTGTAGAGCGTGATAGCAGATAATGGGCTAAAATATTGTAGATAGCTTATGGCTTATATCGACAGTTTTCGCATACGAATAATATAAACGACCAATAGAACCGAAAAAATTAGCAAGACATCAAAAGAAATCTACGCCGTTACTTATGCTTTCATTGAAATGTTTCTAGAACGACGATGCAACAAAATGGTTGTTTTAGGCGGTTTTGGCTTATGGAAGAGAAGGAGCAAAGGTGACAGACCGATTTCTAGATTAGCAGTAAGCTAAATCTCCATGCAAAAAGTCTCTTATTTCGGCCACAAAAAAATAGGCGTTGGAAAGCAAATTCTTTGACTTTTGCACAAAAACAGTGATTAAATCACGAGCAAAGTAAAGAATAAATCAAAGCGAAACTCATGCAGAGAAAATTCATTTCTGTTAAGGAAATTATTGTTGAAATTCTACTATTCTAATAATTCTTCGCTGAGAAATATGTTAACTCTTACTATGGTAATGCCCAAATTTAGCCGGAATGTCTTTTCATGTTTTTATTATCCTATATTCGTCACCTAAAATCATTTTGCAAAGTGTTTGCAAAATCGTTTTGCAAACACTTTGCAACGGGATTTGCAAAGTGTTTGCAAAATCATTTTGCAAACACTTTGCAACGGGATTTGCAAAGTGTTTGCAACAAATTCTTTCAATCGATCCTTATCCCATCCTCATTTTTCTTTGGCCATCAGTTCATTTTTCCTCATAAGGTATGTTTCATCATTTGTAAGGTCTCATTTCTACAGAAAAGTAACACAATGCAAACATTAATAACGCTCAAGAAGTGCGCTTTTTAGATGAATGTTTTATTTGCAATTTCTAACAAAATCCTAATAAAGTTTAATAATTCTTATTACCGCTAAAATGCATAATTAAATACAAATTGATAAAAAATAAATAAATTTTCATACTTCTTCCGTCAGGTTCCCCGAGCGTCAAAGCGAAAATGGTCGTTAAAGCAAGCGCAAAAAATACGAGATGTGCTGCGCCAGTGTTCATTTCTGATCCTGAAAGAAAAAAACACCTCCATGGCAAATGAACAAAGCTCATGGAAATATACCCCGCCATACATTAATGCTGTGTAATTGAAATTGAGTGAAAAAAAAACGTTGCGTGAAATTTTGAATTATCGCTTGCATTTAGTCATTTGATTTTATCCCTTCCGAGCTATCTCACAGCTATCGTTAAGCGACTTTCAAATTGTGTGATTACTTCGAACATTTCAAGCAATAGCAAAACGATAATGTCACTTTTTCTTTGTTTGAATAAGCGCAAAAGATTTTTAGCTACGTTAAAAGAATGAACTCGATAGACTATTTGTTTCTTGGTATTATTGCTTGCGTAATTCGATTTAGATGTAATAAAAATACTTCTTATTGAAGCACCTTTCGAAAGTTATATTCAACAACAGCCTAAGCGCAACTTCCATGGTCTTCAGAAGGCTAGCAAAAGTCCTAAAGTGGTGATGGTCTTGCTTCGACAAAGGAAAAAGCGGAGAAGCTTGAAGTCAACAAAGCAAGCAGAAGCCATGAAAGACAAATTCGGGTCAGTAGAGTCGACGAATCGCTTAAATAGGAGATTGAGTACTGCAAGAGCAACAGCGCAATGTTTCCTTCCGAATGGTCGTCTATTTTGGATGTCGATGCCGAAAAGAGCGGAAGTGGTGGTCGTCGTTTTATGCGATGCGTCGATGCGTTTTCCTGTGTTTCAATGACGAACTTCGCGTGATGCTTCGATTCGATCCTTAAAAGTGAATATCATTTCACTAAACAACACAGAATCGTTGCTTTCATTTTTAATGATATCCCACAAATAGCTATGCCAATATTTCCTTCCTTCGAAGCGCTATCCGTTCATTCCACTCATTTAATTGCCTTGCGCAGATGGTAGATGCAATGAGCTAATAGGACTACTGCAAACACCATTTTTGAACTGACAACAATACGTTATTCTCTTCACTGGTAAGCGACTTTAAGATGCCTCACCTCTGAGAGCTTACTTCGAATAAAGAGCTTCCAATAAAGTAAATAAACTGTAAAATATTTTGTTATTCAGCCTACTCATTGATTTAATGCAAATGCTGCATTGACAAAATCACATGCAATGTTTTTTTTGAATATTTTCTTTCAGTCACCCGAACATTTGAACATTTAGGTAAAGGATCGCTAAAATATCTCATCAGCCTTAAGCCTACTTGCTAGTAACAATAATGACTAACACTTTTCTTCGTATAAAAAGGGTGAGCGTTAAAGAAAATGCATTTTCTTAGAAAGAACTACATAGGATCGAATTTTATGAACCCATTTCACTGAATACTTTAACACCTATTTGGAGATTTCCTTTAAAAAGGGAACTTTTAGAGGACGGTGGGATTTTTTGGCCAAGAATATTCTGTTTTCATGCCTTCTCATATGCAACTAGAAAAGAAATAATCCTTTGGTTTAGAACTGTGTGCAAATTTTTAGAACTATCGTTATTAAAACTTTCAACAGTATTCATCACTCGTCCTCTTACTAAATGACCAATCAACCTTGCTCATCTCTCATTGAAAACGAGATGAATGATGAAATCAGCTGAAATATTATCGTTTATTTTATTTCAGTTGCATTTATTGTCCAAAAAAAAAGTATGGAGATATTTGAAGAAAATTTTTTGACAATGCCTCAATGGGGCGACCAAAGTTCATTATCATTACTCATCGTTCTCTAATTTGTAGCATTCTCTTGCGTAATTCTTAAACAACAATCGTTCAGTGAAATCATCATTAAAACAGTTTTTCAACAACAATCTTAGTGGAACGGATCGAATTTGTTAGTTAACGTAATGAAGGATCTCGATACATTTCGCATGTCTACATTAACCAATAGCAATTTCAGTTTCACTAAGACAAACGATGAGATACTATTAAAGGGACATTAGGCTTAAGCCATAGTACCATCATCGCTAGAATGGTAGTGTGCGGAACATTGATTTATTCGGAGGAGAAGAATTTGCGTGAATCAATTGGCATTAAAACACATAAATGCCGCAAATATTAAACATTCCATTTTCGGCACCGTTATCTTATTTTTTAATAAAATCACAAAACTCTTTCAAAAAATTTTCGTGAAAAATCAACCAAATCGAAAAATTACGAAATTGGTGAGCACAGATATATTGCTTCATTCAAAGAGCGCTAAACTCTGGCTGAAATTTAAAAGGAAGTAGCAATTTAAAAGAATGAAACGCTGAGAACATTTATTCCCTTTGGGGATATTGCTAGCTGAAAGGTTATTATGTAGAAAAAATTGTTAATGATAGCTAGTTGCTATAAAAACTTCCGTTAAAGTTGTTTCTCGAGATATGTTGAAGGAATCGATCCATAGAACAATCAATGCCTCTTTACTCATCAAGTGCCAATTCGAAGCTTCAAGTGAAAAATGTCACCGAGAAAATGAAAAAAAAAAGAAAGAAAACACCAACTTACTCATAACTTCAATTTTGAATCGACTTCAACGAAACTTGTTAGAGGAAATCAAGTGCGCATATCAATTATCGCTTGTTCCATTCCTTCTAGTAGGCTTTATTGTTGCTAGCGATCGGTGTTGTAATTTGAATTCGGCCTCACCGCTCTTCTGAAACCATCAGCTATAAGGGATTCAAATCTCTTCACTCATATTTATGAAACTTGCTATGAAAATATTGCAGCATAAATATACGAAATGGTATGCGTCGTTTTACTCATTGAAGTGTTTATTTTAAAATCAGGCAGTTGCGATCCTCTTTGAAGCAATAACAACGTTGAGAAAGTTGAAAACAATTTCTCGCTTCATGTTTTGACCAATTCAAGCTCCCTTAATGATAGCGTTTTTATTAGCCTTTCGTTAAAGTAAAACAATTTTCACAGACGGGATCCGATTCCATGACCATCGCTTTCATTGAATCAAGTTGCGTTGTTGATGAGCGTGTTCATAACGTTAGAACTTCAAATTTTAGTGTCTGACTAGTAAATGCATTGCATCCTGATCATGTGCTACCCTACTGTTAGCAATTCTGGATATGGTTTCTTCATTGGTTGTCTGGAACACACGAAAAAACATGGATCGCTTGCTGTAGCTACTGCTCAGATTGTGATATTAATAAATTTTAGTAGCAAGAAGGACAGAAAATTCTGAAGCTTTAATAACATGACACGAATATTGATATACCAGCGATGGGCTTGGGAATATTAAAGAAAACTGATGTGACATTCGCCTGTTTAGTTGGCCAAAACAACATCAGAAAAGATAATGACAGCAATTTACGGATTCTTCTTTCTTCTATATATCCGCAAAAATGTCTTTTGTAGAGCACTGCTTTGCAATCATGATACAATTAGAAAACTCTTCGCTGAACTCGAAATATAGGTGGACAACATTGCATGAAAGGTGATTTCTGCACACAAAAAGTACAGAGGATAGGAGAAAATAACCATTATTTCCTTATTCATGAGCTTTTTTTTACGACGAATAAACTGCGTAATTCGAAACGAAATGATTTTCGCATTATAAAACTTGAGTTATCAATTTTTCCGAGGTCGAAAATGTTACGATACTTTTGAGGCAATAAATGGTGGAAAACGATCGATCGAAACGTAGGTCGTCTCGCATTTAGTCAAGAAAATTCTTTGCAAGCAAAACAATTTCTTTGCCCACTTGTGCAACCTCGGGAAGTCGATAAGATGGCTCACCATCGAAAAAAAGCAGACAATACATTCAGGATCATTAAATATGTTGAGTGTAAATGTTGCATATGAGCAATACCTATTTGTTCTTCTCAACCGGAACAAACTTCGCTCACAGATGAACAATGAAACATTCGAATCTCTATACTAAGATTTCTTCGATGTACGTCATGGTTTCAAAGAGTAAAACTATGTTTTCATTGTAAAAGGAATTAATGAAAAACGTATTGAACATAGAAAAATATATGAGGAGCACAACGTACGCTCATCTAATTAAACACATAAGACCAGCAGCCGTGTTAACTGCGAACACACATACAAACATACTAAGTGATGCTGTAAGGGACATGTGAGGGAGATCAGTAGAATACAGATCAACTGCCTTCTTGCAGTGTAAGGGAAGTGGCGACTACGCGACAGATCAAGCTACTACCAATGCCTTGATAATCTCAACGTAGAACAAAATATCTATAAATGCATTGAGGCATAACTCGGGGTGTACAAAGGGGAGCGCAATTGCTTGCAGGTTGGATGTGTGTCGATTTAGCCTCCTACTCCCGCTCGAGCTGCTGCAAGCACGTGAGTTTGGATCTGCGTACAGAGATCGTCGGTCGACGAAATCGCGCAAGGGGGGCATTACGAATAGTGCCGAGGCCCTTTAGGGCTAGTCCCGATCTTCCCTTTTTTTTGGTTGCTGTTCTGTGCAAATTCGTTTTAAGTGTTTAATAAAATTTTAGGTCCTTTTATTGCGCCGGCTCCACGCAACATCTAATAAACCTCAAGAGAAACCACGAAAACCCTTACAATGCACTCATTTCTTAACTGTTCGATGGCTCGACATATCTTCTGCAAAATATTCGTACTTTTTTATACAACCGTCGTAAAATGAAAAACACAACTTCCCCCTCACCCTACCCAAGTGAGAACATACTTGTACTTTGCAGGTGCTTTCAGCTCCTCCTTTGACTCCATTCGAAGCAAATGGATCAGCTTGAATATTGATATGTTAGTTGCCATTTGGCACGCATTACCTGCACATCATACTTTCTGTTACTGTTAGCAATTATTTCAATAGCTTCCATACTGTAACTATCACACAAATGGAAACACAGACATGCAAACAAATAGAGATATCTGCATCTCTGCTGCGATATATTTTAATACTGTAGATTTCTTAAGTCGAGTAAAAATACTTTGTCAAGACGGCGATGAAGCTTATTGGCATAATTTACTAACAAAGTGATCTCACAGGCACAGCTTCGTTCTTATGCATAATTTTCATGCAGGATGGTAATATTTAAAGATGCCGCAGGAATAAGAGTTTGAAAAACATTTGTCTTCTACACAATGTCATACAGATCGAATTTCTTGATCGAAATTATCGAAACAAGAGGCTCGCGTAACACTTTTTATATAAGAGTATATTTTTGTTACGTCGTTTCGAAATAGGTGAAAATGATTTGTGCAATATGTGAAATTCTACGAGCGCCTATCGTGTGCAACACTAATGACGCGTATTCCCATTGATGATTTTTTGCGCTTTCAATGTTGCAAAAAAGCGCAATTCAAACCGTCTTTTTGGGGTCCTTTTTCACTTCTCATATTTTTCACATCCAAGCATGCAATACTAGTAATATGGATGAAGAGATGGAAGGCAGAAGCGCAGAGTCTCGTCAACTTCCGCCGCTCATACTATTAACCTTCGTCTTCGATTAGCATTCATATTGCAGCAATAATTTCGCCGAGAAAAAAGTTCAAGCGAATCGGAAGAACACAAAAATCTTGCCCAGGGGAATAGAAGGATGACGTTCCTCTCGCCATTTCGAATGATGGCTGATCGAAAGTTTCATGGAAGACTCCACTCGCGCATGGATTTCCGATCAAAATAGAACATGTTTAGCACCCATTTTTCGCCCCGTATGAACAATTGCATTCATGATCATTATCAAAAAGAATTATTAAAGCATCATAACTTTGCGCTTCAGTGATCATAGAGTTGAAAATGACGACTTGACGGAACAAATACTGAAATATATAAACGCTATGCGCCGATGAATTTATGTGGAACTTTTCAAAAGATTGCCAAGAGTGAATAAAAATGAGATAATAACAGTTTTTTTTCTGAATGAATTTTTTATTTTATGCATAAAATATTATTGTCAACATTTAATGCTTCACTCATTCACGAGATTTTCATACGCATCTCAACAAAAACGTAAAACAACTGTACCCGTACCACTTCTAGCTATAAACTTGTCACCATATCTAAATTTAGTAGCATTTCAAGTTTGCGTATAAACGAAATGTGCACAAAATAAACAAATACCGAAAAAAAAAAATGCCGTGAAACTATGAATTACAATGCGAAGCATATGCTGAAAGTAAATATGAACTTTTGATTGTCTCATATAGTGCTAAATTCTTGAGCAAAATAAACACACTGAAAGGTTAAAGCTTAGTTTCTTGGAGTATGAGGACTATAGAATAGAAAACGAAACAACGACCTACGCAAATCACATCGGTTTTGCTTTCCCTCTTCGTTTGCTATAACTTTCACGCTTCTCACGCTATGCTCTAACTTTTCATATGTTTTGTTTAAAGAGGAAATACAGTGCAAAATACTCAAAATTGCTTACTTATCCTTCGTGTATGCAGAGGAGATAGTGTGTGATGTTCGTTTCGACGAAATCGCAATCTGCATGAAAGGATCTCACTCTCTTCTTTTTTTTTTTTTGAATACTGCAAGGGATCATTTTGTCTGTAACGTCTTATTATCGTCGTCTGCATTGTATTTTGATCATTATGGGAATTGTTTTCATTTGCACGGAGTTAAATGCTCGTTCTTCTCCAAATTGGAACACATACATTTGAAATAGAATAACTTATGTTTCAATATATATTAGTTCTATCCGGCATAATTTTTTTTTTTTTAAATGTGTCCTACGCCATTCTTGATCCTTAACTCTTCCTTTTCCCAATCTTTTTTATTTAATATGGAGATTGGCGTTCATTTCGTGACTCATAATTTTGCATTATTTAAGGATGAAAATGTTCTGTTTTTTGCGGAATTTTGCAAGCTAAAGGAGGTTGCGTTATCGCATCAAATACAAGACCATTCGTAACTCTTTGCAAACTGCTTTTATTTTAATGAATATTCTTCTCGTTGTTCAAGTGCTGTGGAAATGATTCCCTATATCAGAGGATGCATTCAACTTAGAGGCTTAATAGTCATAGTGGTTACGCTATATTTTTATGCTACCTGTAAATTTTTTACAACACCCAAATTTTATATTAAACAAAAAAATGCGATTTCCAAAAAAAAAAAAACATTTTTGCAGTGCTGACGAGATAGTTTTTTTTTTCGAGAACATAAAGAAATGCAAATTCAAAAATTTATGAATTAAATAAAGAAGGCTTGAGAAGAAAGGCAATTGAGAGCAAATATTGTTGATATAAAAAGTTGGAGTTCATTCATTGATGAGTGGTTTGCTCTTAGGTGTTTAAATTCCTTAACGGCGGCAAACGTTAACGATTGGTTGGAATTTTAGGGTCAAGTAGAGAAGTGGTTTTTTTTTTTACAAAGTTTGAGTGCAATGATTTATCGACGTGGTGATCGACCTCGAATTGCGGCTTTCAAAATTACTTAACGCTTGCCCTATGGCTACATTGCGTTCGTCAAGAATACATTCACATACTTCTTAAACGTTCATTGTTGTTGATGTTATTTTTGATAGTTGCGGCTATTTAATTCAAGTTTATCTCTTGCATTTATTCTTTTGTTAAATAAGTAAAATTTCGTTTTGTAAAGCGCTTTTCATTTCCCTGTAAAATTTCTCAGCAATTTCTTAGTTAGATGCTTACAGCTGTTAAAGTGTAATTATGTACGTCTGTTAGCTGTTCTTCGATGGCGATATAATGACTAATATTTTTTGTTATTGTTGAGTTTTATTTCACTCAAATGCTAATTTTCAATAAATGAACCCATAAGGATTGACATATTTATGAACAGTTCTATATTGCCTTTATATATTTTATTCTTTCTTATTTTCTGTTTGATGAATATGTTCACGTTTTTTGTCACTTCTGCTAAACGAATATCGGCATTTGATTTTCGTTGTTAGAAACTGTCGGATCGATTATAGAGATGCTTCAAAATTCATGTTATTGCTCCGAAATACCCATCTCTTGTTCACGTCTATATAGAAGAAGTATTCTATTCCGTTTTTCGTGATCCTAGAATTTATAAGTTTTATTCTATTCCGTTTTTCGTGATCCTAGAATTTATAAGTTTTATAAGTATTTGCTTGGTGATATATTGGACTTTGAAAGAAGCATTAAACATGGTAATGTACGCAGAAACAAATTTCTTTTCGGCAATTTGTGCTGTAATGTAAAGTTAAATACTCTATTTGAGAGAGGCCTGGCCAACGACTAAAATATTGTGCGATTGATTTATAGCAGAAACGATAAACTAAGAGAAGAAAATATTTTGTATTTTGTTTTGAAGAAAGCGCCTTCTTTGAGGGAGCTCATTTTTCTTCCTTACATGAAAAGCTGAGAGTTTCAGTAAAAAAATTTTAGTCTTTTTCGAAAGTGAAGTAGACTTAGCCGTATTCATGGTTGAGCCAATGAGAGTGGAATATTTTCACGAAAGTTTGATTCTATGTTTCAGGAAAAAATTTTTCATCCATATAAAAATTAGTAGAAGCATATTTACTGTGTACTGAAAGACATTTTATTTTCTTATAAAGAAATTACATTTCATTACGATATGAGAGCAATAAAAGAGAAGAACGACTGCAAATGTGATCGCGTTTTCTTCTACTTGTACAATTGGCGTGCTATTAAAGACATAAGAAATAGAAAGCTCAATTCTTTTTAACATTGAACGTGTGTTTGTTGAGGTATGTTTATGGACTTGAATAATTGAAGATCCGTCGAGAGTATTGCACATCCTCGATGAATGTTCATGTCAACGCGATTACAACATATAGGCTCTTCAGCATAATACTATCACGAAGCAGCATTGTGTATACATATAGACACTCCTCTATTCAATGGCAAACATCGAAGCGAATTCATCCACTTCAATTGTGCTGTTTCAAGTGTATACACAACGTTGGACATAGCACTTTTATTATGCCTTCTTACGGATAGTTCCCGATCCTGTCTATACAATATTGCCAAAACTAGCCGCATGGAAAACTATGAGAGGAAACCAAAATGAAAAAAAAAATCGCTTAGTTCAGAATGTACGAACGGTCCAAAAAAATGTTTGGATGTTCGAGTGTTCCACTCGACCAAATAATACTGCTACAAGAAATGGGATAGTTTGAAACAAAAGAAGCGAAATGAAAAGTAGTTTTGGGTGTATGTTTTCCTTTGTGAGTGCTGATCACAGGTGCTCGCTTTGCTTTCTTGTTTTTCTTTATGCTATTCGTGCGGTGTACTTTCTTTTCCATAGCATTGTCATTTTGTTCACGAATGCGAAATCCAGTCGTGTTCTATCACTTAAAAGACCCACTCTTGGTATGGATTAGCGCGATCTGCGCATTTAATGCTGAAATAAGGCATTACAAAAGCGTCCTCATCGCTGATCCGTGCTCTAATCCATGATCATCATCGAAAGAATGGTTTCTTTTTTTTCGATTTTAGAGCAAATAAACATCAATTTCCGCTAAATCTTCTATGATTTACTTTCATGGCTGCATTTATGCTTTTAATTCTTTATATGTTTGAGTGACCGATTCAACAACTTTATATCTATAATATTTATAAGTAATATGGAGATGTGGCATTGCAATTCCAACCTTGTTTAGCGCATTGGATGGTTGGAACTCTGATTCTTGTCATGTGATATCCAATGTTCCATTAGAACTTTTCCCAGATAGGGTTAAATATTTACCCGAATAGATACAACCGACTTGAAGTAATTCTTGAGCTTCCATGTGAACGGTTTTCAGGCACCGCATTTTTATTTGTTGCTCTCTTTCCGGCCATCTCAGAAATACTGAAAACAGCTTTCAAAACGTACTTCAACGTTTCTGTTTACATGTTCTCACCATTTCAAGTATGCCAACACTTTTTGTCGTAGTTAGCCCGTTGCCAGATGAAGGGTTAAGAATATGGGCATTTTCGCCTTCAAATAGTGCTAACAACATAGAAAATTTTATACTGCCATCATGAGACTCCTTTAAAATTATCTTTCTTCCTATAAAACAAAGTTTTCAAGATTGTAAGAAATGGAAAAATAAGCGATAAGAATGCTAAAAGATAGTGATATTCATGAGAATTTACACCAGCTTAATTTCCACTAAAATCTGAATAAGTGGAGTAAGTAATTAAATCGAGTAATTAATTCATGGGATTGGATCGGCGATAAATGAAACCAACTTATTCAACCTTACTTACTTTTTAAAAATGTCCTAAACACTTTCAAGAAATTGATCTCCCAGAGGCAATGGGAAAGATTTTACATTGAAAACTCACTAAAACATATACAACATTACTTTTTTTAATCTATGCGTTGGAGCGTTTGAAATTATTTATTAGCATTCACAATCGGTTCTACGCAGATAATGGATTCTGATATAATCGTACATGATGAGCTAGAACCATTAATTGAAACTAATTTTTTTTATTGCTTTGAAATGTGCATAGAGATATTAAATCGATTACGGATTTATCTGAGCAAGGGAGATTTGCTCCTGTAATGGACTTAATGACCTTGCTGAATTGCGTCATAAGCAGCTAGAAATACACAATTTCAGGATGCAATCTATCAACGCTCTCGTATTATGTGAGCAGGAAAAAAATGCCCCAATATGTGAAAAAAATCACTTTTTTTGCATCTTTTTCTTCAGCTAATATTAGCATTTTCTTCTGAGAACTTTTTTTTTCTTTGAAAGAATATCAATTTTTCTAGGGGATCATCCACATAACGAAATATCTTCTTTTCCGATCTTCCGTTCTTATTACTCTACGTTACATTTTCCTCTGTGTCTTTTAATCTTTTGGCGTCGTTCTATCTGCTTTAAAATGCAAAATGCAGCGACATTCATAAGAATTAGCGTCACTTTATTCTTATCCAAAATTCGAATAAGCCGAGCAAATAAACACCGTTAATAGAATTGAATTGGCAATAAATGACACTTTCAAATGTGAAGTTGAAAAATAAAATGGTCATGAATTTCTTGAATCTTTTTTGATTTTTTTCAAATTCTCCATTCACTGAGTACTCCAATATTGTAGTAGTTTTGCGGGTTTGCTTTAGTGATGCCTGTTGCTATGTGAAATGCAGCTAACCGAGCTTTAGCAGGTGCAATGGTACGACCCATTTTTGGTGCTCTATTATAACCACACGTGGCACATTTTCGTCGAAAGGCACTCATCGTGGCACCAACCACAATTGTGGTGACTTTCTTTCGCCTCTTCCACTGCACCTCTTTCTGGTACGTTCATCGCGTTGAACGATTCGCTAACTTATTCTATTTTCTCGCACAACCTTAGATGGCAATTATGCGAAAATTTAGCTTCATCTTCAAAAATCGTCTTGTTTAAATTCACGCTATTCGTAATATTTGTCAAACAGCTTCTAATCTAGTAATGTAGTAAGCATTTGTTACATTTTCTAAACAAGTGCAGAATTAATTCTAAAATAAATATGAAAAGTTGTCATGTTAAGCATTTCCGTCTACTTCATCGAGTTCCACTCTCATACAACGGTGCTTTTATGACGCTAGGTATTTGCAATGATGGAATTCTTTTTCGATTGTTGCATTGCAATTTTTATTAACCGTCGATTTTTTCCAAGGAAAAAACATTGAAGCTTAAGCACAACGATTGTTTTGTTCATATGTTTCAAAAGTTTTCTAATTCTGGACGCTACTTATCATCGATAATAGTGCGCGCAACAAGTTTGCAAGCTAATCTATTCAGCATTAGATTCGATCTCTGCACTATTTGGATAAAGCGAAAGAATTCATCAGGCAGAAAAGGACAAAATTTGCATTCAATTAATCACTTCTTACTACAACAACTTCAAATATCGATTTCTATAAGAAGAAATTGCACTTCTCGCATCATCGACGGCATTCGATGTATAAATTCGATTAGTGTCACAGCAGTTCCATAATTGATCTCGACCGGCACTCTTTTCAACTGAGTTTGATATTTTTTTCACTACGAATTCACAAATTCAACAACCTTTCAAAAAAGTATTGATAGCAGTATGGCAGCAAAATTCAATGCGAAATATTTCTTATATATTTGGTTTGTATTAGACAATTCGATATGAATATCGTTCACTTTCTTCATTTACAAACATAAGTATTTATTAAGAGAATTTGACGTTATTGGCTCGTTTTCGAATAAATTTTGACAATTAAGCTAATTTTTTATGTCTTCTGGGCAGATTAAGCGGAAAAATATAATAGCAACATAATTAAGTACGTTTAAAATTATGTGTCATTGGACTGATTGGGACAGGAAAAAAAAGTTTATTCTAATTTGGGCTGCTTAGATATACAGCTAATCGAGCATGCTATTACTCACCTCAGTATTTGGCGTGTTTTTTTTTTTTGCGCATAGCAAAAATCACCCATTATGAAAGTTCTATCTGCCCATATGTCCATATGTTTCAAGTGAAAGCGCTGAGCTCATTCCACCGGAATTCATATTTTCGCCAAATCTAGCCAAATCCAGCTCCGAGTTAATTACTGTTCACTATATTTCAACTCTATTATTTTATAACCGTTCAAATTCCTTATATTATTGAATCTTTCGCTTCGAATCTCATCAAATACGAACGAAGCATATCGGAAATGAAATACGGGCTGCTAGGAACGGTGTGCTCATTACTTCAAATAGTGCCTGGCTTTATTATAATGCTTTATACATTCGCAAGTATTACGAGGGCGACTACGTGCATCTTTTTTAATGAGTATTCAAATCGGCTAACTTGATAGTTGTTCATTTTCTAGCAGTGACGAGGTAGCAATACAAAGGATATATCGCAAAACCTCTTTTTATCCGCATATCACTGATGTTATTCGCTAACGCTCTTAATATGGATCTACTAATTTAGCTCTTAGCAATATGATTGTAATTCTCAGCACCTGAAGCAGAAGGATCATCGAAAAGCAAAAACATTGTTTTGCTGACTTGTTGATTTTCGTCTTGATACCGTTCGCAATCCATCGTTTTCTCGAGTTGTCTCGAGCAAGCACTAAAAACGACTATATCTTAGTTCAAAAGCACGGTCCCAACTAATTCCTTTGCGAACTGAGAGAAAAATTCATCTGTTGCAGACGGACGTTTGCATGCTAATAGCGTTATATTCGGCACCCTCAAATTCACCTCATCTGCATTAATAACTTCTTGTGGGACACTATACTCATATTTTAGATGATGAGCTCAAAAATAAACCATTGCACTTCATAAGTTTCTCGAGTATTTCGAACGTCCTGGTCAACTCAAAACCTCAATTGTCTCCAATCTCTATGAATAAATTCCTCACATTACTTTCATTTTTCTCTTTCTCACTTTTAATTGTGTGGTTAAAATATTTAAAGTACCTCAAATTTCGAACGTTGCCAAAAACTTTCGTCATATAAGATAATTCAGGAAGCGATTTTTTCAACACAGTCAAGCAGCGTTCTCATTTTTAAAGCGCAATATTTGACACAATGCTCGTAACATTTGACCTCATTAGGTGATTTGAAAATCGTTTACATTCGCTGAGTTAAGCAACATCATCGCTCTCCGACCACCCGCTCAAAGATGGTCACGAGCGCTAGGTTTACGAGTGTTGAACTGTAATGTCAACAATACAAAAAACATGCATTGTGCACTACCATATACGATGCCCCCAACTTGTTTCATTTTTTTTTTTGCAATACTTGTGATCGCATGAATAAGTAAATAAGTAGTTAATTGTAACAAGTTCCATTATCATATTTCTATACTATCCAACTCCATTGATTTCTACTGCTATGTCGAATGAAACGGGGTTTTCTAGAAAACTAAATGAAAAACGGTCGATCCGCGTCGTTGTATTGACACACCGAAATTCTCGAAAGTCTTGTACTACTGTATTTGTAGATGTCATTGTTGCACTCCTTAGTAGATAATGCTTACCAGCTTCTCATCTTTTAACAATGAATTTTCATTTTTTAGCGTTTCTTTAATGAATTATAGGCGATTCAACCCATTCAGTGCAACGATCTTTCACTTCATTCTACACTTCAATGCAAATAAATGTTCATATTAACTTTCACGTAAAGTTCTATATTTACACTTTTCGATAATCTTTGTTATAGTTGCATAGGTTTATTCATTGCATTCACTGATTGTAACATGAAATTATCGTATTTAGCGAAAATATTTTGCCATTTTATTGAAAATTCGAACAAAATTTTGAGGGGAAATTCAAAAATCTAGTTCTTTCTTCTGTAGCTTTCACTAATCGTTTGGTATTATTTTTTAAACCATTCGCCGCGTATTTTAGGCTGAACACCAATTGAATATCCTCATTTCGAGGATTTCTATGTATCATATTGCTAGAAAAAGGGGCGAATAAATTAAACTACGTTGGACAAGCTTATTTTCTAAAAAAAAAAGACATGTGCACCACTTATGGGTATTTGCATTCCCAACGGAGTCAATGTACCGACAAGTGCACAAATCTTTGCCTTCTGTGTGCATTCATTCGTATAACATCGTACGTACATCGACCCACTACAGTGCTAGTACAAACATGTGCCATTTCGAGAGAAAAACGACATTCTTTACTCCCTGCAATATTTATTACCTTCTACAGTTTGAGTAATTTCTATTGTGATTGATGGTATTTTACAATGAGAAAATGCCTTATGTTCAAGACTATTGCGGTGAATTCGTATTTCATTGAAAGAAGTCAAAGATATGCCACAAATAACGATCTCGTACTCCGCCTTCATTGCTTGTTATTAACAAATGATCTACGTTAACGAGTGATCTATTTTAATCAAATGAGTTTTATGATCAAAGTGATCGTGGTGATCTTCATTTGTATAAGAGGTTATATGCTCAAATTTGTTTGATCTTGATGTGATATCTTCCCCGTGTGGATTATGACCTCCTCATGCCTTCGGGACCGTAGCTGAGGCTATAAACAGTCTGCGCTCTTGCTTGCTAATCATTGTTCTGTTTTCGCTACTCTTGTTCATTGTATCACACTGTTACTCGTAGTTGACGAGTTTCTTCTCGCCCGGTGGTGGCCTCCATCACATTAATTCGATCGCGCTTGTCAACAACTCCTTTAAGTTTTATACCATCGTATCGTATACTTTATTGTATATTTTATATTATCATTTCGCTTTTCATATTTGGTTTCTTTGATACGTTTTAATATCAAAGCTCATTTTTGAGATAATATTCGAGAATGTTTTCAATGTTTTCACCAATTATGCTGTTAGAAAGCGATACTCGAATGTCCGATTACAGTGATCATCAATGAGCAGTTTATATTTACTCGTCCAAAATGACTGCAGCGTATTGAAATACGTCAAACATAGCGTGAAAGAAAATTTAATTGTTTCAGAGTGGACAGTGGTCAAAACTGTCGTGATAAAGTTGCGAAGAAAACCTTTTGACATCAATTAGGGTATTTCAGGGAGATAAAGAATTTTCGTTAATTCTTACCAGTTTATATTTCCAGAAAAAAAAATGCTTCAAAATTTTCCAGGAAACGTCATATCGAATATTTTTTCCAATTCGAATCTGTTCAAAATATGACCTTCAACGTATTCGTTACGATTCCAGAAGCAAGCAGATGTTCCATACGACTTATCGTATTCGTAATATAAATGACCTTCTCATTTTTTTACCCATAATTTTGCCTTAAGGTTTACATGATTCGGCCATTAAGGTGATCCCTTTCATGCAATGTTTTGGCCTTCTTTGTCTTCTGTGCATATCGCCGCAGAGGCACATTACCACCTGCATGCCATCATCAACGCTCATACTACATGTAAAACACCTAAGTGCCTTCTTGTTAAGTGCATCCAGAAATTAGTGAAAGAGGCGGTCGCCGAGATTCCAACAAATCCTCTGTGTTTCTTTCTGCATTTCTTTCTCTTTACTTACCGTTCATTTCCCAATTTCATGTTTGCCATTCTTATATGAATCTTCTCTTTTCTCATCGAGTTATACCTCCTATATTCCAGCATCTCCATGTTGTTTTGTTCATTATCTTAGCGGTGAATTATTCTTAGAACTAAAAATTTGTCAATTGCTTGGAGTGACTTATTTTGATATCGCACTTTTTGAGAGAATCTTATAATATAGCTATTCAAGTGTTAACCTTTTGTCGTATTTGATGTGTAAATGAAAAATAGATAAATATGTGAGCAAAGACTATAGTGATGCTTCAGGTGGAGTATGCCGAAAAAGAAATAGAATTTTGCACCAATTAACTTATACTCTTATCTAATCACCATTGTAAATTTCTGCAATGGTGTATTATTTACTGACATTATGCGTGCATATGTAAAAGTCTCTATAAATATGGGTGTTTAATTTTGTATATGCTTGTTTGTTTATCTGGGAGCTTGAATCTGAAATAGCCGAGTGCTTTTTTGGGGGGAGAGGATATGTATTACTTACTTTATGGTGCACCGTCTTCAGTCTCCTAACTGTTTGCCAGCCTTTTGAGACTTGGCATATTTAAACGATGTGCTGCGAATTTGCATAATTGATCGATTCCTTTCGAAAATAAAGGAAAAATTAATTAGTGGTATTTCTCGTAATTTTTCCTTATTTGAAGATTCAGTCGATGTGACAGTTTAATTTTTCTTGTTTTTCATTTTCATTTAAAGGATTTTTATATTCACAGGTTTCCCTTGGGTAGTAACTTGCGCCTTTAATTATTAATTAATGGTTTTTTCATTTATAATTGCTTCAAATGATCACCACTCATACCAAGATCAAGAAATAATTTACTTTCTATGTCAATTTTTCGCGCATTTCTTGAAAATTACATTTAATTACTACCTAATTTCTTTCACTTTCTTTTCAACTTTCGAAAAAGCAGTTCCAGATGTAATTATTAGAGAATTTTTTTTTTCAGAACTTTTGAATTTTCTGATGGCATTTTTTTATTTCACAATAGGATGCAGTAGTTTCAGCTGAATAGTGGAAAGATGTGCTGAAGTTGTCTTCAGACAACTGTTCTCTTAACTTTCAATTGCTTCATAAAGTTTGTTTTGCATACTTCTCAGTAATTTTGCAGGGAACTTCTCTAGTTTGCCTCAGTCATCTATATATATATATATATATATATATATATATATATATATATATATATATATATATGACGTCTATCTGCAGATCAACGCCTATAAGAATTCGTTGGCATATTCAATTAAAGTTCACCAGGATCGATTGCTTACCTGGTTGCCAGGTGAAGTAATGAGCCCATAAGATATGCTTTCACTGTTGAGCATGAGCCGCTTAGCAAGCGTTAGGTTTTGATTCGTCACAAGAATGCTTAAGGAAGGTTTCAAATATGGAACGTTATGGTGAGATACTCATTGTTACGTAAACTCACGAAAAAGACGAAACAAAAATCCAGCGAGACGACGAAGTAATTTTCGCTGGAGATTTTGTAGCAAAGAAAACATAGAACCGTTCCAGTATTGTGGGAGGATTCTATATATCCTTCTATTGTGCGATTCTTTCATGATGTAGTTAAATTCTCTGAGCCGTGTCTACAAGCAGCTGTAAATTCTATATCTTCCGGCGAGAAATTCTAAGACTAGTGTGCAATATTGTCCAATCATTCAGCAAGAGATCTGCGTGAGTATTGTCGATCGAATGGTTCGCATAATTCGCTATCTCGTATAATTTATCGTAGATGAATTGTTAATTCAAAACACTAATTAATCATATACTAATAGGTCACACAAAGATAGTGGATCATTCGCTGATCCGTATATATATCACTAATACTCTCAATGAATTGGGGAGAAATAGCACATTTGTCAAGAAATTTTGCTCTCCAGCTATCGTTCGCACTATCTTAATGTTCCACATCGAATATTTTCGAGAAAATTTCTTACTTATGTTGATTTTTACTCGTTTCATTGTTGTAATCGATTTTGTTGAATGTGATAAAATTCGCATTGCCTAAAATTTTAATTGTTTGTTGTTTGTTTTTATTTGTTTTTTTTTTTAATTCGTGGACTCTTTAATCATAGGTAGCAAATATTAGGCCTAATAGGAAATATGTTACTTTAATAACTTTCGTTTTTTTGTCACCTAATAATATCCTCTAAAATTTTTTTTATTTATTTCGTCTAATGCTTTTTGCCGATCAGCGTAAATTTCATAGCAGATATATTTGCTGTTGCACTAGACGTTGAATATTCTTCTAGAAAGCTTGAAATTTTGGAAAAATTGCTTAGGAATTCTATAGTTTTTTTTTTTAATAAATTGATCGCGCTATTGTTTAATTGCATACTATTGTTTTTTTTTTTTTTTTTTAACGGATAATTAACGCGCTTTACTTATTGCAGCTCGATGTGACCGATGCGTTCAGAAGTTATTTATCGATGGCTTCCTTGTTTTGTTAATTTTCTGTTGCTGAATTGGCCACTGCTTCAATTCGTCCCCTTCAAACGTTAACGACTATAATATTTCTTCTTCCACTATTGCACTGTGGCAATACGCAATCATCTCTTTCACGCAATGGGACGATTTCGAAAATCAGCAGTGAGTTTTTTTTTAACTTTTGAGTCTAAAAAGTTTTCACATAGTTGAGCCATATTGAAATAAATTTTGTGCTTTAATAATTTTAATATAGGCTATTAAATTTAATTCGATTTCCGAAGTAATTTTATTTTCTCGTTGATTTTGAGTGTCCGATCAGAAAATGCGCGAATGCCGATCGTAGACCACCAATAAGAGAAGTCGTGGAGATGAAAGACATCTGACTCATCGATGATATATCAAGCACAGCTGGCATTTCGAGGGAGGATGTCCATGGGCTCAAGCTGCAAATTTTTGTCGCTTTCCGACGATAAGCATCAGCACAACTTCGGATTGAGGGGTTTTTTTTTTGAAATTGAAGGAACTGTAGCGTATTCATTTCTTGTATTCTCTTCATTCCAAGCTGCTTCCACATTGCTATATGAAAATCATAGAGTTTAATTGCTATTGATTTATTTGAATGGGTGGAGTTCCGTTCTCCTTAAAAATTTTCCAGCCTATTGAAATTTTTCCAATGGTCTTAAGGATAAATTTGTATTATACGGTATTTTCGTTTTCCTTCTTCTTTCAACTGGTTAAACTGATTTGTGGCATAAACATCCAGCCTTCAGCAGCGAGGTCTTTGCATTTTAAGTTAGTAATTTCGTTGTTGAATTTTTCCTCGAAAATCAACATTTGGTATGGTTGCATAAAGTGCTATGTTTTGCAGAAAGAGCTTATTTTTGAAGGCTATTGTTGATAATTTGACAGCTGAACGTTTATTTGCGATGAGCACAGCATCATTTAAGCATTATAGAGGGGGTAGCAGATGCGCTGTGAGGCTATTTATTTCTAGCTTTACTCCCTTTTGCATGCACATCCATCATGAACGATCCTTTATCGAAAATGTCCTCCTCATCGTCATGCTTTTATACTTCACTAATTATTTTTTTGTCTGCTCTGCCAATTGCTGACGCTTAATGCGCGAAATGGCGTTATTCTTATTCGTGTATGCTAATGTTGCAAGGTGCTAGATACTGATGACAACGTGCTTTCCACTTCGCCTAACAGCATATTACATTTCCGGTATAAGGTAAATTGTCCATATTTCCAGACGAAGGTGACCCTCATCCACCTAATTTCTTTCCGTTAAACCACTCTTGAATTAATCTGGGTATTGCAAAGTAACAAAATCAAACGGTCTGTGTCTTGCTATCCGTTCAAAGAGTTGCCTAGATGATCGCGCAAACATCCTCCCTGTCAATTGATGCATCTGAATAATGAATGAGGTGAGGGTGTGAGAGTGTGTGTTGGTTTATTGTAATAGCATTGCAATATAACGACAATGTTGCTGAAGTAGTGCTATAGCCTAGGAGTAAATGCTTTCCAACTATCATAAATAGTGCAGCGACAGGTATAGATTCTGGCTCTTGAGTTTCCCACTGGACTGATAGGAACATTCCTCAGATGTCTTCCCAAGTTGTTGTTTCCGATATTCTAACAGCACCATAGTACACATATAGTTTACTATAGTCGTGAAAACCGACGGCCAATATGTTAAAAGTCGAGGCAGTGCACATGAATCATCGGTTTTGCGTGTGGTGCACGAGTCAGTGCGTCATTCGGAAGAGACTGTTGGCGGCGTCGACAATTGTACGACGAATGGGACGCTGTTTCATTGTGAATGGCCTTGAGGAAATTATTCGTGTTCCTTGGAGGAGACTTCCATTACATACGATTGCTGTTTGACATGATCCTACGTGAACAGCGGACTCTTTTTTATAGCCCGAAAATGATTTTATTTCAGTGATTGTTGGCCATTTCTCTTTATCTTTGTCAGCTTTTTCCCCACCAATTTATCTTTACTTTACAAAATCGTGTGTCAATATATATATATATATATATATATATATATATATATATATATTGACGTGTGCTTTTATACGGATTATTACTGCCCATATATTTCTATATACCACGGAACGTGTGTTTTTAAATTTATGTATTCTTTCGTACGTTCAGTAGTTTGCAGTGATAGATGCGAAGAGGTGCGATGACAAAATTTTGTGATACATGTGAACCTTGAAAGCCGGTTCATTTGGTTTGGCTGTATCAGCAAAAAATTGATGAAAAAGTAGCACAAATAGCATCGGCATCCCTAATGTGTTGTTCTACTCGTTGCCGTTTTTCCAAATTTTTGTGAGAATTTAGTAATGTTCAGGGCTACCTTGCTAATATCACTATGCCGATAGGTGCACTAACCAAAAAGCTATCTATGTATCGATTTTTAGGGTTTTTTCATTCACAGCAGATATTTTCGGAACAATGCAAAACGTCGAGCAATTATTTTAACCATGAACGTTACAAAGCATTAATAGTTTTCATTGCCAGTATTTTTTGCCTTAAACGTGCTCAATGTTGTAAAATGAGACTAGTCATTGCGCTGCAGCTCCTGCATTTTCTGTCACCAACTAGTTCATCCGGTAGATGGTGGGTGGTTACATCGGTGGGCTTCCAAACTACTATGACATAACACCCGAACTATAGCATAATGGATAGTCCAAAATGAAGAATTGCAAGGCATTTATATAGTTAACGCTAGTCACTACATATATATGGTATAATGATAGAAGCTGTTTAGTTGTTTTCAACATAGTTAAGAACTGCTGGTCATAACCTCCCTTTCGACCTAGTGAAGTTGTAGCTGTTGGCCATAATCGCTCTTACGCCATTTTATTTCGTCAGAGCGTCACCGCCACTGGTTGTTTTGATCATTAACATACTGAAATAATCAGTTTTAGATATTTTTTTCGTATTTGCCTATCAATATTAGAAAATTTTATACACACGTTTAAAGATGGAAAAAATTTTTAATTCATTCTATGCTGTCTGCTTTAGTACATCTCCAATTTTATCTTTTCTCATTAGTAACATAATGAGAAATCTTTTTTTTTCAAGCTTACTGATGAAGCATTGATGAACGCTTTAATAGTGCAATTTAGTTTTTAAATTTAGCGTTAGAGTTGAAGGAAAAGTAACGATGAGGACAAATTTTATCTGTGAAAGTTTGATGCACAACACATTTTTTTTTGCCTTTGAAAATTCTTTTGTGGGATTGTTATCTAGAAAGTTGCCTTTCATAAATATTTCTTAAAGTTTTAGTGTTTACGGGTGCAGATAAAATGTTTAGTGACCAAATTCGATAGTAACGGACGGTGATGCGTGGTTCTGAGAAAATCTTTCTGTACAACAAGAAGAAAGGGAATTTCGAACGCTCATTCCAACCGGAAAGAAATTCGCATATCTAAAACCTGATCGTTCAAACGCAGTGGCGGTGGGTTCACGGATTGCCGCTTTCAGCTAGTTGATCGTTCCTCAACAGCTTAGGTCCTTGATCGTCGATTGCCCACGAACACCCCATTAATGTTGTGGCATTCATTCAGACTGAATGGCGCTCTTAGAATATAGATGGCGAAGGTCAACCTGCACGTTATGGTTACAACTCACAGAAGGTTAGTTATGGCCACGGTCAACAGAAACTCGTTCTAATGGCGAAAAGCAATTTAGGAAATTGCTTTGCCCCTTTTTTATGGCGGGATAGTGACAATGACAAGTTGGAGGACGGCGCTATTCCGCAATGAATAAGTTCTCGAACGGTAGAACGAATCAATTCCGATAGTGCAGAGGAGGTTAGGGGAGGAAAGAGATTTTAATATTACAAGGAAAAATTTTGCCTTCATGTTTATGCTAAGATTGGGCACGTAAAAGAGTGCATTAATGTAGTGGCTCTTTTTCACAGAGAATTTTCGAGCGCATTTTTGTTGTGATTAGTAAATATACTGCTGTCCAATACTGGGTGACCTTTAACCTTTTTTAAGAATGAAGGTGTAGTAGCGTCGTGATCGGCAAGGTGTAGCATAGGCAAATATGAAGTATTGCATGTTGTATATTTTAAGGGAGGGAGGATGGGGAAAAGGGGGTAATATTATATGTGCATATTACTGAGGTATAAATGAAATAAAAGATTATTAGATAGCCTAATAGAAATGATATCATTGGGACGAATAAATACGAAACATTACAGAATGGATATTTGTTCAATGAAATTCCAATTGAACATAGAGGTTTCCACGGAGATTCTTATCTGAATAGAACGGCTAATCGTTGTGAGCGCTTCTCTTAATCTTTCACTTCATATGTTTCTTGTTATTTAGCTATTCAGACTCGAAGTGCGCATGTTAGTTATGTAAATTATCGATATTTGTGATTATATTTGTGAGTTTTCTTTAAATGTTGCGATTGACTGCAGTGCTTTTTTCGCATATTTAAAATAGATTGCAATAACCACTTTAAGATCAGAATACTTATTATTGGCTAATAGTGGCAATCATATTGGGTGGCCTTTTAAAGTGATTACTTTTTATTGTTTCAATTGTATGGTTTTCGAATCCATTTCTCTTTTGCACATTGCGGATATTTTATATAATCGCAACGCTTTGAAAATTTCATATTTTTTTGTATTTCAACCGATAGTCGAAATGACTTAATGAAATGAGTTTTTTTCTTATTTTACCGATGAATTTCGTATAGTTCGAATCAGTTGATTCAGTCATCATAGTTAGTTCGTCCCTTGTTTGGTTTTTAATTGATATCTTATGACTTAGCTAAAATTTGACCACTACTGGCGATTAGTTAGAATTTGTTCTTTAGTGGCGACTAGCCTAAAATTTGATCTTCGATTCACTCTTGGAAAGCATAAAACACGCTTTCAACTTGTAAACATCAGGCTGTTGCATCTTCTTTCAAATAATGGTATACTTCATCATGCTAGTGAAATTCCCATCAATTATTGCGGGGAAATAATATTCCTTCTCCACATCAACTCCCTTTTTTCTCCTTTCTAATTCCTTGATGAGTCCTCTTCCATCATCTACTTCATCGCAGCTTATTCCCTCACCTTCTATGTGCGTGCCATCATTTGCAAATACACAGTCGCATCTGCATTCACTATCGTCATTTATCTCAGTAATACCTCCCATCGCGCTAAACTTCTTTAAATTTCCACCGCATAGTTTTATTTGAGACAATACGATAAATTCTGCACATGATTTCAATTATTTCGGTATGCCCGATGTGTGGTACGGTATACTGCTATTGCATATTCACTTCTAACAGCTTTTATATATTCGAGTTTTCATCACTGTCAAACCCCTATAAGTCTCTGTGCTCGATGCTTCAATATTGCGCAACAAATTGTTGTGATGTTTTAAAGGCATTGATTGCTAATTTTACATCATTAAAGGGCGATTGCCTCTTGTAGTTCCATTTAAGCAATAACGCTTTAAGAAGAATGTTGCCCGATTACAGTTTGCATTCACTTCAGTTAGCTAATTCGATTTTGCTGTTGAATGCGTTTAGCTATTTGCTGAACAAATCCGCTCCGACTATAGTCTCTTCCATATCATCGTTGCTCTCATGTTTGGCATTTGTATTCCGCTGCTAGGCTGCTAAAACGCATGGAATAGAATTGAAGACAGACGTCCACAACCGTTTGCCCCCCCCTCCCCGATCCCTTTCTCAACACACATGATATTTCATCATCGTGAACACAGCATCGGTTGTCTTTGTCTCTGATTCTCCTCTCGAAGGTGAAATGCAATCTTTGATTTTGCATAGAATCTTAGATCTTTGTTTTTTTTTTGTTTTTTTTTTTTTTTTTTTGCTTATCCTGAGACTGAGCTGTATTGGATAGTTTCTAATTTTGCGAAAGATCGAAAATTCTATCCAGCAAGGTGTTTTCAATAACAAGTTTTTCCCGCTTATTCGAATATTTGGCTTTGCGTTGAATTGATGGTGGAGATTGGAGAGAACGATGATGCGAAAGAAGGAAGTCATTTTAGTGGGATGAGAGGGAGCCGATTTAATGAGAGGGATTATCCTCCTTTAAATGAAAAGTGGACGTCTAATACCTTCAGTTTTCCTATGAAGTGGAATCGCAGAAATACAGTTGATCATTCAAGTGGAAGAATGAAAGACGAGAGAAGATTGAGAGACTCGCTACGATAGGCATTGCAAGCAAAATTGAGTGCTTCGAACTAGAATTGGCTCTTGCTGTTGTGATTATGGTGATTGTTGACCATGAGTGACCTCACATCGAAATTGTACACAAATATCGTAGCATTTTGTGGCTCAAAATTACTGTTCTCTTCGTTGTTTATTACACCGTAAAAGGTCATCTAATCTTGCATTCAAAACGTTCTGCATTCGATATCGTTAAATATCATGCAAATGGTACATACAATCAGCTGCTTTCCTCGCTTAATTACGTCACCTAGGTTGTTGTCAATTCTAATTTCTTTTTTTGCTGTGCTTCGGATTTTATAGTCACCTAGTCATCATATACGATCACATGTGAAGATGAAGCGCCTGAGCAAATGAA
The DNA here is from genome assembly GCA_037389465.1 of Baylisascaris procyonis. Classification (NCBI taxonomy): domain Eukaryota; kingdom Metazoa; phylum Nematoda; class Chromadorea; order Rhabditida; family Ascarididae; genus Baylisascaris; species Baylisascaris procyonis. Next base: position 1,777,667 of record JAZARR010000032.1, on the reverse strand, counting down.
ATTTTTTTAACCAAAAATTTTTGCAGTCCTAATTGAAGAGAGGGGAGTGAAATATGTCGAGCCTCAAGTTCTCTTTTTGGGGGACTAAAGGTGAACATGATTTTTAAGGCAAAGATTTTATAGCAGATGAAGTTTGCTGTTCTCGTTGATGCGTAGTGCTGTATCCTTTATTGTTTATAGGTCAAAAAGAAATTAATTAATTTCTATTGAATTATATATTTATTTTCTTATTCATTTTATCTATTTCTTTTTATGTTAGCAACTGAATGAATTGTGATTTTCACTAAATTCATTCTTCTTTCTGAGCCCTTACCCACGGGAAAAGGTCCACCTGAAATGTAACAAACGAGAATTAGTGAGAAATGAAGCTTTCATGAAACGTTTTATTTTGCATTTTTAATTATTTCTAAGAGGACAGCTATTTCCTAGTTCAAATATCCTTTTTTTTCCGTTTCCATAGCATCGAGCTAATCATCTACGTGTCCTCTTTAGACGTCTGCTTTATGCTAGAATATTTATTGCGAGAAATCGGCTTTCTACCTATATACATTGTTTCTGTTATGATCGATGCAATAATGTGCCGCTTTCAGTGCATTTCTTCTGTTCTCTTGAATTTGTTCGAATTGAAGTGCTTTTATTTTTACCATCCTTTTTCCCTACGGTTTCTTCTCCTATCGTCCACAGCCGGTATATTTTTATTTGCGGGCGATTTACCAAGCCAGTTAGTATGAGAATCGAGATTCCATCCGCAAATATAAAAACAGTCATTTATACGTTCATAAAGTGGAAATATTTTATAAGGTGATCAAGAAAATATGAAGCAAAACATAGATTTTTTTCTTTGTTCTTAGCATAGTTTTATTTGTTCCTTCGATATATGGCGAGGTTATATATGAGCAAGGGAGCGGCATTGATGCGCGCCGAGTGGACATGGGTCACACACGTGTGCATAGGCGCCTCCCTCTCAACCTTTCTTTCTATTGATTGCTATACCCTTAGTGCTGTCCACTTATTTCGCTGACCGTACGCATTTTTGAATTCCAACCAAATGTAAGTGTATTCATCTCTGCGTTAATTTTCCTCAAGTTTCACCGTTTTACTGAATATTTTTAGCTCAAGCTTGATTTCCATCGTTTGGCAACCAGAGTTTATTATATAAGCAAATGGAGGGAGGAAGTTAAGTGAATGGAAATTTTTTTTTGTTTCTTTCACTCACGAGTGATGGCCACTTATGTGTAAAAAAAAGTAACGCTGATTATTACGCGATGGTATTTCCGAATATGAAAACTAATGCAGAGGTAGTGTGATAAATGAGGTTTTCTTGAATACAAGTTGCATTGGCGAAAAGTGCATTTATTATACTTTTATGCAAATTGATCTTATTATATTTTTATGCAAATTAGCCTATGCTGCAAACTAAAATGTTGATAATGAGCGGTGGCGTTTGATGTCATTTCGTGACAATACCTTAGTGGCTTGCTAGCTTCGGTTGAAAAAGCACTAACAGTTTTGCGTCATCGAATGTTTCTATATGCTGCAGGTTTGTATTATGCTGATCTCAATTCTATGCGTATGTATCTTGTTGGCGTCTGTGTGTCCAGTTATTTCAAATTCGGGAACTATTGCAACCTGAACCACAAAATTTAGTGACAGACTTTTATCCAACACTTCACATTGTTCCTCCATTAGTTTTGAATGGAGTAATTGAGTATTGAAAGTTGCTAAACCGTTTGCATATATTTTATACTGATCGAATTTCATTTTCAATCATCCGGCTAGCAGAAGAAACAACGAATCTTTCGAGGAACTTTTTTTTTTAGCATGCGATTGAACACATTGAAATATGACGACTTTATTCTGTCTGGTTGATTTTTTCATCGGTAACCTGGGAAACCGGTTGTTCGAATATATTCGATGCAGAAGTGTATATTAGCGCCTCTCTTGCGCGTCTCGTCACAATTGTATTTCTTGCACTACTCATCGAATTTGGAATTTTCTCTAATGGCCACCGAAAAAAAATTTTTTTTGCATTATTTCTTGAGCATGTAATTATAATTCATTTCTTGAGGACGACAAATTTTGTGTTTTGCACAAAAATAGGAACGGGCTATTTTTTATGTGATTTACAATGAGGTTACGTTTGACAGACGCAACTCAAGGGTTCTTCAATGCAAAACTCTCCCCTATCAAATGGCAAATTACATTTCGTTTCAAAAATCGAGCAAAACTTTAAAAAAAATGAATTTCTGAGGAATATCAGAAGTCTTCACGGGAAGGGAATCATTCACGTACTGAACACCCTTATATATGCAAATTTTTTAAAGATCGACAATCACTGCTTGTAATCTTCTCTTTATTGCATTACGCATAATAGTGTCTTCGAATTTACCATTTATACATATGCAGTAGAAAAAAATTTTTTTGTTGTTTTCTTTATATTATTAAATTTTCGAGTTTGATTTTTTAATGAGATGAATAGTGTCTATTGTATTCAATATCTCTGCTTTTTTTTTTCGTTGGGTAAACTCGTTAGCTCGCTTAGCGATTTTGGTTACGTAACTTGTATTAACTAAGCATTAACTTGGTTTAATCCAAACTCTTTTCCTCTTGCAGACGATATTTTTTTAAAATACGATTTCTGACATTATTTTTTCTCACTTTTGGTTGTTTATATCATTCTTAGGCTTGGTAAGAAAAGATTTGATCGAAAGATAGCGGGATATGGGGAGGGAGTGGGGAGTTGCGGGGTGAGAAGATTTGCCGATAGAACTAAAATGACATCCGTTTTTTCCATTCCGCTAGCAATCGATTCGATTATTTAGAAGCAACTAAAAGAAACATATAGGTAATGGATGCAATGTACTCCTATCTGATCGGACCGGTCGCGTAGATAATCCACAAAAAATTCGTCTTTTTCTATTGTGGTCTATGTGAAATGAAGAAAGAAAAGAGGACTTTTAGAAAATCTTCGCAAATTATTTGTACTTTCAAATATTTACAAATCTAGCAAGTTAATTGATTAACATGCCGTTCGTTTCATCTATCATAATTCACAACTTTTGCTGGTTGACGCTGACAGACAGACAGATAAACAGACCCATAGATTTATTTAGATACTCGCAGACTTGATATGAATTGGTTAGCTCTATTGAGATGTTCATAATTTAAGAGAGGAAATTACATAGGGAGCGATTTTTTATGTTTAATATTCTTTTATATACATGATGCGAGTGAATTTTCTAGAGAGCGATTACTGATGTGCACCATTTTAATTAACCCTTTCTTGAAGCGGCTAGGATAAGGTTTTCTATCTTTCATCTATTGTTCACTGCACTATTGAGTAGATAATCTTATTTAAGAGAGCTCTTTTATTTTTCCGAAATGAAACAATATATATTATTTACCAGATGGAAAGGAGTCTCGACATTATCTTCATAGGAAAATAAACAATTCTATTATATAAATTCATAAAAAATAAGAGAGAACTATGTATATTTCTTAGATTCGGTAGTATTTAGCATGATCCATAAATGAATACATAAATGAAAGAGTATTGGGTGGTGATTATTCAGTGACAATTGCAAATATCAAATAAAAGCGATCTTCCAATATGATTATTGTTGTCATCTCACCATCGGATAATCAATATTATTTTGCGCATTAATTTCATTCACTTTCAATAAAAATTATCGATTATTTCGATCGCAGGAAGTTTTTCATAACTTTTTTCGATCGTTGATGCTGTGTGCTGAGCAAGTTGATCGCTAAATAGAAACTAGTTTTATTGTTTTTGAAAACGATTGCGAAAGAGAACATTATCTACCAGATGTGATGAGTTTAAATTGAGTAATTAAGTTCGATTAAATGAAGTAATTAGGTTCTACCCGATCACTTTCCTCCCTGCTCTTTCCATTCCGATCCATCCGCTATTTGTAGATATACTAAGAATTTATTAGAATTTATTATCGGTTTAAATCCTTATGAATGTTTACTTAATTATTGCATAGTTAATGATTCGTTATGGCTAAAATAATTTAGAAATTAATCGCTCGTGTTTAATTTCTTTTATAGAAACATGGTGTCAAAACTTTGCGATCTTTATTCATTTAATTTGCTTTTGATGTTCATTAGTGCAATTTCGTACAAAACTAGTAGTTTTGATCACTGCACGATGTACCGACTTCTAGATGAATATGAAAGGATCCAAGCGCTATAATTCCTAAACTTTTAGGAGCAACAGCGTGAATTATTTCGGCAACGATTTCCGCTATTTCTTTCAGAGAATTCAAAAAACTCCCACATGTATAATTCTATTTTATTAGTGCCATGTTGTTAGGATATACGAGAGAGTAGTAATGAGAGTTGCTGATTGGAAATGAGTCGGATTTTCAAATATATTTCAACAATCGAAAATTCTTTCATCGAAAGTTTCCGGCTGAAATCTACTAAAAACATGAATTCTTATTAATTTTCGCATTCCACCATCATCTTCCTCTCCTACTTCTCCCTACCCGTTTCCCCTCTCCTCTGAACATACAATTCCCAACGTAATCGAATCATTTTGCTGCTAAATTTGTTAGTGAAATAGTACTTGATATTTCATATGCTATTATGATTGTATAGTTGCTCAATACTCTCAAAAGGTGTGCATTATTCAATGCAATGGCAATGCGCCAGCATACATGTCATAAAATGAGATGCTCATAGATAACAAAAAAGTGCACCTTTTGTTAACGTTTTTTTTTGGCAATTTGATTCCTAAATAATCGTTAAATTTAGTGTTTTCTTGAGATCTATGGAATTAAACACCACAAAAATGGATCCTTAAATTGATAGATATTTCCAGGAATTCCGTTCAGGATGTAAGTGGTCTTGTAACAACTTATTGATACTACATTGAGGCATTAGAATAGGAACTACAAGAAATATTTAATATCTCTATGCATATTGTCTGATAACTGCTTGCGGGCATTTTGGTTAACATTCGGTGAGGCTGAATGAATTTTTCAAGTCATTTTCCCGTTTGTTATACATGGACAATTTAACGTCAACATATCTCACATCGTTCACATTATCACTGCCACCTCACGGTTATCATCGCTGAATGTTGGTGTTGGCATTTCCCGCATAGTTTTTGTTGATTGCAATACGATCGATTCGAGCAACTAATGCACAAATGAAATAATGCTTTTATGCGTTTTTCTTTCAATTTGCAAGTATCTATGCGTACATACTCATAAATGTCTGTCTGCCTGTCGGTCGGTCGGTCGGTCTGGTAGCGTCAGTTGAGGAACAGCCGAAGTTAGAGTTATGAAATTTGCTTACTTTAGAATGATCGGTTATTTCGTAATCCAATTTCGACCTTGAAAAGAAGCACGTATTTGCGGATGCCACATTTGATTGTTTTCGACACGTAAAAACGTCGAGAAATAATGAATTTTTACAAAACACTTTAATTGCTTTGAAAAAAAAAATCTCTGTTATATTTACATCTCAAGTAGAACTTTCTGAATCTATTTCATTACACTGCTTGAGCCTCAATTCATACTAGAGGTGAGGGCAAATCCTATATGACTGAGTTGGAAGGGCAAACCAGCGAATGGTATGTGGTGTCAGCAGTGATCGATGTTTAGTGCTGATGCCATCGGAGTTCTATGGCGTGCCACATAATTAATGACCATTGTGGAATATGGATGCATTGTTGAGCCATATATTTAAGCTGCCTTTCTGTAGGCTATTGATGGCGCTCCTATTTGGTCGCTTTCATCCCTGTAGCATTTCTCGATGGCAAATTGCCGCATCACTGAACGCCTTCAGGCGATTCGATGTGTGCCTCATTGCCGCATCGAAGATAATAATAAAATAGGGAATTATTATAATATAAGTACTTACGTCCTTATAGAAATACACATCGATAGTATCTTGGAGGTTTGAAATATTTGAAAAAATTGGATATTCATTTATGCGGAGATTGAAATTCAAACTTTATTTCATTTATAAACACCATATTGGTTTTTTATCGTAAGTAATTGTAGGTAGCTGTTTTTTGTCACAAGCAGTTGTAAGTATGTGTTTTATAATTGTGCGGCAAAAGTGTTTCCTATCCAAAAAGTTTTTTTTTTTCATTTTATAGCACACAGTTGAGTATATTTCAAGTAGTACACCTTTGAACCACTCATTTTCTCTACTTTAAATTCATTTGTTGCAAGTATTGTTTCGTTGTTTTTTCCACAAAAATTACTGTAGTTTGCAGATGTTTGAAGGGCGTCGTTCGTTGATTCATTTGTTGGATGGTCAAACGTTGGAAATTGTTTTACAACCGAGGCTATCTGTTGATGAACTCTTAAATATAGTGGCAAGTCATGTATCACTGAAAGAACCCGATGGACAATATTTTGGTATTGCATACGTCGATGAAAGGTATATTCGCACAATGATTGTCTTTTCGTTGTCTAATCTATTAGCGTTTGAAAGGATCTTGGAATTCTTTTTGAATGCTGCAAACGATCATGAAAAATTGAGCTTACTATATCGAAGCTCATAATAGGCTTGATGCTTGTTAGACTTTTAGTAACTATCGTTTCATTGGTGCAAATGCTAGCATAATACAGCAAGTGGCAGTGAAACGGTTTCTGAAAAAAACTATAATTCACTCCCGAATGAAATTCTGGTGGTTATAATTTTTGCAGCATCTTCAAATGATAATTGAAACGTAAACTTGTTCCTGCCAAAAAAAAAAAAATTGGTAAAATTTGGCAATAATATGCAATATGTTTTTAAAACAATCGTTTTTCTTAATTCGATATACGAACGATCTCTCAATTCGAAAGATTTTCACACGTGATGAAACGAATGCGTTGAATGCTTGCGGTTTTAATCTATATCTGCTGAATCAATCGACTTTCGTCTTCTTTCGATCATAACGGATGTTGTTATGAAGCGTTTTGGCCATTATAGGAATCCAATGTAACTTTAGCATTTGTTGAACAACATGCCGCATATTTTTAAAAGTAACCCTACCATTTGCGAGAGTGATGAAGATTTCAAGGTAGCGAAGGAAAGTATTTGAAAGGGCTGAACTGCGACTTATTTTAGAATATCTCGGATGAGATCACCGATGGCTGCATGAAAACGTGAAGTTGTAGGGCGGTCATTCGGAGCCAACCTACAACTGCTAGCGCTGACGGCTATGAATTGCTCGTTTTGACTCGCTTATACCAGGAAAATTTTCTGGAAGAACAGCAATTCAAAAGCTTTCGCTCTGGGACCAAAGGGCGTTGAAGAAAAAGTGACCACATAGTAGTCCAAACGTTGTTCTTTTAACGTCAATATTGTCAGAAATTGCGGTGATTTTTTCAAACGGCTGTCGTTATCAGTGATCACCTACTTCAAAGCACTATTGCTTCTATTAGATGGAATTGATAAATGATAGTATGATTTCAGTAAGCAATATCATTGGCTTCCGAAGGAGAGACGTGTACTTGAATTCGATTTCCCTCGAAAAGCGTTCACATCCGAATTGCCACTCGAACTCTACCATAATGTTAAGTAAGTTCTCTTAGTTCCTTTCTTTGCTTTAGGGGACTTCTGAACAATAATATCATTGAATTCTTTAGTGCTTTCTTTCATTAATTCATTGACAGCAATGAATCACCTTTTAATTTATAATATGTAGCATTAAATTGACTGTTGCACTGAATATTTTTCATTTGCTTTTTGCTCTTCCGTGTCACCATTTCGTGTTTTGCCAGTACACGAATGAAGCATTAAGAGGTTTACATTGCGACGGCTTTAAACAAGAGCTGTTTGGTAAATGCTCGAGCTCCCTAAATCTGCAATCTTCGCAAGAATCTAACTTTATCTTCAGAAGGGGTACATATGTAGCGAAAGAACTGGCAAAGATGTATCCTCCCTTATAAAACCATATCTTATGCTACTATAGAAAGAGTTCTTAAATAAAAAGGGTTCGAAAATGTCTTACTTTATTCGGTGATTTTGTTCAACGCGCATCTGACAGTCGGCTGCACGATGGATATAAATCGTTCGGTGCTAATTTCAAACTAAAACGATCATTCTATAAATTACAAATAAAAGTTTTTATATTGATTTGCAGATTTTTTGTTCATTCGATTCTATCGCTGCATCATCCAGCAACTGTCGAACTCTTCTTTTTTGAAGCGAAAAATCAGTTGTGTGAGGTTAACATTTTCTGCTTTTCATTTTTTATCCTCTAGGTTTTTGTTGATTGCCTTTGCGAAATGTTGTCATCTGCTTCTGTCATCTGGCGTACCAATAGATACGATGATTTTCTATATAGGTGAAAGACGAAAACCACTAAAAGGCGATCATTCCTATTGATGCTGCTTAATCGTTCTTTCTTAACCAATGATTTCTTCCATTTACTCATGGCTTTCCGAAATCTGAATAATAGAAGGACAAAAGCATCCGTAATATCCGGGAAAATTTGAGGAAGACCTAAGGCGTCCGTGACAAAGAAAAATTATGCCAACGGCATCATAAGGATAAGATTCTAAGAGTCTTTAGTGGTCAAAATTTTCGATTTTCATCTCAATTCGAAACTGCTTATATCTTGTTCTCTTTGCCTTAGTCAGCGATTGTTTTCCGGTTTTTCAATAGAGATTAGAGCTTATTGAACCCACTTGCGCTGAAAAACTCAAATATATGATTATATTTATGTGTTGCCTTTGATCCTCCAGTCTATGACCTTTTCGATTTTTAACTGAAGGCACACAATGAGAAAGAGAGACATAGTTTCTTCAGTATTGGATCTTCCCTTAGATTGTTATGGTGACCTCTATTCATGTATCAACCATATTGATTATCCTCTAGGGATCTCCCTTTTTGCTGCCATAGTCAAATTTTTTTGAATAGTATACTGAAGACTGCTGGCGAATTCGAAAAAAAAAAATTCTGCATTCTTTAACGAATGTGGACGAAATTTACGAATATTAGTTTTTATGAATCTATGTTATCTTATGCTCTGTTCTAATATCGTCTTTGTTCTATAACCATCAAATTAAAGAAACTCTTTGGAATGAATTTTTCCCACTTTCTTGCTTATTTCTCCTTTAATAGCTTTCGTTCTCTTTCAGGGGCTTTTGGAGCTAGACGATGCCGACTATTATAGAGTGGCAGCTAATTTTTTGCATATATGTGACGGCGATTTTTCGAGGTCTCAGTTTTAGTCCATTTGAATTCTTTATAAAGCTCTTTATTTCTTCTTATGCAACATTGTTCCTTTAACACATAGAAATATCCCTCAGCGCGCATTTATAATCGCCGCTTCATTTTCAACTGAGAAATTCACTAAGGATTGTCAATGGAGATGTGCACATTGCTTAGCCGATATTTACGTCTTGTATGCTTTTACAAGAGTGGACAATTGATGTTTAGAAAGATCGATTTCTGGTGCTATTTAGAGTGTTTTCTGGGAGCATTGGAAGCTGCTTTTTGCCTTTTCTTGAAAATATTTCACGTTGGATAATCGTTAGTATAGTACTCGCGGTATATTGAAAGTCCACTTAATGAAAGCTTCAGGCAAATACTGGCCAATTGGACATAGCAGGAGGGCATCTCTTTTTTTCATATTCTAATGTGAAAGTTAGCAAAAAAATCAAATTTTTTTAAACATTTGAAACGTGATCCAGTGACTGATATGATATCCTAGTAAATGTTTTTTCAAAACCTTGCCATTTTTTTTCTAAAAAAATAGGAAATTTTATGATATAATTCAATAAATAGTTTCAATCGCACGTTTTATTGATCACTAGCTATATAGCGATGCGACGTTTGCAGTGTTTAACGTTAGCAATTTTTAGTGACGAAAGGGCAAAATCTCTGCTTGAATCAATATTACCGATACCTCCTCGATTGTTGAATACCTATGCAGTAACGCATGAAGAATGTGAGCAGAAGATTATTGCAATATATAAGAGCTTACGGGGCACACGTAAAGGAAGTGCAATTCTCAAGTAAGTTCATTTAACGTCATACACAGCAAGTACGCCTCCCTCTCTATCATCCCTTCCGTTACCTCATTCATCTCAGTTGAATAAGATTGCTTAAAAAACTCTATTTTCAATGGATAGTCCATAATATAGTGACAAATAGAAAGAGAGAATAAAAATTGAATTAGTTGCCTCAGAAAATTATGACTTTCGTTTGCTGTATTCATGTGATGGGCACCATGAACAAGTCTAGAGAAAATCATCTGAAGACAAGCATTATTTTCAGATTTTTTAGCACTATTTTCATGTTGGATGCTAAGCGTTAAATGATAATAACTTATGTTTGCCTATCGTTGAGATTGCTCTCTCATTTTCTCTCTTATGCATGGAACGTGTTTATTTCGTGAAGTGCACAATAATATAAATAACCAATTTATGCAGGAATGTGATTTTATTGATTGGATGCGAAAATCATCCCATTTTTCTCCATATATCTTTTTTTTCGTCATCAAGAAAATTTCTACTCAGTAAAATTTTCGTTGAAATTGTCACCGATCTTTCTCTCAGTTGGAAACACGCGACGTGTGCATAATAATTTTGTGCTTTATATTTCCCTCAATTTCTGCAGTCATATTTACGTCTGCATACGACTGAAACTGCTTTCAAAAACTACTAGAGAATTATGCTTTCATATTGAAATCTTGTTCAGTAGGAGCCAAAACAAAATCTAAAAAATTCGAGGCACCGTTTAGCAGTTTTTCTTGCTAAAAGAAATTATATATAGCATTAGTTACAGAAATTATATTGCTGTCTTGGATGATGTTGCCAATTATATTGTTCGACTAATGAATCTATGTTATTGTCGATGAGTAAGTTTCAGTTTTATGCAAATCGCGGAACGATCCGAAACGTACGGAAGTCGTTTCTACTGTGTTCATGACAAAAGTGGTGCATCATGGTCGGTGGCTGTCAATAATCGAGGCATATTTCAATACGATCCACGAGATATTTCAAAGCCAAGAAAGGTACGCTTATTTTCATCTCTTTGTTTGCTGATATTAATGGTGTAGTAGTGCTTACAGAGATGGTTTTTTTTTTTCACTGCGGCGCATAGTTTCGTATTACTCATAAAAGGCGCAATTTTTCGCTGTCTACTATTGTAATTGTCTTTTTATAAACTACCGATAGAATATTTGTCTTTCATTTATTACTTTTCTAGTTTGGATATGCTCTCGAGTCCCTTCTAAGATGCTCATATGTCTTATTTCTGCCAAAGACTTCAGTTTTAGCTATCTTAGATATGAATAGAAATTTTAAATTTTCTGCTGAGATAGATTTTTGCATCGTTGTGTATCTTTTCCCTCTACCATTGATAGTATTTGAACGAGATGGATGCAACACCAACGATCTTATTTAATGGAAAAGGCCATTCGCCTCATAATGAGCCTTAGCAAATTTGCATTTGTCTTTTTTTGTTTCTCTTCTTTTCTCAAAGAAACACATTTCTTTCTTTTTGTTTCTATATCACTTCTTTGGCTTTTGTCATGCGATAGAGCGAACCCATTCATCAGTTGCTGCATATTATTCATAATGCATTTGCACTTTAGCCACCATAAGATGAAACTTGGAATAAATGGCAAAAATACGAATGGCGCGTAGTGTGCTATTTATAATCTTGTTCAGTCTCTATGAAGAAATACGCCCGGGCCATCTTTGAGGACTATTGTTTCGCTCCTCGAACGGTGACAGCTCCAGACGGCTGTCATAAGTAAATGTCTTAAGACAATTTCTACATTAAGACAAATTTCTTGTGATCTTGGGAGTTTTAGCAACGTTCCAAGAACGAGTTTGTTGCTTTCCCTCAAGAACGAAAGTATTCAGTTGCATGCATCTGCAGAGTGAATTTTAAGACAGTCGTTGCATTGCAAACAGTCGCATGAAACCCTAAAATTCTTAGCAGATTTTTAAAATTTGGCCGCCATCTGATGTTGTGAACGGAATATTTCTGAGGAGCAAATTTCGCACCGTTTGATGATTTAGAAAGGTGTTTTGGGCCTTGATAGCACTTCCAAACTAGAGATGTTTTTGGAGCTCGTTAATCCACTTGGAAGCTTGCATCTTATCATCAACTTTCAAGGCGACTCATTGTAAAAAAACCACTCAGGCTCTGAAATTTTGGCAACGTTGCAAATTTGAAATCTGAAGTAGGCCACTGTGAGGAGCTTTTTTTGGTCCCTAGAGCCACGTGACAAGGTTTTAGGCTTACATAGTAAGTCAGTAGCAGGAAGTATCACTCGATACCTCTTCATAAGATATAGAAGTATTCGGTGTTCTGAATAAAACAGTTCAAGAAATTTGCCTTTCACCTCGAGCAAACTGCGAGATAGGAATGTTTGTTTGCTTATACCAGTCTGAATATGGGTAAAGAGTATGGGGTATTAAGACAAGGTTGTATGTACGCGCAAAGACTATTGAGAATGCTGAATGAAACATTATACTTCCATTCTCAGTTCCATTTGTTGCAAAGAAATTAAATTATATGACCGGATTGGAATGTAGGGTGATCCCTAAAGATGGATACAAAATGAATGGATCTATACAACTCCCGTTAAAATATGCGCCACCTCGATATCATCTATTTAATGATTGTTTAGGATTATTCGATATGAATCGTTGCGTTGTTCTATCTAGTTTTAGCTTGTATGAGTGCCCAATCATAAATCGTTTTGCATTTTCTTCACCGCTTTTATATCAGTTAGGTTTTTTATTGTCTTTAAGTTTTGAATACAAAAATACTGCAGAATCTGTCGTAAAGCATTTTGGAAAATTTATCTCAAAGCAGTAGCGATAGTTTGTATTTAATCCATCTTCATTCATATATGTGGAGTTTGACAGCAAAAAAGTGTAAATAAAAGCTATAAATTTGCTGGATCATTTCACGGTTAAGAATATATTAATATGTGAATTATTGAGCCTGAAAATTATTGATTTTTTATTGAATCTTAACAATTTCTGTCTGAAGGAAAATATTTTTATTCATAAATCTTATTTCATTTAAATATTTCATTCTTTTTCCTATCTATTTTGAGCGATCAATTAATCGGGTATGCGTTTCGTTACACCTGTCTGGCATGTCCGCACCAACTAAACATTTTGCAGTTTCGCAGCCATCTGTCCCTTCTCCACTATTCAAGTGGCCCGCCTTCTTTAGCGCATTGATGTCATTGTCGATTGAAGGTACTTTCAAAGTGAGATTTGCCGACTCCCATCATCCGAATTTAGCCAACCTTAGCCACTATTTTTTTTTTGACTATCATCGACGAAAACAGTTGATCTCACAGGTGGTGAGCGTTATTCGTGCGGCTTCCATTATCGTTATTGCCATCCGCGCTGAAACCTTGAAATAATTTCTCTCAACTTTTAAGTGGTTATGCGATGAACGTGTGTCCTCACTAACCCATTTGGCAGCTATCCAGATTTCTTGCCAATATCACGACTATTGCAAGATAGCCGTCTGAAGTTCTAATTTTTATCACAAGAAATTAGTGTTCTTTGCAAATTTCAAAAGGCATTCTTGAAGAAATGCATGTTGAACGCTTAGCACTATGCGATTGCATTTCAATGGGCTTGTTAATTGCAATGCATAAGTAACGGATAGTAAGAGCGATGTAATGTGAAAATGCAGTTATAAAATAATCTAAAAAAATGTGTTGTTAAGTTTGCGCCTTTTTTTCGGATATGAATATCTCTATTTAAGCGATGCGCAATCCGTTATCAAGAAACATTTTTTTCGGCGATTGTATTTCTTCCATTTGTCTTTTATTTTCTTCATTTCATTCGAATAAAATATGCTAGAACAAACGGAAAAAAAAATTATAGGGATATTATAGCAGTAAATTATGAATATTCGTTATTATCAAAATTGTTGAATAAAGCTTATTTCCGTTAATTTTTTCTTATGAATTTACTTCCGGTTTATTTTTTATTTCTAACGCTGCTATAAGAGCGAATGGTTACTTCAACGATTCCTCAACGTAGTCATGCTCGTAACATTTATAATTGATGATATCAGAAGGTGCTTCTTTTTTGTCTCGTTTATCAAGTAAATTAGCCACATTGCAATCACCGTCTTTTATTCGTTACTCTCATTTCCGGCGTGTTCGTTTTTTTTTTTTGTTCTTTATGATTTTTAGTAACCTCACGTCCTGGTGCAGCATTTTCGGCTGACTAACTAGAACAGTTGGGATTGCATGATTTTAACTGTGCAATGAATCGTCCTCAATAAATTACGTTTCGAATGGATCCATAAATCTCGGGAAGAATGGTGGCGCATATAATTTCTGATAGTTTTATTTTCGCAAGTGTAATTTATAATTTACAACCGGTTGGTTCTAGAAATATGGAAACACAAAAATAAAACACTAACGGATCTTTTGCAATGCATTCGGCTAATCGGTTGATTCGATTAGTTGACTGTTGCGATTGCGTAGTTTCTATCGCGCATGAGCAATAAATGAGCTTGATTGGGTCGACAGAGAAATAGAAAGAAGCATTTTGCTCTAAGCCCCCTTGATAGACTTTCCAATTTTTTGAAGGTGGCGATTTTTTCATGCGGTGATCTCATTCATAGATTTAATAGACTTTTATAGATCCGGTATGATTCATAACCTGATTGCAAACAATTAGCTCCTGCCTTTTATACTTACGCTTGAAGCTTTATTTGCTGCTTTTATTCAGAAAAGGAACTTTTGCGCTTCTCATCAGCTAAAGAGTTGTTATATAGGGAACTTGTGTAATTGATCAATTCCGTTGAAAAATGCGTTGTTAGGCCTCTTGTTATTGTTTTGGATTATCGGTGCAACCGGTCGGTCAGATAAGGTGAAATATGAATGCACAAATGGTGCCAACTTACCTGACGCGCTTTTTCATTTCACAACCGTTTGTGTTTTATATATGTTAAAACCAATCGTGCGATATTAAATTCTACAAGAGCAAGTTGTGTTCTTTATAACGGCAATAGATAGAATGCGCTGTTGGACTATTATTTGTTTAGTGGAAGGTAATAGAGAAAGAAGCTCACGGAAAACAGCTGCAAACGATTAAATGCTTAATAATTATGTGTAATAAATGTACGCAATCACGCTAGCCAAATGGCAGTGGGATGCTTCCTTTCTTATCTCAAATCACCAAAAATGGTCCAACGATAGGAAATGCTCCAGAAATGGAGCCATTTATTTCCTCTCAAAAACCTTCAAAACTGACTTCCTTTTCGACTATTCTTCATTACTTCTCGTTTGAACAAAAATTTTAATCAAGGGCAATTCATAAAGGTTTCATATTACACAATACGAGGAAAGGCTAAATGAATTGTAGGGAAGGCAAATAGCACGCAATTGGATCCCAATTTGCTCTCCACTTCCTCTCCCACATCCTCTCCCTTACTGTATACTATCTGTCCAAACTTTCTCTGTGTTCATAACCCTACGAAAAACGTTAAAGTCAAGTCTCCATTTCCTTCATAAATGTTGAAGTGGTTGTCAATGATTCAAAACTAAGTAGGCCACCGCTGTTGGCGGTTCTATGTTGTACGAAGATCCATCGGTCTTCTTTCAGTGGGGGGTGACCTTTTCGGAGTAACTGTGTTCTTCTAACCGCGCTTCTGCTCTACGTTTTTATTTCGCCTTTTCCAGACCATTGGCTTTGTTTGTTATTCCTTTATGGTTTAGAAAGGCATTAGATCTTACTAGGCAAACACCGATTGACACATACCTCCGATACGCAGAGCAATTTTTGCACTATTCTTATAGTGGGACATAATGTTGTGGCATATAAGATACTGCAGAGGTTAGGCATTTTACTGCTACTTTATTCGGCTGCATTTTCTCGATTACGTATTCTTCAATTTTTATGTTGATCTTCATGTGACATTTTATCTGCATATTATTGTGCTGGAGAATTTTAAAAAAGCAAACAAAAACAACGTATTTCTGCTTACAAACTTACTAAGAGAGGTAAAAAAAGGCGGCACTGCTTCAAACTCGCATGATATTTTAATAACAAAAAGAAAAATGTTTACCAATGTTCATGAAAAAGTCACCTCCATTTACATAGAATGTTACATTTTTGATCCTCTTTACATAAATACTAGTGAAACGCTGTAGTCATTCAATTGTAATTTTTGCGTAATACATGAATAACTCATTAAAAAAATTTCTTTAAAGTTTTCAGACTTTTTTCTTCTTTGAAAGCATCTAAATGCGAGTATTCATATAAGAGCATCGAAAGTTGAAAGGGTATAATTTGAAGAAAATTGGTATATTAGGGAAGAAAGGGATATATTATTAGAGAAGGGAATGGGAAAATATAGGAAGTAATGTTTTGGTATTTGCATATTGGATGTGCGAATAGAACATATAATTGAATTGACGTTTCCGCTTTAATGCAATTCGCCGCGTTAATTATGCCTATTGCCTCGTTTGCATTTCATCTGCTTAGCAATGAATAAACGAAAAGGGTTTATATGCGCACGGATACATGGACAATTTGTCGAATTCATTGCGATCGCTTTTCACATATTATAATATCATCGTGCAATTTAGAAAGTCATTTATTTGACATCATTTAATGATACGATTGCTCTTGCCGAAACGAGATCGCTCGGATTGTCTCCATATTTCCTAATTTTCATCGCATACAATGCTGATCTTGGTAGAGACGCTTTATAATGATGAGTGTTTGTTTATGCGATATCTAGATGTGTGGATTTATTTGCCAATTCATCCGTGAACTGTAATTCGCGATTTTTTTAAGTATGATCAGGGTTACCTCCTGCATCTCGCAAATTCCGCATTAGGTCAGTCATATATTAAGGGTTTTATGCGCAAAGGCTATAGGAAATTTGTGTTCAGGTCTTATTTAATTTCATTTCAGTTTTTTGATAACGGCGAATTATTTGCTCGAAGAATTGCATAATCATTTTTGTAAAGGGGGATGCTTAGGTGTTGTTGTGTTGTTTTTAGTATTTTTGCATTAAATGCACTTGATAGATATGCGATAGGTTGACTCGTAAAAAGCACATTGCGTTATCATCGTTCGTGTTGTGCTCTTTCATTTGCTTTTACGCCCGCTTAAAGTGTTTTCCCATTTTATTTTTACTTCCAGCAGGTATTGTCAGCTTTATTCCCTTCATTCTATCACCATTTCTCGCTATGATTTTTCTATTAAAGAGTTTATAATTGATTAATTCTTGTATGATAAAATATAGTGTATATATATATATATATATATATATATATATATATATATATATATATGAAAATATTTTCAGTAAAACATATTCTTTCTCCTCTGACATAGAACTTTTTATCCTTGTATAGTAATTGAACCATTTTTTCTTTCATTTTCTCATTGAAAAACTGCCACCATAGAAGAGCTGTTCGAATTTACTCCTTACCTGTCAGTGCTCTTCGTTGCTAAAGATATTCCCACAGGCTATCAACCTGAATCATTTTCCTCGCTGTTTATATTATTTTGTGCTACGACGATCTTCTTTCAAACTGCTGTAATGAAAAGCATTTTGTTAAATAGCGAACGAAATTTTGATTGCATTTATATACAATAGCTATCGTAGATAGTGTAATATATGTAATATTAATATTTGAAGCTTTCGCATTTCGATTACTTTTTCTGCCGCGGCAATATGCGATAAGACTGCAAATGTGTGCTGTCATCAAACATATAACAGTCATTGATGTCATGTTGTTATTGCCAGCCGATCGCTAACGTTAAAAAGTTGACCTAATAGGAGTCGATGCTGTTTATGCTTTTTCTAACCTTGTCATGAGAAGATAAGATTGCCCACAAAATTATTTTCTTAATCAGGATGTCATTTTAATGGGAACCTAGGGGAATGTTGCAACATACATAAGGGGGAGCATTGAGGGGTGGGGAGGGAGAGGTACTGTTTTATTCTTACAAATTTGAGAACTTAAACTCATCTAAAGTTTGAATAATTTGTTGCTATTGCACTTGTTGCGATGCTATCCATATCAGAGTTTTCTATGATGTGTTCAAGTCAACTTGTATTTCAGATATTCACATGGCGTCTTCTGGATAATCTCTACTATAGGGATCGAAAATTTTCGATTGAAGTGCGTGATTCACGAAGGTGCGTTTGTTTGTTTGTTTGTTTTTTATTCGAAAGATTATTGAAAATATTCTTCAACGTCTTCAATGCTTTCAAACGTCTACCTAAAAACGTCCACCTTCTTTTATATACATTCGCGTTCGTTTTATCGAATCTGTGGTTTCATCGGGATCGATCTCTATGAAATAATTAATTTGTTTTTGGGCAGTTTAATGACATTTTGGGTGTTTTTGGTTTTGATGTTGTTGTTTCTATTCGATTGTCGTAATTATCGAATATGCGAAATGATATTCATTTGATACGCTTCATTGTTACATTAATATCAAATTTTCAATTTTTGTAAATATTTATTGCAGCATTAATTTTGTTGACTATATGTCCAGATCTTGGCAGGAATTTTCTCAGGTGATATTTGCTTATATATATATATATATATATATATATATATATATATATATATATATATTTATGAGTAACTGAGGTTCATTGGATTAGTATACGACTGAGGTTCATTGGATTAGTATACGGATATGTAACTTAGAATTCGCATGAATGCCTTTTAACAGGGGGTATAGTTTGACGTTTATCGTTTTTGTTTCGTTGTCGTTATTGCGCCTTGAAAATTGCAAAAATCGCCTGATAATTGCTGCCTGTATAATGGAGATTCCTTTTTTTTTTTAAATCTCTTTCCTTTAAACCTAGCACAACTGTTTCAAGTTTTGCGATTTGCTGTTTTTAGGCCGCAATCTGCGTTTCGTTTCTCAAATTGCCATCATTGAGCAATGCCAATTTTTATAACACAAAAATTCGCAAGTTGTCATGAATTTTCCCTCTCAATAGAAACTAGTTTATCGCAGATTCGATCTTTTCTGGATTGAAGCCCTATTGCAGCAACTGGAAAGCGCCATGAAATAGTGATATGTTTTAGACGATATTATTTTGAATCGTATCAAATATCTATTAGCATTTCGAGCAACGCCATCCACAAACTTTGTCCATCGTTCGAGTAAATAATGTTTGATTATTGGGCATTGCAAACTTAATATATTTCATTGGGAGTCTTTGAAGGCGATGTTGACGGGGATATGGCTATTGCATAAGAGAAGATTGATTGCGGAGTGGTGACGATGAAAATGCCTTTTGTGCATAACCGGTATCTTTGAGTGCGCGTTGTGCTTTTCACGTTGTCCGTCGTACTATAATTTTGCACTTATTTGCGTATCCGCTCCAGATTGCGACGAATTGTCGGGGGAAAACCAATGGTTGGGCATGAAGTTATAGAATCAATTTTGAGGCATATTTTTAATAGTAGCAAAGTTGCTGTTAATTCTTTATAAGATTTACTGTTGGAGAGTTTGGTGAAGTGATTTATTCGTATCGTCTAAAATTATACAGATTATATTATGGGCGGAATTTCTGTAAGCGAACGATCTCCCGAGTAGGAAGTACGACTACGATATCGTCTTAGAGGGCGCATTAACTTGTAAAGTATACGAAGGAAAATATTATAACCGCGGCTTATCGTTTTCTTAATTTTGTGATGTTTTCTTGCAATGATTCACTCTCTATATTTATCAGTCTTTACTCTTTATCTCTTCCTACTACCCGCTCATTGACTATTGCTATTCACAACGAATATCTTTTGTTTTATGGAATTATTTCTGCATTTAAAAAATTATATTTTTTGCCGATGTAGGTGATGAGAATCGTAAAAGGATGAATGTTTTCAAAATTACATTTTTGCTGTTATTGTTGTCGGTAGACAACTCGATGCACTTTTATTCGAAGGTGCACTAGCGTATCGCTCGTTGACATTTTGCTTTCAATTGAATGCAGTGATGAGTGACCACTTTTCATTGTCATCGACGCACCATTGAGCATCGCTCGCGTATCTATTTTCGAAGAAGACTGGTTAGCTTAATAGTCGAATGAGAGGAAGCAACTTTTTGTTGGCTTTTCCATCCACCCTATTCTTTCTGTCTTCATCCACTTCGCTTCCAGAAGTTACTCTTAGACCTTCTTCATTTGTCGCGGTGATTTGACTGAAGGAGGGGTAATCCATACTGATGGCTTATTTCCATTTACCTTTGAAAAAAAAATTGATATTAATGCTTATGAAATTTCTTCATTTCCACTCATCTTTTTTTTTGAATTGAAGAATGCACCGCCTTTGTTAGTGATAATTTTCATTTCTTTATTAGATCCTATGTTTACTAAGAATATTCCACGTTTCCCATTGAAATTTTCCACTTCATTCAGTAATTTTTCTTTTCTATTAATTCGGTCTCCTTCCCACTATTGCCTGTAGAAAGAAATCTTCGTTGCGTGATTGTTCCAAATGTGATTTATAGATCATTTTTCTTAGCATTTTACTATTCAAATTGTTCAATGTTTATCAAATTTGATATGAAGCGGAGCATATTATTTTCTTTTACTTCAACAAAATTCGATTCGATTGATCGCGACAGAGATAGTAGTATATATAGAGATTTGATGAGATGTTACAAGATGCAGCCGTCATCGGCGATTGTATCTACATTATAGCTGCAAATTTCTGTTTCTTATCACTTCGTAATCACTGTGATATGATAAGAGAATTATAGCTGCAATTCACAATCATGTCAGTTTACGCTTCCACCACCTTTTAATGAATGCATTCTAAGGATGACTCGATTATAAATAAATAAAATTTTCGCCTTGTTTAGCAACATTGTTAAACAGCACTCTTTGGATTATTAATGCACTTTCCTCTGCGAGATTATAAGCGTTGATTGCAATATAATGGACTTAGGATAGTTCTGTAATCTACTGTTTTATATTCTCTTCATTTAAGGGATTTTGTTTTGAAAAATTATTTGCCTCTTCATCGAATACTAGCCAAATATTTATTAACATTGATAAAATATCTTTATTGATTGAAATTGATTCATAAATATACCGTTAATTATATAGATTCCTCTCCAAGCAGATTCTTATTTATTTAACAGTTTTTTTTTATTCGAAACTATAATGTACTGTAATAGAAGGTGATGATAAATAAGCGAAATAGAGTTGCTATAGAATTACTATTTGTCATTGAACAGGTGTTGTTTGCTTTTACGTGCATTGTACATGAAACCTTTTTGCTCGACGACCTTCATTTTATGCTAGTCTTTTTTCCATTCGCTGTGTTATTTTTGCTCTCCTTTTGTTTTACAATTTATTGGTGTATTCCCTACATATTTTATCATTACGACGACGCTTATATCGCTTTCTGACGAGTTGTTTGAATTGAAAGCGAAACTATATTGTTTGAGAGTGAATGAAATTTTAGTCATCAAATATAGGTGATCAATTTTTATTTTTAGTAATTATATACTAAGTAATTCTTATTTTTTATGGATTGCCCGATCTTAGGATAATATGGATGAATTTAGAAATAACGAAGTAACCCATGACCGTGGCAATAATACATTTTTGTTAAGAGTGGAAGAGGAAGGAGACTCTTAAAGGAAACGTTTTCGGCTCCTCGCTTCAATTTTTTATCCCTTGTTACAGAAATGAAGGTTGACTTCTATCTCTATTCTCTTTTTTCCTCGAAAGGAAGGCATGAAACGGAAAATTTGAATGTGGCTAGCACGTTTTCATATTTCTTAGTTAATTGAAAGGGCATGAAATATTTTTTGTCAAATTTGATATGAATTACGCGACGTCATTTTTGATTATTTGAAGAAACAGAGAGATAATGCGGCTAGAAGTTTTTTCACTAGGTAATTGGCAAGAATTGAGTGAAAATGATTTACCCTTCGCGGGTAGAGCGAGAGAGGTATGGGCTGTATCATTATTGACTACTGGCAATGTTGAGAGCAGATGCGTGACTCCGACATGAATTTAACTGTGAACTGACCCACTTTCCTTCTCTTCTTTCTTCCCCCCTGCCTTCCTCTCTTCTTCCTGTTTCCTCCTTCTAGTTTCTTGTGCACTGTGTTCTTCAGATTATGAAACAAATTTGGTAGATATTCGTAAGTCAATTCATTCTTTTTTGATGTTTATTTGGAAAAGGGCCCTTATGCCTTACATATGAAGCTCTTGCTTCATGTGTAATGCGTAGAGGCCCTCTTGCTTCTTAAGAGCGCCTTTATTTTTTCTAAAGAAGGACAAAAGGAGAGGAGAAGGGGTGGTAATTCCTCAGTATGGAGCGCTCGTGAGCTGCTGTTAAATCACAGGTAAATTACCTAGGTAAATTATGTGAATGTAGCAAATAAAGCGATTTCTTTGATTTCAGGATTGTGCATTCGTCAAGTAATCTCAAGAACATATTCGACGGCACTGAAGAATTGAATGTTGACGACGATCTAGCAAAAGCGGTCAACGACCCGACCACACAGTATGCATTTTCATATCTCTTGTTGCCATATAAGGAGAGGGGATTGTATCGCCTCGATTTAGGCTTTTTTGTGTGACAATGATGCCAAAGTTTTTGCAACTGAATAGAAACTCTTAGCCTTATACTGATATTGCTGATGATTGAGGGCGTTGTTCCGGTCGAAGAGGATTTTCTAAATATTCTTCATGGTGCACTAGGAGTGGATGGATGAATATGATTTTTGCAACAGCGATGACAAATAAGTTATCGAAGTATCATATCAAAGTTTGGATATATTTAAGCATTATTGCCATCAACTAGTATCATATCGTCTTCAAAGAATGTCTTTTATATAGTAACGCTTATATTTGTTTGATTGAGTCGAATTTTTTCGATTTCGATTCTTCCATTTTTTGACATGGGACGGGGATATATAACAAATATAGAGTTTATAATTTGTAAATTTTCGAAAAAGATTTTCCAGAATTCATTGGAAAGTGAAACGTTTTCTATGTTTCTTTGTTTTTTTTTCTCCAAGTGCCATCCCGCCAAACGCTATAGAGTTTCTATGGAAATGAATAACAGTGAGCGCTCAGTGTTCTTTCTTCTTAAAAAAAAAGGAATTTTGACAGAGAGCGTATATGAAAAAAAAAAACAAAAAAAAACAAAAAAAAACACCAAATGAAATCAATCAACATAGTAGATATCGTTGACTGAAATGCCAAGATGCTTCTATAAATTTGTTATACTGGCGGGCTATTGATAGGGTTTACCTTAGCGAATTGCGCCGAACAATAATGCAGCAATAGTGGCAGTGCACCGTCGACAGCTGTGGTGTCTCGCACCCTAATTCAGATGTGTGCACCTGCAGCTGAATAGTTTTCATTGTTGAGGACAACGCGAGACCATATGTTGCCCAGCAAGCCCGACTTGCTCTTCCA
Organism: Baylisascaris procyonis; assembly: GCA_037389465.1. Classification (NCBI taxonomy): domain Eukaryota; kingdom Metazoa; phylum Nematoda; class Chromadorea; order Rhabditida; family Ascarididae; genus Baylisascaris; species Baylisascaris procyonis. The sequence continues at coordinate 1,754,267 of JAZARR010000032.1, read as the reverse complement.
GGCCTCGGCTGGGAAGTTTTATCGCACCAAGCTCGTGGCCTCGAATTAGTTGCCTCAAGCCACGGTTCTCAGATCTCTTCGTGTTTACTCGGCAAATGAAAAATTTGAAGATGGTCACAATCTCAGAAGAGCGGCGGGCTCTTTCTTCTGCTTGTGGCCGCCGGACTTCTTGAGTGGAGAACTCAGCGTTGGCAGTATCCAGTAGCGGTGCACGGTATATATTGGAGTGGAACTGTCCGCTGTTGAAATAGTTATTTCCGGGTTTTTTTGACGCTGAAAATTTTCTTTACAACTCGCTCAGTTTATTGCATAGATATACCTTTTGAAGTGTTTTCATTCTAAAAGGAATCAGATTTGCCCTTTCACAGCTGCACATTGATTTATGCAAATTTTCAGAGTATCAGTATCGAGGCGAGCAGTGGTTCCCTCGTCGGTTTGTGTACATACGTTTTTCTGTGAGTCGTCATTTCTATGCAAAACGTTGTGGTCGGCCGCGATCGCACAACATCAATTCTATTTGGATCAACGTACTAAAGCCAACTCGAAGGTCGGTTGTGTTCTCACATTTTCTCATATTGCATCATCGGCAATTCATACTCTTGATAAGCAAATTTAATATTATCTTTACTGTGTATTGAATTCTTCTATGTAAATGATGGAAAACTATGAAAATCTATGTAATACATATTCCGAATTATTTGATTAAAAAAATTACAAAAAAAAAATACAAAAATTGTTGTTGATTACAGTGACGAAAAGCTAATGATATATTATATCGCAAAGTTATAGAAAACAATAGCAATTAGGGATTGATAAGTGAAATGGAAAATTGCAATGTTGAAAGATTTTATTCTCTTCGAAGATAATCGTTTTTTCTTCCATTTTGTTGATTTGTTCCTGATTCTATCCTCCTTATCTCTTTATCATTGATTCATCGCTCTAAGGTAGGATTGCTATTATGGCCGAGCAAAACAAAAGACGAAACTTTTTTTTTTTTGAATGGAAGATAAAATAAAATAAAATTGAAAAATTTAATGACTACGAATACCTCTCATTAATATCAATCCTTTATGCACATGAAGTAGAAACACTTGAAGGTCCATATCATTGCTGCCCTTTTCTTTCCCTCCCTTTCTCCCCTCCTTTCACTCTCTAAGCAAAATAGGGAGTTGTTTAATTTCCCACAGCCTCTACGTTTGCCTCCGCAGCTGCATGTCTTCGATCTCTCAGTCTGTGTCTGTAGGCAATGATAGCAGAAGAAAAATATTTGAAAATCAAAAAACCTATGAGCCGAAATATGTTCACTTTCAGAAATCTAGTCAATGAATATATCATGCATATGAAAATGATTCGAATATTAGCCTCAAGTATCTTTAGAAGATATTTCAAGCGTCGTTCGTAATCGGATTTTAATTGAGAATAGCTCTTATAGCTCACGGTTACCGATTTTTATTTTCATAGGTATCTGAAAGCGCGTGCGTTCTAGCTTATTCCTTGAAGGCCAATTTCTCAGGGAAAGTATGTCATCTTATACTTCCCGCTCACCTTCCCCTTCTTCATTCCATTCTCGCCGATGGAATTGTTTTTATTTCCTAAGTTATTTCTTCTAGTGTTTTATATAATCAAATTGTCGTTAATAATTGTTGCGTCATCAAGAGTGCATTAATCCTTTAATGAGAGGGGATACTCGAATTATAGAGAGAGTTGTGAAAGAAATTATTTATTACGTTGGGACACTTTGAAGAGGAGTCTATTGCGTACCTATGATATAGTAGTAACGATGAGCCACTTGTCACTTAATTTCACACGGTTAATGAGCATCCATTTTGCATAAATAGGCATCTGTTGCACATTGAGATCGTGATATGCTAATCGGTTGAAGTGAAGAATCACTTGAGAGTATGGTTCAGTCCTTTTTTTTTGAATATTAGGTGTTTGAAATCTTTGGTTTATTTTCCTTTTGAGAGTTTAAGGAATGCGAAGCTAGAAATCTAAAGTAAAATTCTTTTTTTTTAATTTGAATTTTTGAACGATGCAAAATTTGCATTGAATGAATGAATGTCTTTAAAGATATTTCTAGTCGGCATTTGTATGAGGAAAGGAAATAAAGCGGATGATACAATGGCAAATGATCAAGAAACCCCGGATCTTTCGCTAACCGATAAAGATTCTTGTCTATTAAATACTTTTTTATGCTAACATAAATGCGGCGAAGCTACTAGCAATTAATAAAATTTTGTTTCTTCGTATAAAGAAGAGGTTTTATCTTCTTTTTTTTTTTAAATAACCCATATCTTATGAGGGCTTTCGTTGGAAAATTATAACTTTTAATAATGCAAATTGTTAGTAAAGAGATAATATATGAGGCTATTGTTGTGCTGTTGAAAATTGTTCCACAAGTTGAAACTGAAAGAGCAAATCGAACGTTATTTAAACGCATAAATTTTTATCGCATATTTCATTAGGTAAATTTTAGCACCGAAAAGAGCATTTCCCACTCGAAATAGTGACATAATGGTGCATTGTTAGCTGCCGAACGCAGCTGATGAACTCTTTTATGTTTGCTTAGTGGGTGGGATGGTTTTTTTTTTTTTTAGATGTTAAAAGCGAGATGAAACAGACCTTTTAGTGTGCGAGTGTTAAATGCTATCCAATGCGTTCAGGATGGTTTACTTTACTTAGTACATAGGGCGATGGTTTATTTTCATCGATGCTTTTATCGTTATTATTGCGCATTTCTACAGGAGTCAAAACGTCTTCAATATTAAATCCTATTGGAATTTCATTGATTCATCCAATATCTATTTACTTTGTCATCTCACTGATTCATTCGAATTTTATCATTTTTTATCAATCTTTTTTTTTTGAAATATTCGATGATATATCAACGTGAAATCGATGGCAGTTTGCATCATTTGAATGTTAATAATGTGTAAATAGTATATGAATTTCTGTTCTAAGAGAAGAGAGCGAAGCGAAGACCTAGACTCTAATAAATACTAAATTTTTAATCCAAAATTTTTACCCCAATCATCAGCAGTTCAAAAAAGATCATTCTGCAGTAATTTCAAATTTTAGGGCTTTAAAAAATATGAATAATAACATTTCTCCCACTGCCTCATTCCCTATAGAAATGTTCAGTAGAGGATTCGATATGGTATCGGAGCTAGGAGTAAAGGGTGCTTGATGGCTGTGCGAAGCGTTGTTTTTTTTTGTTTTTTTTTTCTGTTGTTGGTGTGTTCCATTTTCGATGAATACAAATATGCCTTGAAGGGCGTTAACGCAACTATAAAAAGGCCGAATGAGTGGCAACTTCTTATTGCCTCAACGGTGTTCACTTCACAATTGCCTTTTCGCTTTTCTTTAGTGCTCGTCACTCAATGTCACACGATTACAAACATACATATAAGGTGATAGCTTAGCTCATATATTTTTTAAGCAGGTGCGTTTTATGAATCTAAAGACAACCGGTTGATTGTTGTTCTTCCTCACCAATACCCGTATTATTGCTGTTGTTGATATCGTCTTTGTTAGTATAGATTTCATTGGCAATTTGGGGGGGGGGGTCGTTTATTGTGTATTTCCGTTGTTTCGTCTTGTTCCTTCATCATCCGCGTTTCCCGTTCCAAGTTTTCTTTGCCATTTCCCATCATTTTCCATTTTTATCAGCTGCCAAACGATGAGAATTGAGCTGATGTCTGTATTGATGATGCGGCTGCCATGTGTCGTATTGTTCGAACAAAAACCCACTCGCGAGGCCACCGCTGTGAATCTTCTCTCCAATCGCTCGTTAATCAACGTTAACGCGTGTTCAAGGTGTAATCGTCTGTGTTTTAATGGAAAATGTTGTTAAGATTTTCTGCTTTGCATTTATCCTCATTACTATCTAAATATTTTAATTAATACGGCTGTCGTTTATTGCAGCTGGTAATAAGAAGTTTCTTTCTTTTTTTTTTTTTGAATTTCTGGCGCAGTTATATTGGAAAGGTGATCTCAGTTCCGAGTTATATATTTTTGAGCATTTTTATCGTTGTTTTTTGAACTCCTTTCCTTGTCTCCAATCTTCGTCTACCCTTTCCCCATCCGTTCGTCCGTCATCATATTCTTATCGATATCACTGCTTATCTCCGCCATGTCTGTGTTTTATATAAAGAAGCTCTGTGTTCGTGCGACTTTTAGAAATGATGCAACGTATCATTTCAGTGGATGATAAGGGTATCATTAGGCGGCAGGATAAAGTAGAAATAAGACGTTGTGATGTGATCAACAAATAAAGTTAATGAGACAACATTTTCCTTCTCTAGTGTCACCATCTTGCTTGCACAGGTTGTTTCCGAATGGTAACGACGTTATCTAGCAGTGCTTGTAGTGCGATTGCTGACATTATTTGAACGTCCTCTATTTATTTTTTTCGTTGCTCGGCTCTTTTCCTATCTTTGCCATCTATGTGTGTGTGTGTGAAAATCTCACATTATCACCTACACGACTCTTATGAACTCCCACTTGCATCAGCTGCATGCTTTACGCTTTCAATACGTATAGACTAATGTTGGCTAATGCATTATTGCATAATTGAAAGGTGAAAATGGAAATGAATACATTTGAAATGTAAGGGTATAAAGGTCCCTACTTTCCGACGGAGCTTTGGCACGAATAGTGCCACCTTCACGCCAGCTAGCACTGGGCACTCACTCTTCACGCCCGAGCCATTTCGCGGCCCATTTGCGCACAGCTACAGTCCGAACCGACCCTCGCAAGGACCACAGCTCATGTGAAAAATTGGGAGCACATTGACTCGAATGCAAATACGTTGTCCTCTTATGGGCAGCGATCCTTGCCTTAAGATATGTCTAGGATTTGTTCTCTGCGATGGTCATCGCTTCTCTCCCGGAAAGCAATTGATGTACAGTTTATTGGTCACCCTTAACATCAGTTATTCTTTGAGATGTTTTTTAGTGTGTTTGCCGTAATTATTGAAACTAGCTCACCGTTTAGCATTTTTAATCTCTATCAAACAATGCCATTTGCATTAACATTTGTTGAAGATCAATGGAAAAAGTTCATTGAAAATAGATGCCAGTCATTTATCGGCAACAGAGATTTGTTTATTGAGAAACATCTCTGCACTGAAAATGAAACGTTGTTGACGTTCGATGAGTGTCAGCGAAATTCTTTTTTTCTTTTTCTCGCGCACAGTGGCATCGTTGATCGCTTAATGTGGATTCTTATCGTGTTAATATAGTCTGATAAAAATAAAAGATCGATGAAATGTTCCGCCTTTATATACTTCCAAATGAGGGGATTTGGTTTCTTTTTTTCGAATTAAATCTACATTTTTGCTGATACTTTGAGGCCTTCATCTCGAGCGTAAGATTACATTGTTTGAATTTTTTTCCACTTTTTGAACGAAAAAACAAATCTGGAAATAGGTGGGCACCACTCATTGGATATCCGTGCGTCATCCAATCTCTTATAGTAGAAACTACTTGCTAGTGCAAATCATTTTTATCGCTCACGATGCTCTATGATACTGTTTCACAGTGAATAAATAGTCTTCTATATGACTGGCATATATGTCTGCGTATCTATTTCTATCACTGCCTCTTGTATTAGGACACTTAGCTGTGTTTAATTTCACTGTTCAGGTGAGTGGTTGGAGCCTGAAAGCTTTTGAACTTTCTTATCTTGTTTGCGAAATGAACGCTTCACAACCTAACGTTTTGTTCTATCAACGCTTTTAAATCATATCTTTGATAATTTCTTGCTTTTTTATGAAACGAATTGATGTGCTTCTTTCTTTTCGCAAGGTGGAAATTGTGTGGCGCTGTAACTCTCACCATCGTACGTCCTTTCTTCTTTCCTCCTTTCATCTTCTCCTCGCCTTTCTCCTCGCTGGACAATTTTTTCCCAGCCGTCTAATTTCATTCTGTTTCTGCAAGAAAAAAAAAAAGGCTTCTGCACGTCGTATCAGTGTCTTTGAATTCGGAATTTGTTGGGTTTCTTGGATCACATTGATCTTCCCACGGAGGTTTCCAGAGAATTTGAGGAATTCTGCTGGTTAGATTCGCAAATTGCAAAGATCAGCGTTCTTCAATAGATTTTGTGAAGCGATTTTGTAAGTGCACATAGTTTGATAGACAAATGGTGCGGGTGTGAGTGGGAGTGGGCATTGCAGAAGGATTGCCTTTTGTGATTCGCCATCGCTGTCCTTCATGTCACTCTGATTCATCGATGCATTCTGCTATCGCCCTATGCGAACGAGCGGAAGACACCTCGCATTCCTTAAATATCTGATTCATTCATATTCTTTAATAATTCGTTCATTTCTCAAAATATACTACTTCCTAATATGTTTACTTGATTTCACTATGGTTTCTTTCTTTTTTTGCCTTTACTCATTTTGTTAAGGTGAAATTTTTTCTTTATAAATAAACTTGCCCACAATTTTGTAGTTATCTAGAAAATTTTCGCAAAGCTATTGAGGTTTTAAGGATATGAAGCAAATTCTCATTATCTTATTACTCTAAGCATCACTCTAAAAATGTACGCAAATCTCTTACTATATAATTTTAAAGAGAACCTATTGCCAAGAAATGAACTCGAAGAGGTTAGAATGGCCTTTGGCGATTGCACTAATTTATTGGAACGATGAAAGGTGTGATATTTTGTTCGCTTATAAGGTGTTCTCAGTAGAATTAAACAATGATTTGCCGCACCTATGGCATATGCTGATTGCTATTTGAAATAGTACGTTTCGATAAAAAGAGCGATATGATATTCGTTATGTGGAGATATCTCATTCGAATCCAGTAACGTTATCATTGTTTAAGCGATGGCTAATTACTAGCTCTATGCTCTAAATTCTAACTGATTTTTTGATGAATCGGACTTTTGTATTTTTTTTTTGGGGGGGGGGGGAGGGGAGGAGATTATTTTAAGATGGATATGACCGTTTTTTTCTTCTCACCTTGCACTTTTGAGAAGTTTTGCCAATCATGTCTTTCATTAAATTTCTAAAAAGTCGTTCATGGTCAATTGACATGGTCATAATCTACTCAAAGCACTGGCGATGGCATTTTTCATGTACCTTAGATGATGCGTACCATTCACTACCTGCCCACCAGTAGAGTGCGGAAATTTCTGATCGAAAGCTATATCCGCTTTCAGCTGAAGATAAGGAATTAGCCTTTTAGCCGGTAATATCCTTTAGCCTCGATAAAACGGATTCATAAATTCGTTCATAAAATTGTTTTATATTATCGGAAATGCTAGATGAATATATTGCGTACGCGTAAATTGATAGCCGTATACGGCTAGTGGTAGATATTAAGCGGAGCTTCTTTACGATTTGATTTTGTGTACTTTTGTCACATATGTTTACGAGCGTTTAGCGATCGTTTAGTATCGGGATTGATCCACCAAAGGCATCTTCCCGCTTTCACAATGCTATGCTATGCGCAAGTCGATGACACTAACATGTTTGTCCCTCTTCCCGCCTAACAGTTTATTTATTGTCTCAATAAGCCATCAAAGGAAATTACGAATAAATACCGCCCACAATCTAATGACTCTCTCAATTATTGCACACGGCGGAAGGGTCGTGGTTTCGTTTCTATCTGCGAATATTGTTTGCATTATCCATCAACCAGTGGCTGGGATCTTTTAACTTAGAACGTTAGCCGGTTTTTATCTACAATATTCCATGTCGGTGATTATCACTTCTATTCCACCAATTGCTTATTATGTGATATTTTGGCTTGTTTTTTTGCATATAATAAATTCCGTTTTAATCCACCAATAACCACAATGATATCCATATAAAGAGCAGGATGCTCAAAAGTCATATATGAATGGAAAAGATTTCTATATTATATATCTCAACTAGCACAGGTCCGTTCTATACGCTTCTACGAATTTCTATTTGCAGAGCGCATTATGGTAGTTTCGTGTCAGTGTTTGTTACCTATTCGTCATTAAATCGTAGAATCAACTGTGGAATCAATAAACGCGGAATTGTGCCAGTTGGTTTACGTCCATAGGATCAATCCCAACACCAGTTTTCAACTCTGCTAATCATTTCGAAAGAAGTTGTTTAAAAGACGCCGGAATTGGTGTTATTTTTACATTTTGGGACGCGTAGGATCAGAAAATAAAATCTTTTTTTTTGAAGTTTTACAAGTGCTTTTGAAAGGCACTCAAATATTTGAAGGCTTTTTATGTGGTACTCAAATGATTCTCGATCCTATGCCTCTCCAACGGAACCGTAATTAAGGTTAAGTGCGCAAAAAATGAGCACAAACTTCAATCAACGTCTTGTATGAAACCGTCATGATAAGCGAAATTCCGATAGCTACGAAAAAACATTAAAATGCGCCCGATCGATGGAGGACTTGCCAAAAATAGATTTTGCATCGTTTTGGTGGAATAATATATTTTTTTTTTAATGTTGAATATTTTTGTATTGATATTTTTTTGCAATTGATCATCTGAATAATTGCAAATTCTCTCATCGATGAAATATTATTAAGATTATTTGAGAGGTGATTTGTTGATTGTTGAGGAGGTTTAGAGGTGCGTAACGTTGTAAAAATTACTCAGCGATAAATCTTTTGCGCTATGGCATTTGCGTTTTGCCATTTGAGAGGCAATTTTTCAGAGAGCGTCGATTTAGGTCGACGATCCCCTCCTCTATTGCGTTCATGTCTTTTATTCTCACCTTATTTTGCAATTTTTTTACTTATTACTTGAATGTTTCGTGCATATTCTTATCGCTAAAAGTGGAGTACGTTTTTTAGCAGTCAATGACGTCATAATACGCAACTTGTTTCAATCAGAAATGGTCATTTTACTAGATCGACAACACAAAGAATATAACCGGTGGTGTATCATAGCTATTTTCTTTCTATAGAGCTTTCAAGACGATGACATGTTCAGTTGTAACAATTATAAGTTAAGAAGGAAGAGATTGCTGAGAGTAAACGAAGGTCGAATTAAAAACATTCTGAAGGATAGGAAATCAGCTTGGCCACGGCTTGGAAAGAGTTCTTTATCGAGGAGCAATTGAATATTCAAATATATGCAAATACGCAAATATACCAGCTTAATATGGGAAATGATATTAGAGAGGCATAAATTTCATACTGAAAGTAAGCATTGTTGGAATAATTTAATATTTAATTTGCATATTATATCACTAATAGAGATATTTTGAAGCTATAGATATTATACCGCAGATATTGAAGCTGAAATGTTTTTTTTTGGGTTGATTCACTTGCTCATCAACGACTCGTTCAATTATTGTTTTACTCTATGCGCGTTGTCCCTCTTTGTGATGTGCTCAACTTGTTCGCGCGATCGTCTGCTTAACTTTAGATTTCATTTTCGAGAGAGAAATACATTGTAACAAGTAATAGGGATGGTTTTTTATATTTATTATCGAATGTTATTGTCATTACAAGAAATTCAAAAGTGACAAAAAAATGGCTAAAGCATCGGATAGGAAAGTGGCTGGAGTAGATTCTAGTTTGGCGGTTTTATTTCTCGAATTCATTTGAAATTCTCAATACTTCGTATAGTTTTTTTTTTTTTTATTAGCCTCTTAAAGGAAATATGATCGTTGTTTTGCGCGATGTATGTATGTTATGATTGTCGGATAAGCCTGTCATGGTATTGTTGATGGCATCTGTGGTATAATAATGCCCTCGTATGCACTCATTAACCTTGCATTTGCCGACATATGCAGCAATTTTTGATGTTCGACAAGGCTGAGACAACGATTAGAGATGCTCTATTCGATGTTTTCGTACTAAGACGCACTGTTTATATGATTCATATGTGATTTGAATAATATTTTATTAGTGATGACTTATACGAATATAGTATTTCAGTGAGCAGTACTATTTGTTAGGGGGGAAAGAAAGACGATAAAAGAGCTTATAAATGACGTCAGCAATTTCGTTTTTCCTTGAGTTCTTCTATATATGTATATAAATATATATATATTTTCCTTGACTCCTTCTATATGCATATATATATATATATATATATATATATATATATATATATATATACGTATATATTTCAGTGAATGGGTCATTGTAAAATAAATTCTGATTTCTTTTTTTTTTAGATTATTGGACAATCATTTTCAATCGTAAATTTCCAAACGATGCGCCTAATTGAGTTTTTTCGATGTGATATATTTTCTCTCTCATCCTATATCTTGTTTCTTTTTTTACTAATTTTTTTACTAATTTTCACTAATTCGGCATGGATAATGAACTATTTATTAATCAACAAATGAAACCTTAATATGCTCTCTACATGGACATATTGCTATGATTGATGGCAATATATGAGATCTCATTTCGATTCGATCAAACGTTTTTGCACTTCAATTTTTTTTTTCTCCAATCATTAAAATTGATTACTCTTTTCGAATTTGATTGACGATTTATGAGTGCCTCAGTAAGGTTTATTCGACATTATTCTCATCTATTTTTGTTGTTTTCTGCAGCGTTCATTTATTTATTCGATTATTGCAGAAAACTCTAGCGAGTTACCAATCGGGTCTCGATTTATGCGAATTGAGTGAAAAGCTCAATCGACTAATTAGTCAATCGTCAATTGCATCTTCATTGCCATCGTTGAGGTAAACTTTTTTTTTAATTTTAAATTTGCGAAAAATCCCCTTTTAACAGGAAGAAGAGTTCCATTGTTTTTTTCGTCGCAAAGTTTAAGTTTTCTCCATAACCGCTGCGTAATAGAGAAGCTTCCCAGTTATGTAATTTTTACGTCTCATTCATTCGACCACCCAACTGCACAAATTTTCTCAACAAAATGAAAGAGATAAAAATAATAAGCAACGGCTCTCGAATAATTCGCCTTAGACATCCGCCAGAATTCGTTGTTTTTTTTTTTTTTTGTGATCCGCCTTGTATAAAAAAAACCACCTGACCAATCTAAAACACATGCAAGTTTTTCTTTTTATTTTTTGAATGTCGATAACATTGTTAGAAGTTGATGGATTAATGTGATATACAGCATAGGAGGTCAGACAATTGTGCATATCGTATTCACAAAATTACATACCTCTAGTTGTGGTGACTTTAGAGCTGAGAATGTGAGGCAGATCGAGAAAAGTACACACATACCTACACATATACATATGGGCACAATGTGGCCATGGTCCATGTTTATATAAACCCAGAAAATCCGAGATTATATTTCTATATTATTACTGTAAGAATTTTATCAGTGTAGTAGTAGTTGATTAGTACGTGTATATCCTGAAAGATATGCTCTCGGGAGTGATGTTTTAATGAGGAATTGGGCATATTAGCGCATCAAAAATGGTAGAAACACTATGAGATTTGTTTTCTAGCGAATAGAGTTCTATGGTCGTATATGCTGACGCAATAGCAGGTGGCAACAACAAATGTTCTCAGAGAATGGCTTAAGAAATGTGAATCGTTTCCTCGTCACAACTGTTCTATTTTTCTTTATTCTATTTTTCTTTATCCTCAAAAATTTCATTCATCGACAACTCATTTTTTTCGAACTTTTTTTAGCTGTTATAAGTTTTAATGGAGCTTAAAAGCAACTTGAATAAATGTTTTTTGCGTTGATATTATCGAATATTGTCTTTGATATTTCTTCCTTCCACTTTCTAATTTTTACCGTTGATATATGGCCGAGCAGAGTGAAACGATGTAATGGCGCCATCAATGATTGAAACAGTTGTTATTATAAACACAAAGATATAACATTGCTGATGGTATTGAATGATCGATTCAATGCACACAGATCGGCATCTCTTGCTAAATGTTTCATCTTGTAGTGAAAGCTTGTTTAGTTATGATATATGAAATTTGCAGTTCATTGAATTCATTGAGTGGTGGGATGCGTTCAGCAAAAGTGGCCGATGGATCGTGTACATCTCTACCGTCGCTTAATAGCGCTTATAGCCGTAAGTTTCATTCGAATAATGGAACAGTTGCTATAACAGTTGAACAACTAACCAACTTGTCGATTTAGGTAGTGTGGTTTTTTCCTTGAATAAAGCACTGCTTCAAATAAGATGTTATAATCTTCTACTGTGGTAGCTAGCCTTCGCTTTAGCTGTGCAAGAAAATTTGCAGTGGCGTAGTGTTATATGAAAGCATAATATTGGCTAATTAAGATATTTGATTTAATCTGTTTGCGTAGTTTATGTTTGAAATTTAGAAAGCTCGAAATCGCCAGTAAAATCGCCCGTCTCGCTCGTCGGTCTTTTCGAACTTTTTATTTCTCCAAACACTTCTATATAATTTTTTTATTAATTTATTCTTTTATTTTGGGGGTTTCTAAGATATTTCTAAATAACTTGTCAGCTCTACTGATTTTTAATGATCGTCGGCATTTTCGTTTCACTTTTTATTCATCAAAAAAAAATTTCCCCCAATAAAGTTCGATGCCTCTACTACACTTACTACCAATTCGTTGATTTCCAGATGCAGCCAATGATTGTTTCGCCTTTCAAATCGGATTTATTATCCTTTAATCCCCTACGTAGGTAATAGTTATCCAGAAATTTGGCTATGGGAAGCGGCTAATGAAGTAACGTCGTGTACTCGGTTTTTAAATTCTGTAATATTTATGAGTTTTTATGAATTTCGAGAATTAAGCACTAAAATTATTCCTTTAGGATCATGAGTGCTTTTGTTTATTTATTCGTAAGTGTAGTAATTGTTGCGATTGTTTGTTGTTGGATGATGTTTTTAATGATATGTCATATGATTTTTTTTTTAATTTTCTTAAATTTCTTTTTAAAAAAAACTTTAAAATTCTCGATGATTTTTTATTGGGAAACATTTTTTGTACATAAAATATATTGTTGATGCTTTCAAAAGTCAATTTTTTCTTGCAGAAAAATCTGAGGAAGAAAAGCAACGAGATCTCGAATTGTATAGAGAATTAAAACGAAGGAAAAACGAACTTGAAGAGAAATTATTGGCGAAATTAGAAGAACTACGTGAAGTATGCATCAAAGAAGCGGTAAAATGTTCTCGTTTTCATTGTTGTCGTTGTTGTTTCTACAAATTTTCGATGTACGCATTTTGCGCAACACAATGTAGAACATCTCAGTTTATCCTGTCTATCGCAATTGTAGACTACCCTGAGGGCTAACGAGGGTCAAATAATTTCTTGATGCTTGAATATGCATGTCTTCGTTGTTCCAGGCATATAAATTATTTGTGTTTTAACTACAGATTTAAATAAGTTTAGTATCACTCGATGATTTAGCGTGACGAGTGGGTTTCCCAAAATCGCATATTTTTTCAATCTGTGTTAATTCTTAAGGAAATAACTGGAGAGATGCCGAAGGAGATCTACAAAACGCTAATGCCGGGTGAACCTGAGCCAAAGGTGAAGCGACGAGTTGGAACGGCGTTCTGTTTGAGCGAAGACGTCTTCAAGAAGCCCTTAGATAACGTCAGCCATCTTTTTATATCTTTTTTGCAATCGTGTTTATTTTATGCATATTCTAAAAATTTTAGATTCCAGTCAGAACGGTTGAGAATTCAAATATCAGTGGGAATATTTGGAAAGAGTCATTTGCAACGGGCTGTTATCATTTGAGTTACCTTTTAGTTTTGGAAAAATTTTTCCTGAGGGATTTATTCCATATTGTTTTATTTTCTTTTTTTTTGCCAACAGTATGCGTCATAGTACTTAAGTCTGATTTCATTGTGCAGTTGATAAATTAAAGTCTCAAGAAATTTTACATACGATTCCTTCTTCATTAGTATTTTCCGTTGAGACTGCGGAAGGAAACTCTTTTAAAAAAGTTATCTCTGAATTGCGATTGACTCATCAAAGACATCTGCATTAGAATATGGGCATCCAAAAAAAATTTCTGCAAGAATGAGGTTATTAACGTGAAAATTTACTTGATTGCTAATTAAGGAACAACCAATCGTATAAACTCTGCTTAACTGTGCAGTTTTGTTGACAGACGCCAATAGACGGCTGTCAGCAACCTTTATAACAATTTGCTAGCGTTCATGCTTTCATATATTTGTCCTTCTGTCCAGTTACGAGGCTGCTTATTTGTATTCTAATTGTCATTCAAGCAAACGATTTGTTCAGGCTTGTCGACCAAAAATTTCTATGTTTACCTATATGTAAAGTTTACACATTTATAAATATCCAAACTTTACATAGTCATAAGGTTGTACAAATTCCCTTATATTTTCATGTCTTATCTAATATTTATGGCCATTTGTGGCCGACATTTTAAATTTCGGCCATAAATGATCTCACATTCATAAATTTGCGATATTCAACTTCTGTATTATTTTCAGGATGATAGATTAACAAGGCTGGAGACCGATGTGGAACTTCATCGAAAAATAGTAGCGGCAGCTGAACGATTAGCGAAAGATAAATCAATGAATAAATCGGTACGAAGAAAACGACAGAAAGATTTGATTGCAGCGACACGCAAATTGCGAGGACTCGAAATGGGTTTGAATCAACTTCGGCTATCAGCGAGTAAACCGGATGTCAGTACTACTGGCAATTCCGCTAAAAATGCAAAGGGTAAGTTGTTTATTGTTTACTTGTTTGTTTATGATCGCTATTTGCGTTAATAATTAATCTTGGATACTTGATTTAGTTGTCTCACCAGTATAACCTAGTTGTGTTATATTAATAGATGGCAAAAGTTTTTTTTTCCTGCTCTTATCGTTTCATTTTTTTTTTATTTATACAAATTTCGATGCAATATCCCTCGAAAGAAGTTTTAAAATGTTGTTTTGTATAAGAATAATGGAAGTATTACCTTTCTTCAGTGGAAGCAATTATTTTTTTCATTGGCGGGTATCAATGCGGTAATATCCGCATTGATACCCACCAAATTAGATCCGAAAACATCCATGTTTATGTCTTTTCCGTCAATTTTTTTAATCAATTTTCCATGGGCAGTCAGTTCCACCGTTATTGACACTACTGAAGGCTGGCGGTATTGGTTTTAGTACGCTGAATTATATATAATAATATGATTTTTTTGCAAGTTTGTCACATGTTGCTAATTGACGGGAAGGAGAAAGAAAATAGCCGTGCCAAATTTATTTCGTTGAAGAATACGCATTTGGGAAGTGCAAAACATACTGAGCTAGAAATTTCTTAAGCGATCTAGCTATGTACCTAAAAGAGGTGATGGTGGTGCCAACGCCAATTAAACAAAGTGTTTCAATCCTTTTCTAAGGGCGGAGGTGGAGAGGAGGAAAGAAGAAGCGAGGCGGTCGAATCACACTGGGCAAGAAATCAGCGGGCGATAGGTGATCAGTCGGTGGAAATTTTCGACATAGTCACCATCACCCATCTTCGAATACGACACTATTTCACTCTTATAGTTTATTGCTAATATCACTGCTGTATGCACTGTGTTTGATATCATCATAGTTACTCCATTATTCAGATTATTTCCGTAAACTTATTATTGCTAAGTTTTATGTCAAGCCAAAAATCGTTTTGCCGCTTTATTTGTCTTTATATCATTGCAGCAGCATGGCCGAACTACAACTGCCATGCGGCGACGCCAGGTATGAGTCGAACAGGAGGTTCTTTAGTAGCAAAATCATGTCCAACGACACCACGAGGCTCGGTTCCGGATTTGTCGGCCACCGACAACGAAAAGAGTGAAGCGGAGGAGGATGATGAGAGAACACCTAGAAGGTCAGTTTGATGAGTCGATTTGAATTTGGATCGTTTGAATGCCACATTTGATCGTTTCATTTGAGGCTGATTGAATTCTGATGTGTCACTTGAATTTGACTGTTTTAAAATATCATTGAGGAAAAAATAGGCAATGATAGGAGAAGAAATAGCTAATGATAAAAATTATTGAATGTGGAACCTGTATTAGTAGCTTGTGGGCTTGTAAACATTTCAGTATTTGTTCTTGAAAGCGTTAGACAGATTAGTCAACCGCATGAGCCTTACTTAGAAGATTTTTTTTTCTATTTTCAATGCTCGCCAAAGAAATGCTTCAAAAACGATATCTTATTCGATCTCAGCTAGATTTATTGGAGCAAATGTCAACGTGTGAACATCTGTTTATTTCGTTGCAATGCGAATTTGTCTTTCTTTTTGAAAAGTCCGTTTTCTTTGAGGTATTAGTTTCTTGATGAACGACGAACTAAATACCCAATTATGAACATTCTCCACTATCTACGAAGAAAAAATATTTGCAACGTTCATCGTTCCAATGCGCTTCTTTCTATTCTTGAAGCATTACAATTTGCAGTAGATGCTTACAAGGGATGACCGCATGTTCGTCGCAAAGTTCAATGACACCACGAGCGAGTAGTAGCTATACGTGCGCGATGTCAGGCGCTAGTGGACTTCCACCAACGCCAAATCGAAGGCCCACATTGCCGATGACAAAATTGGTTGCCACTATGCAAATGCAGCAAAGCGGCAATATGCGACTACCGGCCGATGATGACCTCGATAATCCGCTTGAAGTGGGCCTTAAACCGAGATCTATCAGTGAAAGTGCTTCGCATTTACCAATGTGAGTTACTTCGCCAATGGTGCATTTGTTCAATCCTTTTTGTCCTTATTGTTTTTTCTCTCCGTTTTATATTTCCACTCACATTTCTATGCCATATTCAGATCGGTTTGCTTATTGACCAGAAATTACTGCCATGCTTTCTAAAAGTTTCACATCCATACCTTTCCAAATAAAGTTTTTCATGTATTTATTGGAAGTAGTTTCTATAAAATGCATAAGCTGAAGCATTTATCGAGTTGAATATTTGCGAGCACATAAAAACTTAATCCAAACTTCAGGTACGATAATGTGGGATATAAATCCTGTGCGTCATATAAGAGCAGTTATCGTGAGACGAATTTTCCAACGCTGAACGTATGTGCTTCATTTGTGCTATGATATTAATCATTTTGTAAGTGAATAACAGATGATGTTAGAGACAAATTGCTTTATAGAACATTTTTTTTTCATTAGATTTTCTGCTAAAGATTTTATGCGACGCTCAAGAACTTTCATAACATCTATTGCTTCCTCGATCGCCATCTCTCTGAAAATTGAAAATTACATAAATTGCGCTATTTTAAATGAAATTTAAAATAGTAATAACCGCTTTAATAATCGATCGACAAGTGCTGCTCTAAAACACATGATTTAGATGTTTTGAATGCTTGTTTGTATCATTAAATTTTATAAGTCTAATAAGTAAAATAGTAGATAGCAGGCGTATACAAATTGGTACTCTTGTACAAATGCGCGTATAGATACTCGATCGCACTTTTGCAAGAAAAAAGTTGCATCTTTTATTTTTACGAGTCTACAAGTTTTTTTTCCATCAAATTTCACTGATAGTTGTTAAAGGAATGAGTGTTTCTATTGTTGTGATTGACACATCCATATATCTTTTCAGTTGTTGAGAAATTTGATTTAAGGATATGGGTAATTTAAAATCGAGAGTACCACGTGCAAATTCTGAACACACTCTACCACATTCGGAGAGAGAAGCTTCAATTTCAACAGCAATTTGCATGGATGCACGTCAACATGAGATTGGCACGTATAACGCTTTTCAACAGACATCTTCTTGGAATGGTGGTACATGTTTTAAACAGGTTCGTTCCGTTTTATCGCAACATTTCACAAGAATGCAGAGCGATGATTTTTAATTTAAATATATTTTTAATTTTCGGATGTGCAGGACGTTAATGACGCTAATCGTTTTTCTTGACACGTAAACATTCCACGAAGATGGACCGGTACCAAGCTCAGTTTATGCGAATGATTATAATAAGCGGTTTTTGTTTTTTACGTGGTAATAGCCGTTCCTTCTGCTTTGTTATATGAGGTAAATTGTCAGTAGATAGGGTTATGATGCTGCAATGTTGATTTTGATTGAAACGCCTTTGTCGATTTCACAGTTTTATATTGGTGTGATCGGTCTTTCTTTTGTAATAGTTGGTCGGCGATTATCGATTTATGAAATATGACAGTTTTAGGGGTTGAATCGAGACTGCAACAGCGTGTCTGAAAGCAAGAATGGACCAATAACGCGAGTATGGAATGAGGCGAATGAGAGTTGTTCACGAGGAATCGCTCTTGGTCAGAGCAGAAGTTCTTCGAGATGCACAACGAGCGCTATAGGTTCACATAGACGTCTAGCGGTACCTATATCTCATTCATATACCGGAGGTATTGATACCGCTAGTCTGGATAGGAGAGCCATCAGAAACAGGTACGCAAGAAAGTTGCACTCATTTTATTCGTTCCAAATAGAAGCAGAGGATGAAGAGGTGTTGGGTATAGTGTATTGATATTTCTATAATTTAGTTTTTAATTACTCTCAGCGATTGCTTCATGCTCTAGATCGCTGGAAGAACATCCCAGTTTATCTGTTCTTTAACTCCCCTACTCGTCCACCATTTTGACTCGCACACTGCAGTAAGGCTCGCCCGTTTGCGGGTTCGACTACAACGTTTTTTCCTAGGACGCTTAAAAAGCAATATTAAACTATAAAAATAAAAAATATATTATTTTAGACAGAACTCTTATGGTTCGTTGATGAAATTCGGCTGCACTGTAGAAGATGGCTGTGATGGGCAAGTTGGTAGTCTTCAGCGTGAGTCTTCACCCAGTAGCACAACTGGATCACAGCTCATTTCACGTATTTCACCGATGAGTGCTCCACGTGTTACTACGACATTCCCTGTCGCACATGGTGCAGGCCTTGCCAGCATTGAAACGAGGTATCATTTTATTTTTTGATGTTGTGTGTTTCGTTCAGATCAGTTTTTACAAATTACGGTGTAAATCTTGAAGTACAGAACTATTTTTGTCACAAGAATTTCGTATTTTTCGAGCAAATGTTGAATTACTACAAGTATTTAGCTTTGGGGGCACTGAATCATTTAATGATAATCTATCACTGAATAGTAGTCGGGACTCTTCTGACAGTCATCTATAGCATTCTTGTTGGTGAGTTTATTGAGCTTACTCATTTTCCATGACCCATCTTCTTTTAATTTTTTATATCTGAATGAAAGTCGAACACCATTCCGCTGAAGCGAGACACTGTCTAAATTGAAGTGCTTTTAATTTCCTCGAAAATTGCTTTGCGTCGTTGAAATGGTCATGTAACCGCATGTCAGTGGCTTTATCGGGGATTATTGCACTATTTTAAAAAATGCAGTCAAAATTCATTTATTATCTGATGTTTTTAAGGGTGAGATTTTTTTTTTTTGCTTTTTGAGTTTATGATGCTCGAGACGAAATTCTTTTATCTCATTTGTGATCGATCGCAGAGGCATTTATTGCTGCAATATTCACTGATTGTGATCCTTAATTAGCAATTCGTTACTATAGTTTTGCGATTGAAATTGATTCCTAGGGGAGGATATTTTTGTTACGATGCAATAGCTGAAATTATATAGTGAATTTAAAATATGAGAATCGCTTCAGTAAACCTTTCGAAAGCGTTGATGTGCAACGATATCAACAACGTTCTCCACTCATCTCTCATAACGGTACGAATACGATCACATCGAAAAGAGTTTTAAGTTCTTCGCCAAATCATCGTCCTCCTCCTCCTTCGTATACGAGTGCATTACGAGCGACTGCCAGCGGTATGGTATTAGGCAACGGAAGTCCTTTAGCAAAAGTAACTCCAGCCAATACGGATCCCCATATGGAAGCGTTACTCGACTTTTATAAGGATGCGGCTAATCGCAAAGGCAAAACGGCCACGATTGTTTAGGTGAGTGTTATTTGCGCTTTTATTGTTCTATAAATTACACGTTGTTTATCACGGGATGGAATGAGAAATCATTTACGTAGAGTATATATGCCTCTACATTTTTAAGGGGAAGGGAGTATTGGACCATAGTTTTGGAACTACAGTCATTGGTCCATAATTTTTTTACGAATGGGAAGAAATTCCTTGTGCTTCAATATTATGGGAGGAAATTGAAGTGATTGATGTGTTGATGGTTAGATCGCGTGGAGGCATTGCGCAAATTCATCATATATGCTGGACGGTTGCCACAGATCTTAATGCTTTAGTGTTGTGAGATATTTAACACCTGTTCTAAGATCTCTAATACTTCAAATCGATGCTGACTGTTCATCATATCTGACGAGAAATAGAGTTGTTTATTTGAAGGCGAAAGAATGAATAATTTGTTTTCTGAATTTATTGTTCTTTTCTAATCTTTTTAAATGAAATCACTTATCTTCATAAAACATTCAGTCACCAATTTTTCGCGTCCCTACTTTGTTAAAAAAAATTTCCCTAAGAAATTTGGAAATTTTCATGCAAATATTTTGATTTTTGTCTTCGATTTTCGCATAGTTTCCAAAAGAATTCTAAATTTTTAACGCATATACACAAGATTTTAATGCAAATGAATACTAAAAATGCTAGAATTTTGAATGAAATTACCTCAAAAGAGGCACTAATGTTTTTTGAATTATTTGTGACGACTGCAATAGATCATCGTGTTGAATTTGATGTGATATCGAATCATCCAGTGGATATATTGTTGCAATAATGATTCTCATTAATTTCTGTCAATGTTATTATTCATTTCCGTTCCTGGGCTTCAAGTAGGTGTCAGTAAAAGAGATACTTGCTTGTAGCAGAAGTGAAAATAGTTCCTGCAGCAACCTCCCTTCCAAAATACCCACTGATAAGTCATGACTGACATGCCTCATATCAGTAGCGTTATCATGAAGACTTGATGAGGTCTTCATGTCATAGCTTGTTGAGAGAGGAGAATGGTGCGGGGAACGGAGAGGGTTGAGTCATTCACTCCTTGAAGGAGGTCTGAATCGGATGAAAACATAGCCGTTAAAAAATTGGCCTTTCGAAAATGGTGTTTTTAGAAGTGATTTCCGATCATACTGTGAATAAATTTAATGAAAAATAAAGAGTATACAAATTTTATACGCTAATGATATGTGCACAAAACTTTATTACATAAAGAATGGGGATTATGGAAATTTTGCATCCATTTTCAACGAGCACAAAAAAGTATAATGCGCTAATAGGTATATATTCGCTCATCGATTTCAATTGGCTTTATTACTTTATCGTTGAATGTGTTATGTGCCTATAAAATTGTTCACGTTGTAACTATATATATATTTGGCTATTGAAAATTGCTTTGTTATTATAGAATTTAATGCGTAGTTTTTGATTTGCTAAGTTGTTTTCTCTTTTTTTTTGTTTGTTTTGCACATTCGACTGGCGAATTATTCACATTTTCGAAAGCTCATAATATTTGTATAACGTGTTAAAGTTGTTTGAGCTATGCGTATTGATAAAAAGCTCATTGATATTCGCCGTTCGAATCTCGTTTCGCTTCATATAAAGTAACTTAAACGTATCGAAAATATTTAGCCTCCAAATAATGAATTGTGTTAATTGTAACACAATCTTTTAATCAAATTCGGCACTTGCTTCAGATGCACTTTCATTTTCATCATTTAGGTGTAATGACTAAATACAATAGTTTCCATGAAATCAGAATGAAATTTTACAGGAAGTCAAAAGCAAAAGCAGATTTATGAATATTCACTAATATTCGCATTTGCTCTGGGACGGGAATTGAATATGATTGTAAGCTGATCGTTAATATATCGATTTCTTAAACGCATGAAATTACAAAAATATTTTATATGATATCGATTAATACCGTGTTAGTATTGACTGATATTTTTAGATACCGCTATAGAGTATATTGTTGCGTCCCTAAAATATAAGGGCGAATGCGAATAATTCTCTGCGCTCGCATATATGCTATTGGTTCGATGCCGAACTGATAACAGATGCGTTAGGTATTACTAGGCATATAAGCACATAACGAGTGTGCAAATAATGACATTTTCGACCGGTAAATATTACTGATAAGCAATACAAAGCAATATGAAAGCAACATAACTGTACTCTTTCAAAAATATACATCAACCTGCCGAAACTATGGCAACAAACAATTTTAATGCTTTTTGCACATTCATTCATCTATCGTTGAAGTATAACAATAAAATTAGCACAAAAAAATGACAGCCATTTAGCAACCATTATATTATATAACACCACAGAATTCTGACTACGTTCAATATTTAGGAACCTTCACAATGACTTTTTCTTTACTTTATGTATGGCTTAATAACAATTAAGGTTAAGCAAAGTCCTCACTGAATGGTTCTTCTCTAGAATTACTACACGAGGCAGCCTAGCTAAGATTGGACAGGCGAATCTGCGGAACTTATGCCCACAAAGAAACAAGCACATCTCGGATATGAAAAATTAAAAAGCCATTGTTAAGTCTCAAAAAAATATCGCAAAAAAATTAACTAGAAAATACTCATATTTTTGAGTATACAACATAATAAAAGAAATTTAAAAAACGTTCAAATAAAATCGAACTTCACAATCACATATGATCTAAAAATCACATCGGCTCATAAACACAAACAAAACACAAAACTTCACCACTCGTCGGAAGATACTCAATATCGTTCTGCTACACAATTGATTATTCTATAATATGAGATAAGTAATCGCAAAGTAGTACTTTTATTTTGATTTCTCTAATTTATTTCAGTAATGGGAAATAGTCGAGTCTATCCAAATGGCTAAGTGATCTATTCGAATTTCTTAATTAAACGTGTTTATCGTTTATTTTCAGTAACAATCCGAAAATTATTCGTTGAAAATGAATTTTTCCACTGAAATTTTATTGTTTTTTTTTTTTGGATGATATTCTAATGCACTTCATTAGACAATAATCGGCAGTAAAATTTAACTAACGAAGAAAATATTCAATTTTTGAGCATTAATATAGTAATGGTGATGAGTTCTCGAACTTACCATTCGACTATGCCGTAATAGCAGGACGAGGAGAATCATCTCAGACATCGGCCTCTCGACTAGGTGGCATTGGTACACTCGTAATACTACTATTGAGTGTATCGTTAACTGAGGCAGTACCTCCCAAATGTGCCGGTGGTATGTAATTCGTCTTTCGAAGCAAAGATTCTGCAAATGTACTTGATGAAAATGGTTTTACGAAAGGTATATCTCTTGCTTGTCTTTCGGAATATTTTCGAACATTGAAGAAAATTTTAGTTGACGATAAAGAACGATTAATTCACTCGGGATTTATATTTCGATTAATCTAATTTGTTACTTTTATGGAGTTTTACTAGAGTTTATATAGAGAATTTATCAAATAGAGTTTTAAATTATAACTGATAACTGAGTACTCGCTGATAGAATTTTACTATTTTATCAATAGCAAACTATTTTTATTCATTACGAATTCTAAGTGATAAGTGGGGGAGAGGGGGAGGGGCAATTTCCTTTTATGGGACCATAATAACTATCAAATCTAACTTGAAAATATGTGGTGTAACGTTTGAAACTCTTCAGTATGTACGAATAAAACTTACTCCCTGGAACAGCATCCAAATTAGGAATATTACGTGGATGTACTGGTGGAGGTTGCTGCTGGAATGAGTCGTTTGATGGCGCTGGTGATTGTGCTGTATATGTCGCCTGAAATCATATCAAGATAAGCTATTTTATTAACAACTTAATTATAATTAAATGGTCATGAAATAGAGAGATGTTCGTAATGAGCACAGCTAGGTGCATAATAATCGCTAGCTTTTGTCCAATTTTTCTGCATGGCGATCTTTGAATGCCACCCAATACATGAGCCGATCTCCGATCTTTCATGTTATTCTATGACAATTTTCTTCACGCTACCGTTAAAAAAATTGATGCAAGTTTGTATATTTATGCGACTTTTTACTCGCTGCATTAATTCATCGGCTTGTTAAACCCCCTTAATATCTGCTTTATTTATTTGAGTGTGACTTTCGAAATACTTTAAAGCATTTTACTCGTTTACCTCACATTGCTGATTGAATATTCTAGATGAGTGGATTGTATAATTAAGAGGAAATAACCTGTAAAAGTGGCCTATTTGCATTTCCTTCTGCTCTAAGCGATGAGTGATAATTGTGTCCAGGTGCTCCTTCGTCATCTTTCATTGATCGTTTCACTCTAAATAATTTTTTTTTAAGACGCATTCTTAGAAACAAGAAATTACCGTTTGTTTGAAACAAACATTTTACACTTTTTATTCACTTTACTTAAATTTCATCAAAAAATCATTCATTGTAAATGAATGTTCCTTCATGTCGCTTCAAATTCCGCTTAGCAAAGGAAATTGTAAGGTTTTGTGAAGGATAGGAATTAGGCTCATCTCCTGCCCATCAAGTGCTGAGGAGTTGATTCACCGTTGTTCCACTTAGGAAAAGGGTCTGGACTTTCATAGCCTCGCCCGATAAGGGTGCCAAGCGGAGTGAGTTAGTCGAACGAAATCAAGAAGTATCGTCGGTGCCCATTTACAATCGACTGCCTACTAACCACTATGAAATCGTGTACTTTTAAAGAAACACATTCAGCTTTTGCTTTCTATTACTTAAAACAAATTCCTAAAAGAATCACGAAATAATCTCTAATATTGCTTAGAAGATGTTTTCTTTAAAAAAAGATACAAAAAAGTGTTCAATGCTATAAAAGCACTTAAGTTCAATGATTTCTAGTAAACGCTTTACAATCCCTCTCGAAAATATTTTTGTTGAATAGAACTATATTAATAAATGCAGTAATTTTAAGACATATAGGCAACGTTATTTCTTCCCTTCTTTGTTAAACAAATTATATACTCATTTAGCCATCGTATTAGTCGCCCAATTGCACCTCGCTAATTTAGTGGATTCAACATCGTCACGAATTAAACGAATTTGTTAAGAATATTCGTTGGATTGATAGATCATCAAGATAACTTACAATAGGCATGAATAGATTGTCACAAGCATAAGTAGTACAAATAGCGTTCCGGCGATTACTGCAAGCACGATGGTCGCAGTTTTGAATCCAGGTGGTACCACTTGCTGTAATCATTCACTTTATCTTAGCGTCTATGAGAGCGATCGTCAAAAATTTCCACCCACATTTAAACAATACATGCATAACCGTTTTCCTATAATCACCATAACACTAAAGAATGATATTATCTACAATTGCCTATGGCGTTCGTGAATTAGATTTTAGACAAGCAATAAAACAACTACTAGAAAGGAATGGAATTTTCGGAAATTCGTGCGGAAATAGTTTGAAAATGTGAAAATTTCAAGTTTTTTCTCAGAGAAACTATATGATAGACTGCATAAAGAACATATTTTCAAATATCTTCACTATGAAAATCACATCAAAAATCTTCAAATAAGAGGAAGAAAAATTCATTGCAATATTCTAATTAAGGAAACTTCTATTATTTCATTAATTGAAAGGAAATTCTAGAACTAACAGCGGAAGATGGATTGAGAACACCGCCATTCATATCACGACAATATGAATCCTCCGCAACACCCCATGGACATGCGTTGCAATTTTGCACCTAAAATAAATTGTAAAATATTAATTGCATTGCAAAATGGTATAGGTAATAAGTTATGAATTGCAACACACATGAAATAAAAAATGTTTCTTTAGAAAATAGTTCACTTTACAAGATTTTTGTTGATTCAAATAATTTCTAATGCAGAAAAATTGAAATCGATATTGCAGTTATACTGCGTTATCAATGCAATGAAAACTTCCATTGCGTAGTTAGTTTATTTTCAGAGTATAATACCATATGAGGCATATAGAATACATAATAAACCAACGAACGCATAAACCATTTAATGCATATTTTTCTATTTTTGAGACTTGACGTACGTTTGCCACTAACCGTTTTTCTTCTTTATTTTGATCGAAGATGTGTGATGGTTTTATCTGACTCGTTTATTTTAAACACTTGAAAACAAAACAAAAAAGTGGGCGATCGATTCATTTCAGTGTTGCGAGAACTTTTCTAAGTTTCAATTTAATCTATGCATTTCGTCTTTTGGGATTCTATTACTCCTGGAAAAAGAAGTGATAATGCATGAAGTATTAATTTGCAAACGCCTAGTTGAAATTCGAACAGATTTGTACTCTTTACAAAAGAAACGATACGAAAAAGTTGGAAAATATCTTTCTAAAGAACTAATTTACATATTACTGATAAATATTGCTTGAAGTTAGAGTAAAAAAAGCGTGAAAGTTTTACCTGTTTATTGCCACCAGTATAGGTACACGTAAACAAGAATCCAGTATTGACGGAACGACAAATTGCCACCGCGGAATTCACTGACGATGTGTTGCATTGCAGATCACAATCCTGACCAATAGCATTACCAGCGCATTGTACTGCATAGGACAAAGATAGTCTACAAATACATTTTGTTAGTCATTGCATTCAGAAATTATCGAAGATGCTTCTTGAAATCAATATAATTTTATTATCGCATGAAATTCTAACCAATTTGATTGGCATTACTGCTAATGATAATAGAGACACATATTGTTTATTCGAACTAGGCATTCGTGATGGATTTGCTTAGAGAATAAATGACAATTAGTCTTGAATCTGTTTCAAGTGTTATTTAATCATTAATCGACAGCGACCAGAAAGAAAAGTAAATGGATAATCTTTGGAGATTTCTTGTATGCAAATTTCCACATTACGTAAATTCCACGAACTTACTGTGTTCGAAGAAGTTGTCCGGTTAACGTTACACTTTGCTCATTTCCACTAAATTGTCCAATCGTAGGCAATACGTTTGCAAGTGATTGTACGAATGTATCAACATGTACCACAGTTTGCATTTGCGTAAGTTCACCATTTTGTGCATTGATTACAACGCCCATATGATGTACGAATATATCAATTGCTGACTGCAATCAAAATTAAGAAGCGTATAGTTATATTTGCAGTTTCTTTTTAACCAAAGAAAATATGTCTTCTTTGGATTAGCTAAATCTAGAAATTGATTTGCAGTGAAAATTTGCACTCGAAAACAATTCCGATTTTATGAAACGAGAAGAAATGAAGAGATTTGGTAGAGTTAAGTGTGACATCGCGACTACAATACGAGAACACGTCGAACTCGGATCGCTTGCCAAATAATCAAAACGCTTAAACAAGGGCGATTCTTCCAAAGACTCGAAAAGCTGTGTTTAATTTTTCTTTAACACAAATAGTTTCAACTGTACAGTATCCGTGGTAATTTTATCTCCTTTTATTCGACCACGTTCTTTAGCTCATTTTCGTGATGAAAATGTAAAAAAAAAAAACAAGATACTTCAGCTAACCGGTTTCGCCTTTAATTGGAAAATATACGGTTGATTCCATTGATTGACTTGATTCTGTGTCATTCTCGATGAATCGAGTTGCCCAGATTCCGCAAGTGGTAAGAATCCTGTGGTCATATACCGGACAGAATCCCTAAAAACAACGTATCGCTCATCTCTTATACTGTTTAGGAGCATTTGATGAGCACAACAGTAAATTGCACCAAAAGACAAAACGGCAGAAAATCCCCGAAATCATACTCTATTATTCAATATGCACATCATGCTCGACAATGTCTCATAATTACTATGGCTTTTCACAAATGCTTATAATTTAAATTCATAAACATCTTAAAAATTATGTTATTGGTACTTTCAAAGACGAATTTGCTCGTTGTTTTGACGTTTCTTATCACTCAAAGTCTTTTGGACTCTCTTCACAAAAAAATATCCTCCAATACCGTTGAGGCACAAAAATGTTGCCTTTGCGTAGAGACAGTCATTGTTCCACTGTATCGGATACTGTCTCGGAGTTAACTCTTTTAGCCATTTGTTGTAAGAGGCGTTGCAAACTTTGTTATAAGATAAGCAACTCAACTGTTTAAAAGGTTTGATTTATACCACAAGAGGCTTTTGATTTACTGGCATTCGTTGTCTATCAGTTCAGTCATCTAGCGCTGACCTGCTTTACTACGCATGAGCCCTTAACGAACAAGCTTACCCTGGTGAAGAAACGATGATAGTAAATGACATATAGCATCTAGCTTCGGTTGTTCCAAGATAGGCACATTGGAATCCATTTGGGCAACTGCAAGTCATACCCCCAGGTAATCTCAATCCTTGATTAATATAATTTTTAAGTTTCACCTCCACGTTCACTGCCGTCGAAGAATTCGCCGTATTAACGTTTAAATTCTGCAATTATTGATATTTGACGATAGAGCATCTTTCGATGCAGCTGATGGTAAATATTCTGCTGAAATTGATTATTATATCAGTGGCATTTTGCATACTCTTTGAAAGAAATTCGACCGAAACAACAGCCGTCAGCTTCGACTTTATATTAGCTTTTTTTTGAAATTTAAATCGAAATGCACAAATAAATGCTATTCAATAATATTCATTTCTAATGCATTTAATTAGACAATATGGTCAGAAAGAGTTTTTACTCTACTGAACACAGGGTCGATGTACATATCCCGTCAATAACGTCAACCATCGCCACATGTTTCAATGCGATTATATGAATGAAGCCAAATGCCGTTGTGACAATGACTATTTCAACTTTTCACCTCTACTCTTAATAAGGAAATATCACAATATCTGTTTAAATATCGAAATTTCATATTATATTTTTCACTAATATATTCTCAAATTGCCTTTCGATTTAGACTATTGAGAATGGAAGTTTACTAATGAAAAAAATATAACATTCAACAAAGTTAATGAGCGAAATAACTGACCGATGTACTTCCTCCAAATGGTTGCAACATTTGTACATTTTTATAAATGCTATTGTAATCGTCGACCTGTAAATGAGATATTCGTTTTAAATCATTTCTTTATAACGAACGGACATCATAGTAGGCTGCAATATTGAGGAAAACCATTGCGTTCAATATATAAAAGGAATATTTTATACAACGATGATTTTTTTCGTATTATTTTTATTCTTAACATTCATATCACCTAACGTCAGTTGATATTACTTCTTGTAATATCACTGATCAATTTTTTACAGGACTTTAAAAAAATCCTTTTTTCTACTTTAGTAGAATTTTCAAGCTACGGTTGCCTTTAAGGTAGTAAGCGCAGTACGACTACGCTTTAAAAAAAGTAAGCTTGACCCACGAGCAAACTTCTCTCTATGGATCGTGGGGTAAACCACGAATAGACTCTCGAGCGAACCGAAAGAGGTATAAATCAGCATTTGCTGCAATCGATATTCGCTAGGTTCATCTTTCTCAACAACAGTATAGTGTTTATTCTCAACCAGCGTTTATTAGTTTTATGGTTTTTATGGCTTTTTATTGACTACATGAAATAATGACTGAAAATAAATCAATGAGAATGTCGAAAGAAAAAACCGGAAGTGGGTACTCTTAAAGATAGAAAGTGAAGCGTATATTTATTAGAAATAAAACACGATAGCCTTCCTTCTCAAAAGCTTAGCTTTTGAAGAGCCATACAGAATTATTCACTCCTCAAGCATAGAATATTTTCTCTACCGAACTATACGGTTTATCTGTTTCAAATCTAACTAGAGAACAGTTGAGCATAACACTATCGAACATGCAATATTATAAGAAAGCCTTTCGCTTCTATTTAGAAATCCGACACCACTCAGCTCATTTCTTTGATCCCTCTTAGCCTAGTGGTGCCCATCCTGTCGGTGAGGATCATAGAACACCAGATCATCTTGTAACCTAATTGAATTTATCCTACAACCTTAAAGAGTGCCCTCTGCATTAGTGAAAAAAACATCCTTCTTGCAAGGATCAAAAACTCCCCGAATAAAAACATTTACACTCTTTGGGTGCTCGGACTTTAAACGCTCGTAGAACTTTTACCTGGCACCGTTATTGTTCATATTCTCTTTTTCTGCATCGCATGACCACCTATGTATATATATCCAAAAAAGTGGAAATATATCTACGGCTTTTAATCAACTCCACAGACAATAGTCGTCGATCTGTAGAGCTTATATTATAGATAGTTGCAACTCCTACCTGTGAATCGTCGTAATCTGGCTGCTGCGATACAACGGCACACCCGATAATATAGGCAGTGAATAAAATCCTGGCTAGCAGCATTGTTTGATGGATTCTGAAAGTAGATAGCTTGGTTTCAGGCAATCGATATCACAGACGTTGATGAACGTTAGCATGACTGAGTTTATCATAGCACAAAACTTTTTTGCAGTGAAAAATAGCAACACTCAGACAATAAAGCATAGCAGTGGAAAATTGGCACACCTATCAGTTTCATCACAGAAAACGGTCATCACAGAGCTTAATTAATACCACTAGTTCAATAGAGAATGCAGTTTATGTATAAGACGTTATTGTGAGTGTATAGTCAAGCAGAATCGTTTTGAATAGCAGATACCATTTGATAAGGATGTCATTCATGGTACTAGCTATACAAAACGATTTAAGGCAGATTCAATTTTAAAAGCGCTAGAAACACCATCAAGTCTGGAAGAGTTGTGCTATCACCTTGGTGGGTTACATGAGAACCTCAAATATTTATCTTTTTCGGATAGTGGATGTAAGCGTGAACCTGAAGCATAACATGCCCGACCCTTGCCCTTCCCCGTCCTTCCCTAGAAAAGGTGACACCAATAGTGGATGCGAAATGCTAAGGAAGTATAGTCGTAAACAAGAAGCACCTATCCTGAATATACAGATATAAAATTGCATGAGTTAAAATAATTGGACTGTTTGTTATAACTACTTTCAAGTAATACTGCAAGAAGAAAGACGTAAAAAGATTAGTATTGAATATGCTTCTTTGTGCGCTCTTTCTTGTCGCATCATACGAACTCAGGTCTTGTAAATAATAGAATCCAAGGTTTTCGCTTGTCAAAAACTTCATGGAATATTTAAAAACGGCATTGAGGCATAAACCGATCCACGAATAACGTCGCATATTTCTGAAGCTCTCTACGATAAATGCACCACGAATCCAACAATGAATTTCTTCTGCTTACAATAATACTAGTTGAGTATGAGACTGGTTTAAAAATACGAAAATTTCTGTGCACATAAGCATCCCAATGTGGAAAATTGCATTTGCAATACATTTTCGCACACTAAATTAGTAAAGCAACCAATTACATCATTTGATGCAAACTTGGGATGAAGTCAAAGAATGTCGAACAAAAAAGGTCTATCCTGCTGCTGCGATTCGCATAGAAGATGAGTAGCCGTATATTTCACGCATTCAGTGATCTATATTCAATTAAACCCCTTTATATAATCCACTTTAATACTGATTTTCTTCTATTCCATATCTCATAGAATTCGTTGCTTAGCGCATAATATTATAGCATCAAAGATGACAATGAATTGCAAGAAAATGATAGAGGAATGATTACATGAATTTCTGCTAAAATATCGCCTGAATAAATGAAAGCAATCGGCGAAAATGTTTGATAGAAAGATGGAATCTTCGATGGTATTGTATAGTATGCAAGATATCATTGGCGACAGTCATACAAACGGTCACCAAATGGAAAGAAAGTGGAATCGTTTCGTTGGCAGAGGATTCAAAAATGTTAGCGTGCTCTAAATGGTTACAATGTTGACAGAATGAATCACCTTCTCGGTTTGCGTATTCTGCCCACTTTAGTATCAAATGCCCACTCGAACATTTCCAACTATCAAAAACTAAAAGAAATGAAATGATACGTACTTCCGTATACGAAAAACCTCAATAAAATTAACCCTTTATGAGGAAATGTGTCATACCTATACGTTCACTGCCTTAATTTTGATGAACAATTCAATACGAAGCCAATACAACGACAAACTAATATCGTCTTTTGGATGGATCCAACCTATAAAAGACGGAAGACAAACGATGCGATGTGTATGAAGGTTGATCCAAGCCTTGAAATGTTTGTTTGTCATCGTAAATACTAGCACATAGCGGTCGTTTGTTGATTGAATGACTCAGAGTCTAAGTATTGATCAATGAGTTGGAAAAGCATTTGCGCTTTCATTCTATGATTTGGAATACAACAAATGTATTGAACATAGAGATGCATCGCAACGATACTTCTTGAAGAAGAATTGAAGCTCGCCACTTTCAAAAACTTTTTCTAATTTTTTTAATTTATCAAGAAGGAACCTATCTTCGACATAACTCGTCGATTTATTTTAGTGACAAATCGCATATGTGGGCATTCAAATGCTTTGATAAATCATTGATAAGCTATATCATATGTCATTAACACTTCTTGCTACATGCAACGATGCACTGTTGCATCTTATAAGATCTATCCCTTTAGTTTGAATCACAATATCCTCTAATCAACGCATCGGTTAAGATTCACTAAGGATTAACTTCACTAAGCCATCCTCAATCATCATTGCATCATGTGATCTATTCTAAATATCAGTGATCATTTGATCAATAAGAGCCAAAGCTTAAAAAACTCTTCGGAGCTAAAAGACTAAAAAATGAAAAATGGGAATCGATGGAAATTTCAAGAAAGGGCCATATTTCGGAAATTCACTTAATATTTATAGTCATACCCATTTTATTAGTAAGCGACAACGACTGAGGACAACAAACCATCCAAACGAAAACAACCTTCAAGACAACTAGTGCACAAGTGCAACATGCTTTCTTTATCGGTAAGTAATTTCACCACAAGCAAGTGATAAGCAAAATACCGCCATTATTGCGTCCTTTGTTGGTTGGTTGAAAATTTCCGCCCAAACTAGGAATCGATTAATTTTAAGCTTTGTTGAACCCTAGAAACTAATTGATTGTTACTTGAAAGACAGTCTTTCATAGATCCGAATTGGAAAGAATTAAATTAGCACAGACGACAAACATCCTTCTCAGAAATTGTAATATGAACTTGCAATCACTCTCCTTTGCAAAATGAGCAACCGAACACCATAGATTTAACACTAATGAGAGAAAAATTTTCCCTTGTGGCCTTTCATACATTTTACAACCTACGCCGTTGATTGTTCTGATACTTGAATTGTTAAAATTCCGCAATAATTTAGCTTCTACCCGGGATGCATCAGCATTGAGCTCAACAAGTCTGTGTCAATGCGGCAACATGTTCTTTATTTGTTTTGTAAGTGTATATTTGCAAAGCTCATTTCGACGACATCTTTGAACTACTACGCAAATATGTGATACATGCAAATGAATTCCTTTTCTTGAATTATATCGTTCACGAAAAGAATTTTCCAAAGAGAGCGAAAAAATTGCGCCTAGCTCAACTAATAAATCAGCTAATATTATTCTGCTTCAGCCTGCTACATTTTAAGTTGAAGTAGTATTCTGGAATAAGTAGTAAGTCATGCAATTAATAGTTGAATAGGTGTTCATGAAAAAGAAGATAAAACCTTCAAACTGGCCGCATTATGATCCTAGTTTTTGAACGATGCATCAAAAGCATGACTTGAAGGTCATCACTGTGAATTGCTCATCACCTATGAACCTATAAAAAGCACTATTTGATCTAGTGAAGAAGAATTTAACAACAATATTTTTGCATTCCCTCTAGTCAAAAGAATATCATCAAATAATCTCATTTATTCGTGTATATTGCGAGTTAATGCTCTTTCGCATATATCGCAACGAATATAGCCTCTTTAATTTAATACTTTAATAACTTATTTAATACTTTAATTAATAAATAGGCTCATCTGGTAATGAGGGAAAGAAAATAAATGCTTGAGAAAGGAGATAATTAACGGAGAATATCATGGATTTGATATTATCCACTACACTGGCCATATTCTGGCCATTTTCTAAACGCCTAAATGTGCCCCGAAGACAATCCCAAAAGCTAATTTGATTCCACAATACGATATTAAATTTCTGTGAGCATACAAGTGAACAGGGATGAATGACTATTTTAGTAAACTTTTGCTGACTTCGAAGACGTCCATATAAACTTAGATGAGATAACAAAAAATTCAATACGCTATAAAATGCACTGAAATTTCGAAAGAAGAAAACACTGAGAAAAATCCTCTATAAAACTACGAATCTTGAGTCGCGATCACTTGAAAATTATTCAACATAAACAAAGAAGACGTCTGTCATGAATGGAAGCAGCACTTTGCTTGTCGAGAATATGACCGCAACAAATGCTTAATAGCCCATATAGAGAAGTGATGCTGATTCATAACGTAAGCAACTCTATCAACACCCACGCAATATACACCTTTTCAAATTTGAGTCCATTCATCATTTCATCACAACTTTCTCATTGCACAAAAATACTATCAATTCATTACGATCAATTAATGTTTTACAGCACAATTATCTATAAATAGCAAGCAGAAAATTAATGGTGGTCTCACGCCAACATAGATAAACATTTCACTAAAAAGTCCATGACCATATTTAAATTCATAATAACTCACTGATCATTCTAGATCAATTATCAAGAATCTGGAAATCAACTGTTGTATTTCGACGATTGATCTTTGTTTTATATTGGGCCTATACAATTATATGCTCAGTTAGTGCAATCCGTTCAGTCAATGAAACTTCATCGTAATACATAAAGAATGAAAAGTTCAACGGATACTTCAGAGTAATAGGTTATTTGTTAAGTTTGTTGCCAATTTTGCTTTCACCGCCAAAAACACGTCCGATGAACGGATATAAAACACAGCAATAAAATACAACAATATGAACATAAGCGAACATCAATTATGAACACTACGTAGAGGCCACTAGATGGAGATTTGATTATGCTGAGCAAATTCATCATCACGGCTCACCGATTCAAACCACCCCAGGAATCAAGCGAGATTAGGCAAAGGAGTTTACAAAAATATATGAAAGAATGGGGGAATCCCCCTTGTGGTTGGAAGACATAAAAAAGTCGCAACGCTGCCGACGTATGTTTTGCAATTATATTAGCAAAAGTATGGACGATTCAACTTGGCAACTCCGAGTGGTGATAGTGGATTTGGAAATACGTTTCATCGGGACTCTTCTCAGTCGCAAGGTAATTGAGTTGAATTCATCTTCTAAGCGCCACCCTCAGACGTTGGTGGCAACTATTTAGCATGAGTGAATCCCTTTGTCTTCTAAGATATTACTATATTACTTATCGTAGGTGATTCAATCGCTTCAACTATGTTGCAATAGAAATTTATAACCTACCTTCATTTGTAGCATTTTTTGCATTTGTCTTGTGTTAATCTTCAGTGAGCGATAATTGCCATTGGGGTTTCGGATCGAAAACAGCGAAGATATTTGTGGCACCTCCGCAACCAGATGGCTATGAACAATCTCGTCTTCAGCGTGGAATCAGCACAAGGCATCCTTCCAGCAATGCAGAAAACGACTCGGAAGTATTGCAGCCCTAAATTAATAGGAATAATCTGAAAATGTGAATGAACACCTAAAGCTCCAGGCAATGAGATCAAGAAGTTCTGAAGATTAAACTTAATAATGCGAAAAGTTATTTCGAAAGAATGTATCTTTTAAAGGATAGGGCCGATGATTCACTGATAGTGGATTGCCATGCATCATATTATTCATATTATCTACGAGTAAATCAGTATGAGTCATTGTTTTTGTTACGAATAAAATATTTGAAATATGATATAATTGCATAGCAACGTGTAGATGCCATTCATATATTGATAGCAATATAATTCAATATGAGATGATTTACTACGGGAATTATTCGATCAAATATTTGTTGAATTCCCACTTCAAAACTATCGATAAATTTAGCGTCGTTATAGAGTGAGTAAATCGCGTAAGCTTATTCGAAATATGTTTCTTCTTTTTTTTTGCACTCGAAATAAACAGAAAGTTACTAACTTTTCAAGCAATAAATGCATTAAAACATCGACGCTTCTAGCCGACATTCTGTTCATCGTATAGCACTTACACTTAACAATGTGGTCCACTTAATTTTTATTTATTCATCTATTAAAATATTTATTTATTTATTTATTCTATTCAATTTATTTACTGGCTCTTTATTGACTAATCTGCACTTTCTTGCAAGTTATATATATATATATATATATATATATATATATATATATATATATATAGAAGTTTAATTGGATGGAGCTTTTGATGGTCATATTTTCCATGGCACTCTTTTGCCATCATGTCGTGCTACAATTCTATGACAATATCAGCGACCTCTCTCCCCCTCCCCTTATTTTGCAGAAATTCTACTGAAAAATCTTGTATGCTTCTAGCAGAAAATCTAGCATTTGCACGACATGCCATTTGCCGTTAAGCACGAACCAAGCAAAGAGAACAGGACCGATACGACTGGAAAACCTCAAACCGCCCAATTACAGGTTTCAAATAAGGCCAGATGAACGCCATGTTACTACTCCTATAACCTCTAAACAGATAGAGTTACTACTTGCGAAGATATATGTGTGTCTCTGAATACGTTTGATTACTACATAAAACGCAAAGCGAACTTACGACAGTGTGACTTCAAGAAGAAGCAGTTGTCGGTATCAAATGGCGAACACTTATTGCCAGAATCCTTCACGAGCACATGCACCACTGAATTAGTGCGACAATTAAGACATCGATAACGCCGCACAACATGTCGCAACACAGATAAAATGATGAAAGGGGAATGTGCAAATGCCAACGGCATATTTAGAGCAATCTACCTCTTTAACAGATCAATCGCTAATAATGCAAAATTCTGCAATTTATGCACATTATGTGGTAAAATTATGGCGAGGACACTACAACAACGAGTTTTCTTTCAATTGATACGTCCAAATGGTGGTCTAATATGTATCAGTCGGTCAACTGGGTACTTTCGCTCGCAACTTTTTTTTCTCTCTTGCAACAATATTCACATCGCAGTTTATAGGTTACGGTACCACTCGTACGTATAGCGCGAAAAAGACCACAAGGGAACTGCTATCTAGGGTCAAACCTTATGCACAGCGAAGTAGTCCTTTTCTTCTCTAATAAATATTCTCTAAGTCTGCACACTAATGAGTGTATATTAGTAGATCTGTAGCAATGAGTGTATATCAGTCGATCTCGCGCACATACAGTGAAGGAGAGTACAAGGGGACTCCTACTTCGGTTCAGACCTCACTCGCAGATCGTCAGATTCGACTCACATTATCGTATGAATGCACATCGCTTTTAGCGACAGGACCATACTTAACAGTTTGTTTGTAACAACAGATCGAGATTTGACGTTCCAAAGCAGGAGGTTTTAATTTCAGATCCCATCCCAACTCTGTACAAGTTAGAAAACCTCAAGTAGGATTTTGCAAATTCTCGACAAGTTCTATTTCGTATTTTCTGCAAACAGTGAAACAGACGCAATAATGCAATTAAATATATTATTTGTTGAGGTTATCCTAATATTAGCATAGTCGAAAAAAATCGTCGCAATAATTGCTGCATTTCTGCGCATATGCATAAATGAATGCCCACAAAAATTTGCATACCTCATCATTCAAAAATTGGCCAGATGTCTTTAAAATATTCTCGCTTTGTCAACAATATAGTTGTCAACACATCAACACGAAAGAAGTCGGTCATATGATGGTAATTTTTATTGGTTTCGCATTTCTTGCAGAAAGCGTCCAATGTAAAGAGGTTAGCAAAGCTTTGTTTACCTTGTATGACTATTGCTGTTCCTACATTCTGCAGTGCAATTTTGATTTTTATCGTTGACAGTCCAGATTAGTAATGATGAAGTTATAAGACAACTGTATCTAACAGATGCCCTGTTAGGAATCATGGGTACTCGCCCATACATGCACAGACGTGCCCATAAGTTCGTTTATTTAATTAGTGAAATATCATTGATATGGATGAGTTGTTATTAATGGCCTAATTTGCATCTTCAATAAAACGTCATCCAGGCTTGACAGTAGAAAAATTTGCATATAATATAAATTGCCAATTGGCTCAATAACTTATCAACCTTAATCACTCATTATTTTTGACGAGTTGCAAATACTCAACCATAAATATTACAACATCCTTGAATATTAAAGAACAAATCTAAGATTGCATTCTAATATACATTTGAAAAGAAACATTAGTAATAAAAGCATTATTACGAAGTCATACATATGTATTTTCACGTATCCGCCGGTCTATCTGGCTATCACTCAACCTATATGCATACAAAATATTCCCAACGAAATTTTACTTGAATAGCTAGCGGTAATCCGTCATATCCTTTATAATTTATTGAGAAATAAGTATTTTATGCATTTTGCAAGTTAAATTTGTTTTAAAAGTGATCAGTTTTCATTTATAAACGAAATTTTTTTTACGGATTTGATATCCTAATTCTTATATATGAGCACATAAAAAATGAAGGAAAAGTTGATAGTATGTGATGTGTTCTTAGGTGAGCAGTCTCGCAGATGAGTTCTCTCGTATGGGTTCAGCGGATGTGTTGAATTTTATGATGATCGGAATTGGAATAGGATGTTGCATCAGCATGTTTGCTATCGTATTCATTTGTCAGCTGGTTGGTTCATTCATTTAGAACCATTAATTTGCATTACTTAATGAGTAGGGTAAATTTATCAATCTTTGTTGTGACTGGCTGGCGACGGTATGAGGGGACAGAATGTAGGAAGAGGGCAGGAGCCGATGACCGTCGATATGCAAGAGCACAGGGGCGATAAAAGGAGTTTATGGGGAAGTACCACGCTCCCCATCCCCATCCACAAATATAGAACCACACACATACAAATGGACCGAAGCTCGACTTATACAGACCCCAGATATCACCTGTGGTGGCACAAGAGCACATAAGTGGATCACTAGATAGATATCTTGGAATGGCTCTTCGGTGCCATGCCCAATAATCTCGTATACTATAAAATAATAACATTTAGGTCGATCTACTGCTTTTCATGCACCTCGCTAAAGCATTTTGATTCCTCTCTTTTGTAAAGTTTGAAGGTGGTTGATGCCAATTGTTGGTTTACTTTCATGTTTATAAACTTATTCTTATTAAAACAACTTGATTATGTTCTCAATTATTCACTTCCCAACGAATAAAAATCCCAATTTATCATGCATTCAGATATGCTAAGGGTGTGACTATATTATAAACGTTGATTCTTGTGCTATCAACATGGAGTATTAAGAACGGCTCGTCACCGTCGCTTCACCTCGGTGCCTTAATTTTATTTCACCCCAATTTTAGATTCATATCTCAATGCGTTATTTTGTGAGTACAATTGATGAATCTTTAAAAACTAAACATGTAAGTTTTTTCACGCAATAAATGGCTATGACTAGCTACACTTCATGCAATTATGCTTATTGATTTAGGTACGTGGTCCTGAGTATGCATGCCCTCATCTCGATTATTTTTCAATGCCATTACCGTCAGATTCAAAAGCCACAACACCATCATCAGCAATAAATTCTTCGGGTGGTTTGAAGCAATCGACTCTTACCTCTAAGAAAAAATCAAACGGACAGATAACGTCAGGTGTTGAGAAACAACATGAGGTAAATCAATCTATCAATGGTTTATTTGTTCGTCATATGACTTTTATATAGCTTCCATCTTACATGACTTTCAAATCTTTCATATCCAAACAAATAATCGAAAGATTTTAGATCCGTCAGTTTTGTCGTCAGATCCTTCTTTTAATGGCAGAATGCACAATTCGGCGAATCAAATTGCTCGATGAAAGCAATTTTTACCATAGTGGCTGAAGTTTAACCACTCGAATCTTATATGAATGCATTCATTCGTAGTAATATCGAATAGTGAAGTTATCGTATCGGGTCGATATTTCATGCAATAATCTTATCGTTACTTACAGGGTTCATCAAAAACGCTTGGAAGCACCGGAAATGGCTCATGATATACTAGAAATATTTTTGCATTTGCCCATATGATTCTATAAATATTCAGTGCAACGGAAGAAGGGGGAGGAGATGAAAGACACATTGAGAAATATGAATTTAAGGTTGCCATGCCCACTTTAATAAGTGAACTCTCAAATACCGAATAGAACTTTAGAAGCTTAATTTTCATAACCGATCGTATTCTATCTCGAATAGAACCCCAAAGGGGTTATAAATTCCCTTTCAGCCTATCAATAGAAACGTAAAAATCATATTGAATGCGTTAAATCCATATTTTCAGAAAAAAAAAATATCCCAAATTCATAGAAATGCAAAGTATGAGAAAAATTCGCATTTTATTTTCACTTTGCCTTTTTATCTTCCCCATACTTTCGCACTTGAGAGTTAATTGTTTCGTTTATATTTTTGCGCAATCACTTTCAAAATATCAAATATTCTTTGAAGATAAGTGAATTGTATTATTTCGTGATTGAAGTGTATTGTCTATATTTATTGTTTCATTAAATTTCTAGAAAACCTTTAAAAAAAAAGCTATTGCATCTTTTAAATTAAATTACTGCACTCATTCAAGTTTTGAAGGAGATTCCTCTCAATAAAAGTCATAAAAGAGATTTATGATGTTCATTTAGTTATGCATTAATTTGTGCTAATAAATATTATTTCCTGTTATTGTTATGAATTGGTAAGCATTTCAGTAATAAAGTGGATCTTTTTTTAACTACTGGAGGTTCACCAAGAATTTTAAATGCTAATAAGCGGTAGGTAAAGTTGAATGTTTGATAGCACTAATTAAGTTCTTAACACCTGACCTCTATGGTATATATATATATATATATATATATATATATATATATATATATATATATATATATATATATAATCAGGTGATC
This sequence comes from Baylisascaris procyonis, assembly GCA_037389465.1. NCBI lineage: Eukaryota > Metazoa > Nematoda > Chromadorea > Rhabditida > Ascarididae > Baylisascaris > Baylisascaris procyonis. Next base: position 1,713,532 of record JAZARR010000032.1, on the reverse strand, counting down.
GCCAATGTGAGTTCCAATCAATTGCACGGTGAATTTCTGCAGAAGTTTGCATAAATAGCACGCATTTGGTCCGCTTGCAAATTTTGCGAAAACACCAATTGCAAATTTCGTTGTTGCAACAACGAGGCTGAGCTGGATGATTATTAATTGAGCTACAAATAACAATAAACGAAAAAAATTTTCCCTTCTTTTTCGCACTATTTCTCCTTTCTTATATTGCTGCTAGTGGTGTGGTTGTCCATTCAAGTATTTAAGATCGATGAATATTGCGACAGGCATTTTGTTCTCTATCGAAGTTGATGACCGTATATGTTTGTAATTCGAAGCAAAGAGAGATTATTGATCCATAAGAAAGATTATTGATTTTTTTATGATCGGCTCACAATTCCGATTATGATCGATCAATTTTTGATCAGTCAATATCAATATACCTCGAAAATGCGCCTTTTTTCTAAAATGTCCTTCCATATCGATTGTAATCGACGATCGATATAAGACGGATCACTTGAAACACGCAAGCGGCGTTTGGTTCAATGGCATAAAACGAAATCGAGCATCGAACAACTGAATATTGTCCTTTATTAACTGAAATTCAATAAACATCTTACAGCAAGCCATATTACTAATAATTGAAGTAATTTAACTATATTAATTTATATAAGTATTCCTTGTTCATGATAAGGTGAGAATTATACGGAAATATTTTGTGCTGTTAGTATCAATAAAACGTTCACGCAACAAAAATTGCCTTTTGCAAATTCGAAAAGACCGCGAATAGGAAGCGACGCAAATTTTGCATAGAATATCGGCTTGCTTATTTTATCATTGCCGTTTTTTTTTTCTTACTTTATTTTAGTTATGCGAATATGATTTCGGTATGTGCTTATTAGCCGGGATCATGCTAGTATTTCTGTATGTGTTTATTTGTTTGCCGGGTGAACTCCAAGTTGGGCTTTCCTGAGGTTAGAGTTGCGGAACTTGTTCGATATGATACATAGTTTACGGTGACTTCCTTGACCTTTTACGACTTTAACTCGTCAACGTTGAAAGCATCTAAAGGCTTCTAAAAATGTTAGAAGATAGTCATGCTTGTTGAATATGCATTTCACGTCTGTTGGATCACAGAACAGTATCCATTTTATTTAATTTTGGATGAATAATAGGATCAATTGAACTGTAGGACTGTCGTTATGCATGTTGTACTATTTTTTGCTAACTGATCAAATCAATAGATCAATCAAGGGGAATGTAGAAGCACAAATCATGACAGCTTCTTTCCTTCTGGAGTTATTTTCACTGCTTCATCTAACGCTTCCCATATTGCGCTCTATTATTTCGTTGAAAGCAATGAAAATCAATTCTTTTGCATCGGAAGTAAACAGTTTCAATAAGAATCTCTTAGGATGTTATATTTGTTTTGTCAAAATTTTATGTTATATTTGTTTTGATGGGTAAGGATAATGATTTTTGAGCTGTTTACATGCTATGCAACATGTAAACAATTCAAACACGAATAAATATAGGTAACTTTTTATTCGTCGTGTATATTGCACCTATTGTACTATCAACTTCTGCCGAGGAGAGTTTATAAAACATTAGCAAGGAAGCTGATTTTATTCCTTTTCTTTTCATTAATCCTCTTCACTGTCTTTTTGCGACGAGTAGTGTTCCTTCCTGATATAGTGAAGCAAAGAATTCAGTATTAAAGTCGAAGTGAATGGTCCTGAAAAGAAGCAGGTCGCGTATGCTGGCCGACTCGAAGAGCGATAGTGCGAGTATGCCGCAAGGCTCAAAGAAGTCAAAAGAAGAAACTACTGGTGATAATAGCGATGCTATTGCTGCGCCAAGGTTGGTGATAGAAATAATAATAATACATAGAAAACGGTAACATTCCATTGCTGATATTTCGATAATTATTTCAATCACTAACAAACATTCATGACGTATGATTGGCACGAAGTGTCGATATAATTGCTAGCCACAAAAATCTACTATTTATTTACATCATCGATAAAGCATTGCTGCCATTGTTTTCGGCTTTCATTTCTTGAAGAGAATTTTTTGGCTATATTTTGGCTATTTTCATATATACGTTTTAATTGATATGATTGATAAAAAATTACAAGCATATCTATTCGTTATTATTCCAAAAATATTGCTATTGAGGCGAACTTTTACGCTGAAGGATTTCGATATTGGAAGACCGTTGGGCAAAGGGAAATTCGGCAGTGTGTATCTGGCTCGAGTTAAAGGTGTCAATTTCATCGTTGCACTTAAGGTAACACTATCATTGACAATGTCAACTCCACAGACAATAGTCGTCGACCTACAGACAATTAGAACTTACCTATTGCAGTAGAAATTTAGTGAAAATTTTATAACAAATATTTCTGATTTGTAAGGTTTTTTTTGGAATGGTTCCTCGATAGTTTTCGTTTATATTTAACGAGTGGCACAATTTTCGCTTCTAGAGATCATGATCGACTCATTTTATTTTTAGATCCTTTTCAAATCGCAATTGGAAAAAGCCAATGTGGAGCATCAATTAAGACGTGAAATCGAGATACAAGGACATCTAAGGTGACTAATTTAGTTATTTTTCATCACATTTTTTTGTGGCCTGAATAGTTTGGAACGAAAATTAGGCCCTCTTATGTCCAAGAATTTCAAATATTTCACAAACGGTCAGATCATATTATCCCGCTGTTTCAAGAAATTTTTCTGTTATATAAACCTCTCATCGTACGGCTTTCTTTTTCAGTTCAGTTTATCAAACCAGCATCACATTGAATAACCGTTAAGTATTGTTCGTTTACATTGTTTTATTTTAAAGAAATATATCGTTGTTCAGACATCCGCATATCCTTCGTTTATATAATTACTTCGATGATGAAAAACGCATATATTTGATTTTGGAATATGCGGAACGAGGTGAACTATATAAAGAGTTGCAAAAATATCAACGATTCGAAGAGGAACGAGCTGCAAAGGTATTGTTTCGTTTCACCTCTTCATTCTTTTTGAAATAAAATATTTCCACACTAATCGATTGACCCAAATTGGGCGCCTGAACTTTTTTTTTCAATTTTAAACATTTGGAGATTATTGATTGCCCCTTATTGATTTTGTGAAGTGATTTATGATCAATGACAAATTACTTTATTGTCTCACCACGATTAAAATTGATGATGGTCATTTCTACATAATAATTTGTATCACTAATGTGTGGAATGTTTATTTCTTTGGAATACTTAATAATTAAGAAAATTCTTATATTTTCCTCATTTTAGAAAGTATCTTTGAGTGAAGTCATCTCGCCTTAGAATTTCGAAAAGACTAGAAGAAAATCTTCATCTGTGCTTTAATTTGCATCGATTCCATGCATGCCAATAGTGGATTCTTTTGCTTGTTTTACTCTTCATTCTCAGCACTCGATAGCACTTTAGTAATCTGTTTCCTTCGGCAGAGCCAGGATTGAAATTTTAAAATGTGCCGTCTGTATATATGTGTTCCATAGTTATTCTTTAATAGATCTGTGGATATATCAATGTTCACTGGCTGAATTACTTTTGTATTTAGAGTATTATGATTTATCTAAAAATGGAGGAATATCTTTTAATTTTCACTTTATCTTTCAAGTTTTTGAATGTGGCCCTAATTGTTTGTTTTGGGATTTTGCCACTATCAAATGAAGTAAAAATTAAAAGTTTTCAGTTGATGTTCCAAATGACCGATGCACTTCAATATTGTCACGAGAAGAAGGTGATCCACCGAGATATCAAGCCCGAGAATTTGCTTCTTGGCCTTCAAGGAGAGCTGAAAATTGCCGATTTTGGATGGTCAGTGCATGCTCCATCCTCCCGGTAAACTTATTATTTGTATAATTTTCTTGTTGCTAATGTGAGCTGTTTTCACGAAATTTTTATATCTGAAACGCAAATATTGGCGTATCGTTTAGATGCTTTCCGCATATGTCGGCAATTACGGTCCCTTTCTCCATAATTCGCATATGCCACTGATTTCTTTAATTTTTTGAAGGATTTCTTATATTTGGGGAATAAAAATGGCACTAGATCAAAAGCTAATATTTATGTTATGTTCTAGCGAGGGAACATTAGTTTTTGAATTATTCCCATCCTATTTTTGTGTAGTAACAATATTAGTATTTGCTCGATTATTGAAAACAGTTTACATGAAGTAGCTCCTCACCTTCCCTTTCCCCTCCCCCCTTCCCCTGTTCTTCTATCCGTTAAGTATGTTCCGATGTGATGTTCGATTTATCATATGATCCAATATTTAGTTTTTAAATATTTTAATGTACACTAAATTTTTGTTACAAATGCAATGGATGATTCAAGTCCTTCTTTCCCAATAGCATTTTGCTGTATTTCATGCTCTCCTTCCACTTCGAAAAAGGTATGACTAACGTTGCTTCGTGAATTGCTTTGCTTGTTGATTGACGGGTTTTTAATTTCAGTATAGAATTTCGATCTCTAAAGGAGGTATAGAATTTTTTGGTTTATTTAACTAGCTATTAACTAAAAATATCTTTTTATACAGAAGAGCGACTATGTGTGGAACTCTGGATTATCTACCTCCGGAAATGATTCAGGGACAGGATCACGATGAAAAGGTTCGTAATTTTATGTTTTTCGAAAAGGCTGAAAGTGAGGATCTCATTTACGAGTTTGATTTTTATTATGGTTTATTGAAGAATGGAGGAGAGAGAAAATTTTTAAATTTCTGCAATTTTATACGGGAGCTCATTTATGAGCATATATTTAGGGATCCGTAGTCATTTTCTGAGCCGCAGCTGCGACAGTTCTCGAATAAAGAGAGCAATTTCCCTGCAACTGAAGCATATCTCGAAAGTTGAAGAAGAGTTGTGCCCGAAGAGCCCCCAGCGCTCGCTTGATGTGCTTTTCCGTTGCCAAAACTAGCTATTGGCGTACGCTTAAGTGCCGCAAACTCGACCGCCAAAAGCGGCTACTCGACGACTTTTGAGCACTCGAAAAAACAACACCTTCCGGTTGCGTGCTAAAGTAGTAGCAGCTGATATTTTTAAAATGTCAGTTACCAAAAATTTCCGCTCATTCATTTCATTGCCTTATTCTATCAAATCGGTTTTGTACATTCTGGGAGTTGGCATTTTCAGTCGCATCTAAAAATTTTCAATGGTTTTGGGATTCCTTCGCTTGTTGTGTACCTGGGAGGGTGCAGGGTGTAAATGTTGATGGTCAGGATTTTTAACGAGATCCGAAATACTCGGAAGTTTCTAAGTTGACCCTTTTGACTTGAAATTATCTGATTTCTGTTAAATGCACTAACTTTTGCAACTTTAACTTCACTGGTTCCTAAGCTTAAACTACCTGGCAGATAGTAAGACACATAACGCAACCACGTTTTTTTCAAATGAAAGTTTGCTTGAAGCACACAAACTTCATGCTTTGATTAAGGTTGACCTGTGGTCATTGGGAGTGCTCTGCTATGAATTTCTGGTGGGACGGCCGCCTTTCGAAAGTAAGACCAGTTCAGAGACCTACAAGCTCATATTGAAAGTCCGATATGATTTCCCACCGCATGTCTCACCGGATGCCCGTGACCTCATTTCAAAGGTGAATTCTTTTCTTATTAGCTTCACTTCATAACGTACAATTACTTGGCGCAATTTTTAGACTACGTTCAAATTTAATGCTTTCTTCATCACCTATTTGAAAGTATTTTGATTAAAGCTGAATTTTTCCATATATTTTTTTTAAATTCTATAGTGGATTAAAAGCTATAAATAGAGATTTTCTGGTCAGCGGGCTGATTCGAATCTAGAATTTACTGATCTTTACAACAATTCAGTCAAGTGCTAAGTTAGGCGTATTTTTTGGATTAAATATGTGATCTATTGATCTATTACGCGCTGTGAAATATCAAATACTCCGCAAATTTAAGGAGTACAGTTTTGCAGTTTTGAAAATTTCAGATGTGTTTTGATTTTCATGTAAATTTTTGAAAGATCTGATAACGTAATGAGATGACAAATTCCGCACTATATACGCAGATGTACAAATTTGCCGTTGTTTACAAAAGTAGACCCGTTTCAGTTATTACGACGACGACCCGAGGATCGACTCTCGTTAAAAGGTGTAATGCAACATCCATGGATACGTAAATATGTCGACAAGAAGAAACTGTAATAATTTACTACTATCCCATCCATTCTCATCTTTCTAGCATTTGTATTTACGTTCTCATGGAGGTCTTCATTGCGTTTATGGTGATTAATTAAGGTCGTACTGTAATTTAGGCGTCTTTTGCTTGTATTAGGAAAGTCAATTGTAGCAATCTTTCAATGAAATCATTCCCCACAGTATTCATGGAATGTCGATTGTTTTCGAAGACATGAAATAAGCGTATCGAACTATTGAAGTGGAGAAACGTTTATGCTCCTGCACATCGATTCCTTATCTGCTGTCTTTGTGACATTTCTGCTGTCGTTGTATTTTAATGAAAATGGTGATAATTGATGACCGATTGATATGCTGCTCTCAATAGCCGAATAGCCGAATCAGAGAGTTCATTTTTTCGGTGCTAGGAAACATTTGATAGATTCAACGTTTTAGAATTGTTTCTGAAAATCATGTATTGACCGAAGGAAGAGGGTGCTATTCACTTGGCGAGTGAATCTAATTGATACGACTAGTGTGTCAACAACGTTCCATGAATGCACCATATCATAATCTACAACCATATCTAACGATAAGATTTATTTAACAATGATTATATCGCCATACTTGCGTTCACATTCCTAGCCTTAATTGGTTTTGCTTCAAGGTAATATGTTGTTGATTAGTTGCCCAATGTATCAATGATTGCAATTGTATGGATGTTTTATGCGTTGCATTGATTTTATTATATCTCTATACAACAAGTACTGAAAATGAATGCCTTTGTATATGCTTACATCATGATCTACTCCGTTCAGATATACATTGATGATTGTAGAAACATAAACAAATGCACTCAATCTTCCCCAATTTGCCTGATATTATTGACGGCATATAATCTGGACGGCGAGACGGTATTAGTGCGCCTGTAAACTGAGTGAAAATCTACTGTAAAAGCTAGTTGCTAGGATGCATAAAGTTTTGAAATTGGCATTAAAATACATCGTTCGCTTATTCAATGTTTAAGAAAGAATATAAGTCATATCACAAATTCATAACCGCTTGAGAAAAAATCTTGCAAATTGATAAATTGTTCCCAAATAAATTGCCTGCGGCTCTTGAAATTACCTCTGGCATCACGGTAGTATTTCACAACCATTATTCACATATCGAATAGAAGTCATATTTTGTTAACTAAATGGAAATTGGTGTTCAATTCGTGTATTTCATAACGATTGCTCGTTGAATGATGTGACTTCACGTTGAATTTGTGTAACGTTTGGCTATCACCCATTATACGGCTTGATAGCAAAGGATCATCTTTTTTTTTTTTTCGTTTCTTATTTACGGTATTGTTGTGTGCTATTCACTCGGAACATTTCATGTCCAAGTGATCTCTCGCATGCGACATTTTGGTTATCCAACACTATCCATTTATGCTCGAATTTGACGAATTTTTTATCTTTTGAATGATAGGTGCTTGCTTATAATTTGCCGAATATATATGCATTATGATTCGCATCGTTTTATGGTTGCGAATATATACATTTTGCTTTTTCGTATTTTTTCATGTATAAAAAAACATTTCCATCGATATAGTGACCGCTACATCACATAACTATGGGGCCTGTCGAAAATGATGACAGCTGAAGAAAAACGAATCAGGATCAAATCGATTCTAGTGGGAGCCTGGAGAGAGGTTAGCGGAAATCCAACAGCACATTGAATTGAATCTTCACATGAGATTCTTAAAGGTGAAAAGCGATTATGAGTATAAGCCGGTTGACAAGGAGAACGCATATTGGTTAGAACCTCTTTTTCCATCCACACCGAAAAATGCCACTCTATACTCCTATACTGATTTATTCAGCCATCTGTTGTGTTCGTTGTCTCAGTTCCCGTCCATTTTGGTTGAGATATTCAAAACTGTCCCATACCGCCGCATATCCTCCCAACGGTTCAAGGAATGGTTTCACACGTCTTCGCAGAAACGAACACGAAACAGAACGCAAAGGACAGCGAATGGAAAAAGAAATGCAAAACACTGCATGCGGTTGCGGAATGTTAACTGAAAAGAGTCTATTGAAATATGACTTTGTTGCAGTATGTTTGAAAGAACTTATCAAAACCCAAAGTGATAGATTACATAGAAAATTTGATAGAAATGCAGAGCACATAACTACTGCCACATTGCGTTATTGAATCGCATTGATCGAACGTTTGAATTGTATCTCTGTATTTAATGTGATTTATTTGGAACACAATCGAAGTTTTACTTAAATTAGATAAATGTTCTCTTCAGTGATCTCCGCAATTCCTCCCTTCCCCAGAAATCATATTTCGCTCAATGAATTTGATTCACTCGCATGTATGAAGAGGTCATTATCGCTCGCAATATGTCTAGAAATGTCGTAGTTGGGAATGCTTCGCATATTTGACGCTATAGTTCATCCATTTCGCCTCATTCATTAATACTTTCAAGATGTTGAGTGGTTGTGCATTATGAAGCTAGTGAGTTCGACGATATTGGCTTTGTTGGATGTGCACTATTAGAGTGCGTGAAGTATACGTTGAAACAGTTTTTTTAACCCAAACTTGTGCAAAAATGAGTGGAAAATACTTCTTTGTACCTCGCTTACCATATGCTCTCCGATAATATGCTGCAAGTCCTCAGTCCTCGACAGGACCAGTTTTTTTCGCGCGGTCTTTTTCTTCGAGATCTCTCACCTTCCGACTTACCTTTTGCCTTAACAAAACCATTCCTCGTTGGGAATCCCTCGACTTTCACCCTCCCAACTTTTCTGCAAGGATCTCCGCCTTCAACAATGGCTTCCGATCGGAACCTTTCCTACTAAAGACTGTTCGCTTCATTTAATATTCCCTTTTGGGCGGCAACAGTATACCCACAATATTTGGCTACCTAAATGTAGTGATGTCCTGCCAATCATCTCGCATGTATGACCTCGATTTCATGCAACACCAATTCACTTTGGTTGTATAGTTTGTCTTGAGTGTATTTCAGCGATAATGCATCAACGCGAAGGGCAAAATCCAATTTCTTGTTGTTCTATTTAACTCTGAGCTACTCAAAGCTTTTATTCGAATGAATGCAGTGTTCCTTTGTCATCGTCATCGTTTCACATTACATTTTCTTTATTCTTCTTCTTATGTTGCTTTAATCCATTCGCTAGGTAAACGTTATTTTTCAACTCTTATTTCTGGTATCATTTTGCATCGTTCCTGCACTACAAGACACTGTGATAAAAGTTTTATAGGAATCTGTTTTTTTCTTGAGCATGAATCTTAGTCAGCATTATTAAATGAATGCATCAATTTCACCGAAATTCTCCTTGAATTAAAATCAGTTATGAATTCAATCTCTAAGTAATTTTAGGAATTTTTTTTTTAATTTTCAAAGTTTTTTTTTTTCAAATTTGCCGAATATTCATCTCTCGCTTTCCGATGCTTTCGCGAAATTAATGCCTCCTACGAAAATTTTTGCTAAACATACAATCACTCGATTATCGCAGATGGCCATTTCCACACAACTTCCGCGCACCCCGTGATTCTCTTTCTAAATTTTCTTGCAAAATGACTGATGAAAATATTAGTACTATTTGTAATGCGAAAATTTCGAGCAATTATCAATAAAACTATTGTCCCATATGAAGTTGAAATAATTTGGTATCGCATTTTTACTTTTTCGGTGAAATACTTCTCTGGTCAATTCGACAATACTTCGTAAGCGGAAGGAGGCGGATCACTAAATAAGATTTGAGTGTAATCGCCGATTCATTGAAACAAAATCGCTATAATAGCGCTTAATATATAATATTTCTCTCATTCTATGTTCAATAGTTTTATTGTAACAGCAGCTTGTTTTTCGGCAAAATTCCATGCTGGTTGGCATCCGATTCCTCATCTCCCCCGCCCCCTCCCCTCCACATCACCCTACCAAAACAGTATACTTTTGATGGGCAAAGTTATGCGTCTTTGTTTGTTTGATTTCCTGCGAAAATTTTTTGCAATTCCCGAATTGCAAAGATTTATATACTACTTCAGAAGCCTCCACGAAGATTCCGGCAAGCGTTGCCCCTCCTATGGAATCAGAAACTGTCCAAATAGCTGCAACGAATGAAAACACGATGATCAATGAAGGGATTATTCCTTCACAACTTCCCAATCTGACCCCCCTATGGGATTACAACGAGTGTAAGTTTCTCTTAGTGGCCCATAGCAAACTTAATCCTTAAAATGCTCTCTAAGTGCTGACCAATGCCATTATTCTAGATGTCAACTAAATCACTGGGATTGAAACTAGCAACTGTGTTGACATAACAGAGATCAGCTGAGGTAAAGCTTTGGCTTTGAAGAAAGTATGAAGAGAAATGAAAGACTTATAGGCTTATAAACGTTTTCACCATCTAATTAGCATATCAGTTCTTTTTTCAACTCCCCATCCATATAACTTTCATAAGGAAAAAGTTTTCTCCTTCAAGGTGAGAGGGCTTTTTTTTTTTTGCTGCTGCGTCGATGACAAACATAAATAAACAATTGAAGAGTTGTAAGTGATAAAAAGGAGTGCTCGCTTATTTTTATCATTTTTAAAAGCGTCTTCCCATGTGATACTGGAGAAGTTGCTAAAGTTGGATACGATTTAAAACGAAAGCTTTCTAGGCCGTTGGCTGAGTTTAAGAAAATTTTCCCTTAAATGGGGCCATTTTTTACACCGAAAAAAGAAAAGATGAAATAACTTTTAAATGAAATTCATAATGAATGAAAAGAAGGCAATAATGACATCTCGAGGAATTTTCCTTTTTTTTTTAAAGAATTTTGCAACCAGTTCAAATAGACATTGAATAGGAAAGAATTATATTCACCTCTCGAAGTATAGTATAGTATAAATGGAATCTAAAGAATTCATTGCTTCTGCTCTATATTGCCAATGAATGAGAGTATATCTTTTGGCATGTTTTCTTTTTCTTTTCACTGGATTTTTTTTTTTTTGAATCTTCAATGAGATTTTCATTTGAATCGATGTTTCACATATTTATATCTTGGGTTGCATTATCTGAAGTATATTTGTTTTATTCTTTTTATGCTTAAAGGACTTTGCATGATTATTTGCTAAATGAGAAAAGGAAGCCGAATTTTTCGAAGTTCTAATTTCTTTCACGAGAATTTGATTGCTCATTTCTTATGACCTTGATTGAAAATTCGGAACTTATAGGCGTTCAGTAATTTATAGGTGTGGAGTATCATTCGTAGCGGTGTAGAATTAGCCGTTGTTTTGCAGACATTCCACCGGATCCCCATGGTTTTGGGTATGGCGACGTTCATGCACATATGTTCGAACCATTATACGAGGCACCTTTCATTTATCCATGTCCTCAAATTGCTGAAACAAGGACCCCACTATATGCTAAAAAAGCTACTAGAATACCGCTTTACCTCAGAAAAGGTAACTCTTTTATATTTTTGGGTTATTAAAACTGCCTACTTTTTAATTGTGGGTGATGCTGTTGTGGCTTTAATGTGCAACTCGAGGATTCTTTTCTCAAGCCAAAATGCGTCTCGATAGACACACTAGTTGTGATCTGATCAGTATTGATCTGATCTGTCAGATGTGATTTTGATAGAAAGATAAAATATTGAAGAGCAGTGCTAACCATTTTTTTGCTCGATTTTGTCGATATTCGTTACAGCAGTTTTTTCTTTGTATGTGTATAGGTGAATATATAAATACATAAATATAAATATATATAAATATAAATATAAATATAAATATAAATATAAATATAAATAAATAAATAAATAAATAAATAAATAAATAAATAAATAAATAAATAAATAAATAAATATATATATATATATATATATATATATATATATATATATATATATATATATATATATATATATATATATATATATATATATATGTTTGAAGATTAATGCGAGCGATTGGTCTAGTGATGATGAATGGCAAAGATGTTCATTCTATAAAGCTTTTCGACGCCTCTATTAATTCGCTCTTCATTTGGCCAATTTTCAGAAAATTTTTCTATTGCAAAGTCTTTGAGCAGTTAATTTTCTTTTAAAGCAAAACGCAACCAATCTATACTTTTCATGGATCATTGTAGAATGACGTCATCTTCTGGCGTTGTAAAGAAGTTTATGCCCCCTCGTCTCCTTTCCAAAAAAATTCAGCAAACCTTATGTAGTGTCTACATTCATACATAACATCATTCTCTACACACAGTTCATTTTATTTCCTTCGTGATTATATGAACAATTATTTCTGTTCTATTCGCATGTTGATTGTGAACGCCAAAAAATTTGGAAAATAGCGTTAACTCTTTTGAGAGGTATTGTAGGTGGATAGAAAAATTTCAAAATTAGTAGTTCTTTGAACCATGACAGAATAATTAAAAATTTCTCAAATAATATTATTGCTTTCTTGAAAACGAGGAACAGCACAGCGATAGTTGGTTTGAAATTGACGTTAATTTCCAGCTATCTGGAAATAAGAGAAAGAGGGAGATTTTTCTCGTAGAAATTCTTTGTTCTTTTAGCATACGCTAGATGGTGAGATAAACCGCTTTCGCATATGTTTATATTAATTGTTAATATTTGTTTATTTCTTTGGTTTGACTGTTTTTTCCCGTTATATCGGTCATCCTATCACCTTTTTTTATTGTTTCACGAAGTCCTATCTGGTATTCCCTTTATCAATTCGATTCCATTATGCAGCAGACGAATAACTTTTTGCAGGCATTTCTCGTGATGTCAATAAAAGTGCGAATCCATCCGAATCAAACAGATTTTTGCACCAACAGAAATTGCCAAATGCGATCGACAACGTAGCCGATTGGAATCGATCAATTAAAAAAAATAATGGAGACGTTGGAGCCTTGTCGAATGAGATGTCTCAACGTTAGATTTACTTCATTGATTTAACGATTGATTTTCCTTGATTTTCCGGTTGGAAGTTTTTGGAAGAAATTGTTTTATTAATATTGTTTTCCAATGTTTTCGAATGGTTTTTCCTTCAAAACTTTGTCAATTTCATTCGGTTGCATGCGAAATCTTTGAATAAAACTCATGGATATGGTGGAGAGGGGGACGAGGAGAGGGTTAAGGGTAATGGCCCTTGTGTTGCAACCTTTGTTTTTCGATATCCCTTATAGATCCTCTATCAAATCCGCTCATTATGCCTCTACAATTCATTTCTTTTTCTTGCCCTCAACTCTTTCACTATCCGATGCTGTTATCATTTTCTGAGTAATCATTGGTACGCTTCAAAACTTATATGCTATATGGAGTGGCCTATTGTGCTAATCTTCAGTAAAATGAATCAAAAAATATATTTACAGGAGAATTGCCGCCTTCTTTAGTGAACAATTTATTACGTGAGGTGGAGCTGGAGCCGAATAGGGATGCGGAGCATTGGCAACGCTCTTCGACACCGAAACATCGTACGTTTGATTATTGACCGTTTCCTGTAAAATTACGTCTTCCCTCTTCATTTTGCATTATCGGTTATGGATTCTGTCTGTTTAATCATCATCTTACCTAATCCCAGTTATACGGCAATGACAGCATTGAGGGAAGAGGTGAGTGAATGCAGTTTCCGAGGGTGACAGTCCTCCTGCACACGGGCATGGACGAATTTCTGATGTTCTTTTAGATTTCCTTATGAGGTATGTCCTTCGAAAGAATGTAGAAGGTTTAATTTGTTGATTAAAATTGAAATTTGCTATTAAAATTCGAGCCACAGTAATTCAGATTCCTTTTATTCGGCTTGAAATTGCAACTACTTATGCTTCGACAAGAAGATTTTTTTTTCTATCGATCCCTTTTTTTTCCTTCATCGATGGTGATATCTGTCGCCCATCTGAAATTGATAAGATGCAATGGTTTTGCTCTCAGACTTGCTCATCTTTCAAGCAGATTTCAGGTTTCATTTTCTTTTCAACAAGGTTTTCGATTTTAGAAATTTTTTATTCGATCGTTTCGTTTATCCTTGAAATTTGCAAATTTTTGTTATTTTTACTCCTGATTCTTTGAGCAATAAATGTTTAAGATGTAAGAAATCGTATGAGCAAATGGGAAGTGGGACCGAATTTGTCGCCAATCGTCCGCATGTCGCCCCATCCACCAAGTTTGCCATTCATCTTGTTTTATTTTTCTTTATACGTTTGTTTCATCTATAGTTTGAGGGCGGCCTGACATAGAGGAGAGAGGGGAATGACTAACTTGGACCATCATATAAGTTGTGATATAAGCTACAGGATTTTCATAGCACATAAAGATAAGTTTTTACGTAAAGATGCTGCACTTCCTTTCAAACCTCGAATTTACTATAAAATAAAAGTACTCGTTTGATGCTTCTAAGTAGTATCAATTAACGAATATCACAATTTAGAGTTATGCAAGTGCCATTCTTGCATTTTCAAGGATTAGAACTTTTTTTTTTTTGGTTGTATTAAATGCTTTTTTTGCAGTTGGATTGTTCTGTCCACAAGGTACGCGACCGTTCTCTCCCTCAGAGGTGACTTTCAACATTTCTTTTTGGAGTGTTTTTTTTTAGAAGAATATTTTTAAATAATATAATACATTCTTTTTATGAGGAGTTTATTGCTAAATTTTTTTCTGTAGATTTTAATATGCAAAGAAAATCAAATATGCATTGACTTCAGCAGAAATATGCTGGCATTATTATATTTTCGCCAGTTGCAATTTGATCACTTTTTTGTTTGCAGTATTTTCTATGAATTTGATCTTATACGCGCTACGTGCTTTTTAGATTTAATTGATGCAAAATTCTGTCGTTTCATTCTTCACTAATATGCTTAGATCATTTTTTTGGGGGGGGGAAATATGTAATTCATATTCGATAGCATATATTAAATGAAATACTTTTATGTGTTTTCGTGATGGTCATAATGCTAAAAAAAAAACCGTTGAAATGTATTGATTTCAAGATCTCTGAGCTAAGAGAGCAATCAGTCACGAAAATGAAGGACTCGTCGATGAATATGTTTGCGTTAGATATGGAGAAAGAAATTGAGGACAATTGGTACGAGCCTATTATTTGATAGCCACATAAAAAACCGAACCGTATATAACGTCGATAATTCGGTTAATCTTCTTTACATTTAATAATAATAATATTAGTTTGGGATGCAATGGCATCTTCGTTATTGTTTTATTCTAATCGGAATTCTGATTTGTGTTCCGGATACCAATAAGACCTATAAACTAGCGATGCTGGATTAGGGTATCATTCAAAAGAGCCCATGAAAAAATCATTAGTCGATGTGGGAACTGTCAACGCGAATAGAGGTACGAGCGCATTTTTGAATTGGCGTTTTGAATAAGTTGGAAATGTCATCCTTTAGGATCCATAATGGTCGACCACAAAGCTCTCGTAGGAAAGATGGCGACCTTAATAAAATACTTCCTACACGACTAGATTATATATGTTTAAAGAAGGGGAGCAGACAAAGGAAAACGATATATTTTTAATTGAGACGTTTATTGAATCGTGAAAAATACTGAATGTAGAGGCTCGATTAGATGGTCACTAATTCGTATATACTCTTTAATAAATATACGATTGCAATACCTCTTTCCATTCTTTTTCTCTTCCTATATTATCACATCCTGTATTTTCTTTCCTCGTAAATATTATCGGTTTCCGAGCAATGTTCGTATCCCAATGAATTTATTCTATAGTGTTATTTATTGCATTTTTCTATGCATACGCACATTGATTCTCTTCAATTGTATTCGATGGTGTTATTGAGGGTGACTTCTTATAGAAAATTGTGAACGAATTATTCGTTTTTATTATATCGTACAAGTTTCATTCCTATTGCTGTTGTTCACCTGGTAGCAATTACGAATAGAAGTTCTCGTTGTGTTTGTTCGTTGATGCTTATGATATTCTTTTATTTATCTTCAACAATAAGTCTAATCGGTCAGTGAAGGCAATAGGGAAATTAATTGAGTGGTATTATCAGATTTCGAGGAGATAAAAGAAAATATATTATATAGAACATCTCATGCTTCAAGTCCTAATTTTCTAGAAATGATAGGGAAAGGTTGAAATTTTTTATTGAAATGAAAACGAGATTTCGCTGTCACGAAGGTAAAGAAGGGAATGATCTTTCATGACCTATTCTATTCTTAGTAGATTTTTCAAATATGGTGCAGGTAGAACCAGATGCGCATCAAAACATTTCCTGTTCCTTTGATTCTCATCATATATTATAGTATTGTAAGCCAGTGATATGCATGCACGGTTCATCGCAGATGTTGTATACTTATTCACATTAATCTCTATCTGCCCTCTATACCCGTTCCCCTTTCCATTTCTTTATTTTATTTTTTCTCGACGATGCGTAATTGCATGCTGATGATTGCCGATTGTGCAGTTGGGTGCAAATTAGCGATGTTACGTCATGACCAATTCGCGCATTTATTTCAGATTATTCAAATATGCTTTTATGCTCATATAATAATAATAATAATAATTGTGTTGTGTTGATGTTGGTGCTATGTTGTGTGCACACAACGACAAACGTTCAGATGTGAACGCTTAGAAACGATTATGAATGTTTTCGTTTATTCTTTTTTCTTCGTCGTTTCCTATTATGTGTCCGTATAACGAAGTCGTGTTTGTTAATAATATTGTGTTGGATTGATATTTGTGCGTTTAGATTTGTTTTCCACTCGACTTCGTGCAATAAACGATTATATCTGCTACGATGAATTTTCTTCTTTGAGGAACGGATATGAAATGAAATGGAACCCATAGGGCAAGATGTTGGGCATTTCTTTTGTGCGTTTTTCGATAAGCCTTTAGGGACAATCGATATCAAAGATTCTTCCACCATTATTGCCCGAAATTACCCGACGGGCAATCCGGAACGCAGCGGAGTTGTTAATGCCTCTATCTTTCCCAGCTGCGGATACGCTACATTGACGGCAGGCAAATGGGCCACCATAATTGTGAGTCGGCCGTAGTGTATTTAAATATAAATAAATATATTATTCTTTGCTAGCTCGTTAGTGTTCGTTGTCATTTCGCTAAGAGATATCAGAACTCATTGCATGGGATTAGGTTGTATTACGGTAGGAGTACGGTAGCGTGACGTTCACCTGTCTTTCTCGGTCTATCTTTTTGCGGGGTAGTTTTACTCTTGAGGCAAGAAGCTAAGATAGTAAAGTCAGGAATGTGTGATCTTTGCATTTATTGGCTCAAATAACCTGTGAGCCTAATTTCGTCTACATTGCCGCTTTTTCAGAAATGTGAGAAGCGGTATATTTTGGCTACTTAGTTGAGCCTCTTTTCCACTTGTATTTTCACAAGAAATGACCACAAAATGCTTGAGGCAACGTCAAGAGTTGTTATGCATATATGCGAAGATTTAATAAGACAACAGCGGACTTGTAGTTGTTTAGTAAATTCTTTTTTTTCGGCCGATACAGCTATAGCTATATGGTTTCGTAGATATCGTTGTGCCAAGGGTAAGCGGTGGCTGCCGCAGAATTGACTGCGATATATGAAAGACGATTGAACTGAACTATGAAATATTTCGATATCAAGTGTCAATATCGTCTGATGCAAATTTGCAGCAATAAAATGACCTTCAGCACTTAGTAGTTTGTCCTTCAACTGAATATGACATTCTATATTGCAGAAGGTGAATAGCGCGCATTTTACAAAGAAAAGAGAATATTTTGAGTATGTGATTGTCACTTTAGATTTTTGAATATTATCGGAAAAGAAAAACGAAGACTCAAGCAGCGAATGGAAGATCATATCTCTTATTTCAGAATTAATGAGTAAAGAGCTTATTGGCGCTAACTGCTTTTATTTATTCTTTATATTTTATGCTATTATTCAATAGATAATTGTTGTTCATTGTTGAATAAATTACTACACAACACATTGAGCATTTATTGTTGGTAAATAACTAAAATCGATGGATTAATATCCTTGAGGAGTACGAGGTGCAGGGCAATGATAGCAATCTCCATCGATACCTAAAACAAATAGTGATGTGATTTTATTTTCATCTCGCTTATCTATTACAAAAAAATTCAGCAATTATAGGGTTTTCCCGTTGCTTCAATTTTTTTCATGCAATCTAGTGGCGCTAGTACCCATTACTAAACGGAAATAGGCTCATTATGCGCCATATAAGATGGAACTTTTCATTATATGTCTCTTTTTTGCGATTATAGTGGAATAATGGACTGAAAAAAAAAGAAATGCCTTTCCCAATACTCTTAGGCGGTGCTTTTTTTGAAAATTATCTGAAAATATAGGTCATATGGGACCTACATTGGTCAAATTGGTAAAATAAACGTCAAAATTCAGGTCAATCAGGGAAATTTTATGGTCCTACTTAGGCAGAAATATTGGAAGAAGATTTGCACGTTGATAACGGTCTATAGTAAATGAACAACCATTTTAATAGCAATGGCATTCTAAAAGTTCTGTCGTACAAAAAGCATATTGCATACCTCTTGATCCAAGAGGCCCTTGCGATCCTGGAGGTCCTTTCTTTCCATCGCGACCAGGGAGTCCAGGCTGAAATGTAGAACAATTTCAGGTAATCAGTTTGAATTTTTGTCATGTCAGTGATCAAGTTTCGAGATGAGAATGAAAAGTAAGCTGGTGGAAATTCTTTTGAATGACAAACCGCATAATCATTGTAAACGAACAAAAGCACTCACATCTCCCACTGGTCCTTGTGGGCCAGGAATGCTTTGTCCAGGGACTCCTTTGTAGCCGGGAATTCCTTTCTTTCCTGGTGGGCCTGGTTTCCCAGGACGACCAGCTGGCCCTTCAATTTCGATTACTTTGCCATCCTGGAAAATGAAATCTGCCGAATTGCACTTTGCCGAATCTGTTAAGTGCTTGTAAAATTAGAATCAACTTCAACAAATGAATGGAATATTCAAGGGATAAATGACCAATACATGAAAAAGAATCGCTGTTATCGATTCGCTTTAAAACACAAACCTTCGACGTGTTATTAAAGTGGGAAACAATAATGAAAGTGGCAATGACGCATTAAATCTTTTAAAATGTCATGCAGAGTATTTTAGAAGGAAATTACAGCGACTATATGAACCTCAAGTAAATAACACTTCTTTTTTATGCATCCATTGGTATTCGGTATGGCTCACCTCTCCTCTCTTGCCTTGCGGTCCTTCTAATCCGGGTGGTCCCATTGGACCTGATGGACCAACCATTCCTTGTTCTCCTCTCTTGCCTATAAATAAATAGAACATTTCAAACCTAGCAATTCTTAGCTGAGGTATGCTTTTATCGAGTGTTCCGGAACTGCTCTCATTCCTTGACCATGTAATAAATTCGTCTCCTTTCAGTGGGTTGTGACAAAGTCTTATTCTTTAATTGTTTCATTTCAATACTTAAAAGATTCTATCTTCCGTCCTTTTTTTCAATGATCAACGGTCATTTCTTTAATTCCACGTAAATTTCACTTCATTCATAGAAGTCAGTTTTCGTCTCGATTAAAAGTCAATTGTTTTCTAATTGGCAAAAAGCAATTGAGGCATTATTATTGGGACTGTGAAAATTTTGCTAACCATAATCGAAATCATTAGTTAGAAAAGATGTGGCTCATTGAGCATTGATTATCACCAACGGCAATAGTTACTGCTGTACACAATAGTTGTCCAGTTACTACACATTGCACTTTGTTAACATACCATCCGTTCCACTGAATCCAGTTGCACCACGTGGCCCTTGAGGTCCTTTGCTTCCTGGAGGTCCCGGAAGTCCAGGCGCTCCTGGAGGGCAAATGATGCATGGCTCATTAACAATACCATCGGGCGCCGTTATACTACCATCGCGTCCAGGCTGCCCATCCTAATACACGTCAAAATCATTTAAGTATAGGAATCATAGCTCTATATAGCAAGTTTCCGCTCAACAATTCATTCATTGTTCTGATTTCTGTGGTTCTCAAAGGCTGCGTTGGAAATGGCTTGGCGTGTTGCTGTGAATAAGCCATGCAAACATTTCTAGAAGACCATATGACGTGTTCGATACGGTATACGTAAGTGAGGTGAGGTGAGAGTAGCTGCTGTAATTGGAAGAGTTTGGAATTCTTTTCAACGATCGACTGTCATCAAAGAACATCGACTAAATTTTCTTATTCACAATTTCAAGAACTTCTCTATAAACATGCAAGGATCTTCAGAGTCCCCTTCTCTCTATGTGCAAAAAATCGCTCATTTAAATAAATTTTTCACCTTTTTAACTTTGCGCATTTTTTACATACTCACAAGCATTTAATACGAAGATCTGCTACTAGAAGAAGATTAGGTAAGATCTGTTCATATCAATCACCATATCTTTCACTCTGTTTTAATCAACCACATTTGCTACTATTTTTTGTGAAACTTTTGCAAAGACATATTTCAATGATTTCTTCATAAAGCATCAAATTTGCGACTTTGAAATTCTGATCAATTAACTAGCATCTCTCCACGTGAAGCAACACCGAAACATACTCTTCCCATCGCCAAGCCACGCGAAGAAAAGTAGAAGGAAAAAGCAGAGAATAACACACTCGCGCCTTTGGAACTAGCTATACCTCTTCCAGTCCGTACAGGCAAGCTGCGCCACCTCTACACACCATACACAGATACCACCCACCCCACATACACCGCATACACACTACACATATCAGCATGAACTGACAGATACAAAAAACCCTTTCACATATCGCCAAACATTAGTGAGAGACCATCAGCGCAATACACAAAAGTCCTACCGTATGTGGTACGCGTAAAACGCATTGCCAGATCGGATTTCATCGCAATATACTACGACACACCGAAGAAACGCATCTCATTCAAAGAGAGAAGAAAAATAATGAGATCCAACCGCTCGAAATTGATCCACACACGACGAATGACAGGGTATCTCCTTTATCACATTTTAACGAGCTTATACGCAATAGCAATGTACACGTCAGCAATATTTATGCAAATGGCAGTGTGCACGCGAGCAATATGCGCATCACATCAGCACCCATACCAATCACACATACCATACGACAACATAACACACTATACACACCGCACCACCATACATACCCCACGCACCACATTCCACAACCCACCCCCTACACAGCACACATACATATATACACGCCATGCCACACTCTCCTACACACGCGTGCAAGCTCAGTCTATACCACATACAAACTGAAACAGACCGCACACGGCGTCCAACACACACCACATATACCACACTCTCCCGCACACACATGCCGAACTGAAGCAGACCACACGCGACGCCTCACACACCACACACATATATTACTCTCCATCCAATGCGTAACCGACTGCTCCGTGCTATGCTATACACACCTCTTGTACACTCCCCTAAGAGAATGACACCTAAAGTATATAGATAAAAACGTGAACACTACCTGAAGAAAGAGACACAAACAACATGTACAGCATATAGAAGAAGGGAAGATAAGAAACTATGAGGAATATGGGAAGAACTGACGATACGATCCTCTACCGCCTATATGGACTTTATTTCAGTACTAATGCCAGGGTCAGGGGCTGCTCCGCGGCCCGATGCCCCCCGTAAGGGGGACTCCCCTCTCGAGCCTCTGCTTTGGTTCACTTACAGTTGTTGCTATGGATATTACACCTCTGTGTAACTCCCTCCAGGCTCTGACACACAGGAGGGCTTCGCCCCTGACGCCGTATATAACACACACAAAACGGAAGGAGGAACCGAACCCGACTCTCCGCCCTTGCAACTCCAACCGACCGCTTTAACCACAGAGGCATTTCCACCACGCAATCCCCGTGATTTTCACCCGTCTTTGCATCATAATGAGAACCAACCTTGCCGGGGGTTCCATCCTTTCCATCTTTGCCATCGTCTCCTGGCTGTCCGGGTGCTCCAACAGGACCTTGCTGACATGCACAGCAACTCGAACTACTTGTGGGTTCACGGTGCGTAATGACGTCACTTTCAGCAGGCCCCGGGTATGGTGGCTGCAAAACGAATAATTCTGATGTCCGCGGTAATATTATGTACAGGGCGTTTATGGGGGCGTTTGAGTTGCGAAAAAAAAAAAACAAATCAAAATCAAAACTGAAAAAAAAATCACCTAGCTGCCATCTTTTGGATATCTTTAAAGGGTGAATAGGTGTTTATGCCAATATTTAGATCACTGATCGATAGTTCTTTACTAAAGCTGGCATTGAAGTCTTGTAATACTAAAATATCTGTCATGGATTATCAGAAAGGATTCTTTTAGGCTAATTTCTGCCTCATCTTTATATTTGAATCTTTTGTGAAGCGATGCTTGATTGGTGGTTTTAAAATGAAAATTTTGGGTGGATAACAAAAAAATGTAAAACTATAAAAAGAGTTAAAATGGATATTTCAAATAATCAAAAACATATTAAGATCGTTCATGAACTCCCTTGTAACGATATCGTATGAATAAACTCAATGAAAATATTCGTAATAATCATTGAGCGCGCTTTGAAATTTGATGTTCGATTAAAACTGCTATCCCCAAACAAAAAAAAAGTGACTGAAATTAAAGCGGAACGAAAGTCTCACCTCTGGTGCACCATAACCAGCAGCACCACCTCCAGCTCCACCATCTGGAACCCATTGTCCAAAAAGCCATGCTCTCTTTTGTCGGAGTGGCTTTTGCTTTTGTAGAGCAAACATTTCCTGCCACATATCTCGAGAAGCCATCTAAAAAAAAACGCAGCTGTTTAAAAATTCCTTCAAATTGACTTATAAGTTATTTATATTTCATCTTATATATTTAGCTATCATACCTATACGCACAGCCTTCTATATATTTGCTATTTCTGAATGATATTCAGCATCCATCATTATGTTGGCTAAGTGATTCATCACTGACGGTAGGCTATAATACCTCGACTTTGACCGAAGCGTATAGGAATAGTTCATTTTCATCTAATATTGCACATCGAAATCTCACTTGTAAGCATACAGTTGCACTGAAAGCGAGAATAATCCGAAAATATATATGCATCATTGAATGCAGGAATTTATAGAAATATAGTCTCATCGAAAATAATGAGTACATAGAGCATTTCGTGCTGAATATTCTATAACTTATGTCTTCAAAAGATTTTCTTGATTTTCACAAAAATTTCTTATGTGAAAAGTTCAATTAAATTAGAAATTTTTAATTTAATTGAATTTTTGACCATAAAATATTTGACTGAATGTCAGCTGATATGAGAAGATAATTGAGCGTTGATATTATAAATTAGGGGTTTTCTATGCTGTTTCGATTTTCTTATCAACAAAATTTCTCAAATTTTTGCACTTATCTAAAATATTCAATAGCATGAGCAAAGAAAACCAACCCGGCAGAAAGCGGTTTCATCAACCACTCGACTCTGAAGGTCGTGTGCGTAACTGTAGAGCATCGGAATCGTTATGATCGCCATTGCAATTGCCATCATTGAAACCGAAACCGCTAAAACGGCAATTCGCCGCATATACCTTAAGCGTGAATACATACTTGTAAATTTTGCAGAAATTGTGGATTTCGGGATAGCGAAAGGTTTGAGAGGTAAGATGCTGGATCCGACGCTCAGGATTGTAGCACCAGTTCGCTACTAAAGAAAGGTAAATTTGGAGAGAAACATGAACAAGGTCGCGTTTTCGAAAGAATGGAAAGCAAACTGGGAGTACTAAAATGGCATTCGGAAAAATTTTTGCAAAAACAACTCGCTGGAACGGTGGTAAGGGATAGGCAGGAAAGAATACGTGTGAAAATACTCTTTGAGAAGAATTTTAAGGGAGAAACGTAGTTTTATTGAGAACGACGTATCCATGGCTGATGGAAAAGGCACAAATACTGCCTCTTAGATCGTTCGATTTCACTGCTAATAAATGATATCATACAATAATTTGAATCGACTTAATATAATTTAATTCAACTTATTTTCACTTAGTTAAAGTTTAAAAATGCGTATTTTTGCGCCGTTTATAGATGAGAAAAGCGAAATTCTTTTCGTTTAGAGGCAACCATTTTGCAGTTGAAATCTGCCGCATCATCGCTACTTCAGAAGGCTAATAATTCAATGAATAACAATAAAAATGATCTAAAAATTCTATAAATTCAGAATTTTGATAAAATTTTTATTAAGATTATAGTGAGACAAAACTTATGCTTAAAAAGCATGATATATGAATATAGTTGAAAAATATTCATTATTGGTTTTATTATTGCGTATTTTAGCAACCATTTAAACCATAACAAATGAAGTAAATCAGTAACCTATGTTCGGCGGTATCTTTCTTCATGTAGGAGTCGTCCATTCTGAAAGAAGACCCGACGAGTACTTTAGAATGTTGCATGATTGTCTTTATATAGCGCATTGGTATATCGCATAATTAAAAGGGTCATAGCAATGATAAAATCTCAAGAAATTAGGTCGAATGATAATACATTTGCGTGGATATTTATGACAATGCATCATTATTCTTGATATATATTGAGGTTATTAGTGGTAACAAAGAGATGAGTGAACTGAAAGAGGTGAGAGAAATGCAGCGCTCTCATAAGAAAGCAACAAGTTCGCCACTGATCTCGACGATATGTATTTGAATGCACTCTATTTTAGTGACAGATATAAATCGAGTGCATTATATTCGCATGAGAACATTCCAACTTTCGGCTGCCAATGAAATATTTGAAATAATCTTAGAAAGGGTAGTCTAAGTTTCTCAAACAATACCCACCGATACATTTGGACGTTACTTATGCAAGTGACCATATAAATTGCTGATAATGTGGCTGATATATGTACCTATCGCTTTTTGCTTCATACTGTTTCATCTAGTCGAAACGGAAGTAGAATCGATTCGACTCTATTTACGATATTTTTCGCCGAAAAATTAGCATTTCCTGTTCTTCTCTCGACGACTATGTGAACGGTAGTCTCTAAAGCGCCATGTTTTTTTTTTTGCAAATTTCTTTAAAAAAAAGTTTGGTTAGTGATTCTCTATGATTTGGCATACGCTCGGTCAGATAAGATTTGTTGTGATTTGTGGACAAATAGCGCATAATTATTTCACGTACTTAAGTGGTTGTATATGTCTTCTCACATAATGGTCAGGTACAAAGTGCGACTGCTTGACGAGTGTTTTTCATTGAAGAACGAAGAATATGTGTGATAAAACGCTCAAGATGGGATCTCACTGATATTATATCTTCTTCAAAAAGTGAAGCATAAAGAATAGCAAAAATTACTTTTCTTCGAGAATTTCCTACTCAATTCTGAGCTAAAAAACTTGCGTAATTTTCACAAACGAAAACGAATCAACTAATTTTTTTTTGATCAGCATAAGTGGAAGTGAGCGGAAAAAACTACTACCAGTGCTGTCTTAGAATAGTATGTTCTACTGTGATGTTAGTCCATGATCGTTTAATTGTAGTAATGATCTCTCCCACTTAATACTTCGTATTTCTATCTACTGCTGTTACCGGTACTTACTATCACTACTGATATGAATCAATAGTAACGTTATAACTAGCTTTTCAACAAACTGTGCCCGCTGCTAATTCTATAAATATTAACTGTAACATAATAGCATAACTGATAGTGGTAGTGATGCTATTACCATCGGTTAGTTACTTGAGTAATCAAGTCGATGTCTCTGATGGCGATTTGCGATTTGAAACATCCAGAGCAGCACAAACTTTTTTGGGCTATTGTTTTTGTTATTGATCAAACACAATCGAAGTATCTACGATTCGGTGATTTCGACTCCGTGAAAACAGAGAACAACCAACGTTATCTCTGATTACGAAGCGTTACATTCCTCAGTCAGTGTTGAACATTTAAGGCGCATGTGTCGGTCGCACGTCTCTTTCGTCCATGATAATATCATCGCTTTTTACTTTTCAACACACATATATATGTGATATCTTTCTTCTTTACATTTCTCATTTGTCATTTACGATGCCTTCATACGCTTTTTCATGATTTAATTTTTTTTCCGCAGTATAAATAAATCCCGTGCTGCACAAATAAAGCCCATCGAATAATCAGAAACACATTTCTTCATTTGAAAAATAAAAGAAACATTAATATTGAGAAGAATTTTTGCGCAAATTAAATGAGAATTACTAATGAAATATTCGAGAACGTCGATTTCATTCGATTCGTTTCTTGCAGATTGAGTACTGTTTTATTGTACGGCATGAATAGTTGTTCAAATAATCAGTCATTTTCTTGTTATTCACAACGATTTCGCCACATTGCTCATGATTGAACTTGAGGCTATCTATTGGATTATAGTCCATCTGTAAAGTAATCGGTTTGAAATTTATTATTGCATTGAATATATTTAGAATCGACTCTGGATGATGAGTATTGCTTTGTATATCACCCTAATTAAACTCTTCGAAAAAATATATCCCATTTTCAAAAATCATCTTTTCTTTCATAGAACCTCCATCTCCTACGACTATGAAAATTTTATTTTTCTATAGTGCCTTGCAAAAATTTTCGAGAGAAAAATAGACTGTCTAGTTAAAACTCGACTTTGAGTTAATAGCTGCTCAAAAATATTTCGAAACCTCTGACCTTAGGGTTGTTGATAAGTAAGAGGAAAGATCCCATGAGCATAGGTAAAGGCACGAAGAACAAATATACAAGAAACACGACGTATCGAAATCAATCATGCAAAAAATTTTGCTTGATAAACCCTAATGCTTGAATACTTCACCATAAAACACCGAAAATTAGTAGAGCTTTTCTCCAAGCGCAAAAAACTCATTTGCGTTCTTTATCAACGATGTTGTTGAATGCTTTATTCAAAGATGAAATTACATCGCAAATTATTATTTTCACAGTTATGAACTTCGTTCTTCATAGTCAATTTTGTGCTTAGATTAGCAACAACTTTGTCACCCCCCCCCCCTCCCACACCTAGCCCTCGCTAGCAATGTTTCAAAAAGCATAACTTACCTTCACATTACTCGTTTGTATAGTCATAACTACCAATATAACAGGCTGCATAAGTAGAAATGTTCTGTCTTAATTAATTACCTCGCTATTGTCTGTCCATCGCCATTGGAAATTTGGCCCAGGGATTGGTGAAGTCAAACCAATAAACGCACTGCATTCATCTGCGGTACTATTGCATATACAATTTTTCACGATATCTGCAAATTTCAACGATTATATGCGATTGTGAACAAATTCTTGGGAGCTAAAAGTTGTTGATAAGACAATAAAACGGAATAGGAAATTTCAAAGAACTTGTAAAATTCTGTAAAATTAAATTGATCCATGCAAATAACTGTACTAGCTTAAAAATGCAACAATAAATCTTCATATTAAGCAACATTGATCGATCAATAACTGATCAATGCGCCAATTGATCAATCGCATCCGCTCTTGACATAAACGCAACAAATAGGTTTCTATGTGCAACCGTTTGTCGCGATATGTTTGTGAAAATAATGCGATCATGATGAAAAATCATAGCATAAGCGCATTCGAGAGCGTATTGTTGAACCACTCATGTGGATTACAACCATTTAAGACAAAACGTTCCTTAAGAATGGAAGATATATATATATATATATATATATATATATATATATATATATATATATATATATATATATATATATATATATATATATATATATATATATATATATATTACAAAGGTAAAAGCTACTCGGATGGGAATAAACGTTCTTATATATAACTTCATAAAGCAATTGCGTAATGATCAGAGTGGCCATTCTGTTATTTTTCATGTTGTTATGAATTGTGTAGAAAGGTTTTGTTGGCCCATCTTAAACAATTGAACTTTGCCTATATCCCATTTGATATCAAGCGAATGCTTCGCAATGCTAAACTTTCCGTCTGAATTGGTGAATTCGTTGATCACTTAGTGGATCATTACAATATAGATCTAGACTTCTCAAGAAGCCGTTTTCCTTTTTTCTTCCTCCAAATTGCTTCTCGTAAATCCCACATGTTAAATCCATTTCTTCGCAACACACCTACACGAGTATTTGATTTTTGAACAATATACCCCTCAAACGTTAAATGTGGTGCCCAAGTCGGCGCCTTGTTACGCTGAAATATTTCGCATAAGGCCGTAAATGTTATTTGGCTATATTCTAGCTTGAACTTCAACATATTTCTAAAGGTTGCGTATTGCAAGCGTTGCATTGATTTCCGCATAGAATTAAAAAAAAATATATTCCAAGAATTGCATAGAAGTGTGGTAAATTTTTCTTTAACTAATTCCAGTATGGAGAAAGCATTTTTTATAGACTTCACGTATTTCAAGTGATAATACAAACAAACCTCGTAAGAACATATATTCTTCAGCCGAATGAATCGAAGTTAAATGCCTTCCTTGTTTAACGCATTCAAGCTCATGCTGAGTCCATGTGGTATTTCTATCAACAATCTGAAAGGATTTTCATCAAGTTAGAAATATTGTAGAAATCATAAAATGCACGATGCGGAAAAAAGGTATTCCACAAGACTGGCAATATGGAAAGAGGAAACTGCCTGTCAATTCCTTGCTATCGCGGAGAAGGAAAGAAAAAGTTGAGCGTTGTGGACAATTTTCCTAGTATCGATTCTATGCACCATTTCATTGCCAAAATGATAAGGATGATCGAAAGAGGTGAGGGAGATTAAGGATAATTCGTTTAGCCAAATCTGCAAATATCCTATGCCTCCTGAAAATTTGGATGAATTCGCCCTGACTTAAAGACGGGAAGTAGTTGATTTGAAACGAAAAGTTTTGAGTATGAGGATGATCGAATTTCCGATGATTTTGATGAAATTCTATCATGATTGATGTGAAATTTTAGAATGTCCTTGAGAATTTTCGTTTCTAATGAACATCTACTTGCACCTGGCATATTTGGCAACGAAATAAGAACGGTCATGTTCTTAACGTGCAAGATTCTGTTGTCTTATGCAAATTATTCTCCTGTAATATGCACTATTACCTACCGTATATTCGTGTTTTCTAAATTTTGATGGTTTATCACATTCGATTATTCCGAAAATTTCGAGTGTCGTAGTGGTCGCTTTGAGTGTCGTAGTGGTTGGTGGTGCTTCTGTCTTTATGGGTTCTAAAAAAGTGTGAAAAAAAGTTTCAAAAAACATGAAGAAACGCATAGTAATTAGGTAGCATTTGTAATTAGATAACATTTCTTTCGATTAATGTGTGACGTCTTTCACTCCTCCCTTTCATCACAGGTATTTAAAATAATGTGGACGATACCTCTGCATGGTCATTTGGTCATTTGGTCATTTTTATATACTACGAGATTACTTCATAGCAAATGCCACTCATTCATCCAATATAGAGGAATATAAATAAGCGCATTATTCTCTAAGCAACAAGGTTATTTCATCCTACTTCTTAAGGGCACAGTGTAGTCAACTACGGTAGAGAGAGGTGACGACGTACTAACCATTCAGTCACTATTCATTAGAGTTTGTTTTGTTTTTTTTTTTTGAAAACAACTGATGAAATAAATGGAAAATAGTGGTTAAAAATCAACTTTCCGATTGGTTTTTTGCAAATATAGAAATTTGCTTTCGCTTGACAAAAAGGTAGAAACCATTCCTGCACGCAAGAACAATGAGAAAAACAATTTGGATGAATAGTGCATCGTAGGCATGTTCTTGCTCCGATGCTTCGCTTTCTTCTTCGCTCTTTATGCCAGCTAGGGTGTAAATAATCCACCTAAAATAGATTAAAATTAATTAGGAATATTAGTTGATACTTATAAATGTATTCATATTTCAACCTCATATACCGTTCTTCTTATCTTCATCTCAAGATTTCATGAATTGTTGAGACAGCTTTTCTAATCAATTGAGAAACTTAATGAGCTTATTTAATTGCCTATAGATCCCAGCTTTTTGGAGGACTTCCCTCTGAAATGCACCTGCTCCAAAAAATGCCTAAAATAATGTAAACGAAATTTGAGAAGTTCAAGGATTTTTACGAGAGTAACTGAGTGATGGCTCTACCTAGAAATTTTACTTTTGCTTCTGGGGAAAAAATTTATGCGCATTCACTTTTTAGCTTTAGAATGACTTTAATTTTTTTAAATCAAAATATGTGGCTATTGACCGTCTTGTTTTTGATGGCTAAATAATTATGAAAGAAGCATTGGATAACATACTGGAGTCCCATCGGTCCAAGACCATTTATTACCATCCGTTGAAAGTCCTATCCAATAGTTGGTTGGGGAATTGCTCGCTGGTGTGTTGATCAAACCTAAACGATTGGGGCAACGATCATTCCACATTGAAATCTCGCACTAACCACTCTTGAGCGTAACATGGCCATCGACGACCAGGCAGTTTCACTATCGGATCTGTCCGCCGAGGTTTCGGCCAACAGCATGAACACCTCCATCTGGAGGCAACCAAATGGTAAGCCTTATGATTCATCTATTGTAAGCGATGCATATTGCATGTCCTTCCCATTCGCGTTTACATTTGTATAGCTCCTGGATTATGTGAGAGGATTTCGTGCAACGACAAATATCTTCATGATACCTTGCCTTTTGTTTATTCCATTACCCTTTGCGTCACAACCATTCTCTCTTTGTCAGCATTTGTTGTTGACCAACATTCAGCTCCGTACAGCATGGTACGCATGACTATGGAATGGGATAACCCAATCCTGCCCTATATCTATCGTTGCATTTGCCTGTGAAATTGTCGCCTAAGTAAAGCTCATCTCTTAAGTAGATGTAGTTTCATAATTCTTCGATAACTTGATGAGCAAAATGATCCATAGGAATGTTAGCACTTTGAACTTTGAACTTTCAACTTACTAGATTTTTGAAATTTTTTTTTTTTCGTTTCATTCTTAAAATGCTCTCTAATCGAATAAACAATAAAGGATTTTTTTTCCATTTTCTCTATTCATAAAATTCAATAAGAAATTTTCTAAATGGATATCAAGTTATATTATTCTAAAAAAAAACGTACCATAAACGAATTCATTCTCTTCTTTGGTATGTAGTGATGCTAAATGAGAATTCAATTTCTGACAGCTATATTCTGCGTTTTGCCAAGTGAGTGCTTCCGAAAACGCCTGCAAGTATTCTGTGTTGACTGACTCTTTCTTTTGTGATTGGGAAACAATCGGTTGCATTCAACGGTTTAGGCGCCTCAATATAGAATGTGCCTATATTCTTTGCAACTTGCCACTACCCCTTCAACCCCCCCCCCCCCACGGACCAACCTCTTCCTCCTCAACTTCTTCTATGCCATCCGTTTCTTTGGAATAAAATTATTCAGAAAGTTTTGGAGCGTTTATGTGCTCGAGAGCTTTTTCGTTTAATGTCTCAGTGAATACAGTTTCTCTCTTCCCCATCTCCTACATCCTGTCCTACTTGATGGCGTCGAGTAATCGTTTTTGTCGTTAATGTTTGAAGAATTTGGCACATTATTGTGTCGATTTTCGACGCTTCCGCTTGCTAAAACATCGATTGACTTATGCCAACTTTACTCTTTTTTCTCAATGAAAAATAAACCATTTGCAGTTTGTTGAATGCATCCCCAACCAACTAAATAAATATGATATATTAATTGTGTTCCAATTTATCGAACATTTTTGCACTTTATATGTATTTCGAAAATTTCATAAATTGTTAGTGGAATAAAAATTAAATGTTGCATGTTTACTCGTGTGATAAAACTGGAATTTATTGTGGTGGCGATAATATATTTGCGAATGCCATGGAATTTGCGAATTCATTTGTAAAAAAAGACTGAAAAATTTCGATTAAATAAAATTGAAAATGTTAGAAATATTCGTAGAATAGAATTAACAGATTCGAGATTTCCAACAACGAAATAACTTTTCGTTTATTTAATGAAAGAAAAAATTTGTTGCATCGCGATCATATGTAAATTTTCAACGAACTAACCTTATAACAAAAACCGTTAAAATGTTGCCATGTACCACATTCTGAAAATGAATATCATTCCAAATTGAATATATTATATAGTACAACAAATAAAATAACCAAATAAATTTCTCTTTATCGAGAATTAATCGACATTTCGTATGAATATTCCAAAAATGCGAAGAAAAAAATTAACCGGTTTATATTAATTGTAATCTTTGGTGTTTTAGATTTCAATGGGAGCAGAAATTCAATGGTCATAGGGGTTTTTTTTTTTTAAATTCGCAAGAGTATAACCCGAAGCCAACGCTTCTATGCCATGTCAGTTTTAGTGAAATGGCTGCTGAGTTAACTAGAGGGTCAATCGTAATTCGTTTTGATCGTTCGCGTGACTACTTTTTGAAGACATGGATGATAAGGTAAACGATTCGGTTTACATACAACGATGGATTCTGAAATACAATTATGAATCACTTAAATTTTGAGGTATGCCAATTCAAGCATCAGTTACACACAAACGATAGTTTTGAGTGATAGGAGCGAAAAAATATTCAACAAATATGTATACAAACTTGTAGGAAATATTAGAAACAAGAATAGAGTGCAAAAGAGTTTCAACAAACATGCGATATTTACATATCATGTGACATTTCCTTCTGCAGTTGTAGTACGAAAACGATTATTTGAGATTCTTTAATACAACCAATAATCTTTTATATAATTCAAGGATCTTATAAATCCAAACTATAGCGCATAAAAATTAAATATATCAAGAAAAGAGAAGCTTGCTAAAAAAATTTTTTTTTTCAGGAAAAAATT
Organism: Baylisascaris procyonis; assembly: GCA_037389465.1. Taxonomy (NCBI): domain Eukaryota; kingdom Metazoa; phylum Nematoda; class Chromadorea; order Rhabditida; family Ascarididae; genus Baylisascaris; species Baylisascaris procyonis. Next base: position 1,680,546 of record JAZARR010000032.1, on the reverse strand, counting down.
TTCTTTCTCTATTTTTTGTATATTTTTGCTAATAACTTGGAAGATTATTAACTTGGAACCCTCACAATAGAAGATCATTTAAAAAATGAAAATGCAAAATATAATGAATGACCTTGTGAGCAGAAGCAGAAATCTACGATTAGCAATAGAATGAAAATGTTGAACATCTTTTGCTGACGAGGAATTTCATCTGCTTTAGAAAGAAGTGTGCGCTAACCTTTTTAAACGCAAAGAGATTCTTCTCAGAAAAATTTAAAAAAAAAAATGTATAAATGAGAATTGCAAGAAGTATAGGCAAGATGAATCATTATCGCTATAGCGTGTTATGATTTCAATGTTGAACGAAGCATTCTGAAGTTGAAATCATTGCAATCTTTTAAAATAGACAATTGAAAAGAATCGTTATAAAACCGCTAAAAAAAAATAAATAAATATTTTTATAATTCACCATCATCGACGAATAAATGCAAAAATGTGCGCATAGATTGCTTACTAAGCTCTTTTTGAGAGTATGTTCATTTATAAGAGCTTTTGATCTATGCAGTTAGAAAAAAAAAAACTATTTAATATCATTATTAATGTTTAAGAGAACATATTGGGGAACCAAACAATTTCGATACAATTTAAATGATCAAACGAATTGTCATTTAAAATCATCGCATATGCTACTCTTTAGTGGTTTATTGCTTTTGATGAATTGTATTCATTACACATTCCTGCTAATTCACAGATATTCGAATATAATTTTACACCCATTGTATACCTTTATAAACTTGCATTTATTGACCTTTACAATAGAATTATTTATATACTTTTGTACGATTCATTCACAAGTTCACTCCGAAGACGATTTTTTTACCGCTTGTTGAGAAGATTCTGAGGAAAATTAGTGCCAGAGATCGAACAGATCCGTAAATGAGTATATTGTTATGCATTTATCAGCGTTTGCCAATTCATGAAATTGCTTGCTGTGATCAGCCAAAAATCACAAAAGCACATGTTGTGTTGGTTTTCCTGGCGTGTTCTCTCATATATTTTTACCAATTTTTCGTCATTCCACATCTGGCTAGAGACGCTTAAAAAATTTCGCAGTGATTGACTCTATTTTATCTTTCATAACTTTATGAATTTAATCTGTGTAACGTTATAACTCTTGCCTGCAATTTTTTGATGAACGATACATTTCTAGACAATAATGACGAGAATTTTAGCCGATAAATGTTGGAGTGGTATTAAATTAAATTTTCAAAGAAATTATATATTCGAGACGCTATAATCCCGCGATGAAATGAATTTTTCGATCCCTTCAAAGAGGAACTTTTTCCATTTTTTAATGACAAAAAGTTTCACACTTTTAACGATCACAACACCATTCGCAATTATCAAACTGCATTTCGAATAGCATTATGAGAAATTTTACGATCAATTTAGAAGCAATTCATTATGCTTTGATACTAACCGACCTTTTTCTTCATTTATTTATATCTTTCGTAATGATTTTTCTTCAATTTTTTTTCGCGCATCCAATTCATTTCTTTTTAGCTTTTCTTTCTAAAGTATTCAATACTGTTCAAAAAGCAAGTCAAAACGAAATCATACTTCTATTATTGTGAATATATATATATATATATATATATATATATATATATATATATATATATATATATATATATATATATATATATATATATATATATATATATATATATATATATATATATATATATATATATATATATATAGCTGATTAATGCAAACTTTCTATAGATGTCATGACCAAATAAATTGGCAGTTTTCTTTTTTTTATAGAATAATTTTCATATTTAGAATGTGAAAATTTATCAAAAACAAATTCCTCTTAGTTATCGATATTCATCAACAATATGGTGATATCCTAAAGGTTTATTGGTGTATTTCCATGAAGCAAATGTGAATAGTGATTTAAGAAAAATACCACCAACATTAGCATTAAAGTAACGAATTTTCGAGATTTTTTCAATTATCTATGCATTTTTTAGCAACATTGAAGATCCTCTCTCATTGCTAACACTTGACTTTTCTCTTACGATTTGAATGCATAACTTTTTTACTTCTCAAAGATTTTTCTATCCTTAGTGAAAAATAAAAATTAAAATAGTTTATTTTTGTTTCTTACTTACTATCTTATTCTACAAATATAATAATATAACATAGCGCATTATATTAACTTGCTCATAATGGTTGAATTTTTATTTTTTCATTAATTGAACTTAATTGCCTTACTGTTCCAATTTTAGGCATAAATTCACATTTTTTTAAATACTTAATGATTTAAAAATTTGATAAAGAAATAAATTTAAATCTAAATTTAAATTTAATAAATTTAAATAAATTAAAAAAATAAATTAAAAAAAAAAGTTCGCCTGTTCGTTCGTTAAAAATTTGATAATTTCACCATTAATTTACAAATTAAGGCAATGAATTTGTAAGCGTTATTCCATTTTATTTTCCGGATGGGAAATTTGAATGAACATTTCAAATTATTCAGCTTATCCAACTCTTCGTATATAAGCTGAAGAGATAGAGAACTATAGAATCTATCAGAAATGATTAACGCATAGAATGATATAGTGCATTTTTAAAAGAAAAGACTAATATGCGTCCATTATAAATGTCACTGAAATTAACGCAAATAATTGAAACCAATAAAGCAAATGCAATAGTATAAATAGTACAAAAAATGTAATTATTTTATAATACTGCAAAAAAAAATTGCAAATAGTTTCTAATTTTGAATCACTACAATATAATACTACAAAAAAGCAATAAGTTATTGAAGTAATTGAAGTAATTGCAACACTACAATATTATAAAAGATGCAATTGTTTCTTAATTATGAATCGTTTGATAAGCAGTAAGCTATCTAATAAAGCGTAATATTCTAAATTTTATGTTGTAAAAATAAATAACTACTTTCAAAAAAAAAAAAAAAACCAAAAAAAAACAAAAGAATAATAAACAAACAAATAAAAAAAAAAAAAAAAAAACAAAACAAAACTACAATATATTCGATGAAGCATCAAGTAATCATAAAAGCAATTCTTCAAATCAACTTTTCAACAACTTTCATCAATAACTTATCAAAAATTATCACAAAAAATAACATATTAACACTTCATATCATTGATAAGCTGTGACGTATTGCAATAGTGTTCTTTTAAATATGAGTATTACCAGATAATGCTTCACAGAGTCAATTATCGTTGTCGATCAAAGCGCATAATATTGTCGTTGAATTCTACGCGTCGAACAATGTTTATTTATTTGCTTAGCAATACATAGTGATCACAAACGATCACTTCAATACCGCAGTTTTTAATCTTCTCATTTATAATAAATAAATATAACGAAATTCAATTATAATTACCTATCTAAAATAGGAAAAACTCTATCAAAGATGCGAAAACATGACAATTTCACCAATATTTTAGATATACGAAGGTAACTTTCTTTTTGTAAAAAAATTTTCATGCTTCAAATTCTAACAGCAATAATTTTATTTATGTGATTTCGAAAATATTTTTTTTTGATCGCACTCGAAAAATTAAATAGCAATAGATGTAAATAAAAGCTATTTTCTATATTGAGCGTAATTATCAGCTGCACGCCAAGAGCTCATTATATAATATATTGCAAAGCGACTACTAGAATTAACACATATAAGAACAATTTCAAAAAAAAAAAAAGAAAGCTTGCATCGAAACTATCTACTCATGTGATCATATGGGCCGTATGTGTCAATAGCAATGGGAAAGGTTATAGACACTGAGCGGTCGGTTAGTTGTTGGTTGGTTAGTTGGTTGGTTGATTGGTTGTTCGGTTGCCGTTCTAGCCGGCTCAGTAAACATCGGCTCATCGCCGGCTCAAGCTCAATAATAGAACGTTGCTCACTTGAGTGAGTGCTGTTCCATTCTTGTGCAAACCTGTATTGAGAAATATTCTTTAATATTGATGATTTTCGCCGATCAAGTGATTATCGTTCTCTTTGTTATTCTTGTTCTTTTGAAATCATCTAATTGCCACACGGAGAATTCTTCAATTCCAATCAGTGGTAAGCTTTGATTGAAATTTTTGAAATATTTCGGTAATAAGGCGTTAGGGTGATTCTTATTGATTTCATAAAAAAATTCAGTGTCGTTGATATATATTCCTCTTATTTGTATTATGTGGTTGCATTATTGTAATCGTTAGTGATAGTAAATCAATTAAAATAATTTGAAATATAGAAAAATGGTTTCCTTCTATGTTAAATGATCGGCTGTCCTAATTTATCACCTATTATTCCCATTATTTTGACGGTGATGCTTGCAGTTCTCTGATATTTTTCTATCGTTTGCTTTTCGATGGAATTTTCTCATCAATAATGCACTTTCATCATTTCTTTTTTCTAATAAATATACTTGTTGATATTCCAGTAAACTATGTGTTCTATTCCAATCATACGGTTGGAGTAATTTTTCATTTCATTTATTTCAGTAATTGCATTAAACCAAACGGGTATTCTATGCTATGCGTGTATGTCGAAGAATATACCCGCCACTTCACAAAAAATTCTCGAGAAATCGACCAATATTGCGAGAGGTATTCAAACAGACTTATGTGATGATCCATTCGATTTTAGAAGCGCTATAGTGGAACCATGTCCTTCGGCTTGTCTCAAAGTTATCTCTTACAACAAAGGTATTCTCCTTTGAAATGTCCATATGTGATCTTAAAATTCAACTGATTTAGATGTTCGTAATCCTTAGATTTTTTCGATAATACTATCGCTTTATGACAATTATTTAAAGGTTATCACTATTGATCAAACAAAATATCGGCGAAAAATTATTTGTGAATCAATAAATAATGATTCAAATACGCGATGCTCAAAAATTGTTAAGGAAAATTACGAAAATTTTGCATTGTAAATAAATTGAACTTTCGTTACTTTAATAACTATCAACCATTTGTGGTTGTGTATGTCAGATTAATTGCACACTATGCAGCGAGCATTTTGTGACTTGTGTAAATAAAACGTAGTTGAGCAGCTATGACTTTGCTTCATACTATTGATCCGATATGCAATTTGATACAGCAACGGTTTCAAAGCTATGATTGTTATGTAGAAACATATGTACCATGAAAATAGTGAGATTATCAAATAAGAACACCACAGAATCAGTGATAAGGAAACTAATAGAAAGTCCAGTCGATAAAAGTTTAATTATTGGCTAACGTTGATATATGATGATTGAAGGTGTATAAATGTATATGTGGGCGATTCCATTTTAACACATTCACTTAATTACGAAAGAACATAACTGGTACATTGTTATAGAGTTGCGGATCGTATTACGCGGTTGTCTTACAGTAATCTATCCACAAATCCCTTATGATCAACTGAAATCCCATTCGGTAAGTAGTTTCAATAAAACATTTCTCGCAAAGAATGTCTTTAGCTTTTTTTTAGACTTGTATGAGAGAATTTATTATGAAAATTTTGTAGAGACGTTAGATGTATGGTACACGAAAGGAACAGTTCATATATATGGTATTTTCACTATAAATACGGAGCAGTTAAAACAAAAATTTTTCTCAGCCAATAAAACTGCAAACATTTACTCATGCATAATGATGCATTGAACTCAGTATATGCTTTAACTCGTGCTCGACGTCTTTTCTTTTATTATTTGTAAAGCATCGAAGATCATCATTCCTTTGAATTCGATCGTTTAGTTCTATGGCGACAATGACGATTCGACGTCTTTAGGCAAGAAGAAAACGCGTTCACCTTTTATATCAAAATTGAAAATATTGAATATTCCTTAAAATACTGAGTATATTTCGCTAATGAACAATACATGAATTCGATGCGGTCTTTCTGAGGAAAAACAAAATAGTGCTACAGAAATTTTCAGGAGGATTTTAGTCAGTGTGATACTCGACGGCAAAAGAATGGCGATATGGGCGAGATTATCACTCAAACATGCCTTTGCAAACCGAGTTTTTGCAATTCCACTTCACATATCACATATGATCCTCTTGCAAATTGTATTTTAATATTTATTATTGTGTTGATATTAAGTGTTTATGATTTCACTTTCATTTAAAACCTTCGCTCTTTATTTTATCGTTTTTCAGTGTATTTCAAGGAGAATTTTTACTTCTACGATTACCTCGTACAAGTGTTTGAGAGTTTGATAGAAAAAATATGTTTGCTATAAATTAACCCAGTGAGATATTTAATGCTTCATTGATGAAGATACATACTAATTTAAATAATTTAAACGCAAAACCGAGGCATAAATTATAAAACTGAACAGAAGAAGCATCTCTTAAATATTCTTTCAAAAGCGAAGTGTTATTATTATTATTTAAAAAAAATGACAGCGCAGTATTGGACATGCTCAGGCGCTAAATTTCCATAATTGTTTGCTATGGAAACCTGTTGGAATTTATTTTGTCGTCAGTGATATTATGAAGCATATATATTTTTTTCATTTTTTTCAAAGAACTCTAGCAAAGAATTTTAAACAAAACTTTGCGGTTTTCACTTCAAAAGACGGAAATTATCGGTTCTTTTTATGAAGCCGTTCAATGGTGTGCCAAAAGAAATTGTCGCAAAAATAGCGATTTAACTTAACTTGAGAATGGGCAAGCATAGGTTCGAAGATATAAAATCGAAATTTCTATAAGGTTATTTATACTCCTTATTTGTTATTTGCATGTTTACTTGTTTTTGCTAATATAAACAACACTTTTATACTATGAATTTTTTTAAGCAGTTCAAATGAAACACATGCAGTTGGCGTGTCACGTGCAACTGTAATATTATTCATGAAATATGTTGCACTTTGCCATGCATTCTTTAAATCTTTTAAAATATTAAAGAATATTTAAACCACGGCTTTTTACCTGCAGCACCTGAAATCGCCATACTCAGGTCTCAGGAGGATTTATACGTTGCAATCACTAGGCTAGTGTAAAATTTCCTGAGATAACAATAACGGTGTATGAAGATCGTATTTCCTCAGCAATAAATGTAAAAAGTGATTTACTGTAGCGTTGAGTGTGTTTGCGTATTGTCGGATATAAAGGACATTCATAGAAAAGACCCATCCTCTCATTGAATCAATACGGCAATCGAAAGACTATCGCTTTGCTATTCAAACTTACGAGGGCGATCAGAAAATATTTTTATTCGAAATGGCCATTCTTCCTATCACCACCAATTGAAAAGTCATAGGAAAATAAAAGATTTCATTTATGCTCATGAATTTTATGAATGGGTGGGTATATATGTGCTGAGTGAATGAGACATTGAGAAACGTATCTGAACTAATTTCCAGAATAAAAAGATTAGTTAGAGCTGGGATCACGGATATTGCATCTTCAAGGGATTCCAGTAAGTTGTAAAGTAATACTGCAAATATATTGGAATCCGAGCACGTAATTCTGCTTTATTATGCCACTCCGATGCTTCAACTATCACATACTAGCCTAACATTCAAAGAATGTTTTTATACGCAAGGAGAATATGCTTGCATTCTAATCAGACCTCTTTCAAACTTCATTCGCAACACTCATTATTGACGACGTTGTAACCATTGATATTTCGATGTCCGTTTCTCAAAACTATATTGTTTCGCTGCATATTTCTCATGCTAAATTTGACATCGAACTTCATTGACAGCTTATGACAAAGCCAATTGCTTTAGTCTAACACAAAGTTAGATGATGACCATTGTTTGATGATAAGCGAAAACACTCTTGTAGGCGAGATCTGAAAGCACGTTCTTCTGCTGGCTCGAGCTTAGATCTTTTCACTCGTCATTAACAATAACAACAGATAGTGACGGCTTCGGATCCTCGCTATGGACAATATTTGCACTCATCCTCAATGATTTGTATCATTCAAAGCACCATCTTACTCTTTCTTGACTTCAAAATAAAAGGAATTAAAACTGTTTCATACATCATAGTCTCATCTGATTGTCACAGAGTGATTTCATCTTCTATCACAATCGATTCCCTTTCAACAAATTTGGATATATTTGATTTCGCTCGATATTTGCAGCTGACGTTGAATGAGATAATTGTAATTTTTTTTCACTCCAACCTATACACATATGGGATGACAACGAGAGATTGCCTTTGATTGTCGATTTTCAAAGATTTCTATGCCTAGAAGATCGCAAAAAGATCTCTATAATTTCAAAGATTGAAATGCATTCAAAATGCACTTTTTTTTAACATTCTGCATGTTTTATCAAATTTTTCATTGAGGAAATTGAACTTCCAAGTATCCGACGTATTTTCTTAGGCAAAAATTTCATATTTCGATTGAAATTCGTCATCTGGTTGCCATTCTTTTCATAACGATATAACGATGAGGTGAACAGTTCACTCATACAATTGCTGACACACATTTCTCACGTTGTATCATTTTCAATGATGCTTTGAGTATTTTCATCGAAGGCGCAAATGGTAGATGAATAATGAATGGCAATGATTGGATTGTCGTGAAATCGATACATTCACATTGTTAGATATGTGTTTGCATAGACACTTTGAAGTCATATTTTATAAATAACGCAATACAAGTTAAGCAAGAGCAAACTATGCGGCAACATGACTAGTATAGTATTACTCTTGTAATACATAGAGTGAAGCAAAATTCTGAAATTGTAGGCATATTAACCTTGAGGTATTGCTATTAAATCTTCCAAGCTATTGCAATTTTCTCTAAGAATCATCCAACTCTCTCTTTTCTACTTTGATAAGTTTATATCTACTGGATGATCTTACAAAAAACACAACAATTTAGATATAACATTGATTTCTCTATTGATAAAAAATCATATACTACCTACTTCATTATGCACTCATACAATGGCGTATTTGCGCATTAGATGGGCAAATCCTTGTCATTTATTTAATAAAGTGGCTCTTAGGCGGGCGTTTACTGAACACTTCAAGGTGTGCTAGTGCTCTTTGCAGCTGTTTCTGTTGGTTTTTATTTCTTGCTCATTTTTGCATTATTGTTGATTAACTTCACTTCAATCCGCTACTTCAACTTAATTTTTTTTTTAAATTTCACTTCTTTTTTCATTTTCAGTGCTGTATGATTTTGTTTATTCTTTGCTCACATATGTTAATTATATGTGATTTATACTATAATATCTGGGACGGCTTGTATTTTTTTATTTTTACATAATTCTTTTTTCAGTTGCCTCTTTTTTGAAATTTAAGCTTCAGCCATTTTTCAAATTTCTTAATTATTCATACGCAATGTTTGTCTTAACCCTTTAAGTAAAAGATTTTGCTCCAACATGAACGTTGATTTTTTTCGCCTCCCCTATGTGCTTGTTTATTCGTAAAGGTTTCAGCCCCCATTTTTCCTCACTGCCCTTGATTTGTCCCTGAGGGATGCGCAAATCCCCTCTCTCTCAAAGCTCGACCAGTTACTTTGTAATCCGGCAAAAAGACAAGTGTTAAGGTTCCTATTAAACGTTAAAAATCAACAACAGTAACGGCGGAGGGAATAACACGACGGCCAGGAGGAGAAGAGGGCTTGTCGATCCGACAGAACATTGACACGAATGGTGCCATCTCAGCACGAACCGGCACCTAGCACTCCGTACGCCTGAGGCACTTCGGAGTTCCACTGTAAACCGCCAAGGCCCCAACCGACCCACGCTGAGGCGATGCCTCACGTAGATAGCTAGAAGCACATTGATTTCATCGAGTACCCTCTCGTTCTATATGTAGCAACCCTTGCCTCAAGGCATTTTTAGTGCTCGCTTTGCCTTATGGTCATCGCTTCTCAGCTCTATCCGAAAGCCGTTCATTTATAATTTACTGGTCGCCTCTAACATTTTTGCCTGTATGTCTTTCATTTCAATTCGGTATCTACCGATGATATAAATGCAAAATTTGGTGGGCATAACTTCATACCGCTAGTCTCTAACGTCCATCATCAAAACTCTCAACGCTTCATGTTTCATAACTACGATGCACCATGGCAGATGGTTGTTGGCGAGTTAGTTGGTCGCCTTCTCGGTTTACACGTGTATATATGCACAAAGGTTTGCTTCATTTTACTTTCAGTCACGTTGTATTTTACAGCAGTAAATCTGCATATTAGAATAAAAGAGGAATTTGTCCGTAGTTGACTTGTGTAAATAGCCAGTCCAGTTGAAATATAAAGGCGCTTTGTTATGTGTTATAATTTATAAACCATATCTAATATGATGAGCGAGTTCGTTAATGCTTATATTACGCTCCTGGTGCGTTTTCCTACTTTCTTTGAAATTCTAACTTTTTCGCTTGAAAGGGGCATTAATTATGAGTGCAATCGATGGCAACTCTCACTATGGGTAGTCATCGCTTGCCGGTTGAAATTATCATATAGATATGCAAGCAAACGTGCATTGTTGACGCTACTAAAATGTTTTTTTTTTTTTTTTTTTGGAATGCATGCGTATTCAAACAGTATAAGCATTATTGAAATGGGACTTTCTAATTTACATATATAAGCAATTATTTGTAATTTACATATATTCGTTGTAATTTACATATATTCGTACTTATCTTCAGAATGCTATTGCTTTCAACGAAGCGATGGATTTCGATAGCTTTTTATTATTGTTTCTTTTTGTGCTTGTTCGAGGAGGTGTGTTATCGTTTTTTTCTGGTTTGCAGCCAGCTGGACAAGTGAAGTTTCACATGCATTTATCAATGTTTTATTCTTTGCTAGAGGCATCATTATTCGTGGGCGCCGAATCGAATAAAGAAGGAGTTAAGCAAAGGGCGCAGCTATCTATCACTAGCTAGTGGTGAAACGTGTTCTTATGGAATTTTTGTGATGATATAGGGACAGAAATTATAATTGAGATGTCGAAAAATGAAAAAAAAAAAACTTGTAATTGATCGTTGTTAGTGGGAAGTGAAATGTTTGTTTTGCCCATTAGTTTATCTAAACAAATAAAATTTTACCCTTTATTATCTCTTCTAGAAATTTGCAAAAGAAACAAAAAAAAATAGACACTAATGACGGAATTTGAAACATTATGAGCGAAATTTTGCGACAGATTTTTTTATTGCATGTCTACACTAATAAATACTATATTTCGATCTTTCATATTATAAAATAAATGAATATTTAGCGGTCAATTATCGCTTTAAAAAAATTTTGAAATATTATTTGTTTGAGGAGTGGAGCAAATTTCGATGCTCTCAGGAGTCGACGATACGGAAATACCACAATGCGTAAAATATTTAATCTTCACATTAAGTGGTTTCTTCTTAATCATTTCGATACTTCTATTAGCGATCGGTATTTGGGCAAATATCGAAAAAGGTGGTATAATGACACAATTGCATAAAGCGAAAATCGCCGATGATATTGCAATCGTTGATCCAACTCTTATCATTATTATGATCGGTATGACGGCTATTATACGCATTCGATATTCAATGATTTAGAAGTTTCATTCAATGAAATATTTTTTAAAAAAATTATTACGAACAAATTTTGCCGATAGAAATTATGTTAGACTAGACAAAGTGAATCTGTTTTTCCACTTCCCCATCCCTCATCCGTCCTCTAACTCATACGTTCCCATAACTAAGCGGTTAGGGACTATTCTGTTAACGCTTAAAGAGATGCAGCCAAAAAAAAAAAGAAAAAGAACTATTCAAGCCAGATTTCTTGAAGTGCTAATGCTGCGCAATGATACGCTGTCTAGCTTAAATGGAAAATGCGCCAAATGCACCGAAAATTTTGCATTTTTGGGTTATTTTTGCGTTACTGGGTTACCTTTATTTCTCTTATCTATGCTTAATATGGAATGAGAATTTCAATCCTTACCTATGCTTGTTCATCATCCGATTGCCGTTCATTTAATTATTACCCTAATTGAGCGACTAATTCACTCATCTAGCAATTGGCGGAAATAGATGGGAGAGTAAGGCACGTATAACTCAGACGATAGCCTCGTCTACATAGTTCGGATGCCAAAAATGGAATTCGAACATTTCAAAATTTGCATCCTTAGAAATGAAAGCGTCGAAATTTTCTAGTATGATCTCTAACATCCTCAAGTTGGAAAATTCGAACTTATAAATTTAGATGGTCATTTTTGAGGATATTAGAGGATTTTTAATGCAATAAGATAAGATGAGAGAAAATTCTTAGAACTTTTTCAGAAAAAAAAACAGCTTTTGAAGATCTTCAAGTCCATGTGAAATCCACATGAAATTAGGCAACACTTCCGCGCAAGATCATCATAACAAACTCATTGAAAACATAAAGAAATTAATATAATTTCTTAGAAATTAATATAATCTCTTAGCCTATTGCTATATTTGAAACGGAAGTAATAGATTAAAACTCTTATTTATAAATATTTTATTTCGGGTTATTTGATCAAAACATTATATAACATGTTTTTCAATACGATATCAAAAGAGCATCTCACATATATAACGTTTTACGAAATGCCATTAGTTTATCACAAGGAAAACGTTTTTTTAGATGCGCAGAAAAAATATGTCAATTTAATAATTGTATTTTAATTTCACGCTTTCATAATTTCGAATTATTCATCAAAATAAACTTGCTGATATAATTATGCGAGAGAGTTTGTTTGTGTGCTCCGGAGTCGATTTCGGAGTCGAACTAATGGATCCGATTTTTGATATTAGGATTCCGTGTGTATTTTGCTCTATTACTGCTATATTATAATAAATCTTTTCAAAGGTGCAACAATGTTTTTCATTGATTTCTTCGGTTGGATTGGCGCTATGCGTGAAAATGTTCTCTGTTTACTAATCTATCATACATCGATTGGAATTATTATTATCGCTGAATTGGCGTTTATTATTCTTTTCGCTGTTGGCCAACATTTTATCTCTGTAATTATCGAGAGTAAACTTAACGATACGGTAAGCTTCAATTTGCTTGAATTTTTTATATTATACCTACAGTATTCTGCTGTTTACAGACCCTGGGGTAGATCTTCTGCAAAGTTGCTTTGATGCTATACTCATACAAACGGAAGCAGCAGTCGCATAGTTATTCGATAATACAAGCTTTTATTGACGAATAGAAGTGGCATTATTTACACTGTAGGCATTATCAGCATTACTTCGACCATGATTTCAATCTGTTTTCTGCATTAGCATGTAACGATCCAGAAATTGTTGAGGTATTTCAGCGGAGTCCAAAGAGCCTTATTTGGATTTCGCTGGAATATCTCAACAATTTCTGGATAAAGTCTGGATATCTGGATAAAGAGCAGCATCCTTTAGAGTCGAAAATATATTCCTGCGTCAAACGAGTATGAAAAATTTAGCAAAATAAACTTCTCTATTCGGCTTTCTAATATTGCAAAGATTTGAGTTGTGCAATGGGAGGTGATCTTTCAAAAAGGAAGGTGAACATATATTCGAGGTGACAACGAAGCGCCTATATTTAAAACTTGTAATTTTGTTTCTTTAATGCGCTAAAAACTATTTTCATTTATTTCAGAAGAAAACAGAAGAGAGCTTATTGAATTGCTAGGATGAAACTAAAATGAACAGTCAATTGTATGACTGGTTGTTTTACTAATTTACTGATTGAATGAATGCCTACAAAATTGCCTTTTATATATTCATCTAAAAATACTGCCAACGTACCGTTCGATATGAATGTTTATAGATGATTCGGTCATCGTAACTGTTACTAGTTGAATAATATTTGCTAACAAGTTGACTTCAAATGCACATTGAGGTAATATACCAAAACTACTGTAGCCATTTTGCGGAAAAGTATTTTTAATGGCGTCATAGGATAGTCGACAAATAATGCGGTAGGATGGATATGCAGTCGTTCGTTTGTTCGTTAATTGCCTCAGGCAATTTAGGCTTAATCTTTTGAAATATAAAAAAAGAACAGTTTTCAACTTTACAATTCTTTAGAATAAATTTTTTAGATCATCAACTATCGTGACGATTTGGATATGAGAGATTTCGTTGATTGGTCACAAACAACTCTTCAATGTTGTGGCTTAAGATCGGCTGATGATTGGAATGAGAATCTATACTTTAGTGATGAATCATCTCTCAAAATATATTTGTCACCTGAAGCAGGTGGTGTACCATACTCATGTTGTATCAACAAAACAGTTTCCGGCATAATCAATAAAGCTTGTGGCTATAAAACACGCTTGCATAAGGTTTGCGCTTCAATTTATTATCGAGAATGTCTTCCGCAATAGAGTACCATAACTTCATGCGATTCACCTGAGGTTATTAGTCATTGAAAAAGTTTCAAAAAAGTTTAGGAAAAGTTTGACATCCGTTGACCAATTTCAACTCCATACGAGTTCATTTTAATGTATGTGCTTACGATCAGCTATATCGTTCATATGAAGATACCACCATTTCCATTGGTTGCCTCCTCCAAAAAGTAAATAAATAAATAAATAAAACACGCTGTAGATTTTTAAACTTTATTTCAACTTCCTAGTTTATTTTTTTTATTTATGCAAATTTATCTATCCTCACATAATTTATTTGTTTGTTTAATATTATGATTATTTTTTATGTTGTTTTTTTAAATGTTTTTTTTTCTTAGCGAAAAAGTCAATCAGGTTATAATATTTATCCAAATATCTATCAAAGAGGTTGTATCGAAGGTTTACGGATAGCAGTTATCAATTATATTTTTATTATCGCACCGATCGTATTTACGATCATACTCGTTGAAGTATGTGTCTTTCCTTTTTTTTTTTAAAATTTACCGTATCACATTTCAACAAATCGAAATTAGCAACAACTAATCCCATATTTCGATTTTACGTACTCCCCTATGGACGGATCTTAAGCATAGAAGTAATTAGCCATCATATGAGTATATTAAGCAATAGACTCTGCAAGAAGTAAGTTGTATCTTTATTTAGTAGCAATTTCTGGAGAGCGAAAAAGAAAACCGACAGGAAGATATTGATTGATTGGTAAGCCTAAGCGAAGGTCACCGAATCTTATAAGGTTCCGGAAAAACAGTTACTGCGGTTTCCGGAAAATACCAAGTTATATATCAAGACCGGAAACATACCAAAAAATATCGAGAAAATCTTGGGGGAAAAACAGTTGCTCTGTGCAAAAAAAAAGCAGCAGGCATCTGGCTACGTAGAACTTCCAAATGAAATTGTAGACAAGGATTTCTTTCGTCGAGAGTATTGAAAACAAGTAAAGCGATATGGCTTTTTCTACATCCGCAATTATCAGCACCTTAGCAGGAGTGAATGAATGACTTATCAGGCAACACGCATCGAGATTGCCATTTATTGCTTAATGGCTAATAAATCGAGAGAAAGCCGATAACACTGAACTTCTTATACATTACATTGTTTTATAATAATAATTAAGAAGTTGCCAAGTAACTGATCACAAGTATTTATTGATATTCATCTGATATTCACATGATATTCACATGATATTCACCTGATGTTCACTTTGTATTCACCTGATATTCACGTGATATTCACCTGATGTTCACGTAATATTCACATGATATTCACCTGATATACTCTCAATCTAGCAAGTATCAAGTAATGATACTGGATATTCTCGCATGAGATATTCAAATGGGATAAGCGTATCTGTGCATTATTCGGTTTCCACACTGAATAAACGTCATTTGTAATACATTTGGTAATATTTATTTACTATTCGAATGAAGTTTATAGATTTTATGTTTCCTCTTATCGAGACGACTTATGAAAGTGATTTTCGAACAACGACAACGTTGGTATAGCACAAAGGATATTTTGGGATAAACTTGCTTCTTTATCGATAAGGATTTAATTTGTATTATTTAATGTTCAATCTATAAATGTTTTTTTTTTTTCATTTCCCCGAAATTGTTCATCTTATTTATTATTTTCTAACGATTACATTTTTCGGTGAATTAGAATTTTGCAGTATATCGTGCTTATCATTCATTAAGCTTATATATCTTATCCACTAATAAATAAATGTATTTCTTTTTGTGTCGTCTCTTTAATGCTTCCGCTTCTTTATCGATAGGCTCATTTATCCGCCTATTATATGCCTTTTTCAATATCACTATATATATATATATATATATATATATATATATATTATTTTCCATGCTCTTATTCCATTATTCGTCCATTTCTTTCCCCATGTCACTTTATGGACGTTTGTATTTTAGGTCATTTAAATGCTAATGCTTAATGCTCCTACTTGATATCGGGCAATAAACGTTCGCTAATGTTTTCGAGTGATTGATTCACGCAAATAAAGAATAATATTCAACGGATAATTGTGACTTCCTAGCAACTGAAAAAAAACCTAAGAAATTCATTTAGTGAACATAGAACAGGGTCATAGGTCAAGAATATGGCAACTCGCCAACTTACAAGGAAGTCCGTCTATGGTGATCATGGTTAAACGCCTTCGAGAAAATCATGTATGTAACATTAAAAGCTTGAGGAATTTTGAATACATTGACGGAAGTTGCATAATAACCTCAAATCTATGAGCAGATAAATCTGCAAGCTAAAAACCGGAAATAACTTCTGGGCCAGGTTATTTGGTCACATGACTAAGCTCACTTAAGCGGAAGTGTTAGCCATAATTCCATGTACCGCCAATGGGCGAGGGGGTAAGACCTGAAATTAAATTTGCTTTTCTAGTTTCGTCGAAATCCACCGCCTTCCTATTTCCACCAATGCACTTGTTGTTTATTGCACACCTATGCCGATTTTGAAATAGCGTTGCCGCGATTATAGCGCGCGCGCGACGTTTAAATTTCTATTCCTGGATGCTAGCTTGTTTACGTAAGGTATGTTTTTTTCTCCAGAACTGATTTTAAGGGTTGTTTTCGAGGATAAAACCGTCATTTGCGCCGATTTATTCCCATATAACATCTAGAATTTTTTTTTTTAAAATAATATTGCACACTTATGTTCAATTTAATTTTTCTTTTCTTATAAAACTGTCAGAAATATTTCAGTTTTACACCTTTACGCAATTGGCAGATAGCATTCTTTGCATTTAGTTTCCGGTATCATTTTATATGACTATGGAATGTGTATCCTTTGAGCATCGCTAATTTATGTGCTATTTAATTATTCAAATTTTAGTGACGAGGCGTTAATCTTCAAATTTTTCGGCTGCTGAATGAGCAATAAATACGTAAAAATAATGAGATGTTTGATATTTGTTTACTGATTCTCCAGTTATTCGAATGGATTTGGTTTTTTTTTTTTATTTAGTTTGGACGTTTTGCGCAAAAGTTAGATTATCATCACTGATTTATGTTAGCTAAAAATTGCTCAATGATAGAGAGCGGATGAGAGAGGATCAGGAGAAGGTGAGGGGAGGAGGATGATACAATGGAATTTATCCACTTAGATAAAGCAGATAAATATATGATATAGAGAGCTTTAACAATGAATAACGTTGAAAAGTTTTATATTGTGGTGGTATAGTTGTTTGCTGATTCGTTTTAGCTTCTATAGAAGTTGTGATTGCATACTACTTTTGCCGGATGCCATTGTAAAACATGTTTAATTAAAGCGACACAATTGTTGCTTATAAATGTGATGACTACTAGACTGGCTTTTAGATTATTACAAAGCTGTAGAACTTTTAGAACACATTTTAAGTTTTTGCAAATATTTTTTTTTGGGTGGGCGGGGGGGGGGAGGGGGAGGATACCAAAACCCTAAAACCTATGCTTACTAAATTTGATGATGTGGGAAATTTTTTCCCGGCGACGGGGAGCGTAAGGATATATAAATTGGTATCCAGAGCCTCAAATTCCAGCTCCGAATGAATTTTTCTCAAAAGCCGGTATTAGTTCGAGCACGCCATTTTGTAGGCACTGTGTTTTTTTATTTTTTATTATTCGATACTGCTAATTAATACTATTTATTCTTCATGTAATATATACTCGTATATCCACTGGGTAACCGTCGATGCTTATGTTGATATTTAATCATTTCTTCACTTCTTTAATTTCACCATTTCAGATCACAATGGAGAATCGCTGTGATATTCAAAAATATATGGAAACTCTTGTACATAATGCGCTAAATGAATGTAAAGAAGCATTTGGTGAGACAACATTTAATGAAAATCAAAATTGGCTTACTCATCGAGTTAGTTTATTTCACTCATCTTTCCTTTCACTCTCTTTTTTTTCAATTTTATCAGAAATTTTTTTTTCCAATTTTATTAGAAAAAAAAAATTTTTTTTCAATTTTATTTATTCTTTTCAATAAAATATATTTGATTTTTTTAATGAATTTTTTTTTGATTCGAATAATTTTTGTTAAATGTCGAATATTCAGCAATAAGATTTTTGTGGACTCTAGGCAAATTGTTCGTAGTATTATCAGGATTGTAATTAAAAACATTAATCCTGGAAAAATCCAATTTTTGAACTCTGATTTTTAAGTCGATTTATATCGCAGAAATTTTGGCTTTGAGCGGTATTGCACATCCACCGAAAAAATCGTAAGAGGAGTGGGATTATCGGCGATACTGATATTTGCAAAACTAACCCTCATGGCATTAGAATTGGTGGCGGAAATGAACCCGAATAGTACGTCTAGTAATCGGACACGTTACCTATTCGTCCACTGATGTCTATGTAGAAAAAGCGTTCCATAATGGTTTATTTTCATTTAGGTATGGATGGATTTGGGTGCAGCAGATGCAAGCATGATGGCCAATTTATTGAATCGCTATACCGATTTGGTGAATGCGATTCATGAACAACATTTGGCAAAGATTCAGCTAAAAATAGCCGAGAGAAATGCGTCAAAAATGTTTCAACAAACCATTGCGATACTCATTGAATTAAAAACAAAAATACTTGGTTCGTTTATTTTTTTTCTCGTTGTTTTTTTTTTAAATTTATTTTGAAAGCCTTTTCAATGCAAAAAATCTACTTTGATCGTTGATGATGAAAGATTGCTTATATTATAATTAAATTAGTACTGTAATTTTATTATATATTTGTATTACTTAGGCTATCTAATTGAATATAGTATGAAGCAGTAGTGATAAACATAACTCAGTCATCCCCTCGATGACATTAACTTTGAGGATCGAGACATTGATTCGTTTATTTTTCTATGGAGGATCTTTATTTGCACAAGAACACATTTGCGTATTTGTTGTTCATAATAGAAACACTTTGTTATAAATATATTCCCGATTTTTATTTGTTTCTTAGTATTTTCTTCTTTTTTTTCTTTCAGAAAAGCGAGAGAATACAAAGCTCGGATACTCGCATCGTGAAAATGAGGTCAAGACGGCTGAATCGGATGCGATGGAGGAACAAAATGTGGACGATATTAAAGCTGAAAATGCAGAGCCTTCAAAAGAGAAGTTAGTGTTGAACCCATTTAATCAGCATAATTTTTTGCACTGTATCGAACTTACTGCCGTCTAGTTTGTATATCTTATGAGCTTCACGAATTTTGCATTTCTATATTGGACTTTTCGATGGTTCAATGAACTTGATGAGGACGGAAAGGAAGGGGGGAGGGGTGCAGAAAAGATGAAAGGAAAAAAAAGGAAAGTATTGGGGATAAGAATCGAGTGAGATCTTTGACTTGTTGTTGGACCTTTCTTTGTTCGTAGTAATCCCCATTGAATTAGGATCCGAAAAGAGTTCTTATATAAACAGTGTTAATTTTTCGTTGTTGCTTTGTTTTGCTAGTTATATTTTTATTCATTTTTAATTATCATTTAAGTGAACAACATGTGAAATTCGATGCATTCGATGTAGAATCGTTGATTGCAAGGGCACCCAAATTGCGTTCCGAGATGGGTCGGCAATTGGTTGCAGAGGCGAGGTATGTTTTGCACATTTATGATATAGGTTTGCACAATTTGACATGCTCCAGGCTGGAGAAACAATGGCACAGCATCGTCGATTATGGCGACGACGCCGTTAATGATGGCGTCTATACCCCCCACCCCCTACCTATTTCGTGATATCAACTGCACTATGTTCTTCACTGATCTGCCTGTTATATTTTTGAGCGTTTATTCGAGTGTTTCATTAATTTATAATGCAATAATTGATGATAGATTTGAAGATGATTTTAGAGAAAAAAAAACCATTACAGAGATGGTGGTTTCAAAATATATCAAGATGCGTCAATTTTGAATAATCAAGAGAATCGTCCGATTGCCAATCATCACGGTATGTTTATTTTGCGTGAATAAAATTTTTTATTGCATGCTAATTTTTTGTTACTCGATGCTAAGCCAATTATTTTCACCTCTCATCAATAGAGGGGTTGTTTTTTGATAATTTTTGAAAATTTTTTTGATAATAGGGTTCTTTTTAAATAGTTTTTTGATAAAATGATAATTTAATTCGGAAATATTGCTCGAAAACAAAGTTTTATTACGAAGTTTCGAATATATTGTAATGGGATATGAAGTAATATAAACGTTCAAGTTTTTTATGTAATAAATATTTGCATATTTTATATTCATATCATCTATGCGAATTCATTATATTTATAAAAATTTTACGATTATGACTTTTGCATTATTTAAGTTCCTCTTGAAAAGTGAAGTAAAACTTCGGGTGCGGCAAAGTGCCCTATCCAATTTCTGTATTGTCGAAAAAAATTGTTAGCTCTTGATTTTAAAAAGATATAACAACAAGTAATGAGTTTATATGTTATGCTTAATGGTAAAGATTGTATGTGCATAAAATATAATAGTAAAATATGTCGTAAAAAGTTTGCGATTTGCAGGAAAAGATGGAATGCGCCCATTTGAAGATCATCATAACACAAAAGCGGAATTGCCACCGAGGGCGCAAATGACGGTTTCGTTAAACGGTTCCATAACGGAATGCCGTGATGGAGTGGAACAAGATTGGGAAGTACCATGGCCACATCCGCCAAATTTTGATGACGAAGAAGCAAGCTCATTCTTCATGAATTCTCATCCCACCTCCTTATTGCTTAACAAAGACGATACAGCCGACTATCCATCTCAATCATCCACTTACTATACACCATCGCTTAGTCAACCTCATAAAGTAGTTTTTCTTTGCCCATTGTTTTTATTTTTTCTCTTGTTGCTCCGTTTTTGCTGTTGTCTCTCTTTTCTTCTTTCATAAAATCGTCTAAAATTTGTTGCCTAACATTATCGTGCATTCAGCCGATGTCTTAATAATATTTCAAAACCGATGTCTTAATAATCTCGAAACTAAAGAGAGTTGACATTAAGCCTAGAGGAGAGATGTACCTATATATGATTTTAAATTGTTTTCAAAAAACCTTCACAGCTTATTATACTGCCTTTTTGGATTCCCTAGGGGAATAAGATAGACATTCTCCATGAAATTAATTAAGGCATCAGTGTTAGGATTGGTTTATTTAAACGGTTCCTTTGGTCTACGTTTATCGTATATTGATGATCTGCTGCAGAAAGAGCATCAGTTCTATAAAGCCGACTAACGAAAAGAAAATTACCATAAAATTTTTATCGAGTTTTTTAAGATCAGCAAAATCTGAAGTGTCCCTTTGATTGACTTTTTAGAAACTTGAAAGCTAATTAGTCTTAGATTTTATAGTCGTCGAGAATCTTACGATCCGCTTAAAATGCATTAAAATAGTTTTTGCTTGAGCTGAATTTTTAGTTGCTTTATTTAGAAGGAAAATTGGATGGCTTTACCGCAACCACCAGTGTTACAATCGAAGTTATTACAAGATTATATCACTAATCGTTTCGAAAATACTTCAACAAAAACGTAAGTACTATTGTTTTATTTGTTGATTCATATGCGAGGTTATAGTTGGCGCTGTTTGATTGTAGAGGAGCATAAAAAGCATGAAGAGACATATGGCACACACCTGGCTAATAGCATAATAGCGTTGACATGCTTCGAAGCTTAGGTTGACCCTGACCCTAACACTTGCAACAGCTTGAGGGTTTGGAAACAGCAACTAAAAAATTCGAAACCTGAAGTGTTTTCTAGATCTCTGCACGTAAAAAATAAGAGTCAATTTTGTATTATTTTTAACAAATAGTTATAACCATTGTGGAGCAAGGTAATCTACTTTCTCTGCAGTGTTTTTAGCATCACTTTCCTCTCACTATGTCTACGATGGGTCGTTCGAATATTTCAGAAATTCTTATTTCTATCATTGCATTATAATAATGCAACGTTCAAAGCTATCTATATATTTATTGCACTTAGAAATAAGCTGACGTATTGCGCTATTTGTAATATTATTGTGCAGTCAAATTTGCGATATAAGTGAAAATTTGCAATACTCTTTAGGATTGTTGAATTTACGCATCGTGAATTTGAGACACTCGGTGAGGATTTACAAATATGGTTGACTCGAGAACAACTCAATAAAGCGGTGGGAATTTTGAATGATGCACGTGAGTGAATGCGTCTAAACGATTTGATTTTTTTTTTTTTTCGAAATGATTTTTATTATATTTTATGCAAAAATTTTACGCTAAATAAAATAGCATTTTATATAAGCATTGATGTTTGATTTTTTATTATCGAATAGAAGTAAAAATTCACATTGGATTATAGAAAAATATATTGAATAGGAGTTGATTTGATTATATTATGAAGGTAATAAGTACAAATTATCGACGTTAAATCGACGTATACTTTATTGAAATTTTCAGATTTTAAGTAATTTTTTTTTTAATCTTTAATTTGAGCGATGAAATAATATTCTTTCTCGTAGACTTAAAGACCTATTTAATGCTCATATCTTTTTATTCGACAATAAAGGTATAGCGGATAAAAGAAAGGTGCAACGAAGTTCATGGGTGATGCTATATTCTTGTTCACTTCTTTGATATAATCTGTAGTGCTTCCTTCATTTAGCTAGGATATATTAAGCTTCATATGCATCATTGTAGTACCATTTGGCACTTAAATAATATTTATTTAGAAATAAATAAATAAATTTCAGATTTGGGCACAATAAATAATATTTATTTAGAAATAAATAAATAAATTTCAGATTTGGGCACAATAAATAATATTTATTTAGAAATAAATAAATAAATTTCAGATTTGGGCACAATAAATAATATTTATTTAGAAATAAATAAATAAATTTCAGATTTGGGCACAATCACAATGCTAACGATTCATCGTCTTTTGGGTGAGACATTTTCAACTCATCAGTGTGAAGCAATCTATCGTATACTTATAACTAGTGATCGAATGAAGCGATAATAGGATCGCCTTCCATATTTCTATGTATAAGTTTTTTGGAGTGTCTATTCTCATTTCATTGTCGCATTCGAATTTATAATGTTCCCTTGAGAAATTAAATTAATAATTGATGTATATGAAAGTAATGTTTAATTTTGCTAAAATAGTGACATATTTTTAGATAAGTAAATAAGCTGAACGTCGGACGATGAGTTCATATTGATTCATTTAGTGGTGGCAATGAATGCCGGATAAACTTTTGGCTATTTATTACTGAAAGAAAGGAAATTCTGTTAAGGGTGAATTTCAATTTACAATCAGGCATTTATACACTTCAAAATATGTGCAGCTTTTTAAATTTCTTTAAAAAAGCGTTTCATTTATTAGAGTTTATAATTATGGATCTGATGAGGAGAAATATTCGAAGAGAGGAATTTATTTAGTCATAATGGATCTTTTTATTACGATAGAGAAGGATGATTTTTTTTTTTTTTTGCTCCAGGAATTTCCTTTATTCTCGGAATCCTTCATGAAAATTTTTATTGTTTCATTTTATGGTTACAGTTGCCGATGAATATTTTCTGGCTGGTTGGATTGCTAAATTAAATTGAAAATCATTGGTATATATTCATTGATATGCATATATATATATATATATATATATATATATATATATATATAAATATAAATATATATATATATATATATATATATATATATATATATATAAAATAAACAGTACGGTGGTGTATTTTTTAAAAACGTAATTTGTGTGCATTTGCATTGAAAGTTTTCATCTATGAATTACTTGGAAACATGCAATGTTTTTTTGCGTTTTTATGGTATTCATTTCAAATCAACTTATGTTTATCTTTATGTCCCGATTTTTTTTCTTTTTTTTTGATATTTTATCGCATTTTATTTGCTTATGTTAATTTTTTTACGAATTGTATATTTTATTTATTGTGCATTTTTTCCCTCATATCTTTTTATCGATATTTTTCATTGCAATTCGATATGCGTCTTCATCTTTTTTTTTTTCGCTTCCATAAATATTCCTCTTCATATAGAATTGATTCACAACATTGCAATGAAATTACTTAATACTTTGAAATATATGGTAATATCTGAATGTGATAATATGAAATTATGCAATATTGAAGAGGAATATTTCATGCCGTAATTTGATATAAAATGATAATACATTCATTTCTATAATATACAAATATATATATATATATATATATATATATATATATATATACATACATATATATATATATATATATATATATATATATATATTGGCATAATCCAGCTAACTTTACATGAAGCCAATAATTTCGAGTGGAAAAAAGTAAAGAAACACGATCATATAAGCCTATTAACAAATTTTACCACGAGACAAAACCAAAATGCGGAAGCAAAAGATAGAAAAATGGGATCATGAAATAACTAAGTAAACTCTCACCTTTTCCTCATAAATATTAGAATTAAAGTGGAGAGCTTGCTTTTGATCATATCAAAACTGATGTTCGAATGACTTAGTGGGTGATGAATGACCCCATTTGAACGCCGTTAAGACCTTTGCCCACGAACCCTATTTAAGACCTTTTTTCTACCTTTCCCACCCGACTTTTACGTACTCCTCTCTCCCAAAAAGGTATATGTGAGGGACTTGAAGAATTTGTTATCATATAAGGCCAACATTTCAACAAAACGGCTCAACGTTGAAAGATTACTATACGCGGGTACGTCAGTCGTATTGTTCGCTTGAAATGAGTAAATACATCGATCAATGAGCACTTGAACAAGTTCCTGAACGGAAATTAGAAAATATTACATTGCCAGCCGGGTGCTTACGATTTGCAACAACTTCTCTAAGAGTTCATTATGTTTGCAACGCAAAACATTTGAAATCAGTTCATTGGACGTCTGTCGTCGTTTCAGAATCCTTAGGGATATCCATCACGCTAAGAGATATACTCCAGTTTTTTTTTCTATTTCTTTCCGACCACGTTGCTCATGAATTGTCGACGCTCAAGTGTGATTGTTTGCACTCGAATTTTCAAGCATTCATTTACGATAAGCTAGAGCATTAGTGGCATACTTTTCAGCACCAGAAATAAGGTTATTGGCGCAGAGACGTTTGAATATCAAAGATCCATCTGTCTGCAAGATAAAGTAAAAGATCGATCGTTAAAAATGCCAGCTATTCTTGCTAACACGTTAAACTATCGGGATCACCGTCGATTGGCGAAAGGGAATTTTGCGCGCAGATCGGCGACGAAAACATGTAAAGATGGCCGCTTCTGCGCAAGAGAGTTCGACGGCCGAAGATCTATGGATTTCCCGCTTACATAGTCGAGCCATGGATTCCCGTTATCACAACCGAGCCACGCATTCCACTTTTATATGATCGAATGGCGATTCCCTTTCCATCTAGTTTTTTGCTCATTTTGTTCGCGAATATAAGTAGTGAATATGTTATTTAACGTCAAAAAACTTACCCACAAACGATATATTTCGTTTCAACCTGCTTGGTGGAATTTTTTGGTAAATATCTTCCGTTTCTAAGCTTCACCATTTTCGCCGTTTTTTTTCGCTTAACACTATTTTTTATTCAATGCAAATAAAATTGAAAAAAATACAATAAACGTTGATTTTTTTCCAACGATCGATATATAGTTTCTGCGTCGGCGTACATAAATACGTTTTAATTTTTGCAATTCTACTCATTTTTCAGGAATCATAGATTGTTATAAATCGTGGAAATTGTATTTGCATGAATATAGTCGATACGCTACAAGCTCTACTTGAAAATAAATTCATTTTATGCGTTATTGGCTTCATACAAATTGTTCTACTCATCAATATATTCGTCGGTTTTCCATCGCTTGAGGTTCTTCTTCTGCTATTATTTTCTTTTATTTATTTATTTATTTATTTATTTGTTTATTCATTATTTATTTATTTACTTATTTGTTTATTTATTTACTTAATAGTATTGTTGAATACATTGAAAAGCCTCTTTGTTTCTATTGCTTTCCGACATTTGAAATATTCCACATTTACTTCTTTTCTATGAAAAATCGTTTATTAAAATAAAAAGACGTCCTTGTTGCGAAAATAAAAACGATACCGAGAGTATCTTTGAGAATTCTTATAGTGATTTAAGCCTGGCGTTGTTGAAAAATTTTGCTCCCATGCGAGGTGAAACTTCATGGGTGGCATGTAGTCGATATTTATTTCTATATTTCCTTATTTGAAGATAAATGCCAATGAATTTCACTTCTACTTGCTTAGAATTTTAATGTTCTTTTTTTTTCACATACGTAAACAAATTGCCACAATATAGTATGGGAATTGCCATTGGTGAGAAAGCCATTCATTGTTGGATTACCACATACTGTGTCTATATTATTCTGTTCATCACCTTTGCAAAATAGTTGGTTTTAGTAATCCTGGTTGGAGGGGGGGGGGATATATGAGAGAATAAAGGGGTTATCCGTGAACATCAGATGGCTCTTATTAAGTGATTGAACAAACAATATTAAGAGCTTTATGTAAATCCTAAACAATCTTCTGCTATATTCACTTAGAGTTTCAACTTTG
The DNA here is from genome assembly GCA_037389465.1 of Baylisascaris procyonis. NCBI lineage: Eukaryota > Metazoa > Nematoda > Chromadorea > Rhabditida > Ascarididae > Baylisascaris > Baylisascaris procyonis. The sequence continues at coordinate 1,653,659 of JAZARR010000032.1, read as the reverse complement.
CAGAAATCATAGGGATGAAAAAAATAGATCCTTATACTGAGAGGAAGAACAGTGAATCAACTAGTCAGCATCTGATGGGCAGTAGATGAGCTTGAGCCCAAACCTTCACGCGTCCTTACAACTCCTCTCAGGCAAAAATGGAAACGATATGAAGAGAGATTTATTCATAATAAACGCTTTATTACTTAAAATAAAGTAAATATTTAGGTAATCGTTTCGCCCATACGTCTAAAAGAGTGGCTTAGCCAGCCTTCAGCTGGTATTGAGCCGAATGGATCTCGAAAAGATGGAAAAAAAGAATGAAGAACAATGCGCACAAGACGGGCCAATAAATACTATAGAAGAGGAGACACTCGAGGAGCGGAAAAAGAGAGTGAGTTTGAATTAAATAACTTTTCAAAAAAAATTGAAATTTTGAAATTAAGTAATATTTAAAAAAAAAAAACAAAAATTCAACAAAGTGGAAAGTTGTTTTATTTTTTCATCGAGATTTCCATCTACTTCAAATGAATTTCACTCAATTTACTCCCACTTATTTACTCGAATAAATTTCCCATTTGCTTTCTAATGAAAATATTTGATTATGCGCATAAGGAATTTCATAAGGAACCTCCATTTTCCTTTCTCCTTTTCCTTTATTTCACGTTTTTTTTGTTTTCAAAATTCTTTAAATATAAATTTCTTATTAATCATCGTATTTCTGGAAGAATTTCAAACTGCAAATAATAATCTCTTTGTTTGTTTGTTTTTTTTTCCAAATATTTTTGGAATATATGGGATTCATAAGGGCATTTTTCGATAGCTGGTATAACAACCGATGGCAGATATTTTGAGTGGATTACATTTCTGGATCTCCTTTTTAATTGCTTTCAGAGCTATTTTGCTTCTCATAATTTTATGTACATGCTAATTAGCTATTTATTTATTTATTTTTTGTTTTTTTGTTTTTTATTGGTCGAAAATTAGTAGAAAATTTTTTATAGGAATGTATGTTGGAAGGGTTTATAATTGTTGATTATACGGTAATTGATGCTTTGATAAGTTCTTTTTTGCAGGTATTTGCATTGACAAATGAGGAACGTAAAGAGTTACGATATCGGCAGCTATCTGCACTCTCATTTATTATTGTTATGATAGTGTTTGGTGTTCCACTTTGGTGGCATACAACTTCCACTTATCGTATTGCATTCCGAAATTTTGCATCTGAACAACATATCACAATTCCGGTAGAATGTTATTATTCATGAACACTAAGGAAATATTGAAGAACAACCTTGCTGGTTGTTTTCAATATTATTACTATTATTTGTTTATTAAAATTAATTATTTAAGAATTATTATTATTAATTAATTAATTAATATTATTAAATAATAATAATATTAATAATAATAATAAATAATAATAATAATTAATAACTAATAATATAATTGTACCATTTTTGAGAGATACCTTATCCACTAGAATTAAATAGACTTTCATTAAGTTCAGTATGTTTTCTTTTTGTTAAAAACCCAACTCTATGCATCTGCACCTGTTTTACTGAGTGCACCTCATTTGAACCTACCTGACGTAATTTCCCAAATTTTCCCTATAAATTTGCTTAATTTAGATTGATATCACTCTTGGATATTGGGATCGCTCATTGGATGCGACTATGAATGAGATTTCTTCCTCTTTATTGGAGTCATTACAAAGTTTACCACACATCGATCATCTTAATTTAAATTTTTCAACGTATATCGAAAAATTGGTATCTTTTTCGATGAAATTCTTTCAGTCATTGTATTAGATACTCTCGAGGATTTTTTGCTGATAAGACTTATTCATTCAGTATCGAAATATCAAATGCCAATTGCATTGAAATATGATTTGCAAAAAAAAAAAAAAAATTTAGTCGATGAGTCTGCGGCAGTCGTATGCCCTATTCAATATCGCACTGGATTACAAGAAATTTTTATTATTGAATTAATTGAAATTTTTTTCTAATCCTAACTCAAAAAGATTGAAATATTTTTAGCCATCTTTTATAAGTGATTAAAAGCGTTTTATCGAGTTCCATCGACGGCAGTTTTTATTTATCCGTGATCGCATCATAGTGCGGATATACTTCTTATCCTTTAGTAGATTCATGGAAGACGAGGAAAAAATAACTCGAGAGGAGAGAGAAAAGGAAGATATTTAATCCCGTATAGCTCAATAAGCTTTCGGTAAGCTTTCAGATTTAGGTTTTCTATAGTAGCTTAGGAAGAGCTATTAAAAGATTATTACATAATAATTATTAAAGTCTTACTTTAATGAAATTTAAAGCACTCACGAGAGGAGACCATGAGACAAATGGAAGATGACGGTCGATTTGTCGTTCGCATAGCATTGGTGAGTGAAGATGAATGGTCATTTATGGGGCATATTATTCATTTCGGCTCTAAGGGATGGGCATTTGTAAAGAGAAGCCATGATGAGAAGAAAATAGTCGAAAGAATACTAATGGCTATCACCGATGTACTCGTCGATACGCATCACCTCTCGGTGATTATTCGAAGAGATTTGAGGAGGCGAATGGATCCAACTGAAGTGGCCATACTTCCTCCCAATCAACAGGTTATATTTCCAATCATATAACAGTTATTTAAAAATTATTGACATTTTCAGGAAACATCCTGAAGAAAGTGGTGTTAAGGGGATGCTTGAAAATGATCCCGGTTTATGACAAATTCAACTAATTGACGATCTATGCATTTTGGATGACCTTTGTTATCATAACCCTCTTGTTCGGGCGATTAATAGTACCCTTTTTTCATAATTAAGCATTAAACTTACGTTCAATATACCAAGAGGAAATTGAGCAGGAAAAAAAACATCCCGGAGTCCGTCGAACCTGAAGAGACAATCAATGCTTGATGGGAAATTTTGAGGGATTATAACTTTTTGTCGATTATGAGAGACGCTAAACCTAATGTTTCGTTAGTGGTGTTGATTTTATTGAAGGATTCATTACTCATATTCAATGTGGCATGAAAAATTGGTCGATTAGTTTTAATTACAATTACTATTAGTAGTCGTTTAAGAATCATTTGTTTCATTTCAATTTTTGCATGATATAAATTCGACTAAATTGTGCAAATGCTTGTTAATAATTGGTTCTAGTTGTGAAGATGTCAACATTTATTTGTGTAATTTGTGCACTTCCATACAGTACTTTCCGAATGGTAAAAACTTCTAGTGGATTTATTCGCTTACAATTTTCATTATTATCAACTTTCGATCGTAGGTTATTTGGGAAAGGAGTTATTAATTTTGTATGTTATGCCCCATTTTAGGAGATTTAGCATAACATACTTGATAACGCAGCATTCACTAATTCATTTTCAATGCTTTATTCTTAGTGGCCGTTCGCAAATTGCTCACCAATTCGCACAACGCGAGCGCAAAACTGTTGATGAGCTAAATTATTGGATTATAGCGTTGTGAAATATTTTTGCAGAAACGTTTAGTTTGGGATTCAGCAGCACAAAGTGCGCATCATATTGTGCAAGTGATATTCGCTCATTCGGGTACTAATCGATCAGACGATAGCTATCAACCAACTGAGGTGTTATATAATATACGTCGATTCGCAATCAAAATTGCCAACATAACAAATCTACGAATCAGCTCCGAACATCTATGGGATTTTGATCTAAGCGCATGGTTAAAGAAAGACGTACAAGATAGATGGACTATGAATATGGAAGATATTTCGAGAATTATTATACAGGTATACGTTCAACGATCTAAAACGTTTCGTCGGTGAATATGATCACAATTAGGTAATCTCAGCCATTTTTGCAACAATAAGCCATTATGATCGGTTAAAATTAATATTTTGGCGTATTTTAATGAAGGTCACATCTAAAATCGACCACTCATAATTACCAATCGACTCTATACGAAAAGAAATAAAACGACTGCAAACAATTTTCTTCGTCAATTTTCAGTTCATTAGTATGCATTGCAAATATTCCTCTGGACGTTTCATTCCGAAATGAAGCTTATATGAAGCTGCTATCGCAGCTAGTTACGATTTGGGATCGAATCCACTGCACTGAAGCATTAAATATAAGCAATGAGTAGGATCACAGCCATACATGGGTGTCTCTTACTTCTCCTGGTTACTTAGTTTAAATTTCGAGAAAATCCACAAGCTTTTCATGGTTGAGAATATTTCAGTTTTCCGAAGAGATGACTTCTTAGTTGAATCTAGAGCCGGGTTTTTTTTTTTTGCTTTTGCAGAAACTGAGTTAGAGGAGTTGATAGTTTCTTCCGGAGCGGAGATTAGCGGATATCCCTTTGATGAATCACATTACTTATATACGTTTTGAGTTTGCGAGGGGCTAAGTCATTTCATTTTATAAGCCACTCACTTGATTCTATAAGCATTAGATTTTCTCTAAAAAGTTGCTCTTTCGTTTAGGCTGATCACGAAACAAGTACCGTCGAATCTTCTTATCCATTGTTGAAGTTACTTGTTCTTGATCACGAGGAACCTATTGTTCTACTCGATCAAACGGTTCTTTGTTTCTTTCTTTATTTAAGTTTCTTTATTTTTTACTTACCCGCTTGGGAATGTTTCTTTCGGCAAGTAGCACATCATATCATGCATGCCGTTAAGCTAAAACATCTTAAATATACATTCAATAACTGTGTTTAAACAGATGATTTTTTTTTTAAAACAAAAGTGATATGGCTTAAAAAAATGAACTAGCAGGAACTTCATAAGGATAGCTTTGATAAAATATAATAAACATTTCTCATCATTGCATTCCACCTCAAGCTGGAATGTCTTAACCGTTTTATCGCTTTCGAGATCTCCTTAGTAAGTTGCCCACTTCGGCTAAAGCGCTGTTGATGAACGTTTTGTCTGACCAGCTTTTTCCATGCTTCAATTCTTGTTCATTTGTTTTTCTTTAGCTGTAGAGAGAGAGAGAGAGAGAGAGAGAGAGAGAGAGAGAGAGAAATTCCATATTTGTAAATGCTATTCGTCCGTATATTTGTCTGCATGTGTTTGCGATATCTCTAGCTTTATTTTTCGACATCTCAAGACCAATAATGATGCATTGGATTCACCTCGGGTCGAACAGATCGTCTCATATCAATTTCTTGCAGGACCAGCTCCTAAACCTCTATTAGCATTAAAAAACCTCTTATCTTTCAGTAGGAGAAACCAAATTTTTGTATCGTTTATAGATAGCGAGTAGGTTCCATAGAGGGTCTTATTGAGTAAATCAATTATTCTTCCCATATACGAGAAATTTTGTGATAAACCCTCCATTCATGACTTTCTCTATGAACTTATGAAGCCATTTTTTTTTGATTTTTTCATGAATTGTATACTTTCATGATTTGCCAGGGGAAAACGATAAGTTCCGAAAGTCCTTCCGGTCAAAAAATTCGCCTGCTTTAAAGCATCTGGCATTTTATTGGAAAAATTGGCTTTAAACAAGCCTCAGGTCTCCGTTTTTTATTTAAGAACGCCCGCATGTTGTTGCGCTCATAAATTAGCCTGAAAATATGCGAAGTCTGAAATTTCTTCTCTGGAATAATGCTTGAAACATTGATGATGAAGCGATTCTCTTCGCCGAATTATAGACTTAAATTATTAGATTATTAAAGATAATTGTAGTTAAGATTTAGCTTCCAAAAATTATATAAGATCGTTTAATGAATAATTTGCGTTTACTGCTCATTTTTGGTATTAGATGTAAAAAATTGAGACCTCACAAAAGATGACGATTAAATTTACGATGGTTTTCATATATTTGTTGATCTGGAGAGTGAGATACGCTAAAAAAAGCTTCTAGCGGCTGTAGTGAGTTTTAATTTGCTTAGGACTATTGAAGTTTTCAATTCTCATAAACGTAAGAGGAATTTACAGATCGTTTTTGCCTGATTGTAATTATTATAGTATTCGGATCAGTGTAATATTTGAATTGCTTTAGTGATTGAATCAATGAAAGATCAGATCGATATAACATTATAGTGGATATGAAACTTTCAGGGTGAAGATAGTAAAGGCGTTGTGGTGGCATCATGGGGCGCCGTAGTTTCATGTCCCGGTATGCGCGCCACGGATGTAAGTAGTTCACTTATCGGTTCTCTTCGAGTGTTATTAGGTCTAGATACGGAACTACCTCATGGTGCTAGTAAGGATCCGTCTCCAGTGGCCGAATGGGAGTTGTATCGACTCAAATTGAGATCTTTTGTGGATTTTTCGATGAATGCAATTTCTTCGGTTCGAGCGATAAACACACTTATTGAACATATCGACAATGTTGTCATTAATGAAGAGGTACCATCTCCTTTATTACCGTTGAATGATAACTTTAAACTGTGAACCCATAGAATTCCTCCTCTCATTTGGCGAAATTGTTTTTTTACTTCTTTACAAACTGGATGGATTCTGAGTATATCGGCAGTCTCTAAGTAGATTAATATATATTACAATAATTATCAAATATGCAAATGAAAGTTGTTATTATTATGGAGATAATAGAATCCATCCTATTCGATTGTTAGGGAAATAAGAGATTATTTCAATTCGAAATCCATGATGCAAATGACTGGTAGGTAGTGAGAGAAGGAATCCTGCTGGTTGTTCGACGGCGACGACCGAGCGCCTAGACCAATCGTGGCGTCGATAAGCTGGCCATCCGGCTGGCTTGAAGACCAGCTGGTCGTATAATGAGGGACTCACGGTTCAAGGCCGAAAAAAACGCATATCTGATTGCCGGAAATTTTAGGTGGCTAGTGCAGCTAATCGTGCCGTGGAGTTGATCGAAGAAGCATTAACCAGAGTGGAGCAAACGGGTCGAATGGAAATTGCACTGGTAGTGGAAGGACATGAATTGGCGCAAAAGGCGGTCAACGATCGCAGTTTATTGGCATTACTCTATTTTCCAAGCGATCAAAAATTCGCTATTTATTTACCGTTATTTCTTCCTACTTTATTGCCGTTGTTTGGTTCGATGTTCACGTTGTATAGGCATTGGAAAGGTAATGAATGAAACAAACATATGCATTGTTTTGAATACGATGGATATAGAAATAATATTTCTATAAGCAATATTTTATGAGGAATGACCACGTTGGCGACTCCATTCTGCATATATCGAACTCAATGATATCTGTTCTTCTTTGCTCTATATTATATTGCTCTTTTTCTGTGGAAATGAAAATCACCAAATGAAATAAAAATGCTTTTGCAATAATCGTTGAATATTTTGAATGTAAAACTTACAATCAGAAAATAGTTAAGGATAATCTATCGATTATTTTTATCCTCGATGAAATATAAATATGAATGGAATAAATTCTTTTACAATATCCCCCCAAAAAAATATATATGAACAATTAGAGTATTTGATATATAAATATCGGTATGAGATTTACGCTGCCATAATATGCATGAAAAATTGCTTTTCCGTTAAAAGCTCTAAAAACTCTAGAAAGATTTAATCGCATTTTTGCGCAACGATTTACTCTATTGTTCGTTGACAAATTCAATACTGCTATGTGAGCTTGCCAAAAAAAAAAACTTAGCATTCGCAGTTGAGACGCCAATTTCGGTCACATCATACTCGATATTCCGATATCTTTGCAGCACTATTAGCGCATCATTTCTTCTAGAAATTTTCTATAGAATTTTGCAAAAAGCTTGCTGCAATTTTACCCATAATTGTGTTTATGCAAATTTGCAAATTAAAAGAGCAATGGTGACGTATTTTGAGAGTGGGCAATAGTCTATACGGAGAGAGCATTTAGGACGCAATTAACCATGATATGGTGTGCGTCTTCAATTATGACACTGAATTTGCATGTAAAATTTTGTGCTCAGATATGCCTCGTTGGTCAAAAGAAAATGTTGGACTGCTAACATTTATAAACTTCTAACGTACATAGTAAAATTGTCGATTCATTGTTTCTTGTGTTCGTTGCAACTCCTTCAATCCGACGAGCCGAATTGTAAAAATTAAGTTTCGGGTCAATTTGCTTTGCTTTCCATTATTTTTGATTTCTTTATTTTTTTACAATTTGTATTGCTTGATGTGGTGAATAAGATTTTCTTCATTCATCAACGCTAACAATAGAAAGCAGCATATTCCATTTCAAAAGTTGGCATATTGCATGCGCTATACGCTTTTGCCCGCACATAGATATTGATTCCCTAAGGGCGATAGGTAGGCAAATAGTGCAAAAGCATAAGAAAGTAAAAAGTTAACGCCTATTCTATTTGAATGTCATGTAAAATCGCTATGTACATTTCTTTTAGCTAATTTGCTGCATTTCAATAATCGAAAATAATATAGTGAGCTGTTGGGGCTATATTATTTTTAATTTTTGAATTTATTTAGCGGTAATTAACTGATTGATTAAATTCGTTTGAAGTTTTGATTATCAGTGATAATTGAATTATTATCAGTGCTAAGAGTAAGCATTTTTGAAGCTTGAACACTGCATTTTCTTTACTATGTAATAATCTATGAAGACAGCGTCGCTACTCTCACTACGAAACTAGAACGTTGTATAATACCGCTTTTATAGTCTCAATCAAAGCTAAAAGTGTTTTGTTGCAATTATTTTTTTGAAATCATCGTCGTTTTTGCTCATAGCTTATTTATTTTAATAGAAAAATAATTTTTACTGAAATACTATAAAATTTTATTTATTTCAACAAAAAAAAAACATAAAAAAAGTGATATCAGCACTGAAATGATTCTTTAATATTCTCTGATGCACTAAATGATCTCTATTGAATGCCCAAATCTCCTTAATTGTGCAGCAGCAGCAGCAAACATTACGCTTAATCAAAAGGCGCTAATATAACACATTTCTTTCTTATATTTATTAGAGAAGCGCAAATATAGCACTTTTTTTTTTTTTATTTGACAATTTCAGGATTTAGCCTCACTGAGTGAGAATACGAAAAATCTAGATAATTGCCGCTTCAATGGGCAGCAAACTCGAGGGATTTCAGCAAATTGGCATGTCTTGCACCTTTTCATGGCAGCTAAATCGCGAAATCCGTATTGATTTTCAAGCTATGGATTCCGCGTTATTCGACTCTCGCACTAGTGCGATTTGTCAGTGAAGATTGCAATTGCTTTCGTTGCTCTTTGAATTTTCGCCACTTTTTAGAACATCCCGATTATTGTAAGCGTTTAAATTTGCAGAATTGATATATTCACGCATATAAGCCCATTTGCATTTCTTCCAGATGCTTTCGATGCGAGAAGAATTGAAAACTACGACGATGAAATTGAGAGAAAATTTTCGACTGGATAGCTCACATTTCTATTGCGATTCACAATCCTAAAATGATACCATGCGAACTGTAAATCAAATTTCACAAAGAGAAGCAATTGGATGATAAAAAAAAAAAAAACAACGAAATCTCCGACTTTCGGTTCGCATTTGCGATGTTTTATTAAATACACATCGGTTGCGCAAATTTTTACTCAAAATACACCACCAAAGTATTTTGCAATGAATGATTTTTTTTCTAAGTATGTAATTACTATGTGTTAAATGTTTATATGTCGACATGGTTCTATGAATCTGAATGAATGATTTTTTACAATAATTGTACACCCCACCCCCCCCCTCCTCCCCCCCCCGACTATATGCGATATAAATGTAAGGTAGATCAAAAGCTTGTCGAAAAAACACATAGTTCAATTTGTTCAGCGTTTTTTTAAATGGACGCACCAAAACTATAATTTACTATTTTCCACTTACATAATGACCGGATATAGCAACCATTCAACGCGTATTGAATATATTGTGAAAAAAAATTTGTTTATTCTAGAGGGCATTTCCTAATGGACAGATAGACATATGGAAAGCGCTATTAACATTAACGTTAATCACAGATGAGATATACGATTTGGAATAAAGACGCAGCTGCTCATCGACATTGTAATAATAAATTAGATGCTCGTGCAGATTTCACATCGTTGTGCGGTTCTATGTTCATCGATATAAACTCACTGACATTACATTTTTAATTGATTGCTTGCGGGAATCAATTCAACAATATGTTGTGCTCTCTATATGTGCACAAATTGCGTTCTTTTCAATCGTTGAATTATACTTTTTTGTTGTGTTATTTTTATTATATTTTTATGCTGTCATTTTCAATTATCAATAATAATAATGCGTAATTATTGCCTTATTTTTTTTTTAAATTTAACAATTCAACTCTATTATGTTATCATTATCCTTTACTATTTTCTATTATTACTACTGTAAAGTTTTCGATTTTCACATAATTTTTTACTGCATAATATTGGTTGAAATTTATGAGCGCTGAAAAATTTTCTTTAACAATAATAAATCATTTAGTTTTAATGTATAAATACGCTTAAAAAAAAACCCGCATTTTCTACGTCTATGCTGTAAAGCGCACATATAATATATCCTTATATGGGGTGAATTTGTTTCATATAAATTTTCAACTGTTATAGTTTTATAAACAATTTTCGGAGCTGAACGAAGATATGATTGAGGATTGGAGGGGAATTTAGGTGGCTAAAAAAAGAAAATATAGATCTAGTATCACTACGTAATGAGTTACAATTATTTGAATGTTTGAGCGTTGGAAAAGCTTTCACTGGAAAAGTTGAACGGCCGCATATCTTCCTATACGGCATTTGTGGGACAGGCTTAAAGCAGCTGTAGTTTGGCTTCAGTTTTAGCTCTTTTTTTTTTGTTTTTTTGTTTTGTTTTGTTTTGTTTTTTTTTTTTGCAAGTATTGTAGCATGCGGCTATTGTTGTTAATACTCCTCTCATCTTCTATTACAATTAGCGTTAAAGACTTGGCAGTTTTATTTCCGGTTTATGGCCAACTACATATAGTTGAAAAATGAGTAAATATAAGTTGCAATTTCTTCGTCTTTCTATCACATCTCGTAATTTTTCTATTAAAATCACAAATTTTGACGCCATGTGAATCCATTTTGCTCCTTGTTCCTGAGACGTAGATTCCTCCTTAGAAGGCAGGTTTGAAGATTAAATTACTGCAGTGGAATAACCTTCGAGCACCTTTTGCATTATGCTCTCCGCCAGATCGTCTCCGTTCACTACCGCAGTGAAATGTATGGATATTCGAAAGATGGCTCTAATCTTTGCATATCGTTAGTGATCTCCTTTTATTTTATTCATTTGAATGACTGAATGTGAATTTCGTTCTCCCACAACCAATCCGATCACCTCTATGGGCTCTTCAAAAACTTTTCTAAGAGTGCAATCTTTCCATTTGAAATCGTTTTATTCTTCTAAGTTGTGTTCAAAAATCAATGCGCTCAATACGGAGGATATCATCGCGGATTGAGTAATTAATCTTTGAATTTCCTCACTTTCCACAGTTGTTACAGTGAAAAGCAATTTAATCATTTAAAGGACACTCAATCAATTCTATAGATATAATTCTCTATCGTCGATCATTTTTGATCACTTTTGTTTCTTCACGCATCAATAAGTTGCTATAGTTGACGCATTCTGAATAATATTTCAGTTATTGTTGCTGCTATTGCTGCATCTATCTTTATTTTTTAAACATTTAATGACCACTGTATTTATTTTATTTTCTGATTTTATCTCGCTGATGCATTTTCACTGTCATTTGGGTTTTTAGAAATTCGCTTTATAAACATGCACTTATTAGCAATATTATATATATATATATATATATATATATATATATATATATATATATATATATATATATATATATATATATACGCCTATGCGTATATTTATCCGTCTGTCTATTCTCTGGATAGTTTCAAACAATTGCACATAAAACATAATATAGGATTAAATCGTATACGAGAATATAGGCTCATAATTTCCAAAAAGTGCTATAGACATTTAAACGTTCCAGAAAATTCTCATGTATTTCATACCGGTCTTATTTTTAATTTTCTATCGATCAGTTCATGAAGGAAAACAAAATTTCTTATAGGGGATTCGTTTGCAACAATCACATATACTAAGCTATGAAATAGATGTTTTTACACAGTTTTCTTCGATGTTAACATGTGAAAATGGCTAAATAGATGATGAGAGTGTAAAAATGTTACATCATGTTAGAATTCTCGATTTATCATTCAAAGCATACAATTTTCCGCCTATATTCTTTCGTTAGCTAACAATACGTTTTAAGAGAGTGGGAAAATGTAATATTACAAGATGAGATGCTTCAATTTATAATGCGTAGGGAATTTTTTTAGAGTTCCAACATTCCCGCTTCATTCATCTGGAAAACGATAGGGTTTGTGGATTCGTCAGAGATATACTAAAACCCAGGGAAGTGAGACATAATCCGCAACTATTTGAGACGACATGCGCCAAATCTTAAAGAAATTGGAGACGAAATTTACAACGTCCAATGAGAACGAGATGGTAGAAAATATAATGTGCTAATTAATTTGTTTAATAAAAATTTTTCTTAAAGGAAGGATCAGCAGTTAGTGAACATCGGATGGACTTCTTGGGATCAAAACCTTCCCTTCCTCTGTAATTATGCTTTCCACTTGCCTTGGAAGTAAAAAAAAAACGTTATAAATCGGTTGATTGAAAACATGATCTGAGAATTTCATTGCCGAAACAACTATGTTCTCTAGAGATTTGCATTATTTAAATAACTCTAAACGAATTATAAACAAAGAAACGAATTTATACTTTATTTTTTATGTAAAATTTCTATGCGTAGTGCATATATTTCCGAATTTTTCCAAAGAGAAGAAAAAAAAGCATTTCTGCACCAATAAATACCCTCTAATATTTCGTTCATTATGCTATATGCTTTAGACCATTGAGATTATTAATTCGTCAAACGGATGTGCACATTCTCACGCTTCATTTGGCTCAATAGTGCATCCGCAGCTTTCGAATATTCTTCTTATTGCCCGCCTATTGACCCGTTGCCTTCTGGCCTATCTACGTTTATCGCTGCCTTAGCAGTCAGCATTTCTCTGATCTATCAAGCATGACGCATTTTTACTGTTGTCGTTCGCCATTTTTTCTTCCTTTTTTTACATTATTCATCTGTATTCATCACATCCCTACAAGTCATCTAAAATTTCGAGCAAATGACTTCGGTTTTTAAACGAAAGTGAAAATAAACGCAGTGGGAATGGGCATGAATCATTAGGAAGTGGTTTTTAGCCACCTCTAATAATCGGCATTCTTTGTCGCTATAAGTAAAGAATTTTCGCCGAAATTCTACGAACATTGAACGATGGATGATGAGAAGCAACAAAAATCAACAAAGTGAACTTTGAAAGTATCTTCAAATATTAGTGTCAAATCGATAATCTTGTTCGAAATTTGCTCGTTCTGAGTTGGAGACGTTTCCTTGGCAATGATGTATTGCAGAATCGTCTCATGAAAGCAGGCTTTAGCTCGAGATTTATTCGTCATAAACTAGAAGTTATGTTTTTTTTTTGCTTCTTCTTCGATAAACTGCTTCAATACGTTCAAAACTATAAAATCTAAACGAGCTCTATCTTGCTAGATATCAAATCCATCTTCGCAATGCTTTCGTCTCTCGAGTGCAATATAGCTTTGAACATGTGTTGCTAAAATGTAGCATTTAGGTGAACATATGCATTCTCCAGCATAAAATATATGTTTTTTTTTCCTTTGGAAACTCATTGAATGTAAATTTTTTCTTGAATATTAACTTCTCAGAGAATTTTGCTTCATTGTAGTCAAACGATATTACTTTATTTTACTTTAATCGATAAAGTATTCATTATGAATAAATATCTTTTCTTATCATTACCCATTTCCGTTTAACTGAAATTATAAGATAACGCGAATGTTTTATTAATTTATTCTTTAGTACTTTAATACTCAAATCATATTAATTCGTTCTTTAAGTCTTAATATTTTTTTTCGAGGAAATTTCTCAACTGATGAAAGTGCTCAAAATTGTGACTTATTATGAATTTCTTTTTTTTTTCAATTTGACAGAACTGCTTTAATTCTTTTAAAATTTCAAGTGATCCTAACGATGTGCTATTGTAATAAAACCTTAGGTGAGCGTATATTTTTGCGTTATCGTATCTGTATAAATAGAGGCCTTTCCTTTCTTATCCCATTTGAATGAAAGCTATTCTCGCTGAAAGTTCCCAAATGAAAAGCTACAGCAGTAGAAGTTATCTTCGAAAACAAGCGCTTTCTGCAATTAAGCCTGTATTGGAGGAAGTTGATTCTAAATTGACGTGTACAAATGTTGACATCAGCCATCAACACAACAACCACTTATGTATGCTTAAGGAAGGGAACGCCATAAAACAATACAACCATCTGTTGAGAGAGAGTTCACTAAGCCACATCATTTCGTTCATCTTTGATCATTCGCCTTTTAAGTTTGTCGCTAGTGCAAGAACATCAATCGCTGTTTTCCTTCTTTATCCTCAGAGCATATAGATAGATCAAGGGCTCTCTCCTTTTGAATGTTTTACATCATAGATGCATCATAGTTCTATCGAAGTTCGAGCGGTGTTATCCATTTTCATGAACGCATAACTTTGCTGGGGAGTAATATCTCTCGTACCGCCCATTGCTATTCGCGTCGCCATCGAGATGAATCTTTTGAGCTTTCTTCGTTGCGCATATGTTAGTATGTGCTCGTCGCCGGCCGACCTACGCTCATAGCTGCTCCCAATTTTTTTCCCCCCATTAGCTTGTTCTTTTCTTCGCTTTCAGTTGCTGTTCTGTAATTCTCGGTTATATTGCCGCTAAATCGATGTCACATAGTTTTTCATTTAGAAAGCCTATTGCCGCCTATACATGTCCTTCGTACCTTTTTGACTACAAAAAAAGTCTGCTTGTAAGGGCGTAATGCAATGCATATATCCTCCTCCCTTCCCTACTGATCTCTTCGAACAATTCTTATATTTATTTCAGTTATGGTGATGACTTATCCAATTGATTTCATGCTGAGCAAAACATCCTCTCCACATCAACTGATTCTACTTATTAGGAAATTAATTATGCGTTCATATTTTCCACATTTAATTGCACCGAATATCATTTCATTCAGATGCTTCAAATTCGCTAATATATCTGTAAAATTTCCTTGCAGTATTCACTCTGCCATTCATGTTCTATAAACTGATTGTCGTGCTCCATCGAATGTTATCCATACCCTGGTTTATCCATATCCTGGTTTATCCATGCCCTGGTTTATCCATATCCTGGTTTATCCATACACTGGTTTCCTGGTAAATTTCACTCAGCTATTCTTTTTTAAGCTTACTCTAATTTTGATGCACTCAAGTATATATTGTGCTCTGTACACTAAAGGAATGCGCAATCTTTAGCTACCCGGCAGTTCTAGTTGCACACAGAACCTATAACTTCGAGCTTTTGTTGTCGAAATAGGTCGAATATGCGGTCTAAAAAAACTTAAAAGGATCTAGATTGAACTCCTCTTGCAACCACTTGAATTCCTTCATCTCGTTATTTACTTCCATAATACATCCTTTCATCCTTCCACTATTCACTGTTTTTTCTATTTCTTTAGAATAAATATGCCATTGGTTCGTTTAAATATTTGCCTTTGAATTGGTTATTGCCACATACTTTTACCATTCTTTCACTTTTCATGGCCGCTTAATTAAACCAATTAATCTTGAGCCTGCAATGAACTCTTTCATACTAATATGCTGATTCTTCGTATATATCATAGGGTTTTGCATTATTGGGCACCAACTCAATCCCTAAAGAGGGCAATTGTCTTCGGTTTGAAAGGGTCAAAAGGAAGATAGTTTAAATGCAAAAAAAATTGGATTTGAAAGATATGAAAAAGACGTTGTTTAAATGCCGAGAAATAAAATGAGGACCGAAGAGGATTGCAATGAAAGATTGATGAGAAGGCAAACCAAGAAAAACTTCAGTGACAAGATCGTATGGTGGATTTCCCTCGTGGAATGCAGTCACAATTTTTTTTCTTTTTTTTTTGTTAAACTCTTCCTTTCGGCACACTAATCGATGTTTGCGAATATGTTTCTTTGGTTATACGCATACAAATGTCATTTTGGTTTGTTGTGGTGGTGCGTTTTGCAGTAATTTATATGAGTGCTTATAAGCCTCTAGCCTCAATTATTTATTACTTTTGAGAGTGCCCACATGTAACATGCTCATAAGATGCTCATAATATTCTAAACTTCCATTCCCATTTCTATGCCTTCTTTGATGCTTTTATTCTTATTCAAATATCAACCTTACTTGAATGTGTAATGCATAGTTTATTTCCTCACTTTAAATTTGTAGTAAATATTCATTGTGAAGCGGAAATATAACACATTTCCTTGCTAACTGCAGCATTGTTAACATAGTTGTTTCTTAACGAGTAATACTTTTTATTGATTTTATTAAGTGAGTTTGATTTAACGGAAGAAAAGAAAAGATCAGAGCTTCATGGATAATCTGAAGAATTCCTGAGTTCAACCCTTTAAAAAAAATATGCTTCCTTTATATTATCGTCTCGGATTTATTTTATGATTCAATTGATAGAAAGGTGTAATTGTTTTATTAAAAAAATCCATTTTCCGTCGTTGATTTGCTGCCTCTTTCAATTGCGTTTTGAATTCGTTCAATCCTCAATAATCGATATGCGCCGATATTCCTGAAAGCATGATGAACAGTGTGGTTAAGTTGTTCTTGCAGGATGTATACCATCATTCTCTTTTTGGGGCTTCAATTCCTCGCTTGTATAAGCGCAGACAGGTACGTTCTTTTATGCACTTTTGCAAATTTATATTTGCAAAGCCTACTGTGGCAAAGTATATCTGTGTGTATGTAAGCTGTGTGCATTGTAACTTTAACTCAGCAGCCACTAAAGTAGACTTGTGAAATTTGTATCTACATACACACAATAGAGTGACCTACTATCAACGTTGAAAAAATAATCTTTGAACGCTTAAAATATTTAAG
Source organism: Baylisascaris procyonis (assembly GCA_037389465.1). Lineage (NCBI taxonomy): Eukaryota > Metazoa > Nematoda > Chromadorea > Rhabditida > Ascarididae > Baylisascaris > Baylisascaris procyonis. The sequence continues at coordinate 1,636,675 of JAZARR010000032.1, read as the reverse complement.
AAATTCAATTTTTTTTTGCAACGAAATGCAAAGAAAGTTGAATTTTTGCATTGACAAATCCTTGAAATATTTGAATATTTTATCTGAAATTTATATTTACTAAAATATTATATCTTTAAAAATAATTGTTGAAAATTTAAAATATTCTGGTTTCCTTAATAGCGAATATCCGAATAATTCAACTATGCAATGTTTTATAGCGAGTGACTAAATAGTTTGAAAAGTCATATATCTATAGTAAACCTTTAAAAGGTCCACACTTTGCGGTGATTATTTTTATTTTTATTTTTATTTATTTTTTATTTTTATTTTTTTTTGAATAGAGACCATCGATGTGGAAAAGAAATAAAATTTAGCAATTTTCGACGGTCGCCTCAGTCTAAAATTGTTTAAGCAACATTTGCAGACATGAAAAAATACCACATTTAATGAAATATAAAAGGATGCATACACAGACGATTCAATTTGAGGTTTTTCTAGAAATCAAATCGGCATAATAAACACTTCAACAAAATATAGCATAAGTGAAAATTATTAAATTCATTTATAATAATAAGTGTCAGATTGTAGCAATTTAAGACATGAGATAAGTACTGGGCAAGAAACTAATTCGGCGCTATTATTGAGTTGAATTGCTTGGAAAACTTATATTGAATTGACTTCAAACTCGGGAAGACAAACACTTTAAATTAGGGATGAGGGAGGAGGAAGGGATGAAGAAGAGATAGATATTCAAAAAAATAGTAAGAAACATTTTTCGGATTATAATGAAAAATGTGATGTATAATATCAAATGTACAAAATAATGAGTGAAATAATAGATGGTTTTGCAAAAAAAAATTATAACTTTTACCGCATTGAAAGGGTAAAATTTGATGAAATTGAAAAAAAAAATTCTTCAGATTATCAATCATAGCATTGGATTCCCAATGAATACATTTCATAGTTGCTCAATTTTTCATTAACATGTAACATGTTAGATAGCCTAGAACCCTAGAGAGAAGCGAATTGCATTTATGAAAGTACGTTTGCAAAAATGCTACTGCATAAAGTTCATGACAACTAATCCTTGACGAAAATTGTCTATCGGGCTAATATTATTTGAAACTCATTGAAAGTTTCTTTTGAGACGAATTTTGAAAGAAAAAAAAGGAGGATATCGTTTCGAAAGTTCTATCATATAAAGACGTTAGAGCATTCAAGAAGAATAGGCTAAATATAAGAACAATATAAGAACATTTTGAACTCTCTTTCATGATTTACGTATATCTTTATTGCACACACAAACATGACTTTAAACTTGGACCTTGATGTTTCACGACATCAAACAAGGATCTAATGCTTTATATATCTTTTTTTAAAGAAACCATCAAAAACTGAGTTTATGATCTATATATATATCAATAGTTGCGCTATTTTAAGATACAAAACTATGCGTTCAACTTAAGAATTATTATTATTATTGCTTTTTTTAAATGTTTCACCGTAACGACGATTGGTTTCACCTATTTCTTTCAATTAGTGAACACATATATATGCATTTTCAAATATTCACTCCGACGGTTATAAGTCGATGACCATACAAAATGGATTGACATTAATCTAGAAGATTTCAACACAAAACAAATACGTATTAAATAGGTTGAATTGCACTATGCAAGCAATATAAAGGTTTTTTTCCAAGAAATTCGTATGAACAATGATTAAACAATAAAAGTACTTAAAAAATTCTTGTTAAAAAAGCGTCATTTTCTTCGGGCCGAACATCATTGCTCTCAATGGCTGAATTAAATTTACGCTGCGAAATTGCAAATGTTATGGGTGCAAATATTATGTAATGCAATGCGTGATCTAGAGTGCAAATATTATGAGTGAACGTGTTATGTAATGCAGTGAGTGATCTACACTGCAAATGTTATGAGTGAAAATGTTATATAATGGAATGAGTGATCTACATTGCAAATGTTATGAGCGAAAATCATATGGATATACTTCTTTTTTTTATGTCGGAGTATAACTCTCAGCCGTAGTCATCGTTTACGTTATGACCACCAGTCATAACAACTAAAAAAGGTCATTTGTGCACAACAAGAGAGGCAGAAGCGAAAATTGTTGTGTGCTGATGCATTTCAAAGTTTGGTTGTGCATCGAGTGGCCGTTCGTTACTATACGATCCGTCTATATTTCTTTCTATTTCATCGTTGCTATCATTTATGTGTTTTATTTAGCTACTATCATGGACAACACGTTCTTGAGCGTGTTCCATATTTCACGACAACACCTTCGAATAGCAGTTTTCGTGAGGGATCAGCTGTAAGACTTACTTGTGAAGCGACAGGTAAATAATATACCTTGAAGCAGCATTGTTTACTTAAACATATGGAGACATTTGTGTAAAAACAATAGTTGTGCCTACTCCACTGACGTGCGTATGTAGAATTATTCAATTTTTTTTTTGTCACCGAAACCTCTGAATACCTCGAAAACGCTAGGAAAATTACATCTTTGCTGGTTATCGTTTGAAAGAGTTTTTTGTTCTTGTTTCTTTTTTTTTTGCTTTATCTGAGAGTTTCTTGCCCTCAATTTGGCTGCTAATTGCCCTATTTGTCTTTGCGTACGTTCAGAAGAAATGAAGTAGCTTCTCACCAATTTGGCATGTTCACAACGCTTCATTTTATAGCCTCAAGTGAATAGCGTTTGTCCACTAATTAATGCATTAGGCATTCTTGTGGATTTGATGCGGCATAGCTTGCGAATTTTCAACGTTGTGCGTTGTAAGTATTGGCATGTAGTTTGCCTAGAGAAATATTACTAAAATAGAGATGAAAAAGTTCTTCAAATTGAAATATTCGTATTAATAACGCCTAAATGAGAATATCCGAAAATTTCGCATATGTTAATGGAAGAAAGTATATCGATAAAATTTTGTGAACCAATAAACAAGCAACTATGCAAAACATTTTGTTCTATATTGGTTTATAGTTTCATAGAAGTTTATAGAAGTTTTGAAGTTTATAGAAGATTGAAATGTAAGCAGCAGCAGCAGCAGCAGCAGCGGTGAAAATACCCAATGACAATCTAATGCGATTATCTAATAACTCGACTCTAAAGAACACATCCGTGCCTGAAGTTGTATTGATGTCGGTTCTTTAGACGGATTTTGCAGGACCACCGGGTTTCATCCTTTCTTGAGCGCTTTTGACACCTGTTTTTTTTCAATTTTAGTGGGAAATTATGAAATAGCATGACATTATATGATGGAGCCAGTCTTGCACCGGTACCCTTTCATGTTGAAGCATAGAGGTGATGAAATAGCGAAGAGTCAGGCTTATAATCGAGCTTGATGAAGGGCGCCCTATGCAATCAATTGCCTATAGAAATTCATACTGCTATTATATTTCCCTCACTTATTCTTTGTGAGCATGTGGTTAAAAATTGGAATGAGGAAAGAAGATAAGTTGAATATCACCTCTATGAATACAGTTGCGTTTCTTCTAATTCAGTCGATCATCGCTGTGAGAACTCACAATGATATGAGATGTAAGCAATCGCTCTTAATTATAATTTTCACTTATTATGAAATGTTTTTTTTTTCGTTTTAGGAAAGCCACAACCGTTAATTTCATGGTATTTCAACGGTGAGCAAATTACACCAAGTCGAAAATTTTCATTCAATGAAGATAATTCTTTACTCACCATCTATCCGTATCAACAAAATGATGTTGGGAAGTAAGTCTCTTTTACGTTGCAATTTTTTTAAACGTTTTCTGCCGATTCTTTGCACCAGAAACCTTTTTTTTGCGGAAAAGGAAGCAAATTTGCAGATGCACAATGTAGATCAGGGCAATTTCATTAATTTTCGCACAAGTCCTGTGCAAAGATGCTGCAACTGATGAAATAATTGACTCTTTTTCGACCCCTCCAATAGACTGTGCAACTATGTTATCAGAGATATCTGTTTTACAAATATTTACTTACAGATACACATGTCTTGCAAGCAATAAGAATGGTCGTGTGCAGCACTCATTTGATTTGGGCATTACGAACAGCTCAGCGCCATTAATAATCGACAGTCCTCAATCGAAGACGGTTACACCTGGACAGCCGGTGACATTCGTCTGTCGAGCAAGTGGACAACCGCCTCCAGAGATCACATGGAGTTTCGAAGGAAATCGACTTGATAGCAACGATCCGCATGTCACGGTTTGTTCGGCTATTATTACTGACCTCTCAATTGTCTATCAACTTCAACAGTTTAATTCATTTAAAAGCTTCTAAATTGCAAATAACATAAAGCAATTTAATTTAGGACTGTATATTTGCATCGCATCTCATATCATCAGCTTTATCGTTGATTTTTTATGCAATCAATGTGAGCAGAGGATTTTCGATTCCACTATAAAGCTGTAAATTTTGCAGTTTGCACATTTCGGCACTGAATTAACGATTCGTCATGCAACTCGAGAAGATGAAGGTACTTATAGCTGTAGAGCGAGTAGTCCCATTGGGACAGCACTAGCCGATGCAACACTTAAGGTACATTTACCACAACAAGAAATACTCGATGAAGCGCTCACCAAAGATGTACTTCGTACAATTGTTGAAAAAGCACGAATCAATGTTGACAGGTAACTATTATTATTATTATTATTATTATTATTATTATTATTATTATTATTATTATTATTATTATTATTATTATTATTATTATTTTTAAAATTTTATCGAACAAGTTGATTTCTCGTTACGCAAAGAAAATAAAAGTATAAAGCAATAGCGAAAATTTTCATCGAGAATTGAACGTGGCTAAATGGATGAAATTCATTGGGTAATTGCAGCGTGAATTGATGCATATAGCACCTCGAATGAGTAAACCACACATAGGAAGCTATTGAAGCAATTTTATATGCGTAATTGCATCGTCAAGGGAATGCGTATTCTTATTGGTTTTCCGTTGGAATTTTATATTTTCGAGCATATTTGCAGAGAGGTTTTGAATGGTAGATGGCTTACGATTACGCTCATGCGCGTTAGAAGAAAACTTTGGTACTTGTAAGTATTCAGAAAGGGAAACTCTCTTTGTAGTAATGCCAAAATGAGTGCTTTTGCAAAGGTGTTAGAGGGGACTGGTCTTTTATACCTCGAAAAATAAGTTGAAATTTGTTGATGCGCTTCTTAAAAATTATACTTTCGCTTATATGAATCGTTCAAAAATAATGGATCGAATAAAACTTCTAGAAATAATTCAAAAAAGAAATTTCTTTTGGCGCATAACGATTTCTAAATGCTCGAAATTAAAAATGACCAACGAGATGCAACTTCAATGAGGTGCATTAATGAATATGTCTAGAATTTAGCATTCTATAGCATTGCTGGTTATCGATGTTATTGATACGAATAACTCGATGGATTAGATGCTAATTTTGCATCAGATACTCCGTGTAATTCTATTTTCTTTTCGCCTCTTGGAAGAGAATAAAATTAAAAACATTCGAAATGGAAAATCTTTGCTGATCTCGTCTGAGTTGTTTTAAAATAGATTTCAGCTAGAAAACAGGCTTAAATGAAGGGCCACAAAAGTGGCGATCGTCTATTCATTGAATGAGATCATAAAAATGCTCCCAAAATACTATAGAATATCTCATATTACGATCGCAAGACTTGCTATAAAGTGTCAGTATCGTATTCAACTTCATGCATCTCTAATCACCTATATGAGAGTGTCACATAACAATGCGGAAATTCTTTATTTGCGATATTCACTTCTTCAGAAAATAATTCATATAAGACAACGAGCAAAAAAGTGTTGAAAATGTCGTTTGTGAAAACAACGGTGGAGTGATGCTAAAGGTTGGATGGAGAATTTACTTTTTTTGGGTTTCTGCAAAATTACATTTGCAGAAGTCAATATGGCAGCGCTTAGTATTGTTTTTTATGTACACGTTTATCCGCGTTCTGCAGTTCCAATTTAGCAGCTATTTGAAGCTAAACTCACGAAAATTTGTGGATATTATATAAATCATGGGCTTATAGAAATTTTCGAATCGCATCGTTTTCATTAAAAGAGCCTATCGATAGACCGTCGAACGTGTTGAAAATTTTCTACTTGGAAAGATTATTTAACATTATCAAGCCGAAAACAAATGAGGAAACCAGCGCCTAGGAAATTGATGCAATATGCACTTTAATAATTCGTTTGCTATCGCAAAGAACTTCATTAATTGTTGGCATATAATACGCTAATTCTGTTTTTATTTTCGATTATGATGCATTTATATTTTAGCTGATATTATTTATTATTCACATAAAACTTTCTTTGATGGTCATAGCGGTATAGAAGCGTTTCTCATTCGATTATAAAATGCCTTATGCTTTACGCATTCTTAGATGGTTTTAAATATTTTTAGATTTGATGGATCTATTCGATTGCTAATAGGAGAGATTGTCTATAGTGTTTATTTTATACATTAACATTTGTGTATATAAAGAATATAAAGATAGCCCATGGTTTATATATATATATATATATATATATATATATATATATATATATATATATATATATATATATATATATATATATATTTGATGCGTCAATTTCATTTCTATAGCTTTCATGGTTTATGAGTTTAAATGTCCGAGCGGATAGACGCAAATTTGCGAGTATTAACTTGAGCATAGCCCATTATAATGCGTAGTTGTTGAATGAAAGATATATAGGGAATTTTACAATATATTTTTTTTCGATATGAACCATTCCCTCTTTGCTATTGAAACCCTCTTCTGAAATGCGTCACTAAAATGAAAGCAACCTTGATGTGTGTTTGATATATTTAAATATTCATTTTATTTATATATTTTTTTTATTTAGAGCAATTAACGAATCAAAAGCATCATTCAACTATGAGATAACATCTCCATGGGAATTTATGAAACAATTCAAATTTAATGTGCCACAAAATATCGAATTGACGAAAGCTAGAGAGATCTACGAGCAAAGTCTACTTCTCGTTCAAGAGCACGTTCGTAATGGTATTTATTTTTATATTTTGTTGAAATGTGAATTATCCATCAACGTTTCGCTCACTAATTACTTGGGATGTTTAAATTTAGTGCTTGAATAAGAAGGATGTATCACTTGAATTTTAACACTGAGATGAAAATTGTATTCGAAAAATAAACAGGTAAAGGCACTCATAATGGGAGTTTCGTTCTAGGCATTAGCAAGAATAAAGCAAAAATTAATAAAGGGATTATGATAAACAATGAATGAGCCCCCACATCTTCCACATAATTGGCCTAGCTTAAGTGTTCACTATTTAATTGCAGGACTCAACTTTCCAATCAATGAACTACCCACCAACTTTTCTTTTGAATCTGTTTTGGCCGTTTCACATATTCAAACGATTATGGAACTCTCAGGTTGTGTGACTGGGCCATTCCGTAATCCATGTACAGATATGTGTCTCTATTCGAAATACAGGTAAAACGTTTAATGTGAATCATAGTTAAGTAGATTGAACTTAATCAATCGTTTATTGCAATTTAGAGTAGCAAATGTGCAGTGTTGATTGTGTAAAGTTTTTTTTTTTATAAAGATATATAAAGATCGAACTAGTAAATCATGTAAAGATTTGTTTATAGGTGCAAAAAGTGCAGTATGTAAAGGTTATATAAAAACGCAGCAATTTGAGAGAAAGAGTGCCCAAGTAGATGTAATTTCCTCGTAAATCCTTCTAGAGATAGAATTAAGCAACTTCACTTCGCAGCTATATGAAAAGTTTTAAATCTTAGATGAATCAGTGCTTCAATCCAGCAATCATCTCTTTTCGAAAAGAGTTTTATTTATAATTATTATATTATTCTCGATTCGCTATGATGTTCTAAAATAAGCGACGATGTGCATCCAATGAAAACACATTATTTTCTTACAGATCATATGATGGTCAATGTAATAATTTGGAACATCCATTTTGGGGTGTTGCTCAAACACCATTTCGTCGTAATTTGCCGCCGATTTATGAGAACGGTTTCAACACTCCAGTTGGATGGGATCCAGAAAAACTCTATTTTGGTTACAAGAAACCGAATCCACGTTCTGTATCGCTAAAGCTTATTTCCACTGAACATATCACTCCACATCATGGATATACTGCAATGATGAAGCAATGGGGACAATTCTTAGGTCAGTGTTTTTTCCCCTTGTAGTAAAACAATGCTTTTTTCAGCGTTGCTACTGTCCGTTCAGTTGTTGTTTCGTCTGTGATGAGTAGACGCTGACTGTGAAATATTATAAATGAAGCTTTCATGTAAATTTCAACCCGAATTATGGGGATTGCTTCCATAAGGAAGTTAGATTAAGCTGAGTTTTGTTCCATTTCTTAATCCAAATGGTACAGAATGTCACATAGAAGCCTAATCGCGACTTATTAAGCTAGATTGGCAAATTTTCTTTGCAGAATATTTGCCGCTTGAGTCCTCTCTCACTATTCAATTAGTGCTGTAGAGATCTTTGGTTTCCGAACATAAAGTTCGCCCTCCATGATAGCATCATATTCTCGACCAAGGTAGATTATTATAGTTCTTACGAGGCTATCCCTTTTCTACGTTCATCTTTCGCTGAAATTTACACGTTATTTGTCATTTTCGGAAGCGTGGCTAACGTTTATTGCTCCCTCAATAAATCAATATAAGTTGAATTCTGTATCTCATAGGATGGCAGTGGTTTCAATAAACGAAGAGCACATTTGAAAAAAAAAAATTTTGAGATGAAAAACAACGAGTGAAAACGCTAACGTTGCCAAGCTTTCAGCTCATGATATTGAACAAACAGCACCTGGTTTAGCTCGACAGACTTATATGAAAGGAGCGATTTGTAATAAAACCTGTGAAAATCTCGATCCGTGCTATAATGTTCCAATGCCACCTGAGGATCCTCGATTGCATTCCCAGTGAGTCAAACTTCCAAAATTTTGCAGCTTAAGAATGATTCATCTATATAGATTATGGGAAATTAAGTTGTATGCCAATATTCTTGATGCATCGCAAGTAGATGTCAAAAGCATGACGTAGATAAGAAATGATAGAAGGGGACGAACGAACTTTTTTTTGGCATTTCTCTTCGGAATCACCTTTGCTCTTTCATCCAAATGTGTGCTTGAAAACTGTTAGCAAAATCAGACTAAACCTCATAAATCAAAATTTTTATAATATTTCATCCAATGTTTTTCATTTTATATTTGGCTTGGAATGAAGAAGCACAAAAGAGATTTGTTAAATATTCGTTGATAATCATTTGAACAATCAAAATAAATGCTTTCATTAAAGTCACTTTTGAAATTTATATATATTTTTTTTTTGAGGATTTGCATATATATAAAATTTTGAAGATATTTTCCTCTTAATTAGCCGAAACTTTTCGCATACGATACGCATTTCGTACAATCAACGTTTAATGATTCAAGTAAGAGTAATAAATGATAACTAAATGAAATTTTGTAGAAATAAACCGAAAATCAAATGCATTGAAGTCGAGCGATCTAGTGCGACATGTGGATCTGGACAGACTGGACCAATTTATCGACAACTCACATATCGAGAGCAAATGAATATTGTATGTGCAAACTACATATATCAGTTTTGTTCATTAATTTTCTTCATAAATACACACTAATTGGACTAAATAAAGAGACCAGAATTGATTGACATTTGTTTTTTTCTAAATTATATTTAATTAATTTGGAGATGATTACATTCCCATAAGTGATATGATATTTGATATCCAAAAATATATTCTCGTCTTAAATGGGATAAAAATCTGAATGAGAATAAAGCATTATTTAGAGAGCATGCTGAGCGAAGTTCTCTTTGCTTATCCATTAATAAAGAAATATGAATGATTCAGAAATTGATTGTAATGATGCTCAAATATTTCAACAAATATCGAATCATTAATGCGCAGATATTAGTGGTCATATTGTGACAATTTATGAGGTATTGGTTGTAATAATATTCTGGTGATACCTTCAAAGAATTTCTAGTTAAAAGAATGGATATTTAAATCAAAACATTTTGATTTAGTTGACATCTTATATCGATGGTTCGGCTATTTATGGCAGCTCTGAAGTGGACGCTTTGGATCTGAGAGATCTATTCGGTGATCATGGTTTACTCCGATTCGACATCGTATCGGCTTCACAAAAACCCTATCTTCCTTTTGAAAGGGAATCAGCGATGGAATGTCGTCGTAATCGTTCGAGAGAGAATCCAATCAGCTGTTTCCTTGCCGGTGATTATCGCGCCAACGAACAGGTTCAAATATCTTATTCTTCATATAGTCCCATAATATTCATTTAATGTTTTTACAATATATTTCTAAAATATTCATTTGCTTTAATTTTTCTCTTCATTTTTAATTATTTAATTATGTAATTAAAAAATACTTTTTTTTTTGCAGTTGGCACTTTTGAGTATGCATACATTGTGGTTACGAGAACACAATCGTATCGCGACAAAATTCCTTGAGATCAATCCACATTGGGATGGTGAAACAATCTATCAAGAAACGCGTAAAATTGTAGGCGCAATGTTGCAAGTGATCACCTTTGAACATTGGCTACCTAAAGTACTCGGACCTGTAAGTTGTGGCGTTTTCATGTATTTATTAAATATTGCTTTGTTTGCACAAAATTTGTTAGTGAAATGAACCTTAGACGATATTTTATTCCATTTCCATGTTTATTGCAAGTGAATTAACTGGATTAAGTTGTGGCTCTTTGTGGAAATAAATCAGGCTATTATGAGGTGCAAACCTTCCTCGTCCGACGAGGTTCCCAGTGTCAAGACTAAGAAAACAGCCGTGAAAAATCGACTGAAGATTTCATTGTCATGCCGACACATGTGCATTACTACCATATTGAACAATTTGAATTTCACTGAAAGAACCCGCCTCTCTTGCTTAGGGTTTTCGTCCATCCAGCATATGAGGTAAGCGTTTCTCTCCCAGAAACATGGAAACCTAGTCAGACCACATGATGCCCGCTGTCCTAGCGCATGACAGCATTGGCTTAGCCAACTTTGCCACTAAAATGGTCAGGCATGTTTTTTCATGTATGGCCAAGCGGACAGTACTCAGCTTTCGGTTTCATTTTTTCTCCAAAACGAGGATCTGTATGACTATATCATTGCCGATGTTGACTATATGTGTTCATAATAAAACTCACTCACTATTCGGTTTTTCAAATTCTGAAAACTTCGAGCTGTACCTCAGTCACATTGTAGTGAACAAAGAAGACATAGTTGGTTTTTTAAATTATTTTGTAATATATCACAGGTCGAGAGAAGTTCCTTGCTAGATTTATCAGCTGCGATCCAGTTATAGTTTCGAAGCTGGCCTTCTCTCATTTCTTGTCATAACTTCGAGGTTTCCTTTCAGGATGGGTATGCGGAGCTTATTGGCCCGTATAAAGGATATGATCCAGAAGTAAATCCAACACTCGCGAATAGCTTCTCGGCTGGGGCATTCCGATTCGGACATACAATTGTTAATCCAATCCTATATCGGCTTGGCAAAGATTTTCAACCGATTAGAGAAGGTAGAAATTGGTTGATTTAAATCACTAATGCACCGAAATATTTCTGCTATGTATTCATACTTATTAATAAGTCATTAAACTTTATTTGTTCCTACATCATTTTTAGCTGCATTTGCTTAGCCGTCTTCTATAAGTGATGAGTTGCTATAGCCTTGTGCATATCTTCTGAACTCACGATGGATATTGATATTAGCTGGTGGATAATGAAGAAGGAAACGGGATCACTTGAAAAACGCAAAAAAAAAATCCAGAAAAATTTTCACGAAAAAAAGATGCGATCACTTCTAGCATCTTTATAATCCAATCACACAGTCCCTACTTTTTTTTTGTACCCGAAAATCTCATTCGTTTTTCTATTTATTTATGCTACTTAAATTATTATTTATTATCGTTTCCATGTTTACGGTTGTATTACCCTCTCATTTTATTCCTTCAAGAATATTGTTTAGGGAATATTCCTCTACATGAGGCATTCTTCGCACCCGAAAGACTTCTTTCTGAGGGTGGCATTGATCCACTATTGCGTGGTCTTTTCGGAGCACCTATGAAGACACCAAAAGAGGAGCAACTTGTTAATAAAGAATTAACGCATAAGCTATTCAGCCGTGTCGAAGAGGTATTATTATTGGCATTTCTTTTTGACATGAGATATTCGTTCATAAAAATGCAATGATTTTAGGCGATTAAAAAATTTTTAAATGAAAGTGCATTGAAAGTTATTCGAAATTGGTGCACATGATAAGTTACGATAATGTGAGTAGTGATTTTTATCAGCTACGATCGTCCAAGGCAATAAGGAAGTTAGTCAAAATGAGGGACAATTCAAAAATTAATGCAAAATTGAAGTTTGGGTATCATAAAGAAAATAGTAAACATTCGTTGAGTTGTTTTATTCGGCCTTAAATGACCGTATATCTTGCTCTGCCTATTGACGATCCTATCCGTTTTATCTGTTGAATGCGGAAGTAGTTGGACTTGCTAGCTTTTTTATTAAGGAAATCAACGCATCGAGAGGTAATATCGGAGCAAAAATTATTAAGAAAACGAAATCAACCATTTTCGATTATTAATTTCAGAACATTGAATATTGCAATCGTACCAATAATTTCTATTAGGAAAGCATTTTAAAAATATGATTTAAAGAGTTTTTTTATAATTTCCTAAGTAGCACTCTTAGAAAAGAATATAGCTTTATCACGGATCAGCGGATTGTCTATGCGGAAAAATTCCTTTAAATTCTGCAGTTAGTTTCATTTGAAAAGCTAGAGAATCTATCGTTTCGCCTACAAATGAAAATTTTGAGAAAAAGTTCTTTTGAATTCTTTCATTTCAAAATCAATCCATCATCGTTTTTACTTGCACAAATTTGATATATTTTATGCATTGCGGCTCGTAATTGAAGGATTTGAAAGATTTTTCAAGAAGGCAATCATTCGATTAGATCCCTCATGAGTAATTCCCCATATGTCAGATTCTTATTAAATTCTAGTTGTCCGTAAAGTGGCAATGCTTCGTTGAGCTTAGATTAATGAATTCAAAAAAAAAAAAAAACTTTCTGAATCGTCAGAAAAGGCACATCTAATAGAATATTTCTAGTATGATTTTCAATTACAACATTTGAGATACATAATATTATCACAATTGTGCATTTATGATTTTAAAAAAAAGTTGTAGTTACACAATTTTTTGTGAACATTTTTAATTATTTTCATCGTTTTTTTCAGTTTTCAAATTTTTATTTTATTTTAATTTTATTAATCAGATTTTAATCATTTTCAAATTTTTTCAGTTTTCGAAATTTGATATTAATCTATTTTTCGATTTCAAGACGATGACATCATTCTATTTCTATTAACTTTAGCTTAATGGCAAATCTTTTCTAATCAATTGTTTTTGAAGAAAAATGATTGAAATAATTGTTGTTCCATATGTGCTATGATCTGCTAATATAAGCGAAAACTTCTCTAGTCTAGTAGAGAGTTTATGATGACCATTTCAATTGTACATAAGAAAATTACTTTTTCGTTGTTGTTTTTTTTTTTTTTCTGCGTGAATAATTCCCAATTATTTACAGTCAATGTATGATTTAGCGACGATCAATATTCAAAGAGGTCGTGATCATGCTTTGCCTGGGTAAGAAGAATATACCGTTTTTATGGTGGATCTTTTTCATAAATTTTTTCAACTGTTTATATTCAATAAACGACTAACTAATATAAATCACTTTGAGAATAATGTTTGAATATTAGATAACACTCCCATAGCTACGTTTAAGAGATATGGGACGACCATAAACAAAGAGTAAAGAAGCGTTGGAAAAAAAAGAAATTTGAGAGAGTCAGTCGAAAAATTAAAGAAGAATCTTTCGATAACATAGAATTTTCTATGCTTTTGGCTAGATTTACATCAAATTTATAGGTCTTCATCAGCTAAATTCACTAAAATAATAATTATTTTGTTACTTCCACTTTGAGTATATCCATTTTCGCCTCATATTTTAGCAGCCTGCCATTTCATTGACTCTTGAATTTCTTCCAAAAACATTAAATATCCTGCCTAAAAAATAGCACTAAGGTATAACTAAATTTCAATAATATGGCAACCATAAGTTTTAATGGGGAATAGTGAATTATGATGTTAACTTTCACTCTTATTCTAATATATGATTAGAAGCAGCTAACGTTGTTTGATTTGATTCATGAAGTAATTATCACACATTTTTAGGTATATTGAATTTCGGCGTTGGTGCAATCTTACTGTCCCGAAGACTTGGGACGATCTTGCAATTGATATTCCTGATGAAAATGTTCGTCAGAAATTGCAAGAACTCTATGGACATCCCGGTATATTTTACTTTAAATAAAGAGCTTTATAAGCATTAATTGTATTAGAAAAGTGGTTGACGCTTTTCTTCTTATTGCAGAAAGAAAAGCAAAAGTGATATCGAAACTTTTTCGAATGAATGATATGATAAGAAAGAAGAGTTTCATTGCCAATAGTGATAGTGATGATATTGAGAAGAGTTTCGATAGTGTGATTCATCGGGAATGTTCACTTCTTCGCGATTTTCTACCATATATGCACATATCGTTTTATTTTGGTAACATTATTAGTCTGTTTTCAGTTGTTTTGAATTGCTTTGTGGAATTGAAAGAACTCAAAAAAGTGTAAATATATATTAGTCATTTGCGAGAAAAACAAGGGCTTTCAAGTGTTTAGGTGATGAAAAGAGGATTTCAATTTTTTGCCTGAAGAAAATCTAATTCTTAACATAACTGTGCTATTGGATATTAATCCACTCACATTAAAATTTTGCGAAGGTGAAAATAGTTTCCCGTTAGTAATCTGCAGAGGAAAGTCACCTTCACACTGCGCTTAAAGCAACAATGAGGTACCTTACATTCCTGATAAAACAAGTATCGTTTTGATATGATCGTATTGTATTTATTACTGTATTATGCTTTTAAGTTATTACCGTTTTCACTATATCAAAATTCCATGAAAAATATATCATTCGTTCCCTCCATAGAAATTCATCTCACAAAACATCTTTCCTGTGGAAATTCATGTGCCAGGGATTTATTAAAAGTTTCATATTCATAGTCAAGCTTCTAGTGATTTTTGATTTCATTGATGAGCTCGTTATTTATTTTCGAATAAGCTAAAGACTGAAAGCAATCCATTATTTTCCACTGAAATTTTTGTTCCCTTATGAGCTATACCCAAATAGACAGCTATCGTTATTTCTTCAATCTTTGCTTCGAATTAAGTTGCATATATTTTCCATTTTTCCGTCACAGTTTTTGAGGATAAAAATAGCTATCAGATTTCATAGTTTATCATGAAAGTGAAAAATTTTTTGACCGACGTGTTTACCGCATCAAATTCAACCTAGTCATTGAGCATTTTTGAGCGATGAAATGATAAAAATTGCCCTGAATATTTTTTTTTTAAAGGAAATATTGATCTATGGGTTGGTGGTATATCGGAGAGACGATTGGCTGGCGCACTTGTTGGGCCAACAATTGCTTGTATACTTGGAGATCAATTCCGTCGACTTCGTACTGGAGACCGTTTCTGGTTAGCATCATTTGCCGAACGCATACTTGGCAGTAATAACTTTTTGATGTGGATGAATTTTTATCGCAGCTAGTCGGCCTATTTGAAACAGGAAATTAGCAATTGCATATGGACGAACGATCGAATAGTGACCTCGATAGTATTCAAATTCATTCAACGAAGTGATTTTGGCCGAAAAATTAAAACTTCTCTTCGTAAAGAGGTTTTAAATTGATGGTCGATGAATATATCTGAGCGAATAATGTAACATAGAATCTAGAGAAAGAAAACATTTTTAGCAATTATACTTATTCGATATTTGAATATTGTCCATTTATTAGTGAATAAAATATAAAATGCTTAGTCAATAAAAAAAAAACGCAAACATTTTCTACAAAATTTTTTATTATAGGTATGAGAATGAAGGTGTTTTTACACAATTACAACTACAACAAATACGTAAAACCTCACTTGCTGCCGTATTATGCAATAATGGTGATGATATTGATAGAGTTCAGGTGAGATTTTAATCATAATCTCTGATAAGGTTTTATCACTTCTAATATTTTCCAGTTTTTTTTTTTTTTTAATGAAAAGCGCAATCATTTTTTGAGGGAATCATTTACGGTTTGTTTACTTCGAATGCGATATGACTTGAAAGCACTATTTAAGTTGAGGACTTTTTTTTCAAATTTTTCTTTATATTTTTCAGTCGTAAATAGAGTCGATCGCTCATTTGCTTGACCTTGAGAATATGTTTTTTTCGTATACATTTTTATTGAATAAAAATTCAGTGTGAAAGATAATGCAGATATATTGCCATGAATTAATGTAGGCGTTCTGAATATAAATTATTAAAGAAATTCCAATCTATTCCAACAAATCTATTAAACTTCTAGGAAGATGTATTCGAATACAAAGGTGATCGACCGATGAGTTTCTATAAAACATGTGATAAGATTTCTCAAATCAATCTCAACGTATGGCAAGCCTGTTGTGAAAGAACTTGTGCATCGTCGATGAGCGATAATCGTCCTACACAAAGCCGGTAAGTAAATTTCATACTGAATGAATTCTCGTCTGAAACTACAGGAAACCGCGCAGAATTATATGATTTAAAAAGCTTTATATAAGTGAATCCTTTAGAAAGCTTATCCGTGAAGGTATCGCACAACTTCATGAAAGTTGTCCATCACGCTTTCTTCCCCTCGTCGCATTTCCCTCGGAACTTTGCCTTCCTTGAATTTTTATGAAATATTTGCATCAAATCTCTCTAATTCATTTCCCCTCAAAAAAAAGCATTAATTTTATCATTTATGGCTGCTATATATTGAGGTAATAATTTTAGAAAACGACGAGCGAATCATTTCTACAAGCGAAATTTTTGTGAAACGGCCGGAATCATTCGAAAGGATGGCGAAATGTGGAATATTGATGAATGTACAACTTGCGAATGCAGGGTATAATTATTTTCATGATTATAACGCATTTTATGCATACGTTGCCGTAGTTGAGATTATAACTGCCAAAATTAGTGAAAAAAAAATCGTTGGATTCTTTGTATGGTAATATGAATTATCGTAAGAAAATTAGTCCTCATGCTATCTGCTTTGAAAGAGAGAGATGAAATCTAGATCGACGAGAGAAACATTCGATTATTGCTGAACATAACTTCGACGTTATAATTCAATCTTATTGGAAATATTACTAATAATAACCCAAAAAACTTTTAGATATGAATAAAATAATGATTACTATTGTTGTTACTATTTGGCATTGCTATTATTTATTAATACTATTGAAATTTTCGTAACTATTGCGATTGCCTTTTTTATTTCTTCGTTATTTTGTTATATTTTCTGTTACTTTCTGAAACGCGTGTATTTTTTAATATTTTTATAAATAATAGGATGATTTGTTTTTAATAAATAAAAAGGTGATTAACTTGAACAAGTGAATATTCGATGAATTCTGATCGATTCATAGATCCATATACGAGCTTTGAATATTTCCCGAATATTTGCTTTTCTTCATTTATATCTTTTAGCTAAATGTATTTTTTGAATGCAAAAGCATATATCTTCTCGCCTGCAAATCTAGAAAGTTAGGAAATGTGAATTATTAACTTCGAAAGAGCTTTATAAAGAACTCATAAATTAGAAACTACTAGTATTATGAAAAAAAAAAATTTTTTTTTACACAGCATCATTTATGTAGAATATTTTAATTTCAGGTGAATCAAATTTGGTGTTCGGTAGCAGAAGATTGCAAACAATCGAAAAAATCGACATCTTCATAAATTGAATTCCTCTAGCAGCCGTTATGTACTGATCTTTTTTTTTTTTGTGCCATTCGCTTTTTGTGTTTGTTTGCTTATTAAATCCATCAATAAACAATCTTTAAACAAGAGTTGCTGTTTACAATAGGTAAATAATTTACCTGCGATAAGTGTTCTTCTTGATTAATTTCTACTTTGGAAAAAAAAAAAAAAGAAAAACAACTAACACAATGCCAACTAATAGGCACTTCTCAATTAGATAGATAAAATAAAATTGCAATAAATATTCCCGACTAAATTGATAATTATATCAGTAAAATTGTTCAGCACCAATTTTTTATCGATAACAAATGTTGTTTTTATGTTTTGTATAAATATTATCGTAAAATCGAAAAAAAAAAAACCTTGATTAGCAATAGCAAAAACTAAACCGCCAATAACATTGTTATTCAAGCTTTAAAGAAGTTGTTATATAAACGGAAATAAATAAGCTGGGATTGCATTCTGTGTAGAAAATGTTCTATTCATTCGTTCCGACAATGATTCGTCTAATATTTTCACAATATTGTGTTATCTTTTTTTTTTTTTTTTTTTACAAAATTTTTGAATGATTTATGTGGTTTTTCAACGCAATATTCATAATAAATGTGTCTTTATAGAGTTCTTAGTTCTTATATATTTTAATTCTTACAGATAACACACAATTGTTCCTAGTTGTTATATAGTTTTATATAGTAGTTTCATATAGTGCTTAGAGATGAGGATGCTTACAGAACACATAATGCTCGTCGAAATTTAATTCATTTAGAAAAGCTGAATATATTTCATGGCACTGCTATTAAAAAAAAATTTTTTTATCTTAACGTTGACTTACGATCCAACTAGATCATCGTTATGTCGACTTTAACTATGAAGCTATAAAAATGCCCTCCAGCATTCTGAAAATACTCAAAATTCTCCGCTGAATAATCGTGGGCATTTTTTTTTTGTATTTGTTTTCTCAACACCGAGCTAACTCTTAGAAAAAAAATTTCCATTAGATCTTCGCATTTTTTTTCGTGGTAAATAAGCAAATAGCGACATAAAATGCGTCATTCGGCATAGATTTCTGGATATTTCTGAAATCTCAGAATATGCCTCTATCGATTGACGCAGAAATCGTTATGGAAGAGACTTATTTAATGCTGAATCCCGGATGAACAAAATTGTATTAGATCGAGCAATCTGGCGACATATTTCCCACAGTAAATGCTCTACTTCAAAAAGTATAAATTCTCTATTTTTGTAGATTATTAGAAATAGAGCACTTTTTGGATATAAGGACTACGCTCTGAAATGCACTCAATTATTCCACAAGACGTTTACAACTTTTTTCTGAAATTGATAAATCAACATAAATTATGTTATAGAACCGCATCGTATGAGAAATCAAATCCTACATCCTTAGTGAACTTTCGCATTCGCTCGCTTGTATTTCGGCGTGCCAAATCGACAGTTAACTTCAGGATGTGGCAATTGAATGCTTGTATATTCCTTTGTAGCTGATGACATTGCCAATATGGCCGTTCAAATCGGTATGCTGCTAAGCAGTGATAATACAAAGTCGAAGAATCGCTTGGAGGATGATTTCAAGTGATCAATGAAATGCTAAGTTTATTTAAAAATATTTTATTATCAAGGAGTAAATTTTTCGCTAACCGTTTGATCTATTTTAGGTTGAACTTAACTCACTGTCTTCACTCTTTCCCAAATGATTAAAGAGACAAATATTAAAGCTTAAAGTTGTGCAAACGCTTATCACGTTAAAAAGAGTTATTTCATAGTGCTGTATTTTCAAGGAAGAAGGGAATTCCCTTCCAACTTGTCTATTTCAGCCTTCCGACTCTTACCCAGGCAGAAATCTTCCCCATGATATAGGAGAGATGCTTAGTTGGAACGTGAGGCAGAGCACAATCGATACTTGTGCAATATAGCACAGCGTGTAATGGTGTATTCCTCGTCAATAGGCTATAACGCAACGCTGCCAATTGGTGCGGCGCGTTTCAACGTCGTTACGAATGTGCAATGTGAATAGCCCTCATGTGCTATGCGCAATTGCGTTCGGCCACAACAATGCATATGTGCTATTCTATGATGCCGTGTTATAAAATTTAGCGAGTTCGTGTTAAAATATTGCTTCACTTGTGTTATTTTAATTTCTATCTCCATTTCCGTATCGGTTTCTTTATAGATTGAATTAGCAAAGAAGAAAAAATTCTTTCATTGTGAATAAAAATTTTATAATCACTCTCAAGCATATTTGTGGTCTTTTCGGCTATTTTTCATTGTTATGTTTTATTGTCACAAGTTCGCTAAGACTTTTTTTATTGAGGTAACCTAGGATTTCTAATATCTTTTATTAATATCTTTGATGTTTTTAAAGCCTCGTGAAATAGACATTGGAAAAATAGAAATAAAAATGTCGAATAAGTTCTACTAAGAGATTTAAAACCTCTAATATCCTATCGTTGAGGAAGTAAATACGATATGAATTTTCTGGAAAACCATCATAATGAGAAACAAATCTGTTTAAATGCTGCGTAGCATATAGATTTGACGATGCAATATAACATCGCAATTTAACATCTGATTTATTTGGGTATTGTGGATTGTATTTATCTTGAATAGTATCTGATTGCATATTTTTTATTCCATTTTTTTTGACTTTTTCGAATTTGTTTGATGGTTTATTTTCATTTTTGTGATCTTTTAGTTGTCAATTCTCGTTCACTTTTTTTTTCCAGCTTGCAATTCGTTTCTGCGCTATTATAATTTAAAAATAGTCATATTTGAATGGTCATTTCAATTGTGCACTCAAAAATTTGCCGACATTTTATAACCGAATTGATTTCAAAATATACGGAAGAAGGATGAATTTCTTATAGAATATTTGTATCAGCGATCGGTGCAGTATGAAATGTTTTCATGTTTGTTTGGTAGTTTATGAAATGATTTGATGAATACTTTTGCAATGGTTTATATATTGAGAGATTTTATTGGTGTGATTTTCCATTTGCATTTGCTAATCGATCGCCTTTAAAATATTTTTCCTTATACATGCTTTAAGGATTTTAAAGTGTGTCTATATTTTTTCACGCCTGATTAACCCAACTTGAAACTTTTTTTATTAAGCTTTCCCATTGTGCGAATTTCATTCATGAATTTCACTAGATTTCATTGTTTCTGGTTGAAATTATTGAATAGAAAGACATGCATCTTTTTATCGATATGCATGAATATGACATCATCACAATCTAAAGAAATTCTTGCATGAAATGCATTTTATAGATGAGCATTTACAGAAAAAAAAGAAATGCAAAAAAAAAATCGTAAGAGGCAAAAACAACCAAAGTGTTAAAATTACCATACATACAAAAAGGTATGAAAATTGTAATTGTTAGTGTAGATAAACCTACGAGTTCTATGAGTCTACAAGAAATGTCGCTTGCTGATGATCTATAGATAAACCTACGAGTCCTGTGAGTCTACAAGAAATGTCGCTTGCCGATGATCTATAGATAAACCTACGAGTCCTATGAGTCTACGAGAAATGTCGCTTGCCGATGATCTACGTATTGCTATTGTAACCATAAAACGTTGTTCTTAGAAAAACGAATTTCCGATTATCTATTAGGCATATATGTGGCGATAGCGAAAATATTTTTCAACAGAATTTCTCCTTCAATGCAGTGGATGTCTTTCTTTTTTGAGACTTTTCTTTAACTGATGACTTCTTCAAGGGAGGATTTGCAGCACTTAGAGCCGAAAAGGTGGATAGTACGATATATAAGGGAAAAGAGTGCAATATTAATCCTGTTAATATGATGCGGCTGGTAATAAATGGATACGAATGGAGCAGCCGATTATTTTCAAATGATTATTTTATAATTCTACTATTTTATACTATTGATCATTCAAATAAAATTTTTTAATTATTTTTGTTATTCAACCAAATTATACCATTATAATCAGCGTAAATTGTTATGCTTCAATCGCTGTATTTTGCTTGAACTAATTAACAATTCATGAATTCATATCCTCTCGAAGAAGGAATAGGAAAGTATGGTTATCTGCTTTATATATACATTTGCGCATTTCACGAGGGATTACTCTTACATCATTTCTATTTATCTCCATCCCACCTCCCATCCCCATCGCCTTCATTGAGTCGGTATACCAAATGTTATATGTTCACCTGAAGGACAAGTAATTGGGCAACTACGGATGAGCAAGTCCCTATACGCGAGTCATCTGCGTATTAAAGATCCCCCTATTCGATGGCCACCAATCATACAGGGTACACTTATGCGGTATATTGAGCGATGGATTTCAGCAGCAAAGATGGCGCATCGTTATTCGACCGCCGATTGGGACATTGAGGACTATCACAGCTCAGTTGGTTCATCAAGTACGGCCCCAAGTGGTGATTATTCAATGAGCACACATCTGCTTGACGCTCTTTATGAAAGAAGTAAGCGGCTTTCATCGAATCTTTCGGCAGAATATGAACGCCATGAAAGATTTTTAGCACTACGACATTTCTGGATCCGATTGAGACATGAGTAGAAAAAAATTTTGAAGAAGTGATATTCGCAAACTATTTTTTTTTTAAGTTGTTAGGTGTTGGATGATATCCCACTTTGGTTTACTAATTTTTCATAATTTATGAAGCAATTGTTTTCTTAAAATTTAAGAAGCTATTAGATTGGTTGAAACAAATGATTTATAGACATTATTGTCATTACTTAATTTCTATTTTATATTTCATTGAATTTTTCTACTTGTTGGTTATTGTTTTTGTTTGTTTTTAAATTTTTTTGATACTTATATTAAAAATATGTTTAGAAGGTGTTTAAATGAGAGTCGAAAGGCGGTGATGAGAATGCCATTCACAAATGTTCTAAGCTTCCTAAAGTAAAGTAAATCTTGAACGAGCATCTTGGAGAGCAGAAAGATAGCTTGTATTGTTGATTGATGTAAGTTGCAAATGACTTGAAAAAAGGTTTAGAAGGACGTAGAGGTTCAAAGAGCAAAGAAAATCTACTATTTTTTCTGATGTTATTTAAGGCTCGGCAACTACTAGGAAAGATGACGAAAAAAGGGAATCGACAAACGGGGCGAAACCAAGTAATTTTTGCTCATCGTTCTTTTGATCGTTTCATTTTTATTACGTTTCTCTGCAATTCAACGTTCATTTCGATCGTCGTTACATTCATCGGTTTTCGGCTCTTCTACTGGTTTTCAGGCAAGAAAATACACTCTTGGTCTCTTGTTTTCCGTCTTTGCTCATCAGAGGACATATCACGATTACCCATCCTCCTTCCCACCCGAAGAAAAAGGATGAGAGTAACTTACAGTTTACATGAAAGTTCTATATCCCGACCTTAGTTTTCTTCAATTTTTAATTGAACGACACTATTGATATCTAGATTCCTATTCCCTCCCTTCATCTAGCAACAGTGGAGGATTGAACATTGGTCTAGCAAACATGTGAGGATCACGATGTGAATCTTATCTTAATATTAGTTCCATTTCATTAATAAATAAGGCTTTATCGGTGATTCAAGTATCACTCATTCTTTCACTCACCTTAGCTTTACGGTTTTCAGATTCGGCCGAAAAGGAATCGTTCTAGCAGTTGCACTCATTTATTAGACTTAAAAAGGGTCCAGTGGGACCTCATTTCTTTTAATTTCTGATTGAATGAAATCACGACTGCCTATTGCGATCGTTTCTCCATTCGTATTGAAGTAAATTCAAAGTTGTTTTATAGATCGATTTTCACTGTATAATTCGACTAGAAAGAAATAACCCGAGTGCAAAGAATCTCTTAACAAATCTGACCATCAATTTGAATTCAAATCCTCTCAGTAATATTACATTTTATGCCTTCCGTTAATCCCACTTGTGGAAGCAACACATTTTAGATGCCAGAATTCATCCTCAGAATAGTGTCCAATCCGTGTTTATCATCGGTGATTCGCCTCTATCTTTCCATCCAGCTAGCTGGCAATATTAACCACCTTTTTCAAAGTTTTGTTTTCTTATATTCACATTTTCTACAACCTTAATTTGTTGCATATTCTAGCATTTGTATAAATCGATGTAATTTAATAAGGATATGTAGTGATAGAATTTCCAACACCTTAATTGATGAAATTATTTTCTAAAGAATGATATTTCCCTTTGCAAAAAAAAAAAAAATGTTTTCTTTCAGGGTGTCGTAATAGGTTGCAAAGAGTTGTAAGGGAATATGCATTGAAAGTAATATTTCATCATAGAGAAGAAATATACGCCGATGTTTTAAGCAGTACACCATGTTCTCGGATGCAACGTAATGCTATATGGAATACTGTTCTTATGAAGTAAGTATCGACCCATATGATGTTTTTCAGTTCATTAAGTGTTGATGTTTTAATCAACAATTTTTCAGAGCATTTTTTTTTTCGCAATCAATGCAAAATTTTATTCGCTTCCGATCAAACGTTTATTAAATTATAGTAAATATTATGCGAGAATTTCGGTGCTCTATGGTGATGAATGACCTTAGCCTTCGCACTATATTGTGAGAGACTAATTTCTGGTTTATATTTGAGTTCGCTTCCTATATGTCATGAATAGTGAAATCGAGACTTCCATCGAAATTTCCTCATGCAAAATATTTTTGAAGTGACGAAAATTGAACTGATTGAACTCGAACTTGAACTCGAATTGATTGAATAGTTGAACGATATTTACATATCGTAATATTGTATTATCGATGCATATATGTTGCAGAGTTTTGCACAAATATCCATCAGCGGTGACTACAGCCGAATCATTGAAGAGCTTATGGCGAACAACGCTTTCAAAAATAAGACGGAACAAAGCGGCATTCAAGAAGTATGTTTCACATTAGATGTTGAATACTGTAACATCTCATTTGCATACTGTTTGAGGTACTGGATACTGTTACATTATTCATGCAACGATAGCTATATGTCACAATAAATTTCCGGTACATATATCCATGAATTGTCGATTAGCTGCTTTGATAGACTATCAGAACACTTTTTTTTTAAACAACGACAAGTGGAATTCACATGTTTGTCGGCAAAAAAAATTCCTAAAGAATCATTCATATGGTGCGCAGATTCGCTATGCAATTGCCGTATGCAAGAAAAAATCGTTAATAATCATTTATATTGTTGCGATAGAAGTACAATGGCATCTATCTAATGTATAACCATGATATAGAAATACTCTCTAGGCATATTTAATAGCCTTTCATGAATATTGCTATAGGCCATTGTCTCTTTAGATATTCTATGCAAACGACTGCCGATCCTGTCATGAACGATGCGCCATCGTTTTGTGACATTGAAATGGATATTTACCGTTGGTTATGCACCACGCCTGGATTCCATTTGATTCCTGATAGCGATAATAGTTTGGTATGTACCATTTTCGATAGTTTCTTGATCAGAATCACTAATAGTGTTCGACACCAAGTTTGATATACACCATTGCAATTTTTGATACGAATTTTAAATGATTTTAGATAGGATTAAATGCGAATTTCATTAACTTAAAGGAAGAAACCTCGTGTACGGGAAATCTCTATGAGCGATATACTAGAATTCTAATCCTGAAATCTCTAAATTCTTGTGCTTATGGATTGTGATTTCGGTATTCGGGATTTTTCGTGTGGAAGCGATGGGAAAAAACCGCTGAATTGTCGGTCGAAAATGTATTGCAAGTCAGTGAAGTTTATGGCTGACTTTTGCTTCTAATGCTTGAGAATTTTGCTTTCTTTCTATCTAATAAACGCAAATTTGAAACCTAATTAACACATATTTTTTGTGAATATTTTCGTTGATATGTAAATTTTTCGATTTATTATAATTGAAAACTTACTGCTGTGGAATTATCATGTCGAATGCAGCTTGCTAGGAGGATAGAGGTTTAAATTATGCAAATAATTTAAGTTGCCTCTATATGGGCAATCGATGATAACGATGAATGGTAGCAACGATGTGGCACTCACTCGTTCATCCTCTACAAGTAGCATCTCATCGGATGACAAAGAATC
Source organism: Baylisascaris procyonis (assembly GCA_037389465.1). Classification (NCBI taxonomy): domain Eukaryota; kingdom Metazoa; phylum Nematoda; class Chromadorea; order Rhabditida; family Ascarididae; genus Baylisascaris; species Baylisascaris procyonis. The sequence continues at coordinate 1,610,634 of JAZARR010000032.1, read as the reverse complement.
GCTAATGGATGCCGATGAGGATTTGATTGCAACGATGGATGCACAATCACATAGTGACGATCATCCAAATATTGCAGCACAAAATAATACGAATCAACGAATCAATGAAAGAAGTTACTATTGATATTTTATATACCAATTACGCATTTTAAATTATTATTAAAACTCCTTATTCCTAAAGTCGAAAATGTTCTTTATTTATTGCTAAGAATAATGCATATAACAATGACGATATTAAATGAAAATTGCCTATAGACCTTTTTGAAATAATTTTTCGATTTAGTGAAAAATAAAATATAAAATTGTATTCCTGAACGATAGCACTTATGCTCTTCTTTTGACCATCAGATGCTGACGAGCTTGGCCTCACGTTATCAGCTAATAATTGAGGGTTCATCAATGAAATCTATTTTACAGAGAAATTCAAACGTTGGGGTAGAGCAGAGCGTGATACTCTCATTCGATTGGTGATTCATTATAAGGATCGATCGATGAAGAACTCAATTGGATACGATGAAAGTGTTGATTCAAATATTGGTCGACTCGAATTTTGGAATCGCATTCTTTTAAAGTTTGTTCATTTTCTTTTATCAACCAATATTTCTTCGCGCACTAAGATAGCTATATTAAGTTATTTAGCAATGGATAACGTGACGTCTTATTAGTATATATTTCCTTGTTTACAGATTTTTGTTTATCATTATTTATTTCATTTAATTTGCGTTGATTGGAGAAATCATTAATCGTCCATATTTCCTTCTCTTATAATCTCATCATCAGATGTTTTAAAGTTTTATAGATCGCGAGGCTTATAATCAAAAAAATAGCTTAAATTCGACATTTTCATAGATTATTTTATGCTTTCGTAATGGGCATATTAGTATGTTGATAGAGAAACTGAATTTAATCGTTGCAAATAAAATTGAACTTCTAGTAGAAATGATTTTATTTATTTATCAACTTCAAAGCATATACTTTTTTATCCTTGCAGCTTTAAAAAATTATCGCATAGGCGATAAAAAAAGTTTTGAATTAATGCTTAGAAAGTTTAAAAGTTGGATTAGACATTGGATTTATGTCTATTTATGCGTCTTCGAATAGCATATTCGTACTTTCCTTTCAGCTGTTGAAAAAAAAAACGATCATTTCAAAAGGTGGTTGCGATGAGAAAAGTAGAAAGTGATAGTGGACTAGTACTTGAACTTGAAACCAACATAACGTTGAATAATGTTGATTTTATAGGTTTCGTGAGCATCATCCTCTCACTAAAGCGTCCACTACTTCGTTGAAGCGTTTATGGCGATCATCATGCGATAAAATAAGGAAACATCGACATGATTATGCAAAGTATTTTCTTCATTTACTTTTTTATGACCTTTAATCATATTGATACCACTAAATACTAATTCTATTATATATTCCCACCGAATAAAATATTCATTTTGGACGACTTTCATTATATTACCAAAACATAAAACATAATAAAATGACATTAAAAAGCGATCAATGATGCATTGTTTTCGTTTAGGGTTAATTAGGCGATTATATACTATTGTTGCATCTTTTAAAAAATAATTGACGAAATAATTTGTAAATATCATTTCAAATATCTGTTTCGTTTTCATCAAAAAAAAAAAATTACTGCTATCATTCGCAAATAAACGGTCATCTTCTTCTATGCTAAAGAATTCCCCACTTTTTGTAGTCGCGCTGCATGATGTTGTTGTATTCTTAGCTTTACAGGTATTTAAATGGTGCAAACAACAGCTCTTCGCCAACAAGTTTAGTTCCTCCGTTTAGTGATGCAGAAATTGATCTCTATAGATGGCTATCGATGAGATCCGGAATCGAAGCATCTGAAAGCACTGCACAATCAACGGTATGCAATGAATTGTTCGATTAAAATGTAGTAATTCGTGGTGACACCCGATTGTGTGGGATTATTTTAATCCATTAAGCTTATTTGCTTTCCAGCTGTCAAAAAGATTATATGGTGAGCGTTAGCTGATGAAGAATGTGTACTATAAAGATAAAAGGATGCACACTATGCTGATGGTGCTCATAAAAGACTGTCATTAAACGAATGGTGAATACGTATGGAGAATGGAAAAACCAAAGAAGACAGTGAACTATTTCCGAATGAGTATTGCATTGCCATTAAACGAATTAAAGTGAACGCATTCGATACCTTATGAACGTTCTAAGGGAATTAGCAAAAGTCATTATTTCCCGAAGGGAATTGGCAAAAATCATTATTTCCCGAAGGGAATTAGCAAAAATCATTATTTCCCGGTGGGAATTAGCAGGCAAAAATTTCGAATGGTTACGTTCATTTAAGAAAATTTATCTTTTCTTAAATGAAAACGAATTTTAAGTTATTCTTTCTGAGAAAATACGTATTTCTGTATAACTATTACATAAACTTTTTTGATGCAAAACTTTTCTTTTTGTAAACTTAATGCTTTTGAGCTTGAAAATGAAATACATTTAGCTAAATTTACAGATGGGAAGGAGGAAGGTGATGCACACATTTGAGCCATTTTAAACGGAAAGCAGAATTCTTTATGGATTTTAGACGGTAAAGAAAAAATAAATGAGAAACCAAGACTAAGGCATATTGTCATTACTAGTATTATCATAGAAGGAGGTAATAAGTTCATTTTATAGTAAGTTCATTCTGCACTTACTTCACTTCATACTTCCCATAAATTGTGAAATTTTTATACGTTTCAAACATCAGTTATATATTATCTCTCAACGATCTGTTCCTTCGTCTGACTAGGGTAAACGTACTTCAATGCGACAGCTTTTATTCGTTTTAATTCTCACGCATCACATGCACTAACATCTTAGCCTTTTAAATTGTCGGCCATATGGGAACTTCGTCGTCACTGCGTATCCTGTCAGGAAATTTGGAGATCTGTTGAGCTCAAAAGTTATAAAAGAGGTTTTATCGTTATATGTTTATTTGGCGGCTCTAAATCAATGTTTTATATTATGTTGTTATTATATTTCAGATCGGTATAGTAGAGAATGGTACTCCAAATTCCGACGTTATAGCACTTAGCTCTGGTGAGCCATGTGTGCTTGCGCAACAAAATTCTTCAGAAGCAAATATTACGGCTAGTGATTTACTAGTAGATAGTTCAATAACTCTACCTACTGTCTCAACTTCCACCGCCTCACGTCCGCCGCAGACATCTCCTTCGAAACATTCACTTCAAGCAGTGCGACTTCGACTTGTTCAGGTCGCTTTCTTCGGCATTTTTTTCCCTTGTTTATCGTATCAGTTAACTGTTGACTTCTTTTTGGAAATATTTTAGAGAGTATTTAAACGAAAATGATAACTAAATGTTTGATAATCACAAATTTACGTTCTATGATAGCTTGTCATTGGTACAAGTAATGATGCTGCAATAAGTACGATAGAGTTTACAACATAATCGATAATACTTTAAAATTTTTCAATATTTAGTGAGAGGAATTTTTGAGAAATTAAATATATGGAGAGTGATTTCTTTTCTTTCTTTTTTTTTCTGACGTTTCGATGCATTGACATAATATAACGATTCAAGACGGTATCATGATCAATTTAGGTGTAACGGAAGTGTTATGCAACAATAAAATATATTATATGTTATTATTTAGTGAAATTTCACACTTCATAACTTCAAAAAAAATTTCTCTTTTTGTTGATTGAGATCTTTTTTTTTTCAATTATAAGGTTTATGAAAGTCTACCCAAAACATAAACCATTGAGTAAGCCTGAACGGGAATTTTTATTTCTCTCATCTGTCGAGTTTTCGCATCAAAAATCTTCGATTGATCTATTTTTGAGGAATCTTATGAGAGTAGTTAATTAATATTTAAGTAAATTTCGCATGCGAATGACATAATTGGCATATTCTTATGCATCGAGGTTATCTTCCATTTATTGATAGATTATATATTGGACTCATTTCTTTACAGTTTACTTTATTTCAATTGTGTTTTCATATTTCTCAATTTTTATGCATTTTTATATTTAAACTAATTCAAAAAAATTTTAGGCTTTAAATCGTATTCGACATCTCGAAGATGAATTGAGGGATATTTCAACAGCCGTACAAATGATTGACGATGAACAGCAAACATTAATTCCTGTAAGCTGCCACTTCATTACTCTAAATAATAATCCCATTTTGGTGATTTTTTTCTTTTCTATTCGCGCGCAGAATCTTAACATCAGATTAAGTGAAAAGCCATACTTAGCAATGATGAATATTAAAATATTCGTTTTCTTTAATACCAATAATACTATTTTATAATACCAATAATATAATACTATTTTATATTTACTATGTGTTTATTATGAATATGGGCCTTTTCTATATGATTTTCGAATATGAATTAAGCTCAGATCACTCATCAAATTCTTCGCTTAAATATTTTATGCGGTACGTTTGTTTTTTTCTTAAATTTTCCATTTAAATTACAGATCAATGAAATCGAACATATCAAAGAAGAGAATCGACGATTAAATGCAGAAAATGAGAGATTGAAAAAAGAAAAAGCCGAATTTCTCGGATCTTTATCTCGTTATCTCACTCAGGTTTTATCCACTCATTCATTTTTTTTCCTAATTGAAATCCTCATATTTTAAATATTTGTAGAATAATGAATATTTTATTTTCTTTAATATAATATCTACTCATACATCGGCGAATATTTAAAGATTTACTAAACAAGTAGTAGAGGACAATGGGATTGTTGCATTTTTTTTTCTTTTTTTTTGATCTACAATATTTTGATCTACAGCATGAAATCTTCAATAATTGTTGAGTCATTTGTGAAGCATTTGTAGATCATTTCGCTTGCGGAATAAAAGTTGATAATTTCGAAACGAGTATTAATTCATCTCGATTATATAGCTCATATTCTGCTCCTTTAGAAAGTGAATTACTCAAGATTTGTTTTTCGACTATCTAAGTGGATGTTATATCTAAGGTTGCCTAGAATTCCCAATTGATTATGTGGCATCACTTTTTCCTAGACAATGATTATACTTGTAGACTGCTACGGTGAATGATGAGGCAACAGAGATTCCTCGAAAAGCACCATCAGTAACATTGCCAACAGCAATTGTGAACAATAATTCATCAGCGACACTCGTCGATCAGCATACCTCTGTAAAAGATGAACCCGTATGACGCGTTCAACGATGCCTATTTGTGTTGTTTCTTTTTTCATCGTAATATGTTAGAAGTGTTTTGAAGCAGGAACATATGTGGACAATTCCTCTCCGTTCATTCCTTTTTTTAATTAGTGAAGGAAGGTGATCGGTAATTTCGAAACTTCAAAGAAGTGAACCGCAATTAGATGCTGAAAAAATAAAACAGCAAAGAAATATAGGATTTTTCAGAAATTTTTAAGCGAGATCACCCTACTTTTTGGGGATTTTTTTAACGCTTGAACTAGTTTCATCCATTTATCATCTAACTAAACAATACTATTCTTAGCAAATTTACTATTCGTATTGCGATTTCATTATGCAAAAAAAAATTATCTATAATATTTCGCCGATTAATGAGCAACAGATACTAGACGTTTATAGTGTGTTAGCTCTAAAATATCTCGATGGTTGCGATGGCAGATCGCCGGAAGGGAAGAAGAGAAGGGATTATACGATGTCAGAGGTGTACAGAAGAAAATGTTCTAATGGAATGCGTCATATTTTGCATTTCCTTCATAGTTCAATCTTTTTTTTTTGTTTTGCGGCAGCCCCCGTCCATTTCCATCTTCCTATTTTATAGTGGGGGGGGGGGGTGATTTTGATTGTTATGCCATTCCACTTTGATTCATAAAATCAAGAAGAATTTTGTTTATAAGAAAGAGATCATGATAAGAGAGAAAATGCTTCTAAATTTGTAAGGATCACTGGAAATTTTTGAGGATTACCGAGGATTTGACGATTTCATTTATCTTCCCGATTATACATATGAGATGCCTTTGAAATTAATTCAAACACTAATTGATGGTCATTTTTCAGCAGAACGAAGAAATTGTTGCGTTGATTGTATTTTATATTGCGCCGATATTATCAATTGTAATGTTGTTGCATTTCTACGTTATTTGTTTATTGGTTGCAAGCATTATAATGAAAATAAAGACATTGGCATAAAACGCGCCATCACTTTCTATGAGTTGCGCGTATCGGTTCGAAAGAATGCATTTCTCGTTTCTTTCTGCTGTTACGTTGAGCTTGATTTACCCAACATTTCTTTTTGTTTTCCCAACCGGGAATATATGAACTGTTAACGGTTTACCTTTGGCAACGTTTGCTAACCACAGTCACAACTTTCAAAAGGCGTCAGAAATCTCGATGGTCGTACCCGCAATCCCTGAGGGATGCACCTTATCTTTTGGTGGGCAGGAGTTGTCATAAATCGTCATTCCTACTATGGCCGTGCTGCAATTTGCTTAAAGTCAGCCGGCTGACCTTAAGGTGGATGCAGTTGTCAATGAACGGATTGTTTCCTATAACATTTGCAAAGTAAGTATTGTAATATAGACGGATCATATATATGTGCCCCAACTTAACCGTATTTTTTACAATAGAAACCTTTACTTGCGATATTTTTCACAAGCGAATAATTACGATATTTTATAAGCGCAAAAAAAATTGAACTATTTCTTTTCGTTGTGTTTTCTAATCAATACATAAATAAGCTATGAAAAAAGTGTTCAACATATGCATTCCCGCAGCATTTAGAAATAATTGGCAATTCTTCAAAGTTTAGTGACAGCTGGACTGGCATTAAGCCATACACGCAAAGTTGGTTCGCATATGCGCGATTACGATAACGAACGCAATGAACTTCGTCGCTCAGTTAGCTTGCCGATGCGTGTTGGCGCGTTTCAGTTTGTTCTTTGAGTGGAATAGTGTGAGGTTACTAAGTGTTTTATTTTTTCTTCTTCATGATAGTTATATTTTCGTTACAAATTTTAAGCTGTGGAAGTTATCGTTTTGTTAGCTTATTTGATGCAACTCGTTTAATGGAGATGTTTGAAATGGCTCCGAGAGTGGCTTGGAGTGATATCACAATGAAATGCTATAGGACGGAGTCGATCTAGTAGATCCGAGGTGCTCTGATCGAAATAAGGTCGAGCATTTTACGAGTATTTAGATCATCGCCAAGTTTCCTAGCATGTTTTCAACGATGGAATTGCCGGAAATAATATTATTTTTAAGTTGTCGGCCCCGTCGATGCAGTCCGTTCATTTAATCCGCCCAAAGTATTCAAATTGTCACCAAATTGCCACTAAATCAACTATAGAAATATGGAATATCATATACGATTTACGTTCACCGATTCTGCTGGTAGAGTCGAATAACAATGAATGCACCTGGAATATTCTCTCGTCAAAAATTGGTTTCATGATGAAATTCGATGCTCTTACGGGCTCGTTGAAGAGCATTTAGATGGGTTTTGCCGTTGCGACCAGCATTCAGAAATTTAAAAAAAAAAAATTATCTTAGGCATTCTTGCGATCATGAAAATATAGTGATATAATTAACGCTAATCTATGTACCTTTTGAAATTCCCAAAAAAAAGGTGTACAAAAATGCGCGAAGCTTCATTATAAAGAAATATATATATTTTTTTGCTAATATCCTGCGGGATTTTTCCTGCTTTCGTTCTAAACGTACCGTTGTACTCGATGCTAAAGTATGAGAAATTCATATCTATAGCACTGTTTTTTTTTTTAAATTTTTCTATAGAATTTTTCACCTTATGCATATATGTGCATATAAATATATGCATATATAATTTTTTCATATCATTGTCGACTCACAAATATGGAGGTCTATGTTAATTTCAAATCAGCAATTATATATACTCGTCAGATCAACGATAATTTAGTATGTAAATGACTACGTTTAAGTTCCTCGGCATTGTTGCATAGCACAATATAGCTTGCCTTCTTAGTAAAACATCGTTACATTAAATATTTGGCCATCATGCGTTATATGATCGCCGGTTCGCAGAATTTTCCTGAACGTAGTGATGATTTTAGAAAAAAAGAGCATTCGAAATTAATGGCAGCCGGTGTGGATGTGGTAAATGAAGAAGAAGCGGTAGAGATAGTAGAGTGGAAAGCATTCGATGGTGCATTTGTTCGTGCAGATACTGTACTTCTAATCTATAAAACAGAAAACGGTGAGACGAAACGACTCAAAACACCGACTAGTGGGGTGGTTACGCTCGATCCAGCTGTCAAGAAAGGACAAGTAAGTTGTTGGGGGTCTTATTTTTGTACCCAAAGGTGTATCCCTTAGTAAATGGGTCACATCTCTGACAGTTTGCAGCAACTCTCTTTTTTTCATCCTGGAATTGGGCGAAAATATGTTGTAAGGCTTGCTTTAAGTTGCGTAAGGCTATAAACTTAAATTATGCAGTGATTATCTATCCATTTTGCAAGGGAGTACGTTCTGTAAGGTAAGAGTGGGGGAGCCAGGTTGGTCTATGCATATCGGTAGATAAAATTTATTCACATAATAATAACGCATAGTTATTGATGAGCGTTAGTACTTCTTCATTTAACGTAACACCACTTGCTCTTCCGGTTTATAAATATATTGCGTTTTTATATTTAATCATCATTAAGAGTGACAATTATTCTGCACTATTTCATTACTTATCCAATATTTTCTTCATTTCCTTCCAATAATTTTTAAATTTTCCTAGTTGAGAAATTATTTCTCGAAATGTAGTATCAAATGCAATTTTATGCTAATATAAATAATTATGCTTAATTTTAGTGCATTGCTTATATATTATTCAAGTTTAGTTCAATAATTGTTTTTGATGCAATTATTTGATCGTATTTCATGCAAATCGGCACAACGTAATCTTGCAGAAATTAAAGAAAGGTGTTGTGGTGGCACATATCGATGAATGCAGACATGCGATCGTCATTAAGGATATGTGTGGCTCTTGTGGAAAAGATCTCAGGGAGTTCGTCTTTTAAACAGATTTCATCGGCGCCAATTTATTTATTTAATTTATTTATTTATTTATTTATTTATTTATTTATTTATTTATTTATTTTCTTGCGATGCTCTAATATGCAATGATATTTTGATGAGTTATTATTGCGATATCAGCAATATAAAAAAAAATTTATTTTATTTAAACGATGAAAGATTGAAATAATGCAGTGGAATACCAAATGGAATCTATGCAATATTTTTTCGACATTCTTAGATGCGTAAAAGTGTCGATTGTGAATAGAAGTAATCTTGAATTAAATCTCTAAGCAGATGATAGATAGACTCGATTCGAAGTGGGACGATAGCCGAATAATGGGTAAGGGAACATATGCAAGCCTTACGGATTGTGGCGCATATTCTAATGCGTCGTTCCATATCACAGATTCCATGTTTTGCTACGCTTCCGTCGGTCGTATTCCCCCCATCTTTGAATATACTTCACTGTAAATAAACATCTGCCAGATTATCATTGATAAATTATAGGCGAATATATCCGCCAAGTGACAATTTATCCTTGATCTTATCTCATAAGTTATTTTCATTCAATATTGAAATTTCCACGAAGGCTATTTGGAGTGAATATTTTTGCATATTGACTGCATATGCATATTTCATAAGGGTTTATTTGCAGAAAAGATGGAATGGCAGGACAGCGAGTAGAGCCAAGTTTAGCTAACGTTTCGATGATACATCATGTGCCAGAACTTATTGTTTCCGATGAGGTGTGTTATGGCCTCTCTCATTTTATTTTATTTTCCACTTTAAAGAGCTGTTAATGGCATTGACAGAATAAGTCCTCAAATCTTCATCTCGCGATTTGAAATCTACCTATCTAGAAATTTAATAGTATGATGCATAAAGGCACTAGGCAAATTCATATCATCATATCCACTTTAATCTATTGTTATCTCGATCAATTCGCATTCGAATATTGCCCGAATTTGCAAAAACATTTGCTATTTTTTTTTTTTTTTGCATAAATTTTTTGCAATACTTTTGCTCGGTTATAACTGAAATTTGCAGCAATGATCTTCTAGAATTAATGCACATTTTTTTCCTTTTCTAACGACACATAAATGAAGTATTACTTAGAGTGGAACAATTTTTTATAGTTGGCGAAAAAAATTGGTAATCGTGATCAGCAGTTAATTCTTGAATCACGAAGATTAGTATTGCTTGTTGATTTGGATCAAACACTCATTCATACGACAAATCACACATTCGATATGAAAGATTCTGTGGTTAGTTGATTTCGTTCGTTTCTTTGTCCTTTTTACGCTCTTATTTCTGCTCATTCAGATGAGTTTATTTGCAAGAACCTAAACATATCTGCGAGGGATATGAAATAAAAAGTTTTCGTCTTGTCTGCTGATGGTGATGTTGCCGATAAGTTAGGCTGTTCGAAATATTGTTTGTATTTTAGGTTTAATTGCCTCATATGAACTAAAAGAGTTCCTGATGTCATTCCTTCAGTAGTGTCGATGAGTAGGATGTCGGCACCTGTGCTCGTCGACAATTGACCTAAGAGTGTAAAAATGGTTGGAACATTAAAAGTTAAGTGTGACTGTTTGTTCGGAGCTGAAAATATTTGATGAAAATTGACTGATTCATCGAGATCACTATACTTGTTGCTGTCTTCAATTGGAGTTTCTCTTAGGGAAACTGATATATCGATCCATGATTTAACATTGTATAATTAGAAGTGCTCTGGGATTAGTGGTGTTACGCATGGGGCTAAATATTCTTGTTGAATGATCGCTAAATAAAATTAAAAGAAAGCTGAAAGAATTGTTGTTTGTGCGATTGGTGCTGAAGGAAGTAAATCTTATGATGGTCAAATTGTATCATCCATCATTTTGCCTTGTCTACTGTGCGGTCGCTTGTGAAGCTCCGAAACGAACTGTTGACTCCGCTCAGCCGAGCCATTCCGCCTAGCACCCTCATCGGGACAAGGGCGGCGAAACAAATCCCGATAGTCATAAGAGGACCAACGATGAATCGGCTCATCAGCATCCGACGAGCAGGAGACGAGCCTAAACCTTAACTTTCACGCGATCGACCTGCAAGAAGATGCCGACATAAAGACCACAAAAGCCAAGTGGGCCAGAGAAGCTTTGAGTTGGAGCAAGTGGAAGTGATATGAAGAGACGTGTATTCGTAATGAATGCAGTGTTCATTGAAATAAATAAATAAATAAAACAAATTGTATCAGCCCTTTTATATTTTTGAGAACAACAGGTTCTTTTTAAGAAAAGTGATGTGCAATCTTGAATGAAATTCATGCTGGTGGCAGAGTTCTCAAAAGGGATCATCGCCGATTATTTAACATTTGCCTTATCAAATCTCACCACATATTTGTCCATTTGCCAATGGAGTAGATAATGATCCCCAGTAGTATTGAACACCTCTTGCATAGGTGGATGACTGAGAAAGATGAAAGTAGTACGTCCAAAAACATTTCACTTTTGAAAGCTGCATTCCTCGAAGTGCTGTGTAGTTGAAATTTATCTTATAAGAAACAACTTTTTTTCTTCCCCGCGGGTTATACGCTACCCATAATATATCGCATTGGTAAACATATTTGTATTTTTCACTGACGTATTTTAGGATGTTGTACATTACAAATTGAGAGGTGCGGATTTCTACACGAAAATACGACCATACACTCATACATTCTTAAGGCGTATGAGTGAATTATATGAAATGCATATAATCAGTTATGGTGAACGGCAATACGCACATAAAATTGCTGAAATTCTTGATCCCGATAAGCGATATTTTGGTCATAGTAAGTTTCTATTTATTTTTTCGGGGGTATATTTTAAGGGGAGGTAAATATACGTTACTTTGCAAAGTGGATGATGTCGTATTATCCCGGTTAACTGCTTCTTCGTTCCTTCTAATAAATCTGCCACTGAAATTATACTGGGGAAATCTGTTTCCTCAATAACCCCCTTTCCGTAATGAAGTTCCGCAAAGAAATAAAAAAAAGATCATCTGAAACAGTGGCGATCTTTTGTTACTTTTGTTTGCCAGACTGTAGCGATAAGCATCTTCACCTTCTTTTTTTTCTTTTTTGCTGTGATCTTAGTGATTTTACTTCCTCCTCTTAGTCAAGGTTTTATTTGAGAGGAGGCATTACATGATTGGAAGTGTGGCTGAATGATAGACCCGAACGGTTGCACACTGCAGGACTTTTGAGGTAATGGTGCCTGTTACCTCGGTTTTAAGAAACATTAATGATGATTTAACATGAAAAGCCATTTGGGCGATTGCCTTCTTAGGAAGCGATCGGTTCTCAACATTCGGCGTATCTAAACAATGAAGGTTAAAATTGTGAGCATTATGCCCACATTTTCGATCAACGAATAATGCTAATTTCAATGTTTTTTCGCCTCTAGATGTGTGCCTTCACATCAGAAATTTATTCTGACCTGGGGCATTGCCAACATCCTGACCGTTAATTGTCTTTTTAGTCATATTTGCCACGGATCTTTCGGTATTGCATGTGAGTGGTTAGGGATCTTACTATGTTTTAGAATGGTATTTTAAGAATATTTTCGTCTGACTTCTTACTATGCGATCATTCTGTTGGATATTTAAAGTCAGATCGTTGCGTTTATATAGATCATTTCAAAGATGCGATATTTGGAATGTTTAATGCGTTAATGGGTGTGTTTTAAAGGGATTTTATCGCGTGATGAACTATTCAGTGCGATGTATAAAACAGGCAACATGAAAGCACTCTTCCCTTGTGGAGATCAACTTATCGCAATAATTGATGATCGACCCGATGTGTGGCAATATTCGGATGCACTTATACAAGTAGGTTATTCTTGGTATTATATCCTCTTTAAAAGGAAAGGGCAAATACAATAAACAAAGGAAATAAGCGGTGAGAGGGTGAGGAAATCATTTGAAAGAAGTAAAAGTTAACGAAGAAAGAAAATAATTAGCGCAAAAATGACCAGTTTTAGATTTTATCATGGATTTGTTTTGTGCAAGAATTTTTATGCTTTGTTGTTTATCGTAGTGATCAATGATTTTATTCCCACCGAATAAATTCAAGAAAGTTGCATATAAAAGTCATTTCTATTCATTTTATTCCTTACATTTTCATCATTGTTTTTTTTTCAACTTATTAAATAAAGTTTGATTTTTTTTTTCAACTTATTAAATAAAGTTTGATTTTTTTTTCAACTTATTAAATAAAGTTTGATTTTTTTTTCAACTTATTAAATAAAGTTTGATTTTTTTTCAACTTATTAAATAAAGTTTGATTTTTTTTCAACTTATTAAATAAAGTTTGATTTTTTTTCAACTTATTAAATAAAGTTTGATTTTTTTTCAACTTATTAAATAAAGTTTGATTTTTTTTTCAACTTATTAAATAAAGTTCGACTTTCATTTTCTCATGAGCATAAATTATATAAAGGTAAACGTTTGTCGATCTTTGAAATGATCTTTATTTTTTTGCCATTTTATTATGAGTAGATGTTTGTTTGTTTTTTTTTTTGCGACTTTTTATCAACATTTTTCCACATTCGTGTTTTTTGCGCTAATTTTCCTTATTTCTTTTCTATATATATATATATATATATATATTTTTTTTGTTTTTCTGAATGATCATATGCGCTCTTATTACATAGTGAAAGGTTTTTAGGTGAAACCATATCGATTCTTTAAAGAGACAGGTGATATAAATGCGCCGATGATTTGTAACGCGCAACAGCAATCGTTAGTGCAAGAGCGGATCGCACAAGTGAACGTCGAAGGTGATGGTGATGAGACGCTTGAATTCGTTGCCACTGTCCTAACACGGGTGCATACAGCATTCTATGCTCATTACGATAAAAATATGTCGGATCGTGTACAAGTGAGCGATATTTTCATGGTTTTTCTTAAGGAGATGGCATTATAGAGACACCACTTCTGCGTGGTTTGTTCACGCTTATATGTCTTAGTATGTCTATATGTTTCAGTGTCAACTCACTAACCTGCTTCGTAATGATATGGAAATTATGGTGTGATCTTTGATTTGAAATAATTCATTGTCACCGTGATCTAATTTCTTTCCTATCCACCAAGTTTTATTTACCAGATTTCGTAGGCATAAAATTTTAATGTTTGGCGAAAAAGGCTTGAGATTTTTTTTTTTTTTTTTTTGCACAACGCATATAATAAAAATAATTTCAATAATTCATCCGAATGATTTATTTTATAATAAGTGAGGTTGTAAAAGCTCATTTTTCTTGTATTTAACTTTCAACTGAGGCATATTTGAGGTATTATTTGGTTTGAAGAATATAAGTGGTCAACGTAGTGAAGGTATTTTCCGCATTCGAGCTTTTATTGCTGCAACTACACCTTATGTTGTTTTCATTAAAGATTATGCTTAACGATTGTTTTTCACCGTGAAAATACAATTCTAATATTCGATGAGCATATTGGTAGCTTTAATTACGGAGACGAGGGCGAATCTTGCAATGAACGTTGCCTTGTATTTCAGGTCAATTTTCTCCGTTGTAAAAAATAAAAAAAGAATAACAAAACTCGAAATGCACTCTAAGCCGATGCATTTTTTTTCTTTATCATTTCCTTATATTTGCATTCATTTCGCTTTCCTCTTGTATTTTTAAGCTGAAAGTTTTTGTGGAATCAGGTAAAAAGGTTTTATGGGGAAAGATGAGGCAGGTTCCTCAATTTGCATCTCAATGTAATTATTACTTGTTTGTTTGATGCTGTCATAAACGTACCGATCTACAGTTATCGTTTTATTAGTTACCCACATTTTTTATTGTTTCACTGAGTTGTTTATAATCGATATTTATCATGTTTGAGGATGTAAAGTTGGTGATAGCATATATGCGAAGCCAAGTATTGCGTGGATGCTCGATAGTATTGAGTGGTATTGTACCAATTGGAATGGATGTTCGAAATACAGAGGCATTTCATCTGTGCATACAATTCGGTGCAACGGTTACCGAATCGGTCACCGATACAACAACTCATGTTATAGCGGCACGATGGGGAACAACGTAAGTATTTTCATTACTGGTTTATCGATACAATGCACAATGCTCGAATAAATTTATTCGATTACGTGTCGTTCAGAAATAACCATTCATTTACTTTCAAATATCTGTGTACAGTGAATTTGAGATAATATAATTATATGTTCGTTTCGATAGCAGATCCACCTGTGAAACTTCTTTATGCAAAGTTTGATGTGAGTCTAATAATGCCTTGCAATATTCGTAGGGGTTTTCCATACTGCGCTACGAAGCGCTACGTTTGAGTTAAGGACGGCAGTGCTGAAATACCTTCTTGAGGACTGTAGATCAAAAGAAGTGTAGAGATTTTATGTGTGGAAAACTTTTAGGTTAATTCGTTGATCTTTGTCGTTGTGTTTATGCATATCAAAAGACGACTTGACGTAAGGAAAATACGATAATCTTGTAAATATCGTACTTTTGAGCCAAAGGACTTAATACAGTGTCGTGCCAAATCTGGAGCTATGCCTGCAATGTACCTTTTTTTTAAGTGGTGTAGATATAATATTGTATGTTTTAGGGCGGGGAATGGGGAAGGAGAAACTATGAGTACACTATTAAACCAAAAATTTGGTAAAGTGGCATCGTTATCATGAAATATCTCAGTGAAAAGCTGAAATATTCCCTGTATTCATTATCCGTTGTTATCAACTTTTTTTTTAATGTGGTAGCTCGAATTTATTATTTTTATTTATGCGAATATCCAGGTGCGCCTAAGGTTTAAATACTATTCGTTGATTGTATTAATTGAGTGTTTGTTTTCTTGTTCATCTATTTCGAGTCAACAATTTAATATTAAGGAAAGTGCACGATGCACGCAGGCGACCAAATATTGCAATTGTAAATCCAAGATGGCTATATGCTTGTGTTGAAAGATGGGAGAAGGTAATCGCTTTTCTCTTTTCTCCAACGAGATTCTTAATTAATTTGTGGGAGTTATAAGGGGTTGAAATCATCCACAAAATGCCCCATAGGCATGAACTTGACTAAAAAGAACGAAGACGGGAATACAATATTTTGAAACATCCGTTAAGTCGGAAGTGCTTGGTGAAAGGGGCGGCACGTTTGAACGCTTTAGTATAAAATAGGAAAACACATTTGCTCCAAGATGACCAATTTTTGAATTTTTTCAAATGCTTATTTTTTTACTGTTCAATGCCTGTTGATAGAGAATGGCAATTCTACTTGATGAAATTCTAAGAGTAATTGAGCAATGAAAAATCATCAAAATTTCTTATGGAAAGTAATCGCTGGAGTTTTTTTTTTGATGATATATAAATCCAGTTTAATTTAATGTGTTGGTTATATATTTGTATTGTTTATATCAAAAGAGCTCTACGAGCATTTCAAAAGTAATCGTTATCGGATTCAGCAGTATTCGTGATTTTTTCTAATTCGAAATAATTACAAGAAATATTTTTTTAGTCTCTCATATTCTGAGCATAAAGTGCAAATATGTGGAACAACAATGATTCATAAACTTTGTGTTATGTTGCTGCTGTGTGTAGGAGACGAGACGATGTGAAGAATAGGAGTTTACTGAACCGGCGCGCTGAACCACTTAACTGAGCTGGTTGAATGGAGGGAAACGTCAGGCACATCCATCAAGATATCCGAGCCAGTGCATATAACATCTAACGGGTTTGAAACACGCAACCAGACAATCAGATTAAAGGCGTAATATAATATGGCAAAGAAAAAGAGATATCACTGAAGTCGATATATGCAAAATGAGTCGTAGCTCGGTCGTTCATTATAACACATTGGATAATCTTTTCTATAGTATAGTGCATGAAATGCGTATGAATAAAGATATAAAACATATGTATAGATAATTTGTGTATAAACGCAGATAGCTATATTTTAGATATATATATATATATATATATATATATATATATATATATATATATATATATGTATATATAGTATGAAATATGGGAGTTAGGTGATACCGATCGTAAGGAGGCAATATGGAAGGAGATGATTTGTTAGGATGTTTATAGTATGAGAATGATACTTGCAGGCTGATGAAAAGGAATTTGAATTGACAAAAGAGACAATGAATAGTAAGGAGAAGCCATTAGGTGGTCTCGTTATCGATCGGCAACTTTCTAATATGCCCACTTTAGCGAAGGAAACACTCAGAAATATGACTGATGAGGTACTCTTTAAAGATGTTATTGTATATAAAATAATAGGTTTAAGTATTTTTTTTTATAATTACGGCAAATATTGATACGAAATTAAACATCTCAATGATTCGTCCTATTGTATTTCACTTCGTTCAACGTTACGATACCTAAACGCAGATGAAATATTTAGCGAAGCCTCAAACGCTGCACAAGTTTCTTTCGTCGCCGGGGAAAGGATGGTGTGAATTTCTGTTTCAGTGCTGATCGGGGGGTGGAGAATGCTTGGGGGTCTACGTAAGTTTAGTAAGCACAAGGAGCTCCCGCAGAAGCAGAGAGAGCTTGTTTGCATCCTACGCGGCAGGTGGGAACCTTTATGATCTTTTACGATAAAATTAGTTGTAGCCCACACGGAAGCAGCTGACAAGATAGGCGGCAGAATGTAGATTCTTTCGAGAAAGGGGTGATGTGACTTCAATATAAAACAGCAGGCATGACGTATTAGTGACACGCGAAAAATTAAGGAGGCGATACGAATTGATTGTTGAATCGATGCTAGACATCAAGAATTCCATAAATTAACAACCAACTGCTTTTGATGCAACAAAGTTTTTTTAATGTGTGAGTGGAGGTATAATAGAATCTGCAACGAAAAAGAAGCCCATATTTTAGACGTATTTTATGGTGAAATTTTGCGCTTCAAAAATTCTAGCATTCTTCAAATTCTTCAAAAAAAAATTCAAGCCCTTCAAAATTATTTATATTTCAAGAAATTTTCTGTATAAAATATTCTAAAAGATTTATTTCATTTGAAAGAAAAAAAAAAATTAATTCTTAACGAACAAATAAATTAACTCTTATATATTGATGTATGTGTGTATTAATTTAGGTTGATGAAGTGCTTTCTGAAGATGATTCGGGAAATGAGCAAGAGAAAGAGAAGCAAGAAGTAGCCGACCATGAATTAGGCATTTCTGGCGCTAGCAAGGATAGCGCTTTGAGAAAACGTAAATGTAACATCGAAGAGGAGGGAGATGAAAAACGAGAAAGAAATAGCCCAGGAAATGGATCAACATCAACCTCAGAAACATCCGATTCAGAAGTGGAAAATATGGCAGCCGATGTTGAGAGACGTTTCACCTCAGATGATCTATGAAAGGTAAATAATTAATTGACGAGTAGATTGTTGTAAAAAGAGTAGGAATTTTTCTTAGAGTTTACAAAAATTTCATAAGTTATTCACGACTCAGATAGTTTTTTTTTGTGGTTATGGGGAGGGGTGTTTTACCCAAAGGTCTTTTTTGCGGTAATGGGGAGGGGTGTTTTACCCAAAGGGTTTTTTGTGGTAATGGGGAGGGGTGTTTTACCCAAAGGTGATTTTTGTGGTAATGGGAGGGGTGTTTTACCCAAAGGTGACTTTTAAGAAACTGCGAGAATCGGCGATATTGCTGAAGCTTGAAGAGATACGGGATAAATTTGCTTTCTTTTATAAATGTTGATGGATTTTGCTTTCGTAAGATATGCCGAAATTCTTGTAAAGGATTCTGGAGGAAACGATAGTCGAATGAAGAAGTCAGAGTGCAATTCTGTAAGCAATTAAGTGAAGAGGGATAGGGTGTGATATGGTGTCTCTAAACTGCTCACTTTCTAAATGAGGATTTGAAGCAGATGAATCGTATATTTATGGCCGACTTCTTTTTTATTAACTCTTATACAGTTCTGTTACAATGAACTTTTTTTTGGCTGAAACGTTTTTTTTTATTTTTATTTTATATTCGTTTGGGATTGTTTAATATTTATTGGACGAAAGATATGCAGATGAATGTGGTTTTAATGCAAATTTTATATCATTGCATTATGGTTATAATCTATTAGTTTCAGCGATCTTATGGTTCATATCATTCATAGTCAAATATTAAGCTTAAACTATGAATTCAACTGCCAATAAATTATTGACTTTTCAGCAGGATTGCTACGTTGATAGCAGTAAATTTTCTATGGTAGCAGTTGCTTTCCTCATCTACAAGTTCGCTTAGCGTTTGAAGTTTGTTTGCATCTCGATTTATATTGTGTAATTTCAATGAGGGATATAGTGGTTGATTATTGTAGCTTATATCAGGGTGCTATGTGACAAATAACGCATACCGTATTTATCGCTTTATAAGCACTAGGCTATATTGATGTTGATTTCAGAAGGTATATCTCGGTAGAATTCGTTGTTCTCAAGAACGGGCCTCTGTACGAGCGAAAATGATGGTGTCTTATTTTGCAGATATAATCAGTGCGGAATAGTTGCTTACAAATTTCTCATTAATCCTACGAAATAGACAAGTATTGGGGAGGGGCCATGGACGAATAATACGGTATGTACAGTTTTCTCTTTCGGCATAGTAATGTGAACGAAGCGATTGTGTCATATGTGTACCGGAGAACGGAAGATATTTTATGTGAAGTTAGATCATCATTTGTAAATTGTAATGATCTCCTTCTTGTTAGTTCTTTTCTATGGTATTGACCACCTTCTTTTTCACATGGTATGTCACCGATGTCGCCTGTGAATGATGGGTATTATGGATGACACGATAGGAGGGAGAGGATGGTACGAAGGTGGTAGATGTCAAGGGATCAAAGGGATTCCCTATATATAAGGGAATATCCCTCTTGTAATTTTCCTTTCTGGGAGACAAGATGTAGTCTTCGACTCTACGCAAGTGGAATGTTGCCGAATAATTGAGTTTTGTGAGAGGTATTCTGAGTCTATAAAGGAATCGAGAGATGACTTAGTAAGGTGAATATTTTGCCATTTGGTTGTGCCCTTAATCACATAAGGGGGAGGGGGGAGGGGGAGGACGAATTTCCTTCCATCACGAGGAGAGGAAAGATACTAGCCTTCGATAAATTGCATATTGATCATAGACCGGCGAATTACAAGACAATAATTTTTTGCTAAGAGTTGATAGCTTTTCTTTTGCAAAAAGTCTTTGTGTAGATTGTTAGTATCTCTTATGTTTGTAAATGTTATATTATTTTTTCCCTTAGTTCTAGTTCACTCGTTTCTGTGCATTTGCATCGGATAGAGAAGTACAAAAAAAAATCGTAAAATCTTTTATTTCATTTTTGAGTCTCATTTAGAAGAAAATTTTCAAGTTTAAAAATTCTTTAAAAAGAATTAATTTCCTCTTTTACTAAGAATATGCAAATTATGAATATATTCTCGATTGAATTTCCACATTATTTTTATTCAAATTATTTTCTTTTATGTTACTGTAATCACCTTTCCGATCGCTTTGAATTTTTCGTCCTCCATTATCGATCCTTTATGCTAATGCCCTCCTATCGATTGAGATGAATTTTGTTTGTTGAAATATTCCTTAAAAATAGTGAATTATTTTGAAGTATTGATTAAAAAATATTCTTTATTATCACAGCAGTTTTATTACCATGTGGAAATATTCGAATGGATTTACTTTGATAATCGAATAGATCATATTGTATAGTCGCTAAGAGTGCTCTTTTATTTGCAGACATCTGTGAATAATTGTTCTTTATATTATTATTATTATTATTATTATTATTATTATTATTATTATTATTATTATTATTATTATTATTATTATTATTATTATTATTATTATTATTGTTATTATTACGGGTGATTTTTTGGAAGGTAAATTAATTTGAAAATGTGCCTCTAACATAATAATGAAGTTAAATGATTCGAGGTTATCAATATTGTATCGTTGAAGTTTCTTTTCTAAAGGTTTTTTTTTTTTAATTTGTTCTTATGCATCATTGGACAACTTCATTGGTTGTTATTACCACGACGTTTACTGGACTCATAAATGACGAATTTTACTTCTAATCACTCACCCATGACTTGGCAATTAATAATGAATCATCAGTTATTCGGTAAATAATTTTCAAAACGCGAATACAGCTCGCATCATTGAATGATTTTAAGCTTATAGTTTATGCGAGAAAAAAAAAGGAGTTGAGAATTTTTCTATGCGATTTAATACAACATTCAAAAATACAAAAAAATTAACAAAAAAAAAAACAATAAAACTGAAATATTTTGCCAAAAAAGTTTAATTTAAATGTCCACTAAAATTTCCACTGCAAAATCAAAGAAGACTATATGATGATGGTCATATTCTTCGATCGATCAATCGGTCGGTCAATCGATCGATCGATCAATCGATCAATCGGTCGATCGATGGATCGAGGCATCTTATAGAATTTAGTTTCGAGTCGAAAGCGAATTTCTTGAACGCCAACAAATTATAGAATAGAATCACTAACAAAATTGAGGTTCGTATTAATGAATGGGTGGATTAATCAGCAGCTAAAAAGGAACGGAAGAACTCTAGTGAGACATTTAAAACAACAACTATCAATAAAATAGGAAATGATTCAGTGCGCATTTGATAAACAACTTAAATTTATTAGACAGTTTCTTACTAGTATCTAGCTTATTATTGTTTTCCATAGAGTTATTTCAAACATAATTTGCGAGTAGTATTTTACATTTTATTTGCTATCGATACGCAAGACGATATCATTTTGCCCTTATTCAGGGTACATACAGTATAGTACATTTTCAATTTAGTATTGTGGAATACTTTTACATTTCTCTCGTATGTTATATATTTTTTATGGTTTATAGCAGTCTATATTGTAATGGATTTTGTTATTGCCAATATTATTTACCTCTCAATATAGAGCATTATATTATCATTTTCGTCTTATTTATACGAGGTAAATCGACTATACTTTAATGATAGGCTCATTAATTAAATTCGTCAAGCCGCTTTCAGAAAAGAATTTATGAAGAAGAGATGATTCCAGTGAATGTATCTCGTTTTTAATGTAACTAAGAAATTAATATAATAATAATTCTTATATAAATATAGTTTGAAATATATGCAGTGAGAATATAAACTATAATAGTATAATAGTTTTTTGTTTACGGCTATATAATGTGTCGAGTAGAGATGGAATAATAATTAATGTAACGTTTCGGCTTTTTAGTCATGGTTATGGCACATCAACCTCAAACTTGGGTAATTAAACCATCCATTTAAGAGCTGATATTAATGATTAAGAATTCGTATTAATGATGGTAACTTTTTTTGTGATACTCGGATCGCTTCGATGATACCGAGAGGATGGCGATCGTTTTCTGATCGCATTTTACAACGCAACAAGCATCAGCAATCGGCGTCATAAAGTTACGCTTAATTATTCTTTAAAGTCGTCACTCAAAAATTCTGAATAAACCTCTCCAATATTACAATAAATCCAAAAAAAAAGTTGCAACGATTAGCGATAAAATGTAAGCTTCAATAGTTGCTTAATGAGTAAATTTGAATAACGAATTAAATAATATGGTCTTTAGACGATTGAAAATAAAGGCGCAATATTGTTGTATTTGAAATTTGTTATGCTTTAGTCATTCATATTCGATGCTCCGTTGTTGTCTCCATTGTGGCGTCTTTTTTCTTTTCTGTTGGAGTTTCAAGTAGGCGGTTATGGCGATCTAGAGTTTTGTTAAGGTGTTGTAGGTTTTTGTGTCTACCTTTATATAATTTACACTTAAAAATAACTGAAGCTAAAAATTATGCGATTCGACAGGTGTGTAGTTAATAAAACACTGGCTCCGTTTAACGGAGTCAGCAGAGTCAACCGATAGTATTGTTTATTGGGAAATTAAGAAACTGCTTGATGCAATGAATGGAATTACTAAGACGTACAACTTTTGGACCTATCTTTTACTATTTTCCGTTTCTATCATGCTCGCTTGCAAGCTTTTTGAAGAAAAAAGCCATTGTGGTATCTGTTAGCTGTTGACGTAAATGTGGACCTAGTTGCAACCAGAAATGGGACAGGGATCACCATACCAAAACTGGCATTGAGTTGTTTATTAGCTGATAGCTGAAGTTCAGCTGATACAATTTGCTGGGTTTTATACAATGCTGCCTCGAGCCGTTGAATCTAGGCACGTTTTTTTTCTGTGAATCTCGAGTGCATCCAATCTTGAACTTCTTTATCCCAAGTTCTAGGTGCTAGAACTTGCATGACCTGATCTCAAACCTAATTGGCCCCTTGAGGTCGGAAAAAATTTTTTCGTAACCCTCAATACTGAAAAGCATTTGACCTCACATGACGTCACTTGCGATCCCAAAATTCGCGAGTATAAATGTGGCCATGATACAACACTAGTAAAATATTTGCCACCACTCATTCATCGAATCTCATTCTTAGCCGTAATTTTTCTTTATTCATACAGAGGCACGGGAATCCCGCTTTAACTGTCTCATGACTATTTTGCATCGATTGCATACATCGGTATTGATATTGAAATGTAAAAATTATTGTTGATTCATTTGAATGATTTGATAATTCACATCAATGCAGAGTACATATATTTTTATTTTTTACTTTAGAAGCTAAACTAAAAAAAATGCACATTGAGTTATAACTGTAAAGCAGTGGTAAACTGTTTATATTCAGGAACTAAAATAAAGAGAAGAAAGTCGACGATGATCGAAGCTATTGAATCAAAGTGAATCTTAAGCGCATATCTTATATGTAGATGTTTTAGATGACTTTTTTTTTGCATTACTAATTCCTGAAATGATTTCGTCTAAAAATTTTTGAATTTCCGAATGGGAGGAAGTTCATGCAGTCGATTTCCTCCAAGATGCCAGAAAAAATGCCTTTATTTTATCCATATAACGCTTTATTTCGAAATTTTAGCCCATATAGAAGAATTTCATCGAGTTGTTTATATGTCGATTGTTATAGTTTAAGCGTGAAACCCTGTTGCATTATAAGATCTTCCGGTGTCGTAATGTTATATTTCCAATAGTCATCGGTAGATGTAGAGGTTAATAGGATCGACGAGGCTACCGAAAATCTATCAGTTGAAAGTTATTATTAGATTGTTTGCCGATTTGTTCATTAGCCGCAGAAAGAGAAGCTTAACGAGAACACATACTCATTATTCCCACCTTCTGGATGGATCCACGAATCGGGATTTAATTAAGCTATCAAGGAGTTTCCCTTTTTTCTCCGGCATGTCGAGCAAAGCCTTTTCTAGACATCTATAGATAGACCAATTTGTATTTGCTAATTGTAATTCCAGGTAGAGATATTTGCATCGAATATTTTCATAATTGCTGACTATAATTATCCGTTAGCGTGGTCCTTGCTTGTACCTTATTGCAGATTTCGTTTTATAGAATCGAATTTGATTGGTTATATAATGCGAAATAATCTGCTTCTATGCTTGAAGTTTTAATTTCTTCAAAAAAAAAAAAAAAACATTATTTAAGTTCAGTGGAAAGCGTAATATTGTTTTTTCGCTGAGGAAGTTGTTGTTGATCGGAGGCGAATGTCGCGTGTATCGTCACGTACGCCTGCTGTTGGTGGAGGCAACGATAACTACAATCCTAGCTATGCTATCCTTGATGGATTGTATGCACTTCATGATGAGTTGGGTTCTGGTGGATTTGGTAAAGTTAAGCTAGCCACACATCTACTTACATCGCAAAAAGTTGCCATTAAAATCATCGATAAAAAGGCAATCGGGGTAAGTAAAAATTATTACTGTTGTTTGAATTAATATATTTTTATCGTATTCAAATAATGAATTTATATTAGTGATGATTCATGATGCATCCAAGCTTAACGAGGATCTCTTCGAAACGGTTGCTATCTTCCTTCAAAAAAAAAAAAGCTAGCAATTAGTATCATATAACGTCTACTATGGCTTACCTAGCTTTGTTAGCGCTTTTTGCTCGTGCATTCAAACTTTCTAGAAGTTCTTGATTCATTTCTTTCTTTGAATCAAATAGCAACGTTAATCAACGTCGAGTTTTTAGGATGATTTGCCACGCGTGAAAACCGAATTAGAAGCACTAAAGACATTATCGCATCAAAATATTTGTCGTCTATATCAGTCGATTGAAACAGATGAGAAATTTTTCATCGTTATGGAGGTTTCCGTTTTCGTCTTTTATTATTTTTTTTTATTTTTCTGTTTTTATCCCGAAAAAGAAAATTCGCAAAATTGATATTTAATTATTTATCTCAATTATTGTTTCCAATTATGAATTTTTAAAAATATTCAATCGTATGCAAAATTTCGGTTTAGAAAATTTTGAAAAAAATTGTTGAAGAGAAAGCATTATTTAAAGGAACTACTTTCAAAAGCACAATTGATTGAAATCATAAATTCTATAGGTTTTGGTAATTATGCCTAGTTGAATCGAAATTGATGTATAACGAACTTATCGTAATGCCTTGTTTGCAATAATATTGTCTGATCGGTGCAAAATGAACGTTTATTTGATTTAGTGGGTTTATTATATCAGTAATTAATAATTGTTTGCACAAAATTGTGACACATTTTGAAACCATTAAATAAAACATCTCCAATCCGATCGCATTTCTCTTCTAATCTTTAAAATTGAATATTTTTGCGCAACTATTGTTACTTCATAAAATAAGTTAAATGAATTTATGGATTCCACCACTGTTCTTCTTATGTGCTGCATATCAACGGCTTCCTGGACTCCGGAACAACGGCGGTTGACGCAAGCGAAGGGCATTTCGTATGTGCACTAGAACCTCATACGAAACATTAGCACCTAACGATTATAACATATACGCTGTCGGGGGGGGGGGAGGGGGGGCTATTATATCTCATGTTACTGTGATAACGATCTCGTAACGAAATCATATTTCAGTATTGTAGCGGCGGAGAGATGTTCGATTATATAGTCAAAAAAGAGCGTTTAGAGGAGTCTGAAGCGAGGCATTTCTTCAGACAACTTGTGCAAGCAATCGCATATGCACATGATATGGGTTTTGCTCATCGTGATCTTAAACCAGTTAGTGTTCATATATTGCGTTTCATTGCTTAACGTTTACTCTCTCATCTGCGGCTAATTTATGTTCGGAATCTAATGAACTCACCGTTGAGGGTATATTGCCATCTCCTTCTCGCCTGATTAACTTCTAATGAGCAATATTTTCTTCATTATTTTGCAAAGTGAAAATATCATTTTATTTGTAATCATAAAAAATTTCATGGGATTATCGAGATTTTCAAATGCATACAATCGTTTCAAAGCGATGATGCAATTTTTGCGAATTTCTTATCAATTATAATTTAATTTTATTTTTATATATATTACAATAATTGTTTAAATTTTTAATGAATGCGAAATGCGAAAGCATTTGATCGACTAAAATTGCATTGCGTTTGTGCAATATTTTTATTATTATTTTTAATTGTTTTTAGTAACGTCTACGTGAATTTGTATTTTAAACTTGTATTATTGGCAATGCCGTGCCTGTGTGTATCTGCTTGTTCGGCATTTTCAATGCATTTCGGCTTAACCTTCTTCACCAACTTCTTAGTTGGACTGCCAAATTTGAAAATTCATAGACACTAAAATATGTGCGGAAATTTGCATATGGACGAGGTACCTGAAAATAAACATTAAAATCGAGCTCAGCATTACTGCTGGTCGTATCGGCAGAAGAAAGGGAATTTATGGAGGAAATTTATATACGCAGTGGATCATTTGAAGCAAAAGTGCTCATTATTGAATGCGTTCAGTTATTCCTTGTATGCTGTTGATATGAGTGATTGGTGTGTTCATTGTAAATGCAAAAACGGTCATCATGTCATCCCTTTATATATACCCGTCCCCACTTATTTATTCCTTGAAGAAGACCTCTCAGCTCAATGTCATCTGAACTGGAGAACCCATTAAAAAGTAGTTATTATAAAGGTGGTCGATGGATTGAACTTCAATTTAATTATATGTTGTGAGTTTGCTCCTTTATTTATCGTTGTAAGTAAGCTTACAATGTGTATGGGTCGTTGCCGTATATTCGCGGTCGAACGAATCGACCATTGTGGCATAGATCTGTAATGTTAAGTCTCATGGAAAGTTTGGATGGATACGCCGATTGCAGGAGAACCTGCTGCTAACAGAGGATCTACAACTGAAGTTGATCGATTTTGGACTATGCGCACGTCCTGATACGGGGCTGAATAGGCCATTGGATACATGTTGTGGCTCACCTGCATACGCCGCACCTGAGCTGATACAGGTTTTTTTATACTGGTTTACGTTTGCTTGTGGCGGTTGTTCATCAGCTTTCGCCATTCACGTCGTGATCTACGAACATCTCATATAGCCTGAATCCGCTTAAGAGCGCTTTACCTGCTTCGTGGAATTTGAATCATATATTTTGCAGAAAGTGCTGAAACGTTGAAGTATACATATAAATATATATATATATATATATATATACATATATGTTTCGCCCTCAAGGCATATGGTTCTTAAGACGTAGGGGATATCGGGAGATTTTTCTTCTCCCTCAAAGTCCTGTCTCAAAGATGATTCTATCCTTGTTGAACGATTTTTTTTGCGAGATACGAACCCAAGTAGGAGTTTTGCACGCCAACAATCATTATTTGAGTATGACTTCATCGATAAGCGTTTTCAAGGGATCAGCTTATCTTGGTAACGAGGCAGACGTGTGGTCGATGGGTGTTCTACTCTACGCATTGCTATGTGGTTCTTTACCTTTCGAAGATGACAATATGCAAGCACTTTATCGCAAAATTTCGGTATTCTTTGATACATTTTACATATATTTCCCTTAAATAATTAATTAAGAAATTATTTGTTAGTGTTTTAAAGATCGTTTATAAACATTCAAAGGGGCAAATTTTCGGTTTTTTCTTTTTATATTATTGTTTCAAAATTTACGAACGAATTACATTAATCAAATTCATGATCATATCATGCAAAAAAAAAAAAAAAACTTGCGAATGAAATCTTCTAAACGAAAAGGGGGATATGACTAGAGAAATTCTATGCGACGATTTATAAATATATCCTGTAAGGTATATCTATCGAAAGTGGCATCATACCTTCAGTTGGCTTTTGTATCGTAATAAATATGACTTGTCACATCCGGAAATTATAATAGAAGATTATAACTTACATTCGAAAATTATATTTATCATCACACATATCACCATTTAAAATATGCAAGGACTGGCATTCTAACAATGATAGGATACAGTTGATAATCAAATAAGATAACGGTTCAAAACAAATTGCCTTACGATTTGGTGGTAAATGAAAATGCAGCAATGCTGTTTCCTAGGGCGCTGTCGGAATTGTTTTCAGTTTCTAGGCGAATCATTCTGTCATTAAATCGTTATTTTCACTAATTAGCATAATGTTTCGCTTTGATAAATAATTGGTTTAATTAAATGAGCTATTGAACGCCAATGTTATAGTCAATGAAACATGATGAGTTCACTCATCGGATGGTGATTTAAAAATAAATGTTCTTGTTTAGAGGTCAAAATTATCGACTTATACTAATGTTGAGAATGAATACTATATCGATACCATTAAATATGTTTGTTTATTTATATAGAGATAAAGTGGAATGAATGCTAAGTGAGAAATGCGTATTTGAGTGTTTATGAGTGAGTCAGATATATAGTCGTTTCGAGTGGACCCGCCGTTGTTTATTCATGCGAATAGCGTACCATATTGTTTGGATGAAATTTCGATGATCGAAACTAACCGATTAAAAAACGAAAACCACTCTCAATTCAGAACGTGGTGTTTTTCTGTGCTAAATTAGGATGATTAGTGGTTGAATGTTTCTTGTTATGAAGCAGCGACGATTATGTCATGTTACTTTAGCGTGGCGTTTATCATGAACCCGAATATTTGAGTGCATCGAGCAGAGATTTGCTTCGATCGCTTCTTCAAGTTAATCCCAAGAATAGGATCACAATACGAGAATTGATCGTTCATCCATGGCTCAACAAAAAATACTCACAACCACTTCGATGGAAATCCGTCTACGATGTTAGTCTTGTTCGTTTTTCTATGGTTGCAAAATTTATGATTGAGTCGTTCGCACTTTATTTTTTATTTTATTTTATGTGTTTATTTATTTATTTATTTATTTATTTATTTATTTATTTATTTATTTATTTATTTATTTTTTTGATTTCATCTAGAGTATTTTATCTCAAAAGTGGGCAGTTTGTTAAACTTGAATAATTGAAATACTCTGGTTTTGCACTCTCATCCTGTGTTTATGCTTATATTAAGTTTTACGCTACTCCAATGGCATAATTTTGAACCGTTCTCGAGCCGCCGTCCGTCGATTCGAATAGTAAACGAGATGTCGGAGTTTTTCAGCATACCTCAGCGGTTTCTATAAAATTTCTCGTCGCAGAGATGTTCTTTTAAACCTGAATATCTTCTTGGACTGAGAAAAATTTTTGATGAAGGATTCAATTTATTTAGTTGCGCGAATTTATTCGTTTTTAATGGTTTCCATTTTGCTGTTATTTCAAATAATCGCAATATGGTTTTACTAATTCGTTAATTTTTGGTTAATGGAGTTTCTATATCTTGGCGATGGTTTTTTTGAAGCTCATTCATTTTTTTTTTTTTGTCAGTAAAGATCCACCTCTAATACAGATAGACGTTACTTTTGTTGTTCTTAGTGGTTAGATGAACGGAAATTGTGCATTGATTTATATAATCTCGCTTTTTGTTAAATATATTATTTGCCGTTCATTGAATTATAGATAGCTCTTTTTTTGGACTTTATCATATCTAATATTGTCATGTTTGAAATAATCAAAAAATATTATTTAGCGTAAAATAGTCGATGAGGAAGTGGCACGCGAATTGGCAACTCATTTCGGCAAGTCCCTCACTGATATGGAACGCCTTATTAAGGAGGTTCCTGCATTGTTTTCTTCATCGTCCAAAAATGTTGATGCTAGCTATTAGGGTGGTCGAAGATTTCCGACAGTTTTGAATTGTTCGATTTGCGGAAGCGTAACTCATTCTTAAGTACACAATTCGAGAATCATTGTTGTATTCATCTTTTGGCGGCGTTTCCATAGCATTCTCACTTCAAAAAACCTCATACGAGAGGGGAGGGGTGCTTTCCGATTCTCACTACAGATATTTGCTGATGGAATCCACGTAGAAGTTTAAGTTGGTTTATTCGGAAATAAGAGATATGTTTCACTCACTTTTCAATCACAATTTATAAAACCATTTCAATTTATTCACTTCACCTTTCTTTCAGTGAATTAATTTTACGTTTTATTTTTGAAAGTCTTTAAAAGATCAATTGCACAAGTGTGATGTATTTGCTTTTTAGTGGCGTTTCGACTATCTCACCGCCACTTATTATTTGCTACTTCTGCAGAAACGTAAAGGAATGAAGTTTGCATTACCAATGCCGAAACCTATCGATCGCTCAGTTAGTTCATTGAGATTTCATCGAACATTTTCTATATTAAAGTGTAATATAAAGATATGCTTGCGCTGACAATGATTTTTCATCTGCAACGGTTTCTTGTATTTCTCCAAAGAATTTGCTTTCATTTCTGCTAGACTCAACTTAGGCTCAATTTAGGTTTTTTGATACCATTGTTATTGATGATATGGGATCTGTGAGTCGAGTATTAATTAGAGTGGGTAGTTTTGTAAAGGCGCTGATAACGGGAACTATTAACGAGTCTAGCGGCGTTCCCTGAAACTAGTGATGACCTTCACTGACCTTTGTGGTCATGACTCAGAAGTTTTAGGTGCGTCGAGGAATTTCAGAAAGTGTCGAACTTTGGGACATCCCGAAAATTTCCTAAGAGCTTTGAGTTTTAAGGTAGAACTCAATCCCGTCTAACCGTTGTGGCCATTGAATATTGAAACTGTTGACCAATAGGTACTGAAGCATCGCTTGCAGCAGGAGATGAACGAAGCTGCTGATAATTTGCATATTAGTCGAGTGATATAGGTTCTTTAACGGGAATGGCTGTATTTCTTGTGGTTCGTTTCATTCAAGTTGTTCGCTATGCAATATTGTGATCGATCTTGATGCATAGATGAGCCTTTTTCCACCACGGTTATGGCGGCATGAAAGTGGTTGTAAGTCACGGATTGATTTCTCTTTGTGATCACAACCGAATTCTGGTAGTATAAAAGAGAAATTTTATGCATTGTTTGAAAGTGGGATTGTTGACGATCATTTGTGTTTAATATGAAAGAGTTGCAGCGTGATGCAACAGGTGCATTATTGTCATCACCAACAATCCACGCATCTCTCGACTTCGATTTGAACAAATCGGGTGTAGAAGAAGATGACGATGGTTACGTTACGGCAGTGGAAGCGGTCTCACATACAGCTGAAGGAACTGCTTATGAAATCTCAAAAAAGCCTCATATCGACTCCTTCATTAAACCTTTATTGCCGTTACCACATTACGATAAGGTTCAATATTTTTGTTAGTAGTTGCGTTGACATGTTAGCATTGTGCTGTTGGTAATTAGGATATACGATATGATGCTTCGGTGCCGAAAGGTTGTTCCCATTATAAATTCTTTCAGATGTTAATTAATTGTTCGCCAGGTGCAGGCGAGTTTGACATCAGGGATCTGCGAACTTTCCATTACTCAATATTTCATGAATCTGTGACCCATTAGGGTTCCTTTCTGATTTTTATCGGATTGTAGATGCGTCGTCGGCCTGGCATAACACCACAGTCATACAAATATTAAAAAAAATACATGAATGCGCTTAATATATGTAATTTTGTTGATACAGGTACGTCCACTGCAGGTGACACTCGTTTGTGCATGTAATGCATGAGCAAATATATATACACTTGCAATTCCTGCATATGTCTGTATATATGCATATGTGAATGCTTATATACATATATGTCCTCGAACAAGCGTGATATTTTTAGAACTTTTCATACGCTTGTGCAATGCTGAATATGCCATCGGTTTGTACGGGTCGATCGCCACAGCAACGTGGCGCATGCAATTTGTGGTATCCAAACGTACCGTCGACAAATGCAAACAGCTTGCTACCTGCGTTCGCCACTCCGCTAAGACAGAAGACTAGACCTCAGGTAGGATTATATAGATACGACTTGTCTTGCTTGTTATTCCGAACAGAACTTGTCTTCTATGAATTTTTACGACAGATCTCGATGAACAACACTTAGTGAGTAACGCTTGTGCCGAATTTTCGCTTTGCGGGCAGGTAAGTCACGTGATGCCAACATTCATGCCTTTCAATGATAAATAGACAATGAATATAATTTTAATGATAACTTCTCCTATCAACCAGTAAAAGTTTATTTTCATTTGCCTTAGAACTCAAAATTTCTTTGTGTTATATGGTTGCTATTTGCAAATGTTGAAATAAATTAGACCGATTATTTCGGTGGTTTTCAGACGGGTATCGGTTTTGATACGAAATTCTATTGTCGAGCGAATGACTCCAATAAAGAAAACTTCAGGCCGGCCACTGTAAAAGTGAGAGGACCTGTGAAGGTATATGCATTCGTTTTTTTTTGTATCTTGCATTGGTTGATTTCTAGGATTGAGTGAAATTTTGGAAGCATTTCACGTTTTCGCTGTTTATACTGACAAAGGTTGATCTAGATGTTATGAGATTCGCTAAAAGTGCCTAAATAAGAGCGAATCGTCGTCGTGCAAAGATTTTGCAGGTCGCTCTCATGCGTGTTTTAGTTGATGATGACGAACACGATACTAAAGACGGTTTCTGCGAATATCTGAATATTTGTAGTCTTACTGGGGGTGACTGAATGGCTGTTATTGGAATTGAAGGCATTAACCAGTCAGATTCTGATGGATCGCCAGAAATACTTGAGGAACAAGCTTCTGGCCATTTTCTGTTTTTTTCCCATTTCAACATTTTCCATTCTCCTAGACTTTTAATAAGCATAAAGGAAGTAGCAGGTATTGGAAGCGCTAAAAGGAAATTGGCTGCATAATTCTAATAACAAGGTGAACACATAATTTAGCTAGAACGCAGAGCATCTGGAAGATTCACCATTTCGGCTATTTGCCAGTGTTGTCGTTGCAAAAATCTGGCTCTCAAACCAAATCATTCCTTCTAAAAGCTATTTTAGAAGGTGCCAAGAAAGACAAATTTGTCATCAAAATCTATGCTGCTAACTCCCATTTCCTTTTCCAGCAATAACGGATGTTAAACTCATATCATGTTTTCCCTTTGTGTGGATTTAGGGCTTGGCAATGATGAATACGCTTAGGCTTTCATAAGGTTTTTGTCTTTTCATAAGCCTGATGACGATTTTAGAACGGATATCTGAGCCAAGCTATATATCAATTGAAGACTATGATTTGAAGACAAAGATTCCCATCCAACGAATAAATGCACAAATACATCAAGAGAAGAGCATATCGCAGCAATGAAGGGAAAGCAGTTGCATTTTTATGGTATCCTAGAACGGTGAACGCCATAAACTTTTCTCATCTGAAGTTTTCATCTCAAAAGACGATTATTCGATTTTTCTTGAGCACATGAGTAAAAGGCAAAATAAACTGATAAATTTTCAGCTCTACGATGATGGAAGGCCAAGGAGCGGTCTTTATACGACTCCAATTAAGGCGACTTTACAAGGACTGTGCGGTTCTCCGAAGCCGAGGTTCTCTTTTCTGTTTTGTTTTTTTTTTTTTTTTTCAGCACTGTGGAGAACGGAAAATAGTTCCTACTGTTAGTTCGGTTCTCTAACAGATTTCCAATTCTAAAGTAGTGGGAACTATAACGTCTATGCTTCGTTTCTCTGTAATTTTGTTTGCCCCTTATAATGGCATCTAATGGGATCATAGTAATTTAGAGTATATTATCTTATGATGATTTTATTGAAGATGATGGATTCAGATTCCGACTCCAAGGAGACGTCACCATTCGCTATCTCAGTAATTCCTTCTTGGGTATAACATGGGGAAGGGGAATGGTAGAGATGTTTATTAGTATTATGAGGGGAAATTACAAGAATCACTAGTATGAGTTTAGTTATTTTTAGCCTGAAGCACTACTGTCGGCTGAAATTGGAGAAAGAACTTGAATTTAAGATCACATTCAGTGGAACGTGGCACTCCTCCTTCAACGCCATCGTCAACAACGGGTGATAGAGCACCGAGATCTTCGACGAAGACACCACGGTTGCGGCAACGTGTATTTGCCTCTCTTGAGAGACAGGCTGATAAGATGATTAACTTACTTACTCCAAGGAAGATTAAAAACAGCACACCGGAAGTTCTCAAACAAACAAAGGTATATTACGTCTCAAACAGCACCGCACTTTGTGAAAATTCTGTTGGACATAGGGGTTTACCTAAATGCTGTACAGTTCTTTTTTTTTGCAATCACCGTATAGCAAGCTAGATACCTTGGAATGTATAATAATTCCATTGTGTTCTAATGATTTCTTTTAACTAAACTCTTATCAAACCATATCGCTCATAATTTAAATAAGGATTTATTGAATTGTAGACAATGGTGAATGTTTCGATGACGTCATCGCGTAATCCGGAATTGGTTCGTTGTGAGTTGGTACGTGTGTTCGCCGAACAAAATATATGTGTCGAGCAGCATGGGTATTAATTTTGAGTTGTTTTCTTTCGTCATTTACGGTTATTATAATGATTGATTTATGCACTGATTGCGAGATCATGTAGGAGAATTTGATTTTCGAGATGCATTCGTTTATCAGTTCTCTGATTAGGTCTTGATTTCCGAAAAAATGACTATGAAATTTGCTCAAAAATTTTCGAATTAGCAATGATCTTCTAATTAATCGCTTAAGAAAATTGGGGGTTTTTTTACCACATTTTCTTTAACGCTTCTCTAGTGGCATTAAAGGGAAGAGGATATTCTTCAACGCATCGTATAGTTGGCATTCAGATTAAAAATATTTATGGAAGGATGAAAGCAAT
The DNA here is from genome assembly GCA_037389465.1 of Baylisascaris procyonis. NCBI lineage: Eukaryota > Metazoa > Nematoda > Chromadorea > Rhabditida > Ascarididae > Baylisascaris > Baylisascaris procyonis. The sequence continues at coordinate 1,575,554 of JAZARR010000032.1, read as the reverse complement.
TAAACTTTTATAAAATGAGGACAAATTTTTTCACGGCATTAACAGCTGTGTAATCTACAATTTTATTTTGCATACTTTGCAATGATAGAAATCATTCATCAATTCATATCATGCACGATATAATGGTGCGCTGAAAAATTTCTCGTTGAACCATTAAACACCTTCGAAAATTTTCTTTTAGATGGAAAATTTCGGGCAAGAAACGTGATGAGTTCAATCGACTGATGACCGTAGAGCTGGAAGTTGTGCTGATCGAGATGGGTGATAGAGAACGTCTCGTAGGCGTAAAGAGAAGACGACTGAATGGCGATGCATTCCTCTACAAGAAAGTATGTGAGCAAGTGCTACAATTGGCTGGTCTATAGACATTTAATAAACAGCATTATTGACGATGAACTATGTGTAGTTGTTTCTTCATAATTGAGAGCATTTTTAAGGCTCTTATCCCAATTTTTGTTCTTTGCTATGTGCAACAGATCTTTTAGGAATTGGCAAATGGAGGTTATACGTTTTTCCGGCAAAGTTTGAAGGTGGCCTATTTTATAGATTAGTTTTATATATGTGAGAGACAAGAAATTGATGTGACCTTAATGTTTAAAGTGTTATGATATTTTATTATTACGATCATAGGAGTTTAGATAATTTCCAACATATCTTAGATTTCTTCCAACATTTTTAGAAGATTTCTTTATGCAAATTTCTGATACATAATACGATTTTGGGCTACATAATACAAAATGTGGCTTTTTTTTTACTTAACATATGAATATTTCATAGATTTATGTCCGGAATCTTTAGCTGTTTTATATGCAGAATGAGTTTTCATATTTTCCTCGAATCTTGTTTGCATTCCTCAAAGCTTGCTTTCATTCAACTTTTCAATTTATTTTTCCAGCGAACAATAGGAAATGGTTGATAGGGAGTGATTATATTCCACACTTTTTTTTTTGGTGTCTATAAATAGATGGTGGATTTTTTTTCCGAATTTTATAGAAAGGAATTGATAATTTTTTTTTTCATCGTTTGTTTGCAAAACTCATATGTGTGTTCAATCTTTCAAGATTAAACCCTGTCCTGTAGGCGATTGCAAATATCTTCTAGACGTTATAAAGTGCGGATGTTTTTTTTTCTTTGAAATTGCATCGGATATGTAATTTATTTATTCAACAATGATGGATAGAGATACTTATGATTGATATGCTTTCACATTAGAAATAATATAATGGAACATCGATTATGAAGGGAACTTCGCATGAGTTTATAGAGTTTTGGTGCAATTATTATGGTGGATGCAATTCCTTTTAATGCATTTATTTTCTTCTTTGTTTGCATTGTTTATTTGCCTTATTTTCTTTATTGCGCTCTGATATTGCCTTATTGCCATTTTATTCTTCTTTTTTTTTTTTTTGAAATATTCAATAATTAACCAAAAAAAACAAAAAATTTACTTCTATTTTCGAATATTTTATTGTCAATAATTTAATTCGTCTTGATAATTTTCCATATTTTGCTTGATTTTGACAATAAATAAAGAATTTATTGAAGCATTCCATAAGTTTATATTAGAATCACATCAGTGATAGGAATCGCTGAGGTGTTTGATGATTTAAAAGTTTTTAAATGCGAAGCATAAAATTATTCTTCAATTTTTATTTTCTTATTATCGCTTTAAACAATTGTTGTTATGCTTGCATTTAATGTACCTAACTAATGACTGTGTTGGTAAACCGTCGTTGTCATTAACTGTTATTTATTTTAATGACAGCTTTGCAGCCAAAAATATACTGGCTAATCTACATAATTGAATGGTTATTGATTGTGTTAATGCTGAGGGTTATTTAACACAGAAAAGAATGTGATGTAAATTGAATTGATTAATGTTTACTGGATTTTTCGTTTAAAAAAAAAAGACTAAATTGCGTAGATCTTGTTGGAATCTTCGGTAACTCGTTATTTTGCTGTTTATTTTTGTGCCTTTTGCTCGTTCTGTATCTGTTTTATGCTTATCATTATTATATGGGCTCAATTATTCTCTTCATTATTTTTGATATTATTATATATATATATATATATATATATATATATATATATATATATATATATATATAATGTAGCCTAAGATCGATGGGACTATTGTAGAATATCACTGCATAAAGATCTAGTGAATTCCAAGGAACTGCATTCCCTCACTAATTTAGAAAAAATTGAAAACTTGCGAATGAAATGGAGCTGTAATATTTCTGTTCATTGTTCAGCTGTCTTTTGCAGCTAGAAGTACATTTTTCAGAGGTTGTAGATTCGTGTCGTTAAGTGAATAGCTGCACCAAAGGTGATCGAAATTGAAATACAGTTTTTCCGTGCATTATTTCATGTATCGTTACCTCGACGAAGCCTTAATCATCATTTTTTTTTTTTTTTTGAAAATAAATCATTTGTTTTTCGTCATTATAGTGCATTATCATTTCCATTCATTCGTTTCTATAATTCAATAAAATTAATATTATTCTATTCGATAATCTTGCAATAAGGTGTTTCATTTCGCTTATAATATCGTCAAATTTTTATCGCATTATATATTGCGGTAAAGAAATATTATGAGATATGCAACAGATTTGAATATTATTCGTGAGTGAGATGTGGTGGATGTAGGATTGATTCAGTTAACCTCTCTTGGATTGTTGCAAGATGGAAAGGGTAGATTATATGATAGACAGTTGTGTTGATGCTACATTTGTACATCAGTACATCCATTATATCACAGGCAATTTCAGCTTGTAGAATGCCTGAATATTTGGTGTAACCCATATGGCAACAATATTTTAAGCGCTAGTTTCGTATTGAGTCGGTCATTTACGTAATGATGGTTAGTGATAGAGTCCGAGCAACTCCAATTATGTTATAGAAATGAATCTGGCGAGATGTTTCATCGTTTTATGGTCTCACTTAGGCATATTTCTATCTATAGCCTTCTATCTCCTTCTCGTACGATAAAGGTCACTCGTTAGTTGCTATAGTTTCCTGCAGGGGATAACATCACCTATGCTCGATGATTTGTGCCGATGAGGGATTACTTAGATTATTTTTACGGCTTAAGTTCGCAATAACATTTACAAATTGATAGATGGAGGTGTTGCAATGCGTCGATTTTTCATCATGGGCGATATTATAGAACCTTTCTATGGCATTAAAGTAGTATGCCCGATTTTCGCTAATAACGGATTAATTGAAAATGAAGCGATTTCTTTCATGAAGATATCTTATCTTCATGATATGAAGATATCATGAAGATATCTAAGATATCAAATCCATCGAAATTTCCCTTCAAATTTTTTGATGTTGAGAAATGAATATAAAAGATAATTCGTCGCAGTTTTAGACACATATCGCTATATGCGATGTTGATTTATAAGCGTTTATTTATACTTCTATCGAAGAAGTCACTGTATTCATATGCGCTGATTGTGGCTTAAACAACTAAGATGGTAATATAAACATCTTACGAGTTATATTTAAGCACAATTTCTGTTGAGAGATGATTGATGAAGGGAAGATGAAAGACGATGAGGGTCCTGCATTTAAAAAATTTGCAAATATTCAACGAGATAGTTCTATAGACGAATCGACGTATCTCTGGAAGGGCCCATCGGCAAACGATTTTATTGTACCGGAGGTGAGGGAATTGTTATTAATGATGTTTCGATCTCTTCATTTCGTGTTTCTGGCTATGTGGAAGGAGACTATGACTCTTCTGGTTGTTGTGGAAGTGGCCATTATATTTACGAAGAGGGCTTTTGTTTTTGCCTAAGCTAGTGTGAATTTAATTCAGGTCTATTGTTTAGTTGGTCTGCAGTGATAACTGCAATCGTTATGCTCGTGATGCTCGTAAAAAACGATGGTTTTTCATACTTTCGAAATGCACTGAATATTTTCCACTTGAAAAGAAAATTTTGGGAGGGGATGAAAGGACTTCCAGGAATTCCAGTGATATAGGTTTTTTAATGGAGGAAGGCTGATCGATAGATTTATTACTGCTGAATGGTCGAGTGGTCTTGTGGTCTTGTGGTCATTATGACTAACATGATATCTGATATTGGTCGTTTTTGACCTTTGGTCATTTTCGATCTATATTTGGTATTACCCCATGCCGTCATTCATTCACCACTGCAATCTACTCGTACAGACTTACCCCGTGCTCTAATTCCATGGCTTTAGATGTGGCTGCTAATTTTGGGTGTTTATTTTGCTGGCTGTATAGGGCTGCAAATGATGGGAACATCCATAAATATAGGAGGGGAGAAATGATATCCACTTTTGAACTGAGCTGAACAACCATCAAACACGGCTTGAAGATGAATTTTGTGTGGAGAGACTTCAATATTTAGAAAGAGACAAATTTGTTGCAAGCCGATCATTAATCGATCTGCTCACTTAGGCACCATCAACGATTCGTTATATTCGTGATTTCATAACACCTGAAGAAGAGGAGTTATTCCTAACCGAAATCTATGCGGCTCCAAAACCAAAATGGCAGCAACTTCTCAATCGACGTCTACAGAATTGGGGAGGTATCGTCGGCAAGAAGGCACTCATCTCCGATGAGAATATCCCCAAAGTAAGTAAAATATTAAATTCACTCATAAAACACCAATGTTTTTCGTTATTATGCAGTTGGTAATGGCGATTGATTAAGGGAATTTCGCAGCAGTAGTTATATGGAATATTTTATCGGAGTAAAAATACACTCTTCTTTGACATCTATATCACTTCTCTATTGCTTTCAAAGTGAAATGCGATTGATTTTCATATTCACAAAATCAAAAGCCTTAGATAACTATAGAAAGAAAGATTATTAAGCAATATCTGTTTATAATCCTAAAATTTGGTACGATGAGGCTTAATCTTCCCTAAGGAAGGTTGTGTTTAAAAAAAAGAAAAGACAAATTATAAGGAATTCCATCATTTAATTCTTAATCTAAATCTGGCATATGTAATTATATCTGTGAGAGAGAAATGATCTGTTCGTATTTCACATTGCTTTTTCCACTTGGCATTACTTGAACATCCATCGAGGTGTGTAACACATATGACTTTATATGTTATTTTTTTGTGTTGCTCGTAGAGACGATTATGTTGTATTATGTGATCTAATGGGAGAGATGATGATGGTTGCAGTGGTTGAACTTTGCTATCGACAAGTTGATGTCACTTCCGGACGCATTCCCAACCAGCAACCGTCCCAATCATGTACTCATTAACGAGTATCAACCTGGCCAAGGTATTATGGTGAGCGAATTGTTTGCTATCTTTTGTTATTTTTAAATTATTTTACTTAATTAATGTCATTCATTGTCAATTAGTTCCACCTTTCTGGACAACACAACTAGCGAATCTTTTTATTCCATGGAAATTATTAAGAACATAAAACATCTTTTTTTAAAATTAATTAAAGATTATGTAAATCAGTCATTTTCTAAACCTAATGCATGTTTTTCCTTTCGCTTTTTTGAGCAGTTTTTAATTTATTTGCAGCATTAATGTGATTTTTCTTTTCGGAAATATTTGTTCCGTATTAATTTTATTGTGGATTGATCCTTATTATCATTGGAATCAAATTTTGCATTATATCAATGCCCATGTAACTAAATCTTAACAAAGATAAACACATTACTTTATCAAAGGTTTTTCTTGTGTTAAGCTCATTGTTTTCCCTCAAAAATGTCTTCAGATATTTCCTAATATCACCGAAAGTTTACTTCCTGTCATCATATTGTTTATTATTGATCGGTTGATTTAATTTTGTTCACTATTGTTTGACGACGGAAGAAGAAATTGTCAGCAGGCGACGACGTCCAAGTCTGCGATCTTCAGGTTCTGGGCGAATATCCTAAGCGATTAGGCTACTGCGGCCGTTTTAAGTTTTCATAAATAAGCAACAAATAACATTGATTTATGGATCTCGTTTTCATCGAGTTGTGTTTCATGGAGCGGTAGCGCACTCGGCCGGGGTATCTTTCCAAGAAATGGGAAGCCGCGGATGCGGATCTTTTCAAGAAATGGGAAGCCGCGGATGCGGATCTTTCCAAGAAATGGGAAGCCGCGGATGCGGATCTTTCCAAGAAATGGGAAGCCGCGGATGCGGACCTTTCCAAGAAATGGGAAGCGGCAGATGCGGATTCCTCGTGGGTCCAGGTCTTCATCCATCGCCACACATGTTTTTTCACCAATTTCTGAGTCAGAATAAAGTTGTCTCAAATATATATGTGTTTATTTTGTTTGATGAATTGATACGGCAAAGCGTGATTGTTGTTCCAGTTGTAGGCACACACGGATGGACCTGCTTTCTATCCATTGGTTTCGACTATCTCGTTGGGTAGTGATCTCTTTCTTGATTACTATCGTCCTATATGTCCAGAGGTACTGTATCATATTTGTTTTCTCTCTGGTATTTTATTTTATTTTATTTTTTTTTTTTGCTTTTCATTATAAATTTCATCTGAATAATGAGTGTTATAGTTGAATGTTTTCATAAAGCGACGATACAAATCTTTATACGAACATTGGTTATGCGTGATGGTATTGCGTAAAAATATTGGGAATTGCATTGTTTATGAGAGTTTCCTAATTTATAGCTGAAATATGCTAGTTTGAGGAAGAATAGGAAGAAAATATTGGTGTGAGCTTGGCGGCAATTGTTTGTTGATAGAAAATTAGTACGAATTCTTGTTGTTATTTCGGAATCCCAAAATATGTCGCTTAATTATATGAACATTTTGTAGATATTTTATTACTAGTTCAATTCATCCTTTCAGAATACAATCTCTAAAGAATCACGTTATGTGGGATCGATGCTTCTTGAACGTCGCAGTCTTATTCTAGTCACCGATCAAGCGTATTCTTATTATCTACATGAAATCGATGAAAGGCTTACTGATGAAATCACCGATAAAGTTTTCAATCGTTGCATTACGCAAAAAGAAATTGGTGAGAAAATCGAACGCGAATTAAGGTTAGCTAATATTGTTGAATTAAACCATACTTTTGTACTTCTTAGACGGACTTATAGAAGAGTAAAATAACCTTCTTGCAAATTGGGGATGTGGAATGTAGATACGAATATGGGATACCGAGCCTATGAAAGAATGTCGGATAAACCGTCTTTCATCGTTTCATATATCCGTATATCCTTTTCGATCATATCACATTATCAAATCGCTCGACGTTTTTCATGTTGTGAAAAAGATTGATAAGCACCTATTTTTTTGCAAACACTTCTATGAGCGCATTGTTTGGGATTATAAGATGGGCAATGTTTGGTATCATTTAATTGAAAGAGAGTTGTTTCTGCTGATTTTATTTCACCTGAAACGATTGCATTGCATCGATGTAAACGTAGATTGAGAGGTGTAGACGTAGATTGAAAATTTGATATGGTGATGTAACTTTATGTGGAATTGTTTTTCGATCTTATTGGCTTCTTCTTGAAAAAGCGTATTTCTCTATGAAGCAAATAGAGAAAAAGGAAAATGATAGTAATGATGTAAGTTCCTTTGCAAAAATTTCCACGAGAATTTCTTTGCTACTTACGGACGTGAAACGAAAATCCAGCTGGTTCGAAATGCATGCCAAAGTTTGGGTATTTCGATGTGCTGCCGATTCTGAGTGATTAACTTGAGCTTTGAGATAGGAGATAGTCCAGTGATGAACGTTATACACACCGAATATCGTAGCTATGATTTCGATAGTTCCGCAGCAAAAACTCACAGTTAGGCAGATATGCAAACATTCATACTATTTGAGCGGCATTACCATAAACAGCTTTGCAAATGCAAATTTTCAAAAACGCATAACAATGGATGTTTGATTTAAGGTTTATGTGAGTGATGATTATTCAACTGATAATAAAAGTAACTTCTCTAACGTTTTTTTAGAAGTATTACGGAAGAAAGTAGTTTTCATCAATTGATTGTAATATTCCGACGATGATTATTTTCAGAGTATCGCTGACAATTCGGAATGTGCCAAAAGTAAGCAAACAGAATCTGTCTAGTTTATTGATGAAACGATGAGCATCTTGGCAACGAGATGAATCAATTTGTTATACTACATATTAAATATCACACTGCTGAAATATACTGTTTACTTTGTTTTGAAATTCTATTTTTCCGTATAAAAAAATTCCAATCACATATCGTGTGCGTATGAAATTTTTTATTGCGGTGACTATTGTTTCCTAATGTGATACTTATTTATTTATTTATTTATTTATTTATTTATGTATTTCAATGAAGAGAGCATTCATTACGAATACATATCTCTTCATATCGCTTCCACCTGCTTTGACCCAATGTCTCTCTAGTGCAGTTGGCTGTTGTGGTCTTTAAGTCGGCCTTTCCTTCTTGTAGATTGCTCGCATGAAGGTTAGGGCTTAGGCTCGTCTCTTGCTCATCAGATGCTGACGAGCCAAAATATGATACTGTAAATGATAAAATGGAAATATAAAATTGTGACTATCATCTAGTGAACACAAGAGAGTTCATCTTAGTAGAAATATGCACAGCTTCAAGGTTGATGAGCGTAATTTCTATCGTTCATTGTTCAAGCGTCTTTCATAGAGATGAGTTTTCAGCCGTAGATCAAGCCTGGCTATTTGCGAATAGAAAAGAATCGAAATATATGCAGATGGGACGCACAATGTAGCGGTAAGTGTTAACTTATAATGTTAATTTCGAAGAGATGATTTTTCAAATTTATATCTCATTTGAAAGGCAATTAGAGTCAGCATTTGTGCAGTCCTAATCGCGATAATCTATCAGGCTTAATATAACAATGAGAGTTATACGTGAGCCGTGCAATTCAAGAAATCTTCGATTAAAATATATCACTAACGTTTGTGGCATTATTAATGCTGTTTCAACATGAGGCCTAGATTTGTCGAAATATTTTGCAGAAATATGTCTGTGCAGGAATGTGGATATGTGCGCGTATAGTGGGGTTTGGAGATGGCGTTATTGGAAGTTGTACTCCTTAGCATGCTTAAAGAGTGCGGGAGGGGAGGGGGAAGAGGGTGGAAGGTGGAGTGAGTGATTACGAGAAGGCTTCTACCAATCCAGCGAATGGATGTTGTACTCTTCGTTCTCGATTGCTTGTTCACTCTTAGATGGATTCTTTATTAGTTCGGCACGTCTGTTTTTGCTAAATTCCGTGTTATTACACTGGTGTTGCATGCATTTGTGTCTATATATCTACTTGTTTTGCAAGCCATGAAAGCAGAGTGAAATTTGGTAGGGTTAAGCAATGGATGATGTGGTATCTCTGATATACTGTTTTCCAGACTGGTCTAGTCGGTCAAAAATGGCTAGAACCTCAGTTAATGCCTTCTTGATAGATATTTTAAAAGAGACGGTCGGCGAATGAAGCCTTGTTAAACAAACATGCAAATTGAATAAGGAGTTCATTGGGCAATTATCCCTTTGCTTTTGGAGATGTGAATCCCCGAAACACAAAGACTACCCCCATTTTATGTAAATGTTGACTTAATTGCACTCAAAGCTTCTCTCAACTTCACCAGAATTGATACGATTTTCTCCATTTCTTCATATAGCTCATTGACAGTTTCATTTGTTATGTTATCATGTGTTATCATCATCGTATCATATAGGCTATGCAAAAAGTTATTTGCTTAGTGAGTTTCGTCTGCACTTGCAGCTAGCTGCGCTGTTTTATTTGAAATTGCCCCACCAAGTTGTCACTTACAGTAATTTTTCTTTTCGAGAGACAACCTGAAGGATTGCCCACTTCCTTGAATGAGATCTTTCTGTGCTCATAGTGTATCGGCAATTTATAAGAGAAATGCATTGGGCGACGTTTATTTGCCTATTTCGTTAGGTGATTTTTTGAAACGCTTCATTGCACATCCCGCACTCATCGTTTAGCCTCTAACATCATTGCGCAACGGGAAGCACTAAATTGACACGTGCCAAATGGCCCATATGCCAAATGCGGCATTCCCTCTATGCAAAAGCGATCTAACCAACCATCGCGTTATCTTTCTCATACATCCTCTTCCTTTAACGGATATGCTGAATAATAACTCACACATTTAGACGCCTTAAGTATTTGTTCGTCTATTATCCGCTCCTTGCATTCGAATTTAATGCTTTCAATAAAACCGACTAAATTCACCGTAATTTTCCTTTTTTTCACTGCACTCTCAAAATTTGGAGTACGGTCGTCAAATTTCATAGGTTACGGTGAAAAGGTGGAATGTTTTGATTATTTACTTCAGCGTGGCAAATTCAAAAGCAAATCGAACATGTTTTACTAGTAGAAAAATGAAGGCTGTCGCCATACTATAGTTCGAACAGGAAAGGCTGTTGAAATGAAATAGTCGGAAACATCTACATATGGCTGCGGCTCTCAGAGGATGTTGTCCTTATAAGATGAAGGCAATAGGAAAGAAACATAATTATCTAATGCCTTCATCCGACGGGTCTAAAAAACAAATGAGAGGATGTGAGAGAAGAGTTGCAATGACTAAATTACCAACGAATAATCGTTGGGCGATAAGAAGTAACGTATTTATTGAGTTGATAGATAATAATTAAGTAGAAATATCTCAGCTAACCACTTACAAAATGCATGCAAATTTTCAAGCGCATTGAGATATCTATAACTCATTTCGAAAATAATTGATTAACCTAAAAATTTGCTATAAGAGGTTATCCATTGTATAGTCTATAAAAATCAAATTCTACTTTTCCAATTTCAATGATTTTCGAGTTAAAATTGTCGACTAGTTGGTAGGTAGATATGCCCAGCGATGTTCGTATGCCATTATGAATATTTGCAAATAGATCTGCTTAGAAATTTGCAAAAATACATGAAAACAAATTATTTCGAATTTTTCATAAAAAATTCGTGGAAATGGTCATTAATTTATTGCAACCTTTATTGAATTTACAATTTTTTTTTGCGTGCATTTTCATTCCAATAAATTAGTGGCATGAAAGAAATTACAGCTTTCATCTTTCACGATCATCTTTTTTTGCACAATTCTTTTAAGCATCATTTGCAAATTGCACCAAAACTTTTTTTTTTTTTTTTTTCAATATTCGTTTATGCCGTCTCGATAGTGAGATCTCAATTAGCAATGTAAAATGTTCAGTGTGATAACTTTGGTGATAACCTCTTAATCGTGCATTTTTAATCTGGTTCACTGTTTAGATGAGATCCTGAGTTGTTTTTCTTTAATTATCCGTTTTATTGAATATCCCATTATTATCTTCATTTTCTGTTCCCCTCCTTTCCAGTGGAAATTTTTATTGTGTGTTCTCTATCTTGAAGGAGAATTGCGTTAATCCCCGAATGATTCGTAGAATATATTTAGCCTAAAGCATCTTGTTACATAAGTTGCAAACAGCAACGAAATTTATTGCAAGAATACCCTTACTATGCTTACCACACTTCCCTTGACTAAGGAGGAGGAACGAAATGAAATCGTCTTAGCCTTAAGCATTCGGAAAGCATTCCATTAAAACTTCTCATTGCTTTACGCTCAATATTAACTCATTTCGATGTTATGCTTATGTATTGTCGTTTATTGATTTGTAAGAAAAAAAGATGAATTAACGGAGCAATTTCTGAGAAAGAAATTTCTCTTGCTAATCCATAATTTTTAAGTGAAATTTCGGTAATTTATAATAATCTATATTAGATTAGCAAGATTTTTTATATGTATGTTATATATATATATATATATATATATATATATATATATATATATATATATATAGTGGGCAAAGACATACATTTTTCAACCCAAAAGAAATGAGCCTCGCTAATGAACACGTTCTCTTAATTTTGTAATATGGCACTATGTAGGTTATAACGTAGTATTGTAATATGCAAATTGGAGACTATGGACACCTAATGAAGAGGGTAACAGAGTAGATGAATTCATCCTCTAAGTAATTCAAAATGGCATTCAGGAGCAATGGCATAGCACGCAATTTATAAACAAAACCAATCCATCTGGTGACCACTGCGACACTTTGTAAACTCACCCGAAACAATGCTCTGTTGGATATCAGGCCGAAAGGTCAACCAGTGGCAACTCCCTTTCACCGATTTCCTCAAAAACTATTTCGGTATAATAGCTTCTTTTCAAGCGCTTTCAAACATCCATTCTCTCCAAATACCCCAGAGTAATATAAGTTTCAAAGGTAAATAACTGAAAGAGTATGGGAATATAGTGGCCAGTGGCGCGTACAAAAAGTGCTATGAAGCTAATATTGCTTTTGGAGGAGCACACCGCATATAAATATTCCGGAAATCCTTGAGGATTTATATTTATGCAGCGCGTAACGTAAAGAATTAAAAATCATCCGTCGATTGATGATACGTTGATAAGAAGCATTTTCTAGGTAAGCTGCTTTATGAAATATGCGCTAGTGTATCATGCATTTAAAGAAATCAGCTCTTTAATTGAATTTTCAGCTGCAATCTGAAATTACAGTAAAAGAAATTGTTCTGAATCTCATGGAAGACTTTTGAGCAGTGAATTTCTCGGAAATTCGAAATATCGATAATCGTTCATTTTCTTTTCATTTCAAAAGTTTAATTTCAGTCCTCTGGTGGGGTTTTTTGGCCGAAATTTGAATTTTCCAAAATTTAACGATAGTCGCCAAATTCTGAGTGTGCATCGAAGGAAGTCGTTTTAAAGAAGTATGATTAGCACATGGCCGAATGAATCTGCCAGCCGCAAGATGCTGTTTTCTGATGGCATCAACGTCTTCTTCGTTATTCATTCTTCCACTAATGCCTTTAAGATGGGGGGATTTGCTTATGCGCTTAGAAATAAGCAAAAGTATTTGTGATCGCATCGTTTGCTGCTTGGTGGGCGTGTCTCAAATGTTACCGTATGCTGAGTGCCATTGCCATTTGCGAATAACGATTGGTTATGCGCAAAGCGGACTCTAGTATGCGACGAATGCATTGCGTTTCAGACAGTTGCTTGTTAAAAGGCGTCGCGTGCGGTGAAAGCCTTCTGGATCAAGTTTAGGCTGTATTCTATAATCTACTCGCATAAGAGACACAATCCGTGTGGCTTGTTGAAGGCTTGAAAGCTCAATGAGAGTGCGGCATCTTCTTTAGTGATGCGATACGGGTGTGAGCTCAGTGTTAAGCCGAATATTTAACGTAATCCACGTGAGCTCAACAAGCTTCGCGCAATGGATTTAGATGCGCACCAGCACAATTTAACCGGCTTTCCTGGTCATCTTATGAGCGCTGCAGTTTCAGCACTCGACGTAGCCACAAGCGGTGCAACTAGTGCTGGTAGCCTACTTTTCGATGGTCCACCTTCATCTGGTGGTCTACCCTCAAGTGCAACTCTCACACCGTCGAGTACACTTTGTCCTCCTCTCAGCAGTCCTTCACCGAGTGTTTTTTCAGCAGCACAGCACGATATTTATCGTCTACCAAATATTAGTACCACTCAAAGCGACGATACTTCCAATAATATTGCCGGCAAGCTTCCTAAAAGTGAGTCATCTTATGTGTCCACTTTAAAAATGATGGAGCAGTGTGTTGATGTCACCTTTAAGAAGCTCTTTTCTGCACTTCATGATCTAAGCGAACGGAGAAATGAAACACAATTATCATTTTCATGGAAGTAGAAATTAAATCTTCACATATCTGTGATGCTGAAGCCATCTTCTGTGAGATCCATTTTCATGATCTTCAGTGAATTTCGTTTAGCTGAATGCACTATCGTGAATCTATGCGCATACGCGTTGTCTATGTACAGTTTCAAGTTGTGAATCATTAAAGCTGAAGCAACGATGAGTAAATCTACTAAATATACTAATCTCTATAGTAATCTTCAATTGAGCTGTTAGCTTTAAAAATTTTGAATAGGCAGTCAAAAGTATCGAGAAAATTGCAAACGTTTTGAGATCACATTGCATTCTAAAAGCTTTCGAATCGTAAGAAATCTCTTGCAGACGATCAGCACGAACAATCAGTTGATTTGAAAGAGGAACATAGTGATACATATGTTTCACTGCTGCACTGATATTGCTGTGATGCAGAACACACGTCTTACTTCATTCTATGGCGGCGTGCTTTTGCATTTTTTATCTCTAGGTAGAGATATAATACGCATAATATTGCAGTTGAAAATACGAAAGATGATTATGAGGTTAATCCGTCAAACGCTGATAACGATCAGAATTCGGCCGAATCTCCCGAGACGTGCCTCATTAGCAATCAGAAGCCTCGAAGACAGAGGACTCATTTTACCAGCCATCAGGTTTTCCTCGAAATGCATATTTAAATGAAGTTATTTTTACAAGGCGCTTTAAATACCAATAATATATGGGTAATTAAATCGATAATGTTGGCAAATTTTAACGAATGAAATAACACTTTTATGCAGCCACCTTTCATCTGTCTCTTGAAGATCACAGTTGGCTCATTTAGAGAGAGACATTGTTAAGGGAGTCACACTTTAAAATAATATTGCAGCGTCTTAACCCAAGTAATACAGCACTTATTTTAATGACTGTTTAACTAAGGTTAACATGCAGAATTTCTCGATGAAGGAGGAGCACGCTTCTGAAGTGATTATTTCTTTTGAAATAAGAACAAAGTAGATGTGCTTTCCGCATAAACCAGATGATTCTGATCAAAACTATAAATACGAAAAAAGTTACAGGATGCTTAGATTCCTCATGCTTTTAGGCGTTACTATCTTCCTGATCCGTATAGTGTTGACAAATGAAGGGGAATATGCTCATCCCTTTTTTTTTTTTGTTATTAAAGACGAAACTGTCGTATCGGTATCCTGCGCATGGTCATTGTCCGTGTCCTTGATTACAGAATATCGCATTTATTCACCTTTTGCAAGTTTTCTATCGATATTAAAATAATATTTTTAGCTTTTAAAAATCTCAAAGAATCTTTTAAAACACTCTTAAAGCAACATTTTCGTTAACGAGCGAAGTAAATTTTAGAAATCTTTGGAGAACTTAAAAAAATGACTGGACAGAGCTGTTTTTATCTTATCGATTGCCTATCGATACTAATTGATCAGCGAGCATTCCAAAACAGAATTGATCCCTCAAGATCAATTATATCACCCGATTTATATTGCACATAAATAAACTCATCGAGAAATGTGATGTCTTTGATGGCTAATGTGTTTTAGTTATTAAAAAATCTTGTGCAATCAGTATAAGCGTCGATTTTCCGATTGTTATTTAGGCGATCGGCTTATCGGTGATATAAATTCTTGATGAGAGGGTGATTACAATTGAGGAATTATTTGGAATACTATAGGCAATGAATTTGAATGTGCAGTGCTTTGCATAGTGATGAATTGTGAATTTTTTAGTTGACCGAATTGGAGAATTGGTTTTCACGTAATCGATATCCAGATATGGCGACACGTGAAGAAATCGCTCTCTGGATCAGTTTAACGGAGCCAAGAGTTCGAGTTCGTTTTTTTTTAAATTTTTTTTTTCCATTTTGAAATTATTTCAGTGATTTTTTCAGTGATTTTATCAGTGATTTTATTGCATCGATAAGCGAAATCTGTTCATAATGCTTCTATATGTCACCAATTGATTGGGTGACAAAGCAAGTAGATCTAATTTGTTTTGCTTCGTTGGCTGTTTGAGCTCTTCTTTTAGATCTTTTATCGCTATGCATAGAACACGAATAAATGTCATGTTACCGCTGCTCACTGTTGCTTTCGCCACTCTTCAACATTCCTTTCTTGCCACGCGGACGCTTAAATCACTATCGCTATTCTTTTCTTCGCTTATCTATCTGTCTTATAGCCAACCGATGAAATTAGTTCTTGTGCTAATTCATTAGAGTTTATAATTTTGCTATTCCGCTTGTCAGACTAGTTAATCGTCTTATTAGTCCACCAACACAAGAAGTGTTTTCATTGTTCATTTCTTACCTATAAGTGGCTGTCATTAATATGTGTAATTAGTTTCTTGTGAGGCTAACGGATTAATATGAAGTCTGATAGATGAGGTCGTCTTATAATGGCGGCACAAAATTTCATCAGTCTCAAGGCTTGGGAGTTTCAACTGCCAGACAAACAGACAGACAGACAAAACATGCAATGCAAACGCAAATTTAAAAGAAAAAAAAAGATAATACTGAATTATAGTGGATCTGTTATGAGAACGTAAAGCGCTATAGACTATAATTTGTGTTTCTTTCTTTATTACCATTTTGAGCCTTTTTTTGTAAAAGTTTCAAATTAGAGAATTATTGATTTAATAGAGTCTACATACTTATTGATTTCCTTCCTTTACATCTAACTTTAGTAAGCCGTTCGCTTTCCAGTAGGATGCAAATTTTAAGTGTCAAGGCATTCCTGAAATATATTTCTCAAAATTGGAGAAGTAGGAGAGCTCTTTCATATCGTCGCTAATTGCTTAGCACTTTGTTTGGATGGTGACCGACTGAATTAAATCCCTCGTTTAAACTTCAACTATAGCTCGATAATATTGGAATGAAATTTAAGTTTTTATTGATAAATTGTTTTTTTCGAAAATAAATATTTAATTCAAAAGTGTAAAAATTCTTATCCATGTGATATACTGCTTTTATTTTCTGCGCATCAAAGAACAACAACATAGTTAAATGTAAGAGTATTGTTGGTGCAATGTAAACGGCTATCGATTCTAATGGATTAGTGCGCAGATGAGATTGTGTTCCCTAGAGGTGATATCAATGCATGTTCATTTGTGAATGAGGCGTTTTGCAAGTATTTATGGCATCTCGCCCCTTGTCTCTGTTTCTAATTAACCAATTTTGTTGTTCGTCCTCATGTTCCTTCAACGATGATTACATTCTCACCTCAAATTCGATTAAAACATTGCCTTGTTGCCGTTCTCTTTGGAAGTATACTCGAGATCTGGTAAGAGTTTTTGTGAACAAGGGCATGAAGTATGCGAGAATTAAAAGCTAGAGACAAAAAATTATTAAATGAGCTGTTCTATTCAGTAGTTCTATTCAGATGCTAGATCTTGAAGTGTTTCAGAAAAAGATTCCTAGCAGTTTAGTGTTCTTATGCATTAAAAGATGAAATTCTCGTGAGGGTGATGATGTTGAAGATGCTATTGAATTTGTCATGAAGCATTCCTCATATATTTGTTTATAGGGTTTCATGAGAGCCTTCTCAATAATGAACAAGAAGAGAGGGTTGGTATAACCTTTCAGTATTAAATATGAGAGAGTAATGGAGTTGTTTCACTACTCGATGTATACATAGTTGCCTTTTGCAGCACCTCTGGTGGAATTTTTTGCAAAATACGTCACAGTTTATTGTATCGCTTCGGAATATTCATTTTTATGGTATGATTTGCTGCTGTCGAGTGGAATCTGTGTAAATTACTAAAAATTTCGTGTTGTAAATTAGCAGCATTTCGAATAGCTTTCTGAGATTTTATGAAGTATGGAACTTTTTTCCTACCCTTTGAAAAATCCAACAAGTCAAATAGTAATTTCCGATGGTGAATTATACCATAAACAATACAACAAAATTCCAGACAGGATATTGGCAGTGTAGGTTAGTTACATGTTCGTAAGTGTTCATTTTGTATTATGCATTAAAATATATACGCTGAAATATGCCTTACGAATCCATTGCAAATATTTTCTGATTAGCATTTTCGCTTTTTCACAAATTCTTTCATCCATGAAAGCGACATTAATAGGCAAACCAGCAGAATTGAAATGAACTACTATTTCCAATATGGTACATAATCAAGCTTTTACAACTATTCTTCCATATTTGAGAGTAATTGTCTTTGTACGTTACAATTGTGCGCGATAGTTGTGGTAATAATATATTTCAGCACCATTTCTTCGAAGCAAGAGAGAATCACGTGATGATCGGGATGAATTTAGGTTGTTGGTGGTATTGTGACTATAGCTTCTTTGCGAAAATCCCATAAAATCTTTACTTTCAATATTACAGATTTTCTTATGCAAATATTTTTAAATGAAGGTTGAGCCGTCACAATGCGATTCATTCCCACCATATCAAGCTCCCCAATTTGTTGCTTCATTAGCTTATTAATGTGGAACCGCGTCGTTACTGCTCAATCTGCTAATGTCGGCCTGTTATTTTTTCCTTCTTTAGTGGTAGCGAAGATGTTGAATTTGATAGTATAAGATTATCTTGAAAGTAGATGATAAACAGTGCTCTTCAGCGATGGAGGAATCAAATGCGTTTTGCTTGTCTTATAGCCGGACTTTTGGAAAGTTTCGCCCGACATGAGTTGACGACCCTATATTATAAGTCAATTATAGGTAATCGTACGTTGCAAAATTTACATATTTCATTTCATAACATATGAGCAAATAGATGAGTGAAATGGTGCGCGCAGTTCTTGTCGAATGTCTTAAACAATCGGAACAGCTGATTTTCAAAAGGCAACGATAAAGAAGTACGGTAATGCGCGAGATCGATGCATAATGGCGGCCCTTTTAGAGGCGAGCTTAGAGTGCGCGATGAGCCGTATGTCGAATTGTGCAACTACGCCACAATCGACGACGCACTGATTGACGTCATAAATCATTTTTGCGGCATTTTGCAGCACTAAATCGTTCATTTGCTTCATGCATGAAAACAAAAACGCATCTCACTAACGGTAACCGCGAAATGAAACGAAGCTTAAGCTACCGTGCAGGAAGGAGAATCAATGGCAGCTTTAACCCAGCAAACGGGTCCAGATTGTTAACTTCCCTTCATTGATGAATTCGCTATGGGCAAAATAATCGAGTTTTCAGTTTCCTTTCGAAGCGCATTTTTTCTACACGCTAAAAATTTTTGCTAGCATTTATATATCTCAGCTTCATATGGGAAAATGATTCGTTGCAGCTCATATTGTTCTTCGCAACTCACTGATACTTAAAGCGCCATATGACTTGCAAGCTGAAATTTATTCTATTGTTGGTTGAATGTAGCCCGGAAATGAGAGTTGCGTTTCACGATTGCTACAGCCTTTTGATTTCACGAAAGAGCACATTTTTAGATGTTTTAATTTTTTGCTTACCTGTCCCATCCACTTGGTTTCATGGGTTGAAAGATAAGAATGTAAATCGTGAAACACTTTTTGAAACATTTTTTCGAATATTATGAGAAGGGTTTTTCTTTTGCGATGATATTCCCATTTTTCTAATTAAATTTGCACTTCTACTTAGTGTTCCTTTTCCTCCAAACTTCAGTTGCTACAGTATGCAGCTTGAAGTCAAGATAATTAGATTCTTCATAAACGAAAAAAGCGTTCCCATTAACTAATCTCATAGAACAATAGAGGATTAGGCGTTCACATTATTACAGTGGTGTGTGATAGTTCATTCTCTCTCCTTTTATAAGCGTTGTTCGATGTTACTTCTCCGTGACACCATCGTTTGCGCATATAGGATATGACTCGAATTTTTATATCTAAATTTTTTTTCTTCAATATTGCGCTGAAATCTGGATACTCGCTAAGCATTCGTTTTCTTATCTTTTCTTATCACTACACTGATATCCACTTTTATTGTTGCAATCATCATATAGTAGTAAACATCTGACATTGCTTTGTAACATTTTTTAGCTTCTATAATCATTGTGCGATGGAATTCATTTACCTCAAATGGATTGAAAAATCAATGAACTACATTTTTAGGTGTACTAATTTGTATTGAAAGTAAAATTAGAGGTGATTCTCTCGATATAGTGCATAAAACTTAAAGGAGGTTGCGCTTAGTATGTATTTATACAGCTTTGCTGAGAAAAATTGAGTAGGCTTAGTCGCGTACTGGAAATACCTTCAATTCGCCTTTCATTGTGCTTATTGACGAATGCAAATGAACTTCTCAATTATATATTTTGATCCTAAAATCGTATTTGCAAATTTTATGCGAGAGAAAAAAGAGCTTAGTGATCAATTTGGTATCACAACCTGGTTTGCTTGTATTTAAATTTGTGTCATTGAACGTCGTCCCAATATTATTCCTTCCCAAAGGTTCGATTCAATATAACATATTTGTTATAGTCAATAGAAAAAAAAGTTTATGTTTGAGGTTTGGTTCAAGAATCGTCGTGCAAAATGGCGAAAACGAGAACGGCATCTCATAACGCCCGATTTCAAAACATTTCAACCAGCAAGCTGTTTCTCGCAAGCATTGCTTCCAACACATTCCCAGGTTTGTTTCATCCCACCTCTATTATATTCTTAATTTAACAAGCAGTCAAAAGTTATGCAGTAGGTGGTATGTTACATTTTTCTCATGGATTGATCCAACATCTAAGCAATCAGTTGCATAAGCAAAAAAAAGGTCAGCTAACGTTGTATTTGTTTTTCTTGCGCGTGCGAAAACTATCGTTGTTATGTAAATTGGAAAAGAACGAACAAATTAAGAGCAGTACGATTATCATTCAACATAGTGGCATTGAGTGGTCCATAAAATGTCCTTATGTTACCAAGTTGTGAGCGCATTCGCTTGTCTTCAAGTTATCCGGTAGTAGTTTCGAGTCAAAGCTACCAGTTTTTCAGTAAATGTTTCTGGACAATCGTCGCTAATCGTATCGTTATAACTCGAATTTGAAATAGTATTTATACTATCGTTCTCATAACACATAGAGTAGGCCCCGTTTTCGGCTTGCCAATTGTATACAGATCGTATACATGAATCCATCAGATTCTATCTCAGTTATATTCAGCTAATAATTCTTCAGTATATATTAGAATTATTTCTTTCAAGTTTTTTTTCTTAATCTTTAATTTTATATATAACCTGTGCATCCATAAATCTTTGTTTTTATGCTAGTAATGTAAGTTGATTTTCAATTTTTCAAATCAGCGTTCATTTAGTTGCTATAAGAATTTGTTTAAAGTGATAGGTCATTTATATTCACGCATTTATATTTTTTGAATAATTGAAGCTTTTGAAGCTTGATGAAATGTACGGTGCTTCCTCATGGCAAGGTTATCCGACACGTACACCAAGTTCAGCGTTTGGTTGGGCACTTAAGTCGCAGGTTAGTTTTATCGATGTCAGCAAATTTTTCTTCAGCATATTAGCTATAATGTTTTCTCTCTTAGTTGAGTGTTTTGCTCTCTCTTCCCCCCCCCCCCTTCCCCACTTCTTAAGGTTCCGGCCCTTTATTTTATTTCTTACTGATTTTTAGCAATTTTTGAAGGTGATTCTTAGAAAATCCCTTCGTTTCAAACAACGTTAATGCATAAAGTAATCGTGGGTCATAGAAAATAATAACAGAGAACGTTGAGTTGGAATTTTTTACTGCAAAAACTTGTTGAATGAATAGAAAATGTCTGTTAATTCAATGTGCTTCGTCGTGGCACGTCAATTTTAACTTAAGAAATCACAAACAATTGCGTAAATCATGTTCAGTGCTTTGCAATATCTTCTTATAACAATTTAGAATTTCATTGCCATATGGGAGCTAATCATTACGATCTTTGAGAACCGATTTCTATGCGCACTGACGTATCAATAGTGGCGATAACAAGGATGTCTTTTGAAACTTGTAATCGGTCGATCAGTTATGACCAATAGCTAATTCTCTCTAGAAAGGGTGGGGCGAGAACTTTTTTAATAGGAATTTTGTTAAAGAGTACATGAGCGCTTTCACTACCTGATTCTCATCTACCTCCATCCCCTTCTGTTTAAAGTCCATGACGTATTGCTGAAATGATTAGATGCTTGTAATAATACGCAACTGAAAGCGATGAATTTAGGCACCGTTGCAACACTCATTTCCACAGCTGATGACCCCAGCCTCATCGAATAATGCAGCTATCTCTCGCTTTGCATCTGCACCGACAGCATTCTACGGTGGTGCACCTACAACGGTGATGCCGAAAGAGGAGAAATTCAAACTCGAGACGCATACATATGGTGCATCCTCACAGATGCCAAATATCGGTCAACCTCAACCGGGCTTCTCATTGCAATCCTATCAGTACAATGGACCTCTGTGAACTGCGTCTATTGTGTTTGAATGAACATGAACGAAGATTTATTAATTATTTGCAATGGTGCAATTTTATTCGATATGTTTAATTCGAATTAATTTTTTATTAAATATGCTAGGTGTATGCTGAATCCATGAATATTTATGCAAAATGGAATACATATGATCCAACATAAGTAATGTTGAAAGAAAGGTGAACAAGAAAAACAATTGAAAAAATCTGCAAGATAGCAAATTTGAGTGTAATTTTTTGAGCATTTCAGTAGGTCATTCAAATGCTGCTCACATCACAGAATGTAACTGAAAAAATATAGCAAATAGGACATCTTCTGAAGAAGATATCCATACCATTATATTTCTAAGCATTCGAGTCATATAACGATCGCGACGAGTTACTTTTTGCTTTTATTTTTTCATGGTGCTCCCTTCTCTTCCCCCTTCTCCCCATCTTTGTCCACCAACTAGTAGCATGCAATACAAGACTCGGATTTAGGTCTAGACTGCCTTTATGCTTTAGTGCGTTGGGGCGCAGTTTCAGAGCGTTTCTTCTGGCTATTTAGAATATGAGCTACATGATATAGTAGTTCCTTGTCTAAGTGATATTAGATAGATTGAATTATCGTCGGCAAGAGAAAGAAATTTAGAAAGTCTATTGCTAGGCTAAAAACCCATTAATTTCATAAGAGCATTGCCTGAAAAATTTCTTGAAAAACAAACCACCTCATTCCACTCAAGCATAAGCACATCAATCAAAACAATTTTTTAAAACAAAAATTGAAAACCTGGCATCGGGATCTCAAACCAAATATAACATTAACTCATCTGTCTGGCGTGAATCGCTCTGAAGCATTCTGTTACACAGGTATCCTCATCAACTCCTTCGTAGCGCTCTCCATGACGATTAAATTCTAAGTGAATCTTCCCTAGACAAAATTCCTTTACTCTTCAACAAATCACGCAAAATTCTGCCGATGTAACAATTATTTCCCATAGCACGATTTCACATCTCAAAGGTTGCAGTAGAGTGGGTCTTGCTGTCGACATAAGGGTGCAAGGAAAAGGCACATACGGAGTTCTTTAGGATTCCGAAGTTTCATTGAGATACTGTTTTGGTAAAAACTTTGTCTCTGCTGACCAGTTGCAAACGCTCTATTGCAACCAGCTTTGTTTATAGTTCAAAGCAGTGGCAAATTAACTTCGTTGATGAATTGCAAATAAAATAATATTTTGATCTATGAAATGAAGAGAAACTATGGCAGTAATGAATCTAAGCGTCAATACTCAGAATTTAAGCACAAAAGCAGTGGACTTTACGCTAAACGACTGATTAGGATTCAGTTTGAATGCTTCAATGAATGAAGAGGCTGTTTGATGATCAACAAAGCGATGCAACATTTTCATTTCGTTGCTAGGGGCAGCTCGCTTACCTCTGCCAGTGTTCGCGGCTGTTTCTTTCCTCCGTTTCTCATTTCTTCTCAAGGACACATAAATAATGAACGATTAACGTTTCATATGGCGCATATATCCGTTGCCGTTAGCAATCACGCATTGATCGCTGTACTCTAGCTTAGCAAAAATTGTCTAGCGAATCACTTAATGTATCTACTGTGATCGCTTTCTTCAAAAATACGAAAACGAATTTGTGCTATTTCCGTTAGATATTTTTTATCGTATGCATTAACTAACTACCATAGTAGGAAGCAATGCCAATAGAAATAAATTTTTTATTTTAGCGGAATAGTTCATGTTTTATAATTTCTTTGTTCCAGAACGTTTCAGTTCATATTATCATGATTTGCGCATTCAATATCTTTTTTTTTAAACAAAAGTTTCAGCAGAAGCACTCATTAATCGCAATAAATGTATTACTATCAAATTTTGCTTACAATTTTGTTTTTTTTTCCACTTAGTTCTCATTGTTGATGCTATTTTTATTCTCGGCTGTTATTACGACATGATTCTCCCATTAAGTAGTATATTTCCCATCTATGAGAGCATGTTTCTGTTGTTGCAACCTTCTTTTCTTACTCTAACGATATGCCTCCTACCTACTTCCCCGTTGCTTCTTCAACGCTTCTTTCTCTTTTCCCTTTCCCCTTCTTCTTTTCAGTTTTTAGATGGAAAGGTTCATATGTCGTGCTGTAATGAAAACGTATCGGCATCGTTCGAGGCACTTAACGAGCGGCATTTTTAGCGAAGCGCATTCTGAACTCTTTTAGATCATTGTTTTACTTTTTTTTGCTTGTGATGGCGTGATCTGAACCACTGTACAAAAAAATATACCCATTCATAGAAACAATGAATAGCACGACATACTTCTCATCTATAATAGCATGTTTCCGTTGTTGCAAATTCTTTTCTTGCTCTACTAATGTGCCTCCTACCTACTTCTCTGTTGCCCCTTCAACGTTTCTTTCTCCATTCCCTTCCACCTTCCTCTTTGCGTTCTGCAGCTGGTCGAGTAGCCTTTTATGCCGATAAGATACGAGAGTGCGAGCACAGGTGCAAACATACAAACGTGACGTCGTCATATTCCACTTTGCAGAGCAAATTTGTGAGAGCGCATAAGAATAGTTGTTTTTTCTAAGTATTTTCATTCGCAAACTGCAATGATGTCTGGTAAGAAAGAGTGAAGAAGCGCATTTCATAATAGCCATCTCCTCTGGAGCGCTCCTTCATTCTTTATAGGAAGGTGATGGTCGTTCAACATGCCTCAAAAACTTTGCCATTTTTTCTTATTAGCTGCTATGAAAAAATGTAATTTATTTGATTCAATGAAACACATTTTTTTGCTTAGTGAGTATATTGACGAATGAGAATGTCAGCCGATGGTGATTGCGTTTAATAGCAGTCAAGCTAAATTTCAAAAACGTCGTGCAAACTTGAATGGAACGTGATCACGAAGATTCCTATAAATGAAGAGAAGACCTCGAGAAATCAATCCCACCGAATTGGGCTATATATATATATATATATATATATATATATATATATATATATATATATATATATATATATATATATATATATATATATATATATATGTAGATAGATAGATAGGTAGATATAGATAAAGATATAAGAGAGGGAGAAGGAGAGAGCATATATAGATCAGTTCTGAAGTTCAAGTGTTAGAAAGAGCAACCCTTTAATAACGTTTAGATCAATAATTTCATTTAAAGCGCCTTTGTAAATTGCACTTCTTAATTAGAGCCACCTTAATTCCATTTATGATGAAATTCCACTCTCTAATCCACTTATTCTTGAACATTGGCTCAATTTCTGCTTATCGAATAGGCTTTTAAATGATATCTCTATATCTCTTGGCTTTTCTTTCACTTTATAACATCGAATGCACAGTTATAAAAAAATTGAAAGCACATTTGGCAGTCAGCAATAAACAAACACTACAAACAGAAGGAGAGAATCGTAAGTGGAATCAAAATAAAACATATGCGATCATAGTGAAATTTTTCGCAACGTTATTGTGCCAAAAATAAGATCGTTCTTTTTTCATGAATGATCACCCACTTTATTCTATGAGACGTCATCACTATTTAAGTGAATCACGATCGCGTGTTGTGCGTATTGTACTATCGACATGTTTCCACATCTTTTTGCAATGTTTACTGCATATCTTCAATTTGCTAGCGATAAAATCTAGAGCGGTGAAATTGTTTTATAGAAAATGTTTTACAATAAATTCGTTGCTTATGCAATAAGTTTGCCTTTACTTTAGTTTAACTTAACTTCACTTTACTTTAACTGTAACTTTACTTTGATTTTACTTTAACCTCTTTGTTTTATCTTATACAATAAGTTCTTTGCTGCGATCGTCACTTTTCCTTATGAACAAATTATTCACAATGTAAACGAAATATTCATCTTCACGTGATTTATTCGGGATTTAATCAGAAGTGAACTTATAATAGAAAAACTGTTTTGCAATCCATTATGTGCTGGTTAAATGCATATATTTCATTGATGATTTACGTTAGAATATTTTGGTTGAAACACGCATATTATGTTGATATCTGTGTTAAAAGATTGTTTGGTGGATTGGATTACAAAAATTACACCCGAGCCTTCCTGCAAAAAGACTCCTTGATGCTTCGTTCCGCTTATTGGCTATATTCATACTTTAGGTTGCAAACCTGAAGAACGAATTCGCCATAGCACTTCACAGTGAATTAAAATTTCCTTAAAGTTTATTTTAAAATACATCGAAACCACATTTTCTATTATAATATTGCAAAAAAATTAGAGTATGTTTATCATGGAATTGTTTTGAAACTTGAGGTAATAGGCAAGTTTCACGGAAATAGACACTTGGCGCTAAGAATGTATCAAAAAGTATGAAACGAGTAATAGGACTTTCGATTGGCTTATCTTGAAATCGTAGTTGCATGAAGTTCGTCCAAATTGCTAAGTAAACGATTGTACGGATAACCAATTGCTCCACTTTCCATGGGAATCAATTGCAAAACTATGCGAGGAAATATGCACTGAGTCACAAAAACTATACCCCGGAAGGTATTTGTGTGGAAGTGCATACGTCCACTCGCATTCACTTCCGATCCTCGCAAAACAAAAAAAAAGTGAATACTTTTCTAGAGTGGTGAAACATTAGGGAAAATATCACTGAAGAAAGTTCTGAACTTGTCCCCTTTTTTTGCTACTTTTTCAGATGAAAAAATGGTGTAAAAAGTTTTTCTCACGAAAAAAAATTGAAAAATTTTTCAAAACGTATCCGATGATGGGAAAGATAAGGAAAACCTTTCGAGGTTAAGAAAGGCAGAAAGAAACGATCAAAATTCATTTTTTTTGCTAGTCCTTTAATCGTCATTCGCAGTCACTTGACGTGACGTTTTCCCCGTTAGCGTGCCTATATTGTGAATGATTTAAACGTTATTTTTTTAAACAAATGCCGCGTATGTGCGGCAAACGTTTGCACTCCCTTTTCCCTCCCCCTCTCCAGCAAAAAAAGCATACAAACAAAAAATCTCGATAGCATTCCCATAGATAGGAGAATTTTTCACGCAATTCTAATTGTTGGAAAACTGGCGAGAAATACCGATTTGAGCGAAATTTTTTCGGTAGAAAAATGAGGGAGAAAGCTGGCAAAACTACTTCGTAGAGTTCAAGCATAAGAATTTTAACCTGATTGCTTTCGCCTGAAATTAGGAAGGCACTGAGGCATGCTCACTGTTAATCTGTCTTAAATTCCTGTGCAAAAGTAGCTTTAAACCCACTCATGTCGAGGGTGGAATAGTAGTCATTCGTGCTTGCTCGATCTCACTGCTGCCTCATTTCGATAAGGGAGAAAATTTTCAAAGCTTTATTAAATTAGATGAGGTTCTACACTATGAAGATAAACGCTTTTCGACATTGTTTCCTCTACTATACTCTCAGAGGAATGATTTTATTTTATCTTTTAGAAGCATTTTCTTTAAAAAAAACCCTTCTACTTTGAGAAAATCCCTTCTTATTCCCACAGAAACGTATTCCTCCACTGGGTCAGCATTTCTTCTTTCCATTCGAAAGTCATACGTACTCAGTGAATTTAGTGAGCATAATTATTCATTAGAACACATCAATATACAACAGGTGACAACAAATTTGTTTTCAAAAGCATAATATTCCATATTTGGTTGATTTTTGCCTGCATAAGTTACCTTATATTTCACTCATTACCACCACTCCCCATTGATGCTCAACACTCTTGTCATATTCACCTGTCGAACTTATGCATACTACCTACGAAACAATTATTACGTAGTAATGCAAAAATTATGGCGATTATTGAATCATAATCAAATAGATATGCAATTCAATGACGTTTAAACGCTGATGAAAAGAACAGATTTTTATTCATTTTTTTCAACTAAAGAAGACTGAAATAGACAATATATTATTGTTTGCAATAATTCTGACTATTCCATCGAATGGA
This sequence comes from Baylisascaris procyonis, assembly GCA_037389465.1. NCBI lineage: Eukaryota > Metazoa > Nematoda > Chromadorea > Rhabditida > Ascarididae > Baylisascaris > Baylisascaris procyonis. The sequence goes on along the minus strand of JAZARR010000032.1, from coordinate 1,547,589 downwards.
TCAATTTTAAGAGTTTATATTAGAATTGAAAAGTTTGAGTAGTACTTCTTGAACTCTTTCTAAACGAAAAGTTCAACTTCTTCTTTTCGTTTGTGCTTTTGTAATTGTGCTTTAGGAATATGTTATTGTTGCGTAATATCTGGGCACACATAGATGTATGTGTCTGTCATACTAATTTGCAGTTTCATTCTGGAAACTGCCGAAGACGAAGGTGCAAAGCATAGTAGGCACATGGAAATATACACCACATGATCATCTCCCATATCATGTTTGACACTGATATTTTACGCTCAGTGTGGTGGTGCACTTAGTCTAGTACAGAAACAAATTGTTCAGTGAAAGATTTGCATTAACGATCGGATCATTGAAAATATGAAGTAATTAATTATTCAGCAGATTTTACCTTTTGTTAATGACTTGCGAAAGTGGCTGGTCGAGTGAACGAAGTGCGGAAACGCATAAGGCGTCATTTTCCCTGATAAGCTCATTATTGCATTTCCAGTACTGCGTTAAATAAGATTGCATTAGGCGCAATATGTCTGCACTTGTATGATGATTGAAATGACTTAACTATCGCACTTAATGCTCCCTTATTTTTAAGCTGTGTTGCTTTGCATTTTTATAGCACAATCAGTCGGCAGTTTGTCGAATATAGAAATCAGAGCGACGTCGATCAAGGAGCAGTGAGAATGATTTTTTGATAACACAACAGATGCTTGATGATTTCGTAAATTGCAACATTTCTTTAGACAGTGTGGGTGCTCACTTACTCCGAATGAACAATACATGAAATTGCGCTTGCTGTGGCCAAAGAAAAGGTATTACAATTACCTGCTCGCATTTTTGTTCAGTCATTTCCTTCGTCAACACGTCCTCTAAGGTACCTAAGCAAGCTACAGTATGTGGTGAATAAGTTCTTGTGCGTGCATGCTCACGGATGTGTGCTTGTGGCGAAAATTTGATTTGAAGAAAAGTCGATAGCTGTCAAAATTAAGTGGGAGTGATTCAGAATTTGCATGTTGAAAAAATGATCTGATATAAGAGTGAAAGAAATAAAGCGAGTGACATGCTACGGGAACTTGACGATATTGACTTTTACATTCCGCTTACCTGGCCAATAGTTCCTCAAGTTATGGTGAAATATGCAAAATAATGCATTTGCATTTTAATTGTCTCACTGCTGTGGTTTGACCGTTGCGAATGAACGTCATATTTGGGTGTGTCTGAATATAATCAGACGCGAGATTAAATACCCTAATAGATAGAACTGCGTTGAGGTGACGTGTGGAGATTGTTGGTTTAAATGTTTTAGCACACCGAAGAAACCGAAGGGCGTGTTCTAGGTGCAATAACGATGGCGAGCAATTCAAGCACTGGAACGCACAACGGATCTGACTCACAATCTCCCGCAACGCTATTACATGCTCGTATATCTCGCAACCCTCACGCTGTCCATACGTACACGCCGCATGCGACGATGGAATGTGAGCGCTGGCTACGTGCTAGGCTAGATGATCTCCGGATGAAGACCATCCTTGATCAGGTAGACGATACTTTTCTACAAGAAGTTGTTAACATTCACGCTGTCATCACTATTTCGCCAGCTCGTTTCATCATAACCTTTTAGATTAAAGCATTTCTGAGCTAATTATTCACAAACATCCTTCATAGAATGGGATATTTGGGTTATACAAAAAAAGTGCTTGCGCTTTGAGGTGCTATAAATTGTGCAAGTGCAGTTAAATTATCCAGCAATAAAAATACTTGACTCAATCCTGATGAACATTTGCCGTCCAGTATCCTCATTTTGGGGACATGTTCAAATATACGTAATAGGAAGCATTTACAGCTAATATGGGAATTGAACCTCACTTATATGCGCCATATCAGCAACATTAGTATCTAGAAGACTAAGCATCATATCATTCTGAAAGTAGTTGATCTTCTCTTTAGAAAATGTTAAAAACTTTTAGTGAAAATCTTTTACACTTTTTAAGAGAATTGGAAAACAAATTTAGTGTTCAGTGTAAATTTGAATCGAAAAATCCAAAAAATGATCTAAGAAGAAATTCTTAGAAATTCGATGTAAATTTTAACTGATTTGTATAAGTAATCTTCTCATCTTCGCATGAGGCATCGTTGCTGCTTTCTAGTTGAATGTCACGCTTCGTCGTGTGATTTAGGAAAGCTAATGAGGGACGAGAAAAAAATTCGCAAAGCTTCTAAGTATTAAGTTTATATGCTAAGCTAGAAGACTGCATAGTCTCTAAGATGCAAATTTTAATTTGTATGCATCTTCATAAATTTGCCTCGCAAGTGTAAGCGTAGCAAATTCGGGTATGTGCTTGTGTATGCGCGCTTCTGTGTGTCTTTCCGATAGGTTAGACCCGGAAACCATTAAGAACAGAGTTGTAGGATCTGATGGGATATATATAGATATAAAGCGTCGGGAAAAGATGGGATATAGATGCACGTTAAATATACTTTGAAAAATAGGCGACATAGAAAAGCGGAAATATTAGGTTTATAATGAACATCGGGAAAAGAGTAAAGAAATGTATTGCCAACAAACATTGGCTAAAAAGAGATGTTTCCAAAAAAATATTTCTTATCAATAAGACATAACGTTTAGATTTAATGAAGAGGTATTCACAAATATGGGCCGTAATGCACGTAATTAACATTTGTATGAAGTCATCGGAACGTTCTGCCTTATGAAGGCTGTATTAGTCGATATATTATCGATGACAATGGTGGAGAAATTTTTTCTATTTTTATTTGGCTGCAGTGTTTCTTAGCTGAAGTAATCGTCTAATGATTGTGGCAATTGCATTTAGTTGTTTTGAACATAAAAAAATTTTATAGGAAATGCTTGCAACTGAATGCATTTTTTGATTATAATAACTGAAGGAATGATATTTCAAAAACTAGACTTGCTGATAAAAACGGCCTTCACTGCATTTGAAATATAAATAGGGTGATGGCGTGATATCTGTAGGTGACGACATGCTCGGTCTGAGTGACATTAAAGAATATTAGGTGAGTGAAATTCTGCAAGTCGAGGGCAATGAAGACCGCAATGCTGAGGGTATATTTGACGGGAGTATTTTAATGGAGGATTTACATTTTTTGAAATTCTGGAGGATTTTTGATCTGAGTGATGAACAAACATTGGCGGTACAGCATTCTGATTGCGCTCATAACTGATGAATAAGATGCTCATAACTGATTGCTTTTGAAAAGTGAACCATCACTACCAGCAATTCTTTAGAGAGGCCTTACTAGCTGCATATCTATTTAAATATTCCTAAGCTCTCTCAACTTACAGCTGAATTTCTTTGTCTTTGAGGAACTCCGATTGTTTTTTTATGCTCACATGATCTACGCCTAACTATTTTTATGAGTACAAATCGGTATTTCCCCATTGGATGGTTTTTTCTAAGTTTTCCCATTGTTTTCAGTCTTTAAACCGCATAAAATTTTCAATATTCTGGTCACTCACAATCGGTGTTTCTTCCTCTAAATATTTATTCATCAGCTGGATTCCTGGTTGCCTTATGGGCAAACCTCTATTTACGAGCATTTCAGAGATATAAGCATGATTTACATTAGTTTTGAGTGGATAAAGGGGAGCAGTGCCAAAAACACTTTTGAGCTCTCAGAACCATTTCAGATGAAGTTTATTGGAGCGAACTAAGCCTTGGGTAGGTTTTATAGCCCTTTGTCGTAATTTATTCGCAGATTATGCTTTCTTTCATTTTCATTTTATAAAAAAATTCGTTCATCCTGTTTGTTATGTATCCTACTAAAACAATAAGCAATACTGGTTCCTCAGTGAACTCAGTTTCATAGCAACAGACATGCTTACATTCTGCTACAATTTGTGCTCAATTTTTCGTTCATTTTTCAACCATGATGCACAAAATCACAAATCTCAATTAATATAGTTTGATGGGATTAGTTGAAATTCAATGTAAGACTTCCGGATTAGTGCTCAATTTCAGAAAACGGATATACATTTGCCGCAAAAATTGGAGAAAAATTTTACTGAATTCAACTCGGATGAGCGAAATATTCGTGGCGAAACGCTCATAATCTCTGTTATTCGCTATGAGCCCGACAAAGCTAATCAGGTAGGCTTGAACGATCATATTTTCATTCATTTTTCAGCTAACTGGTAACAGTTTTTGACCTATTTTCATGTGTTTTCAAAAGTTTTAAGCTCAACAAGTGCTGTCATAAAACTCATTGAAAGCCCTTTATCCATCATATTTCTGTTTATATTCCAGTGCGCGTATCGATAGAATTTACAGCAGTTTTAATAATAAAAAAAAATTATGCATCTTTCCTCATATCTATACTATGTAGCATTTCTTTTATTCTACTTTAATATGTTTAGTAAATTTGATCGCTTCATGAAAATTTTTTGAATTACTTGAAACGCGGTCAATCGTAAGATATTCGTAGATTCAAGGAGAACAGCGATGAGTTATTGAAATAATATTTGAATCCTCCTTGTGAAAACTATTCATCTTAAATAATAGTTTTTTTTTTTAATAACAGACAGTGTAACTTCCTAATGAGCAGATATTATGACATTTGAGACAGTATGAAATAATGAATTTTATATTCGAAACGACAGGTGATTTGCCGCATTGAATATTTCATATTAAAACATTTTCGAATGACATCATATGACGTATTTTTCTATGAATTAAATTTTAATTCGAAAAATCGACTCTGCATTTTTGTGATAATTAATTTTAGCGAATAAACAACTGAAATAAATTTGTGAAAAAAAATCGCTATAATGATTACGGTATGGATTACTGTAGCGCAGAAAGCTCTCTTATTTTATTGAAAAAAAAGGAAAGAAAGTTGTTTATACGAGAGATTTCTTATTGGAATTTTGTAGTTGATGTAAGAATAGTTGTGTATTGTTTGAGTGGAACGAAAGAACAATGAAATAAAGAGGAAAGTTTTTTTTCTTCTGAAAAAAAGGCAATTTTCAAAATTCGCCAAAAGCTTTAGCAAAAGAATTGTAATATAATTGATTATTATCCGCATAATAAAATTGCTTACTAATCCAACGTATCTGTAAACATAAAATTTGATGTCAACTGAATTCCTACAGATTGATTTTATTGAAATTACATTTTCAATAGTTTTTTTAGTCAAATGATCCATTTTATTGGCAATCAGTGCTTAACGCTGCTATAAAAGATAATGAATGGTGACATAAAATAGCTTCGAAATATTAGTGCCTGAGACTTGCAAATTTGAAGTCTATTCTGTCAGGTTTTCCTGGAATTCCCAGCTGAAATATGGCGGCTTATGAGGATTTGATATATACGAGCAACAAATTGCAGATTGCGTCAGTTTCTTTGGCGTATTTCTCCGAGTGCTTATTATTATTGACGAAACTGTAAAGGAAATTTTTGTCAATATTCATTCACCTTCACCTCATGTCGTTGGGAGGAGAGTATTATATTATGTGTACAGAGTTGTGCATATAAGCAATTACAATGTACGACCAAGCTTGATATGATTTCAGATTCGCTATATAAATATCCTGGTGCGATCAGGTTGCGATCTCTCACAGCCAGATTCCAAACATTTACGCACTCCGCTTATGGTTGCATGTTTAATGCGTAATGATGCAATTGCCCATCATCTCATAACGGTATTACACTAATTTATATATGTCTAATTCAGCTCACCTCTTTTCGTGATTGAAAGAAAGTGTAAACATGAACGCAATTTTTTTTTTTTTTGAAAAAATATATAGCTCAGTAAAACAATTAATCGATTTTGAGGGATTTGTTCCATTGCTTTTTCATGGCATACCTAGCAATCGTGGAATCAATAAATTCAGTCCTCAGAAATGGCATCAAACTCAAACCTTACTTTGGTCCATTATCTCTTTCACTTTATCGACATAATTTTTGAAAGTAATTTTCGACAAATGAATACTGATTTGTGCTGTAACTCTTAAAAATTTCAGCACAATGCTAACTTGACAGCAGCAGATAAAATGGGCAATACGGCGTTGATGTATGCTGCAATGTACTCACAGTCTTCACTTGTCAGCTATTTAGCCGAAGAATTGAGCAAACGCTGGGCATTGGACGCATTTCGTGCCAAAAATCTTATGGGTTATACCGCTGAGACTCTAGCAAGAAAGAACGAGCGATATATGTTTTCCATGTATGTCTTTTGCTTAATTCATCACTTCAGAAAAAGAAAAACATTCATTCCTTTGTTCAGTTCATTTCAATAAAGCATAATTTATAAATTAATTTTTTGCGGAGACACTTTTGCAATTTCTTCGTTATAAGAAAAGAAGGAGAAATTTTTTAATGCTTGAATTTAAATTGTTCTTCTTGGAGGAATTCGTTTATTCTAGTCTTCTTCGTTTAAAAGTAGGTTCAGTACGATATGAAAACTGGACAAAACCTCTTAATTTAATAGTTCAGGATGCTAAAGAAGCAACGATTGAAAATAGTGAAACGATTACGCGAATATGTGATATCTAATTTGAAATATTCACCTGAATTCGCTTCATGGAAACAGTTCGTCTGTTTGTATAGAGTAAGTGCATAAATCCGCTTTCTTGCTTTATTTGATGTCTTTCAAATGATTGGAATGTAAAAACAATACTCTATAATCATTTCTATCTAAGAATCAAGCTAATACGTCATAGAATCTTGAAAAGTGAACGCGTTAAAAAGTTCTCATTGAACTAAAGTGCAAATGAGGGGTTTTGAGACAAAAGCAGACCTCAAATTTGATCCTCCGCTTTAACCGCAAAAACACCTCATTCACCTAGTGGACCTTTTGGAAATAAAGACTCTACAACTTCGAAGAACTATGAAGTATTGGGGGCAACTCTTTCAGTAGAAGGGAACTTTCTTGAAACATTTTGAGGGGAGGGGGGGGGGGACAATAAAACGAAAACTGTAAGTCTCCATTAAAGTTAAAGGATTGATTTATTTTGGCTTGTCCTTCAAACAGTATAAAGTGAAGGACTTTTTTGCTGTCAAGTTTTAGAGGTCATAAGTGAAATGGACGGCTGTTAGATATCACAAACGAAATGAGGGATGCCGTTTGTTTATTTTGAGATCCCCCCCCCCCAAAAAAATAAAGCTTTTTTATAAGAAGACCCACATGGTGACCGTAGTTTCTAAAACTTGACCACTTTTTGACCAGAAACGTGGCATTTGAGCTTCAATCAGCGTTAGCAGTATTCAAAACAATTCGTTTATCCACTAACTAAATTTGAAGTTGCGCCATAAACAATGATTTGATATAAGAGTTTGGTAATAATTTTGAAGTTAAAGTTTAATTAATAAATGATTTCCGGCGAACGCATAGATTTTTGATTAAGTTGCAGTCGATAAACTTTTCTTATGAAGAAATCTTATTTATGAGTTGTTTTAGAATGTTTGCATTGATCAAACAGAGCAAAGACAACAATTCATGGTTAAAGAATTTTGTTGAGATGAACTTTGAGTTAATGTATTTTGCACTAGCTAATTTAGCTGCCAGAGATAAAGCATTCTTTCCTAACAATAAATTAATATAATCAGTTATATTTTATCTCTGAGAAGAATTCCTTAATTCCTTTAAAGTTTCTTTCTTTCTTAAATCTAGTCGCGATTCTTTCAATGCAAAATGCAAAAATGCATTAATCACATTACTTCCGAAACACTCCATTTTTCTTAACGATCGAAGTATGCTGTTGCCGAGATGCATCATATTTGCTTGTAGGTGAAAAGGAAGTTTATGTTGCTCATTCAACGAAAAGTGTCAATATCTGAGTGCATTGATAGTACGATTGCGTCAACTCTTGTCGAGAAAGATTCGCCATTGTTGAGAAGCTCACTGCCACTACTTGAGGTTAATTTGACGTCATATTTTAAATCACGCCAATCATTCGTTCTTTGAAATGCTATCTGGCGTAAAGACGGAAAAACTATATTCTGATGTGGTCTTTGCTATTAATGCATAAGCAATCATTGTTGCAATTTCATTACATAATGCACAACACTTCCTCGCTATTTCTTTCTCATTGAGTCTTTGCAAGTCGATGTACAGATATGTTGAGGGTCTTTGGATATTACCTTGGCTGCACACAAATATCTCTTCTGGACAGATCTGTAGAGGAAATAGGCGGAACGAAGGAAGTGAATCAATTCGTGAGCTAAGATTGCAGCACTTCCTAAGTAACCAACTGCGTCATTAGTGGTGAAGTTGTATCAATTTTTAGTATGTCGTTGGAATGATTTTAGTATGTCGTTGGAACATCATAGTCGTAGCCGAATGGGAGATATGGACCCTCCTTGTCAAGTCAAAGGAGGAGAAACTGTGGGATAGAGAAGCCACGCGCTCTTTGGTTATGAGGTTTGCCTAGGATGAAAATAGCTTCTCGGCTGTAGTAAACGAATCTAATACAACGGTAGGAATGGGCCAAAACATCGCCGAAATAATACACCACCTAAAACTGTAAATGCAGTTAAACAGCACTAGAAAAATTATGCAGTAGCTGTGGAATAAGCAAGCGTCCAGTTGAAAAAATCAATCTCGAAAAGCAGTTGGCAATCGAAGAGTAAGAAGTACCGTGGGAACAAGAATTAGAAACCTCGGCGTTCACTGGATGAAATTTAATGGTTTGGCAGTATTTTCATTCTCACCCAACAACACATTCGACCGCTCTCTGTCGTATCCAAACAGTTAGATACCTCATCAGATAGAAGGGAGGGTGGTCTGGAAAAGGAAACTGATGACCAACCTTGTCATTCTTCATTCATGAAGTTACAGGCCGATTTGATAACCTCGCGGAATAGTGAACTTTCAACGTTAGCGCTAATATTGTGGATGTTTGAACTCTTGAGCATTCTTTAATATGAGTGTCATCCCTATAGTATTGTAGCACAGCATCATTGCTATAGTGGCTTATAGAATACAACTATTATTATGGAGTTTGCCTCATAAACAAGTTGCTCATATTGGAAACCAGCTCATTGGATGCTCTGTTCGAACAGTTTTGGTGGCTTGAGGCATAGCGTTGAAAAAAATAAATGGACAGTGAGTAAGAAAAATCCTTATCTTCATCCCATTCATCCGCTGTAGAAGTCTTTTCCTTTTCCTTGTTTTTTCTTTTTCTTTTTTTCTGGAAGTCTGTTCCTTCCCCTAGTTGCCAATCAAACAACTTAAACAGAATAACTAGAATTGATTAATATAAGGAATTGAATTAAATTCAATTCCGCATCTTCGTTTTTAGTGCACCTTAAATTTGCGCTTTCTGTAAGATGTAATATGTTCAACCGTTGGTGAAAAGTATCCGCAATAGACGTTCTTTTCACTCTGCAAAGCTTTGTATAAATTGGATATACAATGAGTGTTTAAAAATTCGTTTCAGCATAAATTCAATTCTTCTTCATTAATCGTTATCTTTGAATAGTTTACATAGTCACAATAGCGTTTCGAGATAATATGAAAAACTATTTGTAGAATGTTCAACATCGGAATTCGCTTTCGCTCAACGACGGGAGCAGTGATTTGCATAAAACGCGATCACTCAGTCAGCTCGATTTACGAACCAACAATCTGCCGAAGCTGCCCGATGTGAAGCTCAGAGTAACACGCCGGCTTATAAAGAGGACTCTCACATCGAAAATAACGCATGGACTATCGTCTGTATGTCCTCATATATCTATCAGTTCTTGTTGATTCCATAGAGCCGACAAAGGAACGATTGACGTTATCATTGTGGATAATATAGTGACTGTAATATTGGCCCTTTTTTCACCCTTTTAAGCAATATGCTGACATATATTGTTGAATTCATTTGCCGTTTGGGGATTTCGAGAGTATTAATGCTGCGATAAGAAATCAAACAAGGTTGAAGGAGTAGCTGAATAATTGATGGAGAGGAAAGTAACCTTGCTTACCGGAAAAATATTATAGATGATTCCATGAATTTTAGATAGTGGAACTGCTTGAATTTTCTGAAATTATTTAAACCCATAAATATCGGAATGTCGAAAGTTTATGGAAATGTCGACTAAGTTTTTATAATTTATTGATCATCAGATATTTCTGAAAATCTTGCAATTTGTGGCGATCTGTGACATTAAATGAATGTGCTTATTAGATGTTATCTTCGTGAACTTTGTCGAATTCCAGTGTCACAGCATTAATGAGCTCTAATGGTGGTACTTCTCACCCAAGAAAACCTGCAGACCCGTAAAAATAAATAGTGATGCTCTTACATCATTTATATTGGACTCTGAATGGGGAAGCTATGTGACGTATTAGGAAACTGCAATAAAAATTGCAATGGAAACTGCATTCTTATAATGTGATGAAAATTTTATGAGAAAGGTCGATAGCATCTGTCCCATAATTAAGTTTGTTATAACTGAACTTTTTGTTCGGCAATATCGTCTGCAAAGTACATCGCCTCACCAATGAAAATCATAAGGCCAGTTACTGCTAATACAGCAAATGTAAATAGAATGAGAAGAATTCGATCAAGTATACTAGCCAAAAATTCCCATTCCAATGCGTAACGACGTCGTAGGCTCATTTCCATTTTCACCAACACAGCTGGATTCGAAGTCATGATCTTTGACATTATAGCCGCTTTCAAACAACCATCATCCGTTTGTTCTGTTTCACTCGCCTCTCTCCCTTAAGATGTTATTTGTTGGATGACTTACTCAAAACACAAAACATTTCCGACAAATGAACGGAAAAGTCATCCAGGGCAACCGATTGTTAAACACAGCCTTTTGTGATTGGTCGAGTTTATAGCAGTTCTCTGAAGGAGTGTGTTAGTCTAAACGTCCATGGGTTCTGTTTGGGTGGACTGCATCGGCTAAGGTCCCTCTCGGCATGAGCGAGTAGACGAGACAATGGCATGCATGCCGTCGAAATCGCTTTCTCCTGTAGCCTACTATAGAGTGGTACATTGGGAAAGAATGGTGGGAATATGACATTTGGAGCACAGTGAGAAAGAAATTCATGCCGATTTTGTAAAAGGAACTGCGATATTAGAAAATATGAGTAAAGGCCCACATTAAGGAATTGAATATAGCAACCGACCAACTGGTATGAATTTAACGTGCTTGAATTTGTCGTTTGGAGTGTACTATGACATAACTCATCAGCGCAATTGCAATCTATAAGGGGGAGTGTTCAACATCCAAAGACATCATTTGCAAGTGTTCTAAGGTCACTTAATGCTTCCACTTATAGAACATTATCCATAGAACTTGCAAAAAGAGATTCAGTTCTTTTATAACTTCCAAACGCATACCATTTTCTTTCAATCGAAACCAAGGACCAAACGCGCCAGGAAGCACATGAACTTGTTTCTCCATTTAAATTCCACAACACAAGATGGATGTGCAAACACATCACTCTCAAAGTTGAGTGCAAGCGCCACGATGCATGACAACACATGAAGGCAAACCTCTCACACGGATCGCCCTGGCCAAGTTCCTCCAATTCGTCCAAGCCGTTTTGCTTCTCGTGGGCGACCGAGCCAGGACCTTCTTAACAGTGGAGTGTTCTTTTGGACCGTCGGTTGCAGGATTAATGCATTCACCACCTTCGGCTTTTTTGACGTGTGCATGGCCTCCCATAGAGTTTTGAACGCTCAAAACAGAACTCTCTCTTTCAATCTGCAAAATGTTCCGTGTTGGCTATTTACACAAAACAACAAAAGAAACGAAAACACTTTTTTGGTAGAATGTTTAAGCTTTCTGGTTTGTTCATTATGCAATGGTTATTCAACCATTAGTAAACAGCAGCGAAGGCAAGCCGTAATAAGCTGGCGCCTTAGGCGTTCGCAAACACATCACGCAGGCTGCATCATAACAGGCTGGCGCCTTCGGCGATCGCCAAAGCATCCGCGAAAATACGTCACAATATGTCCGTGAGTGTTTGTATGTGTTTCTGCGTGTGTGTCTGTGCGCGTCCATGTGCGTTTCTCTCTCTGTGTGTGTCTGTGGGTGTCTGTGTGCGTGTGATCTGCGCCTGTGTGTACGTATATGTGCGAGCCTCTGTGCGCCTGTGCGTGCGTGTGCCTGCGTGTGTCTGTGTCCGTCTGCGTTTGCCTACGTCAGTCTCCGTATCTCTGTGTTGTCTGTGTTTGTCCACGCGCGTGAGTGTTCGCGTCCGTTTTCCTGTGCGTGTCTGTGTATATGTCTGAATGTTTGTGTGTGTCTGTTGGAGCGTCTCTGTGTGTGCGTGCGTGTCTGCTTGCGTCTATGTGTTCTGCGTGTGTCTCTCTGTTTAGGCAAGTGGTTTCTGTGTATGTGCCTATGTGTATTTGTGTCTGTGTGCCTGTCCGTGTGTCTGTGTGTTTGTGCGTCTCTGTGTCTGTGTGTCTGCCTCTCTGTGATCTGTGTGTCTCGGTGTGATGTCTGTGTGTGCTTGGGTGTACGTCTCTGTGTGTCTGTGCGTGTCTGCGTGTTTCTGTGTCTCTGTGTCTGTGTACGTGCCCGTATGTGTATGCGTGTGCCTGTGGTTCTTTATGTGTCCCTGCGCGTCTGTGTATGATGTCTGTTGTGCCTTTGCGCGTGTATGTGTGTCTGTGTGCGTCTGTTCATATCCGTGCTTCTGCATGTGTCCGTGAGTGCGTGCCTATGTGTATGTGTGTGTTTCTGTGTGTGTCTGCGATTGTCCGTATCTGTGTGCGTCTATGCGTGTGTCTAATTCTGTCTGCACACGTCCGTGTGTGTGTCTGTGTGTCTGGGTGATTGTCTCTGTGTGTCTGTATGTCTTGCCTGTGTGTTTGCCTGCGTGTGTCTGTATGTCTGTGTCTGTGTGTTTGCCTGCGTGTGTCTGTGTGTCTGTGTGGGTTTGTGTGTCTGTGTCTACGCCTGTGTCTGTGTGTGTCTGTGTCCGTTTGTCTGTGTCCATGCGTGTGTCTGTGTGTGTATCTGTGTGTGTGTGACTGTATGTGTCTGTGTGTGTCTCTGTGTGTGTGTCTGTGTGTGTATGTGTGTGCCCGTATGTGTCGGTGTCTGTGTGTGTCTGTATCCGTGTGTGTGTCTGTCTGTGTGTGTCTGTGTCTGTCTCTGTCTGTGTCTGTCTCTGTCTCTCCCTGTCTCTGTCCCTGTCTCTGTCTGTGTCTGTCTTTGTCTCTCCTTGTCTGTGTCCCTGTCTCTGTCAGCGTCTGTCTGTCTCTTTCCGCGTCTCTCTCTCTGTCTCTGTTTGTGTCTCTGTGTGTGTCTGTGTCTCTCTGTCTGTGCCTCTGCCTGCGTCTCTGTCTGTCTGTGTCCCTGACTTTGTCTCTGTCACTGTCCGTTCTCCGCCTGTGTCTGTGTCTGGGTCTGTCTGTGTCTGTGTCTCTCTCTGTCTGTCTGTGTCTGTGTCTCTGTCTGTCTGTGTCTGTCTGTGTCTCTGTCTGTGTATCTGCCCGTCTAAGTCTGTCTCTGTCTGCATCTGTTTGTGTCTCTGTCTGTCTCCGTATCTCTGTCTCTGTCTGTGTCTGTCTCTGTCTCTGTCTGTGTCTCTGTGTCTGTGTCTCCGTCTGTGTCTCTCTCTCTATCTGCGCCTGTCTCCGTCTCTGTCTCTGTGTGTACCCTTGCCTCTGTCTGCGCCTGTCTTTCTCTTTCCGCCTCTCTCTCTGTCTGTTTCTGTCTCTGTCTGTGTGTCTGTGTCTGTGCCTCTGTCTGCCTCTGTCTCTGTCTCTGTATGCCTCTCTCTCTCTGTTTCCCTGTCTCTGTCTGTTTCTGTCTCTTTCTCTGTGCCTGTGTCTCTGTCTCCGTCCGTCTCTGTCTGTGTCTGTTTGTGTCCCTGTCTGTGTCTCCGTGTCTCTGTCTCTATCTGCGCCTGTATCTCTGTCTCTGTCTCTGTCTGTGTCTCTGTATGTGTCTGTGTCCCTGTCTGCGTCTGTGCCTCTGCCTGTCTCTGTCTCTGTCTGTCTCTGTCCCTCTCAGTCTGTGTCCCTGCCTCTGTCTGCGTCTGTCTGTCTCATTCCGCGTCTCTCTCTGTCTCTGTCTCTGTCTCACTCTGTCTCTGCCCGTGTTTGCGTCTCTGTCTGTCTCTGTCTCTATCTGTGTCTGTGTCTCTCTTGTCTGTGTTTCTGTCGGTCTGTGTCTGTGTCTCTGTCTGTCTGTGTCTCTGTCTCTCTCTGTCTGCGTCCCTGTCTCTGTTTGCGTCTGTGTCTGTGTCTGTGTCTTTGTCTGTCTCTGTCTGTGTCTGTGTCTGTCTCTGTCTCTCTCTGTCGGTATCTGTGTCTTCGTGTCTGTGTCTGTGTCTGTCTCTGTCTCTCTCTGTCTTTGTCCCCGCCTCTGTCTGCGTCTGTCTCTCTTTCCGTTTCTCTCTCTCTATCTCCATCTCTGTCTGTCTCTGTCCGTGTCTCTGTCTGTGCATCTGCCCGTCTCCGTCTGTCTCTGTCTCTGTCTCTATCTCTGTCTGTCTCTGTACCTGTCTGTGTCTCTCTCGTCTGTCTGTTCTATGTCTCTGTCCGCGCCTCCCTCACTGTGTGTCTCTGTCTCCGTCTGTCTGTATGCCTGTCTCTGTCTGCGTCTGCGTCTGTGTCTCTGTCTCTGTGTCTGTCTCTGTCTCTGTCTGCGTCTGTCTCTGTCTCTTTCTGTGCCTCCCTCTGTGTCTCTGTCTCTGTTTCTATCTCTGTCTGTGCCTCTGTCACTGCCTGTGTCTCTGTGTCTGTCTCTGCCTGTGGCTCTGTGTCTCTGTCTCTGTCTCTGTCTGTGTCGATGTCTGTCTGCGTCTCTGTCCCTGTCTGTGTCTGTGTGTCTCTCTCTGTCTGTGTCTGTGTCTCTATCTCTGTGTGTCTCTGTCCCTGTCTGTATCTCTGTGTCTGACTCTGTCTCTGGCTCCATGTCTCTGTCGATGTCTCTGTGCCCGTTTGTGTCTGTCTCTCTCTCTGCCTCTGTGTCTGCATCGGTGTCCCTGTCTCTGTCTCTGTCTCTGTCTCTATCTATGTCTGTCTCTGTCCCTGTGTCTCTGTGTCTGTCTGTGTCTGTGTCTCTGTCTGTCTGTGTCCGTGTCTGTGTCTCTGTATGTGCATCTGCCCGTCTCCGTCTGCCTCCGTCTGTGTCTGTTTGTGTCTCTGTCTGTGCCTCCGTGTCTCTGTCTCTGTCTGTGTCTGTGTCTCTGTCTCTGCGGCCGTCTCTGTCTCTGTCTCTGTGTGTGTCTGCGTCTCTGTCGGTCTCTGTCCGTGTCTGTCTCTGTCTATCTGTGTCTGTTTGTGTCTCTGTCTGTCTCCGTGTCTCTGTCTCTGCCTGTGTCTGTGTCTCTGTCTCTGCCTGTGTCTGTGTCTCTGTCTGTGTCTGTGCCTCTGTCCGCCTCTGTCTCTGTCTCTGTCTGTGTCTGTCTCTGTCTCTCTCTTTGTCTGTGTCCCTGCCTCTATCTGCGTCTGTCTGTCTCTTTCCGCGTCTCTCTCTGTCTGTGTCTCTGCCTGTGTCTGTATCTCTGTCTCTGTCTGTCTCTGTGTCCGTCTGTGTCTGTCTGTCTGTGTCTGTACCTGTCTGTCTGTCTCTGTCTGTCTGTCTCTGTCTGTGTCTATATCTCTATCTCTGCCTGTGTCTCTATGTCTCTTTCTCTGTTTGTGTCTGTGTCTCTGTGTCTATGTCTGTGTCTCCGTCTGTCTGTATGCCTGTCTCTGTCTGTGTCTCCGTCTGCGGCTGTGTCCCTCCTTCTGCGCCTCTCTGTGTCCGTCTCTGTCTGCGTCTCTGTCTCTGTGTATGTGTCTCTGTCTCTATCTCTGTCTGTGCCTCTGCCCTGCCTGTGTCTCTGTGTCTGTCTCTGCCTGTGGCTCTGTGTCTCTGTCTCTATCTGTCTGTGTCTGTGTCCCTGTCTGCGTCTCTGTCTCTGTGTCTGTGTCTATATCTCTGTTTGTATATCTTTGTCTCTCTGTCTGTGTCTTTGTCTCTGTCTCCGTCTGTGTCTGTGTGTCTGTCTCTCTGTGTGGTTGTGTCTCTGTCTCTGTCTGTCTCTTTATCTGTCTCTGTCTGTTTCTCTGTGTCTGTCTCTCCGTCTATGTCCGTGTGTCTGTCTCTCTGTCTGCCTCTGTGTCTCCATCCGTGTCTCTGTCTCTGTCTCTATCTGTCTCTGTCCCCCTGTCTCTGTGTCTGTCTTTGTCTGTGTCTCTGTCTGTGTCTGTGTGTCTGTGTCTCTGTCTCTCTCTTTCTCTCTCTGTGTCCCTCTCTCTTTCTGCGTCTGCCTCTCTCTTTCCGCCTCTCTCTCTGTCTGTGTCTCCGTCTCTGTCCGTGCCTATGTCCCCGTCTGTCTCTGCGTCCGTCTCTGTCCGTGTCTCTGTGTCTCCGCCTTTGCCTGTGTCTCTCTTTCTGTGCCTCTCTGTGTCTGTTTCTGTCTTCGTCTCTGTCTCTGTGTGTCTCTGTCTCCATCTCTGTCTGTGTCTGTCTGTCTGCGTCTCTGTCTCTGTGTCTGTGTCTATATCTCTGTTTGTATCTCTGTCTCTCTCTCTGTCTGTGTCTCTCTCAGTCTCTGCCTGTCTGTGTTCCTGTCTGTGTCTCTGTCTGTCTCTCTGTCTGTTTGTGTCTCTGTCTGTCTCCGTGTCTCTGTCTGTGTCTGCGTCTCTGTCTGTCTGTGTCTGTGTCTCTGTGTGTGTATCTGCCCGTCTCCGTCTGTCTCTGTCTGTGTCTGTTTGTGTCTCTGTCTGTGTCTGTGTCTCTGTCTCTCTCTGTCTGTATCTCTTTGTCTCTGTCTCTGTCTTTGTCTGTGTCTCTGTCTGCGTCTGTGTCTCTCTCTATCTGCGCCCGTGCCTCTGTCTCTGTCTCTGCCTGCGTCTGTGTCTCTGTCTGTGTCTGTGCCTCTATCCCCCTCTGTCTCTGTCTCTCTCCCTGCCTGTGTCGCTGCCTCTATCTGCGTCTGTCCGTCTCTTTCCGCGTCTCTCTCCGTCTGTGTCTCTGTCTCTGTCTGTCTCTGTGTCCGTCTGTGTCTGTCTGTCGGTGTCTGTGTCTGTCTGTGTCTGTCTCTGTCTGTCTGTGTCTCTCTCTGTGTCTCTGTCTCTATCTCTGCCTGTGCCTCTATGTCTCTTTCTCCGTTTGTGTCTGTGTCTCTGTGTCTATTTCTGTGTCTACGTCTGTCTGTATGCCTGTCTCTGTCTGTGTGTGTCTCTCTGTCTCTGTCTCTGTCTCTCTCTCTATCCATGTCTGTCTGTGTCCATGTGTCCCCGTCTGTCTGTGTCTGTGCCTCTGTCTGCCTGTGTCTGTGTCTCGGTCCCTGTCCGTGTCTCTGTCTATGTCTTGTCTAGGTCTCTCTGTGTCTGTGTCTCTCTCTGTCTCTGTCCCTGTCTCTGTGTCTCTGTCTGTCTCTCTGTCTGTCTCTGTCTGTGTCTCTGTGTCTCTGTCTCCGTCTGTCTGTCTGTGTCTCCGTCTGTGTCCCTGTCTGCGTCTCTCTGTCTGTGTCTCTCTGCGTGTGTCTCTGTCCCTTTCTGTCTCTATCTCTGTCTGTCTCTGTCGCTATCTGTGTCTGTTTGTGTCTCTGTCTGTGTCTCCGTGTCACTGTCCCTGTTTGTGTCTCTGTCCCCGTCCCTGTGTGTATCTCTGTGTCTCTCTCTATCTGCGCCTGTGTTTCCGTTTCTATCTCCGTCTCTGTCTGTGTCTCTGTCTGTGTCTCCGTGTCTCTGTCTCTGTCCGCGTCTCTGACCTTGTCTCTGTCTTTGTCTATCTCTCTCTGTGTCAATATCCCTGTCTGTGTCTCTGTGTCTGTCTCTATCTGTGTCTCTGTCTCCGTATGTGTCTGTGTCCCTTCCTGTGTCTGTGTCTGTCTCTGTCTCTCTCTCCGTGTCTATCCCTCTATCTGCGTCTGTCTGTCTCTTTCCGCGTCTCTCTCCCTGTCTGTATGTCTATCTCTGTCTCTGTCTCTGTCTGTATCTCTGTCTCTCTGTGTCTGTGCCTCTGTCTGTATCTGTCTCTGCCTCTGTCTGTGTGTGTGTCTGTGTCTCTGTCTGTCTCTGTCTCTCTCTGTGTCCCTCTCTCTGTCTGCGCCTGCCTCTCTTTCCGCCTCTCTGTATGTCTGTGTACCTGTCTCTGTCTGCGTCTGTCTCCGCCTCCGTTTGTGTCTCCGTCTGTGTCTGTGTCTCACTCTTTCTGTGTATCTCTCTGTCTGTGTCTCTATCTCTGTCTGTCTCTGTTCCCGTCTGTCTCTGCGTCTGTCTCTGTCTGTGGCTCTGTGTCTCTGTCTCTGTCTGTCTGTATGCCTGTCTCTGTCTGCGTCTGTCTCTGTCTGTGTCTCTGTGTCTCTCTCCGTCTGTGTCTGTGCGTCTGTCTCTGTCCGTGTCTCTCTGTCTCTGTCTCTGTCTCTGTCTGTGTCTCCGTCTGTGCCTGTGTCTCTCTTTCTGTGCCTCTCTGTGTCTGTTTCTGTCTGTGTCTCTGTCTCTGTGTATGTGTCTCTGTCTGTATCACTGTCTGTGTCTGTGTCTCTGTCTGCGTCTGTCTCTGTGTCTGTGTCTATATCTCTGTTTGTATCTCTGTCTCTGTATCTGTCTGTGTCTCTCTCAGTCTCTGCCTGTCTGTGTTCCTGTCTCTGTGTCTCTGTCTGTCTCTCTGTCTGTCTCTGTCTGTTTCTCTGTGTCTCTCTCCGTCTGTGTCTGTGTCTCTGTCTCTGTGTGTCTCTGTCCCTGTCCGTGTCTCTCTGTCTGATTCTGTCTGCGGCTCTGTGTCTGTCTCTGTCTGTGTCTGTGTCTGTCTGTGTCTGCGTCTCTATCTGTCTGTGTCTGTGTCTCTGTGTCTGTGGCTGTGTCTCTGTCTCCGTCTGTGTCTCTCTCTCTATCTGCGCCTGTGTCTCTGTCTCTCTCTGTCTATGTCTCTGTCTCTCTGTGTCTCTCTCTGTTTGTGCCTCTGTCTGTATCTGTCTCTGCCTCTGTCTGCGTCTGTGTGTCTGTGTCCCTGTCTGTATCTGTCTCTCTCCCTGTGTCCCTCTCTCTGTATGCGTCTGTCTGCCTCTTTCCGCCTCTCTCTGTCTGCTCCTGTGTCTGCGTCTGTGTCTGTGTCCGTCTCTGCCTCTGTCTCTGTCTGTCTCTGTCTCTGTCTGTGTCTATGTCTCTGTCTGCGTCTCTGTGCCAGTCTCTGTCTGTCCATCTGTCTGCGTCTGTGTCTCTGTCTGTGTCTCTGTGTCTGTCTCTTTCCGTGGATCTGTGCCTCTTTCTCTGTCTGTCTCCTTCTCTTTCTGTGTCTCCGTCCGTGTCTCTGTCTCTGTCTGTCTGTCTCTGTGTCTCTGTCTGTCTGTCTCTATATCTCTGTCTGTCTCTCTGTTTGTCTCTGTCCGTTTCTCTGTTTCTCTCTCTCCGTCTGTGTCTGTGTGTCTGCCTCTGTCTGTCTCTGTCCCTCTCTGTGTCTCTGCTTCTGTCTGTTTCTGTGTCTGTCTGTGTCTCTGTCTCTGTCTCTATCTCTGTCTGCGTCTCTGCCCTTGTCTGTGTCTCTGTCTCTGTCTGCGCCTCTCTCCCTGCCTCTGTCTCTGTGTCTGTCTCTGTCTGTGGGCCTGTGTCTCTGCCTTTGTGTCTGTGTCTCTGTCTCTGTACCTGTCTCCCTCTGTATGTCTCTGTCTCTGTCTGTGTCTCTTTCTCTCTCTGTCTCTGTCTCTGTCTGCGTCTCTGCCTCTATCTCTGTCTGTGTCTCTCCGTCTCTGTCTGTGTCTCTGCGTCTGTCTCCATCTGCCAGTACGCCTGTCTCTGTCTGTGTCTGTCTCTCTCTGTGTCCCTCTCTCTGCATGCGTTTGTCTGCCTCTTTCCGCCTCTCTCTCTGTCTGTGTATGTGTCTGTGTCTGTCTCTGTCTGTGTCTGTCTCTGTCTCTGTCTGTGTCTCCGTCTGTGTCTGTGTCTCTCTTTCTGTGTCTCTCTCTGTCTGTGTCTCTATCTGTGTCTGTCTCTGTGTCTGTGTCCCTGCCTGTGTCTCTGTGTCTGTCTCTGTTTCTCTCTCTGTCTCCGTCTGTCTCTGTCCCTGTCTATCTGTGTCTCTGTCTCTGTCCGCACCTCTATCCCTGTCTGTGTCCCTGTCTCTGTCTGTGTCTGTCTCTCTGTGTCCGTCTCTGTCTCTATCTCTGTCTGTCTCCGTCCCTGTCTGTGTCCCTGTGTCTGTCTGTCTGTCTGTGTGTGTCTCTCTGTGTCTCCGTCTGTGTCTCTCTCTCCGTCTCTCTGTGTCTGTGTCTATGTCTCTGTCTGTCTCTCTGTCTGTCTCTGTCTGTGTCTCTCTCAGTCTGTCTCTGTCCCTGTCTGTCTGTGTCTTTGTCTCTGACTCTGTCTGTGTCTATGTCTCTGTCTCCGTCTCCGTGCCCGTCTGTGTCTGTCTATCTGTCCGCGCATGTGTCTCTGTCTGTATGTGTCTCTGTCTCTGTCGCGCCTCTCTGCCTGTCTGTATCTCTGTCCCTGTCTGTGTCTGTGTATCTGTCTGTCTCTGTCTGTGTCTGTGTCTCTGCCTCTGTTCCTGTCCCTGCCTCTATCTGCCTCTGTCTGTCCTTTCCGCGCCTCTCTGTCTGTCTCTGTCTCTGTCTATCTCTATCTCTGTCTGTCTCTGCCCCTATCTGTGTCTCTGTGTCTGCCTCTGTCTGTGGCTCTCTGTCACTGTCTCTGTTTCTGTCTCTGTCTCTCTCCCTGTCTGTGTCTCTGTGTCTATCTGTCTGTCTGTGTGTGTCTCTCTCTGTTTCTGTCTGTCTCTGTCTCTGTCTGTCTGTGTCTCTGTCTCTGTCCGCGCCTCTCTCCCTGTCTGTCTCTTTCTCTCTCTGTATCCCTCTGTCTCCGTGTCTGTCTCTGTCTCTCTCTGTCTCTGTGTCTCTGACTCTCTCTGTGTCTGTGTCTCTGTCTGAGTCTCTGTGGTCGTCTGTGTCTATCTCTCTGCGCCTGTGTCTCTGTCTGTGTCTCTTTCTCTGTCTCTGTCTCTGTCCGCGCCTCTCTCCCTCTCTGTGTCCTGTCTCTGCCTCCGTCTGTGTCTCTATCTCTCTCTGTCGACATCTCTGTCTCTGTCTCTGTCTCTATCTCTGTCTCTCTCTGTCCCTGTCTGTGTCTCTGTGTCTGTCTGTCTGTCTCTCCGTCTCTGTCTGTCTCTGTCTCTGTCTGTCTCTGCCCTGTCCGCGCCTCTGTCCCTCTCTATGTCTCTGTACCTATCTCTGTCTGTGCCACTGTCCATGCCTGTGTCTCTGTGTCTGTCTCTGTCTGTATCTCTGTCTCTGTCTCTGTCTGGGTCTCTCTCAGTCTCTCTGTCTGTGTTCCTGTCTGTCTGCGTCCGTGTCTCTGTCTCTGCCTGTTTCTCTGTGTCTCTGTATCGGGCTGTGTCTGTGTCTCTTTATCTGTCTGTGTCTCCGTCTCTCTCTGTCTCTGCCTCTGTCTGTGTCCCTGCCTCTATCTGCGTCTGTCAGTCTCTTTCCGCGTCTCTCTCTGTCTGTCTCTGTCTCTGTCTGTGTCTCTGTCTGTGTCTCTCTGTCTGTGCCTCTCTCTGCGTCTGTGTCTCTCTCTGCGTCTGTGTCTCTCTCTCCGTCGCTGTGCCCGTCGGTGTCTGTCTACCTGTCTGCGCCTGTGTCTCTTTCTCTGTCTCTGCCTCTGTCTCTGTGTCCCTGTTTCTGTCTCTGTCTGTGTCTCTGTCTCTCTCTTCCTGTGTCTGTGTCTGTCTCTGTCTCTGTATGCCTTTGGTCTGTCTGCCTCTGTCCCTGTCTGTGTCTGTGTCTCTCTGTCTGTCTCTATCTGTTTCTCTGTGTCTCTTCCTCTGTCTGTCTCTGTGTCTCTCTCTCTCCGTCCGTGTCAATGTCTCTGTCTGTCTGTGTCTCCGTCTCTGTCTGTGTCTGTGTCTATCTGTGTCTCTGTCTCTGTATCTATCTCTGTGTCTCTGTTCCCGTCTGTGTCTCTGTGTCTGTCTGTCTGTCCAGGTGTGTCTCTCTCTGTTTCTATCTGTGTCTCTGTCCCTGTCTCTGTGTCTCTACCTCTGTTTGTGCCTCTGTCCCTGCCTGTGTCTCTGTCTGTCTCCGTATGTGGGTCTGTGCCTCTGTCTCTGTCTCTGTCTCCCTGTGTCTCTGACTCTGTCTGTATCTCTGTATCTGTCTCTGTCTGTCTCTCTCAGTCTGTCTGTTTGTATTCCTGTCTCTGTCTCTGTCTCTGTCTCCCTCTCTGTCTCTCTCCGTCTGTGCCTCTGTGTCTATGTCTCCGTCCGTCTGTGTGCCTGCCTCGGTCTGTGTCTGTGTCTGCGTCTCTGTCTGTTTCTCTGTGTCTCTCAGCGTCTGTGTCTGTGTGCCTGTCTCTGTCCGTGTCTGTGTCTGTCTCTGTCTGTGTCTCTCTGCATCTGTGTCTCTGTCTGTCTCTGTCCCTGTCTGTGTCTCTGTGTCTATCTGTCTGTCTGTGTCTGTCTCTCTCTGTTTCTGTCTGTGTCTCTGTCTCTGTCTATCTGTGTCTCTTCTCTGTCCGCGGCTCTCTCCCTGTCTGTCTCTGTCTCTGTCTGTCTGTGTATGTCTCTCTCTGTCTCTGTCTCTCTCTGTATGTCTCTGTCTCTGTGTCTGTGTCTGTGTCTCTGCCTCTGTCTCTGTGTCTCTGACTCTGTCTGTGTCTCTGTCCCTGCCTGTGTCTCTGTGTCTGTCTCTGTTTCCCTCTCTGTCTCGTCTGTCTCTCTCCCTGTCTTCTGTGTCTCTGTCTCTGTCCGCACCTCTATCCCTGTCTGTGTCCCTGTCTCTGTCTGTGTCTGTCTCTCTGTGTCTCTGTCTCTGTCTCTATCTCTGTCTGTCTCCGTCCCTGTCTGTGTCCCTGTGTCTGTCTGTCTGTCTGTGTGTTTCCCTCTGTCTCTGTCTGTGTCTCTGTCTCTGTCCGCGCCTCTCTCAATGTCTGTGTCTCTGTCCCCGTCTGTTTCTGTGTCTGCCTCTGTCTGTGGCTCTGTGTCCCTTCTCTGTCTGCCTCTGTGTCTCTCTGTGTCTGTGTCTATGTCTCTGTCTGTATCTCTCTCTCTGTCTGTCTGTGTCTCTCTCAGTCTGTCTGTCTGTTTCCTGTCTCTGTGTCTCTGTTTCTGTCTCTCTGTCTGTCTCTGTCTGTGTCTCTATCTGTCTGTCTCTGTCCCTGTCTGTCTGTGTCATTGTCTCTGACTCTGTCTGTGTCTATGTCTCTGTCTCCGTCTCCGCGCCCGTCTGTGTCTGTCTATCTGTCCGCGCATGTGTCTCTGTCTGTGCCTCTGTCTCTCTCTCTGTGTCTGTATCTATCTCTGTCTGTGTCTCTGTCTGTATGTGTCTCTGTCTCTGTCGCGCCTCTCTCCCTGTCTGTATCTCCGTCCCTGTCTGTGTCTGTGTCTGTCTCTGTCTCTCTGTCTATCTCTGTCCCTGTCTGTGTCTCTGTGTCTGTCTGTCTGTCCGCGTGTGTCTCCCTCTGTATCTGTCTGTGTCTCTGTCCCTGTCTCTGTGTCTCTGTCTGTCTCTCTGTCTGTCTCTGTCTGTCTCTGTGTCTCTGTCTCCGTCTATGTCTGTGAGTCTGTCTCTGTCTGTGTCTGTGTCTCTGCCTCTGTTCCTGTCCCTGCCTCTATCTGCCTCTGTCTGTCTCTTTCCGCGCCTCTCTGTCTGTCTGTGTCTCTGTCTGTGTCTCCCTGTCTGTGTCTCTCTGCGTCTCTGTCTCTGTCTCTGTCTATCTCTATCTCTGTCTGTCTCTGCCCCTATCTGTGTCTCTGTGTCTGCCTCTGTCTGTGGCTCTCTGTCACTGTCTCTGTTTCTGTCTCTGTCTCTCTCCCTGTCTGTGTCTCTGTGTCTATCTGTCTGTCTGTGTGTGTCTCTCTCTGTTTCTGTCTGTCTCTGTCTCTGTCTGTCTGTGTCTCTGTCTCTGTCCGCGCCTCTCTCCCTGTCTGTCTCTTTCTCTCTCTGTATCCCTCTGTCTCCGTGTCTGTCTCTGTCTCTCTCTGTCTCTGTGTCTCTGACTCTCTCTGTGTCTGTGTCTCTGTCTGAGTCTCTGTGGTCGTCTGTGTCTATCTCTCTGCGCCTGTGTCTCTGTCTGTGTCTCTTTCTCTGTCTCTGTCTCTGTCCGCGCCTCTCTCCCTCTCTGTGTCCTGTCTCTGCCTCCGTCTGTGTCTCTATCTCTCTCTGTCGACATCTCTGTCTCTGTCTCTGTCTCTATCTCTGTCTCTCTCTGTCCCTGTCTGTGTCTCTGTGTCTGTCTGTCTGTCTCTCCGTCTCTGTCTGTCTCTGTCTCTGTCTGTCTCTGCCCTGTCCGCGCCTCTGTCCCTCTCTATGTCTCTGTACCTATCTCTGTCTGTGCCACTGTCCACGCCTGTGTCTCTGTGTCTGTCTCTGTCTGTATCTCTGTCTCTGTCTCTGTCTGGGTCTCTCTCAGTCTCTCTGTCTGTGTTCCTGTCTGTCTGCGTCCGTGTCTCTGTCTCTGCCTGTTTCTCTGTGTCTCTGTATCGGGCTGTGTCTGTGTCTCTTTATCTGTCTGTGTCTCCGTCTCTCTCTGTCTCTGCCTCTGTCTGTGTCCCTGCCTCTATCTGCGTCTGTCAGTCTCTTTCCGCGTCTCTCTCTGTCTGTCTCTGTCTCTGTCTGTGTCTCTGTCTGTGTCTCTCTGTCTGTGCCTCTCTCTGCGTCTGTGTCTCTCTCTGCGTCTGTGTCTCTCTCTCCGTCGCTGTGCCCGTCGGTGTCTGTCTACCTGTCTGCGCCTGTGTCTCTTTCTCTGTCTCTGCCTCTGTCTCTGTGTCCCTGTTTCTGTCTCTGTCTGTGTCTCTGTCTCTCTCTTCCTGTGTCTGTGTCTGTCTCTGTCTCTGTATGCCTTTGGTCTGTCTGCCTCTGTCCCTGTCTGTGTCTGTGTCTCTCTGTCTGTCTCTATCTGTGGCTCTGTGTCTCTTCCTCTGTCTGTCTCTGTGTCTCTCTCTCTCCGTCCGTGTCAATGTCTCTGTCTGTCTGTGTCTCCGTCTCTGTCTGTGTCTGTGTCTATCTGTGTCTCTGTCTCTGTATCTATCTCTGTGTCTCTGTTCCCGTCTGTGTCTCTGTGTCTGTCTGTCTGTCCAGGTGTGTCTCTCTCTGTTTCTATCTGTGTCTCTGTCCCTGTCTCTGTGTCTCTACCTCTGTTTGTGCCTCTGTCCCTGCCTGTGTCTCTGTCTGTCTCCGTATGTGGGTCTGTGCCTCTGTCTCTGTCTCTGTGTCCCTGTGTCTCTGACTCTGTCTGTATCTCTGTATCTGTCTCTGTCTGTGTCTCTCTCAGTCTGTCTGTTTGTATTCCTGTCTCTGTCTCTGTCTCTGTCTCCCTCTCTGTCTCTCTCCGTCTGTGCCTCTGTGTCTATGTCTCCGTCCGTCTGTGTGTCTGTCTCTGTCCGTGTCTGTGTCTGTCTCTGTCTTTGTCTCTCTGCATCTGTGTCTGTCTCTGTCTGTCTCTGTCCCTGTCTGTGTCTCTGTGTGTATCTGTCTGTCTGTGTCTCTCTCTCTCTGTTTCTGTCTGTGTCTCTGCCTCTGTCTATCTGTGTCTCCGCCTCTGTCCGCGGCTCTCTCCCTGTCTGTCTCTGTCTCTGTCTGTCTGTGTCTCTGTCTCTCGCTGTCTCTGTCTCTCTCTGTATGTCTCTGTCTCTGTGTCTGTGTCTCTGCCTCTGTCTCTGTCTCTGTGTCTCTGACTCTGTCTGTGTCTGTGTCTCTGTCTCTGTCTGTCTCTGTGTCTCTCTCTCCTAATGTGTCTGTGCGTCTCTCTCTGCCTGTGTCTGTGTCTGTCTCTGTCTCTGTATGCCTTTGGTCTGTCTGCCTCTGTCTCTGTCTGTGTCTGTGTCTCCCTCTTTCTGTGTCTCTCTCTGTGTCTGTGTCTCTGTCTCTATCTCTGTCTGCACCTCTGTCCCTGCCTGTCTCTGCGTCTGTCTCTGTGTCTCTTTCTGTGTCTGTCTCTGTGTCTCTCTGTCTCCGTCTGTGTCTCTGTCTCTGTCTGTCTTTGTCTCTGTCTCTGTCTGTGTCTCTGTCTCTGTGTGTGTCTCTGTGTCTCTGTCTCCGTGTGTGTTTGTGTCTCTGTCTGTCTCTGTCTCTGTCTCTGTCTGTGTCTCTGTGTCTCTGTCTCCGTCTGTGCTTGTGTCTATGTCTCTGTCTCTGTCTGTGTCTCCGTCTGGGTCTGTATCTCTCTCTTTCTGTGTCTTTCTCTGTGTCTGTGTCGCTGTCTGCGTCTGTCTCTATTTGTGTCTATGCCCCTGTCTGTATCTCTGTCTCTGTCTCTGTCTGGGTCTCTCTCAGTCTCTCTGTCTGTGTTCCTGTCTGTCTGTGTCCGTGTCTCTCTCTCTGTCTGTTTCTCTGTGTCTCCGTATCGGGCTGTCTGTGTCCCTTTATCTGTCTGTGTCTCCGTCTGTCTCTGTCTCTGCCTCTGTCTGTGTCCCTGCCTCTATCTGCGTCTGTCAGTCTCTTTCCGCGTCTCTCTCTGTCTGTCTGTCTCTGTCTGTGTCTCTGTCTGTGTCTCTCTGTCTGTGCCTCTCTCTGCGTCTGTGTCTCTCTCTCCGTCTCTGTGCCCGTCTGTGTCTGTCTATCTGTCTGCGCCTGTGTCTCTTTCTCTGTCTCTGTCTCTGTCTCTACCCCTGTGTCTCTGTCTCTGTCTCTGTCTCTGTTCCCATCTCTCTCTGTCTTTGTCTCTGTCTCTGTCTGTGTCTGTATCCCTGTCTGTGTCTCTGTCTCTGTTTGTTTCTCTGTCACGGTATGTGTCTCTGTGTCTGTCTGTCTGTCTGTCTCTCCGTCTCTGTCTGTCTCTGTCTCTGTCTGTCTCTGCCCTGTCCGCGCCTCTGTCCCTCTCTATGTCTCTGTACCTATCTCTGTCTGTGCCACTGTCCATGCCTGTGTCTCTGTGTCTGTCTCTGTCTGTATCTCTGTCTCTGTCTCTGTCTGGGTCTCTCTCAGTCTCTCTGTCTGTGTTCCTGTCTGTCTGCGTCCGTGTCTCTGTCTCTGCCTGTTTCTCTGTGTCTCTGTATCGGGCTGTGTCTGTGTCTCTGTCTCTATCTGTCTCTGTCTGTCTCCGTCTCTCTCTGTCTGTGTCCCTGAATCTATCTGCGTCTGTCTCTCTCTTTCCGCGTCTCTCTCTTTCTGTGTGTCTGTCTCTGTCTGTGTCTCTGTCTGCGTCTCTGTCTCTGTCTGCCTCTGTGTCCGCATGTGTCTGTGTCTGTCTCTGTTTGTCTGTGTCAGCCTGTGTCTGTCTCTGTCTCTCTCTGTGTCCGCCTGTGTCTGTCTCTTTCTCTGTCTGTGTCTCTATGTCTCTGTCTCTGTTTGTGTCTGTGTCTGTGTCTGTGTCTGTGTCTGTGTCTCTATCTGTGTATCTGCCCGTCTCGGTCTGTCGCTGTCTCTGTCTCCGTGTCTGTGTCTCCGTCTGTGTCTGTGTGTCTGCCTCTCTGTTTGTGTCTCTGTCTGTCTGTGTCTGTGTCTCTGTCTGTGTTCCTGTCTCTCTCTGTCTCTGTCTGTTTCTCTGTCTCTCTCTTCGTCTGCGTCTGTGTGTCTGTCTCTGTCTGTGTCTGTCTCTATCCCTGTCGGTCTCTGCCCCTGTCTGTGTCTCTGTGTCTGACTCTGTCTGTGCCTCTGTCTCTCTCTCTGTGTCTGTATCTATCTCTGTCTGTGTCTCTGTCTGTATGTGTCTCTGTCTCTGTCGCGCCTCTCTCCCTGTCTGTATCTCCGTCCCTGTCTGTGTCTGTGTCTGTCTCTGTCTCTCTGTCTATCTCTGTCCCTGTCTGTGTCTCTGTGTCTGTCTGTCTGTCCGCGTGTGTCTCCCTCTGTATCTGTCTGTGTCTCTGTCCCTGTCTCTGTGTCTCTGTCTGTCTCTCTGTCTGTCTCTGTCTGTCTCTGTGTCTCTGTCTCCGTCTATGTCTGTGAGTCTGTCTCTGTCTGTGTCTGTGTCTCTGCCTCTGTTCCTGTCCCTGCCTCTATCTGCCTCTGTCTGTCTCTTTCCGCGCCTCTCTGTCTGTCTGTGTCTCTGTCTGTGTCTCCCTGTCTGTGTCTCTCTGCGTCTCTGTCTCTGTCTCTGTCTATCTCTATCTCTGTCTGTCTCTGCCCCTATCTGTGTCTCTGTGTCTGCCTCTGTCTGTGGCTCTCTGTCACTGTCTCTGTTTCTGTCTCTGTCTCTCTCCCTGTCTGTGTCTCTGTGTCTATCTGTCTGTCTGTGTGTGTCTCTCTCTGTTTCTGTCTGTCTCTGTCTCTGTCTGTCTGTGTCTCTGTCTCTGTCCGCGCCTCTCTCCCTGTCTGTCTCTTTCTCTCTCTGTATCCCTCTGTCTCCGTGTCTGTCTCTGTCTCTCTCTGTCTCTGTGTCTCTGACTCTCTCTGTGTCTGTGTCTCTGTCTGAGTCTCTGTGGTCGTCTGTGTCTATCTCTCTGCGCCTGTGTCTCTGTCTGTGTCTCTTTCTCTGTCTCTGTCTCTGTCCGCGCCTCTCTCCCTCTCTGTGTCCTGTCTCTGCCTCCGTCTGTGTCTCTATCTCTCTCTGTCGACATCTCTGTCTCTGTCTCTGTCTCTATCTCTGTCTCTCTCTGTCCCTGTCTGTGTCTCTGTGTCTGTCTGTCTGTCTCTCCGTCTCTGTCTGTCTCTGTCTCTGTCTGTCTCTGCCCTGTCCGCGCCTCTGTCCCTCTCTATGTCTCTGTACCTATCTCTGTCTGTGCCACTGTCCACGCCTGTGTCTCTGTGTCTGTCTCTGTCTGTATCTCTGTCTCTGTCTCTGTCTGGGTCTCTCTCAGTCTCTCTGTCTGTGTTCCTGTCTGTCTGCGTCCGTGTCTCTGTCTCTGCCTGTTTCTCTGTGTCTCTGTATCGGGCTGTGTCTGTGTCTCTTTATCTGTCTGTGTCTCCGTCTCTCTCTGTCTCTGCCTCTGTCTGTGTCCCTGCCTCTATCTGCGTCTGTCAGTCTCTTTCCGCGTCTCTCTCTGTCTGTCTCTGTCTCTGTCTGTGTCTCTGTCTGTGTCTCTCTGTCTGTGCCTCTCTCTGCGTCTGTGTCTCTCTCTGCGTCTGTGTCTCTCTCTCCGTCGCTGTGCCCGTCGGTGTCTGTCTACCTGTCTGCGCCTGTGTCTCTTTCTCTGTCTCTGCCTCTGTCTCTGTGTCCCTGTTTCTGTCTCTGTCTGTGTCTCTGTCTCTCTCTTCCTGTGTCTGTGTCTGTCTCTGTCTCTGTATGCCTTTGGTCTGTCTGCCTCTGTCCCTGTCTGTGTCTGTGTCTCTCTGTCTGTCTCTATCTGTGGCTCTGTGTCTCTTCCTCTGTCTGTCTCTGTGTCTCTCTCTCTCCGTCCGTGTCAATGTCTCTGTCTGTCTGTGTCTCCGTCTCTGTCTGTGTCTGTGTCTATCTGTGTCTCTGTCTCTGTATCTATCTCTGTGTCTCTGTTCCCGTCTGTGTCTCTGTGTCTGTCTGTCTGTCCAGGTGTGTCTCTCTCTGTTTCTATCTGTGTCTCTGTCCCTGTCTCTGTGTCTCTACCTCTGTTTGTGCCTCTGTCCCTGCCTGTGTCTCTGTCTGTCTCCGTATGTGGGTCTGTGCCTCTGTCTCTGTCTCTGTGTCCCTGTGTCTCTGACTCTGTCTGTATCTCTGTATCTGTCTCTGTCTGTGTCTCTCTCAGTCTGTCTGTTTGTATTCCTGTCTCTGTCTCTGTCTCTGTCTCCCTCTCTGTCTCTCTCCGTCTGTGCCTCTGTGTCTATGTCTCCGTCCGTCTGTGTGTCTGTCTCTGTCCGTGTCTGTGTCTGTCTCTGTCTTTGTCTCTCTGCATCTGTGTCTGTCTCTGTCTGTCTCTGTCCCTGTCTGTGTCTCTGTGTGTATCTGTCTGTCTGTGTCTCTCTCTCTCTGTTTCTGTCTGTGTCTCTGCCTCTGTCTATCTGTGTCTCCGCCTCTGTCCGCGGCTCTCTCCCTGTCTGTCTCTGTCTCTGTCTGTCTGTGTCTCTGTCTCTCGCTGTCTCTGTCTCTCTCTGTATGTCTCTGTCTCTGTGTCTGTGTCTCTGCCTCTGTCTCTGTCTCTGTGTCTCTGACTCTGTCTGTGTCTGTGTCTCTGTCTCTGTCTGTCTCTGTGTCTCTCTCTCCTAATGTGTCTGTGCGTCTCTCTCTGCCTGTGTCTGTGTCTGTCTCTGTCTCTGTATGCCTTTGGTCTGTCTGCCTCTGTCTCTGTCTGTGTCTGTGTCTCCCTCTTTCTGTGTCTCTCTCTGTGTCTGTGTCTCTGTCTCTATCTCTGTCTGCACCTCTGTCCCTGCCTGTCTCTGCGTCTGTCTCTGTGTCTCTTTCTGTGTCTGTCTCTGTGTCTCTCTGTCTCCGTCTGTGTCTCTGTCTCTGTCTGTCTTTGTCTCTGTCTCTGTCTGTGTCTCTGTCTCTGTGTGTGTCTCTGTGTCTCTGTCTCCGTGTGTGTTTGTGTCTCTGTCTGTCTCTGTCTCTGTCTCTGTCTGTGTCTCTGTGTCTCTGTCTCCGTCTGTGCTTGTGTCTATGTCTCTGTCTCTGTCTGTGTCTCCGTCTGGGTCTGTGTCTCTCTCTTTCTGTGTCTTTCTCTGTGTCTGTGTCGCTGTCTGCGTCTGTCTCTATTTGTGTCTATGCCCCTGTCTGTATCTCTGTCTCTGTCTCTGTCTGGGTCTCTCTCAGTCTCTCTGTCTGTGTTCCTGTCTGTCTGTGTCCGTGTCTCTCTCTCTGTCTGTTTCTCTGTGTCTCCGTATCGGGCTGTCTGTGTCCCTTTATCTGTCTGTGTCTCCGTCTGTCTCTGTCTCTGCCTCTGTCTGTGTCCCTGCCTCTATCTGCGTCTGTCAGTCTCTTTCCGCGTCTCTCTCTGTCTGTCTGTCTCTGTCTGTGTCTCTGTCTGTGTCTCTCTGTCTGTGCCTCTCTCTGCGTCTGTGTCTCTCTCTCCGTCTCTGTGCCCGTCTGTGTCTGTCTATCTGTCTGCGCCTGTGTCTCTTTCTCTGTCTCTGTCTCTGTCTCTACCCCTGTGTCTCTGTCTCTGTCTCTGTCTCTGTTCCCATCTCTCTCTGTCTTTGTCTCTGTCTCTGTCTGTGTCTGTATCCCTGTCTGTGTCTCTGTCTCTGTTTGTTTCTCTGTCACGGTATGTGTCTCTGTGTCTGTCTGTCTGTCTGTCTCTCCGTCTCTGTCTGTCTCTGTCTCTGTCTGTCTCTGCCCTGTCCGCGCCTCTGTCCCTCTCTATGTCTCTGTACCTATCTCTGTCTGTGCCACTGTCCATGCCTGTGTCTCTGTGTCTGTCTCTGTCTGTGTCTCTGTCTCTGTCTCTGTCTGGGTCTCTCTCAGTCTCTCTGTCTGTGTTCCTGTCTGTCTGCGTCCGTGTCTCTGTCTCTGCCTGTTTCTCTGTGTCTCTGTATCGGGCTGTGTCTGTGTCTCTGTCTCTATCTGTCTCTGTCTGTCTCCGTCTCTCTCTGTCTGTGTCCCTGAATCTATCTGCGTCTGTCTCTCTCTTTCCGCGTCTCTCTCTTTCTGTGTGTCTGTCTCTGTCTGTGTCTCTGTCTGCGTCTCTGTCTCTGTCTGCCTCTGTGTCCGCATGTGTCTGTGTCTGTCTCTGTTTGTCTGTGTCAGCCTGTGTCTGTCTCTGTCTCTCTCTGTGTCCGCCTGTGTCTGTCTCTTTCTCTGTCTGTGTCTCTATGTCTCTGTCTCTGTTTGTGTCTGTGTCTGTGTCTGTGTCTGTGTCTGTGTCTCTATCTGTGTATCTGCCCGTCTCGGTCTGTCGCTGTCTCTGTCTCCGTGTCTCTGTCTCCGTCTGTGTCTGTGTGTCTGCCTCTCTGTTTGTGTCTCTGTCTGTCTGTGTCTGTGTCTCTGTCTGTGTTCCTGTCTCTCTCTGTCTCTGTCTGTTTCTCTGTCTCTCTCTTCGTCTGCGTCTGTGTGTCTGTCTCTGTCTGTGTCTGTCTCTATCCCTGTCGGTCTCTGCCCCTGTCTGTGTCTCTGTGTCTGACTCTGTCTGTGGCTCTGTGTCTCTTTCTCTGTCCGTCTGTGTCTCTCTCTCCGTCCGTGTCAATGTCTCTGCTGTCTGCGTCTTTGTCTCTGTCCGCGCCTCTCTGCCTGTCTGTGTGTGTGCGTGTCTGTGTCTGTCTGTGTCTCTCTGTCTCTATCTCTGCCTGTCTCTGTCCTCGTCTGTCTCGGTGTCTGTCTGTCTGTCCACGTGTCTCTCTCTGTCTCTGTCTGTGTCTCTGTCTCTGTCTGTCTCTGTATGTGGGTCTGTGTCTCTGTCTCTGTGTCACTCTCTCTGACTCGGTCTGTATCTCTGTCTCTGTCTCTGTCTGTCTCTGCCCTGTCTCTGTCTGTGTCTCTGTGTCTCTGTCTCCGTCTGTCTGTGTGCCTGTCTCTGTCTGTGTCTTTGTCTCTGTCTCCCTCTGTGTCTGTGAGTCTG
Organism: Baylisascaris procyonis; assembly: GCA_037389465.1. Lineage (NCBI taxonomy): Eukaryota > Metazoa > Nematoda > Chromadorea > Rhabditida > Ascarididae > Baylisascaris > Baylisascaris procyonis. Next base: position 1,515,379 of record JAZARR010000032.1, on the reverse strand, counting down.
TCCCTGTCTGTGTCTGTGTCTCTGCCTCTGTTTCTGTAACTGCCTCTATCTACGTCTGTCTGTCTCTTTCCGCGCCTCTCTCTGTCTTTCTGTCTCTGCCTGTGTCTCTCTGTCTGTGTCTCTCTGTGTCTGTGTCTCTGACTCCGTCTGTGTCTCTCTCCATCTGCGCCCGTGTCTCTGCCTCTCTGTCTCTGTCTGTGTCTGTCTCTGTCTCTCTCTGTCCGTGTCTATCCCTCTATCTGCGTCTGTCTGTCTCTTTCCGCGTCTCTCTCCCCGTCTGTTATCTGGTCTGTCTGTCTCTTTCCGCGTCTCTCTCCCTGTCCGTATGTCTATCTCTGTCTCCGTCTCTGTCTGTCTATGTCCCTGCGTCTCTGTGTCTGTCTCTGTCTGTGCCTGTGTCTGTGTCTGTCTGTGTCTGCGTCTCTATCTGTCTGTGTCTGTGTCTCTGTGTCTGTGGCTGTGTCTCTGTCTCCGTCTGTGTCTCTCTCTCTATCTGCGCCTGTGTCTCTGTCTCTCTCTGTCTATGTCTCTGTCTCTCTGTGTCTCTCTCTGTTTGTGCCTCTGTCTGTATCTGCCTCTGCCTCTGTCTGCGTCTGTGTGTCTGTGTCTCTGTCTGTCTCTGTCTCTCTTCCTGTGTCCCTCTCTCTGTATGCGTCTGTCTGCCTCTTTATGCCTCTCTCTGTCTGTTCCTGTGTCTGCGTCTGTGTCTGTGTCCGTCTCTGCCTCTGTCTCTGTCTGTCTCTGTCTCTGTCTGTGTCTCTATGCCAGTCTCTGTCTGTCTATCTGTCTGCGTCTGTGTCTCTGTCTGTGTCTCTGTGTCTGTCTCTTTCCGTGGATCTGTGCCTCTTTCTCTGTCTGTCTCCGTCTCTTTCTGTGTCTCCGTCCGTGTCTCTGTCTCTGTCTGTCTGTGTCCGTGTCTCTGTCTGTGTCTCTGTCTCTGCCCGTGTCTCTGTCCGTATATCTGTCTCTGTCTCTGCCTGTGTCCCTCGCAGTCTCTGTCTGTCTGTGTTCCTGTCTCTGTGTCTCTGTCTGTCTGTCTCTATATCTCTGTCTGTCTATCTGTCTGTCTCTGCCCGTTTCTCTGTTTCTCTCTCTCCGTCTGTGTCTGTGTCTGTCTGTGTCTCTGTCTCTGTCTCTATCTCTGTCTGCGTCTCTGCCCTTGTCTGCGCCTCTGTCTCTGTCTGCGCCTCTGTCCCTGCCTCTGTCTCCGTGTCTGTCTCTGCCTTTGTGTCTGTGTCTCTGTCTCTCTCTGTCTCTGTCCCTGTCTCCCTCCGTATGTCTCTGTCTCTGTCTGTGTCTCTGTCTCCGTCTCTGTGCCCGTTCGTGTCTGTCTATCTGTCCACGCCTGTGTCGGTCTGTCTGTGTCTCTGTCTCTGTCTGTGTCTGTGTCTCTGTCTCTGCCTCTGTCGATATCTCTGTCGGTGTCTCTGTCCCGGTCTGTGTCTCTGTGTCTGTCCGCATTTCTCTCCCTGTCCGTGTATCTGCCTCTGTCTCTGTCTGCGTCTCTGCCTCTATCTCTGTCTGTGTCTCTCCGTCTCTGTCTGTGTCTCTGCGTCTGTCTCCATCTGCCAGTACGCCTGTCTCTGTCTGTGTCTGTGTCTCTCTCTCTGTCTGTCTCTGTCCCCGTCTCTGTCTCTGTCTCTGTCCGTGTCCCTGTGTGTCTGTGTCTCTGTCTGTCTCTGTCTCTCTCTTTGTCCCTCTCTCTGCATGCGTTTGTCTGCCTCTTTCCGCCTCTCTCTCTCTGTCTGTGTATGTGTCTGTGTCTGTCTCTGTCTCTGTCTGTGTCTCCGTCTGTGTCTGTGTCTCTCTTTCTGTGTCTCTCTCTGTCTGTGTCTCTATCTGTGTCTGTCTCTGTCCCTGTCTGTGTCTCTGTGTCTCTCTCTGTCTGTGTCTCTGTCTCCGCCTCTGTTTCTCTCTCTGTCTCCGTCTGTCTCTGTCCCTGTCTATCTGTGTCTCTGTCTCTGTCCGCACCTCTATCCCTGTCTGTGTCCCTGTCTCTGTCTGTGTCTGTCTCTCTGTGTCCGTCTCTGTCTCTATCTCTGTCTGTCTCCGTCCCTGTCTGTGTCCCTGTGTCTGTCTGTCTGTCTGTGTGTGTCTCTCTGTGTCTCCGTCTGTGTCTCTCTCTCCGTCTCTCTGTGTCTGTGTCTATGTCTCTGTCTGTCTCTCTGTCTGTCTCTGTCTGTGTCTCTCTCAGTCTGTCTCTGTCCCTGTCTCTCTGTGTCTGTCTGTGTCTTTGTCTCTGACTCTGTCTGTGTCTATGTCTCTGTATCCGTCTCCATGCTCGTCTCTGTCTGTCTATCTGTGCGCGCATGTGTCTCTGTCTGTATGTGTCTCTGTCTCTGTCGCGCCTCTCTCCCTGTCTGTATCTCTGTCCCTGTCTATGTCTGTGTATCTGTCTGTCTCTGTCCCTGTCTGTGTCTCTGTGTCTGTCTGTCTGTCCGCGTGTGTCTCCCTCTGTATCTGTCTGTGTCTCTGTCTCTGTCTGTCTCTGTCTGTGTCTGTGTCTCTGCCTCTGTTTCTGTCCCTGCCTCTATCTGCCTCTGTCTGTCTCTTTCCGCGACTCTCTGTCTGTCTGTGTCTCTGTCTGTGTCTCTGTCTGTGTCTCTCTGTCTGTGTCTCTCTGCGTCTCTGTCTCTGTCTCTGTCTATCTCTATCTCTGTCTGTCTTTGTCCCTATCTGTGTCTCTGTGTGTGCCTCTGTCTGTGGCTCTCTGTCACTGTCTCTGTTTCTGTCTCTGTCTCTCTCCCTGTCTGTGTCTCTGTGTCTATCTGTCTGTCTGTGTGTGTCTCTCTCTGTTTCTCTGTCTCTGTCTCTGTCTGTCTGTGTCTCTGTCTCTGTCCGCGCCTCTCTCCCTGTCTGTCTCTTTCTCTCTCTGTATCTCTCTGTCTCCGTGTCTGTCTCTGTCTCTCTCTGTCTCTGTCTCTCTGACTCTCTCTGTGTCTGTGTCTCTGTCTGAGTCTCTGGGGCCGTCTGTGTCTATCTCTCTGCGCCTGTGTCTCTGTCTGTGTCTCTTTCTCTGTCTCTGTCTCTGCCCGCGCCTCTCTCCCTCTCTGTGTCTCTGTGTCTGTCTCTGTCTGTGTCTCTGTCTGTCTCTCTGTCTGTCTCTGTCTGTCTCGGTGTCTCTGTCTCCGTCTATGTCTGTGAGTCTGTCTCTGTCTGTGTCTCTGTGTCTCTGCCTCCGCCTGTGTCTGTGCGTCTCCCTCTGCCTGTGTCTGTGTCTGTCTCTGTCTCTGTATGCCTTTGGCCTGTCTGCCTCTGTCCCTGTCTGTGTCTGTGTCTCTCTGTCTGTCTCTGTCTGTGGCTCTGTGTCTCTCTCTCCGTCCGTGTCAATGTCTCTGTCTGTCTGTGTCTCCGTCTCTGTCTGTGTCTGTGTCTGTCTGTGTCTCTGTCTCTGTCTCTATCTCTGTCTGTCTCTGTCCCCGTCTGTGTCTCTGTGTCTGTCTGTCTGTCCACGTGTATCTCTGTCCGTTTCTATCTGTGTCTCTGCCCCTGTCTCTGTGTCTCTATCTCTGTTTGTGCCTCTGTCCCTGCCTGTGTCTCTGCCTGTCTCTGTATGTGGGTCTGTGCCTCTGTCTCTGTCTCTGTGTCCCTGTGTCTCTGACTCTGTCTGTATCTCTGTCTCTGTCTCTGTCTGTATCTCTCTCAGTCTCTGTCTGTCTGTATTCCTCTCTCTGCCTCTCTGTCTCTCTCCGTCTGTGCTTCTGTGTCTCTGTCTCCGCCTGTCTGTGTGTCTGCCTCTGTCTGTGGCTCTCTGCCACTATCTCTGTTTCTGTCTCTGTCTCTCTCCCTGTCTGTGTCTCTGTGTCTATCTGTCTGTCTGTGTGTGTCTCTCTCTGTTTCTGTCTGTCTCTGTCTCTGTCTGTCTGTCTCTGTCTCTGTCCGCGCCTCTCTCCCTGTCTGTCTCCTTCTCTCTCTGTATCTCTCTGTCTCCGTGTCTGTCTCTGTCTCTCTCTGTCTCTGTGTCTCTGACTCTCTCTGTGTCTGTGTCTCTGTCTGAGTCTCTGTGGTCGTCTGTGTCTATCTCTCTTCGCCTGTCTCTGTCTGTGTCTCTTTCTCTGTCTCTGTCTCTGTCCGCGCCTCTCTCCCTCTCTGTGTCCTGTCTCTGCCTCCGTCTGTGTCTGTATCTCTCTCTGTCGACATCTCTGTCTCTGCCTCTGTCTCTCTGTCCGTCTCTGTCTGTGTCTCTATCTGTCTGTCTCTGTCCCTGTCTGTCTGTGTCTGTCTGTGTCTTTGCCTCTGACTCTGTCTGTGTCTATGTCTCTGTCTCCGTCTCCGTGCCCGTCTGTGTCTGTATATCTGTCCGCGCATGTGTCTCTGTCTGTGTCTCTGTCTGTCTCTGCGTCTGTATCTATCCCTGTCTGTGTCTCTGTCTGTATGTGTCTCTGATTCTGTCGCGCCTCTCTCCCTGTCTGTATCTCTGTCCCTGTCTGTGTCTGTGTCTGTCTCTGTCTCTGTCTCTATCTCTGTCTGTCTCTGTCCCTGTCTGTGTCTCTGTGTCTGTCTGTCTGTCCGCCTGTGTCTCCCTCTGTATCTGTCTGTTTCTGTCCCTGCCTCTGTGTCTGTGTCTCTGTCTGTCTCTCTGTCTGTCTCTGTCTGTCTCTGCATCTGTATCTATCCCTGTCTGTGTCTCTGTCTGTATGTGTCTCTGATTCTGTCGCGCCTCTCTCCCTGTCTGTATCTCTGTCCCTGTCTGTGTCTGTGTCTGTCTCTGTCTCTGTCTCTATCTCTGTCTGTCTCTGTCCCTGTCTGTGTCTCTGTGTCTGTCTGTCTGTCCGCCTGTGTCTCCCTCTGTATCTGTCTGTTTCTGTCCCTGCCTCTGTGTCTGTGTCTCTGTCTGTCTGTCTGTCTGTCTCTGTCTGTCTCTGTGTCTCTGTCTCCGTCTATGTCTGTGAGTCTCTCTGTCTGTGTCTGTGTCTCTGCCTCTGTTTCTGTCCCTGCCTCTATCTGCCTCTGTCTGTCTCTTTCCGCGCCTCTCTGTCTGTCTGTGTCTCTATCTGTGCCTCTGTCTGTTTCTCTCTGTCTGTGTCTCTCTGCGTCTCTGTCTCTGTCTCTGTCTCTATCTCTGTCTCTCTGTCCCTGTCTGTGTCTCTGTGTCTGTCTGTCTGTCTGTGTCTCTCTGTCTCTGTCTGTGTCTCTGTCTCTGTATGTCTCTGCCCTGTCCGAGCCTCTCTCTGTCTCTGTCTCCATCTGTCTGTATGCCTGTCTCTGTCTCTGCCTGTCTCTACCTCTGCCTGCGTCTCTGTCCCTCTCTATGTCTCTGTCCCTATCTCTGTCTGTGCCACTGTCCATGCCTGTGTCTCTGTGTCTGTCTCTGTCTGTGTCTCTGTCCCCGTCTGTCTCTCTGTCTGTCTCTGTCTGTGTCTCTGTGTCTCTGTCTAAGCCTGTGTCTGTGCGTCTCTCTCTGCCTGTGTCTGTGTCTGTCTCTGTCTCTGTATGCCTTTGCCCTGTCTGCCTCTGTCCCTGTCTGTGTCTGTGTCTCCCTGTCTGTCTCTGTCTGTGTCTCTGTGTCTCTCTCTCCGTCCGTGTCAATGTCTCTGTCTGTCTGTGTCTCCGTCTCTGTCTGTGTCTGTGTCTGTCTGTGTCTCTGTCTCTATCTCTTTCTGTCTCTGTCCCTGTCTGTGTCTCTGTGTCTGTCTGTCTGTCCACGTGTGTCTCTCTCTGTTTCTATCTGTGTCTCTGTCCCTGTCTCTGTGTCTCCATCTCTGTTTGTGCCTCTGTCCCTGCCTGTGTCTCTGTCTGTCTCTGTATGTGGGTCTGTGCCTCTGTCTCTGTCTCTGTGTCCCTGTGTCTCTGACTCCGTCTGTATCTCTGGCTCTGTCTCTGCCTGTGTCTCTCTCAGTCTCTGTCTGTCTGTATTCCTGTCTCTGTCTCTCTGTCTCTGTCTGCCTCTCTCTCTCCGTCTGTGCCTCTGTGTCTCTGCCTCCGTCTGTCTGTGTGCCTGCCTCTGTCTGTGTCTGTGTCTCCGTCTCTGTCTGTTTCTCTGTGTCTCTCAGCGTCTGTGTCTGTGTGTCTGTCTCTCTCCGTGTCTGTGTCTGTCTCTGTCTGTGTCTCTCTGCATCTGTGTCTCTGTCTCTGTCTGTCTCTATCTCTGTCTGTCTCTGTCCCTGTCTGTGTCTCTGTGTCCATCTGTCTGTCTGTGTCTGTCTCTCTCTGTTTCTGTCTGTGTCTCTGTCTCTGTCTATCTGTGTCTCTGTCTCTGTCCGCGGCTCTCTCCCTGTCTGTCTCTGTCTCTGTCTGTCTGTGTCTCTGTCTCTCTCTGTCTCTCTTTGTATGTCTCTGTCTCTGTGTCTGTCTCTGCCTCTGTCTCTGTGTCTCTGTGTCTCTGACTCTGTCTGTGTCTGTGTCTATGTCTCTGTCTGTATCTCTCTCTCTGTCTCTATCTGTGTCTCTCTCAGTCTGTCTGTCTGTTTCCTGTCCCTGTGTCTCTGTTTCTGTCTCTCTGTCTGTCTCTGTCTGTGTCTCTATCTGTCTGTCTCTGTCCCTGTCTGTCTGTGTCTGTCTGTGTCTGTCTCTCTCTCCGTCTCCGTGCCCGTCTGTGTCTGTCTATCTGTCCGCGCATGTGTCTCTATCTCTGTCTCTGTCTCTGTCTCTATCTCTGTCTGTCTCTGTCCCTGTCTGTGTCTCTGTGTCTGTCTGTCTGTCCGCGTGTGTCTCCCTCTGTATCTGTCTGTGGCTCTCTGTCACTGTCTCTGTTTCTGTCTCTGTCTTTCTCCCTGTCTGTGTCTGTGTCTATCTGTCTGTCTGTGTGTGTCTCTCTCTGTTTCTGTCTGTCTCTGTCTCTGTCTGTCTGTGTCTCTGTGTCTCTGACTCTCTCTGTGTCTGTGTCTCTGTCTGTGTCTCTTTCTCTGTCTCTGTCTCTGTCCGCGCCTCTCTCCCTCTCTGTGTCCTGTCTCTGCCTCCGTCTGTGTCTCTATCTCTCTCTGTCGACATCTCTGTCTCTGTCTCTGTCTCTATCTCTGTCTCTCTCTGTCCCTGTCTGTGTCTCTGTCTCTGTCTGTCTCTGCCCTGTCCGCGCCTCTCTCTGTCTCTGTCTCCATCTGTCTGTATGCCTGTCTCTGTCTCTGCCTGTCTCTATCTCTGCCTGCGTCTCTGTCCCTCCCTATGTCTCTGTCCCTATCTCTGTCTGTGCCACTGTCCATGCCTGTGTCTCTGTGTCTGTCTCTGTCTGTGGCTCTGTGTCTCTGTCTCTGTGTCTGTGTCTCTTCCTCTGTCTCTGCCTCCGTGTCTCCGACTCTGTCAGTGCCTGTCTCTGTCTTTGTCTGTGTCTCTGTGTCTCTGTCTCCGCCTGTGTCTGTGCGTCTCTCTCTGCCTGTGTCTGTGTCTGTCTCTGTCTCTGTATGCCTTTGGTCTGTCTGCCTCTGTCTCTGTCTGTGTCTCTGTGTCTCTGTCTCCGCTGTGTCTGCGTGTCTGTCTCTCTCTGTGTTTGTCTCTGTCTCTCTCTGTGTCTGTCTCTGTCTCTGCCTGTGTCTCCGTCTGTGTCTGTGTCTCTCTCTTTCTGTGTCTCTCTCTGTGTCTGTCTCTGTCTCTCTGTCTGCACCTCTGTCCCTGCCTATCTCTGCGTCTGTCTCTGTGTCTCTTTCTGTGTCTGTCTCTGTGTCTATCTGTCTCCGTCTGTGTCTCTGTCTCTGTCTGTCTTTGTCTCTGTCTCTGTCTGTGTCTCTGTCTCTGTCTGTGTCTCTGTGTCTCTGTCCGAGCCTCTCTCTGTCTGCGTCTCTGCCTCTGTCCCTGTCTGTCTCTGTCCCTGTCTGTCTCTGTCTCTGTCTGTGTCTCTGTCTCTGTCTGTGACTCTGGCTCTGTCTGTATCTCTGTCTGTGTCTCTATCTGTGTCTCCGTATGTTCTTATACTGAATTAAAAACCTCTTACTTCGTCGGTTCTCGGTTCAAAATTACAGCAAAAAATAAATATGAGATTATCATTTTTGCCACATGCAGACGAAAGACGCCTATATTTTGCTCGCTTCAAACGTCCTGAGGTCACCTACCCCTATTATTGGTGATGCTAAAACCACGACAAGAAAACTGACCTTTCTTCGAATCTTCTCCCTTGATTTTGTGAGAGTGCGGCTGTGACTTCTTGTAACTGCGATCTTTTTGAAGTTTTCCTGCGTAAAATCGAAGCCAGTTTCGCTCCACAGCTCAAGCAGGGTAGCTGGTGGATCAATCAAAAGAAACGATGCCGCTTTTTGAAAGAATAGCTTTGCGATGAACGGGGGAATGGGCCGTGCGTAAATCTTCTGCAGATGTACATTCAAAACGAATGCGGTGAACATCGCTCCAATGAATATTATAAATAATATCGCGAGATAAAATACACCTGAAACTGTTGCAGTGTTCATTACCTGTACGAGGAAAACTTCTGTTCACTTTCTTTCCCAACATAATAGCGGCTCCATACTATAGGAGAGCATTTCGTATGTGAAAACTATCAGCTTGCTGCTTCTTTTGAAGAGGAAACAACTTGCTCTTAACGAATGCCCTCAATGAAGGTACCTGAAGCTGCAAGAAGAGCAAAACAATATTTTCCATGTGGAAAAACCAATCTTTTAGCTTGTGACAAACAGCACATACAATGCGCGTACCGTTACAGTAAAAAGAATTTTGAGGAAGTGCATTAGAACATTTCTTGGACGGACGGCTCCTGCGAATTTTCTAGAAAGAGGATGATTCACTACGCCAAGATGAATTCACTAAGATGAATCGCCACTAGAGGCAAGCAGGGCCGGAAGCTCCGTTTATTGAGCTTGACAGCTAGCGCCTCTAACCGTAAACGACGTCATGCCGTCCCTCAACAGTGAGCATATGGATCGCAAACTGCCTCATCTCTCCTAGAATTATATGTTGTTTCGAGGCGATTCTTCGCACTCTACCTACTGAACTGTGTAACCGTAATCGGGTTCAGCGCCCACAGAAGCACGAAGCTACGTTGTGCAGCTAACCGAACATATTCGAAGTTTTCGAAACATGAAGGCAGAGCAAGACACCCCCTCCCCCCTCCCAATCTGGTCGAAGTTCAATAGACGATGAATCTTGAAGGGCTTGCCCCATCTCTTCACTTCACTGATGTCACGATTTGAGCTTGTAGTCGATGACCCTCACGAAACAACACAAGCCGGATGCACGCACAGTATCCGATACTATTTTTCCTATATTCCGATATTTTTCTTGCTTCAAGATGACGACGATCCTAACTAGCGAAAGCGGAACGATGAGCCTCAAAGGAAGAAGTATGATTTTCGAACACAATTCCATACATCGAAATGTGTGTGAGGGATGATCAATTAATTGTATACCAACTGCTTTCGCGTGGAGCAGAGAATCTACGGCATTTAAGCAGGGAATCCACGGCAATCAAGAATCTACGGAGCAGAGAATCTATGGCACACATTTCAGCATTTAAGCTTCATTCGAGCGATCTGATTTCATGCTTGACTGCAGTTGCTTCTTTCTTCATATCAATAAAAACTGCTGCCAACAAATTTAGTTGCACAACAATTCTTCCTCCGTATGTTTTGAGAATCTTTAAATGTGTTAGAAATATGTGAAAGTATAATTTATAATTGAAATGAAATTTTCATGGAGATACGCCTATTTAAATGGTGGTTCAGAGTCAACTTACTGCTATGAAAAATCCCTTTCACTGAGAACTTCCACGGACCCAAAAAGCACATAGCAAAAAATTAATCGCTGTATACTTACGAAGAGATCTCTTTAGGGCGATTTTCCACTTTAAATTTGGCCAGAATTAGAGTGTTTTCAGTCTCGGCTCAGTTAAACTCTGCACTGATGATTTCTATGTACTTTTGCAACCTTACGTTTGCAACCTACTTTTTGGTAAGGTTGTGCAGCTGTATGCACGTGTCTCTCCGTATATCTAACACTTTGAGCTCAGCAGCCACAGGAGGGAGCAAAAAATTATTGGTGTATGGGAGGTTTGTACATGATTGCTTTAATTAAAATGCCTGATGAGCGCAGTAGAAACACAAGCACGATGCGCTTTTTTGCACTTCGTTGACCTGATCAATCATTTCACAAATTAACAAAAAATTAGCGTTTAGAATACGACTTCGAGCTGATACGACTGATGCTCAACCTGACCAAATGCTAATCAAGACCGCAAAACTAATAAACAGGCTGATGCTAACCATTTTCACAAACGCTGATCGAAAAATTGATATGAACTCCGGCAACGTTCAACAATGGTTCTGCTTGAATCCGTGCGGTGAGAAATGAAAATTCGACCCCACTACGAAATGCATATCTTTGAATGCATCAAATACTTCGAAATCGATGGATCAGTGCAAAAATATGATATGGAATCGTCATCACATCATATTCGCAAAATTTCACAACTGTAATTGTTGCAGCTGTTTCCAAGCTGGAACTGTTAGATAGACGGAGAGGCAAGTAAAACACATCGGTGGCTTGAGATATGACGTCGCCATGACTCAATTTTGCGAAGCGAACTTTTAAAGCGCATAATAGAGCCACTACTTTCCATATATTATTTGCTTATGATATTGGTTTACTGGATGCACGCAAGGCTAAAGCGTATACCTCTAAAATGCACCTTTACTTCATGTGTATCACTGAGAAATTCTTACTAATATCTTACTAATAAATGCAGCAGACAATTATGCATTAACGTCCTTTTGTTATTTTAATGAAAAATGTTTGAAGAAAATCGAAAGAAATTACCGAAAAGTGGTACATATTCACTGGTAATGGGCATCTGTTCGCCGATCATCATCATAAGAAACGACATTGCCAACAATGAGTCGATGCCAAGACTTAGTTTATCACGTCGTTCATTGTTCGTTGTTGCTGGTGTGAAGAAGCCTATTACGGCGACTACAGTTATTATAGTAGCTGGAATAACCAAATTGACAATGTAGTAGAGAGGTTTGCGACGCACAATCAACGACGCTTCGAGAAGCACCCAGGGTTCAGGACAACAGGCGAACTTCTTCTGCAAAACGCAGCACTATGCCTATGATGAGTCCATCAACGTTCTCAGCTATCAGGAAAACGAATTCTGCTTTTGCACGAGAGCAAAAATTTCATGTGCACCCTACAGCACCAAATTAGTAACCATTTCACAGTTATAGTAACGCCTTAACAGTAGATCAATATAGCAAGCACTTCATAGCAAAAGTTTCAAATTGCGCTAGAATTTTCTCTTGTTTTTAGCACAATTATCTCCAAAGAGGAGTATGTCTTTCCGGTTACCACTTTACTGCGTTCTGATTCTCAAAGGATGATATTCGCATGAATGCACATATGCTCAAAATGCTCAAAAATAACCGTTTTTAGAGTTGGCTTAATTAAGCATCGTTTCCTAACGAGTAAGTAATCAATAAACTACTTCTACTTTTGTAGCGCTACAAACAAATTGCCTCATGGATGTGCTGCTTCAAAGGATCATGTACCTCAATTCGGCGAATGGTGAACGAGAGGAGGATCCATTCCTCATTCTCAATGAAATTGTCCAGATTGACCGAATCGAATTCTGCCTCATAGTCCAAATCACTTTTACTGCCCGTCCATGACGAGATCACCAGTGTGCAATTTTGTTGGTCGTAAGGGAAAAAGCGAATGTCCAGTCGACATGTAGTTCTGGAACAATGCTTTCCTTTGTCCTGCTTTTTTTCATTAACAAGATTATGCCTCACGTGTATTCCCCCTGCTTCTATTCTTTTGTCGTGTTCATGGAATATGTGTCATCCACCTTACTGCTACATTGGTGCTTCTACATCTGTGGCATTCACGATTCCTCCACTTCTGGGTGACATGTCTATGTTAAACATTACTGCAGTAACATTACGCTATGGGCTTCTGAGGAATAATAAGGTACGTAGCGCCCTTTGCTCGCATGAAGTTCTACAGAACCTGCTCTCCATGTTTAACCGCGAGATTCTACTCTTTTCTTAGGCAGCAAATCAGCCGCCCGCAGCAAAACAAGAAAACTTGGGTTATTGTTCAAAGTGGTGTGAGAGCCAATCCTCCGTTCCCAACTGCTCACGAAAAAGAAAAGTTCGTTACTCTGCTTATGAATGGAGGCTTTAGCAAGGTTCTAGGCCGATTGTGCGAAAGTTCGATGTCGAAAAAGGTACTTTCTCGGTGACAAACAAACCCAGCATACCTCTAATCGTGCTGATCGGCCAAGGAATACCCGATCGGTCAAGCATAAAGTCAGCACGGTTGCCAGACAAGCAGGAACGGGACGCATGCTTTTGTTTTATATTACTGTTTTACACAGCGGTTTTCAGACTGGAGTAGTTTACACGCGGTTTTTGCAGAGTTCATTACTGCTGCATCATCTCAATGCTTACATATACGCTTGTATGAGAATTTTAATTCTAGAACCGGAAAAGTCGGGATAATGTGATGGAGCGCGCAAACAAAGGTGGATCGGTTGACGAGATTTTATATGAGTTATAAACATCTCAATGTTCCCGAACTTTGCAGGTGCGAAATTAAGCTACAACGGCTTATGTGCAGATCAAAAGACGCCCTTCGTTTGAGCATTCGTGCAACAGCCTAGCCGCATCCTGCAACGCACATTGCGCTTTGAATTATGCTTTTCTGAGTTCTAACATAACGGCTTGACATGTTCAACCAAATTGCAAAAATCGCATATCACCTTTGCAAGTCTCTGCTATGTTTGGATGCTTACTTATCGCATGTAGCGTTATAAATGCACGAAAAAGAAGACAGCATTCGAATTGTGTACTAATAAATGTGTGAACTGGAGAGGACTGCTGATATTGAACGAAAAACATTTCAATTCCCTAATTCTTCGTTAAACTGTATTCCCTAATTCCCTAATTGCAGTATTTCAATAAATTTATTCCCTTTGTATGGAGTTCTTTCATTTCATTACCAATCAAATTCTTCGTTAAACAGCACGTACCTGTAAAGTGCAGGATACATAAACATAACTTCTGCGCCTCGTTCACCTTCCCAATATCTCGTAGTTACAACCGCATTGGTATATTTTTCAGTCTCACCATGGCTCAACACAACACTGAAAAATGCTAAGTGGACTAAGTGGACGAACTCTCGCATGAAATATGCAAATATTTTTTGAAATTTTGTACTGTTGAAATGGCTTAACAATTGATTGGTATAACATTGATATTTGCATAAATTATAGAAAATGTATTATGTGAAAGCAAATTAGTGTAATATGAAAGTAAGTTTGTTGTTCGAAATAATTTATCTGCCTGTCTAGGATGCATACAACATAAATTAAACTGGCGCCTCATGAAAGCTGCGATAATGAAAGACCGGCTGATATTTCAGGCATGGCAATAAGCTAATTTTGCATTCGATCGGCCGATGGAGGGGTTGGAACAATACTTTTAACGCACAGGGCAATTTGATGCTCTATTGTAGGCGAGCAATCTAAAAAAAGCGTTTGTGCCAATCTTGTCATTACCTTTCGGCATTCATTTCTTGATATCTTTAAGCGATCGGAGCCTATTTCTCAAATGAACATTTGCAAAAATGCACGAATACGACAAACGTTTCCACTTTAGCGCTTTCTGATATTAATGGAGAATTTTTTGTTTTGTTATCGATAGAACATCCTTTCAGCGCATGAACGTCATTAAAAAATTTCAACCCCTCTCCTGTTCCCTTAAAATATACTTATAATACGTCTATAGCATCCAAAACGTTGCTAAATGATAATGTACTCCAACACTGAAGTGATAAAACTGCATATATCGAAAATATTTCAAAGCAATCGACAAAAAATGGTTGAAATCGTCCACTTACCTATTATAGACATACGTATCTGGAAGCCAGATTGTTTCATGAGGAAGAATAGTTATATTAATGAGCCCATACTGGTTCGGATCCCAGTCAAGAAATTCATCGTGCCATTTCTAAAACGTTCCACAAAAAGTTTTCAGGAACATTGGGATTTTCGCCATTAAATATATTAAATCAAAAGGATCAGAGTGAAGAGAAAATTAAATTATAGAAAATGCTTGAATAATATCTCGACATTCTTTTCTGGAAAAAAAGTCCATTTAAATGAAATTTGAAAGTATTCAAAAATATTTGGGAGTCAGAAATTATTTCAAAGCATTGAAACTACCAAATCATAAATTTTTTTATGTTTCGAGGTTTTCGAAAGGATTCATTGGAAAAGTTTCATGTTTTCGGCTAAAAAAATCACTTACTTCAATCACCCAAACGTTTAGAGCAACACTTTGTTGTTTTTCATCCTGGAAATAAAAAAAATGTTGCCTTATAGAGAGAGAATTATTTTTGAGCTGCTCGTCATCGCCAACATCTTATATACCCCTTGAATCAAAAAAGACTACACTCAACTACAGTAATGTTGTGCATATAAACCTCTAAAACTGTTTATACATCTTGGGTGTTGTCTACACATGAACTGTGCGCTTTTAATAATAAACCTAATTTAAAATCGGAAAAAACAGCGCTGAAGAATTTTGAATTTATCGTAAGTCGTTGGGCCAGAATCACCAAGAACCGTGAGCATGATGCATTTTTTAAATACGTACAATGGGCTGAGCCTGTCGATGACTCTTTGCAGCCCCATTTACAATTTTTTTACTTATTTTTCCATAGTGTCAAAATAGCATCAATATGCAGTATTTTTGAATACAACTTCTAAATTGCAAAATTAAGATACTTGACTATTCTCAGTCATCGTTTCGGAGTTATGCTCGTTTATACGATGCCTCAATTCTTTCACATTGTATCATGCAAACGCAATAACTGCCTTTAACAGTAAGGAATAATAGATAAGAACATATCGAAAAAGGCAAAATTGGAAATTGTAGCGAAGATCGATTAAGCAAGCATAGACTATTGAACGTCTAGCTATACAACATATAAATTATTTAAAATGTAATTCTTTTATGAGCTAAAAATTCGATGAAGAAAAAATTAACAACCTAATTGCATTCTTAAGTACCTAACTCGATAACGAGATGTCGCACAACCTCGAATACCTTTAGTTATTCAAAAGAAAAGGCTGCCTGCTAAATATTCACTTAGTTACTTTGCTCTCTCATTGATTAATTATTGTCAAATGCATTCCAATCCAAGCAATTTGCTTCATAATGATTAAATAACCACAGATATATATATATATATATATATATATATATATATATATATATATATATATATATATATATATATATATATATATAGTATAAGTATATATATATAGCAGCATACGAAATATATTCGCTCTGGAACTAGAATTAAAAACACAGTGAACCACAAATAAAATATACTTACAATTGCCAATATTTGATAGAGACTCATGCTGTACTTGACGACTATTGGACGATGGTGATTGAAAACGGGCCGCACTCGACTGTCGTATCTTCTTTGGTCCACAAGATCCTTTGCTAAGCGAATATGTGGCAGAAATTCTTCCGTTTTCGTCGTGAGTTTGCTATCTAAAACTTGTATCTGCAGAATGACACATTTCGTTTGCAAATGGAGTGTTTGCATATCCCATTGGTAGGGAATATATGCGGTAGGAAGTTCTAATAGTTGATAAGACGACAGAAAAAGAATATGGGATGGAAGACGAATTATGGTTATGCTTATAACGAATCATAGTTCAGAAAGAATAAAGTGCATTGATCGAGTGCATTTGAACATAATCGATTAAGGAATTGACCATTTTAAGTGTCACAGTACATCGAAATAAAAACTTCGCGGAAATCTCGAATAGGAATAACCTCAACCGCTTTTCATAGAAAATGAAGTTCGCATCGAATCCACCTTATTCGGCCCCTTACAATTGGGTTACTTTTGCTGCTTGCAAGTATTTCAAGACAAGAAATTAGTACTTATATGCTAACTGGTACTTGTATTCTGCATCTACATAGGCCAGCTCTCTACATTCAGTGAAGCACATCATCATTTCTCTATTGAAGACTGCCTATGCAAAATGTTAACTTTTTTTTATTGTTTAAGATTATCAGTGAACGAAGAAAAGCATTATGCAAATTGTGCATTTTTTGGTAGAAGTGAATGAAAAAACTTCGGAAGGAATATTAATAACGAGTATTACTCTTATATGGAAAGCATGAAATTACAGACAAATTACAGATCATACATCTAATTCATCCTGTTGTAATATCTCCCATCGAATCAATCTTGAAAACTCTAGAAAGTAGCTTTCTCTGACTTATCAACTACAGCAACGAAAAGGGTTTCTTTTACGACACTGCTTCAGTGGTGTATTTTTATTGGCCTTTCACTTGTCGCGTTTAAATGCTGCGATCGAACGATTTTCTCTTCGTTTCACTGCTATGTCAAACAAATCCAACCAAACGATAAGCAGTCTACATGTCTAAATTCCTTTTCCTGATCCCCAAAAAACACACTACTTTTCTTGGGGGCCGGAAGCATAAGACACGTGCATTAAGAACAAGATGCTAACAAAGAGTTCTCGAATATGCACTAGTGCCTGAATGTAGTTTAGCCGCCAAAGGCAATACCCGGCAAACTGGCACAACGACACCAAGCTCAGCGGGACTGAACTGAAAGTGAATTTAGCTTCGGGTTGTCTGAAGCATTTCCGTAAATATTAGGGAGCCCGATCCTCGAGACATCACTAAATCTTCGCAGCATCCAGAAGTCAAGGTGCTCCAAGACTTGCTGTCAAGGCTCTGATGATGAGTGTCGCAAACGTGGGGAGAACACGTAATATAAACGGCAAACGGCGTAAAGGCGAATGTCCCCCTCAACGGACGAACCGAGAGTGGAAAATAAGAGGAAAGAAATGAGAAAACTGTTGTGAACGCCACAGTCATCGTTGTGGTGACCTAGCTCAAACATGAATCGAACCAAAGACACCCACACGAGTCAAAGAGCGACCTTTATAGGCTCCAGAGCGACTTTATAAGCCCCCGGGGCGACACAAGAGCACATAAGTCGATCAATGACATCATGTGAACAAAAATAAACAAGAATCGACTATAGAGTGAATGTGGTCACTGCAGTGTTAGGTCACAAATAGATACCTCGGGCTGACTCTTCAGTGCCATGCCCAACAATACTGTAACCTTGTAGTTCAGGTATATATATATATATATATATATATATATATATATATATATATATATATATATATATATATATATATATGTATATATATATATGGAAGGGAACGCTCGCAGAATAAGAGGGGCCTTCATATTCGTATTTTTTACAGTGTGTGAAATATGGTGCTAGCATTTGGATTGTTCTTGATTGCAACGCGCAGATCTTTAACTGCGCTGCAAACTGCAAATGCAAAGGCTCTAAGTACAAGGAAATTTTCAAGGTTTGTTTCAAATCTGATGAGAATTGTTTTGTCTGGGGCGCAAGACAGCAACCATTTACGTGACAAGTGCTGAATAAAGTTGAAGAGTGTTGATGGTGGTGAAAAATTTGACATCGCTGGGAAAGTGAAAGCATCTGAAGTCATGAGGGATGAAACAGTTAGTTCGGTAAGGGCAACTAGTGAATCCAATAGTCATTTATTTATTACACTGCTTGTGCCGAACTTTTTGAGCGAATTCAAAGAATTCTCCCACCTTGTGCTGAGAAACACATAGCAACACGCTCACAATATTCTTAAAAGAATCTTTCGGCTGGATAATGAATATTATTAGAACTGATTGCAGGGAAAAGTGAGGTCGCACAGCTGTGGATATGTCCCTCAGCTTGAATATCCCCGAGAAGACGAATTTTCTTCTCTTTTTAGACCTCATTCCATTAGCAATCTGTGGCTGGATTTAATGCTGAGAAAATAAACAAACATACGTGAGGCGACTGTAGAATGCATCAAAAATGTCAGTAAGGCGACGAGATCATTTATCGAGGCGTTCATTAGCGAGCCGATTTACCTCAATATTCATATCCTTTATGAAGTTTTCAACGAAATTCATTTGCCGATTTGAAGGAAATATAACGTGGCTCGGCAGTACACATGAAGGTACTGATTTAAGTGACTGGAAACCGCTCATATGTTCATCAAATTACATATCGCTTTACTTGAAGCAGAATAACTGAATGAAAGTCAAAAATAAGTGATTGGAAATTCCTTTTCTCTTTTATTTTTACTTCGCAGAAGCAAACTACAAAACTTACTCTTTCAGTCCTTCCCCCATGAATCTCCACATATAACTTCTTGTAAAAACTTACCAAAACCGTTGAAAAAAAAAAAGAACAGAAAGCAACGAAAATTGCAAATATCATGGAACACTCGAAGCTCAAATATTCCTAACAAATGCTATACTATTGACGAAAGTAACGAGTGTTATCGAGAAACGTGGAATTGACCCGCGACACACCGATATGTGCTGAGTGAGGACGATTGAATATTGGGCAACGCAACGGTGCATCGCATTAAAATTGGTGCAGTCAAACACACAAGCCTATAGGCCAATAACAATGAGTGCGCTTTTCATGAGTTTATCTAATGATCAACGCAATTGTCTCTTATAATAAAACACTTTTGAGATATTCTATTCCGACAGATCGCTTATTAAAATCTCCCCATATAATTATGGGATCTTATTTAAAAAAAAAGAATTATAAATAACTATGAAGCGTCACATGAGTTGATCACTAACGGCATTATAGAAGTAAGTCATGCGAATTGCGCCAAGAAAGAGTATCACATAAAAAAGGCACAAGAGGATCAATGATGTATTTGTGATCGCGATGAGTTCCGTTGAAAAGCCTAAATATTAATAACGACGAGGTTTTCTATAAAGGAGCGTTCGTCATTCATTGAGCCTCTTGTTGGATTTACAAGACCTCTGGAGCTTGATGTTTATAAGAACAAGAAGATAAGATAGCTGAGCAATATTGGTGAGGTGAAAATAGATAAAGAAAGGAAATTAAGGAAGCGAAACCTGCCGATGTAGTGCGAAATGAATTCGACTCTCTGGCCATTTCAGCTGTAAACTCTCATTCGCTCAATCGATTCGGCAATTTTGCATGCACTCTTTGTTTCCTTCTGATGTTTTACGTCTTTCCATGAAGAAAACACTGAAGAATTCTAGTAGATATGAAGAATTGATCAATAATTATGCATATTAAACAAAGAACCTGAATAATTTAAATATGTGCATGGACATCCCCATTAGGTTGGTGGCCAAAAACTGCGAGTGAACAGGAGATCGAAATTCGAATGAATTTGTATGGGAGTTTGCGACCTTTATTGGACCCATCCAATTTTTGGGGTAGCATTTGAACTAAGTCAACAACATCTCTCTTAAGTTTAATTGAGCGAACGAATTTCATCGATGTCATGCCAAATGAGACAGCCGAAATTTGAACGATTATTAAGTATGCATACAATTGTCTCGTGAATGCTGACATAAAGGTGTGCACTGGCACTCCTTATTTTCCGCTATGCATATATATATATATATATATATATATATATATATATATATATATATATATATATATATATATATATATATATATATATATATATAGAGTACATAATAAGAGGAAATCGTTTGACTCAACTGGAATGATGCAGCTTGAGAACGAGTCATAGGAATTGCGTCTGTCTGAAGCGTGCTAACTTGATTTAAGCATACCGGACAGTCAACGGATAGTCCCAGACAATCAGCAATTTCTGATTTAACCGTACCTATGGATGAAAGCAATAATAATGTGCTATGCCAGACATGCGAAAAGGATACTAGAAGCTCGATTGTGTTGATTGAATGCATCCAACTACGTGACTGCTATCAATTCAATAAAGGAAATAACATCTTTAGCCGTGAAGCATCCAACGAAAACATAAAAGCACTCATGATGCTGCGCCCCCACCAACTATCATTAGTGCTTTGATGCATGAAGTTCATTCACTTCACAGTATATTCGATGAGCGCTCATGCAAACT
This sequence comes from Baylisascaris procyonis, assembly GCA_037389465.1. Lineage (NCBI taxonomy): Eukaryota > Metazoa > Nematoda > Chromadorea > Rhabditida > Ascarididae > Baylisascaris > Baylisascaris procyonis. Next base: position 1,495,464 of record JAZARR010000032.1, on the reverse strand, counting down.
TTATATCAAAATTTTCGATGAGATAAATAAACATTTCAAAGCCATTTCCAATACCACTCACATGGTTCAAAAAAAAAAATATTCAGAAATTATCGAAGACCATCTGTTATTTTTTGCATAGATTTGTAACAGTCAACTCCTCTTATTCAACGAGCAAAATTTTATGTGGAATAAATTAGACCTGTGAAAGTTAGAAAACACACTTCAATGCTTCTTAAACGGTTGGCAAATGGCAGGTTTAATTTCGATTAACTTCACGGATGAATTCCTATAGAATTGTGACTCCGGAGTCGCTCATCACGTAACAAAAACCGATTAAACACCAATGAACGAAAATGTGATGTGAAGCGATTATTAAAGAACAGATTTATTATGACAGGGACTCGTCCGCTCAACAATCAAGGAAACGACGAAAAGAACAGACAGCGAATCGAAAACACGGTTAACAATCAACAACAACGATTCACCTAAACACAACAACCTTCGGTCCACCATGCTCTCCTTTGATGATCATTCGCATCTACAATGGCCACCGCTGAAGCTTTCTTCCGAAAAGGTGAAGGCTTAGACAAGATCATAGATAACCGGCCATCACAACGATCAGATTATATGAGCTCTGTTTTAAGAAATCCTCTACAATGGAAACTTCCGACAACGAAGATGAACTTCTCTACGATCCCCCAAAATTAGCTGACCAACACATTGGTAAATCCCGGCTGAAACATCCATTTTATCGCTAATCAAATTGAAAATCGTTATTAAAGTTTGATCGCGTATGATTAACGACACTCCTGAATATGCGCAGATCTAGAAGTTCGAAAGACACCTTTCTGTCATAACAACTTTTCAACATCAATGAAAGCTTGAAATAATCTACTTCGAATATTCCGCTTTAAGAAAATGTGGAGAAAAAATATATAAAATAGGGACACCGATTTTACAGGAAAAAAACACAAAAAGTAGAAAATACGAACAATATTGCGACTTTTTCACGGAAAAGCGAGCAGCACAATTGCAAAAAGAAAAACGAAAAATCCAAATTGAAAATCGTTAATGGTTACTATTACTTGGAGCATGCTAAAGAGTTCAACGAAATTCTACCCGCCAAATAAACTAATAAACGCAAGCTAGCTGATCTAATAAAGTCAGACCGACCATCCAAATGAGCCGATAAGCCACCTCCTTAAAATTACATCACTATTGCTCCCAACGAACAACCATTCCTTCTTACAAATTTTTACGCAATTTTTTTCACTATAATCATTTTGGAAATGAAATAATTTTCTGCACAAATTTTGACGCTTAAAGAAATCCAACGAAATTAACAAATATGCTGCTCTTTCAGGTTAAAAAATCTCCGCAAACTTCTAAGCAGCTGTACTCTTTACGATGATTCTACGTCACGTAACAATGCATAACCAAAATGCCCCTAGAAGGAACAACGGAGAACACGCATGACTGCTAACGTTCGAACCCATAACCTTCAGCTCTCTAAAAGACCTCACTATCCAGTAAGCTATTACGTCATACCTCAGCGTTGCAACTAAAAGCTTAAACTCCAAATTATAAACTAACTGAATCATTGCACTGGCATTACAATGGGATAAGACTGCAAATTTATCAAGAACTATCATGGGAAAAGATGTTCCACCGAATGCGCTTACGATTTACCTATAATAAAACATACCCTCACCTTTTGCTGCTTTTGGGCTTTTAATATAAATGTGAATATGAATCCTCATAACTCCAACGATCTGTCAGCTGAAGATTTCTGGAAAAGTGATTATAATCCATACTTGAGAGTAATAGAATTAAAAAAGGGCAGATATATAAAGCAACCTGCCTCTCGCTTATTTCGTGTCAGCACACTTCAAGAAAACACAACTTCAACTGAACGCAATGAAGTGAGAGGAAATCTGAGGAAAGGATAATCCAGAAAGTAAACTCAAAAAAAGATGGAATTCTTATATAGATTCCAGTAAAGAAATATGATATGAATCGTTCGCTGAATAAGATCATAGGATAAGCGGAACGAATATTTTTAGTGCGGAAGTTTTCAGCCCCTCAAGCACCAAAGGATCGTCACCTCAAACTTAGGTAATCAAACCATGCCGCAAAGCGCTTTTTCCTGTGAACGCTTGAAATCTTTGCGTGAATATGTCCCATGATTAGATCGCTAATATACTCTCACAGTAAAATATGTCCCAATTCCAAATGAATGATAAGAATTATTCATATTCAACTCGTCGCTCCGAACATCGCCTTTATTCAGCCACTTCAGTAATCCGTTGTTATACATCCTCTGAAATGCTAGGAATAAAACTGTAATGGAGACCATATTACTACGATAACAAGTGAAAACATTGTCCACAAACAGGTTCCAAGGTAACCAATTCGTTTTCCAGAGAGATGCTTCAACCGACCGGGCCAATAGTGGAGCTTTCATTGGTGGCCAAGTCTCAACTCATCATTTTCATATTTTTAGCTCTCATTAAACGACGATTATCACCTAAATCCGAGCAAAACTAATTTGCGGCCTTTGTCAGAAAATATTGAAGAGGAAATCAATTAATGAATAAACAAATGAAAGGTAACATTTGCATAATGCTATAAAAATGAGCCAACGAAACCAATCAGATGCGCATATCGGGAACTCCTCTCTCGCATGCCAAAACCGCATCCAAAAAACCTTCACGAAAGGAGCAAGCAATCACCTAAAATTTTGCATATTTTTGTGTTGCACAACAACACATACCCTCTGCATTTAACATGAATCTCTCGCAATTTGACAGAGGCCTTTCGCAGCTGAACCTCTCTCTATAAGCCAAATTTCCACCTATATGTCAGTGCACTTCAAAAAATCTGTGCTCTCGGAAAAAAATGAATCGGTTTGACAACCGGAGAGTCACTCCTGCTACGAGGGAGGTTCATCTACAGCAAGTCACATTGTTTTTCAAAGGCGGGTTGCAAATGCTTCAATTAGATTCTGCACCTTGCTGAGAGGTTACTGTCGAAGTTACTTCAATCTCACCACAAATTGTTCAAGAGACGACTATTTGGCCTTCTCCTAGCAAGTTGGATTTAACCTCGCCGAATGCTGATCGCTGATACCATTCGCTTTCACTGTACTCTATAAAATCGATCCACGCAACCTCATGGCATCTTCTAATTAATTTCTTCTTCTTTACCAGAGTTGTACATATATTAATAATTTTCATTCAAATTTCTTCTCCATTCAAAATGATGCAATAGAATACTATCCAGCAAAGTAAGAGAGGGTAAAAGGGTGAAGTGGAATAGAGCTAAGCTCAGCTGACAGCCGAAATAACACATTTTCATTGTGTGCTTTAAGAAATCACACGAAATGATAGAGTACTGGAAATAAACTTCAGCTGGTCGGACAATGCGATGTAGTATTTTATCGCTGCCATTTAAAATTCTGTTGATAAATCCCAGCAATGTTCTCATTCAGCAGTGATGAGAAGTTTTAAAACCATTGCATTTTTCAGTCTTTTTGAATTTAACACTTATAGTTAAAATACTTAAGCAAACCTTAGTGAAATATTTTCCCCATGTATACATAGCTGAACAAAAATTTTCTATTCTATTTCGTTGATGATTTTTCTAAAGCTGAGAAACGTTCTCTTGTATTCATCTCACTACACCAAGAAATTTCGTAGTTTGCCATTGAATTACAAAACATTTGCAATAATGCGCCTACATTTCAACTGACCAACCGCTCGCAGAAATTTTCAACAAAAAAAAAAATTCAATTTTCAGATGTGAGGATAAATTACAGAAGATTACTAACCATGCAACAATCAGAACAACATCCCAATCGATCAGTATAAACGTTTGTCATACCTGCAAAGAAGAAAAATCCAGAAAACCAGAAAAACGAGAAAGATTAAGATAAAGATTCTTTTTTAAAAATGTTAACAGTTTTATTGCTATGGCTCCTAGGATTCTAGAAATGACCAGAATAAATTAAAGCAAGTTCCTTGCAATCTCACATTCCAAGATGGTGAAAAGAACCTGAACGCGCAATTCCCTTGCAAATTCAAATAAAAAAGGTTTAAATTTATTTGTTTTTGCATCATATACAGGGAAAACGAAAGCATAAGTATGGCTTAGAAACATAATTTACGGAGACAAGATGGATATTATGAAATAAAATTCGAGAATAAAAAAGCATAGATGCACGATCGATGGCCAACATATAGAATGCATAAAGAAGTGTAAGGCGAAAAGCGCATAAATAGTGAGTGAAACGACCACCGTAAGAAGTAAACAAATCTAGAACAGAATGGCGATCGGAACAATTTCGGCTTCTCCAAAAAACTTTCAAAGCTCAACAGATGATTAAAAAAATGGTGCCGACGCATTTGCAACATTTCGCCAGGAAACAGCAATTACTTTTAACCTTAAGCAGTAAGCAGAGAACATGTATCATCACATATTTACTATCCTACCTTGAAATAAATTCGATTCATGATCACAAATTCAAGTGTTCATTAATAAAAATTATCCCTATACTTAATTTTAAAATAATAGGAATGTTTAGTTTCTATGAGAGTTTTGTTCAGAACTAATTTCTTTTTTCGAAAATTTATCCCCCTCCTTCCAAATGGCCAATGACTTGTACCCTTAGATCCTTATTTACAATGAACGTAGCCATCTTACATATAAGGATAGAAATTAGAGTGAAGAGCAATAAACTTTGCTATACACATTTAATTACAATATACATTTAATTCAACATAAGAAAAATAAAAATAACAAAGAGAAATAGTAGGCCATTAATGACGAATCAATAATAGCATTATCCTTATGAAAAGTTCACTCTTACAAAAAAGGTGCATAAACTATCAAATGAATCAACGGAAGTGAGAAACTGAAATATAGAAGATTAAAATGACACCGAGAAATGAATTTAAAAAAATGTTTCAGTCAATTCAAATAATCTCTTACTCATGAAATTTCCCTCCATTGCTCATATATTTATACACATTAAACTATCGAATAAACAATAAAATAGGTAATAGTAAGGCAATAAAACTTACGAGTGGAGAGAATGTACGCCACCCTCAATTTGCGCATTCTGTGAGCGACGTTCGAATTTCACTCGTCCATTTTTCACATATTCCCTAAAGAAATTAAATATTTCACATAAATGCTGATGCAAATGCAAACTAACCTTTTTTACAGCAACATGCTTTCACCTAAAAGGAAAGACTATATTGACTATATTCTACAACAGCAACGTTACCCCAGGAAAGGATATTAGGATTACTACTAAGGCTCAAGGATCACCAAAAGTGCCCTTCAAATGATATAGCCTCAAAAGCAAACACAGCACTTGTCTTATACAGAGCATGCTGCATAAGCTGCAAACTTGAAGTCTACAAAACTGGAGTGTTAAAGATTTTTTTCCCAATCACTTCTATACTTAACACAAGTTCATTTGATGGCCTACTCACTATTTCACTCATCAGTGGATCAAATATAATAGATATGCTATGTGCCGTTTTTCTGCCTGGGATAATACCCGAAAAAAATTGGCTTATATGCAAATTCATTCGAATATTCAATCTCTCAAAATAATTTTCTAAGACTCATCAATTTGAATCGTTTCTCTTCAAATATATTAGTGAAAATGCAATGAATTTTCATTAAAAAGTAATGAACAAAGAAAAGAGAATATTATCCAAAAACTTGTGCAAAAGTGAATTGCCTGAGCTGAGTGATACTCCTGACGCCGATATCCTGAAATCCATGCTGTATACCACGCACCAGATAAGGCACAAACTTATGCACACTGCCACGATCACGCATTGTCGCCGATACGCCTTGTGCTACCTTAATTGCGTCCGATTCACTGCAAATTTGAACAAAGATGAGAACATCTCATAGCATTTATTGCAAATGCCTTTTTCTTATTGCAATCGAACAAAAAAAAAAAAACAAAAAACAAATGACTGCTGAAGTCAGAGAATATTAACGGCTTGATTTTCATGTGTAATCGTTAGTCATTGTTAACAATATCGCTCGTTGTAGAAGTCTGTGATTGAGCTGATAGTGGCTGAATTCTTTCCAACAATCTGCACACTAATCAATCACGTGTTCAACCTCTAGGGGAGACTACAGATAAAATAAAACAATACTATCGTTCTAAGCGGCCTAAAGAATCTACTCAAGAATGAAAGTAAAACATTTAACGTAACCAAGGCTCAAAGATGCCCTTGAAACATCATATGTAACTAAGACATCATATGCATAGTAGATACCTACAAATGCAAGCACGTACGCTACACATGCATGCCTAAAATTGCTATCACCTGTCACCCAGCCTCTATGGTAGACAAAAATCCCAGAAGCCAAATAATGAATAAATAATGAAGAGAGATGCAATCATACTTTGTGAAATATCTGTCCTGACTCGATGCATGTGCTTCCATTGCGTCCAATGAGCCCATACCACGATATTTCTTCAGTCGTACGCCACTTGGTCCCCAGAAGTACTCACCCGGTGCTTCAGTCGTACCTGCCAGAAGGCCACCCATCATTACTGTCGACGCACCTAACGCCAATGCCTGAAAAAGCACAGCTGAGATTCTTTTTTTGTGATTTATAAAATGTAGATGTTGAATGGCAATCTGCCTTGTGGCAATAAATGATGACCACCTGATCAATTGAAAGTGATTTAACTGCCGATTACTGATGAGAGGTAAATATACCACCTTTTATTTTCATTAAACACTGACTCCTCAATCATCGAAAAAAAGCTGAAGTTTTTTTTTGGGAAATATTTGCCAAAATCTCAGCGCTTTCTCTTTCACTTTGCCAAAACCAATTCCCAGTTCATCGTCGCGCTTCAAAAATGCGCTAACATAAATTTCGAAGATTTTCACCTTGAAGCTGAGAATGCTATTAACACTACATACATCATGTACATGCAATATGGGCCTAAAAAGACAATAGCAATAAAAGCTGAAATCGCAGCCTGCATTTATTTATTCTAAACTTTTCATAGTATTGTTATCAAGGATGAACAACTATTAAATCAAACCAGCTTTCTTCGACGATGATCTCATAAGAACACGCATTTCACAAAAGTTTTCTCCCCCATCCCTCCCTTGGGATTCAGTGCGCTATCGCAAAGTCAAAATCGGATTGCAAAAGATGAATTCACAAAGAACATAACAATAAACGAAACTGCAACATAAAACGAATAACAAAGTGTTTCACTGGTGTCTAGAATATCCGACAGAACAGCAAACACAACAATCGCGAATGGATGAGCAGAGGATAGGAATTCGATCAAAGACTATTTATGCGGATCTCTTCGTTGAGAAAAAAAGGACATAAAAAAGAATAAGAAATAAAAAAAAACGATTTCGATAATATACTTTGGTGATGTAGCCGACATCTTTAATTCCACCATCCGCTATGACCGGAATGCCACGAATATTCGCATATTTAGCGACACTATATACGGCCGTTCCTTGTGCCCGTCCCACTGCCATTACTTAAAATATCATAATTTAGTATAAATCAACAAATAGGGCTTGAATCACTCTCTTTTTATGCCAAACATTTCGGAATGTAAACAAGAATATACGCCTTTGCCAACCTCACATATTCGAACAATCACTATCGCCCGAACGTAAGCATGCACATCAGTGTGATTATACTTGAACTGACCCCCAATCTCTCCGTATATTCTTATGAACGATTCAGTTCTCATATGTTGCAAATATTTCACAGAGATATTAACGACGCATAGAGATGACACTAAAATACATTTGCGAATGTAATATTAAGAAAGCGCATTAGCATTTTTACTTAATAATTTGCAAAAATTCCATCATACAAATATTAGAAATGTGGGCACCCTTTCAGAGAAATTTTGCATATAAAACAGGTTGCTGTCAATCAATACTTAATAATACTACATTATTGAAATGCATCGCGATCAACTTACCAATCGGTACTGCAAAAAGATTACTACGTAACATAGATGATGCCCTATTAGATTGATATCATCAACATCGAAACACAAACGTCCTAAGCCAATCATAACTACATTCTTAGGTTTCATAGTTGCGCAATTCAGGTCAGAATTTAATTATCGTTAACCATCTATGTCAATCCACTCAGCTAACCGTAATTAGTCAATCCATAAAATAAATGAAAAACGTTTATTCACCAAATTCAACCAATATGGAAGAAATTTTTCAATGAGCGAAGAAAAATCGAAACTACAACTCTCTAATCGGGGAAAATTTGTATAAAAAAAAAACTTTGGTAAACGAACAGATTGTCTGTTGTGGCATATTACCAAATGTCTGAAAACGAATAAATACATCGTTCATATTGGTACTCTGATAGCCGCGATCCGCTTAATATTGATTTAGTATGTGATCACAAAAACTCTTAACCGCTTGCGAAGATAATGAAATGAGTTAACAGCATCGACAAAGAACGATTACGAGGGAATGGTATATAGGAGACTCATTTAGTAGCAGTCAGCAGAATATGAATTCGACAGATACTCAAAAAGGCGAATAAAACTTCAACTTTCATAAATTAGCAAAACTCCCTCTGAAAGCGACAGAATTACTGCATAAAAGGAAAGTTATGCCACTATAAGCATCGAACTTACTCTCTTGAGTGATGCAAATTGATCCACTACCCATTCCAACACGAATTGCATCCGCACCCGCATCGATTAAAAGTTTCGCTTGCTTTTGTGTCACCACTTAAATGATCAAAGTGCATTAAACAACTTCATATATGCATTAAAATGCTAATTTTTATAGTTAATATTTTTGAACATCACCTTATAACACATATTTTACATTCGAAAATATAAGAAATGTGACAAGTCTTCTCCAGTTGGAGATGGAATTGAAGTAAATCATTTCGCTATGTCTAGGTCTCCCATAAGCAACCAATACGTGCACCGTATATTTAGCGTACAAATTTTCTTCCTATTTACTGCAGTTGTCTGAATAGTTCGAAAAATTGCAGACTGGAGACAAGGAATCTCGATCGCTTCCCTTTCTTTCAGGATATTTTCCTGGGAATAGTCAACTTTTACGTAATACGACGCCTTTAGCCATAACATGCAAAACAGTCAAATATACATTGAATAATATCAATGGAATGAAAGATACTTAGCCATGAGAAATACCAACCATTGCCTGCGATGACTTGCGGTGTTTGTGGATAATTTTCTTTGATCCATTTCAACAGACTAATCTGATATATGCTGGCGCCTTGAGATGAATCCTAAAAATACAAACAATTTTATCACTGAATTTTCGAATATTTAGATGGAAATTGTCCTTATCGAAAGAGAAGTGAAAATAAATCATTGCTATTATACTAAAACAGCAAAAATAGATTAAGAGGAACTACCAAAAAATAAATGAACTTTTCATGCGATGAAAAGATTTTAAAAAAAAAAATGAGGTCATTACTTTTCATAGAGCTGCGCGAACAATATTACACATGCATATTTCCAGAAGTGCTCATAAACGGCGCAATTCTTTGAACTGATACTATTTGAGAGCAACTGTTCATAGGTCTTTGACATTGCACCAAAATATCTTTCAAAATATACGATCATCTTTTTCCAGGACATTTCGCAGTTCATATGTGATCCAAAGACTTTAACGAAAACTTACAATAAAAAAATTATTTTAATAATACTTCAGTATTTAATGAAATCCCTTCTACACTCCCCGAATATAATTGACTCTCCGGCTTTGAGAAGAGGAAAGCGACTGGAGGAAATGAAATGGAGGAGGAAGGACAGGATTCAGCAGGAGATGAACGAGCGCATAGGTGGAGAGGGGTGTAAGGAGGTAGAGAGAATTGTAGAAAACTCATAGTTAGATAGTAGATGGGCACTCAACTCAGCTAGAAAGTTTTCAAACACATAGATCACTAGCAATTTAAAATTCTACAAGTTTTGAAGGAAAACATCTAATCATCCAAGCAATTTTATACCTAAATCTTACTTAATAAATACACTCCACTATGTAGAAAATATACTTTGGTAGCTTGCCAATCAGTAGGCTAGAAGCATTGATTAAAAAAGTTGGCAGTTTTTGGTGATTTTTGAATCATGTCTATTAGCATCTTCTTAATTATATTGCCTACCAGCAAAATTACACTATCGTTCATTTAGCAATCCGAAAACAAGTAAACCACAGCTAATTACATAACCGCGAATTACCTCTATACTTGAACCTTTCTTTTCGTAATTTTATATCGAAGTCTGCTGAAAAGGACCGCAGACATCGCCAGACTTACAGACAGACAAGACAAAGAACAAAGCAAAAACGTGCACAACATACACAGAGCACATAGAGTAAACTGTTTGTTCGCATGCAGCACAGCATGCTTATGAACGTTCCATTCATGCTCGACAATGCTTCAAACACTGTGAATGAGCACATGTTTCTCAATAGCATCTATGCATTCCATCTATGCTCATCTATGTTGAAAGTCATTATAGTCTCCATCCGTATCCTCATCCCCCCTCCCATCCCTCCTCGCCACTCTTATGATCACCAACTTTCTGCTGTCGTTATAATCATCGCAAGAATTTGTCGCTAAAAATTTCTATGAAGTAGTTTCCATAAGGTTTCCCAAGGTAAATTATACAATATCCCATGAAAATCAGTAGCAAGAAATGACAAAATAGGAATGGTTTCTATCACAGCTCTTTCTCCCATCGTCACTCCACTCTTCAGCATCAAAAATATGAAAAGGCAAATAAATGAACGCTGCATAAAGTTTCAAGTGCAGAGTGTGCCGAATACAATGATTTGTTACCTTAGGTGACGTTAGTTTTGCGCAATTGTAAATGTCGTCCTGAACTCAACAAACCCTTTAGAATTAAAAACTTTAGTGTGAGTAATGCATCATTTGAATGTGTCTATGTGGATATGATTTCACTAACGTTTAGTTCCATATCTCTATTAAAATGAATAATTTCCAACAGAAAATGTGCATAGATGTATTGTCATCGTGAGTCATTCTCATTGATCAACTTTAACCCAGATTACTGCCACTGCTCATTAATATAGTTTCAGGCTGTTAGGCAAACACATGCCATGTAAGATTGTTAACGAGACTTGGTATCTAACCCTCTCCCCTCGTCCACCTCAATTTTTGGTGCTTTTTTGTGAAATTAAGCGAATAAACCATAATCGCTTCTTCAGAAACAACAATTTTACTTGTAAAGAATTATCTCAGTTCTGGATGCCACCCACTTTGAGAAGCTATAATTCACCCTCTGATATTTTCATTGTTGTAATTCGTCTGCAGACTGCTTCTAGATGCGGCAATTTAGTCAGCGGCCTCTTTTTCGCTGCCGCGGTCCCGTTTGCAAATACCTTTCAAGGCGAAGAACATAAGCTAAACATTTGTCTCAAATATAACCTCATTTTCTTGTCTGGCGACAAGAAAATGCAACTTGCTGCTCTTTTCCACTATAATCTGAGAGTGGGAAAAGGATGAGTGTAGTGATTTTACTGTGCGGAGCAAGCAATGTACAGTGGCGAGAGGGGAGAGGGGAGAGGGGAGAAGGGAAAGGAATATGAGGGATGAAATATTAAAAAGAAAGAAGAATGTCATCCGCGCACAAACAGGACAAATTGATGCGCCTTCATCCCAATCGCAATCCGCATTGCTATAAATGTCAAGTGCTAATGCTCTTAACCAAAAAATATATGAACGGCTAAAGGAAAAAATAATTTATGGAAAATAAGAGATAACTTTACGAAGAGTCTTAATTGTAATCGTTCATAAATGATGCGATAATATTTGTGCTAATCACCTCAATGAACAAATCAAAAAAATAATTGCCAAGAACTATTTCAACTGTCATTTGAAAATGCTGAGACTATGATCAATTAAACAAACACAACAGAGGAAAAATAATTTACGATGACAAGTACGTCGACGCCCGCATCGGCCAACAATTTGACGGCCTCTTTCGCCGATTCTCTCGTATTGATAGCGGCACCAACTCTTAATTGACCCTTCGAATCATAGGAACTCCATGGGAAATCTCTCGCCTTTTTCAGATCAGTACGTGCAATTAATGCAACAAGTTCATCACGGCTATTGACGATTGGCAATTTACCTGAAATCAAGAAAGTAGAAAAACTCAAATAATATTATTATAATCCTCGTTCAGTGGACTAAGTATTAGATCAAGAAGTTAGAAATGGTGATGGATTCGAAACAAAACACAAAGGCGAATATTTTTTTATCTAGTGAATGAAAAGAAATTTAGACGTTTCGGCCGATCCTTGAAATGCTATTTTCTATATAATATCATTCATTAATACTCATTAACGAGAATATAACAAATAGGAAAGATTCATAACAAATACTGCATTGTTAGGAAAATGCATACCAACGTTTGAGTTGAAGTTAATATCCACAATTCAACTTATCCACTCTAATAAATTTGCATAATAATATAGAAATGATGAAAATTTACATATTAGAAAAGATTCAGATGAATTCTTTTTAAGAATGACGTCGCAGACGAGAAAAACACGCCATACAAAGTATTATAGACAAAGAACATTTACTCTCATAGTGAGAGTGAATCAATAAAAATAAAAAGCCAATATTGATTAACCTTTCTTTTCGCTTTCTAGAATGGTATACGCATGCTCAAGCGTGAAGTCCTCATTGCCGGTTATGAGTCGTTCCCTTGGCACCATCACCTCAGCAATCTTCGTCGTTGAATATTTATTTTCCGCAATAAAGTCCACATCCCGTGATGTCACCAAACCTTAAATAATATCACAAAAATTGAAGAAGACGTATCATAGGAAATGGAGTGTTGCGGATAGGAATACTCTCCCTCCTGAGCTCACTTATGGAATAGGACCCTCTCCCTCCCCCATTCAGAAACATATCGGTCTATTACTCATCGGAAGGTAATTCTAACAAAAAACCACAAATAGGATAAGCGAGGAGGAAGAGGGGAAAAGAGAAAATCTTATTTATCAACTTTTACGAATGGGATCTTCGTCCATTACGATATAGAAGTGAAAAGTTTCGATGAAAACGCTATAAAAGGTTTACAATTTGAGTTCAGGACAATAATACTGTATCGATTTTTGAACTGTCGGTTCAGCTTTTTTTTTAATGGAGTTTTTTGAAAATCCGGCGAAGCAGAACGGTTCTAATTAACTGGATGACCACCACTAATAAACTTTTTGGATTGTCGAGTCCTAAACAAGTGAAAAATATCGTTGAAAATATTGCAAAAATATATGTATTGACAAAGTAGCCAACAGGAAAGAATCGCAGCGATCATCAGCCCAAATTCCGATAGGTTATGCTGCAAATTAGATGATCATTAGCCGTGGACGCTATTGATGGGCAATTCAGACTGCTTCTGAGTTGATTTTTGATTCTCACAAAACACTGAATTATTTTTAAATTTTTTTCTAGAATTTCGATCTTTTACTTTATATTTTCTATAATTTAACCTGAGTGCTTCTTTTAGAACTAATCGCTCCTTAACCATACGCAATGAATGCCTTAGATCGAATAAAAAAAGGAAGCAATCATTTTTGTGCATGAAAATTCTGGAACGGCATCCTTATTCTGTCGCCAACTCGATCGATCCCCCAACCTCAAATAGTATCAAAATATGCCAGACATACCATTCATTCAATCTACTTAAATCCTTTTTAAAAAATTAAAAAAGAATGAAATTACCTAGTAATTTGCCACCCACTTGTCCTGTCGCAGTAACCGGCGTACCCGTAAAGCCGTATTTCTGCTTTATTAACATGAGATCTTTCACCGTATCAGTATCCTTGATGCATTGCGGATTTGTTATGAATCCCTGCTTATAACGCTGAAATACAAACTTATTAATAATCTGCCAACCAAAATCAGTTATTTAAAAAAAATAATAATTTCCCGAAAATTTCATGCAATTCTAAATGTTGAGGGATAAAGGATAATTTAAATCTATGTGGTTTAATTAATCTGAGGGTTAGCTAAAATAAAACTAAAACCAGTACTTGATTTGGCCTACAGCAAACAATGAAACAATTCGTTCACATTACTCTTTCGATTCTTTCCTTAATTACTGGTATTCTTTTCTTTCTAAAACTTTTCAAAACTTCTAAGAGCTAGGGCCTGGTCTTTTTACGGCTTCGGTCTCGTTGCAATTCATTCATCAACACGAATGACTATAAGGTATGGATTTTTAAAATTCATGAGCATAAATTAGAGATGAAACAAGTATTTTCACTAGCGCACAGATGTATCATTCCTCGCTATTCCCCTCCTCCCCCTTCATGAACAGCAGCGTCCATCTTCAAGGGAGCGATACATTTTACGGCACGAAGCTGCAATGCTATTCTACTTGGCCATTATTCCACAACATTTACTATACCTCTCATAAAGCGTATTTCATTGCAACTTTCCGAACACCGAGTGCTTATTCGATTTTTTGATGGAATGCAACCTGTTAACCATACCTCCAGTGAATCTTGTTCATTCAGACACAAGGTTCTTCGTAAACAAAACTTGAAAGGTGAAAAGGTCTCAATCACGTTTACATAGCACCGTACAATCAGAAGGAACGTTAACCGAGAATTTTTTAAAGCTTATTTACAGTTCTATATACATAAAGTTCGAAAATAAATCAATACTTAAATAGCAAAATGAAATGGCCTATAAGCTATAAATACCTTCACTTTGGAAACTTCATTGGCTTGATCTTGAATTGTTGCAAAATTCGCGTGGATGATGCCGATTCCTCCATGCAACTGAAAATATTATTAATAAAGTAAAGTATTAGAGGATTAATTGGCTGCTTAGTGAGATAACAAATTCAACGAATTGAAGAAGCACAAGTTTTTTTTTTTTTTTTTTTAAACTAAAGACGAAAGTTACTTTCTTTAATATTTTATCATAGCCTTACTTTGTTGGCATTTAGTGAAATGAGTTATACAAATTTGAATAAAATTTGCAAGTAATTAATTTGCACTTGTATGAACTAAAATTATGCTTAACTAGGTCCTAAAGACATAAATATGCATATATCCAGAATTTTCATAACCCGGCCATAACCTGAAATAACGAAATGAGGTTTGCAGTAAGCTTGCTATGAGGAAATATTATTTTCCCTAAAAAAATGCAACGACAAGGATATGCAAACGATTCCTTTTCAATCTCCCCTCCCCCCCCCCCCTACATAAAAACGAAGTGTCAGAAACATTCGATGTTATAGATTTTACCTAAATTGCCAACCATCAACTTGGACGTCTTCCTTGCTAAATTGCTGATCACTAATGAGTCCCTATTATTTGCTTGCATTTGAAATATGCAAATTGCACTAGGGGGATTTGTGAACTAGTATATGAGCTGGCCTAACCTTATTATTTGTTCTTTAGGCATCATCCAAAGCAAATCTATGTGTTCACCACAACTACGAACTTTAAAAAAAAGGGTTTCGAAAGTTGTCCGGACCGCAATCCAGACAACTTCTTTCGGAAATAAAAAAAAATTCAAACTATGGCAATGATAGAATATTGGATAATCGAACTGGGAAAAGGAAAAGCATTCACTAATGAGGCTTAATCAAAACGTTGCAAGATCCTCATTAATGATCATAAAACCAGGAACTCGAGAATTGCCTCACTCATTTGATAGCTTTGCTATCATCGATGAAATAATTTGCTCTTCGATAATCTCGATGATCACCAACTCTGTCTATTCGTCGTCGAATGTTTCAAAGTTCAGGATCGGGCTAACAAATCTCATCAATGAAGCAGTACAAATTTCCAAATAAAAGCATTACCGCCATTGCAATCGCCATCTCACTTTCAGTAACAGTATCCATCGGTGAAGAGACCAATGGAGCCTTGAGAGTAATGTTCCTCGTTAAGTGTGTTGTCAAATCGACCGACGAAACGGCAAAATCGATGAATCCAGGAAGAATGTTGAAATCACTTTAAATAAACACAATAATCTTGTTAAGTATATTGCATCTATACAAAAATAAGAGGGTAAAGCGTCAAAAACATCTCACTTAGAGAGAAGATATATGCAAATATTTAGTAAAGATATGCTAAATCACATATTTGAGTTGGGAAAGGAAAGCACGCTAAACGAAACGACGAAACACATCACCGAATCGATGGTGAGAGGAATGGCAAGAAAAATTTAAGAAAAAATACCCACAGTGTTAAAAACGAGCAGATGAAGAATGTCAATAAAAATCATAATAAAATAAATAACATTGTTTTTTCGATGCTACTTAGCATGCAGAATAAAAAATAAATGCATTTTTTTCATCTGATTTTCAACGTTATAAATAAAGTAATATTAATTATGAGTGGAATATTGAATTAAGGAATATTATGATAAGAAATTACTTGTAAGTAAGTCCGATGTGATCCTCTAACAGTTGCGATAACGTTTGACCATCATTGTCGAAGTCAAAAGCGCCATCGCCGGCACCATCCATGATTTAGCGACAATCAAGCTGAAATCCATCACATTAAAAACATAGAAATTCGTTGATGATCTGTAAGCACATGCTAAAACATCAATGTTATCAGACATCAACAGACACAACTACATGAACGTTGGATTATGAAAGCATTTCGCGATGAAACTATACAAATATATGCAACATTGGGAAAATGGGCATAGGATTAATGCACTATAATGACTATGCCTTTACCCACCTACACATAGACAGATAAAATAAACATAGTGCATGAATAAAACAACTCGTTAGATAGATGAGGCATCTTGCCTTTAATGACTATTGTTTTTGGGGATTGCATTTCGTAAAAGCTTCTCTTACCTCCACAGAAGGCATTGTAAGAGTATCTGCTTGGTCAGGCCAAAAAAAAAATTTTGCCGGATTTCAATTCTGATCTGTATCTGAAGAGGATTAGAGATGCTAACAAACGAATGGTAAACTGGTTTCCTAGAAATTATTGATCATCTCTCTTGGCACATAACAATTTCATAAGGTCACTTCCATATAAGCCAATAAAATGATGTATTGCTGTTCAGAAATAAGACAACATTTATTTGTCTACTCTTCATCTCTGACCTCACGTTCCGTATTTGCTCGAGGTATACAGCAATTGAAGCATTACTCAAAGCATCAACATTACTGTACTACTAGGCATATCTCCACATGTATTAAAGAAAGTAATTTATGGTAGCTAAAAATCGTACAGCCTCCGCTAAATAAACCGTAACCGACCACGAGTGGCACCATTCACAAATTATGGAATATTAAAAAAAGACTTTCGAAAATAAGAATAAAACACAAACGCCATGTAGGCAAGTATGACGCGATATGTCGTTTTAGTACTACAAAAGAATACCTGACGTGTGGTAAAAGCATCGAATGCAAATTTCATTTTTGTGTCTTTATGCAACGATTATGTTAGATGGCCTTATCATTAGCGTTTGTAAGTATTCCGATGCCTTATCTATAGATGATAACATCTTCAGACTCATGCATTATTAAATAATAATAATGTTTACTCATACAATAAAGAAAGCAAGGAATTACATGTACAATATAGTACATGTACATATATATATATATATATATATATATATATATATATATATATATATATATATATATATATATATATATATTACTGCATTGTATTGTACATATATATAGGGAAACAACAAAGCGTAGGTAATCTCAACATTGCACGCAACCGTGCCTTTAAAAACCCAAAAGGTGGTTAATGAAAGCAAATATTACAGATCATAAAGAATACAGATATGTTGGAATGTTGAAAAAAAGAAAACATATGTGATAATTAATCATAAATATTATGAAGCGCATATCGCCGATATATCGCACTGCTCTAAACGTCTCTTGAAGCATTACAAATTACTCAATTAAGCTCCATTAGAACTCCAAGCCACTAGAAAAATATTTAAGTATATAAGTATTAAAATTTGAAAGAGATAGATAAAGCGAAAAAAATAGTTAGGACGGGATTTCGATGTAAAAGTCCTTCCATAAGAATTAATAGAACATAATTGATTACGAATCTATATCATAATCAACGAAGAAGAGTGATCATTAGATTCTGTAAAACATTTGAATAGAATGCAACGATGCAATGATACGATCAACAACCAATGTGCGCAATACACTGTCTCGACGTCGAATGCAATGACCGAGTTACTCAGCGTCTCTCGAAAATCGATATTACCCTCATTGCAAATGGTGCATCCATTGCAACATTAGCAATGCAATGCAATATGAAAATATTTATCGATTAGCAAACTAATTGCAAAATTTTTGCATCTATTTTTAGATGCTATAGATGGATGGTTTTTATTTGCGAAATGAGGAATGAAGAGATGGAAAGGGGAAATTAGTGTTCGTAAAAGGCCAAACGGAAAAAAATCGTTAGAAGAAATGATAAGGCGAAGATTGGGAAGTAATTTTTTGATTGGGAAAAACTTCTTCAATTTGCAATATTGGGGGAAGGGAATGGAGGGGGGATGGTCTTGGATGTTAAATCTTCAACTTAATGATTGTCAAAATTAAAATCTTAAAAAAAAAAAATCCCGGCATCGAGAGGAAATAGAAATTTTAGAAATTCTTCGCTTAGAAATATTATTTCCTTCATAAGTGAGAAATCCTATGCGCAAATTTTGCAAAGAGGTAGAATATTTCTTGCTCAATGAAGCTCTTCACTTTTTGGTTGATATCTAAATAGCTTATTAGGTAGGGCAAGATTTTTCGAGGTTACCAACGTACATATCTATACCTGCCTATATACCTGTTCATTCATCGCATTACTTTAGCTAGCAAGAAGCTAGCGAATAGCCAGTCAGTTTTACTGCTACAATCATTACTACTACTAGTATTAGCGCCAGTAATAGTATTAGCAAGTACTAGTAATACTACTACTGAAGAAAACTACATAAGATACAAGAAAAGCAACAGATTTCGACGCAATAAGTATTCACTGCTGTCTCTCACAATACACTAACTATCGGTTAGTGTGGGTTATAAGCCTTTATCGTTGGAAGCGAATACCGCAAAATCAAGATAAGCTATGAGAAACAGTACTTTGTTGTGTCCTCGTATCACGTTTGAATCAGCAATGCATTAAAATAAGAGTGAAAAAAAAAAAGAAAATTCTGCGAAAAGCACATCATTCAATTTAGCCAACAATCAACTGAAATTATTCCTCTTCATATGGAATTTTAATTAATTTAATTTAAATTTTAATTTTATCAAAATTGCCCATAAAATGCATTATTCTAATGGCAAATCCACACAAATATTGTAAAGTTTAACTCATCGCTTCGATGATTTCGATTCGCTAACCAGAAAAAAAAAAATTGTATCGATAAAAATTTTTAGTGTAATCGAAGGACGCATTCATCGACCTAAATTTACTCAAACTAAAAAAAAAAAAAATAATTTGCGCAATAAAAAAAAACATAAGTCAAAATGGATTCTTTAATATGCTTCAACATCTGTCAAAACAATTGCGATGAAACCGTTTTGAAGTTTAAATTTAAAAAAAAAAATATTCGAATGTTTTTTGTTACCATCCAAATAGATATTTAACATTTCATAGTACGGTCTTTAATGAAATATACTTATATCAAAGGTAATTTCAGCAACCTTTAATAGCAAAAGGTGAAGAGAGAAGAAATTATACTAAAGATAAATGTTGCGTGAAATCTGTACGACGATATGTATATCAAATGCGATAGCACTTCAAAAAACTTCCTAATATTTTCCTGCTTAAACATGGGGAATTTATGTTGTTTATCACTGTAACAGTTATGCCATTCTTGAAAGTCGGTAATGGTATAACTGGCGCAGAATATAAATCGCAACTAGTGAGTAAATATCGATAACACAATATTATATTATTATGAGATAAAGAAGA
The DNA here is from genome assembly GCA_037389465.1 of Baylisascaris procyonis. NCBI lineage: Eukaryota > Metazoa > Nematoda > Chromadorea > Rhabditida > Ascarididae > Baylisascaris > Baylisascaris procyonis. The sequence continues at coordinate 1,475,491 of JAZARR010000032.1, read as the reverse complement.
GATAGAAGAACGTGCCAGCTAGGCTGGCACTATATGGTCATTGTAAAAATATTCGAATAAGTTGACGATTTTGCCTAATCTGTAACTAAGGAATGGACTAGTTCAAAGCATATACATGCGTGGGCTTCCTCATTAAAATGGAAGGTGAGAGAAAAGAGAGGAGTGAATAAATAAACTGCCGACAGCCGATGAGGTGCGTAGACTGCCAAATTTGTAAATCATAAGGCTGCCAAAAGCTGAAAACGTAAAGCGGAATATGTGGCACGCTATGAACTACGCGTAGTGTAACCTCAAAACATTCGTTGGTATATCAGCCTGCAATATTTAGACGACGTTCTCACAGGTTATCTGACAGGTAGCATTAAATTTTCACGTGACATCTCCATGAAACGGTCGATATCTCGCATCACATTCATCCGTTCGACGAACAACATACACTCAAGAAACTCATTTAAAACAATCGAAATCTATTCAGTAGCTGAATGAATTTATTGCATTAGTCCTCATCAGATGAATATTTTTTTTTTAAATGAGAGAGTAAATAATTGAACTAATCTAGCAAGCAGCATCTGGCACAAACTCACAAACAAACGGTCAATTTCCATCACCTCGAAAGTACGGATGAAATGATGCACCACGTGCTGCGAGAATATTGGGCATAGTGCATTCTCCGACACAATTTTCGCTAGAAATATTTCAATGAACAAAAATCAATTGAATACTTTTAAGCATTCTTTAAGAATTATGACTTCCCTTATTAAATCATCCACTTTATGAGATTGAAGCAAATTGAAATATTTGAGAGTTAAAGTTGGTAAACCGAAGACGAAAATTTCCACATTACGATGAATGAAACGAATCGAAAATTCGTCGTTATGTTAAGGCGAATGGAAAAGAATGTTAAAAAATTCACATTCGTCGGCTGCATTCATTTCTTTGCAACGTTTGCCGGAAATTCAAGGAAGGCGGAGGTTTAAGCCTAAACGCCCACCCATCCTCACTTCCGTATGCCGGTAGCTATACGAACCTTCTATCAAAATTCTACTTCGAATCACATCTAGACGGCTCTCAATGTATATATGATTATTTTCGTCTAGTCTATAGAACAAATCTAATTTGCATATTTCGCGGCATCTTTAAGAGCTCATAACTCCTTCAGATATGAATGAAAAAGACCGCAAGAAATTCGAGAGGTATGTCTAAGCGTTGATTACCACATATTTATATATCGAATTCCACAAGACTCGGCTTCAATGATTTGCAAATTGAAACTAACGACAAATATATTCGCGCATTGATATTCGCATATTTTTCAAAGAAACGAATTTTAGGTGCTACGAAGGAGATGGATTACTTCATTGGGGGATGTAAAAATTTGTGGCGGAAATGATCAAGCTGAGATTAAGCCGACAACGATCGTCATAATGAATAGCGTTGCATTAACCGTCTGCAAACGTTTTTGATGAACACTTTGCAAACGAAACACATCTTACAATGCACGTGAAAATACTCATCTACGAGCTATTTCTACGTGTTTACACAAATGCACATTTCATTTTTACTTCCGCTATTTCATAATTCTTAATTACCACTATAGTGGATTATTTTATATGTAATTTAAATAAAACTTAAATTTCACACATCTGAAATTATGTGAAAATAAGGCATTATAAAATGTAAAAATTAGAAATTTATAGTTATGAAGATATTCCACTATTTCTTGCTAAATTTTTTGTTCAGTTTTTAAGTGAACATTTTATTGGTATACTAATTTAAAAAAAAAATTTTTTTTTTCTTTGATATATTTATTTATTTCAAGTAGTGGAAATAGTGCATACAAAGAAGTTTGTGTGCATGAACGATAAAAAAAAGCAAAATGTTTACAAAGCTACACAACCCCAACGAATAGACGCTCTATATGTAAGAGCAGCAATAGTGTATAGATCGAGATGGCTCAGCAGCAGTTTAAAAGCTGAAAAAATGAGCGCATTTACGATAGCGATGGAAAGCCTATTCCCGACACTTCTACAACATGAAACTAGAAATTGTGCCGAACATGATTTATGCTGCAACATTTTTTTGCCAACGACAAGTGATGCCTACGCTGGCTATGGAGAAGAGCAAACTGAAATATTTTTAATAGTTGGATGTCGGAAAAGCCGAACAAATTTGTATTATAAAGAAGTTGGCCAAACATGAGCTTATGATATCCCTGTGATTTTAGCTTAAAGATTTTCAGCCTAATAGTGTGGTTTGGCTGGCATAGACCATGGTAAACGTTGCAAAAATTTATACTGATGGAGTGTTTCTAGACATCCTCTAAAAACTTCATGTCAAATAGCAAATAAGAGGATAACACGGGAGGCCTAGAAATAGATTGTAATGCTCAATACATTCACCTATACGGCAAAGCACGAAGAAGTTCGCTATTTTCGGCGACTTTTCGGTACAAAGATATACAAATAGATTGGCTAACCAACATGCCGAAATGATAACATGGCTCTTTTTTTTTGCTCCCTACACTATTGAATATCACCATATACACGGATCAAAGTCTGCCCACATCTGCGCTATTCAAACAATGCATGCCTATTGAAGAGCATATAGACAGCGCAATATAATCTTTAGCAATGACTAAAATTCATTCGATGATTGCATTGTGAATTCGGAATTTTAAAACAATAAGAATTTCCAAATGTAATTCGGCCTGAAATTTCATTTTCTGAATTTATTCTGATTTCAATAGTTGCTATCTCTCGATCATCAGTATTTGTTGGAGAAATATTTTATAACAACAATTCACAGCAAGAGATCGAATTTTTGGATGAACGTTGGTCTATTCAAGCTGTTTTATTGAGTGAAACAGCGGAAATGTTTGAAAGAGATTCTAGCAATGAAACTTTGACGAATTAATCGCTACTCACTAATATCGAAAAGAGTGAACCTGAATTTAAAAGGGGTTGAACGAGAAGCAAAAACAAACTGCCATAAAATAGTGAACAATGGTGACAACATCGAGTGATGGATGCATCAGCTTGCAAATGGGCGCAACGTTTCGAGACGCATATTTTAGAATACATACGAAGAGATAGTATCCAATTCAGGGAAAGCAAGTAAAAAAATGGGATTATTGCAGGACGATCCCGATGTAAAGTGGGCAAAAAATTCCTTAGAAACGATCTAGGAATGCGGGCAACCTCTCGAAACGTAAACATGGTACCGAGCACTTACTGTTTAAAAAGACGATTGCCGATCTTTAGTGATCAAACCGATGTAAAACAGTCGAATGTTTTAATTTCCGAACTCAAATAAGGAGATTTGACCCGAATTTGCAAACTACTTCTTAAAACACTTAGTGAGCCGACAGCTCCACCGCGAAGGTGATCGCAGCTATGAAGCATTGTTCAGTGTGATATATATTCGACGAATATATCATACTGAATAATTTCAATGAACAAATCGCTTGATTAATACAGCTAAGAATCTATGGAATGAACCTGACATGAATAATAACAAAATCATTCGCTTATCACTGCAAGCTCGACTATAAAACTAACTAGATCATATTTGAATAGCGCTCCTAGATGCTGATGCAATGAGTTCATATCGCGCAATACGCTTGGAGAAGCTCTTTCAAGGCTAGCGGAAGACGCCTAAGGTGGCTCTCGCTGGCAATCTGTCATGACAACGGTCGCTTTGCTCCATCCACATCGATTAATCGAATAGCGAGAAAAGCGATACGGCTTAGCTATGTTAATAATCCCATAAAGACTCACCTAATTTAGTTGATTTACGTACGGATCATTTCTTTCTTTCCCACATCTCAAAATCGAGAAACATAACACTTGTAAAAAGCCCAATAATTTGAAAAAAGTAGAGCATTAAGCTAAGAAGATTGTGAATGATAAAACCTCGTCTTATCAATTGCTATTATGATTCAATAGAGACGAAAAACCAAACTATTCCCTTCTATACTGTTTTCCTTTTATATCACATTGTATAACACAAAGTTTCTGGAAAAAAAATGTTACTATGCTAACGTTAGAAGCACTGTCAACTTTCGGCAACTATCAACACCACTAAGCGCTGAGAAGTAAAATATATTTTCCATGTATATACATATATATATATATATATATATATATATATATATATAATATATAATATATATATAATATATATACATATATATATATATATATATATATATATATATATATATATATACATATATGTATATATATATATATATATATATATATATATATATATATATATATATATATATATATGCGGAATCCAACGGAATTCGATGAAGTGGAATATGAAAGCAACAATTCTAGTGAAAAATACGAAAACATTACAGAAAAAAAAAACCGCATTTCAAAAAACAAGCGAAGTTGACAAATTAATATAAGACTTGGTAGTTACATGAACGGTATTAGAGCTACTTTTTGTTACGCTGAAACGAAAAGTAATTTGTTGAATCTCAGTTGCAACCTAACGAAGTACCAAAACAGATATGAAACATGTACACATTTTATACAGTGCCGACATACGTATACTATTCACTAAAACACCACTCCCACACCGACCAACCGCACGCCACATATTTACAGAGGGTTAATGCACTAGTTTGATGGTGTTAATCTCATATAACAGCTATCTATCTCTTGATCAATACTTATATCTGAAAAAGCTTATATACCGCCTAATTTTTATTGCAGTGGATCAATTATTTAGCACATATATGCGACGTATACAGAGGTTTCAAAATGTTGAGATCATCTATGAGATCTTGTGCCGTAGCGCTGCTGTTTGGACAAGGCGAACAGTTAAAACGAATTTACAATTTTTGATCCACAGATCAAATTTTATGATCGATAGATCAAAAAAAAAATTCATGATCTATAGATCAAAAACGATAAAAACGTTATGCTGAGATAATATGACGTAATGTCCTTCATGTAGATAAGGTTAGTATAGACCCAAAGGAATATGGTGCTGTTGGAAAACGGAATTTGGAAAAGAAAGAAAAAAGAATTTTTAAGGCAGAAGCAAACATTACAAGAAAATGAGCAGAAATGCAATATAGACGACTGTTAGGAGATCAGATAATTGTTAAGAATGCAAGAAATAAGACTCGAATAGATTGCCTATGAGAATAAAAACTTTTTTAGAAGGTTCAGTAAAGCGCTCTGATAGATATCTATGAATATCCTGTTAGCAGTACTGCACATGAAAACGAAATTGGTTATGCCATCTGTGATGGCATTTGATTGTAATGGAACAGCATTTCAGGGGAATATGAGTCACATTTTCATGTATGCCTGCCGTAAAGTATAATGACGATATGTTCACGCTAACTCTCAGGTGAGGCAAATGTTTGCCATCACCTACATAGTTGGCCTCATAAATGATAGGGATATTTACTTAGACTTAACAAACCATTATTGAGACCATTATTGAGTTCAATTCTTTGTGATGTCGGGAAGTATTGGAGACTGTCAGGTTTCGGTTTTCCGTGCTCACTTCTTGTGAATGCATCAGCATCACTACGACAAGTGCTTACTTGTCTTGGATTTTGAATCAACAATAAATAGTTCGACACCGATGCAACGGAAGGTGTTGGCGTTCAGTGAAATTTCTCCGTGCGCTACACTGATCATGAATTTTTCATTAAAGGCTGTCGCCTTTTTTAGGAGGAGTCGCTCCCCCCCCCCCCCTCCAAACCCCCAACAAGCTCTCACTCCTCACCGAATCTTCGATGCAAAAATCAAAAGGAACGGTGACTATTAGTAAAAACTGTTGTGTGTGTGTATATAGGATGTTGGGAAATATATGAAAGAATATGAAAATTGCACTTAGAAAGAGAATGCCGATATAGAGCGCATCACATAATCATTTACAACACGTTTTGCGCTTTGAGGCAATTCGCAGAGAGTGTAACAAATAAAAACAATTGCTTCATTACATCAAAAGGTTGATTTTACAGGCAAATTTTACGTTTCGTCCATTTCAGCTGTATTCGATTTGCAATTTCAAATTTGTATAATTCAAATGAAATAGCCTAACATTTTTGAAATTTTATTTTGCACTACTTAAATTGGCTGCTTCTAATATAAATTTATAAATGAGAAAGAAAACCTTAAAGGTGATAATTTCATTGAGCACATCTTATAAGATTTTAACGATCGAATACCATAGTTTATAAATGTTGAGATTTAAATTAGTGGAAATGAGTTCGATCAAATTTCTATCTTGTAGACTTGATTTTTAATGTTTGTTCTATCTTCTTGCTCGTAGATATACTATACATAATTAGCTATTAGCTATTAGTTGTCACTTGAAAGTGCGTTTGAAGATGCAAGTGGATAAATGGGAATAATGGTGTAAATGTATGTGAGAAATCACTAGCAATTTCAACAACACGTGTAGAACAATCCTGTGTGTATTCATTGGGTTCTTCATTAAAGTTCATAAAAACCAATAGAAGTCATTACAGAGTTATGACTGCCAGGAAGAGAAACCATTGCAAAAAAAAGTCAATAACTTATACAGAATTGCAAGAAAATCATTCAATAATATATTTCTTTACATTCAACACGCTTACATATGCATTGAGCTGAGAAAAGGAGTTCTAATTTCTTTAGAGCAGAAAGCAGTGAAAAAGATTATAGCGCCAAATTCAGAAATTTCCTTCACTATAGAAAAAACCCCGTAAGCAATGTCAATAGCTTATATGATTCGCTAAAACAATGCGAATAAATTAAATGCATATAGACAAGGAGTGAAAGCGTAGCTAAAGTCCCAGAAATTTCCTGTAGACATGGCTTTTTGTGCTGATATTCGAACGGTAACGTAATTTCAATATTGTGTAATTTCTAATGTTTTCGTCTTGTTAAAATTTGTTTTCAGTGCTACTGCGTTTTCTTTCAACCTTTTCAATTACCTTCCCCCATCCCACTCGGGAAATTCCATAGGTCATTGGTCAGATATCATTAACTGTAACAAATTTCATACTTACTGAGATGAATTTTGAAAACTTGCCAATCATAAATGAACTAAGTTGGAATAATGCTCAATATATTTTGAAGCTAGACCGACTCTTGAAAGGACCCTGAGAGTCAATTTGACTGAAGATAAGGTTTCAATGATTGGAATGTCGCATTGATTGATAAGCTTCATAGCAATCGTTTTCGTTATCACCAAAAATGGTATGCGGTCCGAAATGTGTTGGTTTCATTATGGGAATTTCTCTATGGGGACTCATTTTAATGGTAATCGTTTCCTCATTGATCACTTAAAATCTTAGTTGCTATTTGCTATGTTTTACAGCTTACGCAAACAGATATCCATCCGTTCGTTCAACTTTTACAGACGGTAAAAAACGCTGCTTGGATGCTTAAGGCTAAATTTTATTCAAATAAATCGATGTCATTTGGTATACTTCCGGCGAAACAGTTAACACAAGGATTTCTGAGCGTATATCCATCCTTCCAAGAGAGAGGAAGGGAGTGCAGAGAGAGGCTTTCATTCAAGAGATTTGGCATATTTTGAAAGAGGATTTTCTTCAGTGAAACCTTATAAATTAAGAAGATGAATATTGAAGAAAATATACACTGCTTTTCTATAAATGGACGAATTCTTCTACAAATATCGTATATAATTTAATAGTTATTTGAGTAAAACGATGTTATTTCTCTCGTCGGCTAAACATTTCAAATGAACATTCAAAAGTCATTTTTATTTGCAGCAGATTAAATCAGGACATTTTTTTTTGATTTTTTTTTTGAACGTTTTAATAGTATTTATGGAAATATTTCTTTTCAAAATCCAATAAATTTACTCATAAATCTATATTTCGATGAATATATTTCTGCTTTATTGAGAATTTAATGAAACAATAATAGTTGTTTTTTTTTCTTTTCAATTCTTCAAATTTAATTTATTTATTTATGCAATATTTAGGCAATCTCAAATTCTTCTATACAAATTCTTCTAACATTCCAATTTTTTTTTTTTTTTTGTTAAATTTTATGATTAGCGAATATCAAACGAAATATCTGCAGGCAATACTCGGTGGTCTATTCTATAATGAAAGCGTTGGCCTTCTCAGTGATCTACCGGCTGAAAATGCGAATATCGATAAAAGCAATTGGCAAGCACGACGGCAAGAAATCAGTTCGTTTTTAATCTTCGCGTTTATCTGAGAGAGAAAAAAGATCGGGATTAGCTGAGGTAAAAAGTGTGCCTTTGAGTGTGATACCTGATTATCTTATGGACCTCGGTTCGAAACATTCAGCTTCACAGCTCTTGACCTTGTCTAGTTCTTAACATATCTATTTTTGGCTCTAAAGAAATTTTGTTTTTTTTTTTTTTTCAAAAACCGTATACCGTGGCAAATTCAATACGGTTCGAGGCGTGTGCACCCACATTTGAAAACTCCAACTCCGCAATTCTTCGCCCATCTATGCTTGGGTTTCACTGATGGAATGGATGGCTTGGGTGAGAAGAAAGAGGTGACGAAAGGTGGAACTGCTAGAAGAATTCGAGCAACAATTTTGCCAATTAAACTTGCTAACTGCATAAATCAAAATCGCCAACGATCGATTCGATTTGAAAGAGGAAAGTTCTTTTCGATATTCGTTTTGTTTGCGTTCAATACGAAAACGCCCCTTCTCATTTCAACGGATGATGATGATTAATGAAGATTTTAACATTATCTAACAAGAGGTGGGCGAGATCTATCGTTAAGTATGAGGATTGCGAAATAGTGAAATGTGTTAACCTTTCGCCCTCGAAAATTTTCTCAACTGGTGTTGCAAATCAATTTTGCGGTGATTTAAATTCGTTTAGCTATCATTCTTCGAGTAGGATTATTTTTTTTTTTTTTGTTACATTCTATAATATTTACTATATTTTATTGTATGACCGATTGATTTCATTACAGAGGATCTATACTATCAGAACGCATTGAATTCATGGATTGCTGGTGCTATTCATTTGGTAATATTTGTGGCAGCTGGCTTACGACTTTGTTGTTTGAGATAATTGTTATACATATTTTTATTGCTCTATTCGTTGAGTAAGAAGCCTAATGCTTTATTATTGTTTTTTTTTTTCAAATGCTTCGTAATTTTTGTCGTTCTCTTATTATTACAAAAATGAAAAAAAAGCGTGACTATGAATTGAGTTTAATTGGTATTCGCATATGACATCCTTATATTCTCAACAAAATTTTTTCTTGATAATTTATAAATTTTCCATAATTTCATTGAAAATTTTATGGCTAAAGTGAAATTTGCCTGTGACTTTTGAATAACACCATTTTGTATTATATATGTAATGTAAACATTTGAAGAAATGATCTTTGAATGGCATTTATAAGTCGATCAATAAAGTCTGCTCGATGCGAGCAATGATATTGGAAGTTTTATTTGGCCAATGGAAAAGAATTTCGTTATTATTACCTACATACCATAAGCAGCTAGTAGACCATTTATTTCTAGCCATTGATGAATTTGGTGATAGTTAGCCATAGTTCATTTATGTTGTTTTTAGACATAAATGAACTATCTTAGATAGATGATAGGCACTTCATGAAGCCATTTTCTGCTCAAATATCCGATTTCGAGATGAATAAAATTTATTTCAAGCCGAATAGATAATCGCAAGATGCACCTGATTAATAAGTTTTCGTCTCTTCTCGAAGCGAATTCACACAATAATTGCAACTCAAAATTGAACATATTCACACGAGTAGAGACTCGGAATTGGTTTTAACGCATAAATATTTTATAACGTGAAGCGATCGTTTCGTTTGCTTGCTTCAAGAAGTATTCTTCCACTGAAAATATGCATTGATTTTGCTAAGTGATATATTTAAAGCAATGCTATTTATTTATCGTCGCAAAGAGTAACAATATTGCCCGAAGTATATATCGATAAACGCTCTTGTTTACAAGATGAAGCTAAAGGCTGTAGGCGTATGGATAAGCTAGCGTTAAGTTTTGCCGACAATAAGTTTTTTAGCAACACACTCGTTGCGTTCTTCATTCGCTGCTATCAATCCAAACCGTCGGTTGAGTGTTTGAAAAGTGCGGAAGAAGGTTTCTACCAATTGCATCAACGAAACAACCAATAACGAAAAATTGTTGTGCTGAGGAAAGGCTATCGATATTTTGAGAATCTAATAGGTGCATTTCATTTGCAATAGTGCAACTTATTGGTCATTGATTAGAATTAGGAAGGCAAACGAATTTCTAGAATTATACAATTCAAAGATTGTTCAAAAACTGAAAAACGTCTTATGCATTTGATTGTCTGTTGATTTATTTAGCTAGCAATAGCAAATGCACAGCGGAAATATCGGCAAAAATAAAAAAAAAAAAAGAGATTTGAATTTGTTGATTTAGATGATCTATTAGAAGTGCATAGTGATAGGGCAAGAAAATACATACTGATTTAACGAAACTGCGATAAAACTGAAGAGAAAAACTGCAAATAATTTAGTGAAGTCGAAACTATTAAAGAAATTAGAAAATTAACGAATAGAAGAAAACTTAACTGAACATAATGAGTTGGAGAGTTTATATCTTAGAAAGAGTAAAGAATTTTGTAAGGGAATATCTCTATGTTGTACGTTATGATCATATACATATATATGCAATATATCAACGACCACACGTTTTTGCTTAATTACATTGGGTAGATTATATAACGAGAAGATTCCTATCACCTCGCGGTCTGAGAATACGCATTTATTACTGTTGGATATTTTTCATTTGCTGTTTTTTGCTCTATCTGCTGATCAGTTATGCAAATGTTTTTCATGCATTACATTCTTTCGCAAAGTTCGATTTCTTATGTATGCATCCAACATGAAATTAGAAGTGAATAATAAGAGATCACTAAATGCCAATTGATATGGTCATTCCTGATGCCATCGCAATTATTGTTGTCGATCCTATCCTGCACCATCCTCTCCATTACTTTCTTTGCATCTCTATCTTTAAGTATATTTTTGGATCTATTCTGTCATATTCGAACATCAACGACATGTATATATACATTTAACCATTTAACCATCATTGACATCTATGTACACCCCCATCGTTAGTAAAAAGGTTTCTACTTCGTTTAATTTATTTTTGAGACGTCACAGACGATTGTTCTTGAAAGATTTTGTGGTAGATTAGTGATTTTATGAACTGTGAAGCAATCGTCGAACCGATAGGTAAGCAACGATTGAAGAGGTGCGTGACAAGAAGCGATTTGAGAAAAGCGTGCAGAGGGCGAATGCTGCTAGCGCCCACTCGAGAATAGAATGGGCCTTGTTGTGGTGGAAGGTGTGGCTGTGCCTAAGGCGCTTGCTTCGTCGTTTGCTGATCCAAAGAAACGACCCTTCTCATACAGCAAGCCGTTGCCTCCCAGTGCTCAGCCGGCTAGCCGATCCCGATCGCTACGCGTTCCTTTCCCTAGAGTGCTGCCTATTCTGCCTCCTGACGAACAACCTCAGCCATCCCCATCCGATATGCCCTCCAATATACAATACAACACTCCTATGCCCATCTATTCCAGGTGAGTATATTCTTTCTTTATACTTTTATTTAACTAATTGAGGTCGTGTTTCACATATCATTGAAGTTACCAAAGCATACTATATAGCTCTGATAAGAAATAAATAAGAAAAATTAATTTATTAGTGATAGAATGATGCTAAAACTATATGAAATGATATTCGCCTATGAAACAACAATCCAACTAAGAAAGCATTTTTGATGGAAAAAAAAATACAACACATGCAAAAACTTTTCCTATATTATTTGCATGCAATATAAGAGTAATGAGGACGATTATTCGCATTTAAACGTTTATTTTACTGTCAATAATGGTGTAATTTGATTGCAAACGCATCATTATTCATGATTGTATCATTCCATTGCAATGATTTTTAAAAAGTGACGAAAATAAATTGTTATGAGGCAAAAGATGCTAATGACATTCTAGGCTTGCAAAAAAATCAAGGTGGAAAGAGAGCCGGCAGCTTGGGAATTCTACTTGCTGCAGTGATATCGAAATTAACAAAAAAAAAAAGATCTCCCTGAAATCTTTTGCTCGCTAGTAGATACTGCGCGCTATTCACAAGAAGTAAAGAAAATTTAAAAAGCAATTCATCTCAGGATTTGCAGTACAATCTGCTTGCAATATTAATACAGTCTACTTTACTTGTTGGAAATGACATAGATGTCAAATAAAAGGAACTGTTATATGCCTATGCAATAATGACCTGAAATGTATAACAGCAGAAAAAGCGAAGCAATAAGCAATGCATTTTTGTAGTACTAATGCGCACTAGGAATTGCAGGAAGTGTTCCAGCGATCAATCAAAAATAGAAAGAAAATTGGCGTAACTTTTAATGTAAATGGTAACGCCAAAGCGTACTCTATTATTCCTGAGGCCATAAATTGCTCGGAATTGAGATGAAAGTCATTGAAAGGACGAGAAGGTATTCGTTCCCAAAATCCTGGTAGGCTCCAAAAAGTATATAAAGGTCCAAAAGCATGAAAACAAATCATTATTTTAGGTTTCATTATGAAGGTAATAGGCTTTTGAAGAGCGGGAGGTGATTTTTTACCCGAGGGTTCAGAGTTCGGTTTGAAATAACATGGTAACAATAATTCAACAGTACCTCATAGTTGTAATTACATCAGCCATGGGAATACTACAAAAATATACTTATTTCTGCTTTTAGTTCAGTAGTGAATATTAAATGAAATGTTTTCATCGAGACATTGTTTTCAACTCTTATATATAATTAAAGAGTAGGAATACAATATGCTACAGCATGATTAGCGGCATAATTGGGTTCCCCATTGCTATCACCTCAGTTCGGCTGTGATCAGAAGAGACCCATCTACAGATCACGATATTTATGCAATACACATCGGCGTTCCTGTTCTTCAACCTCGTCGATGTGCATTTTAAAGAGACATAAGCATAGTGATGCGAATTTATTCGCTCACTTGCAATTTTTCGACTTTCCTAAAACTTTTCAATTGCTATTCGATGATGGTTGCAAAGAGAAAGGTGTTATTTGTGTGCCTCGTTTCGGTGAATAGTTGGATAGCTTTTGCGTTGGTGGTAATAAGCGTTTATGCCTTTCGGCGCAAATGTTAAAACTGCAGACATTCGATAGTGGCTGAGTCTTGACTCTCACTTTACGTTGTAAAGAGATGCAAAAAGTTGTGCTGAGATTCGTATGTCATTGCTGAAAATACGTTCTTTCGAGTCAATTCACAATAATTTTCAATGTGAAGTTTGAAGTTGAGGATTCGGATGCGAAATTCGACTTTCAAATATTCTTACGGAATATGCAAAAAAAGGCTGAATTTTTGTTGCTCCTTGTTCGCATTCGAGTTGGCAAATCTGTATCAACTCGAAAAACAAAACTTTTATACAAAACCATAACTGATATGGAAATGATCATCAAAGGGAAATTTATGTTCCTCGACCAGGCAGTCTTTGTTTGATTGTCTAATTTCAATTCGATGCAATGCATAAAATGACCTAAATTTTTAATTTTTCTATCAAAATATGCGAAATCCAACAGTTAGGTACCAAGTTTCTGAAATGAACACACCTTCAAGGCTTTCACCGCTTGAACTGCGCGAATATTTGCCAGCCGTTTTGCGCTAATTGTCAGGGCGCAAAAATCATAAAACTCAAGGGTTTTTTTTTTTGCATTTTTATTGAGAATTGTAAGGTTTAGCTAGAATTAAATTTCCTTTTTCTATTGCTTGTTTGTCAGAAAAGTTGAAAAACCTTTCCTGTTCTAATCAGAGCACCAAATTAGACTGTAGAGGCCGAACGAGGTCGAAAACCGATAAATTATGCAAAGCGGTTGGAATTCAGTCCATGGGATTACCCACGGAATCTTATCCGCGGAATTCAGCTTCGATCTTTTCTAGTTCCTCACATCCCCTGTCCTCTTTACGATCCAATCTGATTCAGTCCTCAAACGCTGATTCACTCAAGGCTTCTTTTGTTTTCGACGATCTGAGACTTTCCTAATTAGAATAGCCAGGTGCATGAAATCTCTACGATAACTTGATAGCACTGCCATGTGATTTAAGCATTTGAATTGTTCACATCCACCAACAACCTCCACGTGAATGTTGCTCACTTAAAAAACCTTTTGTATCCATCCAAAAGGTAGCCGTTCAAATTAACTAGTAAAAAGCAATACAATCCAATTGCTGGAAATGGTGAAATATTCTAATCTAAAAATTTTTTAACGCCTTCATAAAACTTGGTTACCAATAATTTGTAACTCTTTCAAGTCGAGTGATGGAATAAATCGAACAGGCTCTCTTCTCTTCTTCCTGGATTCTTTTATTTTCATTCGTTTGTACATTATTCTACAATGATATCTATTTTTTAGATTCATTTTTTTCGGTTTGTTCAGATTAAAAATTAAATTTTGTGAATTTTCTACGGAAATGTACTATATTAGAGATTTTGGAATTTTTTTCTCGGCAACGGTAAGGTCTATAGAGTTATGATTTGCTTCTTTCAATACAACTTCCAGAGCTCTATCAAACGATATATAGCTTATTATATTTCGAAACAAAAGTTGAAAAGCGAATCCACCGGCCAGGATTTCTGAAATCTCGATTTTGGCAATTTTGTGGGTTCTGATTCTCGGCCGCTATTCGATAAGAACTCAAACGGCCTTTTGCTTTCTCATCAGCTTGCCGAGACTTCTCGAACGATATATGAATTACCATCCGAGGAGGAACAGAAGCCGAGAAAAAAAAAATCTCGAATTTTGGAATTTTTCGATCGTAAGGGTAATACAGGGAATTTTTGGAAAAATATTTTTTGTCCTCGATTTTGATGATTATGCTATTAAACGATAGAAGTCGATGAGCTGATCACTGTTATATCCATTGTTTGCTGCTTTATATGAAAAGAAGGAGACTGTAGGTGCGCGAATGTGTAGTTTCCATACAAATGTACTGTAATTGATATTTTCGAATCTTTTTTCTTGCAATTGTTAGACGTATGGAGTTATGGTTTGCTTTTTTCAATACAACTTCCAGAGCTGTATCAAACGATATATAGTTTATTATATTTCGAAACAAAAGTTCAAAACCGATTCGACCGGCCAGAATTTCTGAAATCTCGGTTTTTGCGATTTTGTGGGTTCTGATTCTCTGCCGCTATTTGATATCAGTTCAAACGGTTTTTTGTTTTTTCATCAGCTTGGCGAGACCTCTCGAAAGATGTATGAATCACCGCCCAAGCATGAAGAAGAGCAGAGAAAAAAATTTCCAAAAATCGCAATTTTTCGATCGTCGAGGGGAAACAGGGAATTTTTGGAAAAATATTTTTTGTCTCCGATTTCGATGATTTTGGCATCAAACGATAGAACTCGATGAGGTGATCACGAATATATGCATGTTACCTGGGTTTTTTGTGTTTTTGGGGAATAACGGATGCTAAATATTTCTCCTTCAAAAGAGTCCATAATTGATAGGGAGAGGCAGAGAATCGCTGTGATATGTCACGCGAACTGAGAGTTGCATTTTTTAATCGGTTGCGCAGAAGATGTAAAAAAGTATAATATGTATAGCTTTGTGTAAAACGTGTTATTCCATCGGCAGAAATGCTCATAATGAATTGCATTATGATGATAAAATGATGAAGGATATCACGAGGTGATAGTTGATTGCTTTTATTGATTTTGCACATTCCGATCACATACAGGATTTTGGCGGGGCTATTTTTATTTTTTTTAAATCAATTCAACACCGTTCTATCAACTTCGATGCCTACGGCAGTAAAAGAGCTGCTTTGGCGCTTCGACAGTTAGGCAGTCAGCTGTTCAAGTCATTTGAGTTCTGTCGAAACGAATCTCTCTTCATTTTCAGCGAAAATAGTTCGCATAAATAACAGAGCAACACAACCTGAAACATTCATTAAGTTGTTGTCAGTGCTTATCAAAGTTAAGCGACTATGAAGTGCAACTCGGGCTTGGGAAAGTTTCGCTTGAAGTGGAAAGATGTAATTTGTTGTGTTGCATACGTTTGATTCGTTTTCTCACGAAATTATCTGAAAAAAAGAAACTCTACGATAAAAAATTGGCTGCCCTTCTCAAAGATCCAAAACAATTAGGCCTTTTTATGCAATAAAACTTCTTATTTTTGACTAAATTGCATTTTGCTAACTGGATTTACATCGACTGTAATCTCCAAAATCGAATGTTGCGATATATTTTCATTTTAAACGGCGCTATGGCGGGCCAAATAACTTTTCAATGTTATCCATCAGTATTTATAAGCATATATATCGTGCACAGTATTTATATATTCAAAAACTGAAAGTGGAGAATCAATATGCGCCGAAGCTTATAACAGAAACGACGTTTCTCGCATTATTGCAGCACCTGCTGCAGTAGCTTTGAGTTGAGCCATAGGAAGCTAAGAAATCCTCTATCTTTTTTATACGATCGTCACTAGGAAGCAATGCTCTATTCGTATCGACAGTTCACAGATCGTCGAAGATGTTTGGGCCCAAAAGTTCTTTTTTCAAAGACTTCTCAAAGATGAAAGATGAAAGCATTGAGGCGAATCATTAATTTCTGTGAGGATTAAATGCCTGCAATCGTCGCTTTCATTTGCTGAGTCAGTTGTTTTGTTCGATCTTAAGAGTTCTATTTTTATGCGAATAAAGTGTCAGCATTGGGGAATGTCTGATGGGAACTAATGTATCATTCTTCATTTATTTAAAGCCTAATGAGCATCGCCATTTGAGGTTTTTCTTTTGTCGAAGAAAACAATACCTTACAAGTGCACATACATGCACATATAAGGATTCAGAAAGGCGGATTTGATCCTTGGAGGACTTTTGATTGTGCAAGACATATGAATGATCCATCATAATCGCTAGCTGTAATTCGGTTTTCATCCCTCCATCCCCACCTATGGTTATTTGTTACTGCAATAATCAGCCTATGTTGTATCGCCTACAACTAGAGGAACAATTCAAAAATATGCCAATTACTCGAAAAGTTTTTCAAATAACATAATATCACGATTTTCCAAACGAATTCGTTGCGCTAGATGAATACTGAAAATAGCGTTCCCATATTACAAGCATAAAACGAAGGCGAATGGATAAAACTATATTCTACTAACAATTTCGTATGATATATATAAAATATTTTCCCACTTTCTTCAAATTGGGTTCATTTGAATTCCGTTCAATTGATATATTTTGATGATTCATATAGGATAGTTGACCTTTTATAGTTGTATATTAAGTACGTACCCTTAGATCACTTCAGGGAGGCAGCAGAAGAAGAGTACAAATCACAATTTGGTTCTGGTCCTGAATGTCCCCTCGGCACGAGTGATAAACACTTCGATCCGCAAAAATCGGAAACACTACGCGCCATCAATGAGGGAGACAATACCGAATTTGGAAAAAATTTCTTCGAAAAAGTTGCCCAAGCTGAAGCACCACATATTCCTCCTGCAACGGTAAAACTATATACTGCACTTTTGTTCTATAGGCCAATTTTGTTCATTGGCTCAAAAAATTCAAATTGTAATACCATAGAATAGGCATTACAGGATGTCCAGTGATCATTTAGGATGTCAGTAGAGAGCGTGATTACCTCAATTTCTATAAAGAGCACCATAGTGTAAACCATTCGTAAAACTATGGCACAGAAAAGTTTCCGAAAATGTATTTTTCAGTTCCAGCTATGCATTCCAATACAAATAAGGGGAGAAGAAGAAATAGAGGTCGATTTTGTCCGTTGATTCCCCTACAAGAACATTTGATGATTAAATATCAAACGAAGCTTCTTCATTCATGATCGTGCTCAGAGAGCAGCAATCGTCCAATCAAAATTCATCTTCAATAAAATAAATTCTAGGTTTTTTCTTAATTAGAAATCGTACCATATTATTAATCGTACTGACTATACAACTCTTTTACTGCAGAATATCAAAGATGATGAGAAAAGCTGAAATCTATCAGCCCATTTTAGGAGCCTTCATGGACCGAAGAGGCATCCAATCAAAATTCATCTTCAATAAAATAAGTTCTAGGTTTTTTCTTAATTAGAAATCGTACCATATTATTAATCGTACTGACTATACAACTCTTTTACTGCAAAATATCAAAGATGATGAGAAAAGCTGAAATCTATTAGCCCATTTTAGGAGCCTTCATGGACCGAAGAGGCGAGGCGTAGGGCGGAACGTGCACGTTCGGCAACACCATCCGCATATTCACGCCATGATACACCAACTCCATATCAGCCAGTGCATGCACCTTATTACTCGTCTTCATATCAACCGCAACGGTCAGGTTGAAATTACTTGGTAGACAACTAAGCATTTATTTATTGGGATGGATATAGCTTATTCATAATGTGCTCGTGAATGCAAATTTGCAAAGGCGCTGATTCGACGGTGAAAATTTTGAGAGAAAGGATGTCTTTCATAGAAGACATTTTCTGAATAGCCTGAAGTTATAATTTTCAAAAAAAAATTCCAAAAAGCTCAGTGAGCAATTTCGGAGCAATGTTCTAGTATGTGCTGTTTCATAAGCCATGTTAGGATACCACTAGAGAGCAAGAAATATAGATGTATACGACTGAAATGTAAAGCAATCGTGAAAGTAAAGGTGAATTTCGATGGAAACGGGTAGTTCACAATGTCGTATTCATCCTATGCTGCTTCTTTATGAAAAACCAGTTTTATTTGGCGATCACATTAGCATATAAATTATCTTATTTAGCAGATGGAAACCTACGTCTTATTTACTGTCTTACTTTACAGACCATTATCACAGCAGTCAATGCGCTCGGAACGTTCAGTGAAAAAAGGCTATGAGTTTGGTGGCCTCGATTATGTGGACCGATCGAGATTGCCTCATGATACGTACTACTATAGCTACAATTCACTTCCCTCACGGGGCAAAAAGGAGGAAAGGAGAACCACACCTGGCTACGAAATGGGTGGAATGGATTTCCGCAAGGGGGGTGTCAGCGTGCAAGGACAGTATCAAGGATATGGGCCGCTACAACCTCGTCTTGTGCCCAAGTACGAGAAATCCACACTGAAACATGACGAGATGAACATCGAAACTGCGCCGAACGTGAATCGTGTCTCGGCGGATGTACTGATCGGTGATACAATTTCCAATCAGAAGATCAGTAGTGACAATTATAATGATCAACGATACACATTTGGCACATCCTTCGCACCGATAAGTGGTTTCAAGAAGGACTATCGCACTGTGCATCGCTATGTGGAACCACCCAAAGCGCCTGTATTCAGTCTGTCGGCTAAAAAAGACTACATCGGGCAAGGTAACACTGGCTACAGCTCATCGACGGCCTACGGCCGAGGCGGAGGATACACTACTTCGGGCAGCATCCACAGCTATGAACAGAGGTCACGATCACAGAGTGCCGCACCAGCGGAGAGGGCCCAATGGATTGACGACAAAGAGGTGACAGTTGAGACTCTCTTAAACGATAGAGCGCTCATACCGCGCAACAGATCGGTGACCCCCGACTGGCACACGCACTCTCTCGACAAGCATAACCGCTGGAGCAACATCTCCGACCCGCGCCTTACCCGCTCCCAGGTCCGCGCTTTCTCCTTTCTTGCGGACCTTGGTAGCCCTTATCCTTTGTTATCCCATTCAGTGATATTGGACGGCGCACAAAAGCACTTATTAAGACAGGAAACAAGCTTCAAAATACGACAACTTTGATACAGCTGGACAACAAACGAGCGATTCATTTCTTTATTTATTAGGCTGCCGTGTGATTTCGACTCAACTTTAGAAACACAAATGAAAATATCGTTTGTGCAAAAATGGTATCGCTAAGCTCAGTGATCTATTCTTGCAGCCCTCAACCAACAGTACACGATCGCTCCATTCCTAACATTCTATCAGCGCAAATACATTGAGAGGGAAACCCTTAATGATATCATGACATAATGAACTCGAAGTGGACGAATATTGGCTTTCAGAATCATAAGGCCTAGCACTTCGCTTATAATACTTAAGCGCATCAGGTGAAAAAAAAACTTTCAGATGTCGGGGTGAAATTGACAAAAGTACAATATTTTTTTTTAAAGTGCAACCATACTTTTCACTGGTGCACTTAAGTGCTGCAACATTTAGCGATATTGCTTTATACCCTTTTTTTTCAACTGCTATTAGTGATATTTTTTCACTGTTCTTTGAAATGCAGCATGCTACACACACAGTCATCTTTTATGCATTTTTCAAGCATTATATGAGTAAAAATTAACCCTATGCATTTTGGTTAAATGGGTATAAGGATGTTATTCATCGAAACATAGCCATTCTCAACAACGTGTTCAATCTAGACATTAGTTTTGATTAGTCTTTAGTGCCTAGCAAACCTATCTATTGATGAGGAAACAACTGGTCAGTGTGACGTGTTTCGATGGCATGCGTGCATGGACGGAAAGCAGAAAAAGAATTGCATAATTTAATGGCATAATAAGCTCACCGTTTGGAACACATCCACTGACCCAAAATTGAGAGAGGCAGTCAGCAAAAGTATGCTTTTAGAATTAGAGAAGCTATTCACAGATAACATGAGGGAAGAAATAACATGCATTAGCAAGCAATACCTTCCGTCACCGAGAGGTCGACTTAATGATTACTCATCCTAGCAGATAACTGCAATCGTTACCAATAATGCCGACTGCCTTGAAAGAACTCTTTTTGCGCATTGTTTGGATGAAAGTTTCTAAGAACGACTTGATAAGTAATTGTTATCAATCGTAGACGTTCGAGTATGAGCCGAATTGGTCGAGGACAGTAAGGGAGAGGCGCAGTGCATGGGAAGCACAGGCCAGAAATACGGATGCACGTGTCCAAATGCCTGCTTCTAGCAAAGTAAGTATAACAAATCCAGTTGGAATCTTTCTTCGATACTCTTGAAATTTTCTGGGTTCACTCCACTTATTCGGATAGAAATAATGGGCACTTAATGAATTTCCGTATGCAAAATTTGTTGCATGAGCAAATTTACAAATGCTGACTAAAACTTTCTTTTTGTTGTAGAAGGATCAGCATGAGCAGCCACGAATAGGAAACACATCATCAAGCATCATACAATATGCGCTTTAAGAGTTAACATCTCCGGTTTCGAATTCTAAGTATGTAACCAATTGTCCTTTCAAATTGGATTGCAAAAGTGTTTGCGTACAACGTTTCCTGCCAGGCTTCTTTGCTTGCTTAAGGCTTTTAAAAAGGTTCACTCATCTACTTATGGAAAATGTTCCCTCATTTATAGGCAACAATGAGACGATTTGAACATTAGGGTTCAAGTAAGCACGTACAATCGAAACTTGTCACGTCTATCGTTTCGTTGTGACTCTCTAAGATCCTCTATTCACTTACTTCAGATTCCATCACAACAACCTCCTTATTGGTACAATAAAGCTAAGCAAACGCATCGTGTGTGGCAAAGTGAAGCGGATAGACAAGCGGCAAATCCTGAAAGATATTCAACAACGATGGGCACACAACAGAACTACAGTAGTTACTCATCGCAGACGCAACGCGCACAGCATACTTACGATGCCGGAGAGAGTGGTGTCGAACGTTCGACGAGCGCTGCCTATCAAATAGAACCCTATCATCCACCATCACATTATGAAAGTGGTTCATACTATCGTCATGAGGAACGCCATCATGAAACACAACAATCTGGAGGTGGTTATCAGTCATCACAGCCGCATAGCAGTTCATTCTCGAGTGTACAAAAAGAGCATTACACCACCGAGAATGGTGTACCGGTCACGCAAAGCACTTTTAAAACCTATACGGCAACACCGGCAGCTACAGAAGCGCATCATGGCGGTACTACTTACTCATCATCACAGAAATCAGAGGCTTGGCAATCGCAACAACGGTATGTGCATCATCAATTTAAACTATGAAATTGTTTTGCAAAAAACATTTACTGCAAGCTAATTTTTTATTCCAGTAATTTTATCTTTTAGTCATTTTATACTTCATTAAGTGTAAAATAAAATTTAGCTTTACTTAACTTCAAATAAAATTCATAAAAACCTTTTCGAAAGTAAAATAATCACTAATTCATCAATATATAGTATAATGAAAATCATAAACGAACGAACTCATAATAAAATGCCAATTTACGATAAAAAATTTCGCAATTATCTCAGCGAATAGATGCATAATGAATAGGCGGCCATCGCATAGACCATCTATCACTAACAATGAAATAAAAGTGAAGAAAACGCGCTAGCGAAGATTGCACAATATGCGCTTTTTATTCTGCTTATTTGACCAGTCCACTTATTGCATAGATCACCAACAACTTGTGTAAATATGAATGATAATGCCTTGCATAGTTTGATCGATCTAAAATAGAAATCAGATCGTTATGAATCGTATTATTTTTGGCATCTTTAAATGCTTTGATTTTCTCCGATTTTCATGGGTCAGTCTAAAAAGCGATAGAGAGAATCACTTTACTGTATACGTTATATGTGCAAAAGTTCCATGCTTCTTGTATTGGAACTACAAATGCCTTCACATCAATGTATAGACAAATATGCTCAGATATGAGACTATCATAATGCATTTTGTAGTCGTAAATTTGCAAACACCTCAAAAAACTGAGTAAGCATTCATTTAAAAAAAGTGATCTCAATATAGAAAAAGAAATGCAGGAATACATAATGCGAAAGCTGCATAGTCCTAGCAGTCGAATATATACTATTCAAGTGAAAGTGTTTAGATATTATTGTATTACCCCAAATTCATTGTCGAATGTGCAAACAAAAGTGTATATAAATGAAATTGATGATATTGCATGTGAAGGGCACCGTTGGCAGTTGAAGAGTATCGCCGTGCACGTTATGAGATGAAATCACGAGATTCTACGTCCACCGAACGGGTACTGAATCGTCCGTTCACCACGGGTTCAAGTGGCTATAACGTCGAATCGAGTGGTTATCAACATAAAACACAACAACAATCGGTTGTTCCACATACCGTAACATCGACTGTCGTAACGGAAAAATCGGGTGGCGAATTCGATAGAAAAGCTGAAATGGCTGAGGTTTATAGCATTATAGATTTTTAATTGAAATAAGCATTTTGGCAACTCAATCTGTAAAACTTATATTGCTTAACCCTAGTAAGAAAACTTTTCAGAAATCTTAACAAATCGAATCCATACGTCTATTTGAATTCCATATGGTAAAAAAGCAGATTCCATATGGCATTTATTAATAAAGTCTTTTTTAAAGCATCACGTAAATTCTTTGATCTGGTGATTAATCAATTTTCTATCGATTAGTCAACTAATCGTAACGCTACCTTATATATATATTTTTTTAAATTCGCTTGTCGACGATCACTGTAAAAGCGATGATTTTCAATCATTGATCATTGTTGCATCCATCATTTTGCGCGACAAGCTAAACCCATTCATTATTGGTTCTACTAGGAGATTATTAAGCGATTTTGCACTATCACAGATAGAATTTCACACGGGAAAATATCATGAGCTCGTCTATATATTGCATTGTTTCTTCGTATCGGTTCTTCGCTTTTTTTTTTTTTGCTGATGTGCTGATCCGACCACCCTCCCTTCTCCTCATCACTCATTCTTCCCTATCTCAGCTTCAAAGTTCATGTTATATTCTCTGCGCGACTTTGGGAGTTTTCAAGGGATAGGCTTGAGGTTTTCCTATTCTATGCGCTATTCGAAACTCCTTAAACGGTTAGTTGTAATGAAATGAATTCTATTCGGATGTGCATATAAGATAGAAACCAATAAGTTCTCCATGAATACGTTGCTAAATTTTCTGAATAACATTTTTTGTTTTGTGTGTGGAAGCCATTTTATAGACCGAATAGTTTTATCAAAAATATTTGGCAATAAATTTAAGAGAAATGAGAGGATTTAAAGGATCTAGATTGAATTTCTTTATACGGATTTTTTATGATAAATACAGATTTAGAATAAACGAATATAAAGTACCATTAAAAAAAATGCATCATTTGATCGAATCTAACCGTTTCTCTTTGAAAAAAATTTGATGATAGCATATAGCTTTAAAATATAAAATCTTCCCTACGAGTTGAATTTCTATATGTATTGCGGAAGCAAAAAATTCCGCTCTTCGTAGAAATTGGACGCCCAAGAAATGATGTAAGAAGTTGAAAAAAAAAACATGAGCGTCAAAAAAAAAGTTGGTAAAATCTCACTGCTGCTATTTTCCTTAAACTCCAATGCATCGTTTACAGTATGCTTGAGCATACATAGTGTACATGAGCGTACAAGGATGTTTTTTATTTGACCGGAGATGTTCTATCTCACTACAGTAATAACTTTATTTCGATTCCATTGAGCTATTGAGTTAGCTGTTTTGCATAAATTTTGATGTTCTTCATTTCGGACGTTATAATAGATTGAACTTATAGGTACTACCACGAGGAACGGTGGCGAATACACAAGCGAATATGGAGGGCAGTTATTTGGATCGTGAGGGGCATAACGTGAATTATAAAAGGGAACTGATCACGTCGATGGATCCGAATCGCGAATGCTCGCTACTCAAAGAGGAAGAAAGGCGTGTCGTAGAGACACCTTTGGAACCGGGCATCATCTCCAGGTTAGATGTTTTTTTTTTGTTTTTCCGATCATATTCACCTCTTCCTCTTAAGTTTTCAAGAACGAAAATTCCCCCAAACATTTTCACAAGGGATTTTCGAAGATTTCACTAAGTAGTCGTCGAATGATCATACTTCAAAGAGACTGATCGCTTTTGCTTTCAGTCGAATGAAATGATGCAATCGCTGATAACCTACTTGGTTTGAAACCTTTCTTGTGTTTATGTGTTTCATTTCAACACCTGAGGCTTATTACCGCCTTGATTCAGAGATAGTGGCGTGTTCGGTTAGTAATTCAAGTACTTTCGACCACTTTTTTCCATGTGGTGGCGAGTTGGCTGATTCGTGATTATTGGGGTGGAGGGGGAAACAAAGAGGCGATGAAACATCCACCTTAGCGTTCCGATCAGCGCATCTGCAAAAAGCCTGGAGGAAGCCTTGACATATGGTTTAATGTGCCATACTAAATTTTTTTCCCCACACTGAAGCGCATCCGGTGGAGAATGAAATCACGCTGTCCACATGGAGGCTGGGAAATTTCACTTAGTAGACTGCTAAGCTGTGATTGAGCTATAACGGTAAACTAATCTCGTCCTGAATGGAGCCATTATACACTCTATAAGCAATTTTCGAAGTACATATGTAAGATACTTAACGAATTTTATAATTCAAAGATCGGACAATAGAGGCGTTCTAAAGGCTTTTCTTCGATGGTTTTTATTTCAGCGATTTAAAGCAAATATTTTTCATTCTCAACTTCTACGATAATTTATTGGCGAGAAACGTTTGACATCCAACTTCCGGTCTTAAAGCAATTTCGATTAAAATCTGCCAAAATTGTATAAATGAGAGATTCTCTCATACACATAAATGTAAGCAGACCTCTCATATTGGCAATATATTGCAGACATGTGACGACAAAATACTATAAAAAGAAGACAGTGACCGATACGACGACAACAACGACAAATGCTACACAGCAATAAAATGCGCTAATATGGGCTAGCTGCTTGTATCATTTAGAGGCCGATCGATCGACAAACGATTTTAATGCATTAAAAAAAAATTTTCTTTTTTTTTGAAAAATTTGGAAAGCAGTAATACGTATAACTAAACGAATTTTTGCTTTAAAACAGGCAGTGAAAACCACCTGCCAGGGGATTCGTTATTAAATCAACGCTGCTTCCATCTATCGAGTAGTGTCGAGCCACTCTCTTCTTATTGAGAAAATATTTACTTCCTAATTGCTATTTTCTATGAGTTACGTTGGAGCCGTCGTTATTTAAAAGTGTTTTACTGCCATCGAATCACTTTTTTTTTAAACTTCCGACGTGTCTCTTTACTACTTTCAATTGAATATATTTTTAAAACGATGAACCGGTGTCCCCCGATTGATATCATTTCGATAAATATCCCGGTTTATTTTAATTTTAATTTTTTTTTTTTTTTGGTGAATTTATCCATATTTCTTTCTTCTATTTGCTTCATTGATTTCAACGTAAATTTTCTTATCAGATGAGTGAATAAGCCTTAAAAAAAGTCGATTATTTTCTATTTTTTTGGGTATGCTATTTGCTTATAGTATTTTTTCATTTAGAGATAGCTTGATAAATGGCCATAAAATTTTTGTATAAATAATATCCTTAATTAATAAATGTTTGCTTTTTTGAGCTCAATGATCACAGGAAGGAAAACTTTTTTGGGAATTATTATCATGTGATGTGCGTAACATTTGTACATAGAAATGGGCTCCATGGAGGAGTCCACTCCATGAGACTTCTCTCGAAACTTGATTTGATGATTCATCTCGCCGTCGAAAATCGGGAATGGCTTTTCATGGCCATTGTGACCAGTGGGATTTTTGTGTTCTGAAGATCGCCTTCTGGAGCTGGAGGATCGAAAAGAGGGGTTCTGTTTGAAAACTGTTTTCTGTAAAAACGCAATCGATCGGCAATTTCTGAGAAGTTACGGTCTTGACATACCGCTGAGTTGGAATGCAATCCGTTCGACAAAGTAACTATGATTGAAGTTCACAAGGTACATTTGCCATTTGCCACAGGCATAATTGCATACTTGGTTCAACATAGTTGCTGTGGAGCCGTTTTCGAATAAAAAACAATTCATGGGCACAGATATAGCGACAACATTCAGGGAAGATTGCTTTCCTGTTGCAAAAATAGTTGAAAATGAAAAAAAAAAACAGCGAATTTCAAGTGAAGAATAGATATAAAAATTTTAAAAATGCCAACTCGACATATTGCATTAGAGTATATCGTACTGTTTGTGATACCTACAATATCTGCGAGCCATCGCCGCCGATTGTGACTAGAAGTCAAATAAAGTGGAGGAGATTCGACGCAACGATAAGCCAACTTCTGCTAATTTGCTGTAGCAATCGTATTCGAGTTAGCAATTCAAGTTTCTAAGGGCTGTTAGGATCCGTGGGAGTCAAACCTCTCTCTTCGGTTCGAAAACAGCATTAATGGGATTTAATACCGGAAGGGTCTCAGCAGTACATTAAGCTCCTTACTTTCTCACAAATATTTCTTCTAGCACAATGAATCAGAGCAGTTCAAACAACAGGATCAGGATTCTTTAATCATCTACCCTTAGAGTGGATCGGTAGTTGTCCCCTTCCCAAGTACTACTGCGTAATTAATGAGTGAAACGTTGCATCCTGCCGTAATGTTCTTCGCAATAGCGCTGCAATTCACATTTCACCTACACTTTATCGCTATGAAGAAGAGTACAGTTGATGAGATTTTGGGGGATAAAAGTGGGATAATACGATATACTTTAAAAAAATTTTGACAATAAAGTGTAGCACGGAATAAATGACGAAGATTTTGCGTTGAACAAAGTATATTATTGCATAGTTTTAGTGCGCTAAAGAATAAATAGTACAACATAGTTTTAGAAACTTCCGAATGATGAATAGTACAGCATACCTAAGGTTTTTCGAATTTCATAGGGAATAATATATGCTACAGTATAGCTTAAAAGTTATGGAGGATTGGCAGCATTGATTCTCAAAAAAAAATTTTTTTTTTGTTAATTTCAATTTCTCTAACATTCATAAAACGCTGTTTCTTTTGTTATCACTTAGTGATTGCAATTGTAAAAACCATTGTGCACCATACAACATAGAGAAGAAATGCAAAAGCGGGTTAAAATAATGCATTTCAAAGTATCACATTTAAAGAGTAAATTGTTGAATGAGGAAAAAACGAAATGTTTTATTGGCTTTTTGGGTAAAATAGAGCGTATAGATATAATAGAAATTATTAATTCAGAAAGAAACAGAAAGCTTCCAAATAAGTAACCAACCACTCTAACAACACAACAAGTGGTCAAAGATTTAAATAAAAATGTGATCACCAACCGGGAATAAAATTACCGTTTCCAATGAAGAAGAAAAGAAAACACAACAGGAAGTAATTGAAACAAAAAAAAAATTGTTCTAAAACAAAATGTAACAATTTAGCATAATATTCCCCTTTCATGTGCACATTAGGGTACCTTCGAAAAA
This sequence comes from Baylisascaris procyonis, assembly GCA_037389465.1. Taxonomy (NCBI): domain Eukaryota; kingdom Metazoa; phylum Nematoda; class Chromadorea; order Rhabditida; family Ascarididae; genus Baylisascaris; species Baylisascaris procyonis. The sequence continues at coordinate 1,447,235 of JAZARR010000032.1, read as the reverse complement.
ACGTTTTCTACGACCATTCTTTGAAAATTCGCAATTAAAAATGAGAGGGATGAGAAGGCAAAGTTGGCAGATATAGATAACAAAATTTTACTTATTATATTCCTATGGCAGCATCTGTCATGAAAAAATTAACTTCAAAGTGCTAACAACGTCAATATAGAGCAGACTTATATGCAGATGCAAAATGACTTCCAAAGGTGGTGAAATCCTGATGTCTATGCAAAACAAGCTGAAAAGACAAGCCTTCATCGATAATTTCCACGTTGAACGATCTGATTGCATATGCGAACGATAACAAAATCTAAGCGGCCATCCGGAAATCCTTAAAGATCACGGATACCATATGAAGGCGTAAAAATGCACAACGCTCGATGCATGCTGACAAACGTATGCTTAAGTGATACGCCAATAGGCCACAAACAGCCGGATCATATTCAGCAAAATAATCCAAAACGTGAAGCAAACGCCTAAGACAATCAAGCGATACCCTCAAACAAGACAACTAATCTGCCATGAAACCATTGTAGTGACGATGAAAATAGAAATAACAACAGCAAATAAAGCGAAACATCCATAAGCTTCTTCACATCAACACATAGAGCGATTTGCCAGCCAGATTCATAAGGTCATCACTGGCCGATATTATCTCTTTTCCTGGTGGCGCTACTAAAGAAAGCAGCAAACGATGTCCAGACCACAACGAGAATATCGAACGCACTTCGTACAGCAATGTTGTATGTGTGAGAAATTTGTCACCTGACACCAAAGCAATCTTATGTGAACGTCCGCCGCAATGTACAGTCACTGCCGGTGGCCCATTATTATTCGCGACAACCAAAACCAACTGAAATAGTTCACTTTATAAACAGCATCCGGATGGAATAGTCGAGAAATACAGTAACTAGAAGTGATGAGCAAAGGATTATGGTTATTACCAACTAGGCGGTAGAACGAAGGAATAATACTAGTTAGATCAACACTAACATTGTCGAATATCAAACAAGTCACGATATTCTCATCAAAAAGTAGTCTAACTCAATAAGCTATATTCGTGATAAAAAAGCTGCCATAGCATAAGATAACGGCCAAAAAAATGGGAGAAAAGAGTAGATCCACTTTCACCACCCAGTTTAGTTTTATAAAAAATACGATAAATTAAATCCTCATAGCATTCGCCGATAATAATAACCGGGATCAAAATACTATCCAACTTTAAGCTGTATAGGAAAACAAACATGAATCCAACTATTCGATGATCATTAAAGTGAAGAAACCTCAAGTTGTGCGTCTTTAACGTTGCTAGTCGACGTTGCGGTCGCTGATTTACCAGCTGGCAAATCACCCAATTCGAATGCCGTTCCAGTTGCTTCACGGATCTGTTTGGCGTGCGATACCATTATCGTACTTAGTTGATGTGACGGTGGCGTTACTTTGCAGTAAACATAAGCCTCATCCGTTGATATCAGCTTGGCCTGAATAATATTACCTATATGCAGTTGATATATCGATACAGCGCATAAATAAGCCATTTTATCAATGATCTCATGAACAAATACCCTGATTATAGGACTTCTTAATGAACATCGTTTCAACAATTGTACGCACAATGCTTATCATTTTATCAATTATATTCAATATCACCACTCTCACTAAAGCTTCAAATTTCAATTGCTAAAACAAACGATTTGTTCGTAATAACAAACGATGAAATGCTTGCATAATACTCACGTCTCAAAAAATCTTCAAAAATTGCAGCCGATTTTCCCTTTCCGTAATCACCACCACCAGATAGCGCATATAACAGCAAAACAACTGACAAATGCAAAAAAACGAACACTCTTGCGCAATTTCTGGATACGATTGGTAACCTCACGAGCGAGTCCCTCTTCTTTGAGTGAATCGTCCTCTGAGGTATCCAACATTACTATTGTCTGCAATAATTCTCAATAATGATTTCTGAAATCAACGAATGCAGAATAAAGTTCGAAAAAAGAAAGGTGTCTAACAGAAACAACCTAAAACGATTTATTAAAGCGTAAAAAGTTCAAAATCCTACATTTAAAGACTGATTATTCGCGTCCAACTGCCTTAACTTAAAGAAGAAGAAAATTAAGGCATCGTTCCTTCTCTCCTTTGAATGATATTCATCGAAGTTGGCATATTGACCATAATTTTGTCAAGCTTCCCATTAAAGCTTTATCATGCTTTTCATCTTATAAAAGACCCAATAAATACGGATTCAAATGAAACCATAAAAGATAGCTAAGGGATTTGATTTGAATACGAAAGATGATGCATAAATTAATAAAACAATAAAAAATAGTAATGCAAAAAAAAGATATTTAGTAGTGATTGTACTAATAAAAAACGGTTTATATACGGCTACTGAAAACTTCCCCTAACATATTGAAGAAATGCAAGAAATTGCAAGTCATACTCGGCTGCAGAAGAAACATAAATCATACCTGGCTATCAGAATTGGTCTCGAAATGAGTACCTATAGAGGAGTCTCCAGAGGTACAATATGAGACAGTGACTTCCTCAGCAGTTAGATCGTAACCAAGAACGTTCAACGTTCCCTTCTCTAAGAATGACGTCAGCTCTTCTTCGCTTACTTTATTCTGCAAAACAACTTCATTTATTGTCTAACAATATTTTAATAAAAGAAAAAATCGTGATTTCTCTATTCGAAACAAATTTATTTATTAATAACATTCATTTCTGAGAATGATTCATCGTTTTGTCCTGTCTATTGCGCGGGTCGATTGTGAAGCTCCGACCAGAATTGTTGGCTCCGCTCAGCCGAGCCACCCCGCCCAACACCCTCATCGGGACAAGGACGGCGGAACAAGCCCCGGCAGTCATAGGGGGAACGACGGTGAATCGGCTCGTCAGCATCCGACGGGTAGGAGACAAGCCTAAGCCCTAATCTTCATGCGATCGACCTGTATGAAGGTGAGGCCAATCTAAAGACCACAGAAGCCAAGTGGAGAAGAAAATCATTGGGTCACAGGAGATGGAAGCGATATGAAGAGACATTTATTCGTAATGAATGCTCTGTTCATTGAAATAAATCAACAAATTAATTAATTAATTAAATAAATAAATAAAAGCTCTTTTGCACAAGTTAAACCATATCCCGCACATACTGCTTCGTTGCCCAATTTTACAATATATCAAACTCCCTATTCACGGACGAAGGAAAGAAAATAGAAGCTATCACGGGAATGAGAAAAATAAACAAAAAGAAACAACATTTCTGGTAGCATTTATAAGCTCTTATAAACGAATAAAAGTCGATCACCTGGCTTACTTTTCAATCCTTCAAACTCTAAACAAAACCTCGTGCTTAATTATTCGATAATTTCTTTTCCTTTCGTTCATAAAAAAGAACGTTTTATTTTCACCCATCTTACGAGTTATATGCTATTGCTGCATCTTTGAAATCCTACCGAAGAAATATGGCTCACTCTTCAAGTCCTCCAAACAGAAAATATTTACTAATCCTGCTGGTTATGTTTTAGAGGAATAGGAGACTCTTATCCTCGAATTTCGAACTCAAATATATTTACTTAATGAGCGCATCTACTCTTCTTCTCTCTCAAGCATAACTTATAGCTGTGCTTCGAAATCTTTCAATGTTTTGCAAAGATTTCAACTACGTTTGCAAAATGGTTTTCGAATAGATCGGATGTGTTGCAATGAATTCAGTAACACCATAAGAACCGAGAAAAATTAGCCGCATTGCAAACAATATCAGCAAAAGCGACCTCAACGAATGTGCAGCATTAATCTTTTTCATTGTAAAAGAATATTTCTGAAGGCATTTTATAAAATAATCTTCCTAAGAAATTCACTTCATTTTTCTCGATCGGGAAGGTGCCGATTCGACTCGAATATCTAAAATATTTTTCAACACACAATATGACAGAAAAAAAAGGTTCTGTGATTTATTCATGAAAGCCGTTTCCTCTCGTTTACATAATACCATCTTGTTAGACAACAAAAAATAAATAAAATGAAAGTGTTCATAGTTTAGAAGAGAAGGATGCAAAGTCATTACAGATAAAAAGATGAATATAATAAAAAATATGAACCTTAAGATAATCGGCAACCTTCTTTTGATCACTCTTAAGGCGAGCACCCAATAAACGGAAGTTGGGTTCGGCTTTCAGATGTACTCCATATTTGGCTTTATCTTGAGATACGGTCATTTTGCGTATATTCAATTCTGAGAGTATATAGGTCTGTAGCGACATAAGATCGTCCAAAAATTGACTATCACGATTGATGACCACCATCTCTTTCAATGGATACTAAATGATTTAAATTTCGAATTATAAACGATACCTTTCATAATCTATTATAATAAATCTTTTATTATAAAACAATAAAATAAATAATATTATAAAAAACGATCGTTCATTTTCGGAGCATCCTACAAAACAATGTTTCCTAGTATATCCGAACGGATAAACAGCTAAGAGATTAGTCGCATTGTTACGATAAATCCCTAATCACTAGTGTAAATATCAAAGAATTAGCTTAATAAATAGTTGTAGTGCCCTAATACGAAACCTTTTGTGATATTGTTGAGAAGTAAAAAAATGCTCCCAATAAGCAACATTTTCGACGATTATGACCTGGTTGATCTCTATAACAATTGCCCCCCAAATGTTCGTATTGATAATTTGTTTTCGAGAATATACTGCAAATGGCAATATCCGATTAAATTCACTAAATCTTTATGACATGACACCATAGAAAACTGCATCGTCAATGAAAGTGGAATTTCGAATTTATTCAGAAAAAAAAAATTGAAGAGAAAAAATAGCAGAACAACAATAACTTGTTAAAAGAAGTGCATAACTACTCTTCGTAATTCGAATTCCTTCCCTGTATAAATGAAAACTGATGACATTTTGACAGCTCAAAAATAAACTTTGCCGATAAAGTGCTCTTAAATAAAAAAAAGCCAAATAGAAATTAACCTTAACAGGGATTGATTTCCGCTCACGTAATACACGAACTAAATCGACTACTGCACGCATTGCGGCTACACGTCTCTCCACTGATTCATCTATTAGATCGGTCCTGTTTGAAAGAGTTTTTCATTACTAAAAATTACATGTTGCAATGAGCAATTTCCTAAAAGATCTCCGGGAAATAAAACTAGAGAAACTTTAAAAAAAAAGTTGAAAAGTTTAAAAAAAATTTACCCAAAGAATCGGAATCCCGTTAAGTGAATCATGTCGCACAATTTCAAAACTCTACCAAAGATTAATGACGAATCTTTTTAAACCTATTGCTCACTCACTTACTGCTATATTGCCTTTCCTGCCGAATTATTTATTATTTCTGCGACAGCTATACACAAATCGAATCGCATCACAATGAACAAAGCCATTCACTACTCGAATCTTGTAAATAAACTGATGAGAATTATATCTCCAAAAGAGTAACCTTGGCTCAGGTATCATCTCGAAATGAACCGATTCATTGGCCGAAGTAACGATATGTCGGAGATTTTGCCAAAGAAGATCGCAAAAGAAAGGCGTTAGTGGAGCCATTAGACGAACGGTAATAAGTAGAACACGACCCAAAGTTGAGAGCGCATGTTCACGATCATTTTCGTCTCCTTCACCCTAAATTTTTATCGCTCAACTTTAATCACTGAATAAATTGATAAGCGATAAAGAAAGAATTGTATCCAGCCATTTCTCTCCCCGCCAAGATCTATTAGGCGAACAAGTTGGGAAAAAAATACAACAAAAAATACAACCTAAAGAATCAAATAATTTCAACGTCAGAGAAAATAATTCTTCGAAAAGATAAAGCCAAACGACTATTGAGAATAGATAAAATAACAAAAAGAAACATCGATGAAACTTTGACATCAACTGTTAGATATATCTTTCAGCAACAATATTAACAGATGAAAAAGGATGATATTGACTTCCATTTTCAGGAAGGGAGAACCAAGAATATATATTTTTATAGCTGATTTATGAATATCGACAAAAAAAATCGACTTTAGTGTCATTATGAAGCAAAAGCTTCAAATCGATCAACACCATAAAATATTCCCATGTTGAAAACCCGAATTGCCCGAAGTAAGCACCATACCAAGAATCATAATACTGATCATTAAGCTATGCCCACCTTTATACGTTTTCTATTCAGTCGTATATAACAATTGGTGAGAGTATCGAAGAATTTGGTTAATGGTGAAACAACCGCATAGAGACGATATTCTCCCATTTCCTTTCGTACGAATGCGATTAAACTATTCGAGAAGGACAATATCCAACGATCCATCACATTCGACGATTCATCCTCCACTAGTTTAAACTCTTTGGTGAAATCCTTTAAATGCATCAATAAAAATATCGAATCAGAGCAAAACACTTTGAAACCTTTAATAAGTCATTAGTCAATCAAATAAAATCACAATAAACAATTAAGAAAGATTGCATATTCCCTCACCTTTTGAAACAGGAAGTCCCAATAAAACACACAATGCAATTTAGAAAGAACCCTTTATTATTATAACATAACGACAAAATATTGCCGTAAAATATCATTACTCCCCCATAAATTCTAAACCACCAAAAAAAAATTCATTTATGTCTCGCAGGAAAACCAAAGACAGAAGAAATTTAATTCAAATGTGGATGTCTTTTCTCCTTGGGAAATATAACGGGCTTGTGAGAACGCCGTAATTAACCGTAAAGGAACCTCAGATCCCGATCTGATAATCGTAGTAACGAATTAAACGAAATATCTTGTGGTTGCATGCGGCTAGCAGTAAAAAAATATTACTTTATATCAGAAAATGAGCAATGTTCAACGTAACTGCCAAATATGACGATCAATGCTATCAATTGCTACATAGCAACGAAGCAATATGCAAGTGCCATCGAGAAAATAAATATTTAAAAAAAAAAACCCTCCCATAACCTATTATGCCCTCCGAGGTGCATACGTCAACGGATAAGGGCCGAAACAAGGTCACCTTTTGTTCTCATAGGTAATCTTATTGGAATCTTACTTCTTGCATCCTTAACAACTATATAATCTCCAAACAATCGTCTATTGCATCTTTGCTGATAGCCGTGTAATATTTGCTTTTGAATTAAAAAATTTTTTTCTTTCGTCTCTTAATTCCATTTTCCTAGAGCATCATATCCCTCTGAGTCTATACTAACATTATGCATATAAAGGACTTTAAGTAAGTATTATCTCAGCTCAACAATTTTTATCGCTTTCGACCTATGGATCATATTTTTTAAAATAAAATCTTCAAAGATTCTATATGTCTAAATCAACATAAAACACGCAATCGAATATGGCAATAAACTAACATGTTCAAATAGTTGCACATTTTGCACAAAGAATCTATATGCGTTATACCAAGGTAGAAAGACATCTTTTAGCACATCCTTAACTCCTTCCTCTCGGAAACGCAAATTTTCACCACGTACAACAGGAGAGTTGACGAGATAAACTCGTAAAGCGTCAGCTCCATATTTTTGCACTATCTGAAAATAAACCTATGAGGTTTTTTTCTAGCTGCAAAAAAATGTGAAAAATATAAATAAAATTGAATCTTCAAACAATATTATCAACGCAAATATTTTATAGTCATTATCAAATGCCACAAAATGTGCTTGATTATGAAAAGTTAACATAAAAGTGAAAAAAGAAATTCCATAATAAAAACTGTCCGTTTAGTACCCACTAGCGTTTCAATCTTTTACTCAAAGTACTAACGGGTAAGAGTGTTTATTTCCAATGAGTGTTTTTCATTCATTCACAACCATAGAATCACCTTCGAAAAAAAAACCTAGAAAACGATAGAGAATTTCAAAAAGGAAATTTAAAAAACCTCCATCGGATCGGGATAGTTCTTTTTACGCTTCGACATCTTTGAGCCATCGGCTGCCAAAATCAACCCATTGCAAATGAGGTTCTTGAAAGGCGGCCGATTGAAGAGCGCCGTTGATAGTACAAGAAGTGTATAGAACCAACCTCGTGTTTGATCGATTCCTGCAAAGTGAAAATATTTCTGAACAGCCGACTGGAAATTATACATAAGGTGAGATGCATCCAATTCCTTTTTTTTTTGAGGAAAAGACGTTATATGAAAATTAGGCAATTGGATAGAAGAAAATTTTCACTAAGTTTAAGTGCCACTAAAATATTCCCTTCATTTGTGCTCTCACATATTTGTGAGTCATTTCACTCGTCCAATTTTAAAACCTTACTTAAGAGTACGAAAATATTCTTTTATCTGCTAGGCATTGCGCCATTACATTCTGATTACTACAATTTCATTGACTTTTTCTGCTTTCAAGTATGAAATATTGCCCATGAATCTATAGGTAATAAAAATTCCTCATTTACCTCCTCTCATCCTTTCCCGTATAAACAAAATGAAAATCCACCACTAAAGAAATAATTGGAACTATTGCACAAACGTTTATATTACGACAAACCAAGGATCAAGTTGCGGTTTCCGCTTAGAAATTAAATCGATTCAACAATAGTTGGGCAATGCCAAAGGGACTCGATAAAAATGCTCTCAACAACCTTCTGCTAATGAGTTCTCCTTTATTCGCTACATTTTTTGTGACAATTTATTTATTTCAATGAACAGAGCATTCATCTTGAATCAATGTCTCTTCATATCGCTTCCACCTGCCCTGACTCAATGCCTCTCTGGTCCACTTGACTCCTGTGGTCTTTAGGTCAGACTCTCCTTCTTGCAGGTCGGTCGCATGAAGATTAGGGCTTAGGTCGTCTCGTGCCCGTCGGATGTGACGAGCCGATTCACCGTCGTTCCTCCTATGACTGCCGGGGCTTGTTCCAACGCCATTGTCCCGATAAGGGAGCTGGGCGAGGTGGCTCGGCTGAGCGGAGCCAACAATTCTGGTCGGAGCTTCACAACCGACCGCGCACTAAGCAAGGCAAAAATTGACAACCGCAGTAGGTAAGAACGCGGATTCATCTTTTATGCGATATTTGTTCAAATTGTTTTTTGAAATCACGGAGTTAGTAAAGAAATTTTCTCAAACCTTCAGCAATGAAATCAGCCGGGAAGTTTTCTTCGAATTCTTTGCAATTTTCGAATGGATAATGATTTTGAGCGTAAGGCATCGAGCCGGATTCGAACCAACAATCGAATACCTCCGAGACACGTCGCAACACTCCTCGACCAGTTCGTGATGGAATCGTCAAATTATCGACACTAAAAAATAATTTTTCAACGACTCAAACCTCTCATTTGAACCAATATGCTTTAAACAGTCTTCAATATTAATATTAACTGAAAAAATTCCAACGACGAAAGGAAGTGGTATTAAAACCTGATCGAGTATATAAGAAAATTTTGATACTACCGGACCAGAAATATACGCATAGATTGAGCCAGAGGGTCAGTAACCGTACCTTAGCGCCCATTTACCCCCACTATCCACACCGCATTCTCCTCTTCCTTCCACCGGTAAACACAAACAATTTTCTGCTAGCATTTACGTAAGGGTGTTGCCGCAAATAAACCAACGTTCGAGGACGCGTAAAATTCTCGAACTTTAGTTGGTACAAACTTGTGAGCTAAACTAATCAACAATAATAATATGAATAATCAGTGATAGATTATAACTATAGAATCAAGGCAACGTAAATCTATATCATTCTAGAGAACATAAAACGATGCATATAAAGAAATACCTTTCACGATGCAAATCGTTGATCTTAGCGCCAGTGAGTCGTTCAAGTTCTGCAATCGATGAAGGACATACGATTTCTTCGAGATCATCACTCACCCAAAGATTAATTGGCGTTCCCCAAAATCGATTACGTGAAACCGCCCAATCACGTGCATCACGAAGCCAATTCGCAAAACGTTTCTCTTTCACAAATGATGGTACCCTTTAAATGATTTAAATGCTAAATGATGACTGAATTACAAGATGAGTGATAAGAGTTCTAAAATTTTCAATATTAAGGTGATTTTTAACTGCTTTCAAACAAATTAAAAAAAAACACCAACAAATCTCGACCTTATTAAAACTTCTCAAAAAATTTTTAGATTATTTAAGCAATTGTTACAATCGAAATCTTTTTTTTTTTCACCAATGGTTATAGTAGCAATTAAACAAGTCAAATAAGATGCTCTGAAGTGATAAATCTTTAACTTACCAACTCATTTATTAGAAGAACCGAAGATATGAGCCAAATCTTGCACAACAAAGAACAAAATCACGAACAATCATTCAAACACAAATAAATGAACTTTCAAAGCTTTCCTTCAACAATCATTTATTGTTTATTCTATCAATAATCGAAAATGGAAACACTTCGATCGACAGTCATCGAATGCCATTCAAAAATTCGATGCTTAGCATGAAACTTTTGTCACTCAATATAGAATTTCCTTAGCGATTAATGCAAATCCATTATCGATCAATGCAATAACATTCATTTATAACATCATAAATACTATTTACTGCCAATAGTACACCTTTTTTTCCATCTAGCATATAAGATTTCGCCAATCGCAAAAACTCGAATAAAAATTTAATGAAAAAACTACTGCAAAAGCTAATAAATTGTGAGAAATAATATCCTCATGAATAAAAATGAAATGTTTATTCCTATATTATAGAAATTCATTTAAATATTTAGTGATCCTGGTGAATACTTGCATATGTTAAATTCAATGAGTTTAAGACTTTTAATTTAAAATATATTTTTTAAGAAAATAATTTAACTAGAAAACAAACCAATAAGTTTTATCGTTATTTTTTAGTAAATATGGCACAATAGCCTCAACACGAATGAACCATGAAGGAACCGCCATATAGAGAAGTGGAGTATCGGAACGCCAACAAAATGGATAGCTATGCTTTACCTCGCCATGCTTTATCAGGTTACCATGCTCCTCAAATATCAGCGATTAAATAAGAACTAACGGATCCTTTATTACAAATTAAAAAATTATTACAAAAAAGAAAAAAATATATATATATATATATATATTTGCATCCCTCTTTGCAAATTTGCAACAATATCGAATGCATCCCTCTTTGGTACTCTTATAGGATGATGTTTCCATTATAAGCTTTTCAAATCTCTATGAACCATAAAAAGGCAAATAATCGCTCAAATAATTATCTCATACAAATGCTTTATTTGAAAAAAAATTCAACGCATTTCCAAATATTCGCTAAAACATACCTTCAAATATCTACAGATCAACTTATCAGCATCTTTGACATACATTCCTTTGAAATCAGTAACTTCCTCTTTGAATTTACCACATTCATCAACGGGGCATATCGCTTTCATTTCACGCGTTATTACACCATTCTCTAAGCAAGTTTGATAATCCACCTGCAAATATTAATGATTATCTATCATTCAAAAATTTCAATTTCTACTTTAGTTCGACAATATACAATAGAGTAAAAAAAACAACGAGTAAATAACGCAGTAAATAATGTAACAAACACCTCAGCAATGAAGAGTGCTTTCTTTTATTTTTACCTTCCAAATAAACAAAATGCTTTCAACGATGGTTTGACAGATTTTAACGATAGATTGATGAAAAAGAGAAGAATGGGAGATTAATAAACGCTAAAAAGGCCGTTCACTATTTCTAATGGAGCTTTAACAACCAGTAAAACCAAAAAAAGACTCCAGAATGACTAACATTGAAACGGGCTGTTCAATTTGTTAAGTATAACGAAAAACCCCAACTTTTACAAGCGTTCCTTCCACCTTCCCGTTCCTTTTCTTCCTTTCTTTTGACTATCATCTCTTATCGAACAAATAAACACCATCATTAAACGAAACAATAAATAACTACCAATAAACAATAAATAAATAAATAAATAATTACAAACCTCTCCAAAATATGGCGCTTGATGTACAACACCCGTGCCTTGATCGGTTGTAACAAAATTAGCAATAAGAACACGAAATGCACCGATTTTCTTTTTGAGACCAGCAAAATATGGAAATAATGGTTGATAGGTTTTTCCTTTTAATACCTCTCCATTATAGCGATCAAGAATCTCATATGCGTCCTCATTCTTATACAGTTCACAAAGACGCTGCAATTTCCTCACGATTATACTTCAATATTTCATCTTATTTATTTTAATAAACATTTTCTCTGCAAATATATTCAAAAATCAGTAGATTATGATCATTAATCTATAGAAAACAATCTTTTAACTCGTTAAAAAATATAGCAGATTTTCTTATTCAATGATGAATACTCTATTATTATTTAGTGTATAAACTTCACTAAAGAAATTCTTTAAATGATTTCCTGGAAAGGCGAAGTATACTGTAGGCGAATTATACTGTAGAAGATTGATAACGTTAAGATTGAATAATACATAAACCCTCTTAGAAAAATAGAGGGATGACTCCTATATGAGGAATCAACATAACGGCACCACTTAATGATGGAAGATTATAAAAGAAAATTTCAAAAAAAAAAAAAATTAAAATAATATCCGGAATAATTCTTTATTAGAGTCAAAGAAAACTATCGATAATGCATTAAGGTACAATGAAAACTAATTAGGAATATTTCTACTTACTTCCTCCATTAGAATATACTTCTTTTGTGAGGCTCTATCTCTTATAGTCACATATTGAAGCTCCGGATGTACAGCGATACATAAATTGCTTGGCAATGTCCATGGAGTAGTTGTCCATGCTGCTAATTGAATCGAAGGATCCTCATCCAATGTGAAACCGACCACAACTGAAAATATAACCTCTTTGAATATTGTGCAATTATGAATAGAATAAAAGAAAAAACGCAGAGATAAGTTAGCATGAGAAAATCTAATTGAGATTTCTATGTCTCATAAGAAATAAAATGTAATCATTTCTTTATAAATTTGAAGAAAAAACAACCAATTTCTCCGTTTTATGGCATAATTTATCGAGTTGACGTTCGAAAGTTCGCATGTGACAAGTTGTACCCAAGATGAGCCGCATAAATTTTGTGGATTATGCCTCGTATTTCAAAGAGGTATATATCTATACAAAAGAGGACAAATATTTCAGCACTGAAACCAAAAGATGAAGAAATCTCAGCCGCGAAATCCTATGCTAATAGTCAAGAAAGAGATCATAAACAAGGCCTCTATCTTTATTTCCGCTCAAATCTTTGCAGCTCTTCGGTTGAAGAGCTCCATATTGATTCCGTGATAACTCTAAATCCTAGGCAACTAGAAAACATACTAGAAAATCTTTGCTCGTGATGAATATATAGAAATATTATGTAACAAAAGAATAAGAGATCATACCTGCCGGATCAACAACATCTTTATAGTTCTGTCCAGCCTCGAAATTCGAAAGTGGTGTTGAGCAACTTGTTGAGAATGGCATCACCTCAACGATAGACACCAATTAACTAAACAACTCAACAATCGCTTTATTTAATTATCTAATGGAACATTTCTCTCGCACAATGATTGTCTATACAAAATCCCGCAATGCTAAGGTCGAAAGTTTTAAGTGTCATCAACCATTAAAAAGCGCTAAACGAAACTGAAGCGTAGAAGGCTAATAGAGTTATACATTGAGCCTGAATCAGGAATGCGCATCAAGCTAGCTGGCGCAACATGCGCTTTTGTATTTCACTTATAAAACCCCATCGATTCCCAATATATATGAAAATATTAATAAAATGCTCGATAAGTAATTTTTAAGCGAAATCGATGGATCAAATAAATTAAATCTAGAGTTTAAAAAAATCGTTTTTTGGGCAATAACCGATCTCTCGCAAGCGAAATCTAATTAGGATATTTCACGACTTCATGACGCATTAATAAAATCACTGAAAATCTGAAGGGAATGAAGGGAATGAGGTAGTAACAGTGCATTATAAAAAGGATTTTTTTATCACTAAAATAAAGGGTGAAACAAACAAAAAAACCTCATAAAAATTTCTAAGACAATATTTCCTCTACGCAAGAATATAATAAACAATGAGTAAGTATAGAAAGAATCTGCAATAACACTCACTGATATATATGAATGTAGTCAAAACGAAGAAAAAAGGAAGGATTTTGAGTTTTTCCCGAGACGTCGTCCATTCATGGTTTTATTTATAGCTGTTCATGAGAAAATAATGAAAAATAATGAACGCTTAAAATAGAGAAGCGAATCGAAAACGTTGTAGAAGAACCTTAACACCACGATAGACGAGTCCTTTTTTAAAGAGTTGACTGAATGCCCACCAAACACTCTCCATAAACCATGGATAAAGAGTCTTATAATCGTGACGAAAATCGATCCATCGACCCATACGTTCCACTGCTTGCTAAATAAATATTCACTTTTATTATCATTAAATGCCCTCACATAAGTAAAACCTCTGAATCAGAAATATAAAACAAAGGTATGAAGCCTAAGAAACAGTCTATATACTTTATTCACTAATTAGCATCAAAATTCAATGCGAAATACTGCAATTATATAGTGCCAAATTGTTTTCTCTTTTGTTCGACTATCTGAATAAATGTTCGATGCCGCGTTGATCATAACAAGCAGCTTTCATCACTGATGGTCATATTAGATGAACAATATAAGGGAGTAATAAATAAACGAAAATGAATAAAATGAATCAATTACCTCCCATTCAGAAGAGTATCGCATCACTATTTTGCGGCATTCATTATTATATTTGTCGATTCCCATTTCCAATACATCTTGAGGACCTCTTATGCCAAGCATCTTGTCCACTTCGAATTCCTTCAAAACTTCACTATCACTGATCACCTACTGCAGTCTACAACTACCCATCTGTGTCACAAGTACAAGAAAGAGCCCCTTCTCCGATCCCATCTGTGGCAATCATACGGCATCATGTAGATGCCGTTAACCTTTGCGAAGCGATACCTTCTAAAGGACTTTAGCAAAGGTCGACAACACAAAGAGGAGAGCAGGATTCATCAATCACTTATCTCACTTCATTTAAAAACTAAAAAAAAAAATTTGTTCGAGCAAATATTAATCGAATAGTTGAGCAAATATTAATCTATATGAACAATATAACTCACAAACTATGACAGTGCGTATATAGATGAATGAGGGCAGTTGAAAAGACATATCTTACGCCCCTCTCTCCTTGAATATCCCTCTTTCCTCTTCTTGATTTTCCTACCACTAAACTATTTCTATCCGAAAAATTGTATTCAATAAAATAAAATTTATCTCTTTTTCTCAGATTTATCTTCAAAGCAACAATTAAATCATCATACAACAGGAAGTCCATGCGTATCCCATCCGAATCGTCTTTCAACATAATAGCCATTTTGATGTGCCCAACGAGTGACCACATCTTTAATCGTACCGGCAAGTAGATGACCATAATGAGGTAATCCGGTCGCAAATGGAGGACCATCATAGAATGTATAACGAGGACGATTCTTACTCATTCTGGAGAAAAAAAGAAAATTCTGTTGAATCATCTAATATATTATACGTGTAAAATTTTGAGAGATCGAATTTACTATTTTTATTCGAAAGCAAATCATAAGCTAATGAATAAGAATTTTAAATTTTTGGATGATATTTCAAAGATGAACTTCCAAGACGCCAAATACCCGAAAAACCTTTAAATGATATCCCTCAATGATAGAAGAAAGACCTCTTGCTGTTTGCCAATATAACTGCTGCAAATCCCTTTTTAAGAGATTTTCCAAATGAGATCCTTAGGACCTTAGGTCCAAAAATTATATGATAAATGTCAGCTAACCATTTGACGAATGAAAATATACCTCTTATGTGCTCAATCATAAATCAATTTTCAATGATAAAATCTATCGGATATGACGTGAAAATAAGAAAATAACTAACTCCAATGATTTCTTGAAAGTGTCACGTTCTCGCCATCGTTTCATCGTTTTCATCTCCTCTTCCGAGAAGTTGATTTGTTCGGCAACTGTCTCTAATTTACCCATCGCCACTAATTTCTATTACCTCAAATATTTTATTAAATAATAAACACATAAATACCCGTTTAAATTCATAAAATCCCTTACGGCTGATGATTGCTTTCTCTTTCAAACAAGAAGAGAGTGGTGGAAGTATTGAAGTGGGATTAGAATCGTTCCGAGCAAATTTCCATATTTAAGCCAAAAAATCCCGTATTATTTGATTGCCCGAAAAAATGCGTTGTACATTAATTTCTTTCGAGCGGAATTGCTCTCATAAACGTTCGAAAAAAAGAATTCATACTGATGCTTAGGTATGCTTACCAGTTTACCTATACATACATGAAATATACAATAAACTATGATACCTAAAGCAAGTCTATAGGTGATACCTATTCAACATACGTACAATCTTCCAACCTAAAACCCAAATCTATAACTTTCATATAGAAAACAGAATAAAATAATAATAATAATAATTCATAGCGCTTATATAATCCGCATAAATTTCGACATCCATAACGTTAAGCTAACTGGGAATTAATCATCAATCAACCGGATACTAATGGAGAGGGAAAAAATATTTAGCTGCAATAAATTTCATCACACAATTATTTCGATAGCTGAATGAATATCGTTTCCCGTGGGATTATTTCTAGTCGCCGTTGCATCATATGCACCTTCCATTTCTGATTGACGCGAATCGTATAGCCGTGCCAATTTATTTATCATTTCGTATGGAATATCAGTGATATCGCCTGAATCCAAATCCCAAAAAAAGCACCGTACCCCTGGGCTTATAGAGTAAGAGACACGGTAACTGACCAATTAGCATAAAACGCTAATGAATCACAAACCTTTACGGACGCAACCTTCTAGCATCAACTCGACAACGAATATGAATGAATGTTTGCGGTTAGTGTTCGTTGGAGTTTGTTGGAGTGTCGTATTGGCGAAATGCCAATATGGGTGATTGCCATTGCGTTATAATGATGCAAAATTTCGCAGTTTTTTACCAAACGATATGGAATGCGTTGATATATCATTGAATGCTTTCGCTTAGTATCGCGCATTTGTAAGATCGGTTGGTCGACAATCGATGGGTGAGCGAAAACATCGTATCATTGCAGATTCGACCGCCGTTTCGCTGGCTCTTTACAATTCACACATTGGAATCATGCAAAAAATTGTTTTAAAAAGCGTATCCATGCGGTATTCGTTTATTGAGGAGCGATTTCACTTGGTGGAGAAACCCGAAAGGAGGCCTCTACTCTAGCAGAGAATATGGTACCAATAGGAAGTTAATTCCCATCAAATTTTGTGCCTCTCGTTTTATAAAATCTTAATGCTCATATTTGATGCATTTAATTCGTTCACCTTTTGCAACCTATATTTTATAATCATTTCAATGTTGCAGTATTTAATTTCAATGCCACTATTAGTTATAAGCGGTGGACCATCATGCGGTAAAACAACGATCGCTAAACGAATTGCCGAATATTTTCAATCACAAGGATTTCAAGCAGTTGAAATTATCGCAGATGAATGTAACGGAAATTTTTCGAGGAATATTTACAATAATTCCAATAAGGTTTGTTGCCTAATTACTATCATACCTATATATAATTTACAATTTCCTTTATTTGGTCTGGTATGGGAACCTTATGACCAGGTATTCGATTAAATCACTGCAGTATCTAAATAAATAAAAATAAAAAAAAAATAAATGTAATAAAGGAAAGCGGTTTGAAAGAAAAACAGCTTTCAATTCAGAGTGAATTATTCAAAAGAACGGAAAGAAGCTTTGCAAGAGTTAAAAAAAAAAAAAAACGTTGTTTTATCCATACATATATAAATTCTAATCCGACTAGATGGCTTAGGGAAAAAATATTTTCTAATTTTTTACTAAAATATAATTCAACTGAAATATATGTTTATAGGCATAGGCTAATATTTGCATATAATATTCACATAAATATATACGTTAATAAATTTGTTTATGCATATAAACACCTGCTTAGATATACGTATTCCATGGATTTTGAAAACGGATGTATTTGCGTTTATGAAGAGGATCCTTTGGTCTTCTGGTGTTTATATTTTGCAACATTCGACGACCTTTTCAGTTATTATTTCTCGATTATTTCAAATAATATTATACAAAAAAGAGATTGGTTATATCTTCCTTTTTGTTTTTCCAACGAATGCTTCTTACAGTTGTGATATTCCTCTCACAAATAGTATAGAGAAAATTTTTTTAGAATTAAGGAGCGTACCATTTTCAGTTCTTATATGGTTTAACTTATAGGAACGTGAACAACGTAATTGCCTTCGATCGGCGGTACAACGACAACTTTCTAAAGATCGTCTTATAATTTGTGATTCGCTTAATTATATTAAAGGTTTGTTATCGAATTGGAAAAAAAAAATTCTTTCATTCACTTGTTTCTGAATGAAAGGAATCCTTAAGATCCAATATTAAATACGATCACGGAGGATTGCATATCCATCTTGTATAATATTATTTATTTTCGCATAAATACATTGATCCTCAATCAGTATTGATTTTTCATTTATTGGCGAATATATTGAAGATTTGAGCTATTGAACTAGGTAATTGACCACACGTTTATGCACTAGTCGATGTTTTTATTGCTCAAATAATTCCGCCAGAGTTCATTTGAGAAATTTTGACTTATTTTTTTAAATCTTATATGGCATTCATTTGTTATATTATAGGCTTACAATCGGGTGCCAATGTTATCCATTCTTTTTTTTTTGTTTGAATTACGAACTTGACTACGAACTTGATTCAGTGACAATTTTCATGCCACTATTGAATTATAGAATTTGAAGCAAACTTTCATCTCTAAAGTATATTAAAATAAATCATCAAAGAGCCTGAAATCGAACAAACATGAGAGTTAGATCTTCGCTAAGAACAAATCCAGGAAAGTAAATCAGGCCAATACTAATCTTTAGCCCAAAAAATTGCTTATCTCCCCAAATTTGAGTATCCATCTTGAATCGTCGCAATGATCGTTTCCCAACGAATAATAACCATATCCTCTTTGGATATTTGAAAGCTATATATTGAAATATTTTGAATCATACAGTTCAAGCGGAACAGTTGCTTCAACTTTATGCGCAAGTTTTTCGGTGACCGCTTCAAAGTTTACGCTTGGCGTAAGTTTACTGGGATATTTACATCTAAGTGTATTGTTTGGTGACCGCGATGATCATTTCGGCTGTATTATGTGTGCAGCTAAATTCCACTTATCTCCTTTTCACTTTGTAATGCAAATTTTATTTGAATAAAATAATTGATTTTAAGGTTTTCGTTACGAATTATTTTGTGTGGGAAAATTAGTGCAAACAACGTTTGCGGTTATATTTTGCGATACAAATGCGCAAACATCAAAATGGCTTAATTCGCAGAAAGGTGAAAATGAAAGGTAAATAGCTGCTTTTTATCTCAAAAATTATTTTTTCGACGAATTTCCGCTAGATGATCGTTGCTAATAGCTATTGTCCTAGAAAGATTCGTATGAACGATCATTCATATTATATATATATATCGATATCCGTTGAATGAATGTTGGCGGCGAGGATAAACCATGAAGGGTATACTCTCGGTAATTGGGGCATTTTACCGTTGAAAAACATCGTGCAAATGAATTTGTCCTGCTTGCAAGCCCCTTACTTCCTTCGAAAACAATTCGGCGTAGCAGTATACTAAGGGAAAAGCATAAAATCATTCACATCACCATCTAGGTATTATAATTGTAGAATGAGGTGTTATGCAAAAAATATGACCTATTATGTGGAACTAGTAATTGTATTCAATGAAGAATTGGGAAAAAAATCGTTTTCGAATTGTTGAACATACATGAGTTTGAAGTTTTAGTTCGAAATTCGAAATGTTCGAGTATTATTTTCAAATTTGAGCTTGTTTTTCTTGAATTCGAGGAGATTCGATGACCTCGATTCTTTCTTTTGGTTTGAATTTGTTGCTGATCGTTTTTGTCTTGCGGCATAGCCGAGGTCGAAGGTGGCCGCTAAAAAATGTTTTCAGGTCGAAAATAAAAGACCCCATAAAACGATATTATAGATAAGTCGCGAGAGATTGCCCGCTAGTATAGTGAAGTTGTTTCTATCGGTGGGATATTTTTTATTGCTTCCTTTAGGGTACACCATGGAATACGATAGATGACCAGATGCCTAATGCACCTTTGGGTCATAAAGACGGATTCATTTTAATCTTTCTTTAGTGTTTCGATATTCGTTCATTGCTTTATGAAGTTTACTTCTGCAAGCATTAATTTGACCTTTACTCTGTGACTCTTATAATTTGACCTATGACCTTTACCCTTGCCGAAGTTGGCTTTATTATTCGGAAAATTTAATATCCCATATGTTGTTATAGATATGAGGAAGATAAAATTGATGATATTCTAATGCGTTTTGAACGACCTGATGGAAAGAATCGTTGGGATTCACCTTTGTTCACAATACGGATTAAGAACGATGATGAGCAAGAGGATGGCGATGCAAGCGGCTTGCCACGTTCGGTGATTATACCATTCGAGGAGATATTCGCTTCCTTGATTAAGGTTAATCCTTCATATTTTATGTTTATTTATTTATTATTATTTATTCATTCGTTTATATTGTATATATATATATATATATATATATATATATATATATATATATATATATATATATAATGCATATAAAGTAAATATTTTCAGGGAAAAGCGCTATCTGCAAATTTGAGTACACAAAGTGCTCCATTAGCTCCGTCAAATTTTTTATACGATTTGGATCGTACAACTCAAGAAATCGTTTCGAATATCTTTCAACAACAGAAAATCACCTCAATTGGAGACTCATTTAATGTGCCTTATTGTGGAGGGGATGATAACCGGGTTTGTTCTACTATGTTTTTATTATCGAACGTTGAAGCTTCTATTTAAAAAAAAAATAAACGTATGCCTTTTATAGAAATATTTGATATTGGAAGTCGAGAGATGATGCCTCATAGCACTTTATCGAAGTCAAATCTGCACCTCTTTTAATACTGCATCCCGAATCTTTTAACTCAACAGAGCGTAAGAATGGCAAAGAGAAGTCAGAGATTTTGACGAGAATTGAGAAAAATTTTGATACTGAGTAAAAAATTATTATTATTTTTTTTTTGATCGCCAAGCTGGGATTGACTGAAAAATGTTAATAAATTTTACGCTGTTTAGGTAATATTCACCCGTGAACGGACACTTCCAGAATTGACTCGTCTACGACGACAATTCATCAACTATATGAAGATGCATCCTGTCGAAGAGAAGGGTAAAATTGCATCGCTTTTTGTTAATTATTTGAATTCAAATGCATAAAAGTGTTTTATTTATTTTGTTGATTCTAAAAAAAATTGTTGTAGCTGAAGCGCGCCTTTATTGGCTACAGTACAGTACTATGGCTACAGTAGTTGCGAGATTGTATGATAGCTGTTTATTTGGTGTGCTACTTGAGTTGCGAGGGAAGAGTTTTTTGCTCACTTATTAATATTAACCCAAAGTTTTATGAAAGAAAGCTTTTGCCTGAAACAAATCCCTAAAGGCATTGAGATGCTTTACGCGAACTGACTTTACGACATAAAATTATTTGCGCGAGTAGTTAATATAGCGATTGCACTAGATGATGGAACAACACTGAATCCGATTCCTTTAGGGTATTTCGTTCAAAATCGATAATACAGCTTAAGAAATCCTAATTTTTTAACCAGTAATTTCCTTCCAGATCGTACACTTTTATTGAAGCTTTTTTTTTTTTTGAAATGGAGCAGGTTGATTGAGCGCTTTCTACGGTAAAGCCAGGCTTTATATCTAAGAATACTGTAAGATTGCAACGAACTGATACGGTACAAAATGGATGAAACTTAGCATTGTATTTTTTAATCGTAATTCAATAGCGAGCATAATAAATATATAAACAAATATATTTAAATGAATGTGCACAAATATTCATGCATATCGTTATATCTGTCTGCGTAGCAAATACTCATCTTTTCATATTAGAACACTCTTTTAAATGCGATTCTCGATGGCGGATATGACCATACGGATGCATATTTTCGTGTTTTCTTTCATCACTATTTGTTACCATTTAACATGTTCTACTTTAGAAAGGATTTATTCGTTGATTTTTATGCGATAAAAGTGCTATGATAGAGATAATCTCCTCCATATCTATTTTGCATCTTCGCTTTGCCGATTGATACTCGTCACGGATGATAGCCGTCCCCTTGCTTTTTTCCTTACTAATTATTAAACAGCCCACCTCTCTATCAGCCTCAACAATTCACCTCATTTTTGAGCTCTTCCAATCGGCTTCTTTCAACAATGCCACCATCAACAATCTTCAGCTCCGAATCAAAGTGAAGCTGATTTCTGATCAATTGAAGATTTTCAAAAAGTAAAGTTGAGTGTTATCTTTTAAAATATCTCCAATATAGTGTTCGTATGACACTCTTATTGACGTATCTTTGCGAGATGAGGTTATATATCAATATTTTCCAATGTTTTGCTATTCCTTTGCCTAAACAATGCTCATTGACGATCAAGGAAGTTTGATGCCTCCATATGATAATATTACCATATCCCATTCAATAAAGGAATTTCAAAAATAGTATTTAGAGATGTAAACACGAATGAGAGCGACATTATGTGCGAGCAATACATGTGTCCTCGAATAGGTGTTGATATGTAGTCGTACCATCACCGACGAAGGACCTTTCAATGGAGCGATTAATTTCACAATGCCTGCAGGTTGATACAAATTTGACGCATATTTTGGTGCTTCTCATCATTGATAAGAGTGATTACTGACCGCTTTTCATAGTTAACGTGACATTGTTTTCTGGCCAATTTGGCGCCTCATGCCCAATCGGAGCTCTCTTGGCCCGATTGGAGTTCATAACCTACTGCGAATCTCAGTGAATGAAATCGCTATAAACTGGCAAAAAAATTGAAATGACATCTAGTAGAATCGAGGAAATGAGAAAACTTTTGCCTTATAAGAAAACTTTTGTCTTATAACTATCTCCCCAAAAATGACGGTCTTATCTCTTCGATCAGCTGGATAGAGATGACCGAAGAGGTGAGACTATTATTGATATTTACGCTCAATAATACTTCAAATCTTTCGAAACACTATAAATAACAATTTTTTCCTTTCCTTTATTCTTCATTGATCATATTTTTTAGTTTAGTCATTCTATGTATAAAGCAAAGAAAATATTTGCATTGAATCGTACCAATATTACGATCTTGTTCGACGGCGAATGTTCTTCTATTCGACCTATCGATTCGATATTCCACCGAAAATGGTGTATCCAATTGTGCACGAATACGTGAAACCTTCAACGAATTAGGTAAATTAAATTTTAGTCGAACAAAATTATACTCGAAACTTCAATAATTATCATAGTGCATTCTTTAAGTTATAATTTTTTGTTTTATTTTCCTATTCGATATATTTTTTATGTACTTTAGTAAGATTCTATACAGATCTGTTATAGAGATTCAATTTGTGCTCCGTCTTAAAAAAATATAAATGATATAGCTTTATACAATGCACTTATATCACATTCTGTAATTTTCATCAAAGCTCACTTTGGCTGAAAATTGAACTGTTGATAGCAACAAATCATTGAATCTCACCTCAATTGGTTGCCGAATGAATCTCATCGATGGTAGCGAACGAAACTGATACAAAATTTCCCTCGTATGATTACCCATGCAAATCGCATCATGTGGATGGCATCGTTTCAAGCATGAGTAACCATCTTCGACATTACTGCAAGCAGTTGCACTACTATAGAAGTCACGCATTGCGAAGACTATGCAATTCACTTGCAATAGTATTGCATTAAATTGTTCTTAAAGAAGTCTTTTTGAAAACAGTTTGCAATACCTCGAAATTGAATTCAACTTCCTATTGAGAGTATATTGCCTATCTCTTTAGGCATTCTTTTACCGTATCTTTTATATTTTTTACCGTATCTTTAGGCAATACCGTCGATATCTTCTCTTTTATATTCTATCGTTGAGAAAAAAATTGCTTACTGAATGATTTTAAAAACAGTTTTGTTTGCCGGCGATGAGGACGCTCTTTATTGTGCAATCGGCTGACAAGAAGTAATACGCACTCATAACTGGTCGACATAATTAAGTCGAAAACCCCTTCGACCTAGGATAGATGTACTAATAAAGGAACACAGGTAATCGAGAAGAGCGGGGATGATGGTGGTGGTGGGGAGGGGGTATCCACTGTACAGGGTTACGGCAACTGTCGAATGATTCAAGTCAGTTTATTAATTAATCAGAGTTCACCGTCACTGCAATTCAACATGCACAACAACATTAAACAAATTAGCTGAATAAGGATAGCAACATGTTAACCAATATACATCACAAACAAATGATCTAAACAAAGAGGGCTTTTTCCAAAGGAAAGAGATAAACTCCTGGAAGATGTGCATATTTGGGTAAAACTAGCGATTTCTTGAATTCCCATAGATCATAGAATGGGCAATTTTTTTTTTTTTTACTTCACTGATATTTTGCCCATCAAAGAGGACGCAATGAAATTTCCAAAATTTCTATAATTTTTATTGAATCCATATATATTTAAATCGAATTCATATGTTCATATCACGCGAGAAATTATAATCGCTTGGTTAATTTGCAAGGAGTTTTTTTTGTTTTGGTTATATATTCCACTAAATATCGCAATGGCACTATTAAGATGCGCAAATAGAATTACAAAGCAAACAGCAAATGTTGATAAGTGAAAAACTGATCTCTGTGAATGGATCGAATTCGATAAATATTTTTTAAATCGTACTGATCGAAGCATTTTAGTGATTATTGTTTAGAAAAATGACAAAAAAATGATAAGATCATTTGTTATATTATTAATAAAAAAATAATTAAGTAATTTAAAACAGTGAAATTATTAGTGAAATTAAAGTAAAAGAGAAATGCAACATAGCAACTAGTGATAAATAACGAAACTCATTACTTATTCCTATGGGCTTTTAAGTAAAAATGATGAACGATAGATAAGCAAATCAAATTAACTTATAGAGTTTTTCGAGAAGCAAAAAAAAGAAAATTGGTAGAAAATGAATGCTAGAAATTTACATATGCGTTGTATGAAGATTTCAACCGCTATATGAAAGAGGTGTTTTTTTTTTTTTTTTGAGAATTATGATCGGCTAGCCTCAAGTGAGCTCGATGTTAGTAAGCATGATAGAATTACTAGATATTACAACTTTTTTTTTATTAGTATCATAAAACATAATTACACGAACGTAATAGAGTACATACAACGATGCTATTAATTATCTTCTTCAATAACATCGAAAATTTCAGCGTTATTAAGATAGAGAAACATTTGCAAACCTTGCATTGCAAACATTGCATTGCATAAATTGCACTGTACATATTGCATTGCATATTTGAGGATATTTACACAATTACATCCATTATATTTGTTGTAGTAGTGTGATATTAGGTGGTAAAAGCTGAGTTAATAAGTGATTCGATCACATCAAAAATATTAAAGCAAAAGAAAAAAATGTTATACAATTATCGTCAGTGATCAAACTTCGATCGAAGTAACAACATGCAGAAGAAATAAACATAGATTAAAATCTTTTTTTCTGTAGATCGAGTTTCTTAATATTTCTGATTTAAGCAATAGATTGCAATTTCGATCTGTGAATAATTTCATAGCCGAATGAATATTTGAGATAACGCATACTATAATTATTTCTTTCCTCAAGATAATTTCTAGAGTTATATTCGGCAATAATGCTTGATAATTCAAGCAAAGAAAGGAAAATGTGTTTATACAACGGAAACATAGAATTCAAATCAAATATACAAGCTTAGCAATTGTGCTTCAGATTCATTTTTTTTACTTTCTTTAAGAAAAAATGATACATGAGTAGATGTTTTATAAATTTATGGCATAGGTTTCGGTTTACTAAACCATTGTTGAAAAATTAAGTATTAAGGTAAGTTGTTTTATGAAAGTGGATGATTCACGATCTCATTGTTTTAGGACGAAATTAGCAAAAACATACCCAGATAGTAGAAGAGTATTAGTATGAAATAGTTGAGTATAAAATTACCTATCCGAAAAAGAGCCCTATAACAAAATGAGATTATAGACGTTCTGCTTTACACTTGGAAAACGGCTAATTCAATCGAAATATTGGGAAAGTGGCTTTATCAGAGATCAGGAAATTATCACAGCTCTGTTAATTGAAAGAGTGGAATATCCACTCCATATGGATCTGTCTAAATTTGCATATTAATAGAATTGTCTAAAATTTGCATAATAGCTCTACAATAAATCTCGAGAATCAATTATCAAACGTTGTTATAAAATAATATTTTTCATTGCTAGAAAATTAAGCATAGTCGCTTTATGAGGACAAAATACGTCGTTTTATCAATTAAAATTTCAATCTAAACGCATATTTAAATTGAATTAATAAGAAATCTAATAACTTCTACTAATAAACGTTGGTTGTATTTAAACCTTTTCGATCACCAAATAATATTCAATGGCTGAGTAAAATCTATGCTCATTGAGAAGTGAACTTATTGGAAATCGATGTTTTCACGCATTTATTTTTCATGACGTCATTGAAATACTGGTTGGGCAGAATTATTTCACATAATCAAATTTACACTTGTGATACGTTTGTGATAAGAGGGAAATTTCGAAAAGTTTTTGCAAAAAAAAAACTGAAACAATTCGTCTTAGAATCGTACAAGTCAAGAAAGAGTTCTACTGGACACGCGTAAGCGTGTTGCTTTTCATAATTATTTATTAACTGCTATAAATCCCATCCTATACGGCCATAGAAATTTCTATGAATCCTCTATCGCCGGGAAAGGCGCCGACGAAAAAGCGTCACGCTATTCGGCAAGAAGGCCGCATTGCCTTAACTTGAAAAGTGTTTGCTTCGCTTGGCTAATATATAATAAAACGAAGCGAGAAAATTATTGCCGTTAGAAAAAAAGCAGCATATGAGCATCGTCGGGCATCGGCAACAAGATCGCTTACTATAACTACTGCATAAAGGCAAAAGAGAAATTAGGGGATAAGCACTTCCGTTAGATTAGCGCTGCAATCTAGGCGACCTGAGGGGAATTGCAAGGGGTGAGGAATAAAAAAAGGCAGCTGGAGATGTACTGAAATATGCACATCTCACATTGTACAATGAATAGCTCGCAGAGCTCCCATATTATCATCTCTCCAAACATACATATGTAGAAGAAGATGAGCACGTATGCGTTACATCTTCCTGAACACAAATAGGGAATAATTTAGTGATTTTCATTAATTAACAACGAATTAATTAACTCTTATTTGATTGATTTCTGAAATGATTTATGGATTCTGCAGCAAAAAAAAAAGATATATTATCGACGATATGCTTTCTATTATTATTATAAGTGAAAAATTCATTCAACTAAGAATTGTTAATGGTAGATTTCGTTGTCGTTTCATTGCCGATACATAGACGATAAGATTAGCGATAAATTTTCCTTGAAAGACACCATTAACAGTTAATCGAAGTATAAGCTCAAGCATAATATCTTGTGGTCCATCTAAAGAATCACGTAAAGAGATTATTGCTGAATTCCTTTCGTCACCTTTTTGCAAGAGAAAATTACTTCGTACAGCTGGTAAAACATCGATTCCTTCTGAAAATCAATAAAAATAAATTTTATTCACAACATGCATAGGCAAAAAAAAACAACAAAAAAACAAAAAAAAAACAAAAAAAAACAAAAAAAAGCAACGTAATGCTTAAATAATTTCACAGCAAATTACATGCAAATTTTTATTTAATTTTATGTTTATTGCTGATAAAAAAAAATCAACAGAATAAAACAGAAGTTTTGTAGAGAATTTAAAATCATAGTGAGCATAAGCAAGTGATAAGCAAAAAAAATAAGCAAAAATGTTCATTTTAGAATATTGAAATAAAATCGATGAGCAACTAAGAAACTATGGAAGTATGCTTTTTAACGATTTCGATATTTTACAGATGACTTTGCTTTTTTATTTTATAAAAAATAATTTATGTGTTATGCAAATAGATGAATCTATATGGAAATTGAAAATTAACACCTCGCATTAAATGATTTTTTTTTAAATTCTCTTTTATTCTAAATAAACAATTGTTAATGTAGAAAAAAGAAACCAATATTTGATATATTTGTGAAGAATTTTCGTGAAAACACAATTGAACATGTGTGATGTCGTAATTGTAATGGTGCATTAGATGGATTAGATGAGTGTGAGTTAAACGAATGGCAAAAAAAAACTCACAAACAAAAAAAAAAACTATTTTTGCACTTTAATTTTGATGTAAAGTGAATGTTGCAAGTATTTCTTTTCTTTTTTTTTTTAGAAAATAAAGACCTGTTTCAGCAGATTTCAAGTTGAGTTCGAATTGTACGACACTATTTGGATTAGAAGGTCCTTTGATTGTGAAGAGAGTAATTGAGGTTCGTTGTGAGGAAATCGGTACATGACGTGGTATTGCAATATATTGCCAACTGACATGCACTGGATAAGCTTTACATTGCACTTCGGTTAGTGGATCACATAGATGCCGTGGACGATTACAACGACTAAATTATTCGTTAATTCATGCTCTTGAAAGATTGATGATTTTTTTTTTCGGGTTAGATCTGATAGGATTTAAAGATATTTGCATTCGAATGATTTCGATGAGAAAAAAAATGAAACTTCAAAATAAATGTTGTTAGTGATGATTAAGAATTAGAATCGTTATGGTTAAGTTTTTGGTTGCCGAGAATGAGATAATCCGCACATCTGGAATACTTCTAATGTGATTATATCAGCTAAAATACAATTATAAATCAGCTTGAAACATTAAAAGTTTTTTAATAAAAATTTTTATTTCGCTATTGGCTTATGTGTTCTTTGAAATATAATTTCGCATTGATTCCCGGCAACGAATTCACGCATGAATATCAAAAATCCAGAAATATGAAAAAGAGGATTAGGACATGCTATAAGCGTTCCCTACGATCAGTAAATCTTATTCTATGATGTTAGATTGTTTAAAGATACAACAATCTAGCCATTACACTTAGCTGTTTACAACTTGTTGCGCATTCGTTGAAAATGTGTTGTAATATCTATTGTATTTCCGGTCTCAAAAAGAAATAAATTCACGAAAAAAAAAGCTGAATAAATCCTCATGTGATATACACGTGAATACACCATTGACTCAGCAAGAAATCTTTAAAACGCCGAGAAAAAAATTGCTTTGAAGCAAGTTTTGTCGACTCGTTTATACGGAATATTCCTATGAGCCAATTGTTGAAAAAAATAAAAGTTGTTGAGCGAAGGTAATTGAATTCGAGTGGTGAAACGATTGCATTTAATGCGCATTTTGGATTTTTATTATTTGTATTACATCGCCACTTCCTTATAAGGCGATGTAGATAAATCTAAACGCTTAGAGATAAAAAAAAGGTCAAAACAAATGGGAAAACGCGCCAGGTGAGCTAAACTGAAACGATTTGTGCATTGTAGCCTACTTCTTTGAGCGGTCGCTTACGTTACTTAGGAACGAAAAATAATAAAACATACAGAATAACGCGTTTTGGTTCTAATCATCTGGCCAATTGTACAAAAGTTCTTTAGAGCTTTAGTGATCAAACTTGCGTAAAATAAGAACCAATGCAAAATATATGCAAATTTTTTGTAGTTTTTAATTATCATAAGAAATGGATTTTCGAAGTTGACACCCATATGAAATATGTGATAGGGAGCTTTTAGTGTTTAGCACACCCAGCAAATTTCGTAGTCCTCCTCGCTCTAGTGGTTCTCCGATTGAAAGCACCGCGCGCACAGACACACAGACACAGACACAGACAAGACACAGACACAGACACAGACGCAGACACAGACACAGACACAAGCGCTATGTTTATAATGGTCACCAACAAAATTTAAAAGGGAATATTTCAAAAGGCGTTCTTTTTCGAATACCGTTGCATATTAGCATTTAAAGAAACAGAAATATGTTGATTTTTTTTAAAAAATAGATTGAATATTGTAAAATACAAACTTTTTATAGTGTTTGTCGTGTATATAATTCGGTGGACATTCGATATGATGGCATTTAAAACTGCCGAGTGTATTCACACAAATGCGATCCATTCCTTGACATTCGCCTCGTTCACATTCATCGATATCTTTAATATATTCTCCGCTAAGTGAATAGAAAAAACTAAATTAAATTCCAAAGAACATCACCCTCTCTTAGATCATTTCCCATCCACACCTTTGTTTCTTCTATTCAATTGAAATAAAGAATGAGAGAAATCATTCGTTCATAAATCCACGCTTATCGCCCAAACTATAGCATTAATATTCGAGCGTTCAGGCTATCAGTGAGGTGCTTTTGCCTTTTTCTCAGATCACAAATCACTAATCAGCTAATGAGGTGCTTAAGCGTTTCGAAACCGTTTTATAGGTAAGCCTACCTCATTTATCATTTTCAAGATTAGCGTTATCCCTCATTTATCCACTGCAGTCGATTAAACTCTTATCATATAGGAAATTGCTTACGGCGTAAGCCGATTCATATAGTTCAGCATTAAATCAACTGCTTGAAGGCCTTATTAATTCAACCGATTTATCAACTTACTAATAGACTTTCGAATTGTTTAAATTATAGAGGTATAGAAGATAAAAGTTGCGCAAATTCCCATAAATCATGTCCTTCCTTATTGAAGTAAATTACATGCAATTTCCTTATTACAATTTGAAAGTATAGAACCGCCTTCAATATTCAAATAAGTAATATAATCTGTGCACTTTTAAACGTTTTTTTTTTTCAAAATCGATTTACTCGTAAAGAATATTTTATTACAACAAATTTTTTTTAGTTCATTTTTTTAACTTTATTTAGCAATATTTTGAGTGCATTCTTTCGCTATTTTTGGTTGAATAAAATCGATTATTTCATTACAGATGGAATTAAAAATTGAAAATGATTGAAATTGTTTTTCTTTTTTAACAAAGTGTTATCCAAACAAATCAGATTCTTAGGTAAGGGCCAATTTTGAAGATGGGATAGCTTTTATAAAAATAACGCAGACCAATAATCCCATTGAAAACAAATCTTTTCATACTAAGCCAGATGGCAATTTTTGTCTGAAATAAATTCGGCAAATAAAATAAACAGCAAATATTGCTGCCAACTGAAAAGATCGACTTAATATAGAAGAATTACCTTTGCATGTTTTTGCATCTTTTTGTATCTCGTATCCAGGTGGGCAATTGCACATATAGGATCCAGGTGTATTTATGCATCCACCCATGCACAGATCATCACCTGTATGGAAATTGAAAATTACACTCAATTTTAATCATCAAAGACACAATCCACTTTTTTTTGATTCCAGAATTAAACAAGAATAACGAGAATTTATTACCACTGATTTAGTTGATGAAAAAATTGAAGATTTGAAAAACTAAAATCATTCGAAGCTCCTTAAAGAAAACTCCTCTTACATATTAACTTCGCAAGTGCTAAAAAAAATTATTTCAAGATCGTTTTGTTTTCCGACACTATCAATAAAAAAAAAAAAACAAGCGAATAATCATCGAATCAATTGTAATAATAATACCGGATCCAGCCCATAGTGAACATTCGTCAATATCTTCACAAGTGATACCATCAGCACCGAGTTGATAGCCACGTTCACATATACACTGATAACTTCCCGGAATATTGATACATTTTTGCGCACATTTTGCAATGCCCAATTCACATTCATCGATATCTATAAGAAGACAAAAATCTACAGAACTTACATATTAAAATGTTTGAAAAATGTTTTTGAAAATATGTTCCGTTATGGATTATTTTTTTATCGTTCCTTTAGGTGGAAATATTTGTGAACTTCAGGATACATTAGAGGCCTCAAATCAAGTCTAATGAGCTATTATTGCAATTTTTTAAGGAACCGTCTGATATTGATTGATAAGAAAAGTGGAAAAACAAAAGCAGACAGTAAAACGAGCATCAGAAATTTTTTTCAACCATCTTCAATTACATATGTAATTGCATTTGAAATAATAAAATGCTTCAAATGCGTTGATTTCAAATTTTATGATCAATGATAACGTTATCATCTTTTAATGAACTTTATTATTTTAGGATGCCTTTGATAAATGAGAAAAAAATCAGCGATCGAAAAATAATATATGAAATAAATTGTCGTTTATAGTGAAAGATTTGATGAGTTGATCTACGAAAAAAAATGAAGTGAAAAAGAATCCGACAAATTGACGATTAAAAAAAAGAAATTTTCAAAATTTAATCCGAAAGGAATTCGTATCGAATCGGTATGTTATTTATAACCATATATATGTCCATAGCTTACGTAAAATGTATAAAAGTAATTGATAGACGCGTTTTTAGAATTGTAAAGAATATAGCAATGAAATATTTGCAAGAGTTTCAAGAGTTAAATGAAAATTTCCTCTGAGAATTCAAATGAATTTCTGAAATATTGAATAATTGTTTACCATCACAATTGCGTGCATCGGCTGCAAGTTTAAATCCTTCTTTGCAATGGCATTCAAATGAGCCAATTGTATTCTCACAAGTCGCATGTAATGAACATACATGACCGGCAAATTTATTACATTCATCGATATCTTCACAACGCATTGTCTAGAAATAAAATATTCCACTATTATTTTATATATTACTATCATTAATCAACTACTCACAGCATAAACTCCTCCCTTAAATAAGAAATTAGCAATTTATATATTAAAATTAAAGAAATTCCAAATCTATCGATTAGCCGATTGATCTAAACAACTATACTTTTGAATACTTCATTAGATCAGTAGCAATTCACCTCGATAAATCCTTATATATTAACGAAGAATTTCAGATCCGATAAGAAAAGTTTCTACTTGAGAGATTGAATTTTTATGACATATAAATATGAAAGTAACAAGTGGAATAATCCTGTCATGTTATAAATAACCTAAGCGCTCGCCTCGCACAAAATAGTCTACAAACGATTCATTTTATGCACTCTTCAATTGCACAAATCTTCCCGAAAAAATCTTTGTCGAAGATTTTATTTGTTCGGGCATTTGCCCACGGGTTTCAAACCGGGAACTATCGGGAATTTATCATCGTAAAAAACGATATGGGAAGTCCTCATATTTTTCGCACTACAGTTGGCAAATTTCACAACCTCAGGTTCGAGAGTTGCCCACTTAGAACTACCGGGTAGGGAAATGGCCGACATTACCATAGATGGTCCAGGAAACTAAAACTGTTAATATTTAAACTAAAACTATTATTATATAGAAATGCACGACGACATAACGCGTACCGTTTCGTTGAATTCATATCCTGCAGAGCATCGGCATTTATAACTGCCAAGAAGGTTGATACATTGCTTGTCCTCACATTGGTGTGTTCCCTCTACGCATTCATTTATATCTAAAAAAAAACTACCTGCATAGAAGTGTACTGTAAATTTTGAAGGAAAACTTAGCAAAAAAAAAAACGCCAAAAAGAGCAGTTAAAATCTTTTATTGATAAGAAATACGAGTGTTTACTTCTTATCAACGAAACTCTTATCTCTTTCACGATAAAATCCTACAATAAAAACTATAGTATAGATTTAGCACAACTATTTCAATATTCTCACTAATTTGAACCCTTCAAACCTCTATTGTGCTTCATAATGATTCGGTCTAAAATGAATGACTTACCAACACAGAATCCAGTATCTCTATCCATGCGATATCCATTCGTACAGAGATTCCCTTTCTCCTGACATCGATATGAACCGGGTGTATTGATACATTCTTCAAATTGCCGGCAACGTCCAACCGTTTCACATTCATTTACGTCTAAAAAACGATGGATCTTACTTATTATGCGGTTCATATATGCTAATTAGCATTTTTTTACAATGTTATTATGCAAACCAACAATTTTTTGAGACATAATTTGAAAGGGCAGCTTTATGCATCAATATAGCTGCTTTAATTTCATAAATTTGGTTATCGAGATTATTACATAACCTGATTTATGACCTGGTAATACCTCGAAAAAGCGAATCGTTTCCGCGTCGTTTTCAAGAGCGAATTCACTCTTTTTTTAGCATTTCAAAGGACCAACGAGTCACCTCGAATTTGAA
This sequence comes from Baylisascaris procyonis, assembly GCA_037389465.1. Lineage (NCBI taxonomy): Eukaryota > Metazoa > Nematoda > Chromadorea > Rhabditida > Ascarididae > Baylisascaris > Baylisascaris procyonis. Next base: position 1,412,953 of record JAZARR010000032.1, on the reverse strand, counting down.
ATAATGTGACAATCTTCATATAAGTAAGTCAAAAAATTATCTGACCATTTCAAATATTCTGGCGTGTCATCAATCCCTCTTAAAAATAATTTAAAGTAAACAATTTCTAAAAAAATTGTAACACGTTGAAATGTTTACATGAAACTTGCGAATAAACTATAACGCGAGTGGGCAAACCTTCGCATCGGCCATTTTCAGGTTTGAAACCGATTGGGCAATCGACATGTGTGCATTCACCAGTTCTTGGATTCATTAGTTCGCCTTCGGCACATTTCTTTGGATCACAACGATAACTGCCTTGTGTATTACGGCAAACGTACAACGGTCCACAATCGTGCAAACCACGCGTACATTCATCAACGTCTAAACAAACAATAATACAATTTTCCAACTTTTTTTTTGTTGATTTATGATTACCCTAAAACGCTTTGTGAGGAACGCAAAACTGTTATCTAAATAAAAAACGTTGAAATTTTAGTGGCCATTCCACCAAAACTTTAAAAGCTTAAGAACTGCACATTATTAGTAAATTAAGTAGATCTGAAATTCTAGAAAACTTCCAGACTTTTGATAAATAAAATTTAGGTACTTTTAATAAATTATCGTATATATACTATTTGGAAATTGATCCAGCTGCTTCTGTGATATGGAATGGGAAGTTCTTTTTGGGCATTTGATAAGGTCATGTAGCAAAGTTGTAGCAAAGTGAGAGTGCTGCATGAACTCCCCTATAGAGATTAAGTATGAAAACGTTTGATAGTGTTATATTTGTTTAGTTGCTTGGTTTATGAGGCGATTAGTTCATCTTTCACAAGGAATTGCTATTAGTGTAGAATTTTTTTTTCGAGAAAATGATGTAAGAAGGCATATTCTTGAAAACCATAAAAAGAGTTGATCATGTGGCGACACTCTTTTAACTATAATCAAAAAAAAGATGCGACAAATTAAGAAGCTATAAAAGGATTGAAGTGAGCAAAAATTCGATGCGATCCGATGATGAAGCAAATTTCGTTGATCCAAAAAAAAGATCGTTACTAATCTACTAAGAAATATAAACTATCTCATTGCCCTAGTAGGCCATTCAGAAATAATCTGCCAAAAAAATTCCTTTCTGAAATATTTCGGTCATCGGTGCATTCATCTTCCTATTTGCTTCATAAGGTCGTTAACCGTTCACTATCTATATATTAGCCTCTTCAAAGCATAAATTTATGGAATAAATAAAAAAAAACAACAAAAAACGTCATCGTTAAATATGAGCAATATTAGAAATTCGAAACGACACACTCATCTAATATTAAACTAAAGTTTTGGAGAGATATAAACGCGGTTATCAAATATGATAAATAAAGTGTTAAAATGGGTTTAGCTGTTTATTCACCGATGCATTCTTCGGTATTCTCGCTATCGATTACATATCCAGTACCGCATGAGATTGTACGTATACATTTGAATGATCCTGGCGTATTGAGACAACGTTGACTCTCAAGGCAATCGTCCACTAGTAGAAGGCATTCGTCTATGTCTAAGATTAGCGTCATGCTGTTAAATTGAAGCTCTTCAATAAAAAAAACTCATTCCACATCTCACCAATTGCAAATAAAATAAATGGAATTTAACGTCTGCCAACATCGAGTAAATTTTCTTCGAAATTATCGCCGATATTTTCATTCATAATCAATCCTGATTTAAATTTTCGTTTATAAGATTTAAAAATGATAGGTTTTCAATTTTATCGTCATTTTACATGCCACATATATGGAAATGTTCAAAAACTCATGCGGCAATAATCTGCACACGCTCATTACTGATTAAGCAAGTTGTATTTTCAGTAAGTTGTTTCAATCATGCTTCGACTACAATTGAACGTGTTTATTAATAACCGAATGCGTTTGGTTGAAGACGAATAATTCGCTTGCAAAGCAAAATGTTTGCTTGCTTACCAATTGAAGGAAATTTCAATCGGTTATCATCATTAGTTTGTTGAACAAAGCTGCGGAACAAGAGGATATTCAGGGTTAAGAAATTAAAGCTCAACGGGATTTAGTAAGCACAAGCAACAACAAGCATCACCGTACCTCTGACTGTAACAATTTCCTTCACTAATTTAATAACACCAATAGATACAACATAAAGAGTAATTTTTTAGTCACAAATAACGTCCAAATGGAATGAAAATTTTCTGCACGAAATGTGTTTATCGATTTAAGAAAAAGAAACGTGCATGCGTTATTCGAAATAAGTTACCTACACAGACAGAGCCGGCATCACTCCAATAGAATCCAGGTAGGCAGGCGCACGTATAGGATCCAGGTATATTCAAACAATGCATATGAGCATCGACACATATGTCGTCATTTTCGCATTCGTTTACATCTAGAAGGGAACATGCTAGCACAGCAATCACCCTCAACAAACCTCTATACTCGGCACTACATTGGTTTTACTTCATCAGCTACGTTACTCTTAAGGTAAGTGTAACGTTCGCAGGCTGCAATATCCTTAGCAAACTGTTGCTATTAAAAAAAAAAAAAAACGTTCATAAAAGTTCGGCTAAGCATTGTAGTGCAGAGCATATGTTTACTGGGTATCGAATCGGCACTAAGCAAAGGGTATACGTATGCAATTCGGAGAAATAAATTGCTCGAAATACTGTTACTGATTGTACTAAAAAAAAATGCCCTACTCACTATGTAAGAATTTCTAAGGTGCAGTTATGTGATACTTTAATTAGTACGATTTGATATGCAACAAACATTGATGCGAAACGCCGATTCGAAGAAATTATAAGTGGTATACAAACGAATGTGCAATTAGCTGAAGTTATTGAAGGGAATATTGCTTATGTATGCAATGTACTCATTTAGCTTTAAAAGAAATATAGATTGCATTGAATATCAAATTTAGGAATAAATAAATTTTAGCGCAACGCATCAATAAACAAAGGATTTCGCTTACATTCTGCAACATTTTTATTGCGCAGCATTTATATTGTGCAAAAAAAATGCATAGAAAGCTATGATAGCACATTGCAAAAAAAAAAACAAAAACAAAAACAAAAAACAAACAATTATTAAGCAATGATTTGCACAAGCATAAAGGCGTTAATTGTTTTTTAAAATGCTTAAAAGCAATTCAACACATTGCATTTAGCCAACATAAGATATCAGCAAGCAAGTAAGCACATCACACGATGCACTCCAGTTGCACACTCATCAGCTCACCAACACAGACGCCCATTTCGTCGAGTGTCCAACCGATAGGACACGGTTGCTCGTAACGTTCACGTACCATATTTTCAGGACCACGCTTGTAAAGGCTACTCTCTTCGATCACATGGAATGGACTCGTGCCATCGCTAAGCACTGCCGGATCACGCACGTAACAACGATAACCACCCGGTAGATTTTCACACGTTTCGTTCTCTTCGCAAGGTGTTGTCAGCACCATTGTTGGTCCGTCGTACGATGTGGCACACTCGTCATGGTCTATAGTGGCCTTACAATCAGCAGCCAACACAATGGCCCAAAGATCTCTTTTATAAATCCACATCTCGTGATCACATAACAATATTGAAATTGTTGACAGTTCTACGCTTATTATAAAGTGTGCTTATGCGTAGTTCAGCAACAATAACTATAAAATATGCTAGTAATTACTTTAAACAGCTAACTGTTTTCAACGAATTCAATGAGCAGAAAATACGAACAAAATGAACGCGAAAGTAAAAACCTCAGCAGCAATTTGTTCATCCACACTTTTAACCGAACCGACTACTCTCAACCAGTCCCCTATAGAAGATTCGCCTCTCCAATTAGAACCATTCTGAAGTGTCACAAATTTGGTGCAAAATGTAACTCGAAAAGTCGTAAAATATATGCGCGGTTTCATCGCAAATTTAGGTCTCTAAATCCCTTAGATGATGAAAAAAAATTAATGTTGACAGCGAAGGGTGATCAGACTGATATATATTTTATCCAAAAAAACTTAGGTGATTCATGAATTAAAATTGTTGTACTGATGGAGTGCGCATACAGATATGCAATAGACGACAGATACGAACATAGACATACAAATACTCTTTCCATAATGTAGATTCACAACTACAAATTAGCCGAATTGCACTGAAAGATAGGGACAGGATTCGAAAGTATTAAAAAAAAGAATTGAATAAAGCTTAAAATTTCACATACGCTCATCGGCGCCATTTAGCGCTCATCAGCATTATTTTAACTTAACCGATTGCAAACAGTAAACAGAAAGGCTAAAAAAAAGTTGCAATTTTTCTTCCTTAAAAAGAATTCGCTCTCGTTGATACTAAGAACATTTCAACGCTTAATGCTCAGTTTCATTGCGATCAATATGGATGGGTCATTTTGAATTTTTCACAGATATTTCATAATCTTAAGCACTCGAATGCAATTTGCACCTAAACCTATTTCCATATCGATGAATTTCGCAGTGTTGACAATTTTTCCGTTGTTTTCTTACCTATGTTCGGCATTTGTTGCAGCCATCTAAATGCGAATCGATTTCCAATGCGAAATCACAAATTATATGCTAATTTATAAGCATGAAATCTTGCTACATCTTAAGAACCACTTATGAAGGGTTGGTTACCTGAACAAATTCGACACGCATATAGACGTTTTAATTTTTTCTGTGGATACCTTTGGTTCATTAGGGCAAAAGAAGTCTTCGTAGACAATCATTCTATATGGTGTTCAATTTTTAAAGCGAAAAGAAAAGCAATAGCAGCAGCTAAAAGAGCAAAAATTTAGAAGTTGTAACAAAAAATTCATAGTTTTAGAGGTGAAGCGGTTGAAGATTACAAAGAGGCAAGAGCAAGCTGCATGCTTGAAATCATAAATGAGGACAGAGGGAAAAGTGTTGAGTGTATGAAGCAATAGCAGTATTTTATAAAAAAAACCAATTTGAAAATTACAACATAGAATTCAATGCAAAAAATTTCAATATAAGTTGTTCAATTGCTATTGATGTATTTATACTGTAACACTTTATCGGAATTCCATCAAATACAAACTACATTGATTGAGAATAAAAATTGAGAGCTATTAAAGAAATTTTCACGTTTCTAATGAATAGCATCTAAATGAGAATGCATAAATAAGCCCAATTAATCTCAATTCGCGTTAATAAATTATATTCCAGCTAATATAGAAATTATTTAGTGAATAATAGTAAAAAAAAAGATTTCATTATAAACATTTATAGATCTAAAAAAAATATAGCAAATAGAAATTTAGCAAACCTACGCACGATGTACCATCGGGACCGAGATCATAACCAGCCCTACACGAGCATTCAACAGTTTCTCCACCACGATCGCTACATAGATGCTCACATTTTGCTGATGCGCAACGATCGCCAACGCCAAGAAAATGAAGCGATTCTGGTCGATCTTAAATATGCATATTTAATGCGAACTTTGACTCGCCTAATCTTACGAACTATCGTTTCCAAGACTGAACGATAAGTATCGAAAAGAGTTTGAGATATCGGCTGCGAATAAAATATTCAAACTCTTTTCGAAGAGATAAGATAACCAATAGAAAGTATTAGTTATAAGGAATACTTGTCATAAGAAGAGGCTCAGGGAAAGAGATTTCCGTCTTTCGATGGCAACATTTATTGAATGAGCGAAGACATTGAGCACTGAAACCGAGTGGAGCGATGCATTCCGCATTACGACGGATTAAATCTTTAGCGAGTAAACAACAATCGCAACATTCCTGAAAATAAATTTTTATTCAATTTTTTTTATCACTATAATTTAGCGTCATATCAATATTTTATATTAATTAAATGCTTAACGATGATCTAATGTCAAGTTGAGCAATCACAATACAAATGCTTTACAATATCATTGATGATAATAAGATATAAAATAAAGAATAAAAGTGCCCCATAACTCTCAGCTCTTATAGACGTAAATTAATTTAGCATATTTCAAAGGATGCTTTCTGAAAAGCAAATGGCATTCATCATGAAAATAGATTTAGCAATGAGCAATCATTGATCGCCGAATTCGTCTCTTATAAGTCTCTTCATGTAAGTTTAAAATCTCACATTGTTGCACTTCCTTCCATAGACTTGTTTAAATTAAATTTAAGAGTGGTCAATATGAAGAAATTTTTGCAACTAACTTTTCTAATACCTCCACCAACTTGATTGAGATTTGCTGGACAATATTCTTCGGTCTCGGCCATATTAGTGCCATGGTCACAACTTTGATCGAGTAACGCCCTCAAGCAACATATTGATGCACTCCGTATACATGTCACCGCCGCACTCTCGGTTGCAATTAATGAGCAAGTATCTGTCTTGCGGAAATGTCGTGCACCCGAATTGCAACATCGTGTCAACTCACTTGACCAGGAATAAACTTCAAATATGAATTTGTTATGATTTTTAGAAGGAGATGGCAGTGCACATTTAGGCAGCAAAGAAAGAAGAAAATGAGAGTTGAAACAAGAATCCTTCTTAGTCCCCTCAAAATGAGCTTCTCTTCATTTGAATAACAATGGTTTCAATAGCTGCTATATTAGCGACCCATTGTTAGCTGAAAGTGATTTTTTTTGCTAATCATCGATTATAAGTAGGTTTGTTTTGCGGCTAAAATCTGCAATGTGATGAAAAATGATGTACGTTATTGTTAGAATAAGAGGCTGGAATGATGACGTATTGTAATACTTCTGTGGGACAGGTTTCAGCAAAGGAAGCGTGAAAGGCATGGTCAAAGTTACGTGCACGCCTTGGCTACAGTTTGGCCATGTGAGGGAAAATGATAGGCTAGGCGGAAATTGTACTGTGTGCCGAAGCAGGATGTTTTGACATCACCATTTTGTCACGAAAACAACATGAATCAAAGTAACGTTGCAACCAATATTAGAAAAGCATGGGAAACTTGACCACGTAAGTTGCAATGCAGATTCAAGTGGCTAAATGGGATTATATGATGAATTCGCTTCCACTACATTCTCCCTCCCCATATGAGGTGATGCTTTCAGGAATTTGCGTTGGTTTGTCTTATCTTCATCGATCACAGTACTATTTGTGGCTGCGATAGTTTCCTTATTAGTTTCGCCTAAAGAAGTGCGATTATGGCCATTTTTTTAGCGCCATGGATCTGACGATCTGACGACTGGTCTTCTAGTCGATGATGGAAAAAATTCTGAGCTGATTTTCGTTCTAAGTTAAAGAGATTATCCTTTTATACGGCACAAAAATTCTATATTAACTAGTGCCGTTACCTATAGCTATTTCTTACGACCATAGAATCCCAATTCCTAGATATGTTATTCTAGAATTTATTTCATAATTTTTCGCCAATAAATGGAAAACATAAAACGTAAACAAAGACAAGAAATGGAAAATAGATGAATAAAATACATACCAATTGAAAGGAAAAGAAATATTGAAACACTGAATAATCTCCTCATGCGAAATCTGCAAACAACAAAAAAAAACATTTTCTGTCATTATTGCTTAATCCTTGAGCATAAATCTCTACACTCAACACATTGTAGTTCATTAGGCACCATTTAACATCTTAAATATAACATTATAAAGAAATATTTTTACAACCTAAAAAAGAACAAATTAAATTATCTATTGATAAGTAGACCTTAAGTGCCAATGAATATCAACACCATTTATAAAGTGATAAAAATTGAAATCATAGAGTAAACGTATAGATAATCATCACCAATATGAACGATTACAATTTAGTCCAATTAACGATTATTTCTATACGAAAGAGTAAACGGATGTCGAGAGTAAAATAAGTGTGATAGAGTTATCGAAAGTATTAAGCGGACAATCTTCGAGATTGATTTATGATAAAAGAATGAGTTGAAAGCACATTCAACGATAGGCGATTAAAGTTGAGTATGCATTAGTGAGTCGGCTTAAAATTGCATCAATTGAAAATCATTGCCATACATTCGTGAATTCATTGCTTTTGCGCTAAACGATGGAATTTTGTGTGAACAACTGACTATTAGTGCACACATACGATGAATGTAAAGTTGTGGATTTGTGATGTAAATTTCAATGGTGAAACATTCGTTCGCTGAAACAATGTGAGGGCACATTTCGAGGAGAATTCAACAATGCAACAAGAATACCATCGGTTGGGAATTCTTGATTCTTATCTAAAAGGGTTAAATGCATCTCCTAAACAATTTAACCCGTTAGATATGATTTGCTAAGGGAGGCTCCCAGCCAAATAGGCATAATCAGCAATTTGGCTTTTTTGCGAAGACATAAACAATTGGGAGTTTATCCGTAATATGTCTAGCTAGACGATTGACAGGTTATATATAGTGTGAACTTAAAGAGCTTTTTGTTGTTGGATCTATGACATTTGAAATTTTAAATGGGTAACAAAATTTTTGAAAATATTTCTTTCGCGTTGAAGAGAAGAATGAATAGATTTCTAAGCAAAAAATACAGTGCAAATGCGCTAGTAAATATAGAAGAGGTGTAAAACCTCATCACTCAATTCTTTTCATATTTATATCGTTTGTATGATTGACAACAATTAAATAAAGTCAGTGAAAAAATGAACCATTTGAGAATATGATTGCAAAATAATTATTTGAAAAAAATCGACTTTTGAAGACGAATAGAGACTAGAACATTACAAATAAGCTTCTCTGTCATAATACGTTTTGAAGCCGTAAATAAGCAAGTAGAGTGGAATGAGAAAGAGAGAGGAAAGATTTAAGAAAACGCAGACTAAAGATTGGAAAAAATTTTCGTTCTATTCAAAAAAAAAAAAAAAGTTGGTGATAGAGAAACATTAAAAAAAAAGAGACATATTGATAAATGTTTTCCGACTTGATAAAATCATCGGAAGAGACGAATTAAACATGCTCAACTAAAGCGAAATGATTACGGAGAGATGAGCTTATTGACAAGCTAAAAAGAAATAATCCGTTTTTCGGTGATTAAAATAGACGAGCAACACTCAACTTGGCTCATCAACTTCGAAAAGAATCGCAAACATTTGAAGAATGCTGAAAAATTTGCGCAGCATTTCAACCTATTCAATATTTAATCAATATTAGTCGAGTGGCATAAAAAAACAGATTTTTTATACACGTTTTATAGGAAAGAATATTTATAGATCAGCTAAGGCATGAAACACTATTGAGAATGTTTTATTATCTATCGAAAAATCCTGCAACTGGTTGGTCGGTTGATGAGAATTGCAAGAGCGCATATGGTAGCACCTTTTGCGCACTCATACATTTGCTTTATGGGTGGTACTATATATGTATATATAGCATTTGATATCAAATGCTGCAGACAGCTTCTCGCCCATGACGCTTCTGATAGCATTCTGGCCATCCTTTTCTTATATTATAGTTGTTGATCGCTTTAATTTTCTTTTCAATTTCTATATGGAATGGCGAAAATTTTTGCTCACAGAAAAAGGGAAGAGGAAAATTTTTAGTTATTTAAAGAGAATGTGATAAAAAAGATATAAAAGGGGATTTAAACATGAGAGCATATAAAAAAGCGATTAGAAATACAAATGAATTGCGCACAAATTTTAGTGTACTTCAATAAAAGATATCGTTAGAGAAATTTTTGAAAAAATAGTTTTGATGGCCCTCAGATTTGAACTAATGACTGAGGTGGTCAACTGAATAGAGCGCAGCGTATTGCTTCTTGTGAATAGAATGGTTTCTTGCATCGAGAATATATGTTGCTAACTTATCACTAAAATGAGCAACTCTTAACTGAAAAGAATTAAGAATACTATTTAGTGTATACCTATAATACATATGAAGAAGGTAGAAACGATAAGAATCCTCTAGTTGATGGACGAAAAATGGCAATAAATCATCAAATGAGATATTTGAGAAGCATTTAGCTATGATCAACCGATAAAACGATAATGAAAAAGCATATTTTTGTATTCCAACGGTTCTAGCCTCTAATATTGTAACCTATGACCACATTTTGTCTTTCAATTTTCCATGAGTTGAAATGTGTGAAATAATATTGTACGGCTTTTACATCTTTCATATGAGAGAAGATAAGAGAAGAACATAGTTACATCTAGTATAGAACTACAGTTGGCCAACAAAGGCTTTAGTACAGTTCTTCGAACACTTCTGTTTAGTAAAGAGTTCGAATATCGGAGAGCTTTCTTGAGAGCATCTGAAGAGTAAACTCTCGTCTGCCAACCTCCTAGTAACGGTCAAGATAGATTATGACGCTAAAATCTCGAACTCGATCATCAACAAACAGTAATATTTGATGTCCATAAACAATGAAGAATTTGGCTCACAAATGCAATGCCAGGACTCCAATAGCCCGATTTTCGACCAAACCAAACACTGCATTAATCTAGCTTCGATCAAGGAAGAAATAGTTTCATGGAATTTCATTAATGATAGAGTCTTCATATTTAGCAAGTTAGTGATTTTCACTCGAAACGCCTTTCGCGTGATGAAACATTGAAATTAGATCGATGGAAATTCGGCAGTGCCATACCCTTCTCACTCTCCCAAGAGTTTCCTGCCTAGAAATTTAGCCATAAACCTTTGCATAGTCAATGAGAATCAGTTTCGATTGCAAATGGTTTTCTATTGCTGTAATTCGGTCCCCAGGAATTGAGGTACATTATAGTGAACGCAGGTTTTAAATTGATCACCATAGAGATAATGTTTATCCAAGAATGAAAATGCAGTGAGCTTGAAAAGTTCAAGAGACAAATAGCCAAGATAGGCGTTTTATCGATTTGTCTTATCACTATCAGCTTCATAAATAACCAACAGTATTCATTCATATTTCATTTCATGAACAGCATAACAACAGTATGAACTGGTTACATTCAACCATATTCACTAATCCAACATACGTTGAAACTATTGGAATGTGCAAAAAGAAAACACAAGAATCCATCCATTCAAAAACAGAAAAGAAAATCATCACAATACGCTTAGCGAAGCAATCATTACAAAAGCAAACGATAGCCGATTTCTTGAGTATATAAACTGAGTGAAGTGGAAAAGAAAAGAAGAAAAAAAAGAAAAAGAAGGCGAATTGAAAGAAGTTTCGTTAAAAGCACAATGTAATTACTCTTTGCTTGAAAATGAAAAACAAAAAAAGATAATCGTTGTAAAATAGAGTTTCTATGTCTCAACATTGAAAACAACGCAAAAGCGCTTTGTGTTTGCAAGTGAAATACATAGAAGCAACCACTAACCAATGGATACGCATCAAACAAAAACGTTGACAATTAGCGAAACGTTTGAAATCGAAACATAGACATTCGGCTTATCAGTAGATCGAATGCCCTAAACACATCATATCGAAATGACGACGACTAATAATGAAACGTCTACGATAGACATTATTAGCAGACTAAAAACAATCGTTGATGACGTTTTACGAAACGTATAATCAATGCGCTAATTTTGATCGTATACGATTGAGAGGTGGGAAGATTGGGAACATGGGTTGAGTGAGGAGGATCTAATGCACAGTACTTATAAAACAAGCAAGAAAAAGGCTCCACCCCGTGAAACTTCTTTCCATACTCCCACAGAATAAACCGGTTGCATAAATCGAAACAAATGAAGATTCATGGCAAAAGACTAACGCAAGAGGTCAACTGCATTTTACCAGCGGACAATGCTCAGATTTCTAGAGATCAACTCATTTGATTTCAGCAATATAAAAACATAAGCAGCAGTGAATACCCTATAGTCAATCAGGTGATCAAACTCTTAGTATAAAAAATTGCTTTTCGAACAAAGTTGAACGATCTCCACTGTAAGGCAAAATTGATTTGCAAAATTTCCTTCCATAATCAAGAGTATAAACTCTCAGAAAAACTATGAATAAATTGAACAAAATGAGGGAGGCTAAGAATGAAAATATGAGGTTCAAGTCGAAATTAGCATATACGAAAAGAAGCATACATCAGAATGTGCAGCCAACAACGCAATGCTCAACAATGCATTTTGTACAACAAAAAAAAGGGGGAAGAATAGATTTTACAAAGTGTTTAGGAAGAATAAAGGAAAAGTATAAAAAAACTGAGAAAAAAAAGAAAGAAATAAATAAATCTAAAAAAATAAAGAATGCGATTGACACATTATGCACTTCAGTGGTCGGTTTTTTTCAGATGCGGGACAAATCGAGAAGCATAGGAGAAGATCTGCTATTATATGCACTTGTGCAGTTCCAATTAGCAGACCTATCAGTTTTTTTCCTTTATTTTTGCAACTCTTCATAAATAAAATCGTGTTTATTTTGAAATGATGCATCCAATCTACAAACGCCTCCCAGATAATTCGTTGGTTTAGTGACCGCTCGATCGGCTTTGAATACATACAAATTTTCAAGCGTATCATAGTGCTCATATCCACTTTTGAAGCGTGTTGTTTATTTAGCTTAACGATTGATATATGAGGCCAATCTGTTGAGCGCAATATGCTCATGAAACTTCACGACTCCAACTTTATTGGTTATCGAGCTGAGGCAACAGAAAGGGCACAACGTGAATATTCCTAGAAATGGCATCAACAGAAATGAAAATTGTTCAGAAATATTTAAAAACGAAGCAAGAAAGAGCAAGAAAGCGTTTTCATGTTCAACGATTTGCTTGCGTATTCAGCGAACTTAAATATTTATTCGTTGAAATTGCACTCAAACGATGATAAAGGCAGATAACCTATAAGATTTGAAGCAACCTCATATATTAGTGGAAACTATTGGATGTTGTTTAATCACATCTGCTAAATGATCATATTCGGAATGTTTACAGTTTGTGAATTGCGATTACCGAATATTCAAACGAACACATTACATGAGCACTCAGAAATTCAACATAATGAATCATGCAAATATTTTTGACTGCAGAAGAATGTATTTGCTTTTTACTTATCTTATGCAGATTTAGCAAAAAAAATATATATATATATATACAATTGCGGTGCTAGCAGATCGGCGAGGCATTTATCTGTGGTTTCATCTTGTGTGAATTCGTTAGACGCATAAAATAATGAAAGGCAAGCGCCAATGAATTTTGTTTAGAAAATATTATGAGAGTGTCATTAATAGGGCACTGTTGAGCATATCAATAACGACAACGACAACAACAATACCAACATCACCATCAACAACAACAATAAAGCAAAACGAATATATATGGCTGCAAGAGCCAGACATGCATTAGATGACAACGCATGCATAACAAATGATTGAATGTATTGCCACAAAGCTTTTCCTCTAGCGTACTATCATCGCATGCGGCTAATTATTTATGTCGATGCATCTGCATTATATGCATAATCTATAAATATTGATGAATTCATTTATTACCACTCATATTCTCCGATAAGTAGAGACGATATGAAGCATTGAAGTGATTATGAATGATTAGATTCAAGCATAATCTGGCCACAATATCTATAGATAAGAATCTATATAACGAAGTGCTTCCAATCTGCAATCTATACAATGCATAGCATTTCGGTTGTACGGCCTTAATGATACATACTAATGTCACATGCAAGAATTGTCTAGAACGAAATAAAGCAACACAAAATAATAACACCAACCAACAACATCTTAACGTTAACGATTATTTTATCAGTACATTTTCACAGACAGTCATAAACATAAATCGAAACGTTATCACTTCCACATGTAAAATATTTCAAAGATTAGAATATATGATCATCTCTTTGCTCTCACAATAATGAAATATTTTCAAAACTTTATTCGGCATATCCTTTACTAAATCGTACATTTAACCATAAACTTATAGCAATAAGTAATTTTTAGGTAAGTCTAATATGGGACGAGCTAGAAGTTCATATTTTTTCGGAAAAGTAAGGCGTTTTCGACAAATTTCATCGAACGTTGCTGAAGAGGAGGATTTTACAATCGAAAAAGAAAATCCATTCACCACTTACATCATTCCTTACCACTAATTCAAAAAGTTATATATAAAGCAGCAAAAATAGTAGCATTTTTTCGTTGATTTTATCGGCAATAAACGGATGTCGGTGTTCTTAGAGATGGGGATCAACAGCTGCAAACTTTGCTTGTCAAAAGAAGACTTCAACAAGTCATCAATCACGAGTTTGCTCGTTCATTCGTCTCTAATGACGCAAACGAAAATTTCTCATCAACGACGGCATTTCTTTGAAGCATTTATTGCGTTTAAATGAGGGAAATTTAATTAAATATTATTTAATTAGCGTATGGTTATGCTTTTAACAAAGATGGTCACCTAGCTGCAGACTATGACCCTTATAAATGTTCCGTGCTCATGATGAAGTCAGGCACAACCGGATGCGGAACGCCACCCGACTTTCGCTACTCCCAAATATTCTTCTGCTCCTCATTCCGCACTATCCCCTTTTCCTTCCCGCCTCCAAAACCCTTATCGTTTCAGACTTCAATTCGTCAAATAAGAGAATATGAATTGGTTGACGAGATTTGGATATTGATAAATGAGATAGCGGTTGATAAATTATAATCAAATAAGAGGATTAGTATGGCCTCATTTCCAAATAAGCGGTTGACCAACTGGGAATTTTTGTTAGCATACGTTTCTCAACCATCACATTTATCAAATACTTTCCATATATGCAAATTTCAAAAAAATAAGAGCAGCGTAAATTATTTAAAAAAAATTCACCATGAGCAGCATTCATCATCATAAAATTATCAGCAGTGCTATGGATTTTAGTTACTCTAAGGGAGGGAATTGAAATTTGTTGGTTAAAGCGAACAACATGTTGATTTTAAAACACTTCTTTGAGTAAAAAAAAAATAAATAAAACCGCTTCACTAAGAACACATAAAATGCACGTCATCACTCTCTATCAGCTATTAAAAATCAAAAGATGTGAATTCATTTTTGTTCACATCGTTGAACGTTGAAATTTTTCAACACAACGCGCACTCTATGAAATCTCTCAGAAAATTTTTTTTTTTTTGCAAAAGAATTGCATTTTATGAATAGCGTAATGATTTTTATTTGGTAAATTCATCAAAGATCAATGTTTCATAAATAGCCTTATGAATTTATTGTTGGATCTGTTCAAAAGTGAGAAAAAAGTAATGATTATAGTAGTTCAACTAAATGTGTTGGATATAGTTTTACTAAAAGACCATAGTTGAGCACAATTTGATCGATGGTAAATCATTGAGCAAAAATCGGTCATCGGGCACAAATATATAAGACAGATGAAGCTGAAATATTATCCACTCGACTATCATTAAATTAATTATACTAGCGCAACCAGTTTCTATGCATAGGAATCGATTGTATATATATATATATATATATATATATATATATATATATATATATATATATATATATAGTTTTTTCAACCTAATATACTGGTACGATTACCATTTTGAGCAAACAGAATCTTTCGAGCGTTTAAGATTGAACATATGACGGGATTAGATTCGGCTATATAAAGTGGAATTTTAGTTTTTCGTAGTGTCACAAAGATTGAGCCCCCAACACTTGAAGAACTGGAACTCTTTGGAGTGAAATATTTGAAATGATCGGGCATTAGAATAATATTAGTGCGACAATTGGAGAATGATTGGGAAATTTATAAGAGCAGTCGAACCATTTCAAATATTAAATTATAATCTCGTATATCTATTTTTTGTTGACGTATTCCGAAATTGATTAGTCAAATGAACGCTAAATAAAAGCGCGTATCGTGCAATTTCTTTGATATACTTCTATTTTAATAGCAAAGCAATAAATGTTTAATATGCGTCAACCACTTCACTAAATGAAATCATTAGATATGACGATCATTTCTTAATGCTTGCAAATAATATTTGGTGCTAATACGAAGGAAAAATAGCAGCGATCTAATCGAAATGATTTATAGAATAGGCGATTGGTAGTAAAAAAAAACTTAAAATTCTTTCATACCGTGAGAAATATTGAGTGATCATCGTCAAACAGATGCACTATACAAGGGCACCATTTGGTTTACGTACGGCATAATCTTTTCGCATATTTTGGACTGCATCGATGCATAGTTCTGCGAAATATGCGTTACTTTTTTTTATTAACCTGCAGGATGGATATGTTCAGTTTAGAGTACGAATGAAATATTAGCTGCTGATAACAATGAAATAACGAGAAATTCACTATATCTTCGAAAGAGACAAAAGACGTAACAAAAACATTCGAATGCGTTACGCATAACAAATTGATGCATTTTTTTCTTTCATTTTTTTTTCAAAAAAGAAAGCGTTACAAAGTGGAATTGTAATCGTTGAGACTTCGATATCGTTGTACGTTGAACGTTAATTGCTAAAATCACGTAATATATCTTCACGATTAATATATCGTTTCCTCATGTGGATCAGTTAATCTTACTGTTATCAGCATTCCTAGAGATGTGAATCCACAACATTCAAATGTTCGATCATCATTCATCGATGGTGCATCATTAATCTTTGCGTAAGGCAATTCGTCGTTCGTTCACTAAATAAAAAACCTCAAATTTAAGTTAGAAACGCTTATATTGGAATGAATTTATGATAGCCTATAAATGAGAAACAATTTTGAAAAATGGTGAAATTGATGTGAAAAAATGTGAAAAAAATTATTTGGGATAATCTTGAAATTAATATACGCTTAGTAGATGATGACACGTTTAAAATTTTTGCGTTATCTTCATAGGAAATATTGGCGGGTCTCGTTTATTGCGAATTAAAGAACAAATAACGTTTCAATGCACGCAATAGATAATCTATGAGCTTCATAATTATCTTAAGGGTATTAGTTATAAGGCAAATAGTATCGACGTGAAAGAGTTGAATGAGAAAAATTCCCTATGGGAAGATTGCAATATCACCCTTTTAATAGCAATTTGTATGCTGTATTTGCTACAATGATAATCATTCATTAGTGATAACGATGCGCTTCTCATTGCGCCTGCTTTTATAATCTCAACGCTTTCACTATTTATACAACTCTTGTTTATTCTAACGTTTACATAGTTGTGATGTTAGCGAAACTTGCATACACATATAATCACAATTCGTTTAGTTCGCTTTGTGTGTGTGTGTGTGTGTGTGTGTGGTTTTCAACTGATCAAAGTCTATGATGATCGGCGAACAAAGAGGTGGTCAGTTGGCTATTAGATTTATATTTTTCTTCAACAACATTTCTTCAGCACCTTCAGACTTCATTTTCGGGTGGCTAGAAAAAAAATCTCAACTTGATGTTCTGAACAACAAGTTTAGTTGTAATTACCATCAACAAAAGTACATTTGAAGAACACTCGAGAACAAAGCAACTCGGAATGCTTTGTGAAAAACATTGTGTATCATTTTTCAAGTATTAACATTTGCATCAATTCATGTATATATTTGTTTGCGTATTGCATTTGTACGCTTTCACTATGTCAATAAAGCATTCGAATTTTGCCATTTTTAGATTATCAACCGTGATGACTCAAATAAGCAATTATTTCCGCTCATATTTATCAGCTTTTACGACTGAAAACGCCGAACTTTTTCGAAAGTTAACATTTCAAATGAATTAGCTGACTGAGGTGGAAATTCTTTCAGCTTTTTTTGTTCACTCTGTGATGTATAAAAACCGATGATGCATTGAAATTTCACAGACCGTAATAAAAACTTTTAAAAGTGTGGCCATTCTACGAAATGCACTTAACTTAAGTGCAAATATCTCAGAGATTCTTGAATCATCATCGTTGCGTTCCTCTTCGAACGATGAGTAATGCGTTTTGTTTGAATGAATGCCTCACGCTCGGAGTTGCTAAGAGCTAATTTATGTCTTCAGCTAACAAATTCCGAGCAAGAATAAATTTATTCAAGTCTCAATAGCACAAAATTTGTGACACCTTTTAGCGAGGCGACATCGATGATTCAAGACAAGCGGCTGAAAAAATGTATACCAATAAGATAATACGATATGCATTTCTGCATCGAGTGGGCCGAATAATGCACTTTTCTATGGAACCGCCAAACAATGCAAACTTTCAGTTAAAGAAATTTTTTGCAATCACCTTAGTTATTTGACAAAATCTCAAGTTTCATATTTTATGCTGGATTGAAATTTGACGGAAAAATTAATAAACAAAGAATCAATAAAAAGCCTATGGAAAAGCATTTCAGAGGAGATAGCACAACATGCGCTATTGCGCTGCACACGCTTCACCAACCGGTCCTAAAAATAACCAACAAATAATGAATGGTGATGAAAATAATATTTTGAATTGACATGATCTGATCTATCTATTACCACATAAATATTCGTTTTCATTTGAAGCGAGAATGAGGATACGAGTACTATAACATTTTATTTCTAATAGTACATTATGGTGCCGTCGTGTTTATGCGTATATATGCCACACAAGCGTGCGTATATTTGATACTTTTTTCGGAAAACCACTACAGTTGAAGTTGGTGTGGTAACACAGACCACACCGTCGATATCACATAATTCACTTTGATCGCTCAGTGATCAAAGAGACTAAAAATGGAAAAAAAATTTGCATTCATTCAGCACCAATTAAATTTTAACTGTACGTCGGTCGAGTCGTCAAAAAGTGAGTGAATCTTTTTTGTAAGATTTGGATAGGTGGTTGAATAAGTTGAGATACGAGGATATTATTTTGCATATTAAACATTGCCAAGTTATAGAATTAGCTGCTCACTTAGGCTGGTTACAAAAATGCGCATTCTTCCAGCTCATTTGATACGCTCTTCCATTTATTTTTTAGCCAATTAGCAGTTCAAATTTCATCTCTCGCTCATTAACTTATTCCACTGGATGCAGAAAAAATTTGCCACTATGCTAGCTGAGCGTTCGCTTGTTGAACTACCTATCATTTCTGATGACTTTCAACTATTAAAGTATAAAAATGCTTCAGATCGTTAGTGAAAACCTTGTGCCATATAACAAGTTGTTTTTTGAAGGCACTTTGGTTAGCTTTCCGCAATACTATATTGCAGTTTTTTCGCATGCGGGCAATCATTATACTATACTTCCTAATTAAACGCTCTTCGCAGCTTAATGTTGACATTTTCCGTGAAAGAAGTTCAGAAAGAGGAAAGGATGCATACCCGAGTAAAATTGGTGAGAAAACATGATAGGTGTGCAGTAACCAATCCGCCATCGGCCCTCAATGGTAGGGTACTTTTTGATCACCTTCCTTTCATGTGCACGCACGTGCGTGCACATACACAAACGTTGCCAAATGATAGGAAAATTCAACGATAAAGTGAATGAACAGTGCTTCGAAAGAGCAAAATGATTGCCAATCGTAACTAGTTGAAATCAGCGACAACCTCTTTCTATTAGCCTCAAGTGTGAACTACAGAATTCGAGCAAATCATCAGCAAATGTATACATACATAAGATGTGTAAATGAACTGATGCGATCACAATTGACGCATTACACTGTAAACTATTTGCGCAAACGACTCATCTTTTGAGGAACGTTCTCGATAAGCGTTCAATTCCATTCTCCGAAGGCGTCGATTTCAGAAGAGTTTTATCGTTGTGAAACTTTCATTGCTCAGTTTTCAACCTGTAGCTTTCTTTTACGAGCCTATTATTATAGGTGAGCTATATGTGCATATTTATGCATATGTATTTATATATGCGCATATATATCTGTGCGCGTGTATGTGCATATGTGTGTGCGCGTTTGCATATACTGATATGTGTGCATCTGTGGTGTGCGTATGCATATACGTGAGTGCGTGTGCGTTTATGTGTGCATTCACATTGTAATATATGTTAAGAAATTATTTTGTATGAATCCTTTCTTTGCATCATCTCCTCCACTGCCTTCCCCGCTCTCTCGTTAAGCGATAATTAACGGGTTTTAGCGGGTTTAGATGTGACTATCTATATCTCCCGACGTATTGATATCTCTTCACCCGTTGAGGAGTGGGAGACAGCCTTTCTCCCCTATCTCCCCAAATTCGCCTCCTCGAGTTTGTGTCACCAAAATGTAACGCCTGTCGTTGTTAAAATCCAGGATACCGGAAAGAAGTCGTTATGCAGTATTTGTTGCATGTCATGAAATGATGCGTAGATGCAGTTTCAGGATCTGTTAGTTCTTAAAAGGGAAATTCAGATTATCGCATAGGTGATCGGATTTACAATCATTGAACCATGCGATTCGATTCATGCCCATAAATACTGTTTTAGTATATCTGGGATAGTCGAGATATGCGTTGCATTGAACTTTAGCACTGCCTCTTTTTTCTTTCAAGTTTTGCACAAGAGGTTACCGAAACCAATGATATCCATTGAACGTGGACTACGCTCTTCTCAAATTTTTATTCACTCAGAGGAAGGCATCGTTGCTTATACTAAATAAAACACTCTTCACCTTATGGCCTAGTCGAACATATTAGGGATTACTTTGTTGCATCACCGTTCTCTCTTTATGTTGCCATTTTTCGAAGAAGTGAAAGAACTGCCGATAAAGCTTCTAAGGATTGATCAACGCTTTTGATTCGTCAGCTTCAGAATATTAATAAACATTATAAATTAATGAATTCCACGATATTGAATGTTCGAGCGAACGTTCTAATATTTCTCTAATTGTATTTTTCCTAAATCTATCGTAATTTCACCTGCAGGAAAATTGGAGTGAAGCAGCAACGTTAATTTTTAAAGCATTTTGCAAGAAGAAACTATACTTTCACATGAGTCGGATCACATGGATGAAAAATTTTTTCAACATTTCTTTCGTCTTAGTGAAATCGGATTAGATCACCGTAAAAGATCAGCGATATTCCACTTTCGACTTTAGAAAAATTCGTTTTACGTCTTGCGCTCTATAAGACGGGATGTTAAATTTCAAAATATTAGTGTCATAGTTTATACCATCTACGTTGATTGTTACCCGTATAAATGTACAGTCCATTTGCGTTTTTTCGGTTGTTAATTATGTTGTGCATAAAAACTATGACAAAAATGGCTAGGATGGCAACTATCTGGCCGAGCGACCATTTCTGTTCTTGTTTGATGACGCCGCAATAAATATGCAAATTCTGTTGGCGACACAATTTAGAAATCTTTGGTCGATTATCTAATGATACAATATGCAAATAAACCAACAGAATGCATTGATACACGCGAAAAACTGGCGAACATTAGTATATTGTCGTGTTGGATTACTACATAAATGATAGACAATACTCTTTTATTCACTTCTTTTGGAACGTTTTATAAAAATTAGCTAGATAGACATCACCTCCTTTAACAATTTTCGATCTTACAGAGGCATATTACTGCGAAAAAAAAACAAATATTTTCATCCAGCAAATCCAACTTTTTTTTAAATATCAAAATTTTCGATAATATATCATATATTCTCTAATTTTTATTCGAAAATGTCGAAAATATTCTCGAAAAAAAAAGATGTATATTAATTGAATTTGCTAACAACAATGAACAATAATAGGAGCAAAAAAAAATTTATAAGAAAATTATATACAATGAACATTAATTGTGCTCAAAAAATCCTAAGTAGAAATGCAATAAGAGAGCAAGAAATAATGGCAGCTGTGAGAAGGCTTCTTGTCCCATACGGCACTCCCGACGATGAAACACCATTGCACAGATTGCCTGCACATGAACACACCCTTCAAATGAACATATACGTATACAGTATTGGTAAATCAAGAATTCTCTCTGTATGGCACAAATATCAGCCTCATATTTTTATCGTAATCGCACAGTCGTCCTTTCATAGCGAAAATATTGCCCTATTCATTCAGTGGAATTCGCCACGCTTTTTAAGGTCCTTTCAAAATGATCCCTTATGTGGAGTACCGAGGAAAATGCCTTGCATTTCACTCCCACTCATTTATGGCTTATCACTTCAATGAATGCATAGTGTCCATCTTTTCCCATATAGAAGTTCTTTTTTAATAGATAATTTCAGTGATCATTTAAGAGCTACTTCGTTAATAGCAATCGGCGATCTCATCATCACAGGAGTCTGCTCCACCTCATCTTTGACTCAAAGGAAGATACTGTCGATTCGTTGAATAATGCTTTCTTTCATAGTTCACGTTTACTATATTGTTGCTCTTTGATGAGTTTTATTTCAATTGCATAATTCGCATGATTCCTTAATAAATAGACTTATTGTAAATAAAAGTGAATTGAAAGCGAGTGAAAATGATCACCTGAGTTGTGACTCAAATGGTTTTCCCCCTGCGATGATTTGTGAAAGGTTGAAATTATGGCAAAATTGATGATTCCGCAATGCACCCGCCGCACCAGTTCGGTTGAAACCCCATAGAAATATTGATGACCAACAACCGCGAATATATCCACGTGCGCCGACACCTCAAAATAAACTCATAACACCAATCGCATAAAAGTGACGTCATTTTCAAATACCTTTGTTGGATGTACGATCGAATTACGCTTCGTCTCTATCCATTCATAGATCAGAGCAGTTATCTTGTGATTTAAAATACTAACTTAATGTGACGACCCATTGAAATTATGCAGTGTCGGAAAAACCCGAGTCAGGATCGGCGAAAGATACTGTAAGAACCGAAATACCCACTTTCTGCTGTAGCCATGGGGCTTGATAAATAACGAGGAAAATAGGAAGCGGCATCCGCAACAACTTGTCATTTCCTTCCACTTTTTGTGCATCACATTATTACCCTCTATCGACTTGATGATGCATTTCATAATCCAATTTCTATATGGAATTCGTCAACTTTAATTAGAGTTGCGTATTATTTATTCATAGATATCATGTCGCACATAAGACTACGCAGCCAAACAATAAACACAAGAAAGCAATCTTGATCCGAATATTTGACAGACACTACATCAATATTGGAGCACAATTTCGATAAAAAGAAATTCAATTTTGAGGCGGATTTTCTTTGCTGAAAGCAATCTTTCACGAAACGAATATCTGCTGACGAATATCATTAGCTATCGATAAAGGATATCGATTATTTATATGATTTAGAGAATTACCTAAAGAATATAAAGCATCTATGAACTACGTCTTGGATGCATGTAATAGTAACAAATTAATAATCTATGTGGCAGATGTCTTAGTGATATTATGCTCTCGTGCTCGCATTGATTAAAAATCTCTGCTTCCACAATTTAGCTTATCTGACGGACGACAGCTTAATCTGAAAACGGTGGCGAACGTCTCTTTGTTTTGATGATCCCAATCGCTTTTAAAATGAAAGAATTTCTCTAGTGTTTCATTCAAGCTTTCGGCAAGCGTCAGATCCATTCTCCTCCCCATCTTCGATCCTCTCCTTCAATGGAAGGTGAAGGACAGCATTAGTGATCGCTGGACGTGGTCATAATAAAGCAGCAACAGACGTGCCACCAATGTCATGAGCTCTATACATCAGACTAAAATACATCCTTAATAATTTGAAAAAGTACTGTGCACTCGCTCTTCCGTCACTTGAAAAGGTATGCTCCGATAAAAAAAGAAATGAAAAGCAGCCGCAATCTGCTGAAATTTGAGCATCTCGCTTAGGGCCAACCTTGATTGCGCTTTGAGCATCTCGCTTAGGGCCAACCTTGATTGCGCTCAACCGAGTGGAAAACTGTCTCTTCAAGTAGTCCCAATAAAACATCTAACAGAACGTTTTAGTAGATGCTTCAAGCGAGAAAAAAAAACGTTCATATGAAATTCAGCACACAAAGCAGATATAAATTTCAACTGCTCTAAACAGGTTCCAAGGCGTCAATATAAACCAAATGTGGTCCAATTTGCTCACAGTTGATTCAAAAAATTCAGAGGGAACAAACAATCTTTCAAGTATGACAGGTTATTGAAAATATATATGTTTATGTGTCTAATACGTGCATGTGCCTTATAACATTAGCATATTTTATATTTATATCATTTTGACTTCCTCCGATCTTCTACCTACGATATCCGCTTTTCAATTCTGATTTCAATAAAGAATCTATTTCTACAAAAGAATGGCACGCACCACTTTCTATGAATATTATTCAATCATATCGAGCACTGACATGCCAATGAAGCGATTATGAATGAAATCAGCAGCGAAAATCATCTCCTCTTCTGCTATGCATATGTCACATAGATGGATGCATAAATCTTTTTTATTATACAATGCTATAAGGCCTAAAAGTAGCT